>JAQPPZ010017258.1:0-2400000 GCA_028583015.1 Wollemia nobilis
TTTGGCTGAAGAACTCCCAGGGAATGAAAATTTGGTCAAGAGAGGGGACTCCAATTCATAGAATTACATCAAAGCATCCAAGGAAGCTATTGGTACCTAGTTTGAAACAGTTAGTCGATCAATTGCTCAATGAAAAAAAAAAAGAGAGCAAGGCATTCCAGCTATCAGTATCTTTCAAAAGAAAAAAGAGACAGAAGGTGAAAATTAGGCAAGCAAACATAAAACCAGCATTATTTTCTACACATAGCCAAGGTTCCAGAAGGATACATCTCAAACATGTTCACCAGGCTATAAATGCCACCTCATAGTGGTGAATCAGGGTCGTGAAAATCTAAAGAGTAACTCTGTTGGGGTTGTAAAAGGCTAAACTAGTAAAAAAATCTCTACTTGGTTTCCCCTGCACAATCTAAATAGTTGATCAATCCACAATGAGCAGTTGAATCCCTAGTCATCCTTGAAGAAAGTTTTATATGCTTATAGCCGCACATCAGAATCTTCCTTAAGTGATTCAACCTAGTATGTTCTTGGGAAACTTTAACAGCTAAATAGATAGTAGTTAAATCATTTTGAAAAATATTTGTGGCAAAGCATGATACGTAGTCTAAATTGTTTTGAAACTAGAGTTCTGGATTCTAAATAGTGCTACTATTTTCTTGCAGATATCGCCTTTTGTTGAGAAGCAACACACCCCCACTACAAAAATGAAATTCCATCCTTTGAAAATGTTTAATTTTCATTTATTCTGCAGGGACCCTCTTGATGTTTTTTGGATTTTAATTCCAAATTTTGCTTGCATCCTTTTTCAAACTTTGCCTACATCAAAGTGACCAAGTAGATTTGCATATGGCATTGATTTCAATTTAGAAATAGCAGTTTCTATTTCTGGCCTAGCAAACTTCTAAATGCATTTTCTCTTAATCCATGATGAATTTTTAAGTTATTTTTGCAGATTGGGATACCCTTTGGGATATTTCAGATACTTGTAAAGTTTCATCAAATTCTGAGCATTTTGAATTTTCATCATTTTTTTGCACCATGTGAAGCTGATCATTCTCGAGCAATTTAAAATTCATTTTTCAAATTTTAAAATCATTTCTGAATTTCTGAGTAAGGAATATCCTTCACCAGTATGTAAAAATTCCAAATATAGATAGACAAAGTCATTGGAACCAACCTACAATTTTTGGAAAATTTGTAGCTAGGAAGAAAAGATTGAAGGAAATGTCGCGATATCGCGACATGTTCCATTTTTAGACATGTCTCATTTTCACGAAGGAAAAATATAGAGAAGAAAAGCTTGAGGGAAATGTCACGATATCACAACATGTTCCATTTTTGGAGGGGCAAAGCCAAAGAAGCAGTGACTTGTAGGAAATATCGTGATATCGTGACATGTTCCATTTTCGGACTTGTCGGACTTTTGCTCAAATTTGATTATACCCTAAAATATTTTAAAGTCTGATGTTGCGATTTCATGACATGTCACAATTTTGTGACATGTTCCATTTTCATGAGGGCCAATGCTTGGAAGAGACTAAGTGGAGAAAATGTCACGATTTTGTGACATGTTCCATTTTCGCGAGGAAGAAGTAAAAAAGAAGCAAAGTGAAAGAAATGTCGCGATTTCTTGACATGTTCCATTTTCATGAGGAATAAGTGGAGAAAGAGGCAAAGTGAAGGAAATGTCATGATTTTGTGACATGTTCCATTTTCATGAGGAAGAAGTGAAGAAAGAAGAGAAGTGAGGGAAACATCGCGATTTCGTGACATGTCGCGATTTTGCAACAAAGAAGTGAAGGCAGAGGCGAAGTGAAGGAAATGTCGTGATATCGTGACATGTTCCATTTTAAGAGGGGCAAAGCCAAAGAAATAGTGACTTGTAGGAAATGTCACGATATCATGACATGTTCCATTTTCAAACATGTCTCATTTTCGCAAAGGCAAAAGCTAGGAATAAAAGCTTGACGGAAATCTCACGATATCGCGACATGTTCCATTTTCGAACATGTTTTATTTTCGTGAAGGCAAAAGCTAGGAAGAAAAGCTTGAGGGAAATGTTGCGATATCGTGACATGTTCCATTTTCAGAGGGGCAAATCCAAAGAAGCAATGACTTGTAGGAAATGTCACGATATCGTGACATGTTCCATTTTCGGACTTGTCGGACTTTCGCTCAAATTTGATTATACCCTAAAATCTTTTAAATTCGATGTCGCGATTTCGTGAGATGTCATGTTTTCATGATATGTTCCATTTTCATGAGGGCCAATGCTTGGAAGAGAATAAGTGGAGAAATTTTCATGATTTTCTGACATGTTCCATTTTTGTGAGGCAGAAGCAAAAAAGAGGCGAAGTGAAGGAAATGTCGCGATTTCACATGTTCCATTTTTGCGAGGAAGAAGTGGAGAAAGAGGCAAAGTGAAGGAAATGTCATGATTTCGTGACATGTTCCATTTTCATGAGGGAGAAGCAAAAAAGAGGCAAAGTGAAGGAAATGTCATGATTTCATGACACGTTCCATTTTCGCAAGGAAGAAGTGGAGAAAGAGGCGAAGTGAAGGAAATGTCACGATTTCGCGACATGTTCCATTTTCATGAGGAAGAAGTGAAGAAAGAAGAGAAGTGAGGGAAACATCATGATTTCATGACAAAGAAGTGAAGGCAGAGGCGAAGTGAAGGAAATGTCATGATTTCGTGACATGTTCCATTTTCGCGAGGTGAAAGCTAAAAAGAGGCAAAGTGAAGGAAATGTCACGATTTCGTGACATGTTCCATTTTCACGACAAAGAAGTGAAGGCAGAGGCGAAGTGAAGGAAATGTTGCGATATCGCGACATGTTCCATTTTCATGATGACAAAAGCTGAAAGAGATGAGGTGAAGGAAATGTCGTGATATCGTGACATGTTCCATTTTCGGAAGGCACAAGCAAGGAAGAAGTAACTTGGAGAAAAGGTCATGGTTTCGCAACATGCTTTGGTTTCATGGCATCACCTATCCAAAATGAAAAGGAAGCATTTCAACACAGTCCAAATCAATTAATTAAGTAAAATGAAAAACATTAAAAATCTAACCTCTATGTTTCTTTTTGCAGAAACAGATCCGATAGTTTCATAATTGCGAAAGTGATGGCGAGAAAGACAGACTTCAAGGAATTCGTCGGTAAATTCATTTGCTCAAAAAATTTATGGCAAGTCAGTGACTCATCCAGATTTTGAAGATCTGGCCGTGAATACAGGTTTCAAGGAATTTACCAGTGGATACATTGCTAGGAAAATTTATGGCAAAAGTAATGATAGGCAGAAAATCTCAACTCAAACCAAACAAAATTAGTTGTGCGAGGATGGAAGGCCTAGAAGTTAGTGAATCATCCGAGTTTTGTAGAAGAATTAATGAGATGCTTTGACGACTTATCGAAAGAAGAACATACATTTACACACGGTTTCCATTTGATAAGAATCAAACCAAGTCTTATCTTCTCCATTCATGGCAAGATCCACGCGAATATTTTCAAAGTAATTAGGGCTTATCAAAACTCTATATAAAAATGCCTTATATTGTAAAACCTCGACGATGGGATTTTTATGATAAGATCTAGATATTTGGAAGAAGATATTTTGAAAAGATCAGGGTCTATCCTGAGTCTATATATACTTCTCTTGAATGTAAAGTGAGGATGCAAAAACTTGGAATAAAAGACACTTTAGCAATTTCCTGCAAATTTTGTTTGAATGCTTTGTTCTGGACCTGGGATTGGTGTGAAATCGTTCTTCTATGATAGCGTGGACAGGATCCTAATCTCTTTTGAATTTTGATAAGTGCATCTTCTTCTATTTTTGTCTCACTAAAGTTATATTTATTTTGGTTGTGAATTTGTGTTATCAAGATTGAATATGCTGCTACGCTTCATTTTGTTTGTTATATGCTAAGGAAAGTTAGAGATTTAAGGTTCAGGTCTGTTCTAATTGCTCTATCCTCACTGTGCGAGCTAAGCTGCTGGTGAGAGATACCAGTTGACATCGAATTCCCTTCTATTTATGATTTTCTTTCAGATCTATGTTATTTCTGTCTTATGCTCTTAGTAGAAGGTGATCTTAGAAAGCTGGACACCTTCCTCTTCGATTGGTTTTATTGTGAAGCTAAATAGTATAACTAAAATTGGTAGTTTTGATTTTGTAGCTAAGTTAGATAAACTTATCTTTTCTGCCCTACCCTACTCTCTCTGTTCCACTGTTAAATGATTCATTTTTATTTTCTTTCAAATTTGTATTTTATTTAATATGCTAAAACATAAAGAGCTATATCAAAGAACTCATTGTAAACCTAATAGTCAACAAATATAACAACCGCTAAAACATTATTGAACGAAGGTCGAGCCCATTATAAGGTAACAGACAGTCCACTTGAAATTATTTTAGAAGGGGAAAAGAGTGAATAGAAATTCGACCCAACTCTATAACTCACACCTTGGATAACCAGCAAGATCCTAAAGTGAGTGGGATTTTTCTTGTATAAGTGTTATCAGTATTTTATGCTCATTATTCCATAGGGTGTGTATAAAATATGAACCAACATTTAAAATTGGGGCTAGAAGGAGGGCCTACTGAACTTTGTTTAGTATTTGTTAAAGATTTTAAGTTGTTTGTGAAAAGTTGGATTCTACCTATAGAGTAACTAGGTCCCACTCCAGAGCTAGAGAGCTTCTTGTGCCTAAGTTAGAGACCTGTTGGTCACGAATCTGCCATAGGAAAGGATTTTATGCTAAATGCACCCTAGACCCGACCAACATTGAAAGGCTGGGAGAAAGAAATGTCTCCTAGACCAATCTCCAGAGAGGGCTGGTTCCCTTACTAATCTAAGCTTGATTAAGACTAAAGTTACTAGAAAGGAATTATAAATGTGCAGAAAGAAACAGGAAATACATGAAAGAGACGGGAAATATGGCCACAGGCTGAATTTATATGATCAGGGAAAGAAACTTAGCAAAAATCTAACCTCAAGCGCATAAACAACATATAATAATAGAATACAACATAATCCACTTACGACCTTGCATAGACAACCTTCATAATTGCATTCCAGAACTCACTTCCTCATTTGTGATATTCAAACTCGGACATAGAATTGAAATCTAACAATAGATTAGAAAGATGAGCATAACTGAGAAATGCATGAAATAGAAGGAAATCACACAGAAAGACGCTTGCAAAATTAGAGGCCAAATATCTTTCATTCATGGAAAGAACTTGAAAGCTTTCATGCAACCTGTCTCTCAAACTCTCGATCCCTCTTTCTGAGATCTACATTGGTTTATATAGAAGTCTTGCTTCTTTACAACATTAAAAATATGCAACGAACTTCCTCGAGATCTACAAAATGTGCAACAAAAACAAGGAAATGATCCCCTTAAACTAGCCTCGGAGAAACCAGAAATTGAATGAAATGAGGAGTCGGTCGTCTTCATTAAATGGTCGTTCTTGAAACATGCTTGAACCATTGGAAAAATCATGAACAACAGCTTTGGATAATGGAAATCTTTAATTCTGGTGGCTTGGACACATTCTTCTACCTTGCTCGCATTGGAAAGCAGCAAAACATTTAATTCTAGAGTGCTTTTAATCATTGGAAATCGTAAAACTTCATCGGGCCGTTTGAACTGCTTTCTGGCACGAAACTGTAATAGGTCGCAAAAACGTGACATGTCACAAAATCATGACGTATCTCTGCTCCATACACTTTTCTCACTTTCGGACCGCAAAAATCAACCATGTCACGAAATCGCTACAGGTTCGACTCCTTTGTCTCCTTCGCTACCTTAGCTCGCAAAAACACGACGCGTCGCGAAATCATGACGTTCCATACCATTATGCTCTTTCTCTGCTCTATTTCTGTGAAAATGTGACAAGGTGCGATTTTGCGACGTTCTTCATCCATATTGTTCTCTTCGCTGCTTCAAACCATGAAAACATGACACTGCACGATTTCGCTACACTTTTCTCTCTTTTGGCTGTGTCTCACTTATACGTCACGAAAACAAGACAAGTCACGCTTTCGCTATGTTCTTCCATCGACATCTTTGTATTTACTTCTATGTCATGAAAATTTGACATGTCGCGATTTCGCTACAACTTTCATCCACGCTATACGGTCCTGCTTCTATGCTGTGAAAACATGACACTCTTGCCTCAAGTGCTTCGTTAATCTCCATCATGTCACGAAATCACGACAGGTTCTATCTCCTTGGACTTTATTGCTCTTGACCGTGAAAATTCATCATGTCATGAAATCACGACGTTCCATACAATTTGGCTGTCTTCTTGCTTCCTCCCCATAAAAACGCGACAAGTCACGAAATCGCTACCATTTTCTGCACTTGGTCCTTCTTGCCCAATATGTCGTGAAATCAGAATCGATTCTTTGTTGCTAGACCCCCAAAACCCAATTTTTCTTTCTTGCCCTCATCTTCAAAAATGTCGTGAAATCATGACATTTTTCATGCCTTATGACTTTTCATACACCATGCAACACGTCACGAAATCACGTCTTTTGCCTTTTATGCCTTGTTCAATATTATGTCGCGATATCGCTACAAAGTTTATTGTCATCACCCTTTGCTTGGTTATGTCGTGATTTCGTGACCTTTTCTCTGTGCTGCCCCCATTGACCATTTTGACCGTGAAACTCCAACATGTCGTGATTTCATGACAACCTTGCTGCCTTCTTGCCTCCGTTGACCATTTTGACCATGAAACTCCAACACGTCGTGATATCGTGACAACCTTGTCGCTTATCTGCCGTTGGCTATGCCTTTGCATCGCGATTTTGGAACACGTCATGATTTCGTGACACCTTTTGCTTTTAACTTCTCTCTCCTCATTAGACCCGCGATAACGCGACATGTCGTGATATCACGATGATTTTGAAACTGTGCCCTCCATGTTGCTTTCTATCGTGATATCGTGACAGTCTTCGGACTTAGCTTTTTTTTGCATCAAAACCTGTATAGGAGTGAGAATTTCAACATCTTATGCATGAATAATCAACAATCAACACAATGTGGCAAAAATGCCAATATTCTTGGTGGCTCGCGGGGTATACAGTTTTGCTGTATGCACGAATCCTAGGCCTGAATCCATTGGGCAATAGAGTCAAGAAAAATTGAGAACAGAAAGCTAGCTGATGGGGTACATCTCGGTGGATTGCTGCAACAACTCTTGCTAAATGAATGAAAACTCAAGGAATATATATTTGGCATAGCTGACTAGGTGCTGTAAAAGAATCTCCATGAAAGCACCAGGGGTTGCAAAACGAAAATGAATGAAATAAGTGGAGTGAGGACTATGGAATGGACATGGTAAATGATGGAATGGTGGAGTGGGGGGAAGTGATGCGGTAGATACAGTAACAGAGTGCTTCTGTGCTACCAGCTACTATGAAAGGGAAATAGAAGTGAATGAAACAATGGAATGGAAGTGGAAGAGATGACAAATGCGGGATGAACTGTGGATAAATGCTAAAACAACAATGAAATTAGAAGAAAAGGAAAAGAAGAAACGGGAATAGCAGGAAGGGAAAAAGAAACAACAGCAGTGGCTTGATTACTTGTAGAAGAAAAAGGAGTAGGAGAAGAAGGGAATAAAGAGGGGAAGGGAAGAAATAGAGAGGAAGCCACTAACTACTGGGAAGGAAGAAGAAAAAGAAAGAAATACGTACCTGCGGGCTCGCATGCAAAAAGAGCCAAAGTTGACAGAGGAAAAAAATACCTTTTTTTTTTTCTTTTCGTTTTTTTTTTTTCTTTTTTTTTTTTCTATATACAAGGTAACTCCCGAATTAGCTATGAACTTTTGGGAAAGACACAAACCCAAACACGGTTCTATCTCCTGGATCCCAGACCCTTGACAGACACTCAGTAGACTCCTGGTTGATGATCAGCTCAGAGTCACCAAATATTTGAAACTGCTGCACTCCAAGTGTCCTAGCCATCTTGAGACCTAGGCATGATATTTAGTCCCAGTGTTAGCACCATTTCTATATTGTGATCCATCAAAATAGAGCTGATATGGCAGAGAGTCTCGGCCAACTTGATCAAGAGGCAACTTGACTTCAACCTCTTCAGGCTGCTTTGTAATGGAATAACAACCAATTTTGGTCTCCAACATAGCATTGAAATCAAGCATGGAAAACTCGTCTTCCGACTAAAGCTCATCTAAAACCTCATTCATCAAATCATAACCCTCTAACTCTTCGGTTAGCATGTTGACAGACTACATGGTCTTTTCTGCTTCATCCAACCTTTCAATATGAAAAGAGGAAGGTTTTTCATTATGAATCCGGAGTCTCTTTCCTTTGAAAGGGATCTCCAAGTGGGAATAATCCAGTGCAAGGTAACCTCCCAATTTTGCAGTAAACTCTCTGGATAAGCACATACTGAAATACGGTTCTAGATCGACCACAACTATCTCTTGAATGATTGTAATCTGAGGCATAGTGTGTAAAACAATCGGGACATCCTTGATTACACCCATCATTTTCATAGGAGTGCCATCTAACTGCAAGACTCCAGGGCTACTTCATGTGTATTCCATACCCATAACTTTGCAAACTGCCTTTGGCATGACAGTTGTAGCGGCTCCAGAGTCGATCATGTAGTTATGCATGATCCAACCCTCTATTTGCAGTGATAGATAAAACGGGGGTGGTCTATTTTTACCAGTGACAAAAGTGGTTAAAGCTTGAGCATAAATTGTCTGGGTAGGACCTTTCTCACTATCCTTCATAGATTTTAAAGATTCTTGCAATAAATCTACTTGCCTAGGCAATTGCAATGCATCGTAAAGACTAACCTTAGCTGGGGTCTTCTTCAGTTCTTCGACAATGTTGTATGCAACCGTAGCAGATTCCTTCTTTTCAATGGGATGATCATATCTGCTCTGATACTGCTGAGTGGCTTCCACTCTTAGCCTCTTCATTAATGAAGGGTACTTTAGATTTTCTCTAGCTTGCTCCTCTGCTTCTAATCTTGCCTGTGCAGTTGTGGCCTTTTCTTGTACTCTATGTGTAACAGGATCTTTCGGTAAAACAGGCGCATCTAGCTTTGAGGCTGGCACAGGAGTTTTCACTGGTTTCTTCAAATCAGCTGGCACTTTTAATGGCTCTAACTCAGTAGGATCTACTGTAATAGACTTCTTTCCAGTCCTTGTGAGAACTAAAACTTGCTCTTCAGATGGAACCATTAAGCTATGGCCTACCTCAAAGATCATATTGACTTGCCCTCCTAAATAACTAGCAGCCAATGTATGCACATAATTCAAATGAGCCATGCAAGTGTCTTCTCCATGGGGATCATTGCATGTCGAACACCAATATGTTCTTTCAGCAAGGACTGCATCTTCATTTGCCAAAACAGTCAGGTTTTTCTCGGGTGCTTTGCTTGTTGAAGTGGCTTGTTCTCTAGTAATTCGTGGGGGTTGAAATCTCCTAGGCTGGAAATCTCGCTCAGCTTGCTTCCTTTCAATAAGTGTGATCTTATTACCCATTGCTCTTATTGCAGAATTGGTAGATTTTACCTCTTGCAAGAGTGTCGTATAAGGATCAGGATTTACAGGTGCAGGAGGTGTTGGTAAGGGCAAAGGTGCTGGTGGTGCCGATAATTGGGAATGAAGTGGAAGAGGGAAGGCAGAATGTTGGGTGCAGGCAACTGGGGATTTGCTAAAGTAGAGAGCTGAGGAACTGGGATAGGTGCAATTTGAGGTGCATTGGAATTCCATGATGGGATAGGGTACATAGAAGACATAGATTGCAAAAAAGAACTAGGATATAAATGTTATGGAATATCAGGTAAAATGGGCATTGCTACCTTTGGGGGAAGCCTGCCGATTGCAATCAAGTCCACCTCTACCTTTTGTGCTTGCTCAAACAGTTTTGGGAAGGTCATCACATTGGACTGCCTGATCGCCAAGCCAATGTCTGTATTGAATGCTCGGAGGTAGTAGAACGTAGCTTGCTCAGGGGTAGGGCGAAGTCCTTCAGGCACTCGTTGCCAGCTTCTGGTGAAACGAACATTGAAATCTGCTATTGCCTCCTATGGGTGCCTCTGGATTGCGTTAAACTGATGCAACAATGAAAATGGGTCAGCCTATTCATGAAAATTCTTCACTAACAATTCTCCTAGCTGATCCCAGGATGCAATAGTGCTTGGTTGCAGAGATCGATACCACTACAACAATTTTCCTCTCAAGGATAACACTAATAACTTCACCATCACATCTTCGTCCGTTATATCATGAATGGCTGCCAGAGAAGCTACATCATGAATATGTTCGTATGCAGTCTTTCTTGTACCATCATAGGTTGGCAAGGCTTTCAAAGCAGCCTGGGGAACTAGATTTTGAGCCTACAAATTCAAGGCCCCTGAGCTGTTCCATGCTGAAAACTGTCGGGGTGGAGGATACTGGGCCATTGGGACTAGTGTATGTAACTGAGAAGATGGAAAACTAGTAACAATACCAGGGATTTGTGTGGATATGGCAGATGATGCAAGCGATGGGGAAACCAACCTAGAGTGTTCACCTCTTTTTGTGCTATCAAGTTCAAAAAACTCAACAAGATCTTCAACTTTTTTGGACTTTGATCTCGTGATCATGAAGTACAGCTTTCACTGCATCCACGTTCAGAGATTTTTGGGTACTGCAGAGTCACCAAATGTTCTAACTATACGGCATGAAGGCGAACATTAAACCCTCAATACTATGGGATCTTTTTGAGACAGAAACAGTCTATCCCACCGAGCATGCCAAAAACTATTGGTCACGAATCTGCCACAAGAAAGGATTTTATGCGAAATGCACCCTAGACCCGGCCAACATTGAAAGGCTGGGAGAAAGAAATGTCTCCCAGACCAATCTCCAGAGAGGGCTGGTTCCCTTACTAAATCTAAGCTTGATTAAGACTAGAGTTACTGGAAAGGAATTATAAATGTGCAGAAAGAAATGGGAAATACATGAAAGATATGGGAAATATGGCCACAGGCCGAACTTATATGATCAGGGAAAGAAACTCAGCAAGAATCTAACCTCAAGTGCATAAACAACATATAATAATAGAATATAGCATAATCCACTTACGACCTTGCATAGACAACCTCCAGGATTGCATTCCAGAACTCACTTCCTCATTTGCGATATTCAAACTCAGATGTAGAATTGAAATCTAACAGCAGATTAGAAAGACGAGCATAACTGAGAAATGCATGAAATAGAAGGAAATCACACAGAAATATGTTTGCAAAATTAGAGGCCAAATATCTTTCATTCATGCAAAGAACTTGAAAGCTTTCATGCAACCTGTCTCTCAAACTCCCGATCCCTTTTTCTGAGATTTACATTGGTTTATATAGAAGTCTTGCTTCTTTACAACATTAAAAATATGCAATGAAATTCCTTGAGATCTACAAAATATGCAATGGAAACAAGGAAATGATTCCCTTAAACCAGCCTCGGAGAAACCAAAAATTTAATGAAACGAGGAGTCGGTCTTCTTCATTAAATGGTCGTTCTTGAAACATGCTTGAATCATTGGAAAAATCATGAACAACAGCTTTGGATAATGGAAATATTTAATTCTGGTGGCTTGGACATGTTCTTCTACATTGCTCGCATTGGAAAGCAGCAAAAAATTTAATTATGGAGTGCTTTTAATCATTGGAAATCGTAAAACTTCATCGGGTCATTTGAACTGCTTTCTGGTGTGAAACTGTAAGAGGTCGCGAAAACGTGACATGTCACGAAATTGTGATGTATCTCTGCTCCGTACACTTTTCTTACTTTCGGACCACAAAAATCAACCATGTCGCGAAATCGCTACAGGTTCGGCTCCTTTATCTCCTTCGCTACCTTAGCTCACGAAAACGTGATGCATCACGAAATCATGACGTTCCATACCATTATGCTCTTT
Source organism: Wollemia nobilis (assembly GCA_028583015.1). Lineage (NCBI taxonomy): Eukaryota > Viridiplantae > Streptophyta > Pinopsida > Araucariales > Araucariaceae > Wollemia > Wollemia nobilis. The sequence goes on from JAQPPZ010017258.1 coordinate 11,948, forward strand.
CTCCACTCTGTTTTCGCAAAAATGTGACAAGGTGCGATTCCACGACGTTCTTCATCCATATTGTTCTCTTCGCTGCTTCAAACCGTGAAAACATGACACTGCATGATTTCGCTACACTTTTCTATCTTTTGGCTGTGTCTCACTTATACGTCACAAAAACAAGACAAGTCACTAAATCGCTACACTATCTTCCCGTTGCTCAGTCTTCACTTCTATGTCACAAAAATTGGACATGTCGTGATTTCGTGACAATTTTCATCCACGCTGTACGGTCTTGCTTCTATGTTGTGAAAACATGACACTCTTGCCTCAAGTGCTTCGTTAATCTCCATCATGTCACGAAATCATGATAGGTTCTATCTCCTTGGACTTTATTACTCTTGACCGCAAAAATTCATCATGTCGCGAAATCATGACGTTCCGTACAATTTGGTTGTCTTCTTGCTTCCTCCCCATGAAAACGCGACAAGTCGTGAAATCGCTACCACTTTCTGCACTTGGTACCCGCCCCAACCAAGGGCCCCCTTCATCTTCAAAAATGTCACGAAATCGCGACGTTTTTCATGCCTTATGACTTTTCTTTCAACTTTGCCATGACCACGCAACACGTCACGATATCGCGACGTCTTTCACCTTTTGTGCCTTGTTCAATATTCTGTCGTGATATCGCTACAAAGTTTATTGTCATCGCCCTTTGCTTAGTTATGTCACGATTTCATGAAATTTTCTCTGCGTTACCCCCGTTGACCATTTTAACCGTGAAACTCCAACACGTCGCGATTTCGCGACAACCTTGCTGCTTTGTTGCCATTGACTGTGTTGACCGTGATTTTGGAACACGTCGCGAAATCGTGACAACTTTTCTTCCCTTTTCCTTTTTTTGACTTTTGAATTCTCTCTCCTCATCAAACACCCACGATAACGTGACATGTCACGATATCGCGACGATTTTGAAACTGTGCCCTCCATGCTGCTTTTTGTCGCGATATCGTGACAGTCTTCGGACTTAGCTTTTTTTGCATCAAAACCTATATAGGAGTGAGAATTTCAACATCTTATGCATGAATAATCAACAATCAACACAATGTGGCAAAAATGCCAACAAGACCCCAAGGAGAAGCAGCCTCAGAAATGCCAAGTCTTTGTCTAACATAGTGTTATCACCACTTGTAGTTCCTCCAACTGCAACTCAAAATATCATAGTTAATCAGGTAGTAATGGCAAACTAGTTGGGTTCCACTGCTTTGAATATTCCTGGTGCAGCGCATGATTTGCCCAGAAATCTTGAGAAGTATCTTTCGACTTACAAGCATGATGGAATTAGAATAGTAGAGGAACATATAGTGGCATATAAAAATGTTCTGAAGCTGTTAAATGTGTAGCATGAAGATGTGGCTTGTAGGTTATTCCCATTCACTCTCCAAGAGGGAGCATATGACTGGTTTTTGAATCTTACTAATGATTCTATTACAAGTTGGAATGACCTAGAAAAAGTTTTTGTATCATAATTTGGGAAAGTGATTGACCCTAGTGTGTTATATCATAAGTTCTCTAGTATTAAAAGAGGAATTAATGAGACCATCAGATCTTTCAATGTCAGGTTTCAAAAAGCTTATGGTAGATTGACGGGTCATTACGTGTCGACTGCAGATCTAGCATTGGAAATTTTTAGGAATTCCCTAGATCCAGTGACCTCTATTTTCCTAAAGAGGGATGCTAATATTAGTAATCTAACAGAGGCATATAGAGAAGCTCTAGTTCTTTAAAGACAATTAGGACCTCAACCTTTGAACGTTCCTCTAATTCCATTTGTTACACAAAATACCCCTGTGTTGAATCCTATCCCACATCAAATAATGTTGCCATCATGCCAAACTCCATCGAATGGAAATCCATTGGCTGTAACACATGCTGAACAAGTATAGAATACAGAGAAAGACTCTGATAAAACAAGAGTTGAAGAAGTCTCAAATATGGTCTAGAAGTTGGCAAATGACTTTTTAAGTTTCAAAAGGCAAGTGTCCACCGGAGACAACTCAAATAGCTTTCCTTATCAATAGAATAGATTCAATAGACCACCGTATGAGCCCAATAAGGTTTATAAAGGCAAGGGGCATGAAGTGAATATTTATGACTTAGCTTTGCCCAACTGGTGTAGGATACATAAAACATCTCAGCACGAGGAATTAGATTGTTTGGAGTTCTGCAATGCCTTTGAAGCTTTATATGGTGAGTTGGTTTTTACTGAAAACCAAAGAAATGTTGATAGTCTAGGTTCATCCAAACATAGTGCAGCTATGGTGTTATATTCTTTCACTTTTCTAGATGAGTCATAGAATGTTGTGGAGATGCCTATGGTTGAAGTCCAAGCCTTTCAACAGTATAGAAGGGACAACTATAATCTCCAAAACAAAAATCTAGAGCCTAATACTACATCCACATCTCCAGACAACTCCCATAATATTCCTCCAGATCCATCCCCAAATAATAACCCACCTCCACCCAAGGGAGGAGATCCAAGAGTACCAAGTGGGTTTTTTGTTCCACTCAATAAGGGGTACAATATAGTGGAGGATATGAAGAAGATCAAGGCTAACATCACTCTTCATGAGTTAGCTCAAATTACTGAACAAAGGGATAATTTGATCAAGACATAGTCTGAGCCTAATGCCAAACCTATAGAAATGGGGAAGAAAATAGCAAATGTAAACTTGGCCATGTATAAAGAAAGGACAGAAGTTCCGCCTTTCCTGCTAACTATCCGTATATTTGAGAAAAATCTACACAATTGTCTGGTGGATTTTGGTGCTTCAGCCAATGTCATGCCTCTAGCCATCTTCCAACAGTTGGGTTTAACCCTTATGAAATCTGAGAGAAGAGTCATCCAACTAGATAAAACTGAGGTTAAGGTGGTAGGTGAACTTCAGAATATACACATCCAGCTAGCATCTGAACCAAGAGCACAACACAAAATCAATATTCAGGTGGTAGATATTCCTGTGGGATACGAAATGCTTCTAAGCAAAGACTAATCGTAGTCTTTGAATGGGTACTTGGTGACTGATTTCTCACATATGTGGTTACCTTAGAAGGGTGTTGCAAATCAGTTAAGGATCGAAAGGGAACCTAGGTATAAACACGTGATCATTGAGTATAATGCCAAGAATGATACTGTTAATATTGCAGATTTAGATATCGGGGTTTATAATCTGACAACTGCACAAAAAGGGAAACCTATTAAAGCTCATCCTGATCATGATAATGAAGTCTGGATGCTTCATATCGATGGAGCTAAGTCTAAGCAAGGTTCTGGTACAGGTGCAGTTCTTAAAGGACCTAAAGATCAGACTTATTTTATGTCTTATCGCTTGCATTTTCCTTGCACAAATAATTTGGCAGAATATGAAGCATTAGTGCTGGGATTGAAATTTGCTTTAGATAAAGAGGTAAAAAATATCCAAGTTTTCATAGACTCAAAGTTGGTGGCTAATCAGGCTAGAGGTAAATTTCAATGCAAGGCATCTTACCTGAAAAGATATAAACACCGAGCGTGGGATCTCATGGAGGATTTTGATGATTTTAATCTGACTCACATTCCGAGAGAAGAGAATTCACTCGCAAATGTCTTAGCTTCATCAGCCGCAAATCTGAAGCCATTGGAGGAGTTCAGATGGAAAAAAAAATTCAATTGAATTAATCCCTTTTCCTTCAGTTCCAGATAACGTAGACAATTTTCAAGTCTTTTTTGATGACCAACAAATTATAGACTTTTTACAGAATACCAATGCATTTGAAAATGCTATAATTGGTGATGGTCAAAAAGATACTATGCTGGAATAGTTTGATGATGAAAAGGGGATAATGAGGTTAAAATATAATAGATTTCCCAAAGGAATGGTAGAACTTGAGCGATTGTTTGATGTTGACAAAATTAAACAAAGAGGGAGCTTTGGAAATTCTACTGATGTAGCAGGCAATGAGACTGAGAAACTAAATGTTGGAACTGAAGAAGATCCCAGACACCTTAAGTTAGCCAAATCTTGTGACCCTGAAATTAAAAAGAATATGATTGAATTCCTTCATAGGTCCAAAGATGTTATGGCCTGGTCTTATAAATACCTAAAGGTATTTGATCCGAAATTTTACACCCATATAATACCTTTAAACGAGTTCTGCAAACCCTTTCGACAGAAACAGAGGCATGTCAATGCTTTGTTGGAACCACTCGTCAGGAAGAAGGTGGAGAAATTATTGAGTGCTGCAATTATTTTTCCCATCAGACATTCTACTTAGGTAGCCAATTTAGTACCGATCAGGAAAAAGAATGGGGAAATTTTCTTGTGCATGGATTTTAGAAACTTGAACAAGGCTTCTAAAAAGGATAATTATCCTTTGCCTTCCATGGATGATGTGCTAAAAATTTTACATGGTTCAGAAATGATGTCTTTCTTAGATGGATTTTTGGGATACAACCAAATACTGGTTGAAAGGGAAGACAGGATGAAAACTGCCTTCACGACTAAGTGGGGAACCTTTGCTTACAATAGAATGCCATTTGGATTGATAAAGGTTGGAGCTACCTTTCAATGTGCAATGTATCATGCCTTCAAAGGTCTTATGGGTAAGTGCATCGTTGTCTACATGGATGACTTGACAGTTTTCTCTAAATCCTGGTTTGACCACATAAAACACTTGGAATCCATCTTCAACAAATGCAAAGAGTTTGGTATTTCTCTAAACCCAAAGAAATATGTTTTTGGTGTAACTGAAGGAAAACTCCTTGGGCATTTCCATGGATCCTAAGAGATTTGAAGCCATATAAGGGATACCTTTTCCCAATTCTAAGAAAGAGTTAAGATCATTTTTTGGAAAAATTAATTTTGTCAAAAAATTCATCTCTGGTTTTGCAGAAATAGTCAATCCGCTAAATAACATGCTGAAGGAAACTGCTAAGATTTCCTGGACAACAAAAGCCAAAGCAACATTCCAAGAGATCAAATCTGCAATCAAGCAAGCTCCAGTACTGGTGAGCCCAGATTTCAGTGCAAAAATATGGCATTTCCATGGATCCTGAGAGATTTGAAGCCATATCAGGGATACATTTTCCCAATTCTAAGAAAGAGTTAAGATCATTTTTTGGAAAAATTAATTTTGTCAAAAAATTCATCTCTGGTTTTGCAGAAATAGTCAAGCCGCTAAATAACATGCTGAAGGAAACTGCTAAGATTTCATGGACAACAGAAGCCAAAGCAACATTCCAAGAGATCAAATCTGCAATCAAGCAAGCTCCAGTACTGGTGAGCCCAGATTTCAGTGTAGAAATATGGCATTTCCATGGATCCTGAGAGAGTTGAAGCCATATCAGGGATACCTTTTCCCAATTCTAAGAAAGAGTTAAGATCATTTTTTGGAAAAATTAATTTTGTCAAAAAATTCATCTCTGGTGAGCCTAGATTTCAGTGCAGAAATATGGCATTTCCATGGATCCTGAGAGAGTTGAAGCCATATCAGGGATACCTTTTCCCAATTCTAAGAAAGAGTTAAGATCATTTTTTGGAAAAATTAATTTTGTCAAAAAAATCATCTTTGGTTTTGCAAAAATAGTCAAGCCGCTAAATAACATGCTGAAGGAAACTGCTAAGATTTCCTGGACAACATAAGCCAAAGCAACATTCCAAGAGATCAAATCTGCAATCAAGCAAGCTCCAGTACTGGTGAGCCCAGATTTCAGTGCAGATTTTTATATGTACTCTTTTTCTTCTAAACACACACTTGCAGCGGTTTTAACCCAATGAAGGGAAACAGGGGAGCACCCGATTGCTTTCAAAAGTACCAACTTAAAGGGTGTTGAGCTAAAATACTCTCGCTTGGATAAGCAAGCCTATGACTTGGTAAGAGAAATCAAGCAATTCAGGCATTACATATTGAGGAGCAAAATCCATGCTATAGTTCCTGATCCAGCTGTCAAATATTTATTAAGCCAAGATTAATTGGGTGAGTTAAGAGGTAATTGGGCCACGAGACTGTAGGAATATGACTTAGAAATCCATATTACAAAATTAATCAGAGGACTTGGTTTGTCCTGACATATTGTTGAAATACCTCTAGATACAAAGATTAATCAGCTGGATTCTGGGGTGGATGATTGGTAGGGAGATGTCATTCATCTGCTAAGGTTTGGAATTTGTCCACCTCACTTGAATAGAACTCAAAGAAGAGCACTAAAGCTAAAATCTTCTCATTTTCTACTCAAAGGAGGTAACTTGTACAGAGAAAACTATATTGGCATATTCTTAAGATGCATTTCTCAAAATGAAGTGAATGAGGTGATGTCTAGTTTTCATGAAAAGTTAGGAGCAGGGCATTCCTCAGGTTCTGCTACTACACATAAGATATTGAGAGCAAGCTATTACTGGCCTACATTGTTTAAAGATGCACATCAACATGTGAGAACTTGCCAACAGTGTCAGATTTTTGCATCCAAGCAAGTTAATCGAGCTCTACCATTACAACATGTTATAATAGAAAAACCTTTTATGCAATGGGGACTTGACTTCATGGGTGTGATAAACTTGAATTCATCAGCAGGGCACAAGTATGTTTTAACAACCACTGACTATTGTACAAGATGGGTTGAAGCAGCAGCCACCATGAGGAGTACAACCCATGAGGTGATCAGATTTTTAGAGTCAAACATCATAACCAGGTTTGGAGTTCCTTTGAATTTGGTGTGCGACAACGGACCAACTTTTTAGTAATTAAAATTTGTGAAATGGGCATACCAGAAGGGGATAGTCATCAAATTTTCATCCAACTATTATCCCCAAGGCAATGGGCTAGCTAAGTCCACAAATAAGAATTTGATGAATACCATCAAGAAGTCTGTTGTAGACAAACCCATACAATGGCACTCACTATTGAAGTATGCACTTTGGGTTGACAGGATCAGACATAAAGAAGCCCTTAAGACTTCCCCATTTGCTTTGTTGTATGGTACCCAGCCCATCGTTCCTATCTCTTTAAAATTTCCTACTTATCAATTTGCTCTGGATTATTTTTATGATCATGCAGATGCAGAAGCTCGTGTATTGGACTTAATTAATCTTCAGGATGAATGACATCAATCCTTGGAGCATTTTAGTCAACACCAAGAGATAGTCAAGCGCTGGTTTGATAAAAGAGCCAGAGTAAAGGCCTTCAGACTTGCAAACCTGGTGCTTCTATGGGACAAAGCCCATGAAAATAAAGGTAAACACACCAAGTTGCAACCTCTATGGATAGGGCCATACCATATTGTCGAAATCTTAGGTAATAATGTGTTTCATCTACAGGACCTGGAGGGTAATTTTCTGAACCTTCTTGTCAATGGTCAATATATGAAGCATTATTTCTCGGTTGTTCCATCCACTACATCATTTGAATAATCACGAGGACTTTGAGCATATGTATATATTATAAATAAAATGTGAAGTAGTGTGTTTTTATTTTGTTTTATTTTTAAAGTTTGAAGTACTGTGTGTTATCTTTTAAGGTTTGTGCAATTTTGTATTTAACTGGTGGCCTTTTTCTCTCCTCTTTAGTTTCTTTTAATCCTGTTTGTTTGAGATTTTTCCTAAACAAAGAAAACACAAATCAACATTTAAAATTGGCCCAGTGTGTTTTCATTTGGTTTTATTTTTTAAGAGATAGTCTACTAGAGCTAAAAAGTGGAACTTGTTATTTAGAACAACAGTAGAAAGATAATTAGATTTGGTATCTTGCTTGCCATAATTATTTTGATTATAAAGAAACTACTATACTATTTGGCTGAAGAACTCATAGGGAATCCAAGAAAAGTTGGTCAGGAGAGGGGACTCTGATTCATAGAATTACATCAAAGTGTCCAAGGAAGCTATTGGTACCCAGGTTGAAATAGTTAGTCGATCAATTACTCGATTGAAAAAAAAAAGAGCAAGGGATTCTAGCTATCGGTATCTTTCAAAAGAAAAAAGAGACAGAAGGTGAAAGTTGGGCAAGCCAACATAAAACTAGCATTCTTTTCTACACATAGCCAAGGTTCCAGAAGGATACATCTCAAACATGTTCACCAGGCTATAAATGCCACCTCATAATTGTGAATCAGGGTCGTGAAAATCTAAAGAGTAACTCTATCGGGGTTGTAAAAGGCTAAACTAGTAAACAGAGCTCTACTCGGTTTCCCCTGCACAATATAAATAGTTGATCAATCCACAATGAGCAGTCGAAGCCCTGGTCATCCTTGAAGAAATTTTTATACGCTTATAACCGCACATACTAAGTGATTCAACCTAGTATGTCCTTGGGAAACTTTAATAGCTAAATAGATAGTAGTTAAATCATTTTGGAAAATATTTGTGGTAAAGCATGATACGTAGTCTAAATTGTTCTGAAACTAGAATTCTAGATTCTAAATAGTGCTACTATTTTCCCATAGATATCGCCTTTTGTTGAGAAGCAACACACTCCCACTATAAAAATGAAATTCCATCCTTTGAAAATGTTTAATTTTCATTTGTTCCACAGGGACCCTCTTGATGTTTTTTGGATTTTAATTCCAAATTTTGCTTGCATCCTTTTTCAAACTTTGCCTACATCAAAGTGACCAAGTATATTTGCATATGGCATTGATTTCAATTTAGAAATAGCAGTTTCTATTTCTAGCCTAGCAAAATTCTAAATGCATTTTCTCTTAATCCATGATGAATTTTTAAGTTCTGTTTGCAGATTGGGATACCCTTTGGGATTTTTTAGATACTTGTAAAGTTTCATCAAATTCTAAGCATTTTGAATTTTCATCATTTTTTTGCACCATGTGAAGCTGACCATTCTCGAGAAATTTAAAATTTATTTTTCAAATGTTAAAATTATTTCTGAATTTCTAAGTAAGGAATATCCTTCACCAGTATGTAAAAATGCAAAATACATATGGACAAAGTCATTGGAACCTGTTGGTCCGACTTTCATACACACCCTATGGAGAATGAGCACAAAACTCTGATAACACTTATACGGGATAAATCCCACTCACTTTAGGATCTAGCTGGTTATCCAAGGTGTGAGTTACAGAGTCGGGTCGAATGTCAATTCACTATTTTTTGCTTCTGAAATAGTTTTCAATATGGACTGTTTCTTACCTTACAACGGGCTCAATGAACTTGTTCAGTAATGTTCAGTAGTTGTCACTTGTTGACAATCAGATTTAAAATTGATTCTTTGATCTAGCTCTTATGGGTCAGTAGATTTAAATAAAAGACAAATTTAAAAGAAAATAAAAATGGATCATTTCACGGTAAGAAAATAGGGTAGGGTAAGGTAGAAAGAGAATTTTATCAAAATTAACTGTAAAACAAACTACCAATTTTATTTATACTATCAGCTTCACAACAGAAAAAATCAAAGAAGAAAGTGTCCAGTTTTCTAAGATCACTTCCTACTAAGAGCATAAGGCAGAGATGGAATAGATCTAACAGAAAATTATAAACCGAAGGGAAGTCGGTTAAAATTGATATCTTTCACTGGCAGCCTAGCTCGCACAGTGAGGACAGAGCAATTAGAACAAACTTGAACCTTAAATCTGTAATTTTCCCTAGTATACAATAGAACAAATGAAGCCCAATAGCATATTTAATCTTGATAACACAGATTCATAGCATATATTTAATAAACTTTAAAGAAATGGATAACAAAAGAAGATGAACTTATCACAATCTACAAAAGATTAGGCTCCTGGCCATGCTATCACAGAAAACAAAAGCACATCAACTCCAAGTCCAGAAACAAAGTATTTAACAAAATTTGTGAGAAATTGCTTCAATAGCCTTTTATTTCTAAGTTTTCGCCTCCTGCGATTACATTGAGAAGAAGTATTTATAGACTTAGGACAGATCCTGATCTTTTCATAAATTTTTTCTTCTCCAACTGCAAATCTTATCATCTTAAACCCTAGGACCCGGGTTTTACAATATAAAGCCATTTAAAACAAAGTCCGAATAAAACTTAACCATTCTACAAATCAGTGCAGTTACTTGCCATAAATGGAGAAGATAAAATTCGAATGCCACTTGCATTCACCCGTAATTGTGAGTAAATGCCCTCATTAATTCCCTCGGGTAATCTGGATGAGTCACCACTTTCCTGACATTTCATCTCCGCAAAGCCATCCTTGAGTTGAAAATCTCTGCAAGCTATTAATTTTGCCATAAATTTTCATTAAATGCATTCACCGGCAAATTCCGGTAACTGGGTGTAGATATTTCCATTTTCCGGCCAATTCCCGACATACTCCATTAAAAAGGGCAGCTGCTTAGTCACCATAAAGTTTCTTTGCAGCCAGATCTGAGAAAATTAGATGAAACAGCAATTTTTGACATCTTTTCTTTCTGCATGGCCGTCTTTGATTAATTTGCACTAAGTTTTACCTTTATGGCCATTTCTTCGCTATCATGTAAGTGCCAGATGGCATCCTGCATGAAAGGACAAAAGATGGATTAGTACTTTAAAAATATTAAATCAAAACTTTGATTAATAAATCAGACTAAAAAAACCCTAATGTTTACTTGCATGTCGGCTCTATTTATCTGATACGTGGCTTGCAGTGTTTTGACACGTGTCACAGAATCATGACACGTGTCCATTTCAAGCTGTCTTGCATTTCTAGCCCTTTTCTGCTAGGGTCACGAAAATGCAACATATCGCGATTTCGTGACATGTCGTGAAATCGTGACATCCCCCTTGCCGTGCAACTACTTTCCAACTGTGTCGCGATTTCGCGATGTCACAATTTCATGACACCTTCACTTCCAATACATTCTTCGCTGAATCTTCCTATGCTTCTTTTGGCTTCCTCTGGCGAAATCCCCACCATGTCGTGAAATTGCGACATGGTGGCTCCTTTGTTCGCCATCTTTCCACCATGTCGCAAAATCACGACATGGTGGCTCCTTTGTTCGCCAACTCTAATTTGTGTCGCAATTTCACAATGTCGCAATTTCATGACACCTCTTGGCCTTCTCCTCCTCTTTCTCAAACTGTCATGATTTCGCGACGTCGCGATTTCGCGACATGTTCCTGCCTTAGCTTTTTTTTGGTTTTGTTGCCTTCACCTCAACTTGGACCTGTCGTGATTTCGTGACATGTCGCGAAATCACAACAGTCCGTACAACTTGGGCCTCCTCCGCAAATTTTGTCACAATTTCACGACGTCACAAATTCACGACGTCGCAATTTCGCGACAGCTTTCTCACTCGGCACTTTCTTCTGAATTTTGTCACGATTTCGCGACATCTTTTTGCCTTAGCCAATTTTTTTTTCACTTTGATTCTCTTTGTTTCCTTCTTTGCCCTAGACTCGTCACGATTTCGTGACATGTCGCGAAATCGCGACGGTCCGTATGCCTCGGGCCTCCTTGCCAAAAACGTCACGATTTCACGACGTCGCGATTTCGTGACATGTTTCTCACTTGCTTCCTTCTGCCTCCACCTGCCGCGAAAATGCGACATGTCGCGATTTTGCGACATGTCACGAAATCGTGACCATTTCATGCCTTAGTCGATTTTTCTCTCTCAGTCGCGAAAATGCGACATGTCACGATTTTGCGACATTCCGTACAACTTCGCCTTCTCTCTCCAAACTCGTCGTGATTTCGCGACGTTCCGTACGATCTTGCTTTCTCTCTCCTAATCGGTAGCGATTTCGCGACATTTCCAAAAATGGAAGTGTCGCGATATCGCGACATTTCCAAAAAATGGAAAGTGTCACGATTTCACGATGCTTTTTGGACTTAGCCAATTTTCTTGAAACCTGTCGCGATTTCGTGACATTTCCATAAATGGAAGTGTCGCGATTTCATGACTTTGCCAAAAAAGAAAAGTTTTGATTTTTCAATGAATTTATCTATCTGTTTTCTGCATTTTTTTCATACCGGTGTAAGATTTTCTTTATCCATGAATGATTCTTGCATGTAAAAAGTGAAGTTTAAGATAACAAAGCTAGAATGCAAGAATACTTGGATACTTTGACATAGGCAAAACTTGAAGAAGAAAGAGGCAAGTAAAAATTGGAATTAAAACCTGACAGTCATCAAGAGGGTCCCTACTGCAAAATGAAAGCTCAAAATTTTCAAAGGGTGGAAATTCATTTTTCAGTGGGGGTGTGTTGCTTCTCAATAGAAACAACCTACTTTTTTTGGAGAATTTGCAGCTAGGAAGAAAATATTGAAGGAAATGTCGTGATATCGCGACATGTTCCATTTTCGGACATGTCTCATTTTTGTGAAGGCAAAAGCTAGGAAGAAAATATTGAGAGAAATGTCATGATATCGTGACATGTTCCATTTTCAAATGGGCAAAGCCAAAGAAGCAGTGACTTGTAGGAAATATCGCGATATCGCGACATGTTCCATTTTTGGACTTGTCGGACTTTCGCTCAAATTTGATTATACCCTAAAATATTTTAAATTTCGATGTCGCGATTTCGTGACATGTTCCATTTTCATGAGGGCCAATGCTTGGAAGAGACTAAGTGGAGAAAATGTCATGATTTCGCGACATGTTCCATTTTCACGAGGCAGAAGCTGAAAAGAGACGAAGTGAAGGAAATGTCGCGATTTCATGACATGTTCCATTTTCACGAGGAAGAAGTGGAGAAAGAGGCAAAGTGAAGGAAATGTCGTGATTTCACTACATGTTCCATTTTCATGAGGAAGAAGTGAAGAAAGAAGAGAAGTGAGGGAAACGTCACGATTTCGCGACAAAGAAGTGAAGGCAGAGGCGAAGTGAAGGAAATGTCACGATATCGCGACATGTTCCATTTTTGGAGGGGCAAAGCCAAATAAGCAGTGGCTTGTAGTAAATGTCATGATATCATGACATGTTCCATTTTTGGACATGTCTCATTTTCACAAATGCAAAAGCTAGGAAGAAAAGCATGAGAGAAATGTTGCGATATCGTGACATGTTCCATTTTCGGACATGTCTCATTTTCATGAAGGCAAAAGCTAGGAAGAAAAGCTTGAGGGAAATGTCACGATATTGCGACATGTTCCATTTTCAAAGGGGCAAAGCCAAAGAAGCAGTGACTTGTAGGAAATTTCACGATATCGCGACATGTTCCATTTTTGGACTTGTCGAATTTTCACTCAAATTTTATTATACCCTAAAATATTTTAAAGTCCGATGTCCAATTCTTGGAAGAGACTAAGTGGAGAAAATGTCATGATTTCGTGACATGTTCCATTTTCACGAGGCAGAAGCAAAAAAGAGGCGAAGTGAAGGAAATATTACGATTTCGTGACATGTTCCATTTTCACGAGGAAGAAGTGGAGAAAGAGGCGAAGTGAAGGAAATGTAGCGATTTCGCAACATGTTCCATTTTCATGAGGCAGAAGCAAAAAAGAGGCGAAGTGAAGGAAATGTTGCAATTTTGCGACATGTTCCATTTTCACGAGGAAGAAGTGCAGAAAGAGGCGAAGTGAAGGAAATGTTGTGATTTCGTGACATGTTCCATTTTCGCGAGGAAGAAGTGAAGAAAGAAGAGAAGTGAGGGAAACGTCGCGATTTCGTGACATGTCACGATTTCGTGACAAAGAAGTGAAGGCAGAGGTGAAGTGAAGGAAATGTCATGATTTCGCGACATGTTCCATTTTTGCGAGGTGAAATCTGAAAAGAGGCGAAGTGAAGGAAATGTCACGATTTCGTGACATGTTCCATTTTCATGACAAAGAAGTGAAGGCAGAGGCAAAGTGAAGGGAACGTCGTGATATCACGACATGTTCCATTTTCATGAGGGTGGAAGCTGAAAGAGATGAGGTGAAGGAAATGTCACGATATCATGACATGTTCCATTTTTGGAAGGCACAAGCAAGGAAGAAGTAACTTGAAGAAAAGGTCACGATTTTGTGACATGCTTTGGTTTCATGGCATCACCTATCCAAAAGGAAAAGGAAGCATTTCAACACAGTCCAAATCAATTAATTAAGTAAAATGAAACATTAAAAATCTAACCTCTGTGTTTCTTTTTGCAGAAACAGATCCGACAGTTGCATAATTGCGGAAGTGATGGCAAGAAAGACAGACTTTAAGGAATTCGTCAGTAGATTCATTTGCTTAAAAAATTTATGGGAAGTCAGTGACTCATCCAGATTTTGTAGATCTGGCCGTGAATACAGGTTTCAAGGAATTTATCGGTGGATACATTGCCAGGAAAATTTATGGCAAAAGTAATGATAGGCAAAAAATCTCAACTCGAACCAAACAAAAGCAGCCGTGCGAGGATGGAAGGCCTAGAAGTCAATGACTCATCCAAGTTTTGCAGAAGAATTAATGAGATGCTCTGATGACTTATCAAAAGAAGAACATACATTTACACACGGTGTCCATTTGATAAGAATCAAACCAAGTCTTATCTTCTCCATTCATGGCAAGATCCATGTGAAGATTTTCAAAGTAATTAGGGCTTATCAAAACTCTATATAAAAATGCCTTATATTGTAAAACCTCGACGGTGGGATTTTTATGATAAGATCTAGATATTTGGAAGAAGATATTTTGAAAATATTAGGGTCTATCCTAAGTCTATATATACTTCTCTTGAATGTAAAGTGAGGATGCAAAAACTTGGAATAAAAGACACTTTAGCAATTTCTTGCAAATCTTGTTTGAATGCTTTTTTCTGGACCTGGGGTTGGTGTGAAATCGTTCTTCTGTGATAGCGTGGCCAGGAGCCTAATCTATTTTGGATTTCGATAAGTGCATCTTCTTCTATTTTCATCTCATTAAAGTTCTATTTATTTTGGTTGTGAATTTGTGTTATCAAGATTGAATATGCTGCTAAGCTTCATTCTATTTGTTATATGCTAAGGAAAGTTAGAGATTTAAGGTTCAGGTCTGTTTTAATTTCTCTATCCTCACTATGCAAGCTAAGCTGCTAGTGAGAGATACCAGTTGACACCGACTTCCCTTCTATTTATGATTTTCTTTCAAATCTATGTTATTTCCATCTTATGCTCTTAGTAGAAGGTGATCTTAGAAAGCTGGACACCTTCCTCTTTGATTGGTTTTATTGTGAAGCTAAATAGTATAACTGAAATTGGTAGTTTTGATTTTGCAGCTAAGTTAGATAAACTTCTCTTTTCTACCCTACCCTACTCTCTCTGTTCCACTGTTAAATGATTCATTTTTATTTTTTTTCAAATTTGTATTTTATTTAATCTGCTAAAACATAAAGAGCTATATCAAAGAACTCATTGTAAACCTAATAGTCAACAAAGATAACAACCGCTAAAACATTATTGAATGAAGGTCGAGCCCATTGTAAGGTAACAGACAGTCCACTTGAAACTATTCCAAAAGAGAAAAAAGTGAATAGACATTTGACCCAACTCTGTAACTCACACCTTGGATAACCAGCAAGATCCTAAAGTGAGTGAGATTTTTCCCGTATAAGTGTTATCAATATTTTATGCTCATTCTTCATAGGGTGTGTATAAAAGACGAACCAACAGACATACTTCGTGCAAGTTCTTTGAAGGAGGAATCTTTGTGCTATTCAAAAAAATATGGAGTGTATGTTGAAGTAAATGTGGGCACAAAAACCTTACACCACCCAATGGATAGAGCAAATAGCAAGGAAAGTAGAGTTAAGGCGTTTGCAGAGAATAGGTTGTGGGTTCAATTCATGATCGCATTTTTGTAAGGAAGGAAGAAGAGGTTTTTGAATTTGATGTTTTAGGCATGAAATACAAGGAATAAAGGGACATCATGTGTCCTTGGTCTCAAGTTGGTGCGTAGCCCACACGGCTAGCCAAAGCATTTGCTAGGGTGTAGTGTTGGCAATGAGGTTTTGTGTTCAAATTCATGCGAAGGTAGTTTGTGTGGTGCGCAAACATTTTTGGTGCATGGTCTAAGGTATGAAAAATTAATTTAATTTTTGCAAGGCCTATGTTATATTAAAAGGTGTTTTGAGGTATGCATTTTATTAAGTGGGCAGTGTTTGAAGTAGGGATATATAAGGATTAAAATAGTTTATTTTAATTCTTTGTTGCATTGGAAATAAATTAGAGAGTGGAGTTAAAAGGTGAAAAATAAATTTATTTTGATCTTGCTTTATAAAATAAGAGAAGAAAAATTTGTCAATACTTTGGGATATTTTGAAGTGGTGCTTATTTTTATTTTAATGCATTAAGATCTAGATGGAGTGATAAGGTGTATTCGTGACATCTAACCTTTGTGTTTGGCAAAGAGAGTGGTTATAATTAAGACATATTTTTAAGGATAATTCTTCATCAAACAAAAGGTATGGGCACATCTTCCTTGTGAGTGATTTTTGGATGTTGTGAATGCTAAGTTGGAGTGAAAAGGGTTGTTGATCAACATTGTTGAGTTTGGTTTTTTAGAATAAAAGTTGATTCTAGAAACCTTGTTTAATAACCATTGTTGAAAGAACATAAGTATAATTGTTATGTGAGATTGGTTGATAAGCTTTGGTGTGAATGTGAAGCATATTGAGTCTCTAAAAATTATCTATATGTTTTTGTGAGATTGGACAAGTTCTAGTGAGGACTTGTTGAGCTGATTTGAGGTAATTCTTGGTAAAGACTTATTGAGAAGATTGGACAAGTTCTAGAAAGGACTTGTGGATAGATTAGTGTGAGCTTTTGTGGAAGCTTACAAGGTAGATTTGAGATAAGTCTTTGAGAAGACTTGAGAGTAGAGTTGATTGATTTGTTCAAACCTTGGATTAAAGTTTGGGGTAGATCTAGCAGATTTGATTTGTTATTGAATACAGCTTTGTGTTAAGGTTTGAGGATAGATTTGAGGATAGAGTTTGGTGCATATTTGAGGATAGGTTTGTGCCATATCAGAGGATAGAGATTGAGCATATTTGTTCTAGACTGAAGGATCATGTTTAGTGCAGATTTGAGATAGAGTTGAGAACTAGCTTTGGAGGTGACAGAGTATAGAGTATGACAATCTCTAGTGGATAGGGATCCATTAGCCAAGGCAGTGGAGGCAGTATTTCACCTAAAATATCACCATCCAGAGTAGAGGAGGAGTTATCCTATGGATAGATATCCACAAACTTGATTAGGATATTGGTGTCTCCTTTGGATTGAGATCCATAAAATTTGTAATAGGTAAAGGATTCCCAAAAAAATTATTTGAGAAAATTTTATAAGAAATATTTTCTCCGTGGAGTAGCCCGCATTGGGTGAACCATGTTAAATCATGTATCTCATATGTGTGATGCTTTGTGTGATGTTTACTGCTTTAATATTGTTGATGTTATCATATGTATTGAAAAGAAAAAAATTTATCTTATACTATTCACCTCCCCCTATTAGTATAAGCATATGTTCTTCAATTAGTATCAGAGCAGGTCTCTCCATGAAAAGACTAATAGCTTGGAGGAGGATCCATCAAAGATACACATGACTTCAGAAAGTGAAGAAGCAACCATGTTTGATATAAAAGTGGAATTCTTCACTGCTGTCAAAAATTTGTAAAGGATTAGATAAAAGAACTTAAGCTTGAAGGAATAAACTCAAGAAGATGAAGAAGCAAAGATGGAATTTCTATAAAGTCTCACAGAACTCAAGATAAAGGTATAATATGGAAAGAAAATTTAATAGGATATGATAGATCTATTAAGAGAAAGAGAAACAAAAAGTGAAATATTGGAAGTAGAAATTATTTATCTAAGGAATGAAGTTAAGAAGACCAAGGTACTATCAGATATAGAGTTTGGAAAATAAAAAGAGGAGCCAAGTTTTCAAGAAGCAAAAACTTCAAACAAATATAAGCAAGTGATGTATACTCCAGAAATAAAATACATGAGGAAGAAAGCAAAGAAGAATCATAGATGAAAGTTAATCACATAAGGAGAAGCACTCAACCACAATCTCAAAGGCATATAAACAGGTTTCTTCCATGGCTATTACTTTTCTTGTAACAAATATGGTCATAGAGTTGTACACTGCACTGGTTATGTGAAAAATGATGTCAATAGAAATTTCAGCTCATTTTCACCTCTTATGAACAATGATATTGTATGTTACTGTTGGAACAAAATCTGCCTTTGGTTAATTGTATTGCGCCTTAGACCTTGCCAACATTGAATAGACGGATCTAGCTTGGGAATATCCATCTAATCTCCAGAGTAGGCTGGTTCCTTTTTGCTTTGTTTAGAGAAAAGAGAGCAGAAAGAAGGGAAATGCTTGTAAAGGGAAATATAGCCAAGGCTAGAAGCTTTTCTCATGGTGCAGTTTAGACAACAACCAGGATATGACGTCCGTATTACTGTTACAAGTTTTCTTTAACACCTTCATATAGAAATCATAACTTTCTAAGTGTGATTTAGATATTTCATCTAACACATATAAGCATACTTAATCTTAACTCCAACAATATGATTCATACATGCACAGTTCAGATTTAGAACAGATACAATATAGAATTTAATAATGTAAATAGAAGTCGAAAACCAGATACATACACTTGCACACAGAAAGTTAGAAGCCAGAAGAAGAGTAACTTTATTTGCTTGCATCCAGAATGATGTACATCAATCTTGTAAACGTCTAAGAGCCGACCTCTTTTCAAAATGCGTCTACCACTATATATACCCAAAATGGGTATCTTTTACAACTAGTACATCTTGGATTCTCAAATCAATTACAAGCAATTAACTTTAGTTTCTAATAATAAGCAAAAGATCTTCTGCAAATTGGATTCTAACAGATCTGACACTCCATTTACATCTGACACCCCGAGAGATCAAAAATTTGGTGTAAGGGCATGTTTTAGTTGCTAAGAATATATCTTGTCAGGAACAACTATCATGTCACGAAATCATGACGTCTTCAAGTATTCTACTCTATCCGCCTCTTGCTTAAGCGAAAACAAAACATGTCATGAAATCGTGACACTTTAGCCTCGTATGTCTTCTTCTCTCTTTCTCATGGTGAAAAACTGACATGTCATGAAATCGTGACATTCTCTCTTCTTCTACCCCTTTTCTACTTTCTTAGCCACAAAAATGCAACATGTCACGAAATCGCGACGTCTTTATCTTTTCAGCTCCTTTTGGTCTTTACTACCATGAAAATACATGTCACGAAATCGTGACATCTTCTTTGTCTTGGATTTGTCTTCTTGATTTATCGATGAAAAAGTAACATGTCATGAAATCGTGACATTTTCATCTACTTGACTTCCTTGCACCATTTTGCCATGAAATTTGGACATGTCTCGAAATCATGATATCATCTTTCCTTAGCTTATTTTCTCTTTCTATAGCCCTTCAAAAATAGACTGCATCGAGTCTCTCAAGATGGCACCCTGCTGCAAAATCTCGGTTGTCTCCTAGAGGTAGTCTTTTTAGACTAACATTCTTGGCGCCTTCTAGGGGATTTTTTGCTAGCAAAATATTAGAATCCAGGCCCTTCATCCATTGGGAAATAGAGTCAAAAATACAAAACAAGACATTTACAAAAAGCAAAGAGTAAGGAAAAATGCACTTCAGATGAGTAAGCATTACCTTGTCAAAAACTCTTGTTACAACTTAAAGACTTATTACTAAAATACATAAAATACTTTAGAAGGAAAATCTAAACATTTGTCTTAATTTTGGGCACTAGTCCCAGCTTCAGTTAGCTGCTTCTGACTGGTATGCTTTGATTGTCTAATTTTTTCCACTATAGCTACTACTCCCTGATAGGTTTGGCAAACATATTTCCAATCTTCATCATCCAGGTCCGAGGAATCAATGAATAGTTGGTAGATATACTGGAGCTCTTCCACTTTATCATAGGAAATCATTTTTTGTCTTAATATCAATTCTTGCAAATAGGTTTTAACCTGTGTGAGCTTCTGCACCATCTTCATTACTTGTGTATCTTCTATGGGCTCACCCCAACTTTCTATCTCAGATTCATCTTCAACAAAAGACTTCAAGGATGAGGAGAGTGCACTTTCATTAAGAACTTTTGAGTTATCATCCCAGAGATATGGGAGTCCATTTCGGATAGCCAAATCAAAAGTTTTTAGTAACCCTTTTGCTTCGGTCTCTAGCTCCTGCAGGAGTTTATTCCCTTGGGTCACTAATTTAAACTTTCTGAAAAAGTTCTTGGCTGCAATCTTAGCTTGGGACCAAACTTCACTTCGTACCTTCGCTGCTATATTCTCTGGCATTTTCTCAGATAATATCTGGATTTTAGTGGCAGCGTCTTCTCTTTTTTGCAAAAAATTAATTGCAGCTTTGAATTCTTCACCCACTACTTCAATGGTCTCCTTGACTTTGGCCAGGTATAACAATAAAGGTTGTGTTTTCAAGCCTAATACTAATAAATCTTGCAACAATTTTTTCCTCATATCTCTCACTTTTTCTTTTGAAAATCTAGATGGGGCATTCTACTGATCTGCTAATTGTTGTTGGAGTTCCTGAACCTGGAGACTCAATGCCTGAATCTGTGCATCTGCCTGTCCCAATTTTTCTTTGTATTTAGCTGCCTCATTGGCAACAACACTGAATTTATCTTCCCACTTTTTTACCTCCAACTTCAAAGCCTTTTCCATCTATTTTTGTTCTTGCAAAACTGATTCCAACTCTCTCCTCTTCTCATTTTCTTTCAAAAATTTCTCTAAGTAATGCCCCCCATGCAGATATATAGTGCCTAGATGTGCTTGAGATTTTACCCATTCATCTTGCATAGGCAACCGAGTGATATTTTCATTAATTTCTTCTGCATGGTAATCCTCAACAGTCATTTCACCTTTAGATTTCTTTGTTATTGGGGTTAACTTTACTTTCTTCCTTTGCATAGTAGCAGGATCTAGAGCAATAATTTCATGAACATTGGCAGGCATCTTTGGATCCTCAGCGGAATGGGAATTCCACCAGTCTAAAGCATTCTTACTAACTCTTCTCAAATTTTCTATCTTTGTCAGAGTCGGATGACTCTCATCAACTCGGGAGGATGTAGCCCCAACTGTTGGAATACTGATGTTGGGAAAGAAAGGGATGGGGACCAACGCAGTGTTGACATCGAGTTGAGAATGGGAAGATGTTGCCTTTTCTAGGAAAGCAAATCATTTTTGAAAGGAGAATTACGTCTTTCTTCATATCAGAAAAGGAGGGAGAGTAAAAATAGGAACAAGTAGAAGAAACAGAAGAAGATAAGAAAAGAGACATACCTGGTCCCGTTTGAAGTTGTTGTTGATCTCTGTCTTCTTCTTCAATCTCATCATCTTTATCAGACAATTCTTCATCTCGAATTCCACCATCCTCACGTATCTCAGTATTTTCATCTTGCTCACTTTCATCATCACTTTCATCAAGATTAATTATTTGTATATTTTGGGAAAATTCCCCATGCTGTCCTTTCTCAACTTCTGTAACTTCTTGCTTTACTAGCACTTCCTTTACAATATCTGGGTTCTGGCTTTCTTGAACCGGATTTGGTAAACTGCCTATGTTTTCTATCTGAGAATTTTCTTGCTCAGCTTCCTGAGCATCAGTTTTATTACCTTCCTCATTTACTTTATCCTTTCCATTTTCAGCAGAGTCTTCAACTATATTTTCTTGAATATCTTGAACATTTTGTTCACTAACAGAAATTTGAGTAACATTCTTGCCTTTCTTGGCATCAGCCAGGGCTTTTAATATTTTCATCTTCTCAGCTACAGGTTCTTCATCAGATTCTAAAACTGAGTCGGAGGGAGGGACAAACTTCACAACTTTAGAAGTATAATCCTTTTTACTGGAAGCATCAGCCCCAAGAGCCAGACATTTTTCCCTTACCTCTACTTGTATAGGCTCAGTCATTCCTTGTCCCCCTCTTCCCAGGCCTTTCCCTTCATACCCCATTTTAAGCATCATCTGAGCAGCTTTGCCATAGGTCCATCCCTATTCTTGGGTAAAAACTTCTTCTATTGACCGCTTCCTAGAAGTCCTGGGTTTTGTCTGCACCAGGGGTAACTTTTGTTCAGCTACTATTTGTTTTTGCTTACCCTTATCAGTTTCCTATCTCTGTGGCACTTCAGGGCTGGTTCTTCTACTACCTCCAACACTAGGAGGTATTCTTATAGGAAAAACCCCTTCCCAAGATGCATGATGTAAATTATACTGAATACTAAATTCATTATCATTTTTCATCGGGTACCTTGAAGTAATCATATTTGTTTGTACCCTCATTAACCACCATTCACGAGTTTTTGCAATGGTCCAGTCATCACCTCTCTTCTGTATCTTGCTAATCCTTTCATTGGTTAACTGATGCTTACTATTATTCAGGGGATCATAATTCACTACTTGTTCATAAAAATCATGCCAAGGGGGAAGAGGTTCCATTCGCTCAATGTGCCATTCCAAAGCATCATCTTCGTTGTTATTTCTTTTTTCTTCTATATCTGGTCTAACCCTAGCATGATATTTTTTCATTTCCATTTTATTCAAAATAGCTTGTCTTTCAGCAAATCGATCCAAAGGATCATACTTCCATCTTTGTGGAATCTCAATCAGTCCCAACTCCCTTAAATATTGAGCAATCTGCTCGTTCTGACCCTTTTTTGTTACAATTATCCCTTCAAAAGTAAATGGCATATTACAGGTGCTAGTCTTCCCAATACCTGAGCCGAATTTTACATTTATTTGTTCAATTTGTCGAACATATTCTAAAGCAAACAATCTATCCGTAACATAATGAGGAAGTAAAAATGGTTTCTGAGTGAAACCATACAATCTAATACAAACCCCTTGTGTGAGGATAAACCAATCACCTTCTTCAGCATATTTGGTTTGCAAAACCTTTTCTGCCTTAGGGGTTAGTCTTCTAATATTCCCATACATTATTTTTAGAGCAGGGCCTAAGAATTCTCTGTTGAAATCGTAAAATGATTATGTTTTATACAACACATTTGTCCATTCACAAATGGGTAAAACCCTGCCCTGCTCATATTTATCTTTTACTGAGATAAAATCCAAATATTTAGACATAAAAAAGAAGAATAACCATATCAAATACGATGAGAATCGAAAAGAGAACTGAGACCCTTTTTTCAGCGTCGACAACCCTTCATGAATTTCTGAACACAAAAACCCTGGCCAGTCAAAAAATATAGGATTCACACCCTTGCTCATGACAAAAGTATCATAATTTTTGGGGTTGGATAAACATTCAACCAAGGCAATTTGCCATTTTTGAACCTTTTCATCAGTTTTGAGACCTGCTATCATAGTTGTAATAGAGTACAACTCTGGATTTTTGAAATTGGTGATATCAATAGGAGACTCAAGTGGGTTTTCTCCTGCAGGTAACTCTTTCAGCTGGGAAACCAGAAAATTCTTTATCTTTTCAGAAGGGCCAAAGTATTTAGCCTGATCTTCGGGGTCAAAGGCTTTTGGCTCAAACGCAGGGACATGACCCATGGTGAAAGCAGAAACAAAAGCATCTTTGCTTAAAGTAAATAAAACCTTCCCATTACAATCTCTTACATTCATCCCTTTTTCATCATAAAAATTAGCAATTGCCCTTACCAACTCGGGGTAGGGGTGTACAGGAACATATACGTACCAGTATAGAAAAGAATGGAAGGCAAAAGTGGAAGGAGAAGATGTTGAGACTCCGGTAGCCACCCGGTCTGCTATGTTACTTCTGATTTTTCTAGGGTCCTTCCAGGTCACAATCGTATCACTTATCCGTGCATCCTTGTCAATAAATTTGTTACTTATCTCTTCTCCTTTTCTCACCACTAAAGTTGTTGGAGATGATGCAGCCATTGTTTCTTGCTTCTTACCTTTTCTAGGAGCCATGAAAACTTACAAGCAACAAATATTTTGAAAATTCTCTTTGAAAACTGCTTCGAAGTTGTCTTTTGTTGAGAAAAACTAAAAATTCTAAGTATCACAGTAGGGGTTTTCTCTCTTTCTTCTGAGGGAGCTGGAAAATAGCAAGTGACAGTATGAAACTTCACTGAAGCAAAAAATTAGCTTTTTCCTTCTCACGTTATTCCAAAAAAATGTGTGATGAATTGCATTAATTATGGTTGGTGAAAGCGATTCTCTCGAGATT
Source organism: Wollemia nobilis (assembly GCA_028583015.1). Lineage (NCBI taxonomy): Eukaryota > Viridiplantae > Streptophyta > Pinopsida > Araucariales > Araucariaceae > Wollemia > Wollemia nobilis. The sequence goes on from JAQPPZ010017258.1 coordinate 36,030, forward strand.
TCTTCGGAATTTGTTTCTACCACCTTTCTTAGAATGTCTTTTCTTGAAACGCTAACCAGCTAATTAATCGCGTGTAAAAAATAGCAATAAAATCTGATGGACTCTGCACTACCTGACCGATCAATTACTTTCGCTCATTTATTCCTCAGCACGTGGCTACCCAAGACATTCTCTAGGCGATCAATTTTAGAAGCTTCTTGTATGGAGGAAAATACCACTTCTCGAGAGAATTCTCTAATGATTTCATCCGCCATCCTTTTAGAACCACGCGTCAATTTTGAATTTGAAATTTCAAAATGACAAAAATGAACTTTTCTCTCTGCCTTCTACTATACTGTTGCACTGTGATTGGTTACAACAAAAACTTTTATTAAACCCGAAAAAATAAAAAATATTTACAATATTTATAACACCCCTACTATACTGTACATAAAACTCCAACTTTGTATTTTATTTGAAATATAACTTTAGGTGAAACGCGTTCACCATGATAGGAAGAATCCAACCATACTGATATTTCAGTTGAAAAGAATTAAACTATTTTTCTGAAATGATTTCAAACGGTCCTTCCCAGAAAGCATCAAACTTGTCATGATTTCCTGGCTTAGCTTTCTTTACATTCCACTTCAAAACTTGGTCTCCAATTTTAAATTTTCTGAAAGTAGTCTTCTTATCAAACCACCCTACTGTATCAATCATGTGTTTCTGGTGGTGGTCGTAAGCCTATTCTCGGGACTCTTCTAATTGCAAAAGTTGCATCAATCGGGCATCCATTGGCTGACCTTCTTCTTCATCTATCTGATTCAGTAATTTTAATGTTGGTATCTCCATATGAATAGGAAAAACAACTTCTTTACCATAAACTAGAGCATAGGGGGATGTATTAATGGACTTCTTTATTGATATTCGATCAGCCCATAAAGCTTGGTTAAGTAATGAATGCCAGTTTCTCTTGTTATCTTCCAACGTTCTTTTCAAAATCTTGAGTATATTCTTGTTGGTAGACTCAGCTAAACCATTACCTTGTGGATAATAGTTAGAAGATGTTTTCAAATATATTCCATACCTGCTGGCGAACTCAATCATTTTGGCTCCAGTAAAAGAAGATCCATTATCTGTGATCAATGAGTCGGGTATGCCGAACCTAGTAATTAGACTTTCTACAAACTCTATCATGACTTCTGAGTCAACTTTCTTTGTAGGAACTGCCTCTGCCCATTTTGTGAAGTAATCTATGGTGGTGAGTATATATTTGTGGCCTGCTGATGAGTTTGGTTCGATTATTCCCACAAAATCTAACCCCCATTGCTGGAAAGGTTCTTCGATTTGTATAGACTTCAAAGGCATAGGAGCATTTATGTTCCTTCCTACATACCTCTGACACTGTTCACATTTCTGAGTTACTTTATATGTATCCAAAAAAATAGAAGGCCAATAACAACCAACTCTAAGAATCTTCAAAGTTGTTGCTCTACCTGAATAATGTCCACCCGAGAGGCCTCCATGGAATTCTTCTAATACTTTCTGTTTCTTATCATCACCTATACATTTCAGTAGTATACCATCAATATTTATTCTGTACAACCCTTCCGTTCGAAGAGTATACTTCAATGCTTGTGTTCTAAACCTCCTTCTTTGGGAAGCATTCAGATTTTTAGGACATATCCCAGTCTGAAAATACTTCACCAAATCATCAATCCAATCGGTATTTTCTCTAACTTGGTTTTGTTCAGTATTCACCATTATCCTTTGAATTTCAACATTCCCGGTTGCTGCTTGTTTGGCCAACTCTTGGCATAGAGCTCTACCTCTGACTATCTTGGTCGGATGTATCTCCACATCATATTCCTGTATGCGGGTTACCCATCCCGCTCTTTTTTCACCAAGTTCTCCTTGTATTATGAAGTTTCTAACATCAGGGTGAATCACATAAACAATGGTGCGGCTTTGAGATAGAAAATGCTTGAATTTATTCAATGATTTCATGATAGCATAAACCTGCTTCTCGATAAAACTATATTTCTCCTCATGCTTGTGCATGGTAGAACTTAAGAATGCTATGGGTCTTTCTTCTTTATCTGCTCCCTTCTGAGTAAGAACTGCAACATAGTTGTCTTGCTCTCCAACAACATATAAAATAAAACCTCGGGAGTAGTCAGGGTTAACTAAAATGGGAGCTCGAGCTATAGCCTCCAAGATTTTCCTAAAGGCATCTTTCCTTGGTTTTGTCCATTTAAAAGGTGCATCCTTTTTCAACAATTCAGTCATTGGTTTAACAGTTTGAGCAAAATCAATGATGAAATTTCGAACAAAGTTTATTTGTCCAAAGAAATATTGCAAACCTTTCTTATTGACTGGTAGTGAAAGTTCCAAAAGTGCCTTTACTCTGTCAGGATCAATAGACAACCCAACTTTAGAAATAACATGGCCAAGCAATATACCTTCTTCTACAACAAATATAGATTTCTTTGGGTTCAAAGATATCCCAAATTCTCTGCATTTTTCAAATATTTGTTGTAGATGAGTGGCATGATCTCGCTTATCATGGGAAAATACTGTCATGTCATCTAGATAAATGACAATGATCTTATTTGTGAGTTCACCAAATGCTACGTCCATAGCTCTTTGGAACGTGGCTCCAACATTTGATAACCCAAAGGGCATTCTTTGATAGGCAAACGTTCCCCACTTGGTTGTGAACGCAGTCTTATATTGATCTTCATTTTTTACCCAGACCTGGTTATAGCCAGAAAAACCATCTAGTAGAGAAAACCTCTCTGCTCCTGCCACTGTATGAAGGATTGGGTCAATCTGAGGCAAAGGATAATGATCCTTTAGTGAAGCTCTATTCAAATTTTGGAAATCTACACACAACCTGATTTCCCCATTCTTTTTCCTAACCGAAACCAGGTTTGCCACCCAGGTAGAATGTTTAATGGGATACACTATTTTAGCCTGTAAGAGTTTCAATAATTCTTGCTTCATCAAGGCTTCAATTTTAGGATTCACAAGCCTCTGTCTTTGCCTGAAGGGTTTAGCTCCTTCTTCCAATTCGATGGTATGTTGGATCACCTCTTTTCTATACACTTTCAAATCACTATACGTCCAGGCTATAATCTCTGGATAGCTCTTACACAACTCTTTGATTTGACTCAACTCTTCTACTGTACAATTGGTACCTACCTTGATCATTTTTCCTGGTTCTAATTCCACCTCCTTATACCATCGCTTGTCAATTTTAATTCTTTGACCAGTGGCTCTATCATTGTTGTCAAAGAGACTCTCAAGGGTGATCAGTCCCTTGGGAATGTGGTTATTTTTTAATTGAATCAGGCTCTCTTCGTCCTCATATTGTAATGCTCTATCATTAGAGCAGTTCATCTCATGGATTAGAAAATCCAATATCTATTCATCATTCTCAAATACTTGCCAGAAAATATCTTTGTCAGGCATAGAAGGTCGGTATATCAGTCTCACTATTTTGGACTTCTGGATAACATTACTGACTGGACAGAAATTTGACCCTACTGATGCCAAAATATCTGCATGAGTGTTATTTTCTCTTGGAATTGATTTTATGTTTAGAGCTTCAAAATTTTCCAAGAGATCTAACACTTTATTCTTGTAAGCTCTTAGATAATGTTGCTTACAGATACATTTTCCAGTGACCTGCTTCACAATAAGCTCCGAATCTCCATAAATCAGCAATTGTTTTGCACCTAATTTTTTGGCCTTTTTGAGTCCCAAACACAATGCTTCATACTCGGCCGCGTTGTTAGTGCAACTCCATGTCAATCTGTATGAGAAAACTTTTTCTTGTCCTGTAGGAGAAATTAAAACTATCCCGACACCTGCTCCATTTTTGCATCTGGACCCATCAAAGTAAAGCTTCCAAAGCTGGCTGGTGGAAACATTCTTTTCAGGGATGAAAACAGGTAGCTTTTTTGGTTTCTCAATAGAGTAGCTTCCTATCTCTGTTTCTATCATGGCATTGAAATTTTTTAAGGAAAACTGATCTTCAGACTGAAGTTCTTCCAGGGTTTCCTCCATCAAATCTACGTCTCCTATATCTTCGGTCATCATATTCACAGTACTGGTTTCTTCCAGTATTGCTATGTGAAAAGTGGATGGCTTCTCATTAAAAACCTTGATCTTCTTACCTTTGAAAGGTATTTCTAAATGAGAATAATCTAAAGATAAATAACCTCCCATTTTTGTCGTAAATTCTCTGGATAGGCACATACCAAAGTATGGTTCCAAATCTACAATTACCACTTCCTGTATAACGACTATTTGGGGCATCCTATGGAGTTGTATGGGGATATCCTTGATCACTCCTATGGATTTTACTGGAGTACCATCTAACTGCAACACTCCTGGATGACTTCTGGTATACTCCATTCCCATGATGTCACATACTGCTTTAGGCATAACTGTAGTAGTTGCTCCTGAGTCGATCATACAATTATGTACTATCCATCCTTCCATCTGTAGAGACAAATAGAACGGAGGTGGTCTATTTTTTCCTGTAGCAGAAGTAACATTAGCTTGTATAGAATTTGAAAAGGAAGGCACTTTGCTCTTATGATTCATCAACTTTAAATATTCTTGAAGAAGATCGATTTGTCCTAGGAACTGCAAAGCATCATACATGCTAGCTTTTGAGGGAGTCTTTTTCATCTCCTCAATGATATTGAATGAGGGTGTCTCGACAATTTTCTCCTTTTCTCTAGCAGATGGATCATATTTATTCCTATAACCCTGAGTTGCTTCTGTTCTTTACCTTTTGGTCAACGAAGGGAATCTGAGTTTCTCTTTCGCTTGATCTTGAGTTTCACTCTCCTTTCTAGGAGGAGACTCTCTCCTTGGTGCTGGGACAGAACTCTGATGAGGGTTAGAGTATTTCTTTTCACTCGAATGATCCTTCTGAGGAGTAGCTCTGGGAGCTGGAGGAAAATTTAATGGCTGAAGTTCCTTCGGATCAACTTGTAGAGGTTTCCTTCCTGACCTTGTCAAGACAACGACATGTTCTTCAGATGGTATGGCCAGATTATGATCTACTTCTCTGATCATGTTTACGTGCCCCTTCATTGTTTCTTTTACTTCTTCATTAATTAGACTCTGCACATGATGCTGGTGAAACATACACGAATCTTCTCCATGAGGATCGTTACATGTGGAACACCAATAGTCTGAGTTAGAAGGCTCTCCATTATCTCCTGTTTCATTAGCATAGACTACATTTTTTCTTTCCTGCCCTTTATTACTTGTCGAAGCTCCATATTTAGTTAGCTGAGGAAATCTCCTCGGCTGGAAATGTCGCTCGACTTCTCTCTTTTTCATAGATGACATATCATTTGATAAAGTTTTCATCGTATCTAATATGGTCGTCATCTGATTATCTTGGGGGACTTCTCGGAGAGGAATAGCAGGCAATGCAGGAAGGGTAGGAATAGGAGGTAATGCTGGCAGATTCTGGGGTAACTGAACGACTGGAGTCACTGGTACTATAGGATTCAGAGTAGGTGCTTGGGGAAATTTTGGAAAGATAGGCAATGGGGCCTTTGGAGGATATTTCCTAGTGGCAATAAGATCAGCTTCTCCCTTAGCTGCTTCTAAATAAATAGCAGGGAAAGTTAAAACACGTGATTGTCGTATAATCATGCTAAGGTCTGAATCAAAAGCTCTCAAATAATAACATATTGCTTGCTCTATAGTAGGTTTTAAACCAGCAGGCACTCTATCCCAGGTGCATGTGAACCTAATGTTAAAATCTGCAATCTCTTCTTGTGGATGTCTCCTGACGATTGTGAATTGATTGAGTAATGAGAACGGATCTGCATGTACATTGAATTCATCAACCAGACGACCAACAAGTATTGCCCAAGAAGTAATAGATCCAGGAGGGAGTGCTCTATACCAATGGAGCATTTTTCCTTTTAAGGATATGACCAGTAACCTGACCATCACATCCTCTTGGGTGATGTTATAAACTGCTGCCAATGATGAAACATCTAGGCAATGTTCATCTGCTATTTTACCTATCCCATCATATGATGGCAAAGCTTTCAGAGCTGCCTAGGGAACCTGATTCTGGGCTGCCAAGTTTAGCGGGCCAGTTTGGTTCCATACAAGATGAGTTGGGATGGGAGGAGCAGCCATGATAGCTACTATATTTATTGTTACTATGGAGCTATTTGAGGACACTCCAATAGTTGGTACGATGGAACTTGTACTAGTACCAGGTGGATTAGATCTTGCAGCTAGCACAAGATGTGCTTTCAAGCTACCAAGGTGTAACTCGAAGAACTCGATGGGTTCTTCAGATTTTCTTGCTTGGGATCTGGTTATCATATGCATAGGCACTCATGAGCTTATAACCAGATATTTTTAGACAAGGTATTACTTGGGTCTAAATCCTCTGAACGGAGTCGCCAGGTGGTTTTTTGCTTCAGATTTAAAATAGAAAGGCTTTTAAAGAAAAACACCAAAACTTATAGAATACTATGGGATTTTAGGTCCCACCGAGCGTGCCAAAAACTGTTGGAACAAAATATACCTTTGGTTAATTGTATTGCGCCTTAGACCTTGCCAACATTGAATAGACGGATCTAGCTTGGGAATATCCATCTAATCTCCAGAGTAGGCTGGTTCCTTTTTGCTTTGTTTAGAGAAAAGAGAGCAGAAAGAAGGGAAATGCTTGTAAAGGGAAATATAGCCAAGGCTAGAAGCTTTTCTCATGGTGCAGTTTAGACAACAATCAGGATATGACGTCCGTATTACTGTTACAAGTTTTCTTTAACACCTTCATATAGAAATCATAACTTTCTAAGTGTGATTTAGATATTTCATCTAACACATATAAGCATACTTAATCTTAACTCCAACAATATAATTCATACATGCACAGTTCAGATTTAGAACAGATACAATATAGAATTTAATAATGTAAATAGAAGTCGAGAACCAGATACATACACTTGCACACAGAAAGTTAGAAGCCAGAAGAAGAGTAACTTTATTTGCTTGCATCCAGAATGATGTACATCAATCTTGTAAACGTCTAAGAGCCGACCTCTTTTCAAAATGCGTCTACCACTATATATACCCAAAATGGGTATCTTTTACAACTAGTACATCTTGGATTCTCAAATCAATTACAAGCAATTAACTTTAGTTTCTAATAATAAGCAAAAGATCTTCTGCAAATTGGATTCTAATAGATCTGACACTTCATTTACATCTGACACCCCGAGAGATCAAAAATTTGGTGTAAGGGCATGTTTTAGTTGCTAAGAATATATCTTGTCAGGAACAACTATCATGTCACGAAATCATGACGTCTTCAAGTATTCTACTCTATCCGCCTCCTGCTTACGCGAAAACAAAACATGTCACGAAATCGTGACACTTTAGCCTCGTATGTCTTCTTCTCTCTTTCTCATGGCGAAAAACTGACATGTCACGAAATCGTGACATTCTCTCTTCTTCTACCCCTTTTCTACTTTCTTAGCCACAAAAATGCAACATGTCACGAAATCGCGACGTCTTTATCTTTTCAGCTCCTTTTGGTCTTTACTGTCGTGAAAATACATGTCACGAAATCGTGACATCTTCTTCGTCTTGGATTTGTCTTCTTGATTTATCGACGAAAAAGTAACATGTCACGAAATCGTGACATTTTCATCTACTTGACTTCCTTGCGCCATTTTGCCATGAAATTTGGACATGTCTCGAAATCGTGATATCATCTTTCCTTAGCTTATTTTCTCTTTCTATAGCCCTTCAAAAATAGACTGCATCGAGCCTCTCAAGATGGCACCCTACTGCAAAATCTCGGATGTCTCCTAGAGGTAGTCTTTTTAGACTAACAGTTACAAATCCAATAATTTTAGACATAAGGCTAGATGGTGCAAAATGATATTTCCTGAGTCTAGTAAAAGGAATACAAATTCAACAACTAGGAAAGAGAAAAAGGGGAATGAAAAGGATAGATAAATGTTAGTTCAAATGGTTCTTCATGCTCAGGATAAAGAATAATAATGGTATCTTGATAGTGGTTGCTCTAGACACATGATAGGATACAAAGATAAATTTATTGAACTAAAATAAACCAATAGAGGATTAATAAGTTTTGGTGATAATGGATCAGCAAAAATTAGTGGAAGAGGAACTCTGAGTTTAGATAATGGGAAAACGAGAACATAAAATATACTATACGTCAAAGGGTTAAGACATAATCTGCTAAGTGTAAGCCAACTTTGATATCAAGGTCATATGGTTAAATTTCACCCAGATAGATGTGAGATAAGAAAATTAGAAACTAGAAAAGTCATTGCAAATGTAAGTAGAAATCCAAACAACCTATATATTCTTAGTGAGATCAAATGGGAAAGGTGCTTTCTATCACAAGAATAATTTGGTTGTGGCATAGAAGAATGGGTCATTTGAATTTTGACAACATAGTCAACATATGTAATAAGAAAGCTGTCAAATATTTACCCAAGCTAAAAATGCCACAAAACACAATCTGTGCACCTTGTCAACATGGAAAAAAACTAGAACAAGATTTAAATTAAAAGGATATATATCATCTGAGACACTAAGTCTAATACATACCAATATATGTGGTCCTACCAGAACATAGAGTATTTAAGGTGAAAGTTACTTCATATTGTTTATAGATGATTACTCCATATTGGTTTGGGTAGCTTTCCTAAAAGATAAGTCATAAGCATTTAAATAACAGGTTGAAAATGAAATTGGCAAGAGGATTAAGTGTTTGATATCTAACAGAGGAGAAGATTTTACCTCAAATGAATTTGTATATTTTTGTGAACAACATGGAATCAAGAGAGAATGCTCAATTGCAAGAACTCCTCAACAAAATGGAGTAGTTGAAAGGAAAAATAGGACTATTGAGAATATGGCTAGAGCTATGTTGAATGAGTCCAGGATTTAAGATGGATTTTGTAGAGAAATAGTCAATACAATAGTATATATAATCACTAGGGCTCAAATGAAGGTAAACGATCACAAAAATCCATATGAGCTTTGGAAAGGAAGATCGACCACTATAAAATACTTCAAGGTTTTTGGAAGTAAGTGCTACATAAGATGAGAAGAGCAAAACTTGGGCAAGTTTGACCCAAGATGTGATGAAGGAATTTTTCTTGGTTATTCTACTAAGAGTAAAGCTTATAGGTGTTTCAACAAGAGAACATGCACTATTGTAGAAAGCATAAATGTAACTGTTTATGAGAAGATAGATTCAAGAGAACCAATTTAGGAAATTGTGTATCAAGAAGATAGAAGTTGTCAAGAAGAGTTTCGTGAGGAATCAGATAAATAAGAGGAATAAACATAAAGAATTCTTCCTAAAACTCCATCCAGGTATGTCCAGAAACATCATCTAAAATATCTAATAGAATCCATATGAAAGACAGACAAGGAGAAGAATAATAACACCATCTCAACAAGTAAATTTTTCTTTGCTATCTAAGATTGAGCCAAAATAACTCAATAAGGCAAGTGAAGATAAGTTCTCTTCTGGATTAAGGCAATGGATGAGGAATTAGATAAGATAGATAAAAGCAATACTTGGTAACTTATTCCATGACCAAAGGAAAAAAATGTGATTGGCACAAAATGGGTATTCAAAAATAAGTTAAATGAAGATGGACAGGTAGTCAGGAATACAGTAAGGTTGGTATGCAAAGGTTATGCACAGGTAGAAGGAATTGGCTTTGATGAGACATTTTCTCCATTTGCATGACTTGAAGCCATAAGAATGTTCTTAGCCTTCTCAATTTTTAAAAACTTCAAGGTATATCAGATGGATGTTAAGTCAGATTTTTTGAATTATGTTCTAGAAGAAGTTTATATTGAACATCCATAGGGATTATTATTGATAGATAAACTAGATTATGTATGTAGATTAAAAAAGGCACTGTATGGTTTGAAATAGGATCCTAGAGCATGGTACTCAAGATTGGATAAGTATCTTCAAAAATGGGGATTCAGAAAAGGAATAGCAGATAGTAACATCAAAAATGAATGGGATAATCTACTAATTATGGTTGTTTATTTTGATGACATCATAATACACTAGAGTTAGGATTTTATAAAGAAGTGGTGTACTTCTTCTAAACTCACACTCCACTGATGAGACCCATAGGTCGAAACACATTTTTAGAGTTTTGATATTGTATTACTTCTTCTTTTTGGAATAAAATTCAATTTCGTGTCTTTTGTTCCTTTCCTAACTCGTGTTAATATTTTATTTTTTTCTAAAATTTATTTGTTTTTGATATTATTCTCTTCACTTGTCATGTAATGCGATCTGGTGAATCAAAAATCCTATAGCGCTAGGAGTATGCTCTTTGCTTGCACATCTATGATCTGGTGAATCAAAAACTAGTTTACATTTTTACAGTACTACTTCACCATGTTTCTTTTTTTATTAATGAATAACTTACTTGTGTGTTGACTTGGAGATGCTCATACCTTGCTCTTCTTCCACTATCATGTGTACCTCTTCTTCTTCTTAAAATGATTGAATTGTCCTTCCTTGTTAATTGAATGCTTGGGTGAATATGTGAACTTAAATTTTCTTTGATAACTTGTCTTGTTCCAAATATGTGCCCTCCAAATCTACCTTAGTAAATATGATCTTCCTCTTGCATGTGCTTTTCAAATCTTTTCAATAATTCTCTTTTTAAATTCTTGATTAAATATTGAATCAACCACTTTAAACCCTTATCACTTCTTTCAAAACATACACAATAAATCTTAAAAATAACTCCTTATATCTCCCTTTTAAAATTTACAATATAAATATTTATTCTAACAAAATCTCCATTTATTAAATTAAAAAAATTAAATCACAACATTACACCTTATATCTCCCCTTTTATAATTTGCAAAAATCAAATCACAATATTACACCTTATATCTCCCCTTTTATCAAATTTAATAAAATAAAATTTACCCTTACCTTGCATAGCCATGGATGGGATTCAATCCCTTGACCTCTAGAAGCATAGCACCCTAACATGGTCTCTTGACCAACTAAGCTACCATAGAAATTGAAACCAAAAGGTGTAAGTAAATATTTAACCTACACATTTCGCTATCTCAACCACTTTAGCAAAATGGGTTTCGAAGAGATTTGACCCACTTACCTTCTACTCCATAGTGCCCTAGATCTAGTTAGGAAACTAATTGGACTAACCCAGTGTATGAAACCAAATGTGTACCAAAATCTATATAGATCCTTCTTCATGCTATTTTTAACTGCAAAACACGCCAAAATAGGCACCAAGGAGTTTTGACCCTTGAACCTTCTGCACCACAGTGCTCTAATGTGAGCTAGGCTACCAAATGGTCTAACCACTTGATTGAGATAGAAGTGGCATGAAAATATATTAAATTCTTCTTTCAATCACTGCTACGCTACCAAACTTGTGCTCCTCTCCTCCCTCCTACTCACTACCTCTTTTCGCTCGAAGGATATATTCAAATTCCATTGCATATCCAAAATGAATTAAGGGCTCATATTTATATTAATATGCTTGTCATTCGTACCCAAAGAAGTCAGCCCATCAATTTGAAAATTTAAATTTAATTCCTTTTGCATGGTGCACTCAAGGAGGTTGGCCCAACAATTAAATATTTAAACTATATTTAAACCCTTTGGTTTAAATATAAACCTCCCACTTTAATATTTAAATATTAAAGCACCCTTGAAGATATCTGCCTTGCACTTCAATGATAACTCATCATTTCAACCTTGAAGATATTTCTACCTTTGACATCAACATTTCATCCTTGAAGATATTTCTGCCTTGGACATCAACATTTCATCCTTAAAGATATTTTTGCCTTTGACATCAAGTATTGGAGGACATAAATATTTTCAATTATTTGTTGATGACCACACTAGAAAAATGTGGGTATACTTCATGAAATACAAGTTAGAAGATTTCAATTGTTTCAAACAATTTAAACTTCAAGTGGAAAAAGAATTAGGAAAGACTATCAAGACTCTTCAATCAGATATAGAGGGAGAGAATTTGTATCACAAGAATTTAATCTATTTCTAAATTAAAATAGAATAAAGAGACAACTTACTATAGCATATTCACCACAACAGAACGGGGTTGCAGAAAGAAGAAATAGATCTTTAATGGAAATGGCAAGATGTATTATAAAAGAGGCTTATCTTGATAATCAGTATTGGGTAGAAGCAGTTAAAATAACGGTATATTTGTAGAATAGATTACCTTCAAGATCACTCAATAATATTACTCCGAAATAAGTATGATCAGGACAAAAACCAAATGTTGAAAAACTAAGGATTTTTGGATTCAAATCTTATATTCTTATTCCAAAATAGAAACGAACAAAATTAGATGGAAAAAGTATGGCTAGTATAATTTTTGACTACGATGATGAATCTGCAAGATATAGAATAATTTATCCAAGTATAAATAAAGTATATATAAGCATAGATGTAATTTTTGGTGAAAATATTAAAATTGAAATAGAAGAAGAGAATAATGATCTAAAATTTTTTCCAAACCTCTCATAAGAAACAGAGTTAGAATCTCAAGATGAAATAAATTCAGAGTCAGAATATACAGAAACTTCGACAATTCCCTAAAGAAATTAACCAATATGGCTTAGGAATACACTCAGAGAATTAAATTTGGAATAAATTCCAAATCTTACTATTACAAGACCTAAAACTCGTAGTCAAAGTAGAATTAATATAGGGTTATTGAGTGCTATAGAAGAACCGATAACAACACTTCAAAATCTAAATCACTCACAATGGAAAATAGCTATGGAATCAAAGTATTCATCACTACAAAAGAATAAAATATGGAGTCTAGTAGAGTTACCTCTAGGAAAAAATGTAGTAGGTTGCAAATGGGTTTATAAGATTAACTCTATAAAAATATAGAGCTTTATTAGAGTTCAAAGGATATACACAGACAGAGGGAGTTGACTATGAAGAAACATTTGCACTAACAACCAGAATGACTACTACTAGAACAACATGTGCCTTAGAAGCTCATCATGGTTGGAAAATTCATCAAATGGATGTCAAAAGTGCATTTCTTAATGGCGATCTAGAAGAGGAAGTCTTCATGTCTCAACTAGAAGGATTTATTATCAAAGGTCAATAATATTAAGTTTGTAAACTAAAAAAATCTTTATATGGTCTAAAGCAAGCACCAATGGCATGGAATATAAAGATAAATAATCACTTGCTACAACAAAGTTTTAAAAAAAGTACTTTAGATCCAATTTTATAGACAAGGAAAGTTTGAAATGGTATATTAATTCTTATAGTATATTTTGATGATATAGTAATTACAGGAAGCTCTGAAAGGCTTAAAAATGAAATAAATAAGGATCTTTAGAAGGCATTTGAAATGATTGATTTGGGACTTGTGAATTACTATCTTGATCTAGAAATTCATCAGAATACACATAACATCACAATCACATAGATAAGATATGCAAGAGCTCTACTAGAGAAATATAAAACGGATAATTGTAAGCCTAAAGATACTCCTATGGAAAAATGACTTCAATTGTCTAATAATTATGGTATGCATTGAATCTCAGCTATAGAATATCGATAATCAATTGTAATTCTTATATACTTAACCAAAACTCGGTCTGATTTATATTTTGGTATAAATTATCTTTCAAGGTTTATGCAAGAGGCTAGCAAAAGTCATTGGAAAGCTACAAAAATAATATTATAATATATAAAAAAAACTACAGATTACGGATTAATCTATAGAAGATATGTTAAATATTTTTGTTTACAGGGATACTCAATTTCAAATTATGCAGGGTCTGTTGATGATAGAAAATCTACTTCTGGATACATCTTTTACCTTGGGTCAGGACCAATTTCATGGCACAGTAAGAAACAACATACAATCGCACAATCATCCACAAAAGTAGAGTGTCATGCAGCCAAAGATATAACTTGTGAAGCTCTATGGTTATACTATATATTATCTGATATGGGAATAAAAATAACTCCTATTCTAATTCATTGTGATAATCAAGTAGTACTTAATTTAATCAAAAATCCCACTATACATGAAAGAACAAAGCATATTGAATAATAGTTTCATTTCATGATAGATCATTTTTAGAATTATCATATCAGTTTGAAGCATATTTCTACTGAAAACATGTGGTAGATATATTCACAAAAGCTCTAGGTCAAAACAAGTTCCAAGCTTTCAAAGATTAGTTATGCAAATTAAGAGAGGATCATCTCAAATAATGTAATATAGGCGGGTGTTAGAATATATTACATTATTTTATATGTGGAAGGTCAAGGGTCTTTTAGGAAACACCAAAGGTCATTTGTAAATCTATATTATAGACTCTCAATTCTATATTCGAATGTAACAAGTTCTTATAATATCAAGAGTAATTCTAGTTTTCTTCACATGCTTTACTTCAATTCATAGTTATATTTCTTGTTTCATAGAGTGTAATTGCTAACATTGAAGCTCTTTTAGAATAAAATGCTAAACAATCATTTGTCTTCCAAATCTTCTTAAAAGCATCCTTACATTCCTTACTACTTAATTTATTTTCTTGTATTAAAATAAACTTAGGGCTATAACAACCTGTTAATTTCTTAATAACTCTTTTTTTAGGGGTTTTATTCATACCGCTAATATTCTATGATATCATTTTCATCATCAACAATTTTTATTTTTATTAGTGGGCCAAGCTCCACTTCTTGTTAACACCTATGATATTTTTATTTGGATTCCCATATCAATATCCTTTTGAGTTTATTTTTCTCTTTGTTCATGCTTTGATGGCCTTCCTCTCCTTCTTCCATTCCTGCTAACACTCTCATCTTCATCAATCTCTTCTATTTTTCATATTTTTATGAGACTTATCTTCTAAATATTTGTGTTGCCCTAAAGAGTTGAAAGTACAAGGAATAGCCTCATTAGCATTTTCTTCTTTATGTTGTCCTAAAAAATCTAAACTGCATAGATGATCCTCCATAATCATCACTTTCTTATGTTGGCCTAAAAACCCTAAATTTCCTTAGATATCCTCCATAAGATTTTCTTTACTATACTACTCTTGAAATCCTAAAGTGCAATAAAAACACTCTATACTACTTTTATTTTATTGTAAGGAGAATATTTTAAGCTGTTTAAGGATAATAAAGGTGATTTACCTCGATTAAGATTGACCTCCTTCACCTCATTTGATTTAAAATTTTTCTCCCCATATTCCTTTGTTTTAAAATTTTCCTTCCCCTCTTCCTTCGCATATTTATCTCCAATATTTGGAGTTACATATTGTACTTCCTCATCCCCATGTCATTTTTTCTTCTAATGGCTGATTCAAGTGAACTGTAATGGTCTTTGTTGTTTGATGATGTAGAGGATATTTTCTAGCCACTTTATTAGGAGTGGAAAATACTTGATTTGACCTGGATTATCCTATGTTATGGTCTCCTTGTTTCAAATTTAAGCTACCCTCATGCCCAAAAAACTCCATATCTTCCTCCATTTTCACTTTGCAGTCTCTTGCCATGTGACCAATTTCATGATATTTATGACATTGAAATGCAATTTTTTCATAATCCACTTGTTGATCCTATTCTCTTGATTCATATTTAATCCTAATTTATTGTGGTAAAGGTTTAGAAATATCCATGGCAACACATATTTGAGTGTATAAAGCATGCCTTCTCTCCTTAGTATTTGGTCCCTCCTAGATGAATTCACGTAGAGTATTACCAATATTCTTTAAAACCTCCTTATTGATGAGTTGATAAGGAAGTCCAAAAAGTCTAATCCATACCAAAAACCTTTTAATAGTTTCTATGTCCACATATAAATTCTTACTCCAAGATCTTAAATATAATGTATCTTTACCCCTAAACCACGGGCCTTCATCCATTATTTTATCCCTTGTTTCTGAACTAGATAAAATAATGAGAGAAAATTATTTTGGAAGAAAATTCATGGAGTAATTTGAATTCAATCCCCACTTCCACTTGATTCAATTTTGAATCTCAAAAAAAACTTTTTAATACCCATGAAACTTGCATATTAACCATCTGGTTTTAAGAACCATTATATCATGCTCAATCATCTCATCCTTGATAATCACTTCTAGTGTAGAATCTACTACCTAGACTGGGTTTATCATATATTCACTCTCCCTCTTATTTCTAGGTAGGGCATCCATACTTCTAACTTGGTCATTTATACTTTCAATAAGGACTTTCACAAATGACTTTCTTTCCATGTTACAAATGAATCCTTTAAATTCTTCTAAGATTTGGAACAAGAAGTCGCATTTATTCCTTGATCACACTTTGCTTTCTACTTTCTACTTCCCTGCTCATACTGCATCCTCACTCTCATCACATGCTTGCACTCACTTTTGGCTACACTCACTCCTAGCACTCACACTTGTTTTTGTCTGCACTCACTCTCGGCTTGTGCTCGCACTCTCTTTTGGTTGCACTCACTCTTGGCTCGTGCTCACACTCACTTCTAGCTACACTCACTCCTGGCTCATGCTTGCATATCCAACTTAGAACATCAACTCATTTGCTAACATATTTTAAAATGATTAAATTAAACCCAACCTCAAGGATATACAAGATATAATAGAAATCAATGGAAAGCATTAACATATGTGTGTAAGAAAAATAATTGCTCGCTAATTATTGTAACATATTATAAAAGAAGTCATGTTGAATCCAAAAAATCCAAGGATATGGCTTAAGAAATGTGATAGAAATACCAAAATTTTCCATATTTCAAACAAAATAAATTTGTTCTTTCAATGAAACAAAAGTATTTCAATTGGATATAGAAAAATATTGAGAAAGAGGATATAATATGAATGAAGCATTCAATTATTTCAAACAAATATATCAAAATCTAGGTGGGATAAGGAGGATTAGGATGATATTTTTAAAACATTCAATGAATTACCACATGAATATGGAATAAAACCCTAACTAAAAAAATCTTGATAAAGGAGCTACAAGAAACTATTTCTCTCTCCACCTTGACAACGTGTTTGGCCCTAATGGACTTACTAAAATTTTCTTTAAAATGTTTGTAATATGCTAAATAGAGATTAGTTATCTATGGTAGAATAGGTTAGGGAAAATAAAGATATAATAAGTGATATCAATATCATTTCTATTATGTTGGTTCTTAAGAAAGGTAAGCCAAAATATTTTGACAATTTTTGTCCAATAAGCCTTCATACTACGATTTATAAGGTAATTTTAAAAGTTGAATATTGATTGAAAGACTTCTATATTAAATTATCTCAAATGAACAAGATGGTTTTCTTCATCGTATGCAAATCATTGGTAGTATAGTCATTTCAAAAGAGAGAATACATTATCTTTATTCCATGAAAAATTCAAGTATACATCTAAAATTGGATATGAACAAAACACATGGTAGAGTTTCTTGTAATTTTTTATAAGATATTCTCAAAAATTTTGGTTTTGATGAAAATTTGTGTAAATAGATTAGATGTCAGTACATTTTGATCAATGGATCCCATGATAGATTCTTTAAATATCCTACAGAATCTAATAAGTTACTCACTATCTCTGTATCTCTTCATTATTCCTGTTAAGATATTGGACAGATCTCTCTTAAAGGAAAAATGAAAGGCAAAATCAAATCCATTCAAATCATGGCAAACAATTCCTTTGAATATTATGTCTAATTTTTTTATGGTATTCTTATTTTAGGTCATTTTTTAGTTAATTAAACCATGTAATTTAAATCAATCTTATTTTTAATGAGAAGAATATTGGATAATTAGTTAATAAAACTAACTATAGGCTTATTTATTAACAAATTTCTTTATTTAAAGTGGAATTTTTGGTTTAAAGTTTAAAAAAAATACCATCAACGCATATAGGTTTTAAAAGAAAGAAATAGAAGCTTTGATTCCCAATTTTGGATGAAATGAAATCTTGTCTAGCTAGTTAGAAGGTAAAATTTTTAACCATGGATGGAATATTATAAGTCATAAAGGCTACATTATAATCTTTCCATTACTATCAAGATTATAAGTAATTATAGCCTTTATAGTTGATAAAATTTATAAATATTGTCTTTGGCAAGTATGTAAAGGGAAATTTAGGTTTTATGTTTGCAAATGAAATAGGGTTTATAGAGGAAGCATGCTTGTAAAATTATACACTGATGAGTTTCGAAAAAAACTTGGTTGGATATTATTCATGGATTAAGGATGAAGTTGAAAAAATCTACTTCAAAAAATATATAAATTTTGTGGATGCAATAAAAGTGTTATGAAAATGTATCTTGCCTAGGGGTTCACTAATATGGGACTTCATAATAAATACTTTATCATTAATAAAAAATACATTAGGTGGTTGGTTCATGAGGGGGATTATATGAATTGTTAATATGATACTAGGTTGAAGTTGTATTCTTTAATTTTGATCCAAAAATGAAAACCAGTGGCTTGGGCCTCCTTAGTTTGAAAAGAGTTAAAGTCAAAAGTTATATTGATGCAAGAAATAATTCTAGATCTTGTATATTCATTAGCATTTGATTTAGGGGGGGACCTCAAACAAGCATAGGAGGAGATCCATGAGATGCTTCAAGAGTTATATTTGTCTATTTTTCATGAAAGGATAAATTGCTTTGAAAACTATTAAAATATTGTATATACTTAGTCAAGTCAGGATATAAGGATTTGAAGTAATCAGGATTTCCTATTATTAAGTATGCTTGGAAGAATATATGGTCAATTGGCCCTCCATAAGACCTTGTCAGCTCAAAGCAAAAATTTGGAAGTGACTATTTGTAAAAAAAAATGATATCATGGTCCTTTTAGATTTGGTGTGTATAAGCAATAGTTAGAAACATCATAGTATCTAATTCTTCATTATCTTTTTGCTTCCACTAGTTGAAGTTGCTTTTTTAAGAAAACAAGAATTTGTTGGGTTGTTTTATTGAAATTGAAAGAGTTGATGAAATTCTAGATTAGTTATTTCAAAGCTATATTAGTTGTTTCAAAGCTAAAGCATTAATTGTAATATGGAGGATCAGTCTTACCATTATATATCGAAATATGTGGCTTGAAAGGAATAATATAATTTTTAAAAATAAGTCTCAAAATTATATCCAAGTTTGGATTTGTATCATTGCATTTCTTATGGATTGTCTACAAGAGTGGTGCTCATCATGGGAAGTTTTAGGTCTCAAAAAATATGTGCTA
The DNA here is from genome assembly GCA_028583015.1 of Wollemia nobilis. Classification (NCBI taxonomy): domain Eukaryota; kingdom Viridiplantae; phylum Streptophyta; class Pinopsida; order Araucariales; family Araucariaceae; genus Wollemia; species Wollemia nobilis. The sequence continues at coordinate 55,335 of JAQPPZ010017258.1, forward strand.
GATTCTTGGCCACAAGATTTGAATAAATCTGTAGGGGTTATCTATGACAATGGAGTTAACACATAGTATCTACTTCAATCCATTGTAAAATAAAAATGTGTAGAAGCTGGGTTTATAAAATTGACTTTTTATAGTGTTCCAAAGGAAATGCAAAGTTCTCCTCAACACTGATAATCATACAGAACATTGATGAACAACTATGTAGGCTAGGGAACTTCTTATAGGTATTAAAATTGTTAGTGAAGAAGGACATAAATATCTCAATTAATGGGGATTCACAAGTTATTATTAATTTTATTAGAAAAAAGGATGTGGATATTGGATTAATAATAAGATTATTCTTGATGGTAATTAATTATTGATAAAAATACTATCTTAGAAATGTCAACAAATATATAAATAAGGAAACATATGAGAGATAATTTACCCAATTATGATGTTGATATTTGTTTGGATGAAATTCATGTTTTAGAAGATAAGTAATTGAGGAATATTCTCTCTCTGAATGAAAATGATATCAAGGATTTGATAGTGAACAAGTACTGGTTCAAAGGAGCTAGAAAATATCTTTGAAATAATAGTAAGCATAAAATTATTCAGGATATGATCTAGTTGACTTGCTAACATATATTTTGGTATTTTTATGTGAGTGGTCACCAATAGAAGCCACGTGTAATTTAATAAAAATTACACTAAAATTAAAATTTTATGTGGATGAAGGTCTTCAACCACTCCATTAGTTTATAGGGTAACACATACCACAATAAGTCTTGAATTCAATACAAGAAATTAAAACTAAATTAAATTATAGATGTTTCCACAAGAGTAAGTTAGTTGTGTAAGAGACATTACTTTTCATCAAATTTTTGAAACCCCCATTTAACTCATCATCAAGAGCACTACATTATAAGTTTATAGAATTAGGTGTCTTATAGACATTGTCTCCTAAGATCATCCAAGAGTCATGACATCAAATGTAAATTGCCTATTTTTGATAACTAGTGTCTTTAATATGCCAACATTAAAATTTCACCAATTATTATCTCTACCAAATATTCAATCGCTAATGTTATCTCTATTGAGAAATAAAGGTGTCAAAGATCTTTGTATATAAGTTAGACCAATTCCACCATTCTTATTAAGATTATAGTTATTAATATTATAGTGTGTTTAAAAATCCTCATTGCTTACCTTAGTTTTCTTGAAATGTGGTGATCCTTAAGGGTCTTCCGTGTTGGAACATGACACTTTTTCATGTTAACAAATTATAAACCAGGATCATAATATTATGCATTGAAACATAACAATATCACAATAATAACACACACATAAATATTGACACAAAAATATATCACAAAAGAGATATCTTCATTGTATTATTATTCCATATTCAAGGTATGATACAATAATGGAGAGTTATCTCCAATATAATACAATACATGACTTTTCAGTCCTCAAACTATTGCTCTCCCCTACAAATCCAATAAATGCAACATTTCGCATTCTTGTCATTAAGACAAGATCTCAACATGTCACATGTCAATGTGACTCTTCATACTCCTCTCTCTTTTGACACATTGCACTTTCACAAAGTGACACATACATTAGACCAAATTATGTAATACTCATAATATTCTGGTGATTCGTAAGGGTCTTGATCAATGAAAATCATCACATTTCAAAAATATTTAAGTGTGTATAACAATATTTATTTTTACATTAGTTTTCTTGAAATATGGTAATTTTTAAGAGTCTTGGTCAATAAATATCATCACATTTCAAGAAAATTCATGGAAGAGAGAGATTGTTATACTACAATTGATGAGTCCTAGAACTGCCTATATTTTTGTATGAGTCTTAGCAGATATTATGCGGTGATATATTAGGAATTGTATGTTTTTATCAATGATTATGTATTTATTTAATGAGATTATGCGTATTATCTGATTTGTGTGTTTTAGTGTGTTTCTGTGGAGATATTGTTGATTTTGTCAGATTTAATCAGTCGAGGTCTTTTTCATGGACCTGGCACTTTGTTTACTATGGAACTGATGCATAATGGACAGGCGCCTTCCTCTTCCAGGAAGGTGCCAGAAGAAGGTAGGTGCCTTCCCCTTCCAGGAAGGCGCCAATTGAAGATAGGCACCTTCCTCTTCCAGGAAGGCGCCAATAGAAGGTAGGCACCTTCCGCAAAGGAAGGCGCCTCTATTTTTGCATGTTGACTAGATCAAACATGACACGGGCAATAATAAATGGTGTAGTTACAACTCCATGCCACATAGGATATTTGTGGGAGTTGTGCCACCCATGCCAAGTGAAGCATGAGCCAATTACGAAACATGCCAATATTAGGAACAAAGCCAATTTTTGGTAGACGACGATCGAAGCTTACCAGATTGCCATCATCGAGTCTAGAATAGACCGATGGTTGTAACCGAGTTGTAATAGAAGACCTATGTGTGTGCTATATAAACACACACAGACCTCTCTAAAGATATAGAATATAGAATATAGAACATATAGCAATTGTATAGAAGATATAGAATACACATTGTAATCCTTTGATTGCATAATAAAGTCTACAAGTTCCTAAAGCGTGTTCACATTGGGAGGGATCTACTGGAGCTTGGGCCCACTCCAAGATAGTATTCTTCCCCTTATTTTCTATGCTTTGTAGATTTCATGCTTTCATAGTTTCATTTCCTGTATTTGTGTTTTATTATTGCAGTAGGTTTGATTATTTCTTAGATGCACGTATGAATGCTTTCTTTCTGAAGATTTAATTGTTCATACGCATTTTATTGAGGAGTGCATGAGAGATTGACAACCTTTTGAACACCCCCAATAGTAGAGTTAGAAGGACTCATCTCAAGGTGGTATTGTGAATGATCCTGTAAGAGATCCTTCGAAAGTTTACGAATCCCTGGTTGATAATTAATGATCGGGCAAGTGACAAAATAGATAGAAAGTTAACCTTGTTTGGCCCACAACATTTTGGCACCATTGTCGAGGAAGCATCTTTTAGATCCATTCCAATACCCAAAACCTTCTACCTAAATTTGTATGAGTTCTTCGAGAAGAAGAGGACCTGACGGTCGGTTCATAAAACAAAGCTCTTTAGAACTAGAGTCACCTGACTCACAACCAACAATCCACTAGAGTGAGGATCAGCACTTTGAATGAAGTGCTTCCTCATCCCATCTACTTGGGGAAGAACGAACAGTTACGAACTCATTGTTTAAAATAACACCCCTAGAAGAAGCCTTGTTGTGGAAAGTTGTGCAAGATCAGACAATAACTCTAGATAATCTTAGCGCTTTGACTCAAAAAGTTTTAAATGACCATAAGGCCATAAGTGCTGCATTTGAGACCACATTTCCTAAAAAAATGGCTGACATAGAAGAAGTCTCATCTGGATTTAGCTTCCTGATTGACGAAGGAGTAGGAGACACCAAGATGAAAAACATATCCCCTACTCATCTCCCTACCTTCAGAGGATACCCGACCGAAGACCCTGACCTGTTATTATTCAAGTTTGATGTTTTGTGCAAGTCTGTGGATTACAAATTAGATACGTAGAAGCTGAAACTCTTCCCTTCTACACTGGATGATGCAGCTCTGCGATGGTTCATCGGTCTGGGAGAAAAGCACATAGTGACATGGGATCAAATGAAGAAGCTCTTTCAAGAGCAATACCAAGATTTTGGGAGAGCAAGAGATTCCAGAGAAGAAGTCCTGAGCATGACGTAGAAAGAGGATGAGTCTCTCGAGGAGTACTAGGAGAGATTTAATTTTAATCTTCAATGATCTCCCCATGCAAAGTTGTCCGATAAGTCCCTCAAAAGCATCTTCTTGAGGGGACTTAATAATGAATCATTAGAGGCTCTTAATATGATTTTTGGAGGCGATGTCTACCAGCATGATATGGAAGATATCCGGCAACTCTATCAGAATTACTCAAGAAGAAGAGGCAAGACCACTTCCAGAAGCATCAAAGCGACTGCTTCGATGACAAAGATAGAACTTGGCAATATGCTGGAAGATATGAAAAGTGAGATGCTCTCTTCTCTAGCATTGTAGATGGACACATTGCTGTTAGAGAAGAAGAAACAAGAGAATGAGGCAGCATTAACCTATTTCTACCCAAAATGCAGAGGAAAGCATGCAAAGAACGCATGCCCGAAGAACAATATTAGAGTATGCACAGTATGCAAACTGAATCATAAGACTCGATTGTGCCCAAAGTTGCCTAGCAACCAGGAGGAGGCTGAGACATCGAAAGCCTATTTCATAGGTAATCGAAAGAGTTGGCCACAACCCCCTACGGGGAGTATGCCAGCTGGAATGTCACAATACGGAGGAATGCCATACATGCCACAAGGTCCACCTCAACCGTCCAACATGGGATGGTGGGGGCCATCACCTTGGTCCAACGCACCCCCAAGAGCGGCATTCATGAATCAACAACCCTGGATGTAGTACCAATATCCGGGGCAATAGTGGAGAGGCCACACACCATGGAATCTGGCCCCATAGAATGTAGCGCCAGCTCAACCCCATCAAAACTTGTCGGCTCTACCAGTAGTGAGACCTGCATAGCTACCAGCACAACCGATGGCTAATCCAAACAACAGAGTAAATCAATCGACATACAACATCGAAGGTGAGATGTATCCTATGTACAATATTCAGCTTAGGTCAGGTAGGCAGTTAGGAGTAGAAACACCTCCACTGGTAGAAGAGGAGGAAGAAGAAGAAGAAACACCTCTTGTGGAAGAGGTGATAGAGGAAATAGCTGAGAGAGCAAAGGCTCCATTCCCTTATCGGTTGCAAGAATAGAAGAAACAAAAGTAGCCAAAGTTTGATATCCTATCGAGTCTAAAGAACCTCACAGTGATGATACCACTATTTCAAGCCATCCGAGATGTTCCAATATATAGCAAGGCAATAAGAGAAATGTGCTTGAGGAAGCCAGGGTGGAAAGCAACCCAGACTATCAATGTCATGGGTAAATTAGTGGACCTGATGATGGGCAAGATATGTCATCCCAAGTACGTGGATCCAGGTAGTCCAGTACTGACTATAAAAATCAAAGGGCATTCCTTGTTTAATACGTTGGTCGATCTTGGAGCAGCCATCAATGTAATGCCTCAAGAAACCATGTAGAGGCTACAACTCATGAACCTGAGACCCACCATGATAGTGCTACAATTAGCTGACCGATCGATAGTAGCACCAGAGGGAATGCTAGAGGATGTAACGGTGACAGTTAGCATGTGGGAATACCCAACCAATTTCTTGGTCTTGTAGTCCAAGACTAGGCTGGGTGGCTACCCACTCATTTTGGGGAGACCATGGCTGGCAATAGTCGATGCCTACATCAGCTATCGAGATGGGTTGATGACCATATTCAATGGCCAAAATATCAAGAGATTGACCATTTCACCCCCTATGTAGTCTGTCAACCCATTGGGAGAAGCTACGTTACCCAAGCATAATTATCAAGAGTTGTCCATAATCCAACCAGTAATGGCGTTAGATGAGTTAGCAGAGGAAGAAGATGAGGACGAGGCTATTGTAGAATTCCTCCATGGAGAGTCCTCTACCAGCACACCTGGATTACCATTGGCTGGCACTCATGATCATCACGTCCAGCAGATAACTGTTGGGCCAGGAAGGACGTTGAATGTCAGTAGTGGGTTGACTCCTGCACAGCTGGAAAAAGTAGAACTCCTGGTAAGACACCAGCAGGCATTTGCATGGGACTACTCAGACATGAAGGGTATTCACCCAAAAATCTGCACTCATAGAATATACCTTGATGAGCAAGTGACTCCAAGCAAGCAACCACAGAGGATAATGAACCCGAAAATGAAGGACATTGTCAAAACAAAGTTACAGAAACTCTTGGCTGTCGGATTCATCTATCCAATTTTTGATAGTGAGTGGGTGTCACCACTTGTGGTAGTCCCTAAGAAAAATGGGAAATGGTGAATCTGCGTGGACTACAGAGCGCTAAATAAAGCAACTAAGAAAGACCACTTCTCACTCCCATTCGTTGATCAAGTCTTGGACACACTTTCGAGATGAAAGTACTTCTCCTTCCTGGATGGGTTCAGTGGATACAATCAGATCCAGATAGGAGGAGAGGATCAGGATAAAACAACGTTCACCTACCCATGGGGAACGTTTGCTTACCAGGTATTACCCTTTGGGTTATGCAATGCATCGGCCACCTTTTAGAGGGTGGTGCTTAGCATATTTTTGGACATGATAGGAGAAGCGGTCGAAGTATACATGGATGACTTCACCATTTATGGAGAGACCTTTGAAGAAGCAATGTTGAACCTAGAGAAAGTGCTCGAAAGAAGCGAGGAGAACAATCTATCCCTGAGCAATGAAAAATGCTTCATGATGATGCAAGAAGGCATCGTGTTGGGACACCATATCTCTACAGCAGGGCTAAAAGTTGACAGAAGGAATATTGAGGTCATCAAAGACCTACCCAGCCCTAGGATGCAGAAAGAAGTGAGGAGTTTCCTTGGATCTGTCGGGTACTACCGATGATTTATCGCCAATTTTAGCAAGATTGCAAAACCACTGCACACTCTATTGTCTAAGGACGTAGAGTTCAACTGGACGAAAGACTGTGAAGAAGCTTTTCAATTGCTTAAGGAGAAGCTGATAACTGCATCAATTTTAAGAGGACCAGATTGGGCCATACCCTTCCACATTTATTGTGATGCATCCAATAATGCGATTGGATCGATCCTGGGACAGAAATATGGCAAATATTTCTACGCCATCTATTACGTCAGTAAAAACTTGGTAGGAGCCGAGCTCAATTATATGGTAACGAAAAAGGAGTTTCTTGCAGTGGTGCATGCCATAAACAAATTTTGCCATTACATCACCGGCTATAAGGTGTTCGTCCATACGGACCATGCAGCCATCAGATACCTGATGAGTAAGCCAAATATTGGCGGGAGAGTGGTTAGGTGGCTCCTACTGTTGCAAGAATTTGATATCACCATAGTTGACAAACCAGGCAAGGACAACGTGGTAGCAGACTTCCTATCCAGGTTGACACCAACAGACTATACGATAGTGGAAGACCAGTTTTTGGATGAACACTTATTTACCATCGGTGAGAAAATCTCGTGGTATGTAGACATAGCCAATTACTTGGCCACTAGTAGAACCTCACCTGCTCTCTCATACTAGGAAAAGTAGGGGGTGATAGAGAAGAGCACACCCTACCTATGGATCAATGGCCTCCTATTCAAAATAGGACGTGACCAAATCATAAGGAGGTGTGTGGCAGAGTAGGAATTCTCAGAGATACTCAAAGCCTATCATGATGAACCTTGCGGAGGACACTTTGCAGGGAAATGGACTGCATATAAAGTTTTGCAGGCTAGGTATTTTTGGCCTAACCTATTCAAATATGCAGCCGTGTATGTCAGCAAGTGTGATGAGTGCCAAAGGATGGGTAGACCAACCCATCGTGATGAAATGCCCCTCCAGCCTCAAGTACACCTAGAACCCTTTGATAAGTGGGGTATGGATTTTGTGGGGCCAATTAACCCACCTTCAATAGGGAAGAGGTTTATCTTAGTATGCACAGACTATGTCACCAAGTGGGTTGAAGTCTAGACACTAAAAGATTCAAAAGAAAGAACAGTTACCGATTTTCTGTTTGCTCACATTTTTACACGGTTTGGGGTCCCTAGGGAAATAACAATGGACCAGGGACCTCAGTTCACTTCAAAGTTGATTGAGGAGCTAATGGAGCAATACAAAATTTGGCACAATAAGACTACACCCTACCATCCGTAAGCAAACGACCAAGTGGAAGTAACAAACAAGGAGATTGAGAATATCCTGACGAAGACCATGCAGCAACATAGAAAGGATTGGGCTACATGGCTACCAGAGGTAGTATGGGCATACAACACTACATGGAAGTCTACCATAGGTTTCACACCCTTCCTACTGGTCTATGAAAGGAATGCAATGATGCCCATTGAGTTTGAGATTAAGACATTAAGAACAGCTTTAAAATTGAATTTGAGCCTGGATGACGCTCAAAAAGAAAGGATTCGACAGCTGGATCAGCTAGACAAAATCCAAATGGATGCTTTGCAGAAGATGAAAATCACACAGAAGCAAAGGAAACGGTTGCATGACCACCACATCAAACTAAAGCAGTTCAAATAATGAGAATGGGTACTATTGTATGATTCTTTATTCTAGGAAAGGAAGGGAAAGCTTATAAAAATATGGATGGGACCGTATGAGGTGGTAGAACTCATTAAGAATGAAGTTGTGCATGTTAGAACTATCAACGACAACAATGTTCTATTGACTGTCAATGGCCACCGACTGTGTCCCTATAGCACATCCAAAAATGTACTAGTGGGATCCAGAACAGGCATGGGAGAGACCTCATCCTTGTGAATCTGGATCCAAACTCTCAGCAAAATAGAATGGTGGGCATGAAAATGCTCATCAAAAAAAAAAAAATAGTTGATAGGTGTAAATAATTTTCTTACAACATGTTTTATTTTGCAGGGACGACGCCCACATGCAAGCTGTAGGCATCCTGGCCATAGGGCCTAACAGGCACAGAATGTGTCTAACTGCCTGTATTTTTCTTTTTTTCATTTGTTTTTTGTAGGTGGAGGAATTGATAGTTTGATGGATAGGCATCTAGGACACCAGGCCTGGTTCAACTCAGCACCCCGACATTGGCACTAATAGAATAAAAGAAGGCATGAAGTCAGCTCGAGGAGGCCTGATCACCTTTCCCAATCAAATACGACATGGCTACCGATAAAATAAGGTGCCTTCCTCTTCCAAGAAGGCACCCTGTGTAAATAAGGTGCCTTCCCCCACTAGAAGGCACCCCTCAATAAGGCACCTTCAACCACCAAGAAGGCACCCGTCGAAATAAGGTGCCTTCCTCTCCCAGGAAGGCGCCCCATGTGAATTAGGCGTCTTCCACTGCCAGAAGATGCCCCGTCAAAATAAGAATGTGCTAAAAAAAAAAAGTAGCGGAGCGCCTTCCTCATCAGGAAGGCCCATCCTAAAAAAAATAATCAAATCAGAGCATCCTCCTTTTTAGGTGCATGAGCCTCAAGGGCGCCTTCCTTACCCAGGAAGGCACATGCATTTCAATGCGCCTTCCATACCAGGAATGCACATTTGTCCATCAGGTGCCTTCCACACTAGGAAGGCGTATTTATACAGGAGGGCGTATTCCTCTCCCAGGAATGTGCACGTGTCCTTAAGGGCACCTTCCTCTTCCAAGAAGGCACATTCATTAAAGGTGCCTTCCCTCATCGAAAGGCACATCCATGACTATATCAGGAAGGTAACCCATCAGGTGCCTTCCGCATCGAGAAGGCACCACAGCAGGCACCTTATGCATTGGGAAGGTACCAAAGCAGACGCCTTTAGTATGCAGCCAAAAATCAAGTTTCACACATGCCTCAATCATCATGCAACACATGGCACAAATTTATCTCCAGGAGCACGTAAGTAGAATCTGCCCTAATCAAAGCGAATCTCAGAGAATTATGGGGCAAAATCGGTGTACATTCCAACAGCAATCAATTTTTTTGGTTTTTCTTCAACTTGTCATTAAAGAAACTCAACAACATAATCCCCACCAAAAAGGTACCCATCCCTCATAAAGAATCAATGAATTGATGATCCCCACAACACACGATGCATCCAATCAGGTACACACATACTCTACTTAGATTTATATGTAATCATTGTTAAAATATGCAAGTACCAAAATATCACCGCCATAAAACAAAAAAAAATCATACACCCCCATGGCCGATCGTGCCAATGTGTACCTCTAAAAGCATGCCTAACAAGGATTGGGAGTTAGTTATTCGGCACCCTCCTTATAAGGAAGGTACCTCCCTAAGAAATCAAAGAAGAGAAATAGTAGCTTGCAGGAAGGTGCCATGGGAGGTCGATCAAAGAATCATTCAATAAAAAAGAATGAGCCGAGCAACATAGATGGGATCAAGGGGGCGGTGAGAGCCCAATTTTAGGCAGAGGGATGGCTTGGATACTATGCCCTATTTAGCTAGAACCAGGATGTAGAGGCAGCAAGGAATTTTTTTGCCTCCTTAAGGGGATATTCTACTCAGGTGTAGGGGATGGCAATTCCAGTCACCCTAGAATACATCTCAGAGGTGACTGGCTTACCCCTGATAGGTGAATGTGTGTACAAGAGTGGGACGTTGAAATCCTATGCCGAACAGCTGCTACCTAGAGAGAATCTATAGATAGATAGATATGGGCTAATCAAAATCACCCTCCCTATAAATTTATGGGAGATATTCAAGCAGGTTGCTCGATTCTTCACTTGCACTGGGAAATACACCCACTTGCATGTCCACCATGTGTACTTTTTGAACCACCTAGTGCATGGAAGAAGAATTAATGTGTCCTTATACCTGGCACAAACCCTTAAGGAAGAAGCAACACGATATCATAAAGCAGCACCTATAGCTTTGGCCCACCATGGGCTCATATTAGCACTGGCCCGCCACGAAAAGGTGCAAAGGTAGGACCCTAATGCATGAGAAGATGGATGCCAGGCAATGGAATTTGTCAAGGCATGGCAAGCAATAGAAATCCTTACAATTCAAGCGACAGGGAGCCCTACAATGCAAGTAGAAGAAAGCCCTATAACGAAAGTAGGGGCTATCGGGCCGCCAGAACTGCTCGAATGCATAGAAGAGAGATGACACTCCCTTGTGCCCAAACATAAAGATATAGGGGCACAGCTTGCCAGTAGCGCGATCGAGTCACAGTAGCCAGAATTGGCCCCTAGGATAAAGTGCCTGTGGTGACTCCTCCTCTCCTCATAGGAAGAGGAAGAAGACTCAAAGTTTAGGGTTGTAGCATAGGCCCTGCAAGAATTAACGGGCCAAGACCCATGAGAAAGAGAAATCCCTAGGGGCAACAGTTAGATTGACGTGGTCCTAGAGGAAGCATTATACTAGCAAACCAACTACTGGATGGCCCAGCAGATGTTGGAGGATTGCCAAAGTAGTCAGAGAGGTGAGTTGGAAGAGCAGGTAAAGAAAATTGCCCACCTCAAGCAGTTGATTCAACAACTACAAAAAGAAAATCAAAAATTGAGGATAGGGCGAGTGAAAAGGAAGGACGCATCAACCTAGACTGACTAGGCGATGGAGGTTCTGACAAACTCTCCCACTTACAAAGAGCGAGTAGTCTCTGTGGGAGAGTTCCAATCAGATGCATGAAAAAATAGCCTAGATGCAGGGGAATAGTCCTCTATTTTTGGGAGCCAAAAGTGCAAGATCCCTGCAGAGGCCCCTATTATTGACCTAACCAACTCAAATTAGCCCTCGTAGATAAATCTAGAACTCAGGGAAGAACCTACTGAACCTAGAGGAGAAGAAGTTAAAACATCAACAGTAGTGGGGATAGCAAAGCAGGTCCCCAACAATGAAATAATGGTTGCTAGAGAGCCCTCTGACTGAGCTACCATAGTTCCTACATAGGCCACAACCAAAACGCCTAGGAATGCTTGAAATAAGGCCAAGGAGACTGTCACAGAGCTAGAATATGATGACTGGGATATGCATCCATTTGCCAACAGGAAAAAAGTGTTTAAATGGCTACGCAGAGAGGTGAGGGCAGCTAAGCAGGGCATAAAATCCTCTTTGAGGGTTCGAGGAACCTCTGGCATCAATATTGATCTAACACATAAGAGTAAATTTTGGAAAATTTATGGCTCAACCCCAGGGTGACCCTCAAAAATAAGAAAATGGTTAGAGAGATCGGGGATATTCGACCCAGAGTCAGAGGCTACAGCTAAGGCCGAGGAAGATCCAAGGCCTGATCTTGAGGAGGCCAGAACATATAAGGACCATGTGGTTCATCAAAGCGAAAGTGATTCAGATATCCCCCTTGCGGTTCCCAGGACCGAAGAAACCAACCTGTGGCAGGCTGCAAAAGTAGCATTTCGGGAAAGGACACCCACAGTAGTCATGCCAGCCCCAATAGCAACCAGAAAAAGGAGAGCAGATCGACAAAAAATCAACATCAGTAGGAACATCCAGATATAGGCAATGACCATAGTGCCTATGATTTTGATGCCACCAAGGCATGGCATATGTTAGGCATGGGGGGATGATGAGTCCCAGAATTACCTATATTTTTGTATGAGTCTTAGCAAATATTATGCGATGATATATTAGGAATTGTATTTTTTTATCAATTATTATGTATTTATTTAATGAGATTATGTGCATTATCTGATTTGTGTGGTTTAGTGTGTTTGTATGAAGATATTGTTGATTTTATCATATTTAATCAGTCGAGGTATTTTTCATGGACCTAGAAATTTGTTTATTGTGGAACTGATGCATAATGGATAGGTGCCTTCCTCTTCCAGGAAGGCACCAGAATAAGGTAGGTGCCTTCCCCTTCCAGGAAGGCACCAATTGAAGATAGGGGCCTTCCTCTTTCAGGAAGGCGCCAATAGAAGGTAGGCACCTTTCGCAAAGTAAGGCACATCTATTTTTGCACGTTGACTAGATCAAACATGACGTGGGTGATAATAAATGGTGTAGTTACAACTCCATGCCACACATGATATTTATAGGAGTTGTGTCGCCCATGCCAAGTGAATCATGAGCTAATTACGAAACACGCCAATATTAGGAACAAAGCTAGTTTTCGATAGACAATGGTCGAATCTTACCATATTGTCGTCTTCAAGTATGGAATAGACCGATGGTTGTAATCGAGTTGTAACAGAAGACCTATGTGTGTGCTATATAAACACACACAGACCTCTCTGAAGATATAGAATATAGAATATAGAACATCTAGCAATTATATAGAAGATATAGAATACACATTGTAATCATTTGATTGCATAATAAAGTCTACAAGTTCCTAAAGCATGTTCACATTGGGAGGGATCTTTTGGAGCTTGGGCCCACTCCAAGACAATATTCTTCCCCTTATTTTCTATGCTTTGTAGATTTCATGCTTTCATAGTTTCATTTCTTGTATTTGTGTTTTATTATTGCAGTAGGTTTGATTATTTCTTAGATGCACGTATGAATGCTTTCTTTCTAAATATTTAATTGTTCATACACATTTTATTGAGGAGTGCATGAGATATTGACAACCTTTTGAACACCCCCCAATAGTAGAGTTAGAAGGACTCATCTCAAGGTGGTATTGTGAATGATCCTGTAAGAGATCCTTCGAAAGTTTACGAATACTTGGTTGATAATTAATGATCGGGCAAGTGACAAAATAGATAGAAAGTTAACCTTGTTTGGACCGCAACAAAAAATTTAATAGGGATAATGAAACTAGTTTAATTCATGCCTTTGATTCTCATTAGAGATAGCATTTGTGACTGGTCTTTGATTATATGTCAAGGAAAACTATTTATGGCACTTTAATGTTGGCATTAAATCATTAGTTATTGAGAAGGTGTAATTTACATGTGATGTGATTATTGGAGATCCTTGTCCGATATATGATTATATCATAGGTTATTCCTATAAGGAACCCATATCTATAAAATTTTAATGTAATGATATTAATGATGACACCTTGTGAATTTCTTTAAATGTTGACCAAAATTAACGTGTTTTACACCTGCCAAATCTAGAAGATATTTCAAAAACTTTATGTGAGACCTAGGATTTTCTTGGTAGGGGAAGACCTGGGGTTTTCTTGAAGGATGGAAATGGTAGACTGATAAAATAGTGGGTTAAATCATGAATGTTCTACAATTTATGGTAGTCATTATTGATCAGAGGAAAAAAATCAAGTGATACAAACTCATACTCGAATCCATTCCATCCAACAATCATGTTCATAATGCTAAGAATTTCATTGATCATATAGTGTTAGATGATATATCGTTGGTGGTGTCAAGGCAATTACTATAGCTATTTATGTAGGACTTGATTAATCTAGTGTTTGAAGTGCACAAGGAGATATTGCACTATGTGATGGATCAAACTCATGCTAGAGTTTATTATTTTGAAAAATAAGCCATTAGGAATGAGTCTAGTAGCAATATAGGAATCAGTAGTAGTTATGGTCTCAATGACATTGAGAATGGTGAGGCGGAGTCCAATAGTGCAAAACCTCTTCAAGATGTTTATGTTTTGGATCCATAAGATAAGGGAAAACAATCTTGGTCTCAAGTGGTGTTGGGCAAGCCTAAGTCCCCAAAGACCAAGTTTGATTTGCTTTCGAAAAAGGGCCAACTTTTTATTTTGGATGACTTGGTTAATATGGCCATTGAACAAGGTTCCCATCACTTGGTAGGTATATTTATGGGGGTTAGACCTAACCTGGATGCAGTCAAAAAATGCGTTTCTATTACATGGAGGTTGAATGCTCATATGGACATTGTTGCCCTCTATAGGGACTTTTTATGGTGAATTTGAACTATTTTGCTAATTCAGAGAGAATTTTATGGGAGGGCTTGGTTCTTTGGAAGGTGTGGCCTTTTCCTGAGGATATGGGGACCTATTTTCAATCTAAAGACCCAAAAATTTTCATAGGCCCCAGTTTGTGTGAGATTACCAAATCTCCCCTTTCGCTATTGGAATGAGGAGGTTTTTTTGGTATTGCTAGGGAAATTGGTCATCTGATTGCTATGGATCCAACCACCAAGTCCAACTCTCACCTTGTCTATGCTAAGATATGTGTTAATGTGGATTTGGGGGAAATTTACCAAATACGATTCAGTTGGTCTCGACATTGGGTGTTTGGAATAAGCCTTTAGAATATGAGAATCCCCCTATAAAATATGGGGTTTGTAATAAATTAGAGCACTTGACTCGAGCATGCCCAAACCAGAAGCCTCATTCCCAAGGCCATAAATTTTGGAAACAAAATCAAATTGAATAAGAGGGTTCCAATAAGAAATATATCTTGGAAGTTAAAAACCCTAAGAGCAAAAATTAAAAGACCTCATCCTTCGAGGGTTCCAGAAAGGAAGATATCTTGGTCTATGAAAATAAATTAAGTAAATTTGATATGCAGATGGATTTTTCCTTTGAGAATCAAGTTATGGTAGATAAGATGAAGGTATGTGATACTCTACCCTTCTCATAAATGAATATTGTTCTTTCTCCAAATTCCTTTAATTTGCTTCAAGAGATTACTTTTGAAGACAAAGATAATGACCTCTTGGAAAAGGTAGATGATGGAAATCTTCAGTTAGGAAATGAGGAAGGTGAAGATGAGCAAAACCAAATAGTTTTGAAAAAGTGGGTAGATCAAATTAAAAAAAAACTTAGGAAATTTAGTTGATCCAAAAAAATTTGCCCAAACTCCAAAAATGAGACATAAAAAAAAGTTAGGAATTGATGTGGGTACTGTTAAATCTTAGGGGAGACCTTCCAATTGAAAAATTAGAGAAAAAGAGAAAGATAGATATTGCCAATGGAATCCAAATGGTAAAGCCTTATATGGGGGAAGTAAAAAGGCACTCAAGGTAGGAGGAAAAAGATAATAATGCAAGCCATGTTGAGTTTGAGAACAAATATCTATCTATCCCCTGTGGTGTTATGGGATTTTAATCCAGTTGCTTGTGGGTGTTTTGTTCTTTTGGTTTCTTGTTCAATTTGGTTCTAGGAGACCTTTCACTATGTGGATTATTGCACTTCGAAATATTTTGGTTTTATGGGTTGTTTTTTTGTGATGTCTCAATCTTGATATTGTTAGTAGATTCGTAAGTGCTTTCTTGTAAAAGTTTTGGGGCCCCTTTCAAAACCTTTCTTCCACCCTAATAAAAAAAAAATCTAAAATGGAGGAGGGGTCATGGTTGGGACGAGACTACTCATCCCTATGTGTTGGTCATAGGGGTTTCTCACACTAACCAAATTAAAAAAATCTAAAAAATATTTTCTTATCAATTAAATGTTTTGAATTTTCAAAAATAATTACGTTGAAAAACCTTCAATGGAAAGTAAGATAAGATGGATCTTAACCATCATACTTGTTTGTGACAAACATAAACATATGGTTGACATATTATTAATAACTATTTTTAATAATTTAGTAATTAATATGTTTTGGTCTTATAACCTTTTAAACCCATCATCCTAATATTAAATATTAAATAAATTCATATGATTTACTCACCAAACATTTTTCAGTTAATAACATGTTATATTTCTAACCCTAACATTCATTAAATGCAACTAAATCCAAATTTTTGTTTTAGAAATTTTGTGTTTTGAATCAAAACCTTCTCTTGGGTTTAAGCCACCTTTACTATTTTATATCCATCAACCTACTATTTTATTAGAAGTTGTTTAGGCTTCATAGCTACTTGACGTGTTTTTACCTTTAAAAAGAGATTTCACTCTAAATATGTTGTCTTGATTTGTTGTTTCAACAATAGTCTTCATTGGTAGTAGGGTAATGTGAACACTTTCGAAATGAACCTGGATGTCTGAGGAATCGAACTAGGATTTTAGAGGCTAGGGCAGAGGCTTGGAGAATATTTTCATGCAAAAAACACCATCATAGAGGATCAATATTGTTGGAGGATCTTTCAATAGTACAGATCATAGCCAAGAATGGGGGACATAGGTACTTTGGTACAAAATACTCCAAAATAAGAAATCTCATATCGGGAGAAGTTGTGTGGTACCCAAGATAGCTTCAATGACTATCAAATATAGGTAAGGACAATCATAAACACCATAGGAAAGAAATAAAAGGAGGTTTCTCTTTTGAGAAGGGTGAATGGATGTTTACCATAAAAAAAGAAAATACCAGTATTGTAAATAGTTGAGGACTGGATAGCTAAGGATATATTTTATAAGATAAAACACAATCTGATAGGAAAATTCATGGGTTTCATACCATCTGTGCACTTCCTTCACACATGGATAAGAAAAAAATGGCATCTGGAAGGAGAATACAAAATTCTAACTCTACAAAATGGATTTTTTCTATAGAGTTCACATCAGTGGCAGACCGACAAAAAGTATTTGAGGGAGGGTCATATCATCATGGGCAAGTGATACTATTCCTACAACCATGGAAAATGGGATTCAACCCAAGGGTGGAACCAATTGTGGTACCAATATGGGTAAGATTATTTGTCCTTCCTCTTGAATTTTGGAAAGAGGAGGTACTCGAGGCAATAGGCAACTTACTAGGTCATTATCAAGGTAGATCACGAGAAATAGTTTTAGGAGGATTGACACTGTTTGCTAGGGTTTGTGTAGAAATGAACCTCAATAAACCTCTTCCAATAGAGATATACCTAAAAATAGGATATTTTATCTATCACCAATAATTGTACTATGAGACTATTCCATTTATATTTTGGGTGTGCCACACTCATAGAAATCTGGCTAGAATGTGCCCAACAGTTAAGGATCATCAATTTGAACAAGAGGGGACAAGAGAAAATATTAATATGGTGGGCCAATCTCCTCAGTAGAAGGTAAATAAAAAGGAATGGAAAGGCCCAAAAGAATCTTAGGGCTTCCAAAAAGTAATCAAAATACAAAATAAAATAAATCAGCATAGTAACCAAAGACAAGGAGAAAAAGTAAGAAGAACAAACAATAGATATGAGATATTTGAATAACTAGGAAGTTTGGAAATAGAAGGAGATTTTCAAATGGAAGTATTAGAGAAGGATACCCAGTAAGTCACACCGATATATCAGGAATAGTACTCCAGTCTAGTGTCATGGAATAAGCAAGGAGCAAAACCAGACACAGCCTCTCTCATGGAAGAGGAGATTCAGTCCATGAGGGAGACCAAAGGAGGTAAAATAGAGTAGGGGATAGTTTTAATTAAATAAATATAGATGAAATAAGGAAATAAGAAAAAATGCAGCCCTACTTTAGGGATTCATCAAGTGGATAAGAAACAAAAACTAAACCAATTTGTAGGGAGGAAGTCAAACAAAGAAAATATGGAGGAACAGGGAAGATATTTGAGCTAGAATGGAAAGGTAAAATTGATGGCTGATTTTTTCTCTCCTAATTTTCAATTATATTAATTACTTGGAATGTGAGGGTTTTAGGCAGTCATCCCAGATAAAATATAGTCAACAACATTATCATAGATATGATCCCAAATATATTTTTGTTACACAAAACCAAAATGCAAGGAGAAGACTTACAAAAAATAAATAGGAGGGTATGGAAAAAAGGAGATATCCTTACTCAATATGCATAGGGGAAATCATGTGGATTGACCACTACATGGAATCACCAACTATTCTTAGTGATAGGGGGCCTCTATGAGAGGGGTTTTGATTGTCCGGTTACAAAATAGGAAAAGTGGGAAAAATTGGACGATAGTTAATTTTTATGGAGCACAGACAGTCAGAGCACAGAGGGATCAATGGGCAGCCATCCAGACTGTCATAGACAACTACCCAAAGGACCAATGGATTGGGGGAGGATACTTCAATATAAATCTTAGAATAGAGGAAAAACAAGGAGGCAGATCCATATTAGAGGAAAATGATAGGTTTTTTCATCAATAATTTGTCAAATGAATCAATAAATATCCTAACTGTAGATAGTTCCATGACCTATAAAATAGAAGAAAGGAAGGGGAGATAATCAAATATTGCTTAGATCATTTCTTCATGGGAGAGGAACTATACCTGCATACCAAGCATCAATCGAGGGTCATGGAGAGGCTTTCTTCAGATAATTTTCCAACAAGCCTTACCATAGAAGAAGATAATCATAAAGTTGTAGGAACTTTTAAATTTGAGCTATGGTGGCTGAAAGATGAGGAGTTGGGGGACCACATAAAGGAGTGGTGGGAATTATGTTGGAAATATGAGCAAGTTTTATTTTCATTGATGTCAAGATGTTGATGTCCAAGTTTCTTCATCATTAATGTCATCAGGTGGTTTTTTCAAAAGGTAAGGAAGAGGTTAAAAGAAATAGGATATAATATTTATTTTAATATTATGCCTAAATCAGCCTAAAAGATTAAAATCCCAAAGGAGGAGAAGCAGGTTTAAGAGGAAATCCTAAGGAATACAAAGCAGGTTTAAAATGAAATAATAATATTATAATATTCTGGACTAAAGGTTAAGGTGAATAAAAACAAGGTCTAAGAAGTCTTTAAAATATAAATCCTCAAAAGACCCATTTGGCAGATTGTAAGGTTATTATTTAATTTATTTAAATTAAAATATTTTAATGATAGGTTAAAATTTTAATTTAAATAAATAATAAAGGTGCCAAGAGTTAAATTTTAAAATTCAAATTCAATTTGAATTAAAACTGTCGACGTGTTGAAGTGCATAGCAAAAGGTATAAAAGTAGCAATGATTTTTATTCAAAATTATCCATGCAAGTGTAATGCCCAAAAAGCAAAAGTATTTCATGTGTTGCCTAAAGAGAAGAGAAATGACTTGCATGCGTTAAAATAGATAAGGGTAAACTTTGTGTTAATACCAAGAGGAGCGCCAAATATTCTAGAAAAAGCTTGGTAGCGCAAGCAGCGATCAGTGGTTGGTTAAGGCAGTTGTGCAAGGCAGGTTAGGGGTTCAATTCACATCCCCTTCATTTTAAATGTGGTAAGAGGTTTTTGTATTTTTGGATCACCAAAGAGCAAGGGACAAAGTGCACATCATGCATCTTTGGTTTTTTCTTGGGTGTGTGGCCCAACGGTAGCCTAGCCTTAGGGCTTAGGCACCGCAGTGATGGTTGGTTGCGGGTTCGAGTTTAGCGTAGTCTTTAAGGGCACTAATTTTGATGTGGGCCATCATTTGAGGTAAGCACTAGATTTAATTTTGCATGGTGTGAATAGTTTTACGGGGCCACATGATAGTTGTGAAGGCTTAAAGTCAATAAATTTATTTTGCTAAGTGAAATATAGGGAGTCATACATAAGGTTGTTTGATTTTAATTTTTAATTAGCATTATAAATAAATTTTGGGATATATAAGGTGTTAGAAAAGAAATTAATTGTGTGAATATTGGGTTTATAAAGGGGTTTTAAAGGAGTTTGATTATTTATGAATTGAATATTATGTTTGAAATTTTGGAGATTATAAGGTGTACTTGAGACTTGATATTTTGTATGGTGAGATAATTATTAAAGGAAATATTTGAGTGGAGATTTTGAGATAAATTATTGCTATCTAACCTTGAAAGTGGCAAAGAGGATTTGATTATGATTAAGACAGGTTTTTGAAGACATATCTCCATCAAACAAAAGGTATGGGCACATCTTCCTTGTAAGTGAAATATATTTTGATTGAATATTGTGAAATGCAAAGTTGGAGTGAAAAAAAATTGTTTGACAAACATTGTTGAAATATTTGAGTGAGCCTTCATTTGCATGATTAGGGTTTGTGAAAGTACATGAGTATTATTGTTATGTGAGACTTTTTGATAAGCATTGTTGAAAATAATTGAGTGAGCCTTCATGTGCATGATTAGGGTTTGTGAAAGAACATGAGTATCATTGTTATGTGAAATTGAGAACTATCTTGAGCTAGGGTTTGTGAAAGAACATGAGTATCATTATTATGTGAAATTGAGAACTATCTTTATCTAGGGTTTGCGAAAGAACATGAGTATCATTGTTATGTGAAATTGAGAACTATCTTGAGCTAGTATTTGTGAAATAACATGAGTATCATTGTTATAATTATCTTGAGTCAAGGTTTGAGTTCAATAGTGTGAATTGTTAGAAGTATAGTGAAAACACTTGGTTAGGGTTTGTAAGCAAGTTGTATTTCATTGAGTGGATGTTTGAGTGAATTTGGTTGAGCATTATTGATTGAAATCATTGGAATGATAGTTCAATTTGTGTGAAATAAATTATACCTTATTTTTGAATTGATTTAAAAGTGAGTTTGAAATTGATAGAGTGATTTGTGAGTGTGAAACGTATTGAGTCTCTTACCATTCTCTATATGTTTCTATCGTTAAACAATATTTTGATTGAAACTTGTTTGTGTGATTGAAGAGGTTTTCTAAAAGGATTAAGTTGATTTTTTGTATGCAAGTTTTGCAATTGATTTGAATAAGATTTTGTGAAAGCTAGTGGATAGTTTTGAGTAAATCCTAGAGGGAACTTAAGGACAGAATTGAGTAAGTTTTTGTGAAAGCTTAAGGATAGATTTGTGTGAGCTTTTATGAAAGCTTACAAGAAGATTTGAGACAAGTCTTGGTAAAGAATTTTTGGAAATATATGAGGTAAGTCTTGGTAAAGACTTGTTTAGCAGATTGGACGAGTTCTAGAGAGGACTTGTTGAGAATATTTGAGGTAAGTCTTAGTGAAGACTTGTTGAGCATATTGGACAAGTTCTAGATAGAACTTGTTGGGAAGATTTGAGGTAAGTCTTTGTGAAGATTTGGTTGAGAATATTGAGCAATTTCTTGAGAGGACTTGTAGATAGATCTGAGACAAGTCTTTAAGAATACTTGAGAGTATATTTGATTGATTGATTTGTTCAAGTTTTGTGGTAAAGCTTGAGATAGATCTAGTAGAGTTGATTTGTGATTGGATCAAGCTTTGTGTTAAGGCTTGAGGATAGATTTGAGGATAGAGTATGGTGTAGATTTGAGGATAGATTTGTGCCATAGCAAAGATAGATTTTGGTGCAGATTTGAGGGTAAATTTGTGCTAGACCAAAGATAGACTTGTGAGAATATTTTTGCTAGATCAAAGGATAGTGTTTAGTATAGATTTGAGATAGATATTGATCAAAGCTGATATAAATCTTTGGAGGTGATAGATAAGAGGATAATAGTCTCTATTGGATAGATATCCATTAGCTAGGGCAGTGATGATAGAGGTCTTATGAGTGAGGATAGAAGTATTTAGTGGAGAGAGATCCACAAGCTAGTTTAGTGGATGCAGTAGTCTTCTAGAAGATCACCAGCTATAGTAGAGGAGAATGAGTTCTCCTGTGGATAGATATTCATAAACCAACAAAGGGGAAAGAGTTATCCTATGGATAGATATCCATGAACTTGATTAGGAGATTGGTTTCCTTTAAATAGAGGTTCATAAACATTGTAATAGGGAAGGATTCCCAAGATATTTTTTGAGAAAAATCTAGTGGAAGATTTTATCTATGGAGTATCCCATATTGGGTGAACCACGTTAAATTGGTGTATCTATTGTGTGTTATGATTTATGAAATTCTTTGGTTACTGTTGTTGATATTGCCATTGATAATATTGGATAGTATTTTTGGGGAAAGAAAAGTAAAATTTGATCTTATACTATTCACCACCCCTCTCAGTATAAGCTTGTGTTCTTCAATTGGTATCAGAGTTGGTTCCTTCAAAAAATTTCTAACAGCTTGAAGGAAGATCTTACAAGAACACACATGGCAAATAAAGGTAAAATTAGAACCATGAGACCTAAAAGGAAAAGAACACACATGGTCATGAAAGAAAATGAAGATGAATTTGATTTTGTTTTCAAAGAGATTGTTGCTCTAAGAGGAGAAGTGGAAATAGATTCAAGAGATGAATCAAGCAGTGGATAAGAGGCTAAATTGATAAAATTTTGTACCAAATGTAGGAAGATAGATCACCATACAACTTATTATCCACAAGATGGTGAAGAATATTTTATTTGTGGTCAACTCGGTCATGATGCAGGTTATTGTAATGGGTTTAGTAGCAGTGAAGATGAAATAGAACTCAATGAAAACAAGGATAGTCAAAACATGTATGAAGAAGAAATTCTACTTTTGACAATAGAAGAAAACGGAGATGCTCCTATTAAAGACCAAAAAAAAAATATAAAATCAAGAAAAGAAAGAAGAGGAAGATTCAGAAAAATAAAAGGAGGAAGCCACACTTAAGGAACTTGTTGAGTTGAAAAGGGAGAACTTAGAATTAAAATTTCAAATACAAGAGGATGAGAAAAGTAAGACAAAGCTTCTACAATATCTCTTTGACTTGAAATATAAGGTTGAAAAGGCAAGAAAAGTTGAAAAATGTATGGTTGAACAGTTAAAGGTAAAAGAGATAGAATATGAAAGACTTGTTGTTGATCTTGAATAATTAAAAAGAGAGAACTCAAGATTAAAATTCCAAGAACAAGAGGATGAGGAAACAAAGGCAACGTTCCTACAAGAGCTCACTAAATTCAATATTAAGGTTGAAGAGGTAAAGAAAATTGAAGAAGGTGTGACTAAAATATTAAAGATAAAATATATAGAGTGTGAATGATTAGAATATGAGGTAGTTTCACTAAGTATGGAAGTGAAAGACTCTAAGGAAAAGCTACACAAGTTTGGTAAGAATTCAAAGACCTTGGATAGGATTATCAATGCACAAATATCATCAGTCATCAAAATGGGACTTGATTTTGAAGAAGAACAAGGAAAATAGAAAGCAGAAAAAGGAGAGTCAAGCTCAAGCACCAAATAAGAAGAAGCTTCAAAATAAGAGAGTGAAAGAGAAAGTGAGACTTATGAGGATAATTTGAAAAATAGAAGGTTCACCAAGGAAGGAAACAATGCACAAGTAAGGAACAAAGAACATCACAGGAAAGAAAAAACTAAGAGACCAATGGGATCAAGGCAAGGGTTCTTCAATGGATGTTGCTTCTCATGTCATAGGTTTGGCCACAAGGCTTCACAGTGCAGGACACATGAAATACATGGATATGGTTTCACCAATAGAAATTTTAGAAATGGGCATCTATTTCAAAGATATTGCTACTCTTGTAATCATTTTGGTCATAAGGTAGTTAATTGTAGGGTTCATGACAGGAATGGATATGGCTTCACCAGGAGGAACTACAAGACAGCTCCACCTTCAATAAATTGCAATATTAAGTGTTATAAGTACAATAATATTGGGTATATGGCTAAGTGGTGTAGAGAAAAAATTCCAGAGACAAGCAATAACATGAACATTTAGAAAAATCAGAAGGATCGGTTGAGAAATAATGTGGATAAAGGTAAAGAGTAGTGTATGATGGGAGTAGAGATACTCCCACACCAAAATTAACCACCTCAAAGAGAGGATGTGGGGGAGGGGCTAAGCTAAGAGTCTTATCTTTAGCCCCAAGCCTCAAAGGTGAACATTTATCATTGATGACAAAGGGGAGATATTTGACTTAGGGGGAGAGCATTCAGTCAGGGGGAGCATTTTCTCAGGGGGAGTAGAACTGGAAAAGGTAAAATAAATGTTTAAAAGAAAAAGGGTTGCTATCAATGACAAAGGGGGATATTGTTGGAAATATGAGCAAGTTTTATTTTCATTGATGTCAAGAGGTTGATGTCCAAGTTTCTTCATCATTAATGCCATCAAGTGGTTTTTCATAAGGTAAGGAAGAGGTTAAAAGAAATAGGATATAATATTTATTTTAATATTATATGCCTAAAGTAGCCTAAAATATTAAAATCCCAAGGAAGGAGAAGCAGGTTTAAAAGAAAATCCCAAGGAAGGCAAAGCAAGTTTAAAAGAAAATAATAATATTATAATATTTAATATTATAATATTCCAAACTAAAGGTTAAGGTGAAGAAAAACGAGGTCCAAGAAGTCTTTAAAATATAAATCCTCAAAAGACCCATTTGGCAGATTATAAAGATTATTATTTAATTTATTTAAATTAAAATATTTTAACCATAGGTTAAAATTTTAATTTAAATAAATAATAAAGGTGCCAAGAGTTAAAGTTTAAAATTTGAATTAAAATCGCCTATGTGTTAAAGTGCATAGCAAAAGGTATAAAAGGAGCAATGATTTTTATTCAAAATTATCCATACAAGTGTAATTCCTAAAAAGCAAAAATATTTCATTCGCTGCCTAAAGAGAAGAGAAAGGACTTGCATGCGTTAAAATAAATAAGGGTAGACTTCATGTTAATACCAAGAGGAGCGTCAAATATTCTCCAAAATTCTTGGTAGCACAAGCGGTGATCGATGGCTGGTTAAGGTGGTTGTGCAAGGCAGGTTAGGGGTTCAATTCACGTCCCCTTAATTTTAAATGTGGTAAGAGGGTTTTGTATTTTTGGATTGCCAGATAGCAAGGGACAAAGCACACATTGTGCACATTTGGTTTTGTCTTGGGCATGTGGCCCAACGGTAATCAAGCCTTAGGGCTTAGGCACCACGGTGATGGTTGGTTGCGGGTTTTATTTGAGTGTAGTATTTGAGGGTGCTAATTTTGACATGGGCCATCATTTGAGGTAAGCGCTCTATTTTATTCTGCATGGTGTGAATAGCTCTAGGGGTCCATGTGATAGTTGTGGTCAAGAAATTTATTTTGCAAATTGAAATATAGGGATTCATATGGTTGTTTGATATTTTAATTTTTAATTAGCATTATTAATAAATTTTGGGAGATATAAGGTGTTAGAAAAGAAAATAATTGTGTGAATATTGGGTTTATAAAGTATTATTAAAGGATTTTGATTATTTATGAATTGAATATTATGTTTTAAAGTTTGGAGATTATAAGGTGTACTTGAGACATGATATTTTGTATGGTGAGATAATTATTAAAGGAAATATTTGAGTGGATATTTTGAGATAGTTCAAGTTCTGTGAAACAAATTATTCCTTATTTATGAATTGATTTGAAAGTGAGTTTGAAAGTGATAGAGTGATTTGTGAATGTGAAATATATTGATTATCTTACCATTCTCTATATGTTTCTGTGGTTAAACAAGATTCTGAGTGAAACTTGTTTGTGTGATTGAAGATGTTTTCTGAAAGGATTAAGTTGATTTTTTGTATGCAAGTTTTACAATTGATTGAATAAGATTTTGTGAAAGCCAGTGGATAGTTTTGAGTAAATCCTAGAGGGGACTTAAGGACAGAGTTGAGTAATCTTTTGTGAAAGCTTAAGGATAGATTTGTGTGAGATTTTGTGAAAGCTAGTGGATAGTTTTGAGTCAATCCTAGAGGGGACTTAAGGACAGAGTTGAGTAAGCTTTTGTGAAAGCTTAAGGATAGATTTGTGTGAGATTTTGTGAAAGCTTGCAAGAATATTTGAGACAAGTCTTGGTAAAAACTTGTTGGACAGATATTAGTTAAGTCTTGGTGAAGACTTGTTGAGTAGATTGGACGAGTTCTAGAGAGGACTTGTTGAGAATATTTGAGGTAAGTCTTAGTGAAGACTTGTTGAGTAGATTGGACAAGTTCTAGAGATGACTTGTTGGGCATATTTGAGGTAAGTATTTATGAAGACTTGGTTGAGTAGATTGAGCAAGTTTTTGAGAGGACTTGTAGATAGATTTGAGACAAGTCTTTGAGAAGACATGAGAGCAAATTTGATTGAATGATTTATTCATATCTGAGTATTTGATTTGTGATTGGATCAAGCTTTGTGTTAAGGCTTGAGGATAGATTTTGGGACAGAGTATGGTGCAGATTTGAGGATAGATTTATGCCATAGCAGAGATATATTTTGGTGTAGATTTAAGGGTATATTTGTGCCAGACCAGAGATAGACTTGTGAGAAAATTTGTGCTAGATCGAAGGATAGTGTTTAGTACATATTTGAGATAGATAATGAGTAGAGCTGAGAGTAAGATTTGGAGGTGACAGAGAAGAGGATAGTAGTCTTTAGTGGATAGAGATCAATTAGCCATGGAAGTGAAAATAGAGGTCTTGTGAGTGAGAATAGAAGTCTTCAGTGGAGAGATATCCACAATCCAGTGTAGTGGAGGTATTAGTCTTCTAGAAGATCACCAACCAGAGTAGAGGAAAATGAGTTTTCCTATGGATAGAGATCCACAAACAAACAAATGGGAAAAAGTTCTCCTATGGATAGAGATCCACAAACTTGATTAGGGGATTGGTGTATCCTTTGGATAGAGGTCCATATATATTGTAATAGAGAAGGATTACCAAGAGATTTTTTGAGAAAAATTTAGTAGAAGATTTTCTCTATGGAGTAGCCCACATTGGGTGAACCACATTAAGTTGGTGTCTTTATTGTGTGTCATGATTTATACATTACTTTAGTTACTATTGTTGATATTGCCATTGATAATATTGTATAATATTTTTTGGGAAAGAAAAGTAAAATTTGATCTTATACTGTTCACCACCCCTTCTCAATATAAGCTTGTGTTCTTCAATTGGTATTAGAGTTGGTTCCTTCAGAAAAGTTCTAACATCTTGAAGGAAGATCTTAAAAGAACACACATGGCAAATAAAGTCAAAAAGTAGAACCATGAGACCTAAAAGGAAAAGAACACGCATGGTCATGAAAGAAAAGGAAGATGAATTTGATTTTGTTCTCAAAGATATTGTTTTTCTAAGAGGAGAAGTGGAAATAGATTCAATATATGAATCAAGCAGTGGAGAAGAGGTTAAATTGATAAAATTTTGTACCAGATGTAGGAATATAGGTCACAATACACCTTATTGTCCACAATATGGTGAATAATGTTTTGTTTGTGGTCAACTCGGTCATGATGCAGGTTATTGCAATGGGTTTAGTAGTAGTGAATATGAAATGGAACTCAAGGAAAATAGGCACAATCAAAACAGGTATGAAGAAGAAATTCTACTTTTGATAATAGAAGAAAAAGAAGATGCTCCTATTGAAGACCAAAGAAAAGAGAAAAATTTAGAAAATCAAGAAAAGAAAGAAGAGGAAGATTTAGAAAAAGAAAAGGATGAAGCCACACTTAAGGAACTTGTTGGTTTGAAAAGGGAGAACTTAAAATTAAAATTTCAAATACATGAAAATGAGAAAAGTAAGACAAAGCTTCTACAAGATCTCTCTAACTTGAAAGATAAGGTTGAAAAGGCAAGAAAATTTGAAAAAGGTATGGTTGAATAGTTAAAGGTAAAAGAGCTAGAATATGAAAGACTTGTTGTTGATATTGAAGAATTAAAAATGGAGAACTCAAGATTGAAAGTCCAAGAACAAGAGGATGAGGAAACAAAGGCAAAGTTTCTACAAGAGCTCACTAACTTCAAGATTAAGGTTGAAGAGGCAAAGAAAATTGAAGAAGGTATGACTAAAAAATTAAAGACAAAATATCTAGAGTGTGAAATATTAGAAAATGAAGTAGTTTCACTAAGAATGGAAGTGAAAGACTCTAAGGACAAGCTACAAAATTTTGGGAAGAATTCAAAGACCTTGGACAAGATTATCAATGTACAAAGATCATCAATCATCAAAATAGGACTTGGTTTTGAAGAAGAACAAGGAAAATAGGAAGGAGAAAAAGGAGAGTCAAGCTCAAGCACCAAAGAAGAAGAAGCTTCAAAAGAAGAGAGTGAAATAGAAAGTGATACTTATGAGGATAATTTGAAAAATAGAAGGTTCACCAAGGAAGGAAAAAATGCACAAGTGAGGAACAAAGAACATCATAGTGAAGAAAAAACTAAGAGACCAATGGGGTCAAGGAAAGGGTTCTTCAATGAACATTACTTTTCATGTCACAGGTTTGGCCACAAGGCTTCACAATGTAGGACACATGAAAGACAGGGATATTATTTCACCAACAAAAATTTCATAAATGGGCATCTCTTTCAAGGATATTGCTACTCTTGTAATCAGTTTGGTTATAAGGTAGTTAATTGCAGGGTTCATGACAGGAATGGATATGGCTTCACCAGGAGGAACTACAAGACAACTGCACCTTCAATGAATCACAATATTAAGTATTATAAGTGCAATAATTTTGGGCATATGGCTAAGTGGTGTTTAGAAACATTTCCAGATACAAGCAGGAACAGGAACATTCAAAAAAATTAGAAAGATCGATTGAGAAAGAATGTGGACAAAGGTAAAGAACAGTGTATGCTAGGAGTAGAGATACTCCCACCCCAAAATTAACCACCTCAAAGAGAGGAGGTGTGGGAGGGGCTAATCTAAGAGTATTATCTTTAGCCCCAAGCCCCAAATGTGACCCTTTGCCATTGATGACAAAGGGGGATATATTTGAGTTAGGGGGAGAGCATTCAATCAAGGGGAGCATTTTCTCAAGGGGAGCAAAAATGGAAAAGTTAAAACAAATGGTTAAAATAAAAAGGGTTGCCATTAATAACAAAGGGGGAGATTCTTGGAAATATAATCAAGTTTTGTTTTCATTGATGTCAAGAGGTTGATGTTCAATTTTCGTCATCATTATTGTCATCAGGTGGTTTTCCAAAAGGTAAGGAAGAGGTTAAAATTAATAGGATATAATATTTATTTTAATATTATATGCCCAAATCGGCCTAAACTATTAAAATCCCAAGGAAGGAAAAGCATGTTTAAAAGGAAATCCCAAGGAAGGTAAAGCAGGTTTAAAATGAAATAATAACTTTTTTCTTGCGACTCGTAGGGTTTCAGATGATGACGGGCGGGAAAGCTTCTGCAGGAGAGCACGGGAACACCAACAGACTGAACCAGGGGCACAGCAGGGTGGAGGGAGGGCAGTCAGAGACCGGGGCACTAAGGAGTCCTCTCCAACCGAAGAGGATGTAGGTCATGACAAGGATCCACCAGACAAATGGGGAGGTGGACCTCAGAAGTCGTACGCTCAGGCAGCGGCTTCAGAAACCCTTAACGGTCTGCTCTCCAAGGAGTTGTTTCCTGTCGGGGATGAGTTGGACATCCCGACGGAAATTCTTTCAAGCTTTGTGGAATTCAAAAAATTTACCCTCATCGGTAAGTTTATTGGCGGTCGTCCCGACATGGAGACCATTCGCAAGTGGGCGGCAGGTAAATGGCGAACCTCTGGTCACATGGAGTTGGCGGCCTTAACCCGAGGTTTTTTT
Organism: Wollemia nobilis; assembly: GCA_028583015.1. NCBI lineage: Eukaryota > Viridiplantae > Streptophyta > Pinopsida > Araucariales > Araucariaceae > Wollemia > Wollemia nobilis. The sequence continues at coordinate 85,089 of JAQPPZ010017258.1, forward strand.
GCGATTAGACTGAATAACAAGGAGGACTACTATAAAATCCTGGCTGGTGGTCCCTGGTTCCTAGGCCGCAGAAGTCTCTTTCTAAGGAAGTGGGGTATGGACTTCAACCCCGATACCCAAAATATAAACATTGCTCCAATATGGGTTAGACTCCCGAGTCTCCCCTTCTTCTGTTGGCATGAAAATGTAATCAGAGGAATTGCACGCTCCATTGGTGAGTTGGTTACCATTGACCCTCCCACCAAAGCTCGAACCAGATTTGTTCAAGCTCGGTTCTGCGTTCTGGCGGACTTGGAGGCTGATCTTCCATCATCCATCACTCTCCGGTCTGGAGATATCATTCTCCACAAGCAAGCCATTGTGTATGAGAACAGGCCAGCTTTCTGCCCCCAGTGCAGTTCTCAAGGGCACCTCCAGTCCAACTGTCCTCTTCAAAATCTAGGGATGAAGAAACGGGATTCCAACAACCCCTTGGAACACGGTGAAGGTCAGACAAAGCACCCTGCTGCGAAAGGGCATGAATCTCCAGGCCCGTCTAGGGACCATCCCGAATCCTCCCACCCGATGGAAGCAGTCTCCCCCCAAACGGTCTCTGAGCCGTGTGGTGCAAGCCCTCACCTTGGACCACAAGAGGAGAAGGACCAGTCCCTTCCCCAAATCACCACACAGGCAGATTCACCCAAAATCCTGGACCATAACCACCCCGAGTCCCAAAATGTGCTGGAAGATTACCTACTAGGAAGAAGGGGTGAGCAGTCTGGTAATATCAGCCCTCGTAATACGAGGAGCCGAAAGCAAGGTGTTGATTTTGGTAGCGAAAGGAAGCAAGGTCGTCCCCCCAACAAAGACAAGCGGGACAAGGAGACGGCGGCAGATGTTGCAAATGGTACTCAACGGCTGCTTTTTCAAGATGATTCTGATTCCCAGATGGGTGACTCGTCTGTCCCAAAACCTCCCCTCCAGCAAGGAAAGGGAGGTAAGAAGAATATCAAACTGTTGAGATGAAAGTCCTCTCATGGAATGTGAGAGGGCTTAATGCAGCCGCCAAACGGAGATTGGTGGCTGATCTCAGAAAGAGGACGAATCCGTCCATCCTAATTTTGCAAGAGACTAAGACCGATGCTATCTCTTCTGCCGTAGCTGCTAAGGTCATTTGGGCTAAGGCAAAATTCCTCTCCAGTCCTGCGGTGGGAACGACAGGCGGTCTCATGATTCTTTGGGATCCAAAGATTTTTGAGGGCAGCCTTCTCTCAACTTCCAACAGGATTATCAATGTTTTGTTTCATTCCAAAGCCATTAACTTTTCTTGGATCCTGTCCAATGTGTATGCCCCAAACTCTGTCTCGGAGAGAGCAAAAATGTGGAAGGCTATTTCCCAGATGAGGGAAACGTTCTGTAATTTCCCTTGGGTTCTAGGGGGAGATTTCAACTGTCCTCTTCACCCATCTAAAAAGAAAGGAGGATCAGACCACTCTAGCCACAGTCTGGAAGACTTTCGAGATTTTGTTTCCACCAATAACTTGCTTGACATTGACCTCAAGGGGGCATCCTTCACTTGGAGCAACAAGAGGATTGGGAGCAATCTTATTCAAGTCAAGCTTGATAGATTCTTCATATCCCAAGAGGCTATTCCCATACTCGATGCGGCAACTCTCTCGGCCTTACCGAGGATTGGGTCTGATCACAATCCTATTGTCCTGGAGACGGTTGATGGGCCTATTTTTAAAACCCCCTTCAGATTTGAGTCCATGTGGATTTCTCACAAGGACTTCAGAGGGTTGGTTACGGCCTGGTGGCAACAGAAGGTAGCAGGTTTCGCTTCCAAGAGAGTGGCCTTAAAACTCAAGTTAATCAAAAGGAATTTGAAAACATGGAACAAGGAGGTGTTCGGCAACATTTTTGAGTCCAAAAGGTCCATTTTTGCGAACCTAAAATTGGTGGAGGAGAGAATGGAGCTCGAAGGTTACACCGATTGCCTCGGGGAGGAGGAAAGGAGGCTCTTGGTGGATTATCATTCTATTCTTGCAAGGGAAGAAACTTTCTGGCGCCAGAAATCTAGGGACCTCTGGTTGAGAAATGGAGATTCCAATACGAAGTTTTTTCATGCGTCAACTTTGCGGCACAGAGGGGCTAACAAAATCAGGGAAGTGGTGTGCAAGGATGGACGCGTTACCAAGGATATTGAGGAAATCCGAAGTGAAGCGGTTGACTTCTTCCAGGATCTGCTCGGTGTTCCTCCCGACAGTGATCTCCAGGTTCAAAAATCTCTGCTGGATAACTTCCCACCAAAGTTCCTCCCGAGGTAAGCTTTAAGCTTCTGGAGCCTTTTTCTGTGTCCGAGATTAAAGAAGCTTTGTTCTCCATGCAACCGCACAAGGCCCCTGGGCCTGACGGTTTTCCCCCCCATTTTTTTCAAGTTATGTGGGATGTTGTGGGCTCGGATGTGTGCGAAGCAATTCAGGAGATTCAAGCCTCCGGATCCATCCATCCAAAACTAAATTCTACCTTTCTTGCTCTCATCCCTAAGTCTTTCCGCCTGCAAAAGTTTCTCTGATTATCGTCCCATTAGCCTGTGCAATGTTTTTTATAAAATCTTAACCAAGTCCATAGCCAACCGTCTGAGGTCCCTTCTTCCCTCCTTGGTTGGTCCTTCTCAGGGAAGCACCGTGAAAGGCAGAAACATTCTCGATGGTGTCATCACCATCCATGAAACCCTCCATTCTGCTCACCGCTCCAAAAATGCTGCTCTTTTCCTCAAGCTGGACATGAATAAAGCTTTTGACAGAGTTGACAGGAGGTTCCTCTGGTGCTGTCCTCTTCAAGTTCGGCTTTCACCCTCACTGGATTGACCTTATCAGTAGTTGCATATCCACTCCCTCCTTTTCTGTTCTAATCAACGGATCCCCTGTTGGGTATTTCCAAAGCGCCAGAGGCCTCAGACAAGGTGACCCTCTGTCTCCTATTCTATTCATCCTTCTGGCTGAGGTTCTGAGTTGGTCTTTGAAAGAGGCTCTTCGCCAGAATAAGATCTCTGGCATTTTTCCCACCTCCAGAGTCGATCCTGTCTCTCATCAGCAATTTGTGGATGACACCCTCATCTCCACTGGGGCGTCCGTCACTCAAGCCAAATCCATCAAGCGAATCCTCTCCCATTATGAAAAGGCTGTCGGACAGAAAGTCAATTACATCAAAAGCAAAATTTACTTTATTAACACTCCTATGCGAAGGCAGCTCCGCATAGCCAAAATTTTGGAATGCACTATTGATTCCCTGCCTGCATCTTATCTGGGTTTACCTCTGGCTTGTAATGGCCGGGCCAATGGAAGCATGTGGGACATGATCCTAGAACGTCTTCACAAAAAGCTGAGCACTTGGAAAGGCAAATTCCTATCGCAAGCTGGGAAAGCCACCCTTACCAAAGCTTGTCTCCAAGGAATCCCAACTTACTTCATGTCTGTGTTCATGCTGCCTGTTTCTGTCCATTCCAAGATTGAAAAGATTCAGAGGACCTTTCTGTGGTCTGGCAATGAAGAAAAATCCAGAATCCCTCTTGTGGCCTGGGATAAGGTTTGCTTGCGAAAGGACCAAGGCGGCATGGGAATGAGGAGATCAAGACTCATGAACACTGCTTTGATCGCTAAGCACGCTTGGAAGATCCTGACTAATGACCCAGCAGAGTGGGTCAAGCTGGTTAAGAGGAAGTATCTTGGATCGAGTTCTCTTTTTGATGTCGGGATTCCTCCTGAAGCGTCTCCCTTTTGGAAATCGATGCTTCAAGCCCGCTCTCTGATCAGCTCTGGTGCTCGCTGGATTTTGGGTGATGGCAACTCCATTCTCTTCTGGAAGGACAGGTGGGTTACTGATGGAGCTCTCGAGTTGAGAGCGGACCTTGCTGGCCTGAAAGCCCAGGTGGATCCAAATTCCCAACTCAAGGTTGCGGACTTCATTGATCGGAGCTCTCTTCCCCCTCGATGGAATTTGCCAGTCCTGGACGGCTTTAACAATGAAATGACCTTTTTGTCTAATATTCTTCGGTCTGTTTTAATTCCATCTGTTAGAAGAGACGACAGAATCATCTGGCGCGGCACGGAGGATGGTCTGTTCTCTGTCAAGACCGCCTATGACCTTCTTACTTGCGAGATTGCCATGGATCACCGATGGAAAGTGATTTGGAGGAAGGGTATTATTCCTAAAGTTAATTACTTTGCATGGATTGCCTTTCATAATAAAGCCTTAACCATCGACAACCTCCATAAGAGGGGTTTTGCTATTCCCAACAGGTGCTTCTTGTGCTTTGCTGATTGTGAGACGACAGACCACTTATTTTTGCACTGTCCTTTTTCCCATTCTGTCCTCGGCACTGTCCTGTCTTCCTTTCAAATCCTTTGGTGCACTCCCCGCTCCCTCAAAGATGCCTTCCACCAATGGCCCAATCCTTTCAAGAATCCTAAACTCCGCTTCCTTCTTGAGGCCTCTTTCCACCACTCCATTTGGCAGATTTGGCTAGAGAGGAATGCCGTAGTCTTCGGCAAGGTCCCTAGAGTACCTCCCTGTGTCGCTCGTAGAGCCTTATCCTTCGCCATTGAGAATTCTAAAGTTGTTCCTAGTTCCCGTCCCCGCCTTCCCCGGCGAAGCAACGATCTTCAAAAGTTTGGGCCTCTTCCCTTTTCATGATGGTGTTTCTAAGTCTCAGCGATGGGGATGTTATGTGGACCAAGCCCCTTGTGGGCTGGATTAAATTAAACTTTGACGGTGCGGCCAAAGGCAATCCTGGCCCCGCTGGTTCTGGTGGTGTGGTTAGAGACCATAACGGGAATCTCGTGTTGGCTTATTGTGAAGATTTGGGCGCCCAGACTAACCACTATGCTGAAGCCGTAAGTGTTTTGAAAGGTATCCAGATCCTCTCCGAGGATCCTCGACCTTTGATAGTCGAAGGTGATTCGCTCAATATAGTCAACTATCTGCTAGGCTCTAAAGACCCGTCTTGGAGGGTCTACAACATCATTCTTGAGGCTAGGATGCTCCTCTCTCAACGTGACAGGTGGAAGGCGTGTCATATTTTTAGGGAAGGAAATCATGTGGCAGACCACATGGCCAACAAAGGGCTTGCGACCACGTGTCTTGTTGTGTGGCGCTCACACTTCCCGTCTGAGGTGGCGAGTTTGGCCAATGCGGATATCCTCTCATGATGTTCTCCCCGCTTCAGAAGGTCATTCGTTTGGTTTGGTTGTTTCTGCTTTCGATGGTCAAATTTCTCCGGTTAGTATTTTTGTTTTCCTTGGTAAAAGGTGGTTTGTTTCCAGGATATTCAGGCATAAGGGCCCTACTTGTAGCTTTCGGGCAATTAGCAGCTTTTTGTTTTCTGTCATCGGTTTTATTCCTCCAGCCACAAGGCATGATGCACATTCCAGCCAGGTTGATTTTGTACATAAGGTTTTGGGATCCTCTATAAAAACCCACTGTTAATCTATTAAAATAATTACCAAAAAAAAAAAAAATGAAATAATAATATTATAATATTCTAAACTAAAGGTTAAGGTAAAGAAAAACGAGGTCCAAGAAGTCTTTAAAATATAAATCCTCAAAAGACCCATTTGGCAGATTGTAAAGGTTATTATTTAATTTATTTATATAAAATATTTTAACCATGGGTTAAAATTTTAATTTAAATAAATAATAAAGGCACCAAGTTTTAAAGTTTAAAATTCAAATTAAATTTGAATTAAAATCGTCGATGTGTTGAACTGCATGGCAAAAGGTATAAAAGGAGCAATGATTTTTATTCAAAATTATCCATGCAAGTGTAATGCCCAAAAGTAAAACTATTTCGTGCGCTTCCTAAAGAGAAGAGAAAGGAATTGCATGCATTAAAATAAATAAGGGAGGACTTCGTGTTAAGATCAAGAGGAGCAACAAATATTCTCCAAAACACTTGGTAGAACAAGCGACGATTGGTGGCTAGTTAAGGCAATTGTGCAAGGCAAGTTAGGGGTTTGATTCATGTCCCCTTTGTTTTAAATGTGGCAAGAGGGTTTTGTATTTTTGGATCTCCATAGAGCAAGGGATAAAGCACACATCATGCACCTTTGGTTTTGTCTTGGGTGTGTGGGCCAACGGCAGCCAAGCCTTTGGGCTTAGACACCGCGATGATGGTTGGTTGTGGGTTTGAGTTGAGTATAGTCCTTGAGGGCACTAATTTTGACGTGGGCCATCATTTGAGGTAAGCACTCGATTTAATTTTTTATGGTGTGATTAGCGCTAGGGGGCCAAGTGATAGTTGTGAAGGCTTAAGGTCAAGAAATTTATTTTGCTAAGTGAAAGATAGGGAGTCATAAGGTTGTTTGATATTTTAATTTTTAATTAGCATTACAAATAAATTTTGGGAGATATAAGGTGTTAAAAAATAAAATAATTGTGTGAATATTGGGTTTATAAAGTGTTTTTAAAGGAGTTTGATTATTTATAAATTGAATATTATGTTTGAAAGTTTGGAGATTATAAGGTGTACTTGAGACTTGATATTTTGTATGGTGAGATAATTATTAAAGGAAATATTTGAGTGGAGATATTATGATTAAGACTGGTTTTTGAAGACATATCTCCATCAAAAAAAAGGTATGGGCACATCTTCCTTGTGAGTGAAATAGTTTTTGATTGAATGTTGTGAAATGCAAAGTTGGAGTGAAAAATATTGTTTGATAAGCATTGTTGAAATATTTGAGTGAGCCTTCATGTGCATGATTAGGGTTTGTGAAAGTACATGAGTATCATTGTTATGTGAGATTGTTTGATAAGCATTGTTGGAAATATTTGAGTGAGCCTTCATGTGCATGATTAGGGTTAAGAAATAACATGAGTATCATTATTATTTGAAATTGAGATCTATCTTGAGCTAGGGTTTGTGAAAGAATATGAGTATCATTGTTATGTGAAATTGAGAACTATCTTGAGCTAGGGTTTGTAAAAGAACATTAGTATCATTGTTATGTGAAATTGAGAACTATCTTCAGCTAGTGTTTGTGAAATAATATTAGTATCATTATTAAAATTATCTTGAGTCAAGGTTTGATTTCCATAGTGTGAATTATTGGAAGTATAGTGAAAATACTTGGTTACGGTTTTTAAGCAAGTTATGTTTCATTGAGTGGATGTTTGAGTGAAGTTGGTTGAGCATTATTGATTGAAAACATTGGAGTGATAGTTCAAGTTGTGTGAAATAAATTATACCTTATTTTTGAATTGATTTGAAAGTAAGTTTAAAAGTGATAGAGTGATTTGTGAGTGTGAAACATATTGAGTCTCTTACCATTCTCTATATGTTTTTGTGGTTAAACAAGATTATGAGTGAAACTTGTTTGTGTGATTGAAGAGGTTTTCTAAAAGGATTAAGTTGAGTTTTTGTATGCAAGTTTTGCAATTGATTTGAATAAGCTTTTGTGAAATCTAGTGGATAGTTTTGAGTAAATCCTAGAGGGGACTTAAGGACAGAGTTGAGTAAGCTTGTGTGAAATATTAAGGATAGACTTGTGTGAGCTTTTGTGAAAGCTTGCAAGAAGATTTATGATAAGTCCTGGTAAAGACTTGTTGGATAGATATGAGGTAAGTCTTGGTGAAGACTTGTTGAGAAAATTGGATGATTTCTAGAGAGGACTTGTTGAGAAGATTTGACGTAAGTCTTAGTAAAGACTTGTTGAGCATATTAGAAAAGTTCTAGAGAGGACTTGTTCGAAAGATCTGAGGTAAGTCTTTGTGAAGACTTGGTTGAGTAGATTGAGCAAGTTTTTGAGAGGACTTGTAGATAGTTTTGAGATAAGTATTTGAGAAGACATGAGAGCAGAGTTGATTTATTGATTTGTTCAAGATTTTTTGTATGGATTGAGATAGATCTAAGTAGAGTTGATTTGTGATTGGATCGCTTTTTGTTAAGGATTGAGGATATATTATGGTGCAAATTTAAGTATATATTTATTTCATAGCATGGATAGAGTTTGTTACATATTTGAGGGTATATTTGTTCCAAAGTAGAGATAGACTTGTGAGCATATTCATTCTAGATCGAAGGACAATGTTTAGTATAGACTTGAGATAGAGATTGAGCAGAGCTAAGAGCAAGCTTTGGAGGTGACATATAAGAGGACAATAGTCTCCAATGGATAGATATCCATTAGCTAAGGTAGTGAGGATAGAGGTCTTCTAAGTGAGGATAGAAGTCTTAGTGAAGAGAGATCCACAAGCCAGTGTAGTGGAGGCAGTAGTCTTCTAGAAGATCAATAGCAAGAGTAGAGGAGGAGTTCTCCTATGGATAGATATCCACAAACCAACAAAGGGGAAAGAGTTCTCCTATGGATAGATGTCCACGATCTTGATTATGGGATTTGTGTCTCATTTTGACAGAGGTCCATAAACATTGTAATGGGTAAGGATTCCCAAGATATTTTTAAGAAAAATTTAGTAGAATATATTCTCTGTGGAGTAGCCCATATTGGGTGAACCGTGTTAAATTGGTGTCTCTATTGTATGTGATGATTTGTGCACTTTTTTGGTTAATATTTTTGATATTGCTATTGATAATATTGGATAATATTTTTTGTGAAAGAACAGTAAAAGTTGTTTTTATACTGTTCACTCCCCCCTCTCAGTATAAGCTTATGTTCTTCAATTGGTATTAGAGCTGGTTCTTTCAAAAAATGTCTAACAACTTGAAGAAATATCTTACAAGAACACACATGTCAAAGAAAGGCAAAAGTAGAACCATGAGATCTAAAATAAAAATAACACACATGGTCATGAAAGAAAAGGAATATGAATTTTATTTTTTTTTCAAAGAGATTGTTGCTCTAAGAGGAGAAGTGGAAATAGATTCAAGAGATGAATCAAGTAGTGGAGAAGAGGTTAAATTGATAAAATTTTGTATCAGTTGTAGGAAGATAAGTCACCATATAGCTTATTTTCCGCAAGATGGTGAAGAATGTTTTGTTTGTGGTCAACTTGGTCATGATGCAAGTTATTGCAATGGGTTTAGTAGTAGTGAAGATGAAATTGAACTCAAGGAAAATAGGGACTATCAAAATAGGTATGAAGAAGAAATTATACTTTTGCAAATAGAAGATGTAGCACCCTAAAATTGGTGCAGTAAAATTGTAATAATTACATTCACCTTAGTAGATAATTTAAATTCAAATTTAACCTCCCAAATCGCCCGTTAACCGTCGGGTAATCCGTTTCCCCCTTTTTCGTGCCATTTTTAGAGTTTGTTTTGACCGTTTGACGATATCGTCGCCGATCAGACGATATTGCCCCAGATCTGATGATTTCGTCTGGGCTAGGACGTCTAGACGATCTTGTCACAAAACTGAATTTTCATAATTAGCTTCTATTCCAATGGGCCTCTAATCCAGGAAAAAGCGTGTCTGTGTCGTTAGAGACCCTCCCCTGTTGGAGATCTCCCAAATAGGGATGATATCCAACCTCCTAACTATTCCCCTAAGCCTATTTAATCCTTAGGACATTCCCCTCCCAACCCCTGGCTGAAATTCTTTGTAACTTAACTTCATGCACGTTAAATCATCCTAATTTTTCATTTGCAGTAGTCCTATATCAATTTTTTTGCAGGTACCATCTTGTTTTTTAGCCGGAGCAAGCATACATCATTGTCGACGAACTTATTCAGATCGAAGGTGATCCTGTCAAATCAGAGACGATTTTGTACAGATGCGAGACGATCTCGACTGCAGTCCACATTGAGGCAATCAGTGCCATAAGTTTGCATTTCTTCACCTTTTCTCTGTTGTTTTATTCTGCAAATTAGCTAGTTTATTTGATGTTTTATGTTATATTGCATTTTGGAGTTCACCCATTTAGATCAAAGGCATAATTAAACCATAATTGTGATTTAATCAGCATCATTCATACATGTTTTGGTCTTTAAGTTTCAGTTCAGTGTTGTCACTGTCATTTTGCACAGTTTCCCTCTACTAGAGTAGTTGCATTCTCGGTATTTTGCATCTATTTTTTTGTTTGCAGGTCTCTGATGAATTTGTCAGATGAATTCATCAGATCTCAGACGATCTTGTTTGATCTCAGATGATTCTGTCAAATTCCAAGACGATCTTGACTGCTTCAACATCAGAATCTTCATCAGACATCCGGATCAAGTATTCTGCTATTAATCTTCTGTAATTTTTTTGCTTCTCTGTCCTTAATACTACTTTTTGTATTCATTAAATCTGCATTTTCATACAGGTTAATTTTGATTCATTTGGCCAAACCTAGGATATGAATGCTTAAGGCTAAAAATGAACACATAAAAAACACATTCCAAACCTAGGCGTGGAAACTGCCATTAAATGTTTCCTGGTGAACCCACCATCCGTCGAAAAATCACAAATATACACCTCCCTTGAGAGGTGGGACCTTTGCAAGTCCTCTCAGTCCGAGGTACCATGACATCCTTTTCCCATCCTGGAAGGGCACGGATCCTATAGCCTGAAGGTAAGGGTGTGAAAAATTTGGAGCGATACATTTTGGTGAACCCGATGTGAATGCATCATAACCTTTTGAAAACAAAAAAAACAAAAAAAAATAGAACTAAAACATAGATGCATTTTAAAACATTTAAAGTTTAAAATCATGTTTAGATGGTAGCTCCTAAGAAAATATTAGCAGTTACTATAAATTTAGAAAACCAATTGGCAGCCATAGAAATCAATTCTATGCTTAATGTGCCTGAAACAAGTAGAAATCAGTTCTTGTGGAACGAACTTGATAGAAGACTTAGTCTCATTTCATTTAGGTCAACAGAACTTAAACAGATCAGGAGGCTAGTCCTAGATAGAATCCTGGATCCTCATCAACTTGTCTTTTATCATGAACTTCAGAGAGCCTGCCATAGATGGTTAGCTTATAGGAGAGCTCTAGTATCTTCGAAATTGTTCACCTTCAAGGAATACCTCAAGAACGTAGCCATTGTACACCAATTCCTAGGTTGTGTAGAAGACCAAGAGGTTGTTCTTACAGATAGAGAAAGATGGAATAGAGTTCCTCAAGCTGTGTTATATCGATAGTATTGCCATGAGCTTTACTTCTATCAACCAGCATCTAAGACAGATAATATCACTATAGCTCTTTTCATTAAATTTTTAAAAGAAAACTTTCAATTTGAAGAAGAACACTTCATGACTCCTGAACAACTTGAGCCTATTAATGATATTTATAAATTGTTTATAGAAAACTAGATTATTACTTTCAGTCTTATTTCTTGCATTTATTGTGTTGATTGTCTTTACAATATTATTTCAAAAACAAAGAAAAACTAAAAAAAATAAAAACTAAAAAACATAGCAAAAACTTAAACATTTCATTTTAAATATTGTAGTAGGTATATAATTAATATATACCTCTTAAACTTGTTGCATATATATATATATATATATATATATATATATATATATATATATATATATATATATATATATATATATATATATATATATTTGCTGAAATCAAAATTTAGCACCATGCCTAAACTTAGGAATGGTAAAGAAACTTTAGGAGAAGAAGAAGATTGGTTACAAGATACAACTAGAGACCCAAATGTCCTTCCTAGAGATCCAATTCTGGAAGGAAAAACTCTAGATCAATCAGAACATGACCTAGGTGAAGATAATGAACAAGAAGGAAGTGTTAAAGAGGATGGATCCTCATCCCCTAGAGTAGCTCCAGATGGAACTATTGCTTTTGACAACATAGATCATTTCAATAAATTTCTTGATGATAACATTGATGCCATTAATGTGGCAGTTCGTATTGATAAAGGGCAAATTAGTGACACTCAGGCAGCCATGGAACATATGTATGATGTGCGCATTAATCTCTTGTCGTTCATTGATCAAGAAAGTGATAAGGCTGGACCATCCAATACGGATATGGTCACTATGATGCAAAACATGTCAAAAAAATAGGCTATCCAACATCCTAAGGAACCTGTTATTCAACCTAAAATAATTGCCACACAAAAGAAACCTTCCTTCCCTACTTTATTCTGCCAAACCATTGAGCAATATGCTTCAAGTAAACAAAAACCTAAAACGAAGCCAAACACCAATTTTCAAAAATCTGGAACACATCATAATACAGCTTCAAAATTCCTTCATAATACTTTTCCTACCAATAATTTACACAATAGTAACATGGCATCTAATCTTCATGTTCCTCCATTATATGCCCATAAAACCCATGTCAATGTCCTACCAAACCAATATGGTGGGCAAACTAGTAATCTGGAAGCCATGGTGAAACAGTTAGCTTCACGTATGGACCAAATAGATCCCTATCGCCCCTCGTACAATTATCGAGAGATCTGTAGTCAACCTTTGGATCCCATAGTTGTAGCTCAACCATACCCTAAGCATTTTCCCATGCCTATCCTGCCTATATATAAAGGAACCGAAGATCCCATAGAGCATCTTCGCATGTTTAGGATAGCATGTCATGACATATCACATGATGACTTGCTATTATTAAAAATGTTCTTGAAAATTTTAGGTGGAATGGCATTAGAGTGGTACTATCAATTGCCCACTCATTCTTTGAGAAACTTCAAAGAAACAGCTGAATCATTTGTCCATCAATTTAGTGCCTACATCGAGAGGCATGTAACTATTAAAGATTTATACAATTTAAAACAAGACAAAGATGAATGTTTTGCTGATTTCTTAGCTAGATGGAGGCAATTGACAGGAAAACTGCACTTTGTGCTACCTTATAGGGAAATGTTGGACATTTTTATCAATAATTTGCAAGAACAAATATCTTATGAGCTATCAACTACTACCTTAACTACCTTCGATCAAGCTATAGATTTAGCTCGAAGAGTAGAAGATGCCCTCATTAGGAGAGGCCAACTTAGGAAGAAGGATGATGAGAAAACATCCAGAAATCAATATAAAAACAAACAAGTTGTTGGTGATGAAGTCACTGACAGCAGGAATGTTGCTAATATCAATGAAACGAAGACAACAAAAAAATTTATATTGAAACCTCCTAATAAGCCTCCTCGAGAATTCACTATATTAAATCAACCCTTATCAACTATTTTACCTCAATTACTTGAAATATGTTTGATCCAATTACCAACTATCCGAGAACCTGATCCAACTATACCCGGATACAGAGCTGACTTACACTATGATTTCCATAGAGGACCTGGACATTCTACCAACACTTGTAAAAGTTTGAAACATAAAATACAAGATTTGATTGATAATAATGAAATGGAAGTGCAAGCCTTCCAACCTAAACAAAACCCTCCTAATAATACTCAAAAGACCGTTCCCCAAAATCAAAATCAAAATGCTAATCAAACATTAGACATATTTCAACACCCTTTACCAAGACATGGTAAAGAGGTAGCCAATCAAATCGAACATCATAATGTTCCCCCTCCTACCCGATATGTAGGAACCATTAGCGGAAAATTACCTATTTAGGATCCTCAAATATTTGACACAACCTTATCCTTGGTTACGACTAGGCCCTTACATAATTTTCAAACTTCTAATTCTAGTGATATAGAATCAGATACTGAAAGTGAAGTAGACATTACTTCAAACCAATCGAATAGTTCTGAAAATGAATCGGATCCTATTCAACCGTCATACGATGCTATGGTTCCAGAAGAACCATTTCCTAGAAGAGTTATCACTCGACCTTCTTCTAATATATTCCTTTCTAATGAACAAGCCATCAATGCTCAACCAAGACTAGTTCAACGTCTTCATTATAACATTATAGGTACCATTGGAGTCGTTACCCGACAACAAGCTCAAAATTCCTAATAAGAACCAAACCAGAATGATGGATCGGCTCCATTCATCTTGAAAAACCCCAATAAATGGAATCATGCTCCTAATGTTCAACCTAAACCCCCTTACAATATTAATGAGCAATTGTCCAATACTACGGCCAGAATTTCCCTTTTGGATTTATTAAGATCCTCTCCCACCCATAGGGATGAGTTAATGCTTACATTAAGCCAAATGATGGTACCTCAAAACATTCAACCTGAAGCTATGGCCAATACTATCACCACTCGAGAGATTGATTGTATTGACTTCCGGGATAAAGATATCCCACAATATAGTTTACATAATGATAATCCCTTATACATTACTGCTCTAATTGGAGATGTAGCTATCAAACGAGTCTTGATTGATAATGGCTCATCTCTAAACATTTGCACTTTTTACTTTTACCAACAATTTGGCTTTAGAAGTGATGAAATGAAGAAAACTGATATGATTATCAAAACCTTCAATGATGAAACACGGGAAACGTGTGGAGTTATTACCCTCCCATTGCAAGTTGGTCCTAGAACCCTAGAAACAACCATGTTTATTGTACATTGCCCAGCATCATACAATATACTTTTGGGTCGCCCTTGGATCAATGCCATGCGAGTGGTCCCATCAACCTTACACCAATGTGTTAAATTTGAGTTTAAAAATCAGTTGGTCACTATCCATGGTGACCCTAGACCTTTTGATATGTGTGCTTTGGCAGAACCCGTTGGAGTGCAATTTTGCCCTGCTCTATCATCCACACATCCTAGTTCTTATTTTTCATCTAAAACTATGAAACACACACCCGTAACTTCACCTATTTCCCCTCCATTAATTTCATCCTCCTATATAGACCAACAATCCTCTACACAAATTACTCTAGAACCTCAAAAAGATCTTAAATCTACAACCAATCCTTCAAGTTCTATCCTTATAAATTCAAAACCTACAGAAACAACTATCATACCTTCCACGTCTCAAGATATAGGGAATAATCCTTATACATCTTATGCTCTTTCTGATGAACTTTTACCAGATTTATCCACAACCTTAATATCAAAAAAAATGAATGCTTTCATGCAAGATTCAATTCTTTTGAATAATTTACCACCATCTCCTCGTACTTTGGGCCTCCCACAACCTATGGGAAGTACTTACCAAGTCGGGAGTTGTGCCTTCATTTATAAAGGATATGACTGGGGAAGAATCCCTCGAAATATCAAAACTCGTCATGAGGGATACGCTCGGTATTATTTTTCCAATGATTATATTAAATCTAAACCCATGATGCTTAAAATGGGATATAAAGGGAAAGGCTTGGGACCTTTCCAAAATGGCATGAAAGAACCTTTCGAGGTAGAACCGTGGCCTGCCCACTGTGGTGTGGGCCTATTTCCTAGTAAGGGTCAACCCTTTCCTTTTGAGGATGATGATCATCTCATATGTTATCAAGATTATTTGGATAGGCATGTTGATTTGCCTCTTAAAAATTAGTCATTTTCATGCAACATGCTATCCATATCTTACCCTGAAATGATTGCTAACCCCGATGAAGAGTTGGAAGGAGATATCTTCCATGATGTCTCTGTTGAAGAGATGTTACACAACAGATTTTATTTTGATGGTTCTATACCAACTATAGCCCAACTTGAGGCCACTAATTCTCAAGATGTTTATCTAAATTAACCTTACAAGAATTACAAGAATTGGGTGTTTCACCCGCCCCACCTAATTTTGAAAGATATCTACACATGGAGGTAGAAAACGTCATTAAAATTAATATTGGAACTGAGGACAATCCTCACATAATCAATATTGGATTAGAATTAAGTCAAGAAAAACAAGAACAATACATTGCATTCCTTAAAGAGTATGAAGATGTCTTCGCTTGGACATATGAAGATATGCCGGGTCTAGACCCTTCCGTAGTCATACATCATCTAGTGGTTCATCCAGATACAAATCCTGTAAAACAAAAACTTAGGAATATGCATCCCAAAGTGGCTTTGCTAGTCAAAGGGGAGTTAGAAAAACTCCTGAATGTTATCTTTATACAAGCTATTTATTATGTTGAATGGATCTCAAATGTAGTTCCAGTCACCAAGAAAGAAGCTACCAAAGTTAGGGTTTGCACAAATTTTAGAGATATTAACGTTGCATGCCCTAAGGATGACTTTCCTCTTCCAAACATGGATCAAATCATTGACTTTACTACCAAGAGTGGGATTATGTCCTTAATGGATGGATTCTTCGGTTATAATCAAATTCGGATAGCTCTCAGGCTAAAACAGCTTTTATTACCCCCTGGGGTACCTTTTGCTGGAAAGTGATGCCATTTGGATTAAAGAACGCAGGTGCAACTTATCAACGAGCTATGACCTATATTTTTCATGATATGATGCATGATATCCTACATGATTATGTAGATGATATTATAGCTCACTCTATTATTGAAGATAATCATTTAGATGACTTGAGAAAATTTTTTAATCGATTATGAGAATATCTCATTCGATTAAATCTAGCAAAATGCATATTCGAAGTTAATTCCGTAAACTATTAGGGGTTTTAGTTTCTTTACGTGGTATTGAAATCGACCCTCTCAAGATTGCGGCCATCACTGATATGCCTGCACCTACTAATATATCTAAGTTACGAAGTTTACAAGGTAAACTTCAAGCTATTCGTCGCTTCATTGATAAGCTGGAGGACAAAACTAGTCCCTTTCTTAAACTCCTTAAGAAGGATGTCCCTTTTAATTGGGACATCGAATGTAGAGAAGCTTTTGAACTTCTCAAACAATACCTCCTTAATCCACCTGTGCTTTCACCACCTAAACTTGATCGCCCATTTCTCCTATATATTTTAGCTTCAGATTCTGCCTTAGGAGCTATGTTAGCTCAACTTGATGATGAAAAGAGAGAACGTGCTAATTATTATATTAGTCAAACCTTCATCAATTATGAAACCCGCTATATAGCATTAGAAAAACTATGTCTAGCAGTCGTGTTTGCTACGCAAAAATTATGACATTATATGCTTAGTCAAAAAACTTATGTCATTGCCAAATACGATCCCTTAAGGTATCTCATGAGTCGACCTTATTTATCGGGTCACACAGCCAAGTGGGTTCTTTCTCTAAGCGATTTGATCTCACATTCATAGGACAGAAGTCTATTAAGGGTCAAATCATAACAAATCAATTAGTTTCTACACCCTTAGAGTCTACCCATCCCCTCATCATAGAGTTTCCTGATGAATGCCTTCAATTAGAGGCAAACCACACTGAACAATGGTCCTTATACTTTGACAGAGCCCGATGCATGAGTGGGGCTGGTGCTGGTATTATTTTAATATCCCCACAAAAACACCTTATTCCTCTGTCCTTCAAATTGACATTTGCTTGCACCAACAATACTACTGAGTATGAAGCTCTAATCCTTGGATTACGAGCTGCCTTGGTGCTAAAAATTAAACATCTTTTAGTTTTTGGTGATTCTCAACTGGTTATAAACCAAATTAATGAAGTTTATCAGACCAGAGATGATAAACTGCACCCATATAAGGCCTATCTTTCATAATTAATGTCTCTATTTGATCAAGTTACCTTAGAATCTATTCCTCGAACTAGCAACCATGCAGCTGATGCTATGGCCGTAGCTGCATCTCTCCTGCCCTTGGAGTTAGATGAAGAATATGCCACTATCATTATTCATCGACTCCAAGAACTTGCTTCAAATAAGTCATGCTTAGAGCCTTTGGATGTGTTTCTAATCAATGAAACTACCCCTGAACCTTGGTATACGGACATATTTGATTTTCTCCAAAATGGGACTTTCCCTACCAATTCTAATATAAACCAACGTCGGTTATTACGTCGACGAGCAAGTCAATTTGTAATAATTGGCAATACTTTATATAGGAGATCTTTTGAAGGTATCCTATTAAGATGTTTAAACTTAGAAGAGTCTAAATTAGCCTTGAGTGAAGCCCACAATGGATCTTGTGGAGGACACTTTAGTGGTAGCGTCATTGCTAAAAATCTCCTTCGAATAGGATACTTTTGGCCTACCATGGAAATGGATGCACATGAGTATGTGCGCCATTGCGACAAGTGCCAAAAACATGCTGACCTTGTCCATGCGCCTGCACAAGAGTTGCAGGCTATTTCATCTCCTTGGCCCTTTTATAAATGGGGTTTAGATATTATTGGCAAAATCAATCCTGTGTCATCTGATGGACACAAGTTCATCATAACCGCCATTGAGTATTTGATGAAGTGGGTCGAAGCTATGCCTTTAGCTTCCTGCACTGGCACACAAGTCTCTAAATTTATTTTTAATCAAATCATTTGTAGGTTTAAAATTCCTGCAAATCTCATCTCTGACAAAGGAACTTGTTTCAAAAATAAAGATGTTAAAAAATTATGCCAAAAATATAAGATTCAACATCGCTGGTCCACTCCCTATTATCCTCAGGGTAATGGTCAAGCAGAAGCATCTAACAAAACCTTAATCAAAATCCTTAAAATATTGGTTAGATGCATCTAACAAAACCAATCTTCACATTCAGTTATATCTAGCCTTGTGGGCCTATCGAACTAGTGTTCGAACCCCCACTGGAACTTCACCATTTGTTTTGTTTTACGGTGCTGAAGCAGTTTTTCCATTTGAATTGGAAGTTCCTTCTTTGGCTCTGCTACTTCAAGATACCGAAGTAGGAGATGAATATCGAGCTGGCAGACTCAGTCAGCTAGAACTCCTAGATGAAAAACACATCAATGCTTTGGAACATCTCCGTGCTTACCAAAACAAGCTTAAAAGATCATATGCTAAAAAAAGTTCGTCATCGATCCTTTGAGATCGACGACCTTGTTTTAAAAGAAAATAAAAAAAATACAAATGCAACTAAGGACCTTAAAGGTAAATTTGAGCCCAACTGGCTTGGACCATACATTATTATTGCTAAATTTGAATCAGGAGCATACAAATTATCTACCTTAGATGGTAAAGAACTTAAAGAACCAATGAACATTTTGCATCTTAAACGTTACTATGTATAAATTTGGTCGCTTCATCCATGTATATATTTGTTCAAAATCATTATCTTGTATTTCTTTCAAATTTATAAAATCCAAAAACATCAAAAACATTCATAATCATCAAAATCTTCAAAACTATTTGTTGCATTTATTTATGGCACTTGTTAAAATTTTTGTTCAAAAAAAAACAAAAATAAAACCAAAAAAAATAAAAAAACAAAATACTGATAAAAATATAAAAACAGCAATATGCTTGACTCTTTCGAAACCAAAACAAAATAAGGAAGAAAGAAAGAGTCAGTCTTCTCAAAACTTCTCAAAAGTATTTATATATATTCTCTTACAATTATTGCAGTTATATGTTTCAAATTATTTTGGACAAATTAGCATTTATTTGGAATCCCTCACTTGCACGCTCACAACAGTAAATATCTTGATTTTATCTGGCATGATTACTAATCTCTCTTATATCAAAGTTCACAAAATTCAATTAAATAAAGTTTAAGCATAGAGAATTGATCTTGTTATTTACTTAAACCAAGCACATCTTTTCACAATAAAATGATTATATTTGTAATTTCCAAGTTTTGCTACATAGTAGAAGTGATTTCTTGAGCGAAAAGTTTCCCCTGCTATCCTCTCATGCACATGGTCTAGAATCTTTGAGAATTGGCAAATAGCTCACCCCTACCCAGAATAAAAATCCCTTGCTCTACAGCTAATCCGAGTAAGTATCCCTAGCAAAGAAAAAGAAAAGAAAAGTTCAAGAAAAAAGAGAAAAGAAAAATGTTATTTTATATCATTACAGCAATATTTCAAGCACTATCTCAAAAATCAAGCAAACAAAAAATACAAAAAGAAAAAGAAGCAAAGTTCAAAAGAAAAGCAAAAGAAAGCAGAAAGCAAGAATGCAATAAAATTCCTTTCCCTACCCTTTGAAAAGAAAATAAGGGTTGATGAGCTTGAATCCCTGGAATTCTCAATTATTCAAAAATTGTGAGGTAAGCCCCATAACAGGTGGTTTGTGCCCAACCTGCTTGGCCTTGGGTAACTCCTAGCGTGGTGATATGTTTGTCACATTAGCGACCTTCTTTTGTATAGACCTATGTCTGCTTATGTATTAGCTAGCTCTTGATAATCCGACCTACATAGTAGTCTAGTATGGTTATATGCATCTACATCATGGTTAATGAACACTTATTTGGTTTCTTCAAATCACTTGTATCATATTATCTTGCTCAAAACCGGTAAATGCACAAAGCAATTGCACACACATTTGTATTTGAGAGATTTTGTGTCTCATTTTGATAAATCAAGATCAAAAATGAATTCACATATGCACAAGGGATTCCTTATAAATCTAACTTTTGTCTTCAAAACACTTTGAAATATTCTTTTTGCAACTTGTTTGGAATAAATCAAGTACAGTGGCTTACCATAAAGACAACTATATAATAGAAAAATAAAAAAATTCTTTCAAAATATACAATCAAAACATATATATCTAATTGACTTTCGCGACGATGGTATAGTTCCAAAACCAAAATTGGAATTTTATGCCTAGCGCAAGTCCTCATTTTCATATTTTCTGTTTATCAAAAATCAACCATGCAATAAAACTATCTCTTTTTGGATTTTTGCGATGATGGTATAAGTCTATACCTACATATTCTATGTCTAGCGCAAATCATTGTAACTATTTTTATTCCCCATTTATCAAAAATCATGAAAAACCATATGACTTAATTCATTATGTTACACAAATTATGCTTTTAAAAGCAAACACATTTTCATTATTTCATGTCATTATGTCAACCTTCAATTTTGCAATGATGATATAATTCCTAACGAATTATCCAAAAATTTTATCACACTTAGGAATTTATGCCTAGCAAAAATCATTTTAACATTATTTCATACATACTATTTCCATGAAAATCTGAAAAAAAAAACCATCATCACCATCATTTTCACTATTGCACCAAAGTCTTAAGACAGTCTCTTAAGCACTCTTTTACTTTTAACAATATTTCTATACTGGGATTAGCTTGACGACCGAGTGAGCAACGACTCCATGAAATGGTCTATAATAGCGACAATGTCCTTTGAAATTATTGTTAGCAGTCTCTTTTTATTTTTATTACATCACATTACAAACAATCAATTTTTTACATCAGATTATTTCATTTAAAATATTACCGCATGACATCAAAATTATAAATTTTCAAAACGACATAATTTCATGAATCCTCAATCCAATTATCAAATCAATCATTCAAACATAAAAGCATCATACACATACACATAACACAAGTCATATGATCAAAAACATATTATATATATATCAACAGTATATATACATCATCAAAACTGGATTGGTATGCCACAATTTGTACCTCGGCATACTCAATCCTCTATCAACAAAAAAAATTAATACAATGCTCTCATGTCAGTCTGTACAAAGTTGTGTAGTCCTCTAGCCTCGAGAGCCCCTTGAGCTCTCTGCCTCATCTCCTCCCCTGCCCTGAGGTGGACGAGGTGGCCCCATCACAGTCTGTGCAGTACTATGAGTCTGGGTCCTCGATCGGGATGAGGTCCTCGACGACCGATCTTGATCGGATCTTCGATATTGGCTGGTAGGGGTATTCTATCCGCCTCTGGCACTAGCTGATAGTACAAAGTCTAGTAGAAAGTAAGTTGGGCAATAGCCTGTGTTAGCTCCCCAGAGCTCGCCCCTCCGCCCTATGCCCTGAGGCGTGCAATCTCGTATTGGAGCTCTGTCACCTCAGCTCAATGGCATGCAGCCTCATTCTATAGAGTCTGCACCTGTGCTTGGAGATGATCTCTCTCTGCTCAGAGAGTAGCGGTCTCACTGCTCTCCCTAGTGTCTACACCCTTGCCCTTATCGGGTGATGGTGGCCTCTCTCTCTGTGGAGAAGGGGGTCTCACCTCCCTCCTCTCCCTCTGCTGCGGCCTCTCCTGTGCATGCGGCCTCCTTAGCTCTCTCTCACCGTGACCCTGGGCCACCTCCATAGCCGTTGGCACTGCCTCCCAATCCAATGCACAACTGCATGAATCTGACCCTGAGCCCTTGTCATCCGAGGAGGGTGGATGCCTACGTACCAGGCATCGTAGCCATCGGCTACTCCTACATCATCCCCATCCACTGGCTGAATGGGGGCGTCATCTATGTTCTGACTCTAGAAGTGCTGCATGTCTAGAGCCCCGCTCATTGTGGTGTTATCTCAGACAGTCCGAGAAAACTCGTAATCCTTGAGAGATGGTATCCCCTACTGTAGATCGAACTGTCGTAAAACTCAGTCGTAGCGGTGGAGCTCCACCTCTCCCCTCTCCATCCATAGCCAACAAACTCGCTTGATGCGAGCTAACTCTTGTCTATCCTCGGCCCACCCTGGATGCTCCCTCCATGGCCTCCAGGTAATCTGGTCCAGGACTAAGTCATCCAGTAGTCTCCGAGACATAGGAAGGTCGATACACCACTATGACCCTCTTCGGAGCCACCAGTAGAAAACTCAGGGCCTCTCCCCATCAATCCCTATCAGAGGAAGCCCTACCGGCCTTCGCACTACAATGTGCTCCCAACACCAAACCTGTAGGAGCGATGTCATCACCAAACATCGACCGCCCTTGTACACGACCCCATATAGGATCCTATACAACCGACATAGTACAAAACTGCCCCAAGAGAATCTATAGTCGTGATCTCGCATGTCGTAGATCACATCTGCCAGCATCCACGACACCCTGCACCCGCTCTGGTGGCACAGCAAAAGTCCACCAACCACTCCAGCTAGAACCTGTGTGAGTCTAGATGCCCCAGGCATCTGACGTAGTGTCTTGATATTAACTTCGCCCTTCTCCAGGGTGAAGCTCGGGTCACCACACAGTTGTCCCATAGCGTGGCCCTGATTGGTCGTAGGAGTGATCAATCGTCCTTGTATGGGGATTCTTAGAATCCTCCATACATCCTCCAAAGTGGGAGTCATCTCCCCTATAGATAGCCAGAAACATGAAGAACCCAGATACCATCTCTCTGCTAGGGTTATCAGTAGCCCCATATCTGTAGACACTTGTGGCATCTCTGCCACATGTTGTAAGCCAGCCTGTGCCAACTGATCCTGCTCTGCCTGTGTAAGAGTGGCCAAGTCATCTCTCAAACCTCCATACTTCCATTCCCTGCTCTTTAGCAAACCTCTCTGCAACATAAACAACAAAATAACAAACAAACATTAATAAATAATTCAAGTATTTCAAAATGTAAGTAAAATAAGTTCAATTTAATCAAATGATGATATCGTCCACTATTGGACGATATCGTCCCAAATTTGAACAGAATTGTCTCCGATTTCGCAAGCCGAAATCGTCCCTAAATTTGACGAAATCATCCCCCTTTCGTCGATTTCGTCCTTAGACGAAATTGACGAAATCGGGACGATTTCGTTGAAATCGGGACGATTTCGTCTCGACAATGTTGATGGCCCAAAAATGGTCACGATGCTCAAAATTCATCTAAAATCTACCTAAAAAGCATGTAAAATCAAATTAAAGCATTCTAGTTAAGTCTAGACTCTTACCCGTAGACCGCGTCGGACCTCTGTTGATTTGTGCGTCGTCTCCACCATTTTTGCTTTAGAGCTCTAAAAACCAGAAAATGAACAGTAAAAATGAATTAGGGTTTTACCCTATTTTTTTTAATTTTATTCAAAAATAATTTTGTTTTTCCGCGTTTTTACCTCAAACATTCGATTTGGGTAAAAACACGGAGGGGGCACCATAGTAAGCTGTCGTACGATTCGACCAAGAATCGTCGCCTAAAAATGGGAATAATTTTTGCTTTCTCGTAGATCGAGAAGAACTCATCTTTAACGTATTTTCTTCAAAAAATTCGCTAAAGAGGGGGCAAAATGTAGCACCCTAAAATTGGCACAATAAAATTGTAATAATTACATTCACCTTAGTAGATAATTTAAATTCAAATTTAACCTCCCAAACCGCCCGTTAACCGCCGGGTAATCCGTTTCCCCATTTTTTACGTCATTTTTAGAGTTTGTTTTGACCATTTGACGATATCGTCACCGATCAGACGATATCGCCCTAGATCTGACGATTTCGTCTGGGCTAGGACGTCCAGACGATCTTATCGCAAAACTAAATTTTCATAATTAGCTTCTGTTCCAATAGGCCTCTAATTCGGGTAGAAGTGTGTCTACGCCGTTAGAGACCCTCCCTCGTTGGAGATCTCCCAAATAGGGATGATCTCCAACCTCCTAACTATTCCCCTAAGCCTATTTAATCCTTAGGACCTGTTGGTCCAAAATCTGCCATAGGAAAGGATTTTACAAGTGCACCCTAGACCCGGCCAACATTGAAAGGCTGGAAGCAAGAAATGGCTTCCAGACCAATCTCCGGAGTGATCTGGTTCCCTTCACTATTCTAGACTTGGTTTAAGATAAGGGTTGCAGGAAAGAGATTTAAAAAAACTGTGAAAAGAAATGGGAAATATGGCCACAGGCCGAAGTTATAAGACCGGGAAAATAGCAGCAGGAAACTTAAAAATGCAACAACATCAAGTAATAAAAATTATTAACTTAAACCTTCGCACGATGTATGCAGGAAAACCCTCTAAGACTACATTCCAGAAATCATACTCTCACGGCGGTACATAAATCCAATATGCAGAATTTTAATGCAACGACCATGAAGAGATACAAAGCTATTAGAAATGCAATAGAACAGAAAGGAAATCACCCATACAACCGCTTGACAAATTAGAAGCCAACTCTGTTATTCCTGCAAATGCATCTCCAGTCTCTAGCAGAGAATTTCTCCCAACCACCCTTTCAAATGAAGCTTACATTGGTTTTTTTATAGAGGGTCGTCCTCTTTGCAGCATTAAATATTTGAAACCGACTTCCTTGTGATCTACAATTATGCATTGGAAATTATGCACACGATCCCCTTAATTGCAGCCTTGGAGACCCACAAAATTGAATGCAATTTACATGTCAGCTTCGAAGAACCACCTTCATTAAATTTGTTTTTTTTAAATATGCATGAAACCATTGACTCAATCCACGAACAGCAGCTTCGAACCAATAAATCCTTCAATTTTGGTGGCCTGGGCGCTTCTTTGACCTTAAATGCATTGGAAATCCTTAAAGTATTTAATTTTGGACTGCATTTAATTCTCGGAATTCACAAAACTGCATTGGGCCACAGCTTAAGCATGCATAATTAATAATAACAATAAATGTGGCAAAAATGCCAACATTCTTGGCGGCTCGCGGGGTATACAGCTCGCTGTATGCAAGAATCTAGGCCTGAATCCATTGGGAACAGAGTCATATCAGAACAGAAAGCTGGTTGCGGTGATACATCTTAGTGAACTGCTGCAATACTTTTCTGCTAAAAAGCTGAAACTGCAAGAACCTGCACATAACTGGTCATGAAACAAATGGAGTGGGAGGATGGAGTGAGATCTTGCGATTGCGCAAGCGGTGACTGCAAATGGAATGGTAATATAATAGAGTGATGAAATGGGTGAAAGTGATACGGTGAACACAGTAGCAGAATGCGGCTGTACTACCGGCTGCAATGGAAATGGAATGAAAGTAAATGAACTAATGGAATGGAAATGGAAATATGAAGGCTATGGAATTAAAATGAACTGAACTGTAAATAAATGCGTAAAATGACATAACTTAGAAGAAAGGGATAAGAAGGAACGAGAATAATAGAAATGGGGAAAAGAAACAACAGCCGTGGCTTTGTTTTTTTTTTTTACTGCAGAAGAAAAAGAATAAGGAGGAAGATGAAGAAAGGAAGGAAAGAAAAAGGGAAGGGAAAGGAAGAATTTGCTAGAAAGCCACCAACTGTTGGGATTGGAAAAGCACAAAAGGAAAACAAGCACCTACAGCTCGCAGGCAAAAAGAGCCGAGATGAACAAATAAAAACAAAACATATATATATATATATATATATATATATATATATATATATATATATATATATATATATATATATATATATATATATATATATATATATATATTTTTTTTTTTTTTTTCTTTCCTCTTTTCTATTTTTTTTTGTTTTTATACTATATACATAATTTTACGACATGATTGGCATGTCGTCACCACAAACCCGGTCTCAGAGGGTTATCCGATAAATCTGCAGTGTCCCGACCAGATTTGATCATACTTAAGTCGGTCCTTGAAATTGGGCTGGCTTCTTCCTGAAGTTCTCCATATTTCAGACACTGGCAAGTTATCATACATGCCAGGACCTACACAACTGACAAATAATGCAGAAAAGAAACCCCACCATCTTGAAAAGTTCTCTGATTGTGGACTGAAAACAGGTTCCTCCAACTCCTGGATCCGATCACAGGAATTGTCCAGCAACAGTTCCTTCTTCAGGATCTCTTCAGACTCCACCTGTTGATCTGACATATTTAACAGGTTCTGACTACATGCTTGCGTGACTTGCACAGCTATGCCTTCTTGATGCTCAGGTTCTGCCACTTGAGTCTGTTCTTCTTC
This sequence comes from Wollemia nobilis, assembly GCA_028583015.1. Taxonomy (NCBI): domain Eukaryota; kingdom Viridiplantae; phylum Streptophyta; class Pinopsida; order Araucariales; family Araucariaceae; genus Wollemia; species Wollemia nobilis. The sequence continues at coordinate 111,533 of JAQPPZ010017258.1, forward strand.
TTTGCTTATATCCTCTGAATCCATATCCTTATGAAAACTGCAAGCAACCATCTTGTTCATTGCCAATCCTTGGCTTTGGATGAGATCTGTCCCTTGAGCTCCACACAACGGCATCTCAGGTTTCTGTACAGTATAAGGGATCTGGCATGAAACATATTACGCAGGATGGACAGGAGCAGCAACTACCGAAGAAAGTAATGGAGTTTCTCCCCACGGTAATTTTCCTGATAAGAGCAAAAGTTTTTCCGCTCGCACTGCTTCCTCAAAGATTTGCGGGAACCTTTGTTCACCTGATTGCAGCAGCAGGAGGCCTATGTCAGGATGGAAAGCTCAAACATAGAAGAGGTGGGCTTGGGTGGGTGATGGTTGGATCTTCTCTGGAATTCTCTTCCAGCTTCTCAAGAATCGGACATTGAAATCTGTGATGCTCTCTTGATGTACATTAAAAAATGATAGAGATCCAGAGAACTGTAAAAGGGATCTTCGTCAAATCTTCTGATTAGTTCTCCCGCTAGATCATCCCATGAACTAATGCTTTTACGCTTGAGCAGTCTGTACCACTGCAACGCCCTTCCTTCCAAATACTGAACCAAAATTTGGATCATAACATCTTCATGTTCTATGACATGGATCATGGACAGAGTAGCAATGTCTTCAACATGTGCCAGAGCCATGCCTTCGGTACCATCATATTTTGCCAGGGCCTTTAGGGCACCTTTGGGAATCTCATGCCGGATTTGGAGATTCAGAGGGCCAGGATCATCCCATCTAGGAAAATCCCTCGCCTTTGTGGCAGTGGTCTACGGGATCACGGCTATCGCCATTAAGTCAGAGTCGCCAGAAAAAACATTCTTTTTTTGCTTGAAAAAGGCAGGCGTCCACGATCAAGAAATTTTAATCTTCAACTCAGCAAAGTCGCCAGATGAACTTACAAATCTCCGCTATGAGGCCAAGACAGCTCATCAAAATCTTGAGACCTCCAGGTGTTAAAAAAAAATGTGGATTTTTGTGAGACAGAAGAAGTCTGTCCCACCGGGCGTGCCAAAAACTGTTGGCACCGGTGGTTTTATCACTTTAGAAAATTTTGCGTATCCCACCGATTATGAATTCTTGGAGACAAAACTTGTCTGTCCCACCGGGCGTGCCAAAAACTGTTGGTCCAAAATCTGCCACAGGAAAGGATTTTACAAGTGCACCCTAGACCCGGCCAACATTGAAAGGTTGGAAGCAAGAAATGGCTTCCAGACCAATCTCCAGAGTGGGCTGGTTCCCTTCACTATTCTAGACTTGGTTTAAGATAAGGGTTGTAGGAAAGAGATTTAAAAAAACTACGGAAAGAAATGGGAAATATGGCCACAGGCCGAAGTTATAAGACCGGGAAAATAGCAGCAGGAAACTTAAAAATGCAACAACAACAAGTAATAAAAATTATTAACTTAAACCTTCGCACGATGTATGCAGGAAAACCCTCCAAGACTACATTCCAAAAATCATACTCTCACGACGGTACATAAATCCAATATGCAAAATTTTAATGCAACAGCCATGAAGAAATACAAAGCTATTAGAAATGCAATAGAACAGAAAGGAAATCACCCATACAACCGCTTGACAAATTAGAAGCCAACTCTGTTATTCCTGCAAATGCATCTCCAGTCTCTAGCAGAGAATTTTTCCAACCACCCTTTCAAATGAAGCTTACATTGGTTTTTTTATAGAGGGTCGTCCTCTTTGCAGCATTAAATATTTGAAACCGACTTCCTTGTGATCTACAATTATGCATTGGAAATTATGCACACGATCCCCTTAATTGCAGCCTTGGAGACCCACAAAATTGAATGCAATTTACATGTCAGCTTCGAAGAACCACCTTCATTAAATTTGTTTTTTTTAAATATGCATGAAACCATTGACTCAATCCATGAACAACAGCAGCTTCGAACCAATAAATCCTTCAATTTTGGTGGCCTGGGCGCTTCTTTGACCTTGCATGCATTGGAAATCCTTAAAGTATTTAATTTTGGACTGCATTTAATTCTCGGAATTCACAAAACTGCATTGGGCCACAGCTTAAGCATGCATAATTAATAATAACAATAAATGTGGCAAAAATGCCAACAGGACCTTCCCCTCCCAACCCCTGGCTAAAATTCTCTATAACTTAACTTCATGCACATTAAATCATCCTAATTTTTCATTTGCAGTAGTCCTATATCAATTTTGTTGTAGGTACCATCTTGTTTTTCAGTCGGAGCAAGCATACATCATCGTCGATGAACCTGTTTAGATCGAAGACGATCCTGTCAAATCAGAGATGATTTCGTATTGATGCGAGACCATCTCGACTGCAGTCCACATTGAGGCAATTAGTGCCATAAGTTTGCAATTCTTCACCTTTTCTCTGTTGTTTTATTCTGCAAATTAGCTAGTTTATTTAATGTTTTATGTTATATTGCATTTTGGAGTTCACCCATTTAGATCAAAGGCATAATTAAACCATAGTTGTGATTTAATCAGCATCATTCATACATGTTTCGGTCTTTAAGTTTTAGTTCAGGGTTGTCACTGTCATTTTGCACAGTTTCCCTCTACTAGAGTAGTTGCATTCTCGGTATTTTGCATCTATTTTTCTATTTATAGGTCTCTGACGAATTCGTTAGATCTCAGATGATCTTGTCTGATCTCAGATGATTCTGTCGAATTCCAGGTGATCCTGACTGCTTCAACATTAGAATCTTCATCAGACATCCGAATCAGGTATTCTGCTATTAATCTTCTGTAATTTCTTTGCTTCTCTGTCCTTAATACTGCTTTCTGTATTCATTAAATCTGCATTTTCATATAGGTTAATTTAGATTCATTTGGCCAAACCTAGGATATGAATGCTTAAGGCTAAAAATGAACACATAAAAAACACATTCCAAACCTAGGCGTGGAAACTGCCATTAAATGTTTCCTGGTGAACCCACCATCTATAAAAAAATCACCAATATACACCTCCCTTGAGAGGCGGGACCTTCGCAAGTCCTCTCAGTCCGAGGTGCCGCAACATCCTTTTCCCATCCTCCTTCTGGGTACGGATCCTATAGCCTGAAGGTAAGGGTGTGAAAAATTTGGAGCGATACAGAAGAAAAAGAAGATACTCCTATTAAATACCAAAGAAAAGAGAAAATTTTAGAAAATCAAGAAAAGAAAGAAGAGGAAGATTCAGAAAAAGAAAAGGATGAAACCACACTTAAGGAACTTGTTGAGTTGAAAATGGATAACTTAGAATTAAAATTTCAAATACAAGAGGATGAGAAATGTAAGACAAAGCTTCTACAAGATCTCTCTGACTTGAAAGATAATTTTGAAAGGCAAGAAAACTTGAAAAAGGTATGGTTGAACAATAAAAGGTAAAAGAGCTATAATATGAAAGACTTGTTGTTGATCTTGAAGAATTAAAAATGGAGAACTCAAGATTGAAAGTCCAAGAACAATAGGATGAGGAAACAAAGGAAAATTTTCTACAAGAGCTCGCTAACTTCAATATTAAGGTTGAAGAGGCAAAGAAAATTGAAAAAGGTATGACTAAAAAATTAAAGATAAAATATCTAGAGTGTGAAAGATTAGAATATGAGGGAGTTTCACTAAGGATGGAAGTGAAAGACTCTAAGTACAAGCTACAAAAGTTTGGTAATAATTCAAAGACCGTGGACAGGATTATCAATGCACAAAGATCATCAGTCATCAAAATAGGACTTGGTTTTGAAGAAGAACAAGGGAAACAGGAATAAGAAAAAGGAGAGTCAAGCTTAAGCACCAAAGAAGAAGAAGCTTCAAAAGAAGAGAGTGAAAGAGAAAGTGATACTTATGAGGATAATTTGAAAAATAGAAGGTTCACCAAGGAAAGAAACAATGCACAAGTGAGGAACAAAGAACATCACAGGGAAGAAAAAACTAAGAGACCAATGGGGTCAAGGCAAGGGTTATTTAATGGACGTTTCTTCTTATGTCACAAGTTTGGCCACAAGGCTTCATAGTGCAGGATACATGAAAGACAGGGATATGGTTTCACCAATACAAATTTCAGAAATGGGCATCTCTTTCAAGTATATTGCTACTCTTGTAATCAATTTGGTTATAAGGAAGTTAATTGCAAGGTTCATGACAGGAATGGATATGGCTTCACCAAGAAGAACTACAATATAGTTTCACTTTCAAGGAATCACAACATTAAGTGTTATAAGTACAATAATATTGGGCATATGGCTAAGTGGTGTTTAGAAAAATTTCTAGAGACAAGTAGGAACAGGAAAATTCAAAAAAATTAGAAGGATCAGTTGAGAAAGAATGTGGACAAGGTAAATATCAATGTATGCTGGTAGTAGAGATACTCCCACCCCAAAATTAACCACCTCAAAGAGAGGATGTGGAGGAGGGGCTAAGCTAAGAGTCTTATCTTTAGCCCCATGCCCCAAATGTGACCCTTTGCCATTAGTGACAAATGGGAGATATTTGAGTTAGGGGGAGAGCATTCAGTCAGGGGGAGCAGTTTCTTAGGGGGAGAAGAACTGGAAAAGGTAGAATAAATGGTTAAAAGAAAAAGGGTTGCCATCAATGACAAAGGGGGAGATTATTGGAAATATGAGCAAGTTTTGTTGTCATTTATGTCAAGAGGTTGATGTCCATGTTTCATCATCATTAATTTCATCAGGTGGTTTTTCCAAAATGTAAGAAAGAGGTTAAAAGAAATAGGATATAATATTTATTTTAATATTATATGCCTAAAGCAACCTAAAAGATTAAAATCCCAAGGAAGGAGAATAAGGTTTAAAAGGAAATCCCAAGGAAGGCAAAGCAAGTTTAAAAGGAAATAATAATATTATAATATTTAATATTATAATATTCCGGACTAAAGGTTAAGGTGAAGAAAAATGAGGTCCAAGAAGTCTTTAAAATATAAATCCTTTAAAGACCCATTTGGTAGATTGTAAAGGTTATTATTCAATTTATTTAAATTAAAATATTTTAACCATTGGTTAAAATTTTAATTTAAATAAATAATAAAGGTGCCAAGAGTTAAAGTTTAAAATTCAAATTAAATTTGAATTAAAATCATTGACGTGTTGAAGTGCATAGCAAAAGGTATAAAAGGAGCAATGATTTTTATTCAAAATTATCCATGCAAGTGTAACGCCCAAAAAGCAAAATTATTTTGTGTAGTGCCTAAAGAGAAGAGAAAGGACTTGCATGCATTAAAATAAATAAGGGTAGACTTCATGTTAAGACCAAGAGGAGCACCAAATATTCTCTAAAATGTTTGGTAGCGCAAGCGGCGATCGTGGCTGGTTAATGCTGTTTTGCAAGGCAGGTTAGGGGTTCAATTCATGTCCCCTTAATTTTAAACATGATAAAAGGGTTTTGTATTTTTGGATCACCGAAGAGCAAGGTATAAAGTGCACATCGTGTGCCTTTGGTTTTTTCTTGGGCATGTGGCCCAACGGCAGCCAAGCCTTAGGGATTAGCATCGCGATGACGGCTGGTTGTAAGTTTGAGTTGAGCATAGTATTTTAGGGTACTAATTTTGATGTGCGCCATCATTTTAGGTAAGCACTGAATTTAATTTTTCATGGTGTGAATAGTGCTAGGGGGGCACATGATAGTTGTGAAGGCTTAAGGTCAAGAAATTTATTTTTCTAAGTGAAAGATAGGGAGTCATAAGGTTGTTTGATATTTTAATTTTTTATTAGCATTATAAATAAAGTTTGAGAGATATAAGGTGTTAGAAAAGAAATTAATTGTGTGAATATTGAATTTATAAAGGGTTTTTAAAGGAGTTTGATTATTTATGAATTGAATATTATGTTTAAAAGTTTAGAGATTATAAGGTGTACTTGAGACTTCTTATTTTGTATGGTGATATAATTATTAAAGGAAATATTTGAGTGGAGATATTATAATTAAGATAGGTTTTTGAAGACATATCTCCATCAAACAAAAGGTATGGGCACATCTTCCTTGTAAGTGAAATATATTTTGATTGAATATTGTGAAATGCAAAGTTGGAGTGAAAAAAAATTGTTTGACAAACATTGTTGAAATATTTGAGTGAGCCTTCATGTGCATGATTAGGGTTTGTGAAAGTACATGAGTATTATTGTTATGTGAGATTGTTTGATAAGCATTGTTGAAAATATTTGAGTGAGCCTTCATGTGCATGATTAGGGTTTGTGAAAGAACATGAGTATCATTATTATGTGAAATTGAGAACTATCTTAAGCTAGGGTTTGTGAAAGAACATGAGTATCATTGTTATATGAAATTGAGAACTATCTTGAGCTAGGGTTTGTGAAAGGACATGAGTATCATTGTTATGTGAAATTAATAACTATATTGAGCTAGGATTTGTGAAAGAACATGAGTGTCATTGTTATGTGAAATTGAGAACTATCTTGAGCTAGGATTTGTGAAAGAATATGAGTATCATTGTTATAATTATCTTGAGTCAAGGTTTGAATTTCATAGTGTGAATTATTGGAAGTATAGTGAAAACACTTGGTTAGGGTTTGTAAGAAAGTTGTGTTTCATTGAGTGGATGTTTGAGTGAAGTTGGTTGAGCATTATTTATTGAAAGCATTGGAGTGATAGTTCAAGTTGTGTGAAATAAATTATACCTTATTTTTGAATTGATTTGAAAGTGAGTTTGAAAGTGATAGAGTGATTTATGAGTATCAAACATATTGAGTCTCTTACCATTCTCTATATGTTTATGTGGTTAAACAAGATTCTGAGTGAAACTTGTTTGTGTGATTGAAGATATTTTCTGAAAGGATTAAGTTGAGTTTTTGTATGCAATTTTTGCAATTGATTTGAATAAGCTTTTATGAAAGCTAGTGGATAGTTTTGAGTAAATCCTAGAGGGGACTTAAGGGCAAATTTCAGTAAGCTTTTGTGAAAGATTAAGGATATATTTGTGTGAGCTTTTGGGAAATCTTGTAAGAATATTTGAGACAAGTCTTGGTAAAGACTTGTTGGACAGATTTAAGGTAAGTCTTGGTGAAGACTTGTTGAGCAGATTGGACAAATTCTAGAGAGGACTTGTTGAGAATATTTGAGGTAAGTCTTAGTGAAGACTTGTTGAGCATATTGGACAAGTTCTAGAGAGGACTTGTTGGGAAGATTTGAGGTAAGTCTTTGTGAAGACTTGGTTGAGAATATTGAGCAAGTTCTTGAGAGGACTTGTAGATAGATTTGAGATAAGTCTTTGAGAAGACTTAAGATTAGAGTTGATTGATTTATTTGTTCAAGCTTTGTGGTAAGGCTTGAGACAGATCTGAGAAAATTTTATTTTTGATTGGATCAAGTTTTATGTTAAGGCTTGAGGATATATTATGGTGCATATTTGAGGATAGATTTGTGCCATAGTAGAGATAGATTTTGGTGAAAATTTGATTTTAGATTTGTGCCAGACCAAAGATAGACTTGTAAGCAGATTCATGCTAGACCGAAGGATAGTTTTTAGTATAGATTTGAGACAGATATTTATCAGAGCTAAGAGCAAGCTTTGGAGGTGAAAGAGAAGAGGATAGTAGTCTCCAATGGATATATATCCATTAGCCAAGGTAGTGAGGATAGATGAGGATAAAAATATTTAGTGGAGAGAGATCCACAAGCCAGTGTAGTGGAGGCAGTTGTCTTCTAGAGGAGGAGTTCTCCTATGGATAGAGATCCACAAACCAGCAAAGGGTAAAGAGTTCTCTTATGGATAGAGATCCATGAACTTGATTAGGGTATTGGTGTCTCCTTTGGATAGAGGTCCATAAATATTGTAATAGGGAAGGATTCCCAAGAGATATTTTAAGAAAAATTTAGTGGAACATTTTCTCTGTGGAGTAGCCCACATTGGGTGAACCACGTTAAATTGGTGTATTTATTGTGTGTGATTATTTATGTATTGCTTTGGTTACTATTGTTGATATTGCCATTGATAATATTGGATAATATTTTTAGAAAATAAAAGTAAAAGTTGATCTTATACTGTTCACCCCTCCCTATTAGTATAAGCTTGTGTTCTTCAATTGGCATCAAATTTGGTTCCTTAGAAAAAGGCCTAACAACTTGAAGGAATATCTTACAAGAACACACATGGAAAAGAAAAGTAAAAGTAGAACCATGATACCTAAAATGAATAGAACACACATGGTCATAAAAGAAAAGGAAGATGAATTTTATTTTTTTCTCAAAGAGATTGTTTCTCTAATAGGAGAAGTGGAAATAGATTCAAGAGATGAATCAAGCAATGGAGAAGAGGCTAAATTGATAAAATTTTGTACCATATGTAGGAAGATAGGTCACCATAAAGCTTATTGTCCACAAGATGGTGAAGAATATTTTGTTTGTGGTCAACTCGGTCATGATGCAGGTTATTGCAATGGGTATAGTAGCAGTGAAGATGAAATGGAACTCAAGGAAAACAAGGACAGTCAAAATAGGTATGAAGAAAAATTATACTTTTGATAATAGAAGAAAAAGGAGATGATCCTATTAAAGACCAAATAAAAGAGAAAAATGCAAAGAAGAAAGAAGAGGAAGATTCAGAAAAAGAAAAGGATGAATCCGCACTTAAGGAACTTGTTGAGTTGAAAAGAGAGAACTTAGAATTAAAAGTTCAAAAACAAGAGGATGATAAAATTAATACAAAGCTTCTACAAGATCTCTCTGACTTGAAAGATAAGGTTGAAAAGGCAAGAAAAGTTGAAAAAGGTATGGTTGAACAGTTAACTGTAAAAGAGTTAGAATATGAAAGACTTGTTGTTGATCTTGAAGAATTAAAAAGGGTGAAATCAATATTGAAAGTCCAAGAACAAGAGGATGAGGAAACAAAGGCAAAGTTTATACAAGAGCTCACTAACTTCAAGATTAATGTTGAAGAGGAAAAGAAAATTGAAGAAGGTATGATTGAAAAATTAAATACAAAGATCTAGTGTGAAATATTAGAATATGAGGTAGTTTCATTAAGGATGGAAGTGAAAGACTCTAAGGACAAGCTACACAAGTTTGGGAATAATTCAAATATATTGGATAGATTATCAATGCACAAAGATCATCAATCATCGAAACATGACTTGGTTTTGAAGAAGAACAAGGGAAACAAGAAGCTAAAAAAGAGAGTCAATATCAAGCACCAAAGAAGAAGAAGCTTCAAAAGAAGAGAGTGAAAGAGAAAGTGAGACTTATGAGGATAATTTGAAAAATAGAAGGTTCACCAAGGAAGGAAACAATGTGTAGACACTAAAATCTAACACCTCCAAAACCACATTTGCCATTTCACCATCAAATCCTGCATAATAATATTATATGCCTAAGTTCCAACTTAGGGATGTAAAATCCTACACATTATCTTATTTTCCTAATTTACTTAATTTGGAAAATCACCCTAGGATACCCTGTCTACCCATTGGACATGTGTCCTGGACACTTCACCCAACATTTTTGCCACATCCTACCCACTCTTGTCCCCCTGTCTTTGCACATGGGATAGATTCCCAACACCCATGCCACATCTCATCCATTTTGTCTCCCTTGTCCCTTCACATAGGATAGGATCCCACATTGCACTCCACTTGTAGCCACATCACCCTAGTTAAGTGAGGCACACTGAGTGACTCACTATAACTGCCCCTTCCACCTGGCAGCTCAGATTTGCCACTTGGCAAGTCAGGCTTGCCACCTCCCATCTCCCTCCAAAGCCTTAGGAAGCCTATAAAAATACCATCTTGTCAACAAAGAAAGGGAGCTGAATTTGCATACCGACAGGCTACCAAAATTGACTTAGACCAATGAGAAATTGTGAAGCGCGAGCTTTGTTCTGACCGTTGGTTCGAATCTTGAGGCGACCTGTTCTTCAACCAAAACCGCCCATCCATGGTTCCATAGTCAAAAATATGCGTCCATGGTTTCACAACCACAGATCCATGGTTTCTAGTTCCCTACCATGTTTCCATGGTTCCACAGTCTCAAGCATGAAATCACATGCACATCAGAGATCCGTAACATAATTCACTTGATTAGCAAGGCTTTATTTGTTGATTTGTTCTATCATTTGTTTCACATAATTATCTGCTTAGGGTTTTATGCATGCATTAATCTTATTGCTCAAATATACAGGTGCTACTAATCCCTTTGTTGGTTTGAATATGTGTAGGTGACAGGTACTTTGGATAAGCTATTGAATCTGGAGTGGTCCCTTGTTGGATACCAAAGCCCACTCATCTTGGATTGTGGCTAGAAGAACGAAGAGCACGTGCCCCTGTGAAAGCGTTGGAAGATACCTTTCCATCAGTTTTCATTCATTTGCATCAATATAGAGCGAGAGAGCATTGTAACATTGTCCCAAACATACTTGGGGCAATCCAAAATTCATTCTTGTAACAAATTGTATCAAAATCAATAAAGAAAAGCAATTTTGGCAATTTTTCTCTCTCTATGTTTTATATATTTCATTGCTCAATTTTTTTGGTTACAAAAATGGTGATCACGGTGGGACCCCCTAAAGGTCCTATTTTGTTTGCCTTGATTTTTTAAATTTACTTGCTGATATTTGTTTGCACTTACAGGTTTCAAGAATTCGAGGCACACATAAATCCAATTTTAGATCGATAAATTTGGAAGATCCTACGCCTAAATTGTTTACTGTGGAAACATGGTTCCTATTCTGAGGAAACGTAGACTCATGGTTTTTGTTCTGAGGAAATGTAGACACGTGGTTCTTGTTCCAAAGAAATGCAAAAGCACGGTTAATGTCTGTAGAAATGCGGGTCGGCGGTTGACAATTGGAGGGAGCAGCGAGTGAATCATAGGTCTGTACTCTCCAATTTTTGTTTTCTTTTCCTGCTTTTGCATTTGAATTCTATTCTTAGCATTGCATTTAGGGCAAATTAGAAGGTTAGTCTTGTTTTCCATCTATTTGCATATAGGTCTCAGGATTAAAATAATATTGAAAATATTAAAGATAATCTGCATTAACATAATAGAAAATAGGCCATCTTGCATTTTCCAAGTTAAAAATAACCTAGGCGTTGATTTTAGGTTTGGGTCTATAAAAAAATTCATTTTGTTTCTATTAACAGAAAGGACCCGTGCATCCGCGGTTGGGATATCCCAAATGCAGATGCATGATTGGCAAACCGTGCACCCGTGGTTTACCAGAACTAACCGCCCACCCGTGGTTGGCCCTGTTAAATAGAATCTGATTGAATTAGACCTGAAGTTGGCACTTTTTCCCCTGACTTGTTGTTTGTCATTTTTTGTTTTCTATTTTCTTGCATCTAGGCATTGAAATGAAATCGCATGGTACTATTGCATATCACAATAATCAAGCAAAACCACCACACACTCACATAAAACATTGGAAAATGGCTGGATTTCATCATCGTCGGGTTTGGATTTCATCACCAAACCACCAACATTATACCCATTATTTTGGCCAAGGCCGATTCCAAGATCCGTCATAGCCCATGGGTTATAGCACGCATTTCTCCTCGAAGAGGTGTATCGCAGACTATGGGTGAACTGGGTGAGGAATTGGTAGGACCTGTGCTCCCTGGCCGTGTGTGGACTTCATTACCACACATCATAGGTGGGATTACATGCAACATGGAGTTCAAAGCTAGGTTGTCGAGCTACGAGTATATAGGTGAAATCCTAGATTCATTTAGGGCAAAACATTGAGCACACGTCTTTTTCATTTTCAAGCAAATTTCAAAAAAATATATATTTCAAAACTAACAAAAATCTAGCACCAAAAAAATTGTGTGTTTGTTTGCTTTGCGTGTTGTATTGCATAGTACTATCATTTTATTTACATAGATAGTTGTACTTGGCAGTGTACCACATAATAGCGTATGGTAGTGACTCGTAGTCAAGCTAAGAAACTAGTGTCAAACCAAAGTCAGTGGTCTTCCCCCATGGCCTCTCAGTCTGGAAACGTCCCTCACACTTCGGTGGTAGGACAAGTAGGCATGCCTTCTTCTATATCCCAAAGTCTTAATGTAGGGCTTTCTAGTAATGCCCCTAATATGGACATAGACATTATGCATAGGGCTACTCACGCAGCCATACCTGAGACACCTAGGAGTGAACCTCCTATAGTGGTAGATAATCATGTCACCATGTTCAACATGGATACTGTTAGAATGTATTTGAATGCATTTGGAATGGTCTTCCCATCATTACCACCACTCTCCATCCCATCTCGTGTTGTACCACCATTACAACAAGAGCCCGCATATACTTACCCATAGCAGTCAAAACAAGTTTTTACAAATCCTCTTTTTGAGTTGGTTGTTGTAGCACTGGCTAACCAACCATCATCATCCAACCAACCACCCCACACATTACCTCAACAACTCACCATTTCCACTAATCCCTTATATGAAACAATTCATGTTGTTTCACAAATCCTAACATCCACTCAACCCACTACCCTCATAGGTTCTACATCTCATATCACACCACAGTCAGTGGCAATACCCTTTGCTACTTACCCCCCACTCACTTCCACTACCATGATTGTTCCACAACCAACCCAACCTACCACATCACAGGTGGTGGTCCCTACTTCAAATGCAATTGCCATGCAACAAGCTTTCTTATAGCTGCAACAAATGATTTTAGATAATGCTAACCGTAGCATAAATCCTGACCCCAACCAACATTTGCAAGGGATTGAGCACAACTTCCCACCTCCATCTCACCAAACAAATACCTTTATCCAAGATCCATCTTGGACAATATGCCCCCCATCCACAACTATAGTTCAGAACCAACCTCCACATCCATATGTTAATACAATAGGTCAGCATGCAATCATACCCCCATCACCCCATCCGTATCACAATCTCCATCACCATTCATATCATAATACATTTCAGCCAACCATACCCTATCACCCGCAGCCTCCATATAATCCACCACATTACCAGCAACATCAAGTACATTCGAGTGTCAGTCCCATGGATGACCCTAGATACCAGTTCTTACAGAGTCAGATTGATAGTCTTGCCATGCAAACCCCAGGTTTGCAATACCAAAGGCCAACTTTAAGGCAACTACTCAATCATCCTATTCATGCTTCAGTACCTGAGCCACCATACCCAATGAATTTTCAAATACCCAAGATTGAATTTAAGGGGGAAGAGGACCCTCGTGAACATATAACTAGATTTGTAAATGCGTGCTTCAGAATCAAAAGCAATGATGCATTACTGTTACATACATTTCCTCAGACACTAGGGGGAGAAGCTCAAGATTGGTACAATCACCTACCACATCAAAGTGTTTTTACCTTTGAACAACTAGCGGACCAGTTCTTGGAAAGATTCACCCTGAATGTCAGAAAACAAACCACATTGACTGATTTGATTTATCTAAAACAATATGACGATGAATCAGTCTATGACTTTGGCAATAGGTGGAGATCAGTCATGATTAAGTTACCATTTTCCCTCCCTATGCCAGAGATAATATGAATGTTCACGAAGAGTTTTGGTAGACCCATCTCTTCATTATTACAGCTACAACAGTATAGAACATTCGATGAGGCACTCGCCCAAGAAAAACTGATTGAAGAGATAAAAATTCAAGAAGGTGAGATAAAGCCTAAGAAGAAAGAGTGGCACAATAAGAATCAAAAGGGGAATAACCATGGTCAATCTAAGACCACACAGGTTAACCAGATAGTTTTGGGCCAACCACAGTTAAATCAACCAACCCAAGCACAAATCCAACAACCCCAACAACAACAACAACCGCAACAATTGAATCATCAAGCGGTTCCACCCCCACAATAGGCACAAAATCAGACACAACCTATAGAAAGGCAACAACATCATTTTAAGCCAAAAAGAAATTACACACCAGTACAAGAGCCATATTCATTAGTTTTCCAAAAGTTGTATGAGGCAAAACTCTTTACATTGCCATAAATGAAACCCGAAGATCCTAACAAACCAAAAACAAAAGGTTACAAAGAACACCTCTTTTGCATCTATCATAGACAAAGAGGACATGATATCGAAGGTTGTCATGGTTTCAAAGGAATTGTGCAAGATTTATTAGAAGTGGGTACAATCAAAGTTGACAATCCACTAGCCCAAAACAACCAAAACCTAGGCATCTATCAGACACCTTTGCCACATCGAGAGGCAAATCAACAACCGACGGGAGCATCAACTTCTACAGTTCCTCCCAACCAAGTTAATTATGTGTCTCAACTACCGCAAGGTTTTGTAGGAGCTATCAGTATAGTTACCCATGGATAGAGGTAAGCTAATCGCACAACACAGGCTCCAACAACACAATCAACAAATGTGCCCATACAACTTGGACCAAGCATTCCACCACCACCTTTCCATAATCGCCCAGTTGTCACCTTAAATAGCTGGTTAACGCAAAGTTTAAAAATAGCTTCAACAAAGCTATCAATTTATGAGCTAATACAACAATCAACACCCCACAGGGAAGCATTGATGGAAATCTTAAAGTCTATACAAGTACAATCAGAAGACCCTAATGCATTCAATTCCTTTGTGGGGAGTGTGCAAAAGTGCATGGAACCCTCGATAGTATTCTATGACTTCGAGGAAAAGCAAATTTTGGTAGATTCACCTGATCCACCACTGCACATAGTAGCTCACATCGACAGGAAGCCATTCAAGAGAGTGCTCATTGATACCGGTTCCTCCATCAACCTCATCACCACACCTGCAATGAAAAATCTCAACATCCCATCATCCCACATCACAACTTCCACCTTCACCCTTAGGGCTTTTAATGATGCTTTATGCTCAACTGTGGGGAATGTTGTTCTTCCCATCACCGTGGGGGTGAAAACAATACATGTTCTCTTCCACATTTTGGAAGGAGAAATACAATATAATATACTTCTTGGATGCCCTTGGATTAGGGAAATGAAGTGTGTGCCTTCAACATTGCATCAATGCTTAAAATATGTACATGAAGGAAAAGTACATTGTATACCAGCTGATACATAACCTTTCAAGTACTGCAATTTAATTTCAAACCCGTATGAGCCCTTGCTTCCATCAACACACCTAACTATCCAGCCACTAACCATTAGGACCATTCCATCTGGTAACAATTCATCAAAAGCACCCATTCAAGAGGAATTGCCTATAGTTGACCCAACTTTTGCATCCAAAAGTGTCAGCTCAATTCAGCCTTCGAACACTGCATATCACTTTCCAATCACACCAAACCATCCTACCAACCAACAACCAACTCCATCTAGCACACTTCCAGATCCAACACAACCATTCATATTCACAGCACAACCCAATCCATCCATCAATAAACCACAATCATCACAGCCCGTAGTCTCACAAATAGGGCCACCTATTAGAGAAAGTCCACCACCACCATTAGAACCACAAACTAACTCAGAATAACCCTCTTCATCCATCGAGCCATTAGCCTCTCAACCTTCCCGAGTTGTAGTACACCTCACCAATCCAGGTATTGGTGAGTACATTATTGAAAGTGTCATGGTTACACCACCTATTGAATCAATCAAGGATTACGGTCGCCCTCGCGACCCACCTTTAGCCATAGGTGAAATATACAAAATGGGTTCCCCATAAAATGCAATAAATTTCATATATGGGGGAGTCGAATCTTCATCAGGTCCATCTCCTCCGAAGGAGGACCATGTAAAAGAGTTTAATGAGAACATTGATTTTTTATCTAACCCATCATTTCTAGTGAGATATTTTCAGAGGGTTAATTGGCAAGGATATGGACTTGGACGACATGAACAAGGTCCTCACTGCATTATTGAACCAGAATATAGAGAGCCAAATGACCGCTCAGGTCTAGGTTACAAACCTTCCATCGCAAGCTCTTCGCTAAGCCAAACACTCCAAGAATTGGATATTGAGTGCGAAGATGAAGAAGGAAAAAGTGACAAGGAGGATGAACCTAATGATGAGGATGATGATATAAATGGTGAATACCTAATCAACAATTTTTACCCTCATGTGTTTGGAACTTTCTCAGAACAAGCCTTGCAGCAAGAACCAGGATACGAGGATCCACCAGAAATGGCCGATCTTAGGCCAGATTACACACAACTTGTTCTGGGACCTCATACAAATGTTAACGGCTTCTGGATAAGTGATGACGATTATGAAGATGAGACAGAAATGATATTTCTAAATCATGAGCATGAAATGCAAGCTAGAAGAATACTACAAGTAGAGGCGCATCACGAACAACATAATCAAGAAGTAGAAGAACCTAGAGAGGAGTTAGTACATGCAAAATCTATTCGGAGGAATGACTGGTACCAAAAGAAGTTTCCAATAAATCGAACTCTCTTTCAGCTAAACAAAAAGCGTGAAAGTCCTGAACCAGAACCTCCTCCACCACCTTGGCCGCTCCTGCAGCACCGCCAATCACACAGACTAGGTCAGTTGCAACCTAGAGAGGATGAGCAATTGCCTCTCAAATCATAGCCACCTCATTTCCACCAAGTCAACATGATTTCTGTTGATTTTCTCACCCCACTCCGCAATCCGTATGATGAGGCAAAGCCGATCCATATCAACACTAGCCTCATCACCATGGACAGGATCTCATCCCCACCATCCATTGCCAAATTTATCCTGTCCGAAGAATTGTTGCGTGCTTCAAACACGTATATTTCACAGCAACATTCATCATCAAATAATTCAGTTTTTCAAACTAAAATAGAGGGGGAAATCCCAGAGACATTTGAAAATGTGGTGGATGATATTCACCTCATCCCAACTCCACATCAACTAGAAGAAGGTTCTCACATGCTAATTGAAGAATCTATAGATGTGAACCTTAGTCAAGACGCGAACAATCCCCAAATTGTCAAAATTGCAAAATATTTATCCGTAGAGGAGAAAGAACGCATAATAAACATGCTAATGAAAAATAAAGAAGTGTTCGCATGGTCATACAAAGACATGCCTGGTTTAGATCCAGACCTGGTAGTCCACAACCTTACATTGGCACATGATGCAAAGCCTTTCAAGCAAAAGCTTAGGAAAGTTCATCCAACAATCACATTAATTGTAAAAGAAGAGCTACAAAAGTTGTTGGATGTGCACTTCATAGTACCAATTGATTACCCAGAATGGCTTTCAAATATGGTACCCGTTCACAAACCAAATGGAGGGATACGTGTATGCACTGATTTTTGAGACTTAAACAAAGCATGTCCCAAAGATGATTTTCCTTTGCCTAATATCGATCAACTAGTAGATTCCTGCGCTGGTCATGAAATGCTTTCCTTAATGGACGGTTTCTCGAGATACAACCAAATTCGAATTAATCCCGAAGATCAACACAAAATAGCATTTACAACGCCCTAGGGGACATTCTATTACAGAGTGATGCCTTTTGGACTCAAAAATGCAGGAGCTACATACCAATGAGCTATGACGTACATATTTCATGATTATATGCATAAGATCATCGAGTATTATGTAGATGACTTGATTGCTAAATCTAAGACACGTCTTGAGCACATCGATGTACTAGAAAAAGCGTTTGATCGATTGATAGAACACAAAGTAAGGTTAAATCCTAAGAAGTGTGTATTCGGAGTCACATCAAGAAAACTTCTAGGATTCATTGTCTCCAAGCAAGGCATTGAAGTGGATCCAGGTAAGGTAAAAGCAATATTAGAAATGCCACCTCCCAAGACATTGAAAGAGTTGCGTAGTTTACAAGGAAAGATCCAATCTATCCGATGATTCATCACACAACTCTCAGATAAATGTAGGCCTTTCAATCGCCTATTACAAAAGGGGTGATATTTTCATGGAAAAATGAATGTCAAGAGGCATTTGATGATATAAAGAAGTATTTGGCTTCACCACTAGTTCTTACACCACCTCGAACAAGAATCCCTTTTCACCTATACATTTCTGCAACATATTTTGCACTAGGGACTATGCTTGCACAAAAGAACAAAAAACATAAGGAGCAAGCAATTTACTATATTAGCCAAACACTGGTAAGCTACGAAACAAGATATGCTTATGTCAAAAAGTTGTGTTTAGCAGTGGTTTTCACCACTAAGAAACTTAGACATTACATGCTAAGCAATACTACCTATGTTATAGCTAGAGAAAATCCTCTGCGATACATGATGACTCGCACATACAACAACACCCGCACCGCTAAATGGATAATGCTTTTAACCAAATTTGATCTCGAATTCGTGAGTCAAAAATCCATAAAAGGTCAGGTGATAGCTGATCAACTAGATGAAGCTCCGCTATATAATGACAAACCACTAATCATTGAGCTTCCAGATGATTTAGTATTTTCTATCATAGAACAAGAAGAATTAGTTTCTCCTGAGGAAGAAGCAGACATGACCATGTTCTTTGATGGGTCTAAATGCGACAAAGGACAAGGTGCGGGAGTCGTATTTTATACACCTGAAGGACTGCCAATTCCTTTATCATTCAAACTCGACTTCACATGCACCAATAATAATGCAGAGTATGAAGCCTTAATCTTAGGTCTTCAATCAACTATAGCAATGGGCATAAAAATACTAAGCATTTTTGGTGATTCTCAACTAGTTGTATATCAAGTTAAAGGGGAATACCAATGTAAAGAACCAATTTTAAAGCAATACCATGAAGTAGCAACAAAGTTGCTAGAAAATTTTGACTGGTACGAAATTAGTAACTTACCCCGATTCACAAACAGATTTGTGGATGCAATGGCTTCTTTGGGATCTCTCATCCCTAATAATGAACATGGAGAAGTACAATCGCTAATCATAACAACAATGTCAAAATCATCAATTCAAAAAGCAGAACCTACAGGTGAGAAGAATGTTTGTTTGATACATGTTGAACCTTACAATTCTTACCTTGATGAGATAAGAGACTTTCTCAAGTCTAGAATACTCCCAGTAGAAATGACACGAACTGCAAAAAGAACGTTCAAACAAAAAGCAAGTCATTTTACTCTACTAGGGGATGTGTTATACAAACATGGGTATGATGGAATATTATTACGATGTTTAGATTCGATTGAAGCAGAACGAGCAATAATAGAAGCCCACTATGGTACTTGTGGTGGCCACTTTAGTGGAATGGCCATTGCAAAGAGAATACTGTGCATGGGATACTACTGGTCGACCATGGAAAATGACTATTGCAAATATGTCAAAAGGTGTCAAAAGTACCAATATCATGCAAATTTAACTCATGTACCATCGCACGCTTTACAACCCATTCAAAGTATTTGGCCCTTTTCACAATGGGGTCTCGATTTGATTGGTAAAATATCACCTGCTTCATCAGGACAACATAAATTCATCATAACTGAGATAGAATACTTCACAAAATGGGTGGAAGCAATTCCAATGACCACTACGACTGGACCTCGAATAGCGGAGTTTATACTTCAACATATTATCTGTCGTTTTGGAATACCCTCAAAAATAATTTTTGATAATGGGAAGTCATTTAAGAATAAGTATGTTAGAGCATTGTGCAACAAATTCAAAATTCAACATAGTTTCTCCACACCTTATTACCCACAAGCAAATGGGCAAGCTGAAGCAACCAACAAAATAATGGTATCCATTCTCAAGAAACTGGTCAAATAAAATCATCGAGATTGGCATACACAACTTCCTTTGGCATTATGGGCTTACAGAACAAGCATCAGAATGCCAACGGGAGTGACACCATTTTCACTAGTTTATGGTGGTAAAGCTATATTACCTTTAGAGCTCGAGGTACCTTCCTTGCGAATCACATTACAGGAATTCATGGATGATGAAAAAGCTAGACAAGCACGTCTTGACCAATTGACACTTATTGATGAAAAACGTATCAATGCTCTAGAGCACTTACGAGTATATCAAGACAGAGTCAAACGTGCTTACAACACAAAAGTCCATCCTCACGAATTTCAAGTGGGGGACCTAGTGCTCAAAGAAAATCAACAAAATACCAATGCATTGCCACACTTGAGAGATAAATTTATGGCTAATTGGTTAGGCCCATACATTGTAAAGCATAAGTTGGGACCAGGAACTTATAGACTTTCCAACTTCGAAGGAGAATTGGAGCCAGAACCAATAAACATAATGCACCTAAAGGTATTTTATGCATGAAACGACTTACAATATATGTATATATGTACATGGCTAAAAACAAAACATAATATATATATATATATATATAATTTTTATTTCCAATATTAGTTACATTGTAAATAGAAATGTCGTTACTAACATAGAGAATATTGCATTTGCATGTTACAAAAAAAAAAGAAATTGTGCATTAAATAAGTATATCACAGGCATATAGCAGCATTAGACTAATCACATAATTGCATCCATCCCATTCCATGTTCGGTGATCTTTCATAGTGGTGATGATAAGACCAAGTAAAAACAAGTTCCAAAGAATTGGGGATACCCAACTAAGACTCTTCGCAAGTCAACAAAAGTCATATCCACACATGTTTTCCTATATCATAAATCAAATTTTCAGTCACTCAACAATGTCTAGTGAAGAACCAAAATTCATAATATGTCCAATTTTCTTTAGGACCAAAGCACTTATGTCACATTAAGAAAGTCTTGAGTATGGTAGATTGACCCCAAAGCAATCTTGAACCAAAAACACTTTACAAATTTAAAAGCATTTTTAGTAAGAAAATATAACGCCAACTTGGGTACAACCTTGAAGCGAAAAGGTAATATTCCCCGCTTGTCCCATTACGCAACATAGTCCAAAATAAAAATGGTGGTTTTCACCACCATCACAACAATCCAAACATTTAAATTAAAGGTAGAATAGTAAGGATAGGATCACATTCTCATCACACTTCAGTTGAGAATCCGATTCCCCAAACTCTATCATGATAAATTCTATACACACACCACAGATCACAAAAGCAAGAAGGATCATACTACATTCCCCTTAGAAAGTTATGTAGTCATCCCCAAAGCTCAAAGATCAAGTCATTGGACTATGGAGTGAACCTCCACCGGAGCTATAGACGCTTGAATGGCAGTGGAGTAAACTCATGCAGGGTGACATGTCTCTCTACCAAAAGAAAGACCTCTGACCGCACATACGGATAAGCTAGCTAATTGGTAAACCCATACAGGTACCATCCAAGTTTACTCAACATGAGTTAATGAACTTCATGATGAGGCCTGGAAATGCCTCAATCATAACATGTTTTGAACGCTGAAATTGCCTACAAACTCTTATGTTTAATCTAATATGCTAGTTAAGTTAATTCAAAATGTTGTGTATTAACTATTTGCATGATAAATGTATCTGAAATACTATATTCTGATTTTTACAGCTTTTTGCATAAGTTTTATGTTGTTTTGTTATGACTTGCTAAATGAGATATGCTTAGATTGATAGCAGCATTTCACTAATCATGTTTTGATATGTCTCAAGCATTTGTTTTACCTAAATCTGGCAACAGTGCAAGTAAACTATTACTGTGCAGCAAAAACTAGCTTTTCCCATGTAAATTCTAGCCAGCTGCCAATGAATGGCAAGGCATGGAATTCACATGTGGAAAGAGATGAAGACCATTGGAATCTGATCCTGAGAAGTAACCCACATGAGAAATGCAGAGGAAATCATTTAAAGAGCCCACATTTGTTCATTCCGAAGTCTCTTCGAAATGAACAGATATCTTCGAAATGAGAAAACATAGTGTCTTCGAAATGAGCGGATCTTCGAAATGAGAATTGCAATATCTTCGAAATGAGCGGATCTTCAGAATGAGAATTGCAGTATCTTTGGAATGAGCCACTTATCTTCGGAATGAAAATAGAATGTGCTTTTTGACTTATTGACCGAATTTTGACGCTGGAAAAAGGGAAATAAATATTGAAAAGGGTAAAGGAAAATATCTCAGATCTGACTTTGCCGTCCTTGCCGACCAAAGCCACCATTTATGGAAAGATCAAGTTTGATCTTCTTCTAGGATAAAACCAGGAATTGTTGCAGCATAATAGGATTAGATCTTTTAAGATATTCTCAATTGTCAGTAGATCTTAGGACATCTATAAATATGGCTCCCATTCAGGTTGAGCTAGAGGGGAGATAGAGAAAGCAGAAAGTAGAGAAATATAGGAGAAAATAGGCAATAATTAGAGAAGTGACTATTACAATCCTATAACAGGTTTTCAGCAGAATTATTGTAATCATGTTCTTGAATCAATAAAGTGTACTATTTCTATTTCATATTGCTTGTAAATGAGTGTGAGTAAGATCTAGAGAGAGAGAGACTCATACCTTCTTCTGGACAAGGAGGTCGGCCACTTCCAGACCTAGGAGGAGGACTAACAATAGGTTTTTATTCTGATTTTGTTGTAGAAGAATGAGTTGTAGAACTTGTCATTTCATTCCTTTGTAAACAACTAATGATATTTGCAATCTTAGCTTATTTTATGTTTTGTGATTAATGGTTTGGTTGTAATCTCCACTTTCAGCAAAGCTTTCAATTTATTGCAGACTGTCATTTCCAGAATTTACTATTTTTTGTAATTTCTTGCATTTTATGTTTTGTTGTCAACCCCTGCATAGAAGATTGACAACCTTCTATTACAGAGCCTTGACAGGGTTTCATTTCCATGCTATAAGTAGGTTTCCATTGCTGCAAAAGTAAATAGATTTCCTTTCTGCAATTATAATCAGACTTTTAATTCTGCAACTTGTTATTTCTGCAACATAATTAGGTCTCATTCTGCAATTGTAATTAGGATTTCATTTCTATAGTTAATGATTAGTTTCCATTTTTGCAACTTAGATTAAGGTTTAATTCATGCAATTTAGAGATAGGAATGTCCTAAATCCCCCACACAATCGGTTTCACCAATAAGACCTGTTGCTCTAGATTGACCTAAGTTATAACCCTGTTCACCCCTTCTTCCATAGATAGCCTTGTACACTGCCCTGGATTGACAAATTCATTGAGAATTAATGATGTGTATAATGACTACGCATCATTTTGGCACCATTGTCGAGGAATTGTGTTGCTAGAAGGTAACAACAGTCCAATAGTTGTTAATTAGACTGAGCTGTGAAGATTCAGGATAAAATCTGAATAGAACAACTGGTTAAAGTAACAACTATTGACCTATAATTTATGTCATTTAAGAGTAAACATGAATGAGTAAGTCTAGGGATGAAAAAGGTAGAATTACCCAAAAGGATCCCTGGCTTGTTCCATTAAGGAGATCTTCATGCCTAAGGGGTGAATCACCTATGTTTGAATTACCAAAAATATTGAAAGAAAAATCACCAGTCTCACCATCATTAGAACATCCTAAGAAAGAAGAATCATCAGACTCATTATCAATAGAGGGTCTTGGACCTCTTGAGAGAGAAATTTGGATAGGTTTAACTAAGGAACAGGAAACTATGGTAGAAGGAGGCAATCTAGATAGAGATGGCCAACATGGCTATGTCCATAATGAAGGAGATGATCAAGATATGCCCCAACCTTCCAGAACATTTGAATATCCTATCCATTTGAATCCAACACAAAACTCTCCCATGAAAACTATTTCACCTTCAGTACTTCCAACCTTTCGAGGTGTTGTATCTGAAGATCCTGATCAATTTTTGTTTGAATTCAAAGTAGTGTGTCAAACCTATGATTATGTAAATGACAATCAAAAACTTAAGGTTTTTCCCTCAACACTCAAGGACTCAACATTACGCTGGTTCATGAGCTTAGAGCCAAATTCCATCCGAACTTGGGATCAAATGGAAACTATGTTTTTAGACAAATATCAGGAGTATTGTCATGTAAGGAACAGGAAAGATGAGTTATTCAGGATTAAACAGGAAGATGATGAAACATTAGAAGACTATCTTGATAGGTTCTCCTTTGTTCAAAGGAGATGTGGACTTGTAGAACCAGAGTTATGCAAAACCATATTTTTGAGAGGATTACAAGATGAATCCAGAGACGTATTGGATTTGATGGGAAAAGGGGATGTAAATACTCTCAGTAATGAGGAAATTGTGGATCTCTACAGGAATTACTCTCGCAATAAGCAGGGAAGAAGAAAAAAGAGTACAAATGGCACTGATGTGAAGGAATTAATAGAGGAACTTGCAAATTTTAAAACTGATATTCTAGTGCAATTAAACACAACTTTGGGGGAAATGTCTACAAAAGCAAAAACCATAGAACCTTTGGCAATTTATTGCCCAAGATGTAGAAATAAACATGCTTTGCAGGAATGTCCTTTGAATAAAACATCTATCTCAGCCATTTGTAGTATCTGTTCAAAGAAGCATTCAACTGATAAATGCCACCTGCTACCACAACTCAAAACTGTGTTAGAAAATCAGACTGAGGAACTCAACTATGTTGGACAAAAACAAGGAGGAAATTTCTCTCAAAACCAAAATCCCCCTCATTTTCCTACAAATTGGGGGCATAATCCCTGGACTATGCCTTGGGGACAATCAGAACCACCCCAACGTCCTTGGAATTATCCTCAATGGACAAATTCCCAAGAATGGCCACAAACAAATTGGAGTAACCCAGCCTGGAATCAGAATCAGAATAACCCATCATGGAATCAAAACAACCCAGCCTAGAATCAGAATCAGAATAACCCATCATGGAATCAAAATAACCCATCATGGAATCAAAACAACCCATCCTAGAATCAGAATCAGACTAATCCACATTGGATGCAAAATCAACCACAATGGAGTCAGCAATACCAGTCCTATCCAAGGCAACAAAGAAATCAAGGTCAAAATCAGCATTTGCTGCCTGCACCTAATCAAAATTTTCAAGAAAAATAGAACCAACCACAACAAACACAACAGGTGAAACAACCTCAACTTCCAGCTCAATCAGTCACTAATCCAAATAGCATGAGACAGGCATCCCCTGTCTATGTGGCTGAAGCTGAAGAAAATGTTGAAATAAATGTTATTGATTGTAGTAACATCCAACTTCGTTCAGGAAAAGTTGTACCTGAACCTATTTCAAATAAAAGCAAGGAAAATGAAGAGCAAGAACCTTTGGAACCAGTTATAGTTGAACCAACAATAGAGAAAGAAGAAGAAAAAATAGAACCACAGGAAAAACAATTACCTTCATCAAGGATAATTCCATATCCTGAAAGATTCAATACCATAGCAGAAAATTCTGAGTCGACCTGGTCAAGGAACTTAAAAAGTTAACTATATCATTGCCCTTATTGCAAGCCATTAAGGATATACCAGTGATTAAAAGTACTATCCGAGATTTGTGCATTAGAAGAGCAGGAAGAAAAAGAAAGCATTTCCCAAGACTGTTCAGATTGAAGGAAAGATAGCTGATCTCTTGTCCGGAAAACTAGTACCTCCAAAGTATAGTGACCCAGGAAGTCCAGTTATCATAGTTACTATAGGTTCAAGTACCAATATCAAATGTCTTAGTAGATCTAGGAGCTGCAATAAATGTCATGACCAAGGATATAATGAAACAATTACAGCTCAAACATCTCAGCCCCACATTTACAGTTTTAGAAATGGTTGATAGGTCGCTTGCAAAACCTGAAGGTATCATTGAAGATGTTCCTATAGAAGTTTCTTCTTGGGAATTCCCTACAGATTTTTTGGTTTTACAACCAAGAAATTCAACACATGGATATCCCATCATTTTGGGAAGACCTTGGCTTGCAACTGCAGCAGCCTTCATAGACTACAGATCTGGAAAAATGACTATTTCAAATGGTATTGATCTAAAATAGATCTCTCTATATCCTCCTGCAAAACCCTCCAACAATTTTTTAGGTCAGTTATGGTTTCCTGATTCAGATGAAGAATCAGAGGAGGTTATTTCCACACTAGCCACCTTGGTAGTAAGGGAACACACAGAAGACCTCCATGACACAGAAAATTCAGAAAATGAAACTATCCTAATGAATGTTCTGCATGAACAAGGGTTAGAAGAGGAAGCAGTAAATATCCATCAGTTGTTAAGGAATGAGGAGAACCAAAATTCTGAAGGTGAACCATCTGTACTATCACAGGAAAACTCTGTTTCACTACCACATGGGTGGCACCATCACCTGATTTTTCCTTCTCACTGTTCCATACAGGATATGCTTCCATCAGGAAGTAATGAAACAGAAACTTCTTATTTCCTCCCATCTCAGCAGTGTCCTCTTAACTCCCTAATCACCAGGTATGAAGAAGTGAGTTCAGTCCTTCCAAATACAAAACAAATAGAAGTCCAGCCAGGCAAATTACTGAACATTAACAACTGGCTTACTAGGGAAGAGGAAGAAAAATTGATAGCTATCTTGCAGAAGCATGTTTATGCTTTTGCTTGGGACTATAAAGATATGTCAAGAGTTCACCCTGATATATGCACCCACAGAATTTATACTGAAGAAGTCAAGCCAGTAAGACAACCCCAGAGAAGACTGAATCCTGCCCTAAGAGATATTGTAAAGGAAGAAATTGAAAAACTTCTGGAGGTAGGATTCATTTACCCAATTTCTGATAGCCAGTGGGTCTCTCCATTGGTTATAGTTCCTAAGAAAAATGGAAAAATGAGAGTATGTGTAGACTATAGAGAGCTGAATAAAGTGACATACAAAGACCATTTTCCATTACCTTTCATAGATCAGGTGTTAGATACCCTTGTTGGAAAGAAATACTTTTGTTTTCTTGATGGATTTAGTGGATATAATCAAATTCAGGTTGCACCTGAAGATCAAGAGAAAACAACCTTTACCTATCCATGGGGAACATTTGCCTATAGGGTTTTACCTTTTGGTTTGTGTAATGCCCCAGCAACATTTCAAGCGAGCAGTTTTAGCAATTTTTTCTGATCTGACTACCAACAAGTGTTGAGATATACATGGATGATTTCACAGTATGCGGACAGACTTTTGACTTTACATTAGAAAACCTTGACAAAGTTTTAGCTCATTGTGAAACATACCAATTATCCTTGAATCCAGAAAAATGTTTTATGATGATGGAGGAAGGAATAGTTCTTGGTCATCACATCTCTCCTCAAGGAATCCAGGTTGATCCAAAGAAGGTGGAAATTATCAAGAATCTTCTTCCTCCTAAAACTCAGACTAATGTCAGAAGCTTCCTAGGACACATTGGTTTTTACCGCAGGTTTATTCCCAGCTTTAGCACAATAGCCAATCCCATGTTTGCCCTATTGACTAAAGATTCTGAATTTTCCTAGACTGCAAGGTGTCAAGAATCATTTGAAGCTCTGAAAGAGAAATTAGTAACTCCACCTATGTTAAGAGGACCTAATTGGACATTACCATTTCACATACAGACTGATGCTTCCAATACAACAATTGGAGCAACATTGGGACAAATTGACAATGGTGAACACTATGCCATCTACTACATTAGCAAGAATTTGATAGGAGCTGAGAAAAATTATACCACAACTGAGAAAGAATTCTTGGCAGTAATTTATGCCATCAACAAATTCAGGCATTACATCACAAGTTATCAAATATTTATTCACACAGATCACACAACCATTAAGTATTTGATGAATAAGCCTATGGTAAGTGCAAGAATTATTCGTTGGTTACTATTGCTGCAAGAATTTGATATCACTATAATCAACAAACCAGGAAAAGCTAATGTTGTAGCAGATTTCTTGTCCAGATTACAGAACACAGATGAAGGGGAATTAGTTGAAGACACCTTTCCTAATGAAAAATTATTTGCTATATCAGTCCAATCACCTTGGTTTGCAGATATAGCCAATTACTTGGTCACAGGGAAAGTTCCTCCACATTTCACTTCAAAACAAAAAAACAATTGATCAAACAGAGTTCTTCTTTTGAATGGATTAAGGGTATACTTTTTAAGTGCAGTCCTGACCATGTGTTACGTAGGTGCATCCGAAAGGATGAGGTGTATGATATCCTTAGGGCTTGTCATGATGAACCCTCAGGTGGACACTACTCTGTAAAAAGCACAATTAGGAAAATCTTAGGGACAGGATATTATTGGCCATCTCTTCACAAGGATGTGAAAAAGTACATCGGGCATTGTGATGCATGCCAAAGAATGGGGAAACCCACTCATACAAATGAAATGCCACTACAGCCTCAATTGGTTTTAGAGCCATTTGAGAGGTGGGGGCTTGATTTTGTAGGACCTATTGATCCACCTTCTCAAGGAAAGGTGCATATTCTAGTATGCACCGATTACTTGACAAAGTGGGTAGAGGTGCGTGCTTTCAAACATGCTCATGAAGAGAAGGTCATTGATTTCTTGTATACTCAAATTTTTAGAGATTTGGAGCTCCCCGGTCTATCACCACAGACCAAGGACCCCAATTTGCATCTAAAGTCATTGAGGCATTTACAGAATTATATGAAATCAAACATAGAAAATCATCACCTTATCACCCACAAGCAAATGGCCAGGTTGAGGTAACAAACAGGGAACTAGAACGAATCTTAACAAAAATAGTAGCTTTTCATAGGAGAAACCGGCTAGATAAATTACCTGAAGCAGTGTGGGCTTACAATACTACTTGGAAATCCACTACTGGATTCACACCTTATGAACTAGTCTTTGGTAAAAAGCCCCTCTTACCTATTGAATTTGAGCTACTAACACTACGCACAACATTGGAAATTGGAATTGAATTGTCATAGGCACAGACAGATAGGATTCTATAGTTGAATGCATTGGATGAACTTAGGTTGGATGCTCTGCACCAAACTAAAGTAATTCAAGAGCAGAGGAAATTGTGGCATGACAGTCACATTCAACAGAGGAAACTTCAACAAGGAGATTGGGCTTTACTATTTGATTCTCGCTATGAGGACTTCCCTAGAAAGCTGAGAACTAGATGGCTTGGACCTTACCGGATTGAAGAGGTATTTGACAATGGAGCAGCTCATTTATCTCCTATTGATGGGTCACAGAGAAAGTTGGTAGTGAATGGACATCGCCTCGGGGTGTACCATACACCTCCGACTAAAGAGGAATTCTTGCAAGTAGCTTGACAGTTTGGATACACAATAGGTGGAAGAAATTTCCTCTTCCACTTCAAAACAATCAGCATGATCATGGATTTCAAGAAAAAAATAGAAAAATACAAAAAAAAAAAAAAAAGCAGAAAACAAAAAGATGAATAAATTCTGATTATGAATTCCTTCATGGGCATGATTTCAGGGAAATCATGAATTCCTTCATGGGCATAGTCAGAATCAAGAAAAAAATCAAGAAAAAGAGAGAAAAGGAGAGGTAAAAAAATAAAAAAAAAAGAGAAAAATGAATAACTCAGAAGTGAAAACCTTTTCCAAGGCACTATTGGGTTGGTATGCATGAAAACCAGTTTTCTGGCATGCATAACCTTGAAAATTTCTGAACCATCATTGTACAAATTCACCAACTGCACTTGTTTTGAAATATTGCAGAAAATCTCAGCAGAACATCAACAAAAGCAGTCATCTTTCAAAAACTTGCATTAACTTGTTTTAATCAGGTATATATTTCTTACATTTCTTCATTGTAAATGATTGGTATATAGTATATAACAATTAACCATTAGCATAAAAGGTATCCATAAGAGTTGGCATACTTAAAACATGTTTTGAGAATGAGAATATTGATTTCTGCCTAATCTTCGGAACAAGAATGCCAAAAATAGTGCCTGCTATCTTCTTCAGACTAATTGTTGTATTGTCTTCGGATTGAAATTGTCTTCGAAATGACAATAGAATGAATGTTGCACTTTGTCTTCGAAATGAAGCTTTGTCTTCGAAATGACGATTTGTCTTCAGAATGAAGCTTTGTCTTCGGAATGACGATTTGCCTTCACAATGAAGCATCATCTTCGGAATGAAGCTTTGTCTTCAGAATGAAGTAGGATTTGTCTTCAGAATGCAGCAGGAATTGTCTTCGAAATGAAGTTCTATCTTCGAAATGATTTGCCTTCACAATGCAGCCTGATCTTCGAAAAGAGGATTTATCTTCGAATGAGGATTTGATCCGAAAGAAGCATTGATCTTCGAAATGAAGACTTGTCTTCGAAATGAAATCATAATCTTCAAAATGAAGACTTGTCTTCGAAATGAAGTCATAATCTTCGGAATGAGGTTTTGTTTTTGCAATAGATCATAATCTTTGAAAAGAGCATTCAATATAATATCTCCACATGGCATCCAAGGAAGAAAAGAAATACGATCAAGTAAAAATTCTTTTGACAGCATACGATAAATGAACACGTGTCAGTTAGGATGTGGTTTGTTTTTGCACCCATTTGGAAAATACCAGAATCATGGGAGACGTGACCAACAGTATGCCACCATTTGTTTTGATGCTAATAAACATGCACGTGACAGTCCATAGGAAAAATAGAAAAACTAAAAACAAGTAAGGTGGATCTGACGGCAAGGACATCTACGCAACCATTGATGGACATGTGTTCGAAGCAAAAATAGAAATGTGTGCCACTCTTCTTTTCGAAGACATATTTGCTAGCGCAAAATGATTACGAGGTACAGTGCTCAGATTACGGTTCATTTCGAAGAACAAAAATAGGGCAATTGAAAACTTGGAACCAAACCCTACAAATCTACAAACACCAGAAACCAGAGATCCAACAAAAGAATAGCAACAGAAGTGAGCAGTTTGTAACATACCAAGACAGGAAAATGGGGCAAAAAATGAGAATGGAACCAGCGGATACCACCCACCTCCGAGAAAATCTAGAAGTGCTACAGATTTTTGAAGATGGAGGGCTTATGCCATTTTTGGATAAGTTTAATGGGTCCTCTGAATATTTGGTCGGCATGTTCGCCCACACATTTAGAAACAACCGGGCACACGTTAACGACATGACCATTGAGGTAACCCCTGAAGTTTTGAGTCAAATTACTGAGCTGCCATTAGAAGGTCTTTCAATTTCTAGGGCTGGCAAAAACACATTGGTAAATATAGTTAATCAATTTCTGGAAGAAAATGATAAGGAGCCAGAATATTTAACACACAATAACACATGCAAGGGGGTAAAAAGGGCCAGCCTGCAGGAACCCTGGGATGAAGTGGCCACATGGGTAATTAAATTTTTAACCTGTGAAGGGCAGTATGTACTATTGTCAGGGCATCATATAAAAATTTTAAACCATCTCAGACATGGTAGGCAACAACCAGACGTTAGGGTAAATCTTCCCCTGTATCTGCACCAAGAATTGAAAAACATGGCAAAAAGATATCAGGAAGGAAAAGGGAGCCTTCGCCACCATGGTCTCATCAAACTAATTTGCCAGCACCATTTTAGAGGAAACCCTAGGAGCTTTGATAGGTTTTACTCTACCCTAAATGATGTAATTTTTGGAGATGAGGATGAGGAGGAAGAAACAGATGTTGTTGATGCTATTGTAGAAGAAGAAATATAGAAGCTATTGTAGAAATAGAAACTATTGTAGAGGCTATTGCAGAGGAAGAAACACACCCAGTAGCAAGAACAGAACACCTTGCTCCAGAACCTTCAACTTCATGAGCCAAGAAGCAAAAGAAAAGAGGGTCTGGAACTGGCAACAGAACAGAAAAATAGAAGAAGGTCCATTTTTTTGAAGTTGTAACTGATTTGTCAGAACAGGGAAGTGAAGCACCTAGCCCAACAGGGGAAGAAACAACAAGGGAAATAGAAGCATCTAAAACTGTCCCCACAACCCCTGCTGTCACCAGAAAACAAAGCAAAAAGAAGAAGTTTGCATCTAGAACTAGGAGGTCTACAAGACTCCACTTGAGGGAAATGGCAGAACAGGTCATAGAAGAAGAAGGTGGACAAAGTAGTCCAGATGTCACAGAAATACAACCAACCCCTAAAAACTTTCTAGAATTACCTGAACAGATAGTTGAGGAAGAGGTTGGGCAGGATAGCTTGGAGGTGGCTATAGTTCAACAGGCCATAGAAATGGTAGATGCAATTATAGACAGTTTCATAGAGCCTCCTGAACAAGAGCAGATAGATGTTGCAGAGGAAGAGACAGTTGTTGAGCAGCCTACTATAGCTGACTTATCTGCATCAGATTCTGAAGTAGAAACAGAGGAGGAAGACATCACAGAGCAGCTGAGAGCAGCAAGGAGTGTTGTCAAAACACAAACCAGATGGATTGAAGAGAGAGAAAACATCATTGAGATGCAGGAAAGGAAAATTGTAGAGTTACAGTAAGAAGTGGCAGAATTGAGAGAAAAGTTGTCACAGTCTAAAAAATAGCCAATTATATCCATTGATGAGGATGATTTGGCTCAATTGCTTGTGGATTTATCTAGGGCAGATGACTCTATTGAGGCAGACATAGGTGCTCATTCTGAAGAAGCACCCTTTCATTCTAAAGATGTGCCTTCTCATTCAAAAGATCCCTTCTCATTCTGAAGATGCTTCAGAATTGGCAAAAAGCATAGCAAAAAATATTGGAGATGAGTCACCAGCACAAGAACAGTCCAAGCAACAGCATGAAACAGATCAAGTAAGTACTTCTATTGATGTCCCTATATTTCAAACTATTACACCATCAGTAGAAGTAGCAGATAAGGGGGTGCAAGTGGAATTACTATCTGATGACAACCCAATAGAAATAGCAAAAGGGGTACAGGTAGAATTATTGATAGATGATCAACCACTAGAAGTGGCAAAAAAAGGGGTTCAGGTAGATCTGCTACCTAGAGTTCCACCTATAGTCAGACCACCTAATACTGTGTCCTTAGAACAATACAATGCAGACATAGCCAGTTGGGTGATTAGATATGAGAAGCTTGCCACTAAGACTAAAAAATTCAAATTGGAAGGAAAACAGCTAGAGGCCAAGGAAACAGAGATTCAGGCATTGAAAGAAAAAGTGTCTGATTTATGTCAAATTGCTGAATTTTTAGTCCAATTCAGATGACCAGCCAGATTTTACAGTCTTATTCTAAAGGAGAAATACCTCAGATGGTAGGTCATGAGGATTAGCTCAGGTCTTCCATATAAATTGGACACCACTACAGATTTCCTGGAAGCATATTTTGACAGCCCTATTGAGCAGAAAAATCTCCTATGTGAACTATTTTTACATAACTTCTTTATTCCAGAAGAAGTAGAATTTCATCCTCAAATCTACATTGGAGATGTTCAATTGAGGGCATTCATGTCCACCTTGCAGAATCAGTTTTATTGGGACCAGGAGAAAAGGCAGAATAAAGAGATTGAAACAAGAGCTGAATTGTTAGTCAGAGCAATTCAGCCAAATCACCCAATTATCACAAGACAACACTTCACCATGATGAACAGGGATGATGTGAAGAGAATGTACTTGACAAACTTGAGGGACTGTGTGAACAGATTCCAAAATTTTTGTAATGACAATTTTGTGCCAGCATTATCAGTCTATAGAAACAGATGGGCTGAACTCTCCATGTCTTTACAGAAAAGAGAACCCATCTCCCCCATCAACTTAGAATGGTCCAGAAGAAGGGCAGAAGGAGTAATACAGTTGATTGAAATCATGCAACATAATTGGATAGGTCTCAGATTTAGGCCTCCAACCATCATCACTCCAGTTCCATTCTACTTTGAAGAAGATGCCCAACCTGATGAACAGTTTGAAGAATGGCTCAAGAACCTTCAGGAGAACAGGGGGTATTATATAGGCAAGAAGTTGTTCTACAGGTCATGGAATTTGACCATGGACATATGTGATTCCATAGCCCAACAGAATGCATGAGGACATGCATCAATATAAGTTGGGGGGAAAATGATGAGGCCTGGAAATGCCTCAATCATAACATGTTTTGAACGCTGAAATTGCCTACAAACTCTTATGTTTAATCTAATATGCTAGTTAAGTTAATTCAAAATGTTGTGTATTAACTATTTGCATGATAAATGTATCTGAAATACTATATTCTGATTTTTACAGCTTTTTGCATAAGTTTTATGTTGTTTTGTTATGACTTGCTAAATGAGATATGCTTAGATTGATAGCAACATTTCACTAATCATGTTTTGATATGTCTCAAGCATTTGTTTTACCTAAATCTGGCAACAGTGCAAGTAAACTCATTATTGTGCAGCAAAAATTGGCTTTTCCCATGTAAATTCCAGCCAGCTGCCAATGAATGGCAAGGCATGGAATTCACATGTGGAAAGAGATGAAGACCATTGGAATCTGATCCTGAGAAGTAACCCACATGAGAAATGCAGAGGAAATCATTTAAAGAGCCCACATTTGTTCATTCCGAAGTCTCTTCGAAATGAACAGATATCTTCGAAATGAGAAAACACAGTGTCTTCGAAATGAGCGGATCTTCGAAATGAGAATTGCAGTATCTTCGAAATGAGCGGATCTTCGAAATGAGAATTGCAGTATCTTCGAAATGAGCCACTTATCTTCGGAATGAAAATAGAATGTGCTTTTTGACTTATTGACCGAATTTTGACGCTGGAAAAAGGGAAATAAATATTGAAAAGGGTAAAGGAAAATATCTCAGATCTGACTTTGTCGTCCTTGCCGACCAAAGCCACCATTTATGGAAAGATCAAGTTTGATCTTCTTCTAGGATAAAACCAGGAATTGTTGCAACATAATAGGATTAGATCTTTTAAGATATTCTCAATTGTCAGTAGATCTTAGGACATCTATAAATATGGCTCCCATTCAGGTTGAGCTAAGGAGGAGAGATAGAGAAAGTAGAAAGTAGAGAAATATAGGAGAAAATAGGCAATAATTAGAGAAGTGACTGTTACAGTCCTGTAACAGGTTTTCAGCAGAATTATTGTAATCATGTTCTTGAATCAATAAAGTGTACTATTTCTATTTCATATTGCTTGTAAATGAGTGTGAGTAAGATCTAGAGAGAGAGAGACTCATACCTTCTTCTGGACAAGGAGGTTGGCCACTTCCAGACCTAGGAGGAGGACTAACAACAGGTTTTTATTCTGATTTTGTTGCAGCAGAATGAGTTGTAGAACTTGTCATTTCATTCCTTTGTAAACAACTAATGATATTTGCAATCTTAGCTTATTTTATGTTTTGTGATTAATGGTTTGGTTGTAATCTCCACTTTCAACAAAGCTTTCAATTTATTGCAGACTGTCATTTCCAGAATTTACTATTTTTTGTAATTTCTTGCATTTTATGTTTTGTTGTCAACCCCTGCATAGAAGATTGACAACCTTCTGTTACAGAGCCTTGACAGGGTTTCATTTCCATGCTATAAGTAGGTTTCCATTGCTGCAAAAGTAAATAGATTTCCTTTCTGCAATTATAATCAGACTTCTAATTCTGCAACTGTTATTTTTGCAACATAATTAGGTCTCATTCTGCAATTGTAATTAGGATTTCATTTCTGTAGTTAATGATTAGTTTCCATTTTTGCAACTTAGATTAAGGTTTAATTCATGCAATTTAGAGATAGGAATGTCCTAAATCCCCCACACAATCGGTTTCACCAATAAGACTTGTTGCTCTAGATTGACCTAAGTTATAACCCTGTTCACCCCTTCTTTCGTAGATAGCCTTGTACACTGCCCTGGATTGACAAATTCATTGAGAATTAATGATGTGTATAACGACAACGCATCACTTCACATACACATGCACTGATTCTTGATTGCTTAGGGCCATTACCAAATCAAATATTTAGAATAACAAACTCCACTTACACACACCTTTGTCCTAAAGAAGGTTAGACAAACATCGAGAAATGGTTGACATCACTAAACTGTTTGAGTCTTTGAAAATCCTCCAATGTTATATATCAAAAACAATACCAATTACCATATCATTGTCACATGTTCATACATTATCACATACATACACCAACCATACATCAACCATGAAGAGTCATAAAGTTGGATACCCGCAATTGCAAAAGTGAACAATAATGGTCAACTACTCTAAGCTATAAATATTACAAAAAAATCATGCATGTCATCATATAGTTATATGAAAATAAATATAAAACCGTATATTACATATTAGTTTACATTCATTTATCATAGAAAAAACGTAACAATGTGTACATTACATCATATAAGCATTAACAAAAAGCATGCATATAAAAAATAATGCATGAGATAACCAAAGTACAAGGCCATATATATATATATGAAGGTCCCAAAGGTACAAAATACTCGCAGGCTATATACATTGAAGCACTAAGGCTCATAGCAAAATAAAAACAAAATACAAAAAAGAGAAACATGTCACTCTAGCTAGTACCAGCAGGATTCCTCTAAGGACCTTGCGCTGTAGAAGCACCATGATAACTCTATGACCAATGAGTCCTGCAACTCCTATCAGTCCCTCGAGTAGTAGTAGCTGATGAATAATGAGGAACAGGCAAAGGAATCTGATGCTCATGGAAAATATTCTCCAACATCTCTATATAAGTAGCCTACTTGTGCAGGTTCCTCAAGTCCGCATCCTTACAAGCAACCTACTACAAAATCTCTACTCGAAGAGCAGCAACAGTAGCTACAGTGTCACCTTCACCTGACCTTGCTTTTAGTTGAGTAAGCTCGCCCTCTAGCCAAGTAACCTCACCTCTGAGCCTAGAAATCTCCAAGTCCTTTGCATCAAGAGCATCACTGCTAATCCCACATGCATCCTATCCACATCACCCTAGAGGTCAGTCACCTCACCCTGGTACCATGCTAACTCACTCTTTAGGTGAGTCATCTCTAAAACCAGGCTGTCATGCTCAGCCTGTAACATATCCAAATCCTCCTCTATTCGTCAAAGAGGAACATCCTCATCACCACCACCCTCATCATCTCCATCACCACCCTCATCATCTCCATCACCACCCCCATCACCACCACCCTCATCATCTCCATCTCCACCTCCCTCCATTGGCTGCTGTACATCAGTAACTACATCAACCCTAGGAGTACTACACTATCAACGCTTCATCGATCGAGGAGTCCACTCACCCAACTCCACATCATCACCACTCCCCTCATCATCTACCACAACACTCGACATCTAAGGAGGCTAAGAATAAAACCATATATCATACTCGGGAGTGGTACCCGCATCATCTAATTCAGGAATATCCACATAAAAATCGTCAGTAGGACCATCAACTCACCAAAATTTAGGAGCAATAGGTAACCCCAACTCATCTTCCGTGTTGTCTATACGTCACAGGAACATTAGGCACACCCTGCACCAAACCAAACTAATGATACACCTAAGAAAATTACACAAGGTCCATCTCCCTCAAATGGGCTCCAACAACCCATCGCTCTCGTCTGATGCAATGAAGCTTTGTCGCATCCGTAACCAATTCATGCCCCTCCAAGTCTACCAACTCATGAAATATCTAGAAAATGAGCTCAAGATGCCTCGGTACTTCGATGCCGCAATCACTGGACGATTGAGCTCCTCACTAAGTAGCCACCTATAAGCACGAGGAGCAGTGGCATCACAGGCACAAGGAAGACCAACCGTTCATCCAATAATGATGTGCTCCCAAGACCATACTTGGAGCACCAAACTACAACCTAGTCCCTTTCACCCTCGTCTCTTCACCTTGTACAACTCATTGTATATCTAGCACAGAAGAGCAGGAGACCATGCCAACCATCGAGGATCCACAATAAGATCAAGAAAAATAGGAACCTAGTATCATGGGATCCTCGATCCCATAGAATTAGGCAACAGCATGTTGCTCAAAAGGTACATCAAGAAAGTTGGAATAGCTCCCAAACTATCAACAACAAAGAGATACAAGTATGCGATACCCCCCGACTACAGTCTACATCCCACATATCACCAAAAATAGGGAACAAGGCCTCTTTCTTGTCGATGCCAATGCAGACAACAGGACCCTCGATGAGAACATGGAGAATCCGATAAACATCCTCCAAAGTGATAGTCAGCTCCCCCATCGAAAGCTGAAAGGTACCCCTGTCAGGATCCCAGTGCTCAACAAGCGCAGACAACAAATCCTCATCAACCTGAATGGTGCTTAATCGCCCACAACCATCAAGACCAATGGTCTCTAAGAACATCCAATCATCGTCTGTAAGGGCCTTGCGCACTTTGCGAATAGTGCGAGGCCACCTATGTCGGGCATCAAGGAGCCTAACCTGAAATTGAAAACAAAAATAACAAATATTAGAACAAAAGCAATAAACAAAAAAAAAATCAACAAAATATTACCTAACCCTAGGTAATAAACTGGCAATAAACAAAAACAAACAAAAAAAATAAACAAAATATTACCTAACCCTAGGTAATAAACTGGCAATAAACAAAAACAACAAAAAAATAAATCAACAAAATATTACCTAACCCTAGGTAATAAACTGACAATAAACAAAAACAACAAAAAAATAAATCAACAATATATTACCTAACCCTAGGTAATAAACAGGCAATAAACAAAAACAAACAAAAAAAAATCAACAAAATATTACCTAACCCTAGGTAATAAACAGCCAATAAAAAAACCAAAAAAAAAAAATCATACCAAAAAAATTACCTAACCCTAGGTAATAAACTAGCAATAAACAAAAATCAACAAAATATTACCTAACCCTAGGTAATAAACTGGCAATAAACAAAAACAAAAAAAAAAATAAGCAAAATATTACCTAACCCTAGGTAATAAACTGGCAATAAACAAAAACAACAACAAAAAAATCAACAAAATATTACGTAATCCTAGGTAATATATAGACAATAAACAAAAACAAACAAAAAAAAATCATACCAAAAAAATTACCTAACCCTAGGTAATAAACTGGCAATAAACAAAAACAAAAAAAAAATCAACAAAATATTACCTAACCCTAGGTAATAAACTGGCAATAAACAAAAACAAACAAAAAAAATAAACAAAATATTACCTAACCCTAGGTAATAAACTGACAATAAACAAAAACAAACAAAAAAAATAAACAAAATATTACCTAACCCTAGGTAATAAACTGGCAATAAACAAAAACAAACAAAAAAAAATCAACAAAATATTACCTAACCCTAGGTAATAAACTGGCAAAAAATAAAAAACAACAAAAAAATAAATCAACAAAATATTACCTAACCCTAGGTAATAAACATGCAATAAACAAAAACAATAAAAAAAAATCAACAAAATATTACCTAACCCTAGGTAATAAACTGGCAATAACAAAAAAAATAAAAATAAAAACAAAAAACAAACAAAAAAAATCAACAAAATATTACCTAACCCTAGGTAATAAACTGGCAAAAAAAAAAAAATTGCACCTACCCCTAGGTGAGCATATATCAACAGAAAAAAAATAAAAAAACAAACAAAAACAAAAACAAAGAAGACAAAAAGCATAACAAAACAAATAAAATAAAACAAATTCATTACCAGCCCCACTTAGTTTAAAATAAAACAAATAAAAAAAAAATTAAAACCAAACAAAACAACTACAAACACACAACAGAAAGACCCTAACTACGAGCAAAGGACAACCTACCTTGGCAAACCGACCACCGCCTTTCGCTCCAGTCGAGACACCACCACCGCCACCTCTGCCACCACTGCCCTTGTCAATCTCCATCTCACTCATAACTCACACAAATCAGCAAACGACAATTGGAAATGAAATGAAAATGACAGGCCAAGCCTATTTATAGCTGCATTTCTCGATGAAAAATGTGCGTCCACATTTTTTGGATCATGCAAAAACACAACTCCATGGTTTGAACCCAAACAGCTAAAGCACGGTTATCGCGTTAAAACCGTGAACCCACGGTTTCAAGAATGCTCAAATGCTCACACGCGTTTTCAAAATAATAATAATAATAATCAAGAAAAAACAAAAGCAAAATCTAAGGTTAAATGATGCCTACTCCATGGGGTTACAAAACACGGTAAGTTCAAATCAAGCAAATGCACATTGGAATTGCTAACAGTCACTAGGACAAGCAACTAGGATGATTGGTTCTTTTTTACTTCATTTCATGCATGTCAGAAAAACCAAAGGATAATCTGCAAAAT
The DNA here is from genome assembly GCA_028583015.1 of Wollemia nobilis. Lineage (NCBI taxonomy): Eukaryota > Viridiplantae > Streptophyta > Pinopsida > Araucariales > Araucariaceae > Wollemia > Wollemia nobilis. The sequence goes on from JAQPPZ010017258.1 coordinate 151,569, forward strand.
AACTTAATTAACTCGAAGCGACATCAAAAATAACGCTTTCAATTGGCCATTGGGTCTCAATTGTTACCCACTCGCCAATCGAGGGGGTAAACATGCAAACCAAAATTTCATTCACAACAGTCATCCATCATGTCGCACCAAAAGAGAGTGAGTCTATCCATCCAATAAAGTTAGATGTCATCAGTTTTTGCACTGCATTGTATTGTACTCAACACAGTACAAAAAGGGGTAACTGTAGACACTAAAATCCAACACCTTCAAAACCACATTTGTCATTTCACCATCAAATCCTACATAATAATATTATATGCCTAAGTTCCAACTTACGGATGTAAAATCCTACACATTATCTTATTTTTCTAATTTACCTAATTTGGAAAATCACCATAGGATACCCTGTCTACCCATTGGACATGTGTCCTAGACACTTCACCCAGCATTTTTGCCACATCCTACCCACTCTTGTCCCCATGTCTTTGCACATGGGACAGATTCCCAACACCCATGCCACATCTCATCCATTTTGTCTCCCTTGTTCCTTCAAATAGGACAAGATCCCACATTGCACTCCACTTACAGCCACATCACCCCAGTTAAGTGAGGCACACTGAATGACTCACTGTGACTGCCCCTTCCACCTGGCAGTTCAGATTTACCACTTGGCAAGTCAGGCTTGCCACCTCCCACTCCCCTCCAAAGCCTTAGGAAGCCTATAAAAATACCATATTGTCAACAAAGAAAGGGAGCTGAATTTGCATACCGACAGGCTGCCAAAATTGACTTAGACCAACGAGAAATTATGAAGCGTGAGCTTTTTTCTGATCGTTGGTTCAAATATCGAGGTGACCTATTCTTCAGTCAAAATCATTTGTCTATAGTTCCATAGTTGAAAACACGTGTCTACGGTTTCACAATCGTAGATCCACGATTTTCAGTTCCCTATCGTGCGTCCACGATTTTCAGTTCCCTATCGCGCGTTCACGGTTCCATAGTCCCGAGCACGAAATCGCACACACATCAAAGATCTGTAACAGAATTCACTTGATTAGTAAGGCTTTATTTGTTGATTTGTTTTGTCATTTGTTTCACATAATTATTTGCTTAGGTTTTTATGCATGCATTAATATTATTTCTCAAATATACAGGTGCTACTAATCCCTTTGCCGATTTGAATGTGTGCAGGGGACAAGTACTTTGGATAAGCTGCTGAAGCTGGAGTGGTCCCTTATCGGATACCAAAACCCACTCATCTTGGATTGTGGTTGGAAGAACGAAGAGCACGTGCCCCTGCGAAAGCATTGGAAGATACCTTTCCATCTATTTTTATTCATTTGCATCAATATAGAGCAAGAGAGCATTGTAACATTGTCCCAAACATACTTGGGGTAATCCAAAATTTATTCTTGTAACAAATTGTATCAAAATCAATAAAGAAAAGCAATTTTGGCAATTTTTCTCTCTCTGTGTTTTATATATTTCATTGCTCAGTTTTTTTGGTTACACAATTCACAACTGAGGAACAAAGAACATCACAGGGAAGAAAAAACTAAGAGAGCAATGGGCTCAAGGCAAGGGTTCTTCAATGGACATTGCTTCTTATGTCACAAGTTTGGCCACAAGGCTTCACAGTGCAAGACACATGAAAGACAGGGATATGGTTTCACCGACAAAAATTTCAGAAATGGGTATCTCTTTCAAGGATATTGCTACTCTTGTAATCAATTTGGTCATAAGGCAATTAATTGTAGGGTTCATGACAATATTGGATATGACTTCACCAGGAGGAACTATAAGACAGTTGCACCTTCAAGGAATCACAACATTAAGTGTTATAAGTGTAATAATGTTGGGCATATGGCTAAGTGGTGTAGAGCAAAATTTTCAGAGACAAGCAGGAACAGGAACATTCAAAAAAAATAGAAGGATCAGTTGAGAAAGAATGTGGACAAAGGTAAAGAGCAATGTATGCTGGGAGTAGAGATACTCCCATCCCAGAATTAACCACCTCAAAGAGAGGAGGCGGGGGAGGGGCTAAGTTAAGAGTCTTATATTTAGCCCATGCCCCAAAGGTGACCCTTTGCCATTGATGACAAAGGGGGAGAGATTTGAGTTAGGGTGAGAGCATTCAGTCAAGGGGAGCACTTTCTTAGGGGGAGAAGAACTAGAAAAGGTAAAATAAATGGTTAAAAGAAAAAGGGTTGCCATCAATGACAAAGAGGGAGATTGTTGGAAATATGAGCAAGTTTTTTTGTCATTGATGTCAAGAGGTTGATGTCCAAGATTCGTCATCATTAATGTCATCAGGTGGTTTTTCCAAAAGGAAAGAAAGATGTTAAAAGAAATAGGATATAATATTTATTTTAATATTATATGCCTAAAGCTGCCTAAAATATTAAAATCCCAAGGAAAAGTAGGTTTAAAAGGAAATCCCAAGGAAGGCAAAGTAGGTTTAAAAGGAAATATTAATATTATAATATTTTGGACTAAAGGTTAAAGTGAAGAAAAACGAGGTCCAAGAAGTCTTTAAAATATAAATCCTCAAAAGATCCATTTGGCAAGTTGTAAAGGTTATTATTTAATTTATTTAAATTAAAATATTTTAACCATAGGTTAAAATTTTAATTTAAATTAATTATAAAGATGCCAAGAGTTAAAGTTTAAAATTTGAATTGAATTTGAATTAAAATCACTGGCATGTTGAAGTGCATAGCAAAAGGTATAAAAGGATGAATTATTTTTATTCAAAATTATCCATGCAAGAGCAATGCCCAAAAAGCAAAAGTATTTTGTGTGTTGCCTAAAGAGAAGAGAAAGGACTTGCATGCGTTACAATAAATAAGGCCAGACTTTGTGTTAAGACCAAAAGGAGTGCCAAATATTCTCCAAAATGCTTGGTAGCACAAGCGACGATTGACGACTGGTTAAGGCAGTTGTGCAAGGCAAGTTAGGAGTTTGATTCATGTCCCCTTCATTTCGAACACAGTAAGAGGGTTTTGAGTTTTCAGATCATCGGGGAGCAAGGGACAAAGCGCACATCGTGTACCTTTGGTTTTGTCTTGGGCATGTGGCCCAACGACAGCCAAGCCTTAGGGCTTAGGCACCGCATAAATGGCTGGTCACGGGTTCGAGTTAAGTGCAATCTTTGAGGGGACTAATTTTAATGTGGTCCATCGTTTGATGTAAACGCTCGATTTAATTTTGCATGGTGTGAATAGCGCTAGGGGGGCACATGATAGTTGTGAAGGCTTAAGGTCAAGAAATTTATTTTGCTAAGTGAAAGAAAGATAGGGAGTCATAAGGTTTTTTGATATTTTAATTTTTAATTAGCATTATAAATAAATTTTGGGATATATAAGGTGTTAGAAAAGAAATTATTTGTGTGAATATTGAGTTTATAAAGAGTTTTTAAAGGAGTTTGATTATTTATGAATTGAATATTATTTTTGAAAGTTTGGAGATTATAAGGTGTACTTGAGACTTGATATTTTGTATGGTGAGATATTTATTAAACGAAATTTTTGAGTGGAGATTTTGAGATAAATTGTTGCTATCTAACCTTGAAAGTGGCAAAGAGAATTTGACTATGATTAAGACAAGTTTTTGAAGACATGTCTCCATCAAACAAAAGGTATGGGCACATCTTCCTTGTGAGTGAAATATTTTTTGATTGAATGTTGTGAAATGAAAAGCTAGAGTGAAAATGATTGTTTGATAAGCATTGTTGAAATATTTGAGTAAGCCTTCATGTGCATGATTAGGGTTTGTAAAAGCTAATGAGTATCATTGTTATGTGAGATTGTTTGATAAGCATTGTTGGAAATATTTGAGTGAGCCTTCATGTGCATGATTAGGGTTTGTGAAAGAACATGAGTATCATTGTTATGTAAATTTGAGAACTATCTTGAGCTAGGGTTTGTGAAAGAACATAAGTATCATTGTTATTGAAATTGAGAACTATCTTGAGCTAGGATTTGTGAAAGAACATGAGTATCATTGTTATGTAAATTTGAGAACTATCTTGAGTTAGGGTTTGTGAAAGAACATGAATATCATTGTTAAAATTATCTTGAGTCAAGGTTTGAATTCCATAGTGTAAATTGTTGGAAGTGTAGTGAAAACACTTAGTTAGGGTTTGTAAGCAAGTTATGTTTCATTGAGTGGATGTTTGAGTGAAGATGGTTGAACATTATTGATTGAAAGTATTAGAGTGATAATTCAAGTTGTGTGAAACAAATTATACCTTATTTTTGAATTGATTCGAAAGTGAGTTTGAAAGTGATAGAGTGATTTGTGAGTGTGAAACATATTGAGTCTCTTACCATTCTCCATATGTTTTTGTGGTTAAACAAGATTCCAAGTAAAAATTATTTATGTGATTGAAGAGGTTTTCTGAAAGGATTAAGTTGAGTTTTTGTATGCAAGTTTTGCAATTAATTTGAATAAACATTTGTGAAAGCTAGTGGACAGTTTTAAGTAAATCCTAGAGGATACTTAAGGACAGAGTTGAGTAAGTTTTTATGAAAGCTTAAGGACAGTTGCAATATGAGGAAGAAATTATTAGGAGAGAGGGAGCTTTGGAGGAACAAGAAAATATCTATTAGAGGCAAATTTCTAGAGTTACATGGTTAAAAGAGGGAGATCAAAACACAACTTTCTTTCATAAGACATCAATAGCTAGAAAATAAATCAGTACTTCCATACTCTTTTTAGTAGCAATAAAAATTTGAATGCAATATGGTAGAAGATACTAGAGGTAATTCCGCAATTAGTCAAACTATAACATAATAAATTATTAATGGAGGAAATTTCTATGAAAGAAACATCACAGACATACAAAAAATGCAAACAGGAAAGACCCCAAGACCATATGGATTACCCATTGAATTTTATCAAAACTTTTAGGAAATTATGGACAAGTAGTGGTGGAGGCACTGGAAGAAATCAGACAGAGTAAGCAAATGTTAAAAGCCTTGAATTATACTTTTATCACTTTACTTAAGGGCACACCTAGTGAGATAATTAATAATTATAGGTCTATTTCACTCTGTAATATAGTATACAAGATATTAACAAAGCTTATGGCAAAGAGGTTAAAACCTTTTTACCAAATTTGATTTCAAGTGAGCAAGGTGGTTTTGTTGAAGGTAGACAAATTCTAGATGGAATAGTAGTGGCACAGGAAGTGATACACACAATGTCCAAGCAAAAATACGCAGGTATATTTATTAAATTGGATCTTTCTAAAGCCTATGATAGAGTAGACTGATCTTTTTGCAAATAATTTTAGAAAAAATGGGCTTTGTAGATAAGTGGAGAGATTGGGTAAAATCCTGTACACAAACCACATCATTCTCAATTTTGGTAAATGGCAGTTCATCTCCCATGTTCACAGCAAGAAGGGGGTTAAGGCAAGGGGACCATTTTTCCCCTTACCTTTTTATCCTTTATGTAGAGTGTCTAGGGAGACTGTTAAAAAAAGGGAGACAAGACGGGAGGCTAAGGGGTCTAAAAATCAGTTCTCAGATTGAGATAAATCACCTCCAGTTTGTGGATGATACAACTCTTATTAGTCAAGTCAATCTCCTAGTAGTAAGAAACATAAAAAAAAATTTAGATGGGTATACTCAAGCTACAGGGCAAACTTTTAATGGATTTAAATCTCAAATAGTTTTTTCAATACAACGAAGAGGGTGAGAGATAAAATTATGCAATTGTTGAACTTCATGGGAACTCCTTTACCCATACAGTATTTAGGAGTACCTCTATCTGCAAAGAAAACAAAAAGTAAGGAGTGGAAAGGGCTGATTGACAAACTTCAATCTAAGTTGAGCAATTGGACACACAAATGGCTAAGCTTGGGAGGAAGGCTTACAATGATTAAAGTTGTGATACAAGCTCTCCCAGTTTAAAAATTTCCATACTTCAGGCTCCAAAGAAAATTTTGAAAGATATTGATAAACACACAAGAAAGTTTTTGTGGTTAGGTGCAAGGGAAAAACAAAAATTTACACTAGTTGGGTGGAAGAAGATATCTCAACCAAAAAAACAAGGAGGATTGGAGATAAGATCAGCATCTCAAAGCAACAAGACAATAGCAGGGTAGTTATATTGGAGATGGATTACAGCTACTGGGGGCTTATGGAGTAGACTGTTACAAGCTAAATATTACCCAGGAGTGGCGGAGAAAGACATCCCAAGACATAAAGTGGAATGAGAGGGATCTATAGTATGGAGAACAATGGAAGCAGGCCAGGAGTTAATAAAGCCATACCTATATTGGCAGTTAGGGGATGGAAAGGAAGCCCTATTTTTGGAGGATTCATGGAATCAATCTCAACCAATTATTCTGACATTCTCAAAGATGGAGAGTTAGAAAGCAGAACTCCAAAATGCAGGGTGGTGGAAAGCCTCTTCCTATATGAAATCATGGAATCAACATGTGCTAGACTTACTACAATGGAAACATCCTCAAGAATGGCTAGTGAGGGGGACAAAGGAACTAACCAAAAAACTATGGAGACATCTCCAAAGACACCCAATTCAAGATGGTTCTACGAGGGATATGCTTGGATGGGAAGGAAGCAAGTTGGGAATCTATAAGGCAAAGGAGGGATACAAGGTATTTTGTGGATATGAGATTACCCCAACACCACTTCCATGGATATTTATCTGGCAAAAGGAAGGATGGCCAAAAATTAACATTTTCTCATGGCTGATTAACCATAGAAAGTGCTTGATATTTGATAATCTAAGAAAAAGAGGTTTCTACGAGCCTTCCAAATGTGTTATGTCTGGAAAAAATAGAGGAGACCTTGAATCACCTCTTTTTTGGGTGTTCTTTTTCTAAAGACATATGGATCAGTTGGTAGAGGCAGATGATATAGCTTTGGAAAAAAATTGAGAGCCAGGAAAGCTTTTATGAGAAATGGAAACAATGCAACTTTAAGACAAACAATGAAAATGGCGTGGAAGCTAGGGCCTAGTTTCATATGGTGGCAGTTATGGCTAGAATGAAATGCACGCATATTTAGATCAGAGCACATAACAAGGGAGCAAATATGGAAGAGGATTATGAGTAAGGTAATGGAAACACTGTTTATTAGATTACAGGAGGAAACAAACATAGAAATGGAGGAAGTGACTATTTTATAGAGCTTTGGAATAATTGTAAAAGAAAAACAATTAAGGGTTGGATGCGCAAGTGAGATCTCCTCAAATAGCATAGAGTTGATACCTCCCAGAGAGTGGGTGAAGGCAAACACAGATGGGGCTTCTACTAAAAACCCTGGAAAAGCTAGTTATGACATTATCATATGAAATTGGAAAGGATAACAGGTGTACTGGAGAGCAGAAAGTATGGGGGAGACAACAAATAATTTAGAAGGTATGGAAGAGACAACAAATAATAAAGCAAAAGGACAAGTGATCTTGTCAACATTAATGATAGTTGCAAATCTACATTTACATAAGTTACGAATAGAGATAGACTCTCAGATTTGGGTTGGAATCTTGGATGCTATAAGACCCTTTCAGGTGCTGGGAATTGGCGAGAGAAGGACGATGGAAGCAATTCAAAAGATTTGAAAGGTTTTTCAGGATGTTTTTATTACACGTATCAAGCGGGAGGGAAATAGAGTGGCAGATTATTTAGAACAATGGAAAAAAGAATTGTAGGAAGGGCAATATGTGGACTCTCAAATGGAAGATCAAATAAGTTGGTACCAAAGAATCCAAGGGATGCAAGAGGTGGTACAAACAGATAGCATAATAGGAAGAGCAACTAGTGATTCTAATGAATCTATCACAGTTAGGCCATGGAGTGAAACAACATGAAGATGGAAGGATGGGTAATTTTTGAGCCAAGAGGGATTGATGGAGGATTTTTTTCTCCCGTATTTTCTGTCAAGCTCATTTTACTTTGTAATACAGTTTCTATAAATATAATATATTTTTCATTTTTTCAAAAAAAAACAATAGTCTTCATGAAAATATGTTGAAGGAAACAAATATCATAATAGCTTTAATGGTATGGAGGATATGAATAAGAAATATGTTGAAGGAAACAAACATCCTAAGAGCTTGATGGTATGGAGGCTATGAATTTATTAATGATCCTTTCTAGTACATTTCATGCTTTTTGGGATCTGTTCACTATGATACTACTATATTACACATGAAATTACTTTAAAGATATATACAATTTTTTTCTTTTTATATACTTTAGTTTATAATATAAAGATGAAGTTAATCTCTTTATATTGGATGGTAAATATCTTCGAATATGGTTGTAAAATGGTTTAAAATATGTAATATTTTTTTTTATTTAGTGTGAAAAACCTTTACGATCAATGTACAAGATTGAGTAGGCTTTTCCCAACCATGACCCTTAAATCCGAGAGCTATGCTTATCAATAGGGAATTTAACACACCCCCACCCCCTCACACACTCACCCACACCCACCCCCTCACACACTCACCCACGCTGGACTTCCGTTTAAAATATGTAATATTGATGTTACGAAGAAAAATAATTTGAAAAAATATATTAAGATTAAAGATTTAGTTTTTTTTTTTTATCAATTTTGTTTAGATGATTCATTATTTTCTTATCTATTTATTATTTTATATCGAAGGTATTAAAAAAAAGCTTTCTAGAAGGAAAAAATAGAAGAAAAAATAAAAGGTATTTAAAATATAAAAAATGATACTTTTAAATCTCATCTCCAACTTGTATATGATAATTGTTTTTAGGTCATCCTTCAATCATAGAAACTATGGAATTTAAATCAATATTATCATGCTATTAGAAGGCTATTAGACAATTGATTAATACTACAATATTCAAGATTTTTTTATTAACACAACTTTAAATTTACAACTTGTCGTAAATATTTTTAGGGTTTAAAATTGAAAATTTTCTATCAACTTGCTTAAGTATTCCTTTGTCTTATAAAGTAAATAAAAGAAAGCTTTAAAATTGAAAAATTTCTATCGACCTACTTAGGTATTCTTTTGTCTTATAAATTAAATAAAAGGAAGCTTTGGATCTCTTGTTTGGATAGAATGAAATCTGTTTTGGTAGGTTGGAAATGTAAATTTGTTAACCATGGCAGGAGGACTACAACCCATAAAGACTACATTACAATCCATCCTTATTTATAGGATGTCACTTTCAAGATTCATATTAGGTATTGTTTTAAGACTTTATTTGGAAAGGATGTGAGGAGAAATTTAGGTTTTCTTTTTATAAGTAGGATAAGGTTTGCAAAGGAAAGAAAATTAGAGGAGTAGGCTTGCCAAATTAGACTTATGAGTTTGACATTAGGGACAAAACTTGGGTGAAGATTATTCAGAGATGAAAGAAATGATTGGGTAAAAATATTACTTCAAAAATATATAGTTTCTTTTGATGCAATAAAATTATTTCTTGGTCAGTCAATGAGAGGAATTATATAAATTTTTGGTCTATTTCTTAGTTGAAACCTTATCCTCTTATCTCTAACTCAAAATGGCAACCATTGGCTTGGGCATGCATGGCTTGTAAAGGTCAAAGACTATTAATATGAGCAACAACTCCAGATCATGGATTTCTATTATTAACCTGGTTGAAGTAGACGAACTCAAACAAATTACAAATGAACTTAAAATGATGCTTCAAGAGTTTTATTTGCCTATTTTTACATGAAAATATGAGTTTGTTTGAAATCATCAGACGATGGTGGACACTTGATCAAGTTGGGATATGAGGATTTAGAGCAATCAATATTTCTGACTTCCAAATATTTTTCTTGGAAGAATGTTTGATCACTAGACACTCACTCTAAGGCCTCAACATTTCTTTGGTTAGTAGTTCAAAGTAAGATGCTTATAGGAGGGAGTTTACAAAGAAAATGATATTATAAACATTTCATATGTGTCTTGGTGAGAAATATTTAGAAACATCAAACCATTTATTTTTTCATTGTCCCTTTGCTCACACCATTTAGGGTTACTTTTTTACAATTATGAAAATATATTCGATAGCTCCATCAACATTGAAAGAGTTGATGAAATGTTGGATTAGCTATTTCAAAGCTAAATCGTTATATATTCTATGGAAGATTGGCCCTGACATTATTTATTGGAATTTATGACTTTGAAAAGAATAATAGAATTTTTTAAAATAAATCTCAAAACCATGCCAAAATTTGGAACCGTATTATTGTCTCTCGCAAGATGTTTACAAGTGTGGAAAAAGAGATGGTAATAACTTGGTTATAAGATTTGAACATACATAGAAGAGTCATTTGTGATAATGGCATTAAAACAAAGAATCTACTTCAATGTAGAGGATAAAATGAAAATTTCTAAAAATTAATTTTGATGGTACTTTTAAAGGATATTCTGAAAAATCCTATACATGTTTTTTTTAAATAATGAAGACAAAATTCTCCTCACTTAGAATGATATGAAACTTCAACTAACAACTATGCATAGGGTAGGGCCTTTCTTATAGAGATTAAGAATTGCAATAGAAAATGGATGAAAAGATGCTATCATTGGATTAAAAATAATATTGTTGCTAATGTTCATCATTTATTATTGGAGGCCATATCTTGGAAATATGAGAATATTTTAACCATTCTGGTAAAATCCAATTTTAAGGAAATTCAAAATTTAAAAGGCAATTGCTTAGATGTGATTTTATCTCTTACTCAAATGATGTAAAGGGCTGATTGTGAAAACATAACACTTCAAAGAAAAAAATACATATATTTGATAAATAAATAATATTTACGACAAAAAGTCATGTTGTATATGGTTTAATTGACATAATAACAAATACCATATTTTAATATTTTAATGAAAATTACCCTAATAAAAACCATATAGTTTATTAAAAAAAAAGACAAATATATAACATAACAATTTAAACATAATATCTATGAGAAAATATCTGTGATGAAATCAAATTTATAACATGACAATGTTATAACATACTATGTGCAGATATCCATAAGCTAAGATGGCACCATATAATCACAACACATGTTAACTGTTGGCCTTCTTCCTAGGTTATGGGTATACCAAATTGTGAATTATTATTATTTTATCAAAGATTAGCTTGATCTAATTCATTAATTCAAAATTGAATTATTATTATTTTATCAAAGATTAGCTTGATCTAATTCATTAATTCAAAATTAAGACATCTTTCTAACATAACCAGCTACCCTCTAGGTTTGTTGAAACTAATGGCTATTACCAGTTGTAGTTTTTGTTTCTATGGCAAAGGTTGACTTTATCTAATTAATTAAATACAAAAATAAGATACCTTATTTACATAAACTCAGCTTATATATATATATGTGAAGATTGTGGTGTGACAAATATGAAATATATTCAAATGTGACCGTAGTTTAAAATCCCAAGTTCATGTCCCTCTGCAAGAAAATGCAGCCCGAGTCTCACCCAGGTTTTAATAACATTAAATACCGTCTAACGAAAAAACAAGTCAAAATATGGATATCAAACAAAAGCTAAATATGAGAGGCAAGCGCCCTGCTTCCCTGTTCTGGTAAATTATATCCTTGTAATTATTCAGACATGTTACATGAACTTACGTCATCAGAGTATCCATGAAGATAGGACATGATCTTACAGTTCAGCACCTGAATTGTAAGAACATGTTAACACTATGTTAGGTTTTTAGCATTTGCTGGCTAAACAAGATATGATTCTGCAAGTGCCACTGACTCAAAATATTTCAGAACCTTTTCCTATATGATCTCTGTAAAAGAGGAGGGCAAACATGAGAGGTTAAATGGCATTTCATACTGCAGAATAAAAAATAGAAATAAAAAGTTTGACAAGTTATAGGACAGTCCAAATAAGAATTTCAATTGCTCATATGAAACTCAAATGTTTTAATATTCAGCACTGTCTGAAAGAAGTCACACTTAACACGGGATACATGAATCACCATGGTTTGAATGGCCCTTGATGGGGGCTGTGTAAATTACTATGAAACACTATACATGCACTCCAGGCACTAATCGATTCATTAACTCAGAAGTGACCAAAATCTTGGTATCTCTTACACACTGATCTCTTTACAAGTCTGCCCAAAAAAACTAGCAACTTTGCCACCTACCCTTACTTTCTTCCACTTATGTAAACAGAGTTTAACCAATATGATGGATATCTTCACCTGTACGACTGTATGAATTTCACAGGTTGAAACTAAAATAGCTGAACATCAAGCTTCTTATGCATATATTATTTGCCTTCACATCTTTAGGAATGTCAGCTACTAGCTACTCGATGCCCGTTTCAGGAATGAAATGTCAGCTACTAGCTTTTGACATTTCACTTCAACATGATGAAATGGCTTATCCACAGAAAATCTCTTCACCTCCACAGGACAACAAAAGACTTTCACCTTCCACATCACAAAACTGCTTCTTTTTTAACCGATGCCTACCCCTATTTGGCTATTGGTCAAGGGTGGCATGTTTGAGAGACAAAATCAGAAATGGCCATTCAGCGTAATAAACTGTTTAGTTCCCATTCAGATCCATTTGAGATTGTTGCTTCCTTTGTAATCAAATTAATCCCACGAACCCAAAGCTCAGCATTTGCATCATTCCTGGCTACAAAGTGAACCTCCCTTTTCTTCTTGGTGACAATTCTAAATGTTCCTGACTGATTAACATCAGCTTTGCGACGATTCTTACGAAACTTGGGACTAGGTCCCAATGTGGCTTCCATAATGAAGACATTTCTCCTTCGTGACTTTCCCCATGTGAGCATACCAGTTTTAAGCATCCGGACCATCTTCATATGGGGAGAACCTTTTCCTTGCCTTGTATGCTTGCAGAGTTGATCACCTGCAAGCACAAATTTCCTTGCAAGATGATCTAATATGACACCTTCTGCAACTTTTGATAAATTATTGGAATTTCTCCTAGCAAGCAACAATGCAGTTTCACCTTTGGCATTGACAATACTGCAGTCAGCTCCACCTAGAACTAAGAGTTTGCAAGCATCTGCATGGCCTTCTCTTGCAGCAAGCATCAAAGGTGTGTAACCATCCCCATCAAGGGCATTGACTGTGCATCCTCGTTTCAGAAGTTGCCCAATGGCTTCAAGATTCCCTCTCCGTGCTGCATAATGAAGTGCTTTAAACTCCTCCCCTTTTAAGCCCTTTGCTATGGTGGCATCCAACATAATCTTCTCAAAAAGTTCTCTTGTCCCATGGATTTGATATAAGCCAAGAGCTGTCTCACCCTTCTTGTTCTTCAGCCTCAAATCAGCTCCAGCAAAAACAAGGACTTTAAAAGCCTCAACATGACCTGCTTTTGCAGCAATCATTGCAGCAGAAAAGCCATGTTTATCCTGTTCATTCAAGCTTAATCCCGGCTGTTGTATAAGTTTCTGAAGAAGCTTAGCATCACCAAAGCTGGTCACAAAATGGAGTGGAGAAAATATTTGGAAATTGCTCGAGTATACTTTTTTCCCAGATCTTATTGTTTCTGAAATGATTTGATAAATAGAAGAAACACAATTGTTTACTTCTGCTACGTTGACTGCATTTTGTCCCATTTTATTTACTACTGCCAAATCAGCCCCTGAAAATAACAACTCTTTGAAGCATTCTAGATGGTTGGATTTTATGCTCAGCATAAGTGCAGTTTCACCTGTCTCTGTCGTTGCATTCAAATCACATCCATGTACTATTAACTGCTTTAAAATAGTAAGACAACCCATTCTAGCTGCCATGTGAAGAGGACGGAATTCTTGTCCATTTGTCGTCCTTACACAAAACTCAGCATTAGCTCCAGCATCCAGAAGCACCTGAACAGCCCTCGAATTGCGGCAAAGAATGGCATGACAAACTAATGTCCTTCCTCGATGCTCACTATCAGGGGTCAAGCGTTGCAGAAGCAGTTTGAGAATGGTGCCACTTGCTTCATAGTATTCAACAGCACACCATGCTTCATTAAATGGCTCTGCTAGACCTGCCCCAACTCGCAACTCTTCACCTGAACATATATCCCAGGACCAAGCTCCAAGTCTGACTTTACAATCTGTATTTACACCTGCCTGAAATTTTGGAGAAACAAGCTTAAAGAACATGCATAATATGAATTTGTTCTATTCAAAATTATGCATTACATGACATTGAAATTTAGGCCACCATACAAACGGCATCAAGGTGACAACTCTATCTACCAGAGTGACATGCATTACAAGCTTTAATATGAAACTTTCAAACATGCAACCACATAGATCATGCTTTCATTACAACCAGGACAATTCATTGTGTTTGTGTTTACTTCAAATTTTGGCAAACTCCTAATGAAATTCACACTAGCATGTTGAAAAGGTTTAAGTAAATACCTCCAACAAATATCTCACTACTGGAGCTTGTCGGCTAACAATGGCAGCAACTAGGGGTGTGCAGTCAACATTAGCATACAAAGCAGGCTTGGCCGAACGCAAGAGAGCCCTATCCCATGAGTTTGCATTCACCCCACTCTGCATATACCCAAACCTACCAAATTATATTTCTCATGTAGTAAAACAATAAAATGTCTAGTTTCCCTTTTGTATCCTCCTCGTTCTAAGGCGGTTCAACAGAGAACACATTAAAAACATAACAAATATAATCATGGAGCAACTGTAATAGACATGTTATCCATGTACTGCAACTTGCATGATAAGTGAGTACAAAAAAAAACTTAAAATGAAACATACCTTTATTAAAGTTGCAACAATGCCAACAAATCCTCGGCAGCAGGCACGGACTAACGAATGCACAGAGACAACTGGCCTGGTCATCTCTGAGTTGATCAATAACTCGACAGCTTTAGTCTGACCATAAAGGGATGCTTCCAACAAAGCATCCTCACAAGCCAGCTGAGACGCTCCTGCTTTCAGAAGGATACCCAATACTTCAAGATGACCTTCTCGAGCAGCAGCTGTTGTTGCATAACCTCTAAAGAGTTTCTGGTTGACATCTGCACCAGCTGACTGAATGAAAAGGGGGAAAAAGAACAACATCAATTATGTCTTACCTTCAATATAAAAAAGGTACTTCAATAATTTCAATATATCAAGATTGAAATAGATTGTTCAAAATTTTCAATCAATAGGAAAATGCAGAATCAGGGCTCCTAGAAGATACATGGTTATTAACATAAACTAAAGTAAAACTAATTCAACATATAAATGTTAAAGAGGGGCAACTCCATTATTGATAACAATAAAATCATGTAGGGCATACAAAATCTTTTTAAAAGACAGCTTATAGGTGTATTACAGCTCTTCCACAGTTTCTTTCGTGAGAAAGAAATAAAAAAATAACATAAAACAATATTAAACCAGAAAATTTTATGATTAAAAAATTCCGTGATCCAAGGCAAATATCGATAGGAATGCTTAGATTGTACTCTTTATTGATGTACCAAGAGAATTTTCCTCATTTGCAACGAAGTCCAGTTTCCTTGTTTCTCCAGATTCTTCAATTTTTAAAGAGATGGAACAAGAGTTAAATGCTAAAAAAAAAATCCCAATACTTTGATGCACTAATAGTTCTTCAGGAATCAGATCCCGACACTAGTTCTAAGAGGCCTCTTGATATGAAGGCCCTTATAAAAATAGGAACCAGCATCCAAAGAAAATCTCTAGTAAATAATCAGAACAAGAAAATGAAGGACCAGTTAACCATGCTTTTCCATTGGCAATCAACCTTTGCTAGGTATTTTGTTAAATCAAACTTAAACTATTTCGTGGATGAAAAAGTTATTTGACTCTTCCCTTTATGTTGTATGGAAGACGAGGGATGAAAAGTTGACAGCAATCTTTGTTGTCGAGTTTAAATGGATTGGCAATACTGGATCTACCGTGAGCTTCATCAAACAGTAAAACCCAAAGAGTTATTCGAATGAAAGATAAAAGTGAAAATTTCCTTCTCTCCCAAAAGATGTTGCCCACAAAAGGTCTGTTATGTCTTGGCTGTGACCTAAAAGTCACCTTTGTATTGGCCATCGATTTTACAGGCTACAAGCCTCCCTTTCCTCTTATGTAGTGCCAATAAAAAAGGGGTTGGAAATTTGGTTTGCAAACCTAGAACCCACAAAACCATACTTTATCTAGACTGCTTATTCCAAAAATTAAAAACGTCTTATAGCTTCATGCCCATCTGATGTTAAGATAAGGACTGATTAAATTCTTTACAACTAGAGAACAACAAACAATCTTCAAAAGTAATACAGAGCGAAATGTTTTTATGTTTACCAGAAGTCTGCGTACAAGCTCAATATTCCCTGCATGGGCAGCTGCAAATAGAGCTGTGACATCAGTTTTAAACTCTTCGTACTCAATCTTAACTTCATCCGGTGCTTCCTCGTGTTGAACAATATCTGTGCACTTCACCCTCAAGCTTACGGTACCTTTATAATTCACATCCACAAGAGGATTAGCGAGGCAATCAGCCACAGTCTTGACATCTCCTTTGTAAGCTGCTTCTATAAGCTTCTGAGAATCATGGTCCAGCGGAACAACCGGCCTCACCATCTTGCAGGACAGAAAAATCCTATGCTCAAAAGCATATACCAATACATGCCACAAGGATATCCTCTACTGTACACTAGGACGGGTATGAGCCACAATTCTTCAGTGATATGAAGGCTTCTCTTTTCCAACTGAACTATAATTTATGCCCCTTTTAGAACAAACAATAAAAGCTTGATAGGGGGAAAAACATATATACTACTATTAGTGGATTATGGTCTGTCTCATCTCCCTTCAAATTCCCTGGCTTTCAATTTGCTTTTAAATCATTCATTCTATACAGCAATAATATCATTGAGAGCCTCACAGCCAAGGTTTTCAAGCCACCCACCACAAAAGCCATCCAGGAGAAGCAGAGGGCCTTGGCAAACCTGTCCACAAACTGATCTCTATGCTCCATGTCTTACCCCACATTTGAAATAACAAAACAGTACTAAAACCCATTCAGTCTCCTGCAACACCCCTGTCCTGTTCTAGCCCCATAAACCACAAAAAATCCAAGTCCTAACACCTGATCCAATCTTGACATGTCACCAACACCCACACAACATCACAAAATGGGCAATCGCCCATCACAACACCACAAAATGCCTATGTAAGTCATCAGCACCCATCACAACACCACAAAATGCCTATGTAAGTCATCAGCACCCATCACAATAACACAAAATGGGTATCCAAATCATCAGCACCCATGTCACTACAACACAAAGTGGACATGTAAACCGTCACCACCCAACACAAACAGGGCAAAATCATCAACACCCATTACAGCAACAACAAACCGGGAATGCAAATCATCAGCACCCATCACGGGAGCCCCAACTGGGCATGCAAACCAACAAGACCCAAAATGGGTATCCAAAACGCAACACCCACCTCACCAACAATAACAACAACAAATGGGCATAACTGATCCAACCAACAGATTATCACCCACTCCTCATTATCAGCACCACAACACTCCAGTCCTAAAAAACCAAATTTCTAATTTTTAAGGTGACCATGTCTCTTCTCCCAGTCCACCACAGTTGATCAACACGCAGAAGCAATGTCAAACCCATACGTATCTCCCACTTTGACCAACGAACAACCGAAAATCATGCTATATACACATTGAGTATCTATCCCACCAATGACTTATACCCAGTGACTATATCCACTCCACCATCTAAGCATTGGCTGTTACCCCTCCTGAATAAAAACACCCCCCTCCACCCCAGGGCCCAGCTATCCAATCTACCAAATCCTAACTAAATGTACCCCAACGGAATATTTAAACATGAGGGGTTTCACACTCCCCCAAATGTCATTGCATGCAGGAGACCTACCTCAGATTAGACATCACCTAAATTAACATTACACGACATTATCAAGATAAAAAAAAAGTGATCAAATGTGATCAAGGCTTCTGGGCCTTGAAGGCTTCAAGGCTTTTATAACTTCTCCTGCTTGTCGTTTTGTTTTCAAACGGCAAAATCAAGACATCCCCAATGCACTTGGGGGAAAATCCCCAACGACGCCGCTAACAACACTACTAGCTACTAAACATTGAACTGCTCGTTTAAAAAATGGTTGTCCTCTGCGTTGCACTTCAAGCGGATCACACCAAGTCCAAGTTTTCCCTTTTTTCTCTTCTACTTCTTGTTGTACTTGATTTCTTTTTTAAGTGTTATCCACGTCTGCAAAGAGTTAGAATAACTACAGACTTTTTTTTAAATTATTTTTCTCGACCGGCCTCATGTGACCTCTGCTGCTGTTTTTTAGCCCATTGTGACCAATGGGTTTGCTAAGGTAAGGGTGCTGGTGTGAATCTGGTATGTTTGATATGTGATGTTTTTACCAGTAAGGATATTATTTGCAATATTTGTGATGTGATCCGGGTTCAATATTCATGTGTATAAGTGATCCAGTTCAATATCCATGATCAATTGTATATAAAAAAAATCACTATGTTTAATTTATGATATATTAGACAATGTCAATGCATCCTATATATGTGGAGTGGATCTTTACTGCTTTCCTCTATAGTTAGAATGGATTTTAACTGCTTTCCTATATAATAGGGGTGAAGTTATACCCTTTAAATAGGACAGCTGTCGATAGATAGTTTTTAAATTTTTAATTTTTAAAAAAATTAAAAATAAGATAAAATATAATAGATGATATAATTAATTGATTTAAATTAGAAAAAAAATTAGATAAAAATAAAAGAAATCATTTATTTTTATTTTATAATTTAAATTTAATTTTTTTTAATAAAAATCTAAAAAAATTATAAAATACAGATTAAAAAAAGCTGGATGTTTTTCAAGTGATACAAATACATTTCGACGCATTTAAGGTAAATTTTTAAAGTAACTTTTTTTTATTTCTATGATAACTTTCATGGGGCCAACCTTTGAGGGTAAAAAATCTATAACTAACAAATGTAGGTCATGATGATACCTATTTGCAATTTTCTTCCTTGGACTTTTCCCTAAGACTACTACATGAAAAGATAGCAGAAAGGGATTGATTTGGCCACCACATTGTGGGCTTGTGGGGAGGCAAGCACTTGAGCAAAATTAGGTTGTACTCAGTGTGGGTCAACCATGTTAGTGTGAAAGAGAAGAGTTCCATTCCTATAATAACTTGTTTGTTCTTTGTTCTTGATGCTTGTATACACATCAGCCTTTTTAATTGTTTCTAAAGGATTTTTGGATGGTCTCTTTTACTTTTATTGATATAGGGTGTGGTGTTCATGGAAAAGATCACTAGGCCTGCAAGGTTTAGGATCCAAGGGTGAATATCACTTCCAAGAAGAGTAGGGATCTTGTCAACCCTTGGATCCTTATCCATGGCCGGCCTTGAACCTCCCTCAAGTTAGTAGTCTTTGGCCCTAGTCAAAAGGGTGTCGGTGTAGAATACCAAAATATTTTTGTCACCATTAATTTGGGCTGAAAACAACTTTGTTTATTATGCTATCTCCACGTGGAGATTGACTTGGGAGGCAGTCTGAGACCCATTTTGATCAAAGATTTTAATTTTTCCTATGTCTATATTAAAGGCTTCTTATAGTTGTGGGGATTCTCTTTGAATATTGGACGGTAACCCTTCCAAATTGGAATATCCCTATTGTTGGTATCTCTGGTCTCAATCAAAATGGTGTCAGAATAACAGATTACCTTTATATGATAATGTATATATTCCCATCATTTTGTGGGGTTTCTGTGTGGCATTGTTTACTACGAAGGTGATGTTTTAGTTAAAACGCTATCCCCTATAAAATAAATGTGCCATGGCTCCAAATTTGGAAGCAAATAAGCCTGTCCAGCAACGTGGGGACTCCTCTGACAACATGCCGAGAAGGCCTGCAATCTCCTCATGTTGCCATTTTTTAAGAGGCTTTCTGGTCAAGTGGTGTCAATTTTGTCGCCATTCATATGTGTGATTTTGGTGTCGCATTTCTTATTGGATTTCAGCGCGTGGTTTATCGGATTACGAGACATGATGTATAACCCTAATTTAGGGGACATTATGTATAACCCTAATTTATGGAGGATTTGAGTATTAGATTTTTATTCAGAGTTTTATAGTTTTATTATTAAAGTTATAAGAAATTAATCAAACCTCATTTTACAGATTTGGATCATAATTATTTATTAATTATTTGATAAGATTTAAATCAGATAAAAATAAATAAAAATAGAACATAGGTTTTTCTTAAAAGAGTTGAAGAATTTATTTGATTATAGACCTTACATTAAAAATTTATTCATAGTAAGTGAAGTTTCCTCGATCAAGAATCCAGTTAATCATCGCATTTGTCACCCTGATCTCTAAATGTGTAATTTCATTGTCTCAAAGCATTGTTGGGTAATATGTATTTGCTCAAGTATTTTCCAATCTGTTTTTTTTTGCTTGCATGGTCTTTTTAAGTGGTTAATCATAATTTAGGAGTTTGCTTCCACATGGTAATCCCCTTAAAATAGCATATCCCTCTACTAGATTATCGGATAAGATACCTAGGTTTTTTGTGAAGATAAAAGAAGGGGCACCATTCAAGAGGTGGCCTATTCCCCCATACTCGCTCTTCTTGAATTTTCACTTGAGGCTTCATCCGTAATAATCTTACCCATTCCCTTTGGAGCAGGTTTTCGATTCCCAATTTTGATTACTTGTGAGTGATTTGGGGTTACCCTTTTTTATGTGACCATCATTGGAGACACTTGTAATATGGATATTATTTGAATCCACTTTTGGTTAGGATTTTGGAGCTCTTTTAATAGGTATTGGATTGACTCCCTCATATTGGTTGTGATCCTTTGCCAAACAAAGTGGTTGTCTTTATACTCTTGATTGAAGATGCGATTATTTCTCTCCTTCCACAAAATTCTACAGAAGGGGAGTCATCCCCACCTAGAAATTTTTTTGAGTGAGTCGATCCATTTCCTCCCATTTAGGCTACTCCCTCGAAAGTTGTTCTATAGAAGATATCTTAGACCAACAAATGCCTAGCAAAGTTGTCATATGTTTCCATAGTTTAATTGTGATGGGGCATTCTATAAAAAGGTGAGAGATTCTTTTCTCATTGTCCCAACACATCTCACATCTAAAAGGTTCATGCATCCCTCTTTTTATCAATTATTTCCTTATTAGTGCCCTTATATGAAGTAGAATCCAAATGAAGAATCTTACTTTGGGCCAAAGGTTCTATGCCCATAGTTGCATAAATATATCAAGAATGCTAAGTATCTAGAGGTAATTGTATATTCACTCTAATTTTTTTTGTTCCATCCAAGAGTATCCTCTTGAGATCATGAGAGTGATCTCGTTGGGATGGTCCTATAGATTTCTTTTCTTTAATACTCCGGGATTTGGATTGACCACTCCTCTATTGGGATCTATTGCCTTCCTACCTCTCTACTTTTGCTTTAAGGCTTATAGTATTTAGTTACCTTAACCTAATTGTTTCTATGAAGATTCTCCAGCAATGGTCTCTAAGTCGAGAATTGAGTTATTAGAGGAGGATGATCATCCCATGAATCTATCCAAAAGTTAGCCTTCTACCCATTATGGATAATCTAGAATAATATTTCATTGATCATATCCTCCCCTATTATGAGTCCCATTAAGATGGGAGATCCTCTGCTAGGAAGTAAAAACTGGATAAGAACTATCGGGGTTTTATTCTCTGCATATTTGGCCCTCAAAAGTTGAGCCCACAATTCCTCAGGGGATACTAACAATCTCCAATATAACTTAGCTACTAGTGCCTTATTATTCTTGAAAACTGATATGATTCCTAGTCCCCCCTTCTTTTTTTGAAGGCATAACGTATCCCATTTCACCAATACCCATTTTTGGTCTTCCTCGACTTCTTTCCAAGAGAATCCATAGCTTATTTGATCCAATTCTTTAAGAATTTCCTTAGGGATAGATAGCATTAAGGAGTCATAAATAGGTATGATGTTGAGGACTATTTTTATAAGGTTCAGTCGTCCTCCTGTAAAATCCACCTATTAGTCCATTTTCTCAATTTGGCTTTCACTCCCTTTGACAGTCAAATCTATTCCTCCTTTTTGTGCCTCTCAACTATAAGTGGAATTCCTAGGTAGGTGATTGGAAGAGATGCCTTCTTGTATCTCAATTTATCCAACAAAATTATCTCCTGCCTAGATGAGAAACTAAAAAAGATAACGTTAGATTTTTCTTCATTTATTAGTTGTCTAGTTGCTTTTGTAAACCGTCCTAGAATCATTTTAAATATAGAGGTATCCCTTGTTGTTGTTTTCCCTAATAATGTAGAGTCATCAACAAATTGTAGATGATTAATTGGTTGAGTTCTAATTGTATTATTATTCCCTCTAAAGCTTCGATTTCCCTATCCTTAACTAATATTTTGCCCAAATATTCATCCAATATGATGAATAGGTATGGAGATAAGGGGTCTCCCTACCTGATACCTTTGAAAACTATAAATAGCTAGGTAGGAGCTCCATTTACTATAATCATGTAGGATATCAAGGAAATATGTCCCTTGATCCATTGTACCTAATCACCCAAGAATCCAAATTGTCTTATCACGTTTAAGAGGAAGTGCCAATCAACTCTATCATATGCTTTGGATATGTCTAGCCTAATAAACATGAAGGGTATTTATTGTACCTACATAGAGCGCATGGCCTCATGAGCTACGACTATCTCATCCAAAATTTGTTTTCCTCCACAAAACCACCCTATGCTAGAGAAATAATTTTGTGAAGAAAAGGTTTGATCCTTTTTACCATGATCTTAGTGATAATTTTAAATAGGATATTACAAAGGGCTATTGGTTGGTATCCAGAGATGTGTTTAGACTCTTGGGTCTTTGGAACCAATGTTATATATGTCTTGTTCACCTCTTTAAGCACAACTTTAGCTATCCTAGCCTCTTCTACCACTTCCAATAGTTCTTCCTTAAGTATATCCCAAAATTCTTGGTAGAATTCTATAGGAAATCCATCTGGACTTGGATTTGTGTCTTTTTGCATCTTGAAAACTATCTGATGTAGTTCTTTGGCAGTAATTGGGGTAGTTAAAGTTATATTATCTTCCTTTTTATGATAGAAGGAATCTCTTGGAGTCATTCCTATTATGTCTCCTGATTTAGTGGTTATGCCTTATAGAGTTGGGCAAAGACTTATATTGCTATATCTTTCATCCCATCCCAATGTGTGTATTGAATCACTTGCTATTGTTTTTATGGAAAAGATGAAATTGTGTGACTGTTTTGCTAGGAGATATTTATGGAAGAAGCTAGTGTTCCTATCTCCCTCCTAGAGCCATTGGATCCTATATTTCTATTTCTACATGATCTCTTCTCTATTGTTCCATTGAGCAATAAGCCTAGACTCCTCCTTGCTTCGAATCTCAATAGTATCATATGTTCATATTTACTCATTTAAGTCCTCAAGTTTGGTTAAGATATGTTGTTTCTTTTTCTTTGTCATCAAACTTCTCCCAGTTACATGTTCTCAATTTGAATTTGAGGTACTGAATCCTCCTACTAAAATTGTACATCTTTGTACCATGCTTGTGTTTACCCTCTTGCCACCCACCATTATTGAAATTTATCTTGGAAACTACTATCTCAAAACTACATTAGCTAGAATCTAAAAGGAGCATGACGAGGTCTAGTCTTACACACTTCCACCAAAACCAACCAATGCTTTGATTCTTATTTTTTAAACATTTGTGCTCTTGGAATATATCCATTACTCAAAAACTTCTCTGATAACAAAAATCTATCTAGTCTTTCTATAATGCATGTTGAGAGTTACCTTTTATTAGACCAAGTCATCAAATAATTGTCTGGTTTGATATCTACCAGATGAATATATCTAATATGCTCCATGATGAGGTTGGTACTACTCCCTAGAGTGTGATTTCCCCTATATTCTCTTCCAATGAGAGGATGGTGTTGAAATATCCACATACAATCGACCAAGCTACAAATAAATAACCAATAATATAAGCTACATTTTTTCATTATTATTTTTCATCTAGGCGGATAGGAGAGTATACATTAAGACATAACTAATGTTGAGAAGAATGTGTACTTTGGGCTAGTAAAGCCAAAATCCCCCAACTTCCCATTGTTTGGTGTATCACTATCTCTTTCAGATCCTAAAGATAAGTTACTCCTCTAGAAGCTCCTTGGGAGCTTAGGGATACCACCCTACACACAACCAATTCTTTTTAGAAAAAAAAATGTATCTCTTCTTTTGACACCTTTATTTCTTATATGAAAACCATCCATGATCAGTTTTGTTGAATCATTTGTTTTACTTCCTTATGCTTTACTCGGCTACCTTGAACCCCTCAAATATTCCAGGTGATGCACTTCATCAAGCACAAGGATTGAAAATGTGGGTAAGATCCTTGACCTTACCCATTGCTTTTAGCTTTGCATCTTCTTTCACTATTTAATATTGAGTAGTCTTCCTGCATACTCTTTGGTATGTATCTAGCTTCATATTTTTAGTAGACTCCTAACTCACTCCCATTGAATTTAGGATGGAATCCAAACCTAGCGTATATGAGAAAACCACCATGGCACTATCAAAAGATTCCTAGGTATCACCTCTATTATCTATTCCTTTATGAGTTCCTCTATTTGATTGGTTAGAGTCATTATCTTTCTTTTGGCTTCTATTTTTCCTTTGGGATTGCTTCATCTTTTGGGATGGGTTCTCTTATGGGATACTTGGTAGATCTAGAATTGGCTCAATGTTGCAATTGATTTCTTCAATTATTGGTTCCCTTTTAGGGCTTGAAGAGGAGTTTTTAGGATCTCTATCTCCATGATGTTCTCCTCATCATCCATTGGGAGGTTAGCAAATTTATTGGTGGAGATGACTACCTGATCTTTAGATGTTTGTTTTCTCTGTATGTTATTTTGTTTAGGCATTTCAAAACCTCTAAAGGTTGTTTCTTCTTGTGTCTGCTCAAGGATCCAATATTTGCAATCCCTAGATAGCTAACCATATTCATGACAAATCCTGCATCTAAATGTGATGTTCTCATAGTCCACATCTTGTTCGTAGGTATCCTCCCCAAACTGTAGAGTAATATTTTTGGAAAAGTGCTTGTCAAGGTCAATGAGAACATAATTTGTGCCATAAATAATTTATTTAAATTGGCTTGTATTGTCTCTTATCATCATATAATATCCTAGAGTATTGTCTATTTCCATGAAGACATATTAGTTCCAAAATTTCGTTGGTAACCCAAAAAGTCTCACTTAGATTGGTGCTACTAAGGGATATATCCTCATTAACAAAAAGAACCAAGAAATAACCATTGGGGTAAGCAAAAATATTTAACTCATCTTTAGTTCTCCATTGTCTAGCAACTCACATCTTGAAAGCAGGGAGGCCTCGATGAAGACCCAAAAATTAATAGACTAATCCTCTACATTCTATAACACCAATATCACTCTATATGTCTAACATTTGAAGTTGGACTATGGGATAGCCATTCACCGCTTTCATGTACGCCAAAGCTATTTTCCTAGGGTTTGTTTTGGGCATTATCATAAGTCTACAAGAAGTCCTAGAGTTATTAATTGCAATTGTTTGCAGTTGTCCTCTCAGGGCATCCCATAAGATCATGTTTAGTATTTTTTCATTTGAATATCTTTCCATACTAGGGATCGACTCAATTTCCTTGCTATGATCAACAAAATTTACCCATACTTGATTACTTTCCAATGGTCCAAGGTTATTATCCTTTTGAGACATTTTTGCTTATTGCAATATATCCTTAGATTGTTGTTTTAAAGTCAGTCTTCTAACTCTTGTGCATTTGTACCCTTGCTTGGGATTGGCTAATGTGAACTTGAACGAATCTTTAGATTTCTCTTCTTGGAATGGGATTTGATCACCGACTTGTATTATTTGTTCCACTTGCATGTGCCCATGGTAATTTTGACACTTCTTGAATTTCACTTCCTCTAGCTTATTTTGCATATTGGTCTTGTTCCCATGAAATTCTCCTTCCACCATTTACGGCTTTATTGTTTTGTTTTCCACCTATCTCTATAAACCCTCAGCCAGGGATCTTTGTAAACTCCCCTTTGACGTTTCTGACTTGCATTCTACACCTTTAGCTTGAAAAGAGGTTGATCGAGTTCCTTCACTTTGGTTTCTAGCAGATTGTTGAGTCTCTTGCTCGATTCCAAACCCAAAATCTACAACATTTTTTTAAAACTACTTTATTGATGTTTTTTTATAAGATATTATTTTCATTGTCGTATATTTATATGAGAGAATTTCGTTATGGTAAAAAAAATCACATGTTTATTATATATATATAAGCTCCTTCACTCACTGACACCCTCCATAGTAGTTTAAACCATTTTTATATAAAATTTGAATTTTATTTAAGTATTTTTTTCCAATTGGTTATATGGGATTGAAACATGCCCCACCCGTATTACATCATCACTACATAGTGGTATTACAAAAAAACTTAAATATTATTCATGTCTCACTTGTCAAGATCCGAGCCTTGGTCTCCTCCTTAAATATTGAGGAATCTAACTGGTTGAACTAATGCCACTTGATAATTTTATTTAATTGTTGTAATATAATGTTTTGTGTAATTTCTAGTTTAAATTCAATTAGAAAAAATTAAATCTAAAAATAATTTTAATATAAATACAAGAGTTTAAAATTAAATTTCAAAGGTTTGTAATATTTATTTCAACAAAACTTAAATATTATTCATGTCTCACTTGTCAAGATTTGAGCCTCGGTCTCCTCAAATATTGAGGAATCTAACTGATTGAACTAATGCCACTTGATAATTTTATTAAGTGTTGTAATATAATGTTTTGTGTAATTTCTAGTTTAAATTCAATTAAAAAAAAATTAAATCTAAAAATAATTTTAATATAAATGCAAGAGTTTAAAATTAAATTTCAAAGGTTTGTAATATTTATTTAAAAATGTTTTTTATTTCATTTTATTTATTTTTATGTTTTACTTATAAACATTTTTTTTTTTTTGGATTTGGTTATTGTGAGAAACCCCCTATGACCAACGTACAGGGCTGAGCAGTCTCCTCCCAACCATGACCCCTCCTAAAATCGAGAGCTATATTTATCAATAGCTATACTTATCAATAGGGAATTTAACACAAAGCCACCACACATCCACCCCCTCACACACTCGTCTACACTGCGGTTTGAACCTTGGACCTCTCAAAGAAGAGCCAAATCCCGAACAGTTGCACTGCACCCGAGGTGCTGCTTATAAACATTTTATTTTTATATAATATTTTTAGGTCAAACCATAGTTCAAATGTGTCAAATTATTTAGCAAGCAAAAAAAAATTCAAATTACATTTTTCATAATTAATTCATGGTGATCATGTGGGATCCGTTTTAATCCCATTTAACCAATTATTTATATTTATACATACATACATACTGAGGAGGTCCAAGGTTATGCGGTCTATGTGGTTGTGTGTTGAATCTTCTATTGATAAGTTTTGCTCTTCACCTTATAAAAGGTCATGGTAGAAGTCCAAGGTTCAAACTGTGGCTTGTGTGGTATGTTGAATCCTCTATTGATAAGTTTAGCTCTCCCCCTTATAATAGGTCATGGTGAGATGGAAATACCTAACCACAAGAGTTTGAGTTTTTTCAAATCCACATGAGTTTAAGGTTTTGCAGCCTGTGTGGTTGTATGTTGAATCTTCTATTGATAAGTTTAGCTCTTTCCCTTATGAAAGGTCATGGTGGAGGTTCAAGGTTCAAATTGTGGTGTGTGTGGTTGTATGTTGAATCCTTTATTGATAAGTTTAGCTCTACCCTTTATAAGAGGTCATGGTGAGATGAAAATACTAACCACAAGAATTTGAGTTTTTTCAAATCTACAAGAGTTTAAGTTTTGTAATACATATTATATTGGATTAGATTATATATATTAACAAGACATTATGTATAGGAGAGTGGTCAATTTTTTTTTGATTTGGTTAGTGTGAGAAACCCCTACTATGAAGGCACTGGGCTGAGCAGTCTCCTCCCAACCATAAGTGGTCAATTTGTTTTTTGATTTGATTAGTGTGAGAAACCTCTACGATTATATATATTAATAAGACATCATGTATAGGAGAGTGGTCAAATTTTTTTGATTTGGTTAGTGTGAGAAACCCCCACTATGAAGGCACTGGGCTGAGCAGTCTCCTCCCAACCATAAGTGGTCAATTTGTTTTTTGATTTGATTAGTGTGAGAAACTTCTACGACCAACACACAGGGCTGAGCAGTCTCCTCCCAACTATGGCCAATCTTTTTTTTGATTTGGTTAGTGTGAGAAACCCCTACGATTAATGCACAGGGCTGAGCAGTCTTCTCCCAACCATAACCTTTCGTAAAATCAAATCATTGAACAGTCTCCTCCCAACCATAAGGGTCAATCTTTTTTTTTTTATTTGGTTAGTGTGAAAAACCCTTGCGACCAACGCATAGGGCTGAGCAGTCTCCTCCTAACCATAACCCCTCATAAATCCAAAAGATATGCTTATCAATAGGGAATTTAACACACAACCACCACACACCCACCCCCTCACATACTTGCCCACGTCGCGGGTTGAACCTTGGACCTTTCGAAAAAGAGTCAAATCTCGAACCGTTACGCTATTCCCCTCACGAAAGTGGTCAATCTTTAATTGTATCAAATTCATAAAAGTTTGAATTCATTAATTTTTCAAAAAACTTAGATTTAAGTATTAACAACATTAAGATCCTCGTGGTCAACACTTAACTTTTTTTTATACAATAGAGGCGAACCTTTAACCTCAAATTAATTGACTTATCTTCACTATAAACCAAATTTTTTTTTTTTTTTTTTAAATTGGTTAAATATAATGATTGACACAATTCTGCGCATAGCCTGTTCACCCAAAAATTTAAAGAGATAAAGAAAATAAAATATAAAAAATTAATAATAATTTATAAAAAAGAAAATTCACAGACCAAAATAACTAATACAAAATTTTAAACAAAAATATAATAAACATTTATTCCTAAATATATTTTCTGGACTTCCATTAAAAACAAAACATGTAATAACCCATACATATTATTTTAATTAAACCTTTTTCATCACACGTGTTAATTTAAAATCAAAGTCTTCCCTCTGAAGTTTGGAAGTTTAGGGTACACACAGTGTCCAATCAACCACCTCCATTAATTACCCTTCTATACATTCTAACTGACCAGGCGTTGTAATAGGGTGGTGATGGACGATCAACAACCACCCTTCAATAGATTCTAACTGAACGGGAGTTGTAATAGGGTGGTGATAGAGAAGTTGCAAGCATAATAGACAATCATTTTGGCATGTCCTTCAAGTTAAGGGTGTTCTATTTTCATTTGATAAGCTCTATCAATGTTAAGGTGGGACCTTGAATAGTTAATGTTTTATTTTTTTCTTTAAAGCATTATCAAAGTATGCATGCATAACCACAAGCTAGAGAAGAAGTATCCCACACGTCACATGTTCGTACAAGACGTTTACAACACATAAAGATGGCTAACTTTAATGGCTAACTTTAATTTTTCAATATGCTTAGAAACGTACTTTAATGGCTAACTTTAATTTTTCAATATGCTTAGAAACGTTTACACCACATAAAGATGGCTAACTTAAAATTTTCGATAAATTTAAGTTTGATTTTTAAAAAGTTAAAAATTTATTAATTTCATATTTACGGAAGTAAAGATTATAAAAGTTTTGGATGCAACTTAAAAAATCTTTCTAAAGGAGAGATTCCACCCTGAAAGAAGGTCCCCCTCCACAATGCTTGTATGGAAAGCAAGCTTCACATCAATCAAATTATGCTTATCATTAAAAAAAACCAAAATATGCCTATAATTCCTTCTTTTAATAGAAAGCATCAAATTATAGTAAAGTGTTCATTGTTTTTAAGAAAATAAATGAAATTATAGGCAGGGGTTTCTTTCTGCCTTCCAAGGAAGATAAGGTAGTTGCTCGTTTTTGATGCAAGACTTCATAATTTCCCAAGTGGGGGCCTATTGCAATCTATTGGTGATGTGCATAAATTATTTGATGGAGACGAATCAATTCAGTTGGCTAAACATCATTACAATATAAACCTTATCAATGCTATGCAAATATTGTTAGGACTTTAATATACACATTTGTTGCCTATGGTGATGTGCATAAATTATTAGGTGGAGACGAATCAATTCAGTTGGCTAAACATCATTAGAATATAAACCAGATATTGCTAGGACTTCAATATACACATTATATATACCATTTATATATTGTTTTGTTGCCCATGCTTAACAAGTAAGTATCCATTGGGCTAATAATTGTAACCAACCTTTATCAAATAGAGATTTATATAAATGAAAAGATGGGCCCATCATTTTTTTTTTCAGTTGGTGAAGCTTTCAAATTTTATTGCTATTAATACCTTTTTGCCGCCTAATGTTGTGTTTTTTTGAACCTTTACCCTTTTCATTCTACTTTTTTTATTAAGAATGGAGGGAGTGCACTTTTTGAAAAAATGCAATTGCGTGGGTTGCATGCCAATTTAAAGGAGTTTGGTGGTTGTGACTTTTATCCATTCTTCCACATTTAGAAGATTTGTTTATAGTATTTCATTGACCACTAAAATGAAGCCGACTTTAAAGGTGATGTTGACAATGGTATATACTCCACCACCAGACTTTGAGTTCAAATAAAGCACAATTAACTATATTTATTCTTCTACCTTATCAACATAGGAAAACTGCCAAAACGGGACACTTTTTGAATTTGAAGGAATCTAATCGAATTCAAATCGAATAAACTATTGCCATTTATAAATCATTATAATATGTTTATTAAAAGTATCTTTTTATGTTTTTTTTTAAATTATAAGATTAATTAATTATAATTTATAACTATATAATAGTATTATAATTATGTATGTAAATTTTTTTATAATTATTTATGACTATATAATGGCATGATGATTATATATGTAACTTTTGATAAGATTATTATTTTTTTATTGAGAGCTGATTTCATACGCTATTTGGATAAATAGTAATTTTGAAATTAGTGTATGTAATAGTAATCATGATGAATGTTTAAAGTAAGCATCAATTATTCAAAAAATAATATGTATTAATAGAACATTAAAATCATATTATAAATTTTTAAATTAGATTTTATAGTTAATTAATTATGATTAAGTTGAATAAAATTATAATATAATTAAAAAAATGTTATGAAAGAGATTTTTAAATAAAATTTGATTCACATATTTTAAGTATCTATTTTTTATTACTTATACAAGATTAAAAAAACATTTAATAAACTTGTAACCTCATTTAAATTTACTAAATCATTTAATTTTAAAAATTTATTATAAATTAATAATTTAGATTATATTTATCAAGTGGCATTAACATTAGCTTAACCAGTTAGATTCCTCAACATTTAAGGAGGAGACCAAGGTTCAAGTCTTGCTAAGCTATAATACCACTATGTGGTGATGATGTAATAGGGATGGGGCCCTTTCAATCCCATATAATCAATTGAAAAAATAATTATAGGTTATAGGGATGATGGTTAAGGCTTATGAATATCTACAACCTAAATGTATTTGAATATTTTTTAATTGGTTATATGAGATTGAATGTTTTTTTTAATTGATTATATGGGAGGTTCCACTATATTGCATTATTACAACTAGAAGTAGTGTTACAAGAGTTTATTAAGCATCACTTGCAAAGATTCAAACCGAAATCTCCTTAAAATTTAAGGAAATATAACTAATTGAGTTAATATCATTTGATAAATACATTTGAATGTTAATTTAAATGTTAAATAGAGTTACATAGTCTCTAAAATTTGATCTCTTAAAAAATATATAATAAGAGCATTTAAAAACAAGATTTAATCACAAACTAACCTTCTCCTTGGCATTGTCTATTATTTAGTTTGAAGCAAGAATCTTTTATTTTGACGAGCTTAGCATTTTAGAAATAGAATTAATGACTTGATCTCAACTATACAATTAGTTAGAAGTTAACTTTGTGCTAAAGATATAATTTTTAACAATATGACCTTTAAGATATTTTTTAATTATGATTTCGATTAATTTATTAAATTATTTAGTGTAAATTTATCTAGAAAATGGTCAAGAGCGAGTGCAGCCGAAAACAAGTGCAAGTGCTGACGAAGACACTGAGAAATAAAATCACACTACATAATATTATTCATATGAGGGACTTTAAATAATACATTTAACAACCATAATCTTCTAAAATAAGAAGATGCTTAACCAAAAGCTATAGTTAAGCTAAGATGCTAACTAATAGATCTTGCTAACTCTAACAAGAAGACTAATCATATTTAAAGACTTAGGACTAGAAGATCCAAATGTGTCGATATTTACAAGTTGAAATAAGATATTATTCAATCACACCTAGACTTAGGACTTAATGCTTAATTATATAAGTAAATATAACCTAGTATAGAACACACATTCTAACTTAGACTTAGGACTTTAGGATTTAGTAAATAATAAAATAAACTAAGCCTAATAAATATTAGCCTAGATCTAATGATGTCCACATCATCCCTCTCCACCATAGAAGCATTGGACTCCAATACTTCTACAATAGGGGTGAAGGGGTGAGATACAACACACTGAAAATAAAGCTGACTGAGATGCTGAACAAGATCATGTGGGCCATGAGTCGTAGTCGATGCTGGAGTAGAATATCATGGTACATATCGATCATCAATCAGTGTAGGATTTTGATGAGGTAAAGATGAAGCACCAATAGTTTATTGCGGAGTTGATGAAGTCTACTAAAAATAGTAACCGATGAGGATGGAATGAAGATGATCACTCTAAAACAAGTGGAAGAAGAGCTAGAGCAACAAGAGGAGGTATCAATGAAGAACTTACCTTCGTAGGTGGAGGTAATGCAGTAGAAGATGATGATGAAGCCACCTTGGAAGGAGGCGGTGCAGCAGAAGCAAGTGTGTCATGAGATCTATTGAAGACTAAGACTATCATCTCTGGTAGATAAAAATTAGGTGTAAGTGTGGTCTGTGGCTAAGAATGAAGACTAAGACTATCATCTACTGCTAATTTTAAGAGCGAGAAGATTCTTGTGCTCGAGTGGAAAACTTCTCTTCAACCAATTGTACATGGTTGAAGGCCACATCAATAGTTTCCAAGGGAGTATATTTGAGCTCCCTATACAAGTGCTCTTGAAGGCCACTTGTAAACTTGATAATCAATTCATCTATAGGATATTTCATGCGAAGCAAAATGCGTATCTTGTTGAAAGAAGAAATATAATCTTATACAGACATATTGTAACCTTGGTGCAATCTAAACCATTTCACTTTCAATTCTTGTGCATAATTAGAAGGATAAAAATAATCCTTCAAATATTGAACCAATTTGTCCCAAAAAGTAATGGAATTCTATTCATCTTGTCGATCCAAGATGACTAGCTTTGCTAACCCACTCAATTTAAGTTTAGAAAAAGGAACTTGATAATTTAATAGAACTTTTGTATAAGCAAACCAGATTTCCATGTCCATAATCTAGTTATTTAGCACATCAGGATTTCATGAACCATCATATATATTGACATCACATTTGATATGGGATTTAGAATCTCTAAGGGATTTTTCTTCAAGAGCATACTGAACTGTAATATCATCTACTTTGTTGACCAAATTGCCAATAGTTTATGCTAAGGCTAGCATTTGGTCAGCCA
The DNA here is from genome assembly GCA_028583015.1 of Wollemia nobilis. Lineage (NCBI taxonomy): Eukaryota > Viridiplantae > Streptophyta > Pinopsida > Araucariales > Araucariaceae > Wollemia > Wollemia nobilis. The sequence goes on from JAQPPZ010017258.1 coordinate 185,420, forward strand.
AGTCTAATGCCATTTGAGATCTAGTGTAAGCCAAATCAATTACAAAAGAATAGCCTCTCCTAGGCTATTACAAAAATTCTCAAAATTTTACCTTCTACAAGAGGGATTACAAAAAGTTTGCAAAAATATATCCTCCCTTGTTTACAAATTTGTGCCCTATTCCCAAGAAAAAAATGGTTGCTTTTACAACATGAGGGGAATAAATAAATCTGTAGAAAAATAAATTAATTTATGGGCAATAATGAAATTTTTACAACAAAAAAATTGTTTTTTTTTGCTGTCAATCAACTGCAGCAAGGCATACATCTACAACAAGCTTGATTGGTTAGCATCCACAACATTGGAGAAAGCAACAAAGTAAAAAATGTGCTCCTAATCGTGCTCATGCCAGCCTCACCAGGCTGGCTAATTAATTATAGGTGCATGACACTTTTTAAATGATACTATCATTCACATACAATGGATGTGGGATTTTTTTAACTTGCACAGTGAAACTAACACAAGTAGACAAAAATTTGGTCATTCCATGAGTGGAAATAAACTAAATCAGTCATCACACATGATACCATAGGAAGGAATCAAATCGAACCCACACCATCCACCGTTATACGTGGAAGCTTTTGGGAGTGACCCCCTCGATGCTTATCAAGCCTTTGCTAGTGAATGTTGGCTATCTGCCTGTTTGCAAAGAAGGTTGTTTAAAGACCATGTAGTGCACATCCCCACAAATGTGGGATCATTGCTAACAATAATTCAGGCACTGCATTTCATTGGGAGGTTTCACTCTATCGAAAACCATAGAAGAACTATCAAAAAAGTTAGCAGGTTATCATGAGTCCTTAGAGTTGTCGAAGAATGTAGTGTAATCATCAGAATATTAATCATCGAGAAATAAAAATCCTCGCCAATGAATATTTTTTTTGGAGGAACGCATCATCGGTTGGAGTATCATCAAACTGTACATGGAATTAATGGTTGACACACAATCATAACATCATTTGTAGAGAGCAGAGTTTCAGGTATCCTGAGCTTGTGTCGAACATGGTAGTCACCAAGCTTGTCAAAATTTACACCAGTATCGACAAAAAGGGGTAGGAACTCCCCAAAAATATGAACATCCATAGAATGCTTTCTCGATCATAAGAAAACAACGATTATACTACCGTTAGGTGGAATATTGACATTAGGATGGCATTGGGATGGCTAAATCATCAGGGAGTACTGTGTGAAAACCAGGTTATCGTTGGACTATGCAAATCACAGGCTTCTGTTGTCTGCACCAGTGTGGTCTCTAGAGACAATACGAGTCATCAATGATAGAGTTTATCATTGCACCAGTACAAAAGTCCAATCATCATCGACGATGGTCAAGTTGGCCACTGACTGAATGGTGTTGACCGACTAAATTGGCCATCGAATGGAAATGTCAAGCCATCGATAGAGAAAATGGCCATCGATTATCATTGTCTATAGTAGGTTGGTAGGCAGTGAATTGATCGCCAATGGTGGAACCAATCGAAAAACGTTCCTGAAATTACCCAAATAAGGTAATTTTAATTATAAATAAAATTAATTAATATCAATATCAATAATGTTTTTTTTTTATAAGTAACTAGAATTTTATATACAAATTGGGTTTTTTAAGAGGATCCCAAAACCTTATAAAAAAAAGGGCCATAGCATCGAGATTTAAAGCAACTCCTTAGTACATGAAAATAAACACAAACTGAAAGGGAAAGGGCTAGAAACAACCCTTGATCCAACAGAAAGACCAAATTCTAGAACTAATTAGTGAGACCCACTTCGCCAAAGTATCATCCTCCCATTGCTGGCAGACTGGGATCCTCCCAAGGGTGGATACAACAATTTGGGATCCACCCAAGGGTGGATACAACAGTTTGGGATCCTCCCAGGGGTGGATACAGTGCATCTGCCCAAACCTACACAGGGAGAGCGGGAAGGCCAAGAATAGCCTACAACTAGAAATCCTGCCCAAAAACCCGAAGTAGGGAAATTTAGAAATTTGGAGGGGATCCTCTCCCATGGATGCCTCGAGATGCAATCCAGGTGTAGCAGGGTAGTAAGCAGTCGTGCGAGCAAAGCAACAAGCAGCACCGAGATACAAGCTAGGGATCAGCAGTGGAACAGCCTGGGAAATGGCATCAGGGTCCTCAAAGAAAAAAATGGGAAGCCTCCGCTTGAGCCTAAAAAGAGGAACAACACTACTGGGGATATCTACAGGCCAATATATCCCTATGCACAACAAGGAGAAATATGAGGAAGAGAAAAGGATCCAGGGAAAATAGCAACAGGTGCAAATATAGGATCCTGGAAGCCAAAACTGAAGGAGGAAGGAGGGACCACAATTGCAAACACCCTGATCTCCCCTTAGACCAGTGAATACATAAGTAAGCCCCAACCACTCCAACAAAAAGGTCTAGGAACCATAATACTTGCTCACAAATAGATCCAGGGAACTGGGACCAGAAGCCTCTGAACAGGAACTGAAATGAATAACTTGAGGATCCCAGGCGAGAAGCGAGAATAGGCACAAAGATGGGATCCTTGGAAGCCTAACCTGGGAAAATTGGGGTCTGCATGCACTGATCATGGGTCCCCCCCAAGATATAGACATGCAACAAAAACCCTAGGAACCCCAAAAGAAGGGACCAATATCCCCCCATCCTTGCTCATGGAAGCTTTAGGGAACTAGGACTAGGACTGGGAACAACCCAGGCAGAGGAAGAGGCCCACCCCGAAGGCCAACCAATGCCCTAGGTGTCCACCAAATTGCAGATCCAACAATAAGAAGCCTTCGAATAGGAAATCAAAAAGGGCCCTAGCCAATGGGACTGGACTAGCAGTGACCACGGGTATCCCAAAGAGGAGTCACTAGAAAAAGAGGAAACTGGCCCCCCCAGACCAACCCCAAAGTAGAGAGGACCTCATGGGATGCACCAAGAAGTAGTTGAAAACCCAACCTACCACCACCACCGACCGAGGAAGCCCTGGGAACCAGATCCAAGCAAAAAACTACAAAAAACCCCAAGGGGAAGCCTGAGGGAGATCGGGGAAGGGATCCTAAAAGCATGCAGGAAACCCTAGGAGACCCCTAGGATGCACCAGACCATGGGCTCAGGTAGGGAAACCCTAAAACTATTGGGAAAGGAGTAGAAAGTGGAGAAGGATCTCCTCCCAAGGAGATCATCTGCTACAAAGCATTCCCAAAGCGGGATGACCCGGGATGAGCCAGGGACTGGGCAAGAACTAGGGGAGGGGGAGCAGGGAGAGGAAGTAGGACCCTTCCCCTCCCCCCTACCCTCCTATCCCCTCAATATCAATAATATTAATATTAATTAAATCTTATTATATTTTGGAACTTCACTCTCCAATTGAAGTGAAACTAGAAAACTAGTACCAAAATTGTATGTATGGAAGTAATTAAAATCCTCTAAGTTAAAAGAAGACCAATTTTGAAACTAAAATTAGGAATTTTGAGGAACATTTGTAAGGAAATTAGGAATCTAAACCTATGCAAACTAGATCTTCCTAGCTAAACTAGGATCTAACTATCACAAGCCTAATCACAGGATCTAATACTAGTGATGAAGAAACTGAGAACTAAAATCACACTAAGTAATATTATTCACATGAGGGGCTTTAAATAATACATTTAACAATTGTAATCTTCTAAAATAAGAAGATGCTTAACCAAAAGCTATAGTTAAGCTAAGATGCTAACTAATAGATCTTGCAAACTCTAACAAGAAGACTAATATTACCCAAAGACTTATGCCATCCAAATGTATCGACATTTACAAGTTGGAATAAGATATTATTCAATCACACCTAGACTTAGGACTTAATACTTAATTAAATAAGTAAAAGATAACACCTAGTCTAGAACACACATTCTAACTTAGACTTAGGACTTTAAGCTTTAGTAAATAATAAAATAAACTAAGCCTAATAAATATTAGCCTAGATCTAATGATGTCCACATCAAGTGCATCTGAAAGTGAGTGTAGCCATAAGTGAGTGCGAGTGCAGTCAAAAGTGAGTGTGAGCATGATTCAAGAGTGAGTGTAGCCAAAAGCAAGTGCGAGTGTGAGCCGGGAGTGAGTGCAGTCAATAGTAAGTGCAAGCGCAAGCTAAGAGTGAGTGCAACCAAAAGTGGATGCAAGCACGAGATAAGAATGAGGATGAAGTGTGAGAAGGAATGCAAAGTGTGATCAAGGAACAATTACCATTTCTTGTTCTATATTTTAGGAGAATTTAAAAGACTCATTTGAAAAAAATCTAGGTAACATGGAAAGAAAGTCATTTGTGAAAGTCCTTAAAGTATGAATGGCCAATTTGAAAGTATGGATGCCCTAGTTAGCAATAAGAGGAAGATCAAATCTATGGAAAACCCAGTCCAAGTAGCATATTGTACATCAAAATTTATTATCAAGGATGAGATGATTGTGCATGATAATGGTTCTTAAAACTAGAGGGCTAATATGTAAGTTTCATGGATATTGGCTAGTTAGGTTTTTTTTAGATTCAAAAATTGGATCAAAGTGGAAGTGAGGATTGAATTCAAACTACTCCATGAATTTTCTTCCAAAAGGATATTTTATCATTATTTTCTTCAGTTCAAAAATAAGGGATAAAATAATGGATGGAGGACCGTGGTTTAGGGAAAAAAATACATTATATTTAAGACATTGGAGTGAATTTTTTTTGTGGACACAAAAAATATTAAAAGGGTTTTGGTACGGATTAGGTTTTTTGGACTTCCTTATCAACTCATCAATAAGGAGGTTTTGAAGAATATTGGTAATACTCTAGGTGAATTCATCCAAAAGGGATCAACTACTAAGGAGAGAAGACATGCTGTATACACTTGAATATGTGTTGCCATATATTTTTCTAAACCTTTATCGCAGTCGATTAGGATTAAATTTAAATCAAGAGAATGAGATCAACAACTAGATTATGAAAACATTGCATTTTGATGTTGTAAATATCATGAAATTGGGCACATGACAAGAGGTTACAAAGTGAAAATGAAGGAAGAGATGGAATTTTTTGGTATGAGGGTAGTTTCAATTTGAAACAAGACGATCATATCCTAGGAGAAGCTAGGTCAAATCAAGGATTTTCCACTCCTAATAAAGTGGTTAGAAAGATCCCTCTTCATCATAAAATAGCAAAAGCCATTACAGTTTACTCAAATCAGCCATTAGAAAAAAAATGATATGGCGGATGAAGAAGCACAATGTGCAAGTTCAAATATAGGAGCTAAAGGTGCGAAGGAAGAGGGGAAGGTAAATTTTAAAATAATAAAAGAGGGGGAGACAAATTTTAAAGCAAATGAGGTGAAGGAGGTCAATATTAATCCAGGTAAATCACCTTTACTATCCTCAAGTAGCTTAAATTATTCTTCTTATAAATAAAATGAAAGTAGTACAGAGTGTATTTCTTGCACTTTAGGATTAAAAGAGTAGTATAGTAAAGAAAATATTATGGAGGATATCCAAGGAACTTTAGGATTTTTAGACCAACATAAGAAAGTGATGAATATGGAGGATCATTTATGTAGTTTAAAGTTGTTAGGGTAACATAAATAAGAAAATGCTAATGAGGCTATTACTTGTTCTTTCGACTTTTTAGGGAAACATAAATCTTTAGAAGATAAGTCTCATTTGAAAAATACGAAAAAATAGAAGAGATTGATGAATATGAGATTATTGGTAGGAATGGAAGAAGGAGAGGAATGCCATCAAAGCAGGATCAAAGAGAAAAAGAAATTCAAAAGGATATTGATTTGGGAAGAAAAATAAAATTATCATGGGTGTTAAAAAGAAGTGGGGCTAAGCTCACTAATAAATAATAAAAAGTGTTGATGATGAAAATGATATCATGGAATATTAGGGGTATGAATAAAACCCTTAAAAGAAAAGTATTTAAGGAATCAATAGGTTGTCATAGCCTTGAGTTTATTTTAATACAAGAAACAAAATTAAGTAGTGAGGAATGTAAGGATTATTTTAAGAAGATTTGGAATATAGGTGATTGTTTAGTAGTTTCTTCTACAGGAGATTCAAGTGATATTGCAATAATATGAGACAAATGCAAATGGGATGGACAATTATTAGAAGCAAAAAGTAATTGGGTTGCTGGATTATTTTGTAGAAAAGAGGAAAACATCAAAGTTGGGGTTATAAATGTATATGCTCTAACTATAGTTACTCCTCATGAAAGATGTTGGAAGGACCTTAACATATTTTTATCAAATACAATGATGATTTATTGTGATATATGGATTTTTGGGGGTGATTTTAATAATGTTATATATCCTTTGGAAAATAAGGGTAGCATTATAGGATAGTCTAAATCAATGCAATATTTTGCTTCATTTTTCAATTCAAATAACCTTTGGGATGTTAGTCCCTCAAGCTTTCATTATACGTGGGATAATAGATGTATTGGAAAAAATGGTATAGTAGAAATACTGGATAGTTTCTTGTTATCCAATAAATGGTGGTAAATAAAGTATACAATCTCTTTAGATATTTTATTGTAAGCAAGATCATATCACAAACCCATTCTTTTGATTTATGAGTTACCTAATTATGGTCATCCAAAGCCATTTCACTTCTATTCTATGTGTCTCCAAGACACTGATTTTTTCCAGATGGTTATGTTATGGTGGGATGAATCACAATTTGATGGATCATGTATGTATAGGTTTTTTCAAAAGTTAAAATATTTAAAGGAGCAAATGAAGATATGGAATTCAAAATCTTCTGGTAATATTTTTAAAAGAAAAAAAAAGAAATTGAATCCAAGCTTAAAAATTTACAAGAGATAGTAGAAATTAATGGAATGGATTAGGATTCTTATGTGAAAGAAAAAAATTACTTTCTAATTGTCATAATACATTGAAAAAGTGTTAGCTTTTGATGCTATATATTAAAGGAAATGCAACCACAAGAACTAAAATGAGCAAGCAATATTATATCTAAGATAATGGTAATATTCTAAATAAGAAAATAGCATGAGAAAATTTTGAAAATACTCATGAAATAGCCATTAATGAAAGCTCATGAAAATAGGAACTTCATACAAAATATGGAGATCTCAAATGCTCCATGCTTCATATAAGTTCTACATTGTATCTACTACTATTCTACTCAATGCTCTCTATATCTTTTACTCTCAAACATCTATCAAAGGCCTATATATAAGATATATGTTTCTTGGCCTTTCACCTACCTATGACTCTTCATATTCCTATTATGTACATGTGGACTACATGCACATTTACATCATCAAGTACTTTGCACATTCTAACACTTGTGCATTTATTACATTGCATAAAGTAAATACTCAAATCCTAATCTAAGATAAACTTCTAATCTAAAGATGTACCCAAGGTGGTACATTGGCATGTATCAAATAATATAATATATTCCAACACCGCACTATATTACATTATTTGGGTATATGGTCTTCATCATGGTTCTGGAACTTGAGCTCTTCTTTCTTGCTTTTTTCATTGTACTCTCTATATGTATCTTGTCAAGCAAACAATTAGTATCTTCATAAAATAATATTTTTGCTGAAAGAGATTTAACTTCATGTTCATTTGTAGGTTCTTCCAGTTCATGAATTTCATGAATCTCTTGAACTAAGTGTCTTTTTTGTTTTACTTCTCTATATTGTAGTTGAGGATGATTGTATTGATTATGAGGAGTATATGGACATTGAAATTGTTGCAGATGTGGGTTATATTTATTTTGATATTGTCTTGGTTGTAATGGACTACTCGATTGGCTTCTAAAATTTGTTTGATTCCTTGATACTGATTTCTTGGATTGAATCTACAATAATTTGTACTATGTCCTTTCTTTATGCATACTTAACAATATCTATTATTCCATTTTGATCTTCATTTTGATAATGAGGTAACATTTACTTGTGGATTATCTTTTGATACTAAGGTATTGTTTTTTTTTTTGAAAAAAAATGAAAAACTTGTATTAATACAAAGAGCAATTACAAGCGGGAGAGAACACATCCCAACCAAGAACAGCAAACAACACTACAAGAGAAGAGCACAAAGTCAACCCAGCACAACACAAAGCAAAGAAGTCAACTGGGCGCGAACAAGCGACATGTCGCGAAATCGTGACATGTCGCGAGATCGCGACAGTCAACCCCGGCTCCTCCACTGCGGTGCCAACAGTCACGAAAACGCGACATGTTGCGAAATCGCGACATGTCGCGAAATCGTGACATGTCACAAAATCGTGACGACAGCACCCTCCAGCAACCCTTCGTCAGAATTGTCGCGAAATCGCGACAAGAAGACCAGCTTGCTCCATAACGCCAAAAAGGTCGCGAAATCGCGACAGAGAGCCTCCGAATCATCCAACCATCAAAAGTGTCATGAAATCGCGACGAATTATCCTTATGGCATCCAGATCGCAAAAGCGTCGCGATATCGCGACAGTTTTCTCCATTCCGCTGGTAAGCCAAAATTGTCGCGAAATCGCGACGAGATTTTCATACAGCAGCCATCGCCAAAAAATGTCGCGATATCGCGACAAAATATCCACTTTGCACCACATCGAAAAGATACTAAGGTATTGTTAGGTATTTCATATTTTACTAAATTTTCCATCTCATATTTTTACAATGTTCATTCGTCTTGTTCCTTATGTTCATTATTCATTGTTATTAGGTTCATTGTTAATTCATGGTCCCTACAAGTCTACCAATTATAATTATTAGCATTGTGTTCATTGTATCCATTATTTGTTATCTTATCTTATGTATTCTTATATTGTGTTAATGTATTTATTGTAGCTATTTAATTAAGCCAATTTCAATTGTGAATATCATACACATGCATCTAGAAAGTAATTAAACTAACACATGTGAGTTTAAACCATGTAAAATATATAGGAACCATCATACATCACATAAAAATATTGTGTCTATATCATCTAACATGGCATACCTATCTAATAACATACATGCATCCATCATAAAAATAAAAAACCCTAAACACATGCATCCCATCATCCATCCATCCAATCATATCATGCCAACCATCATATAATTATTATGTGTATATCATAAAAGAATAAGTATAGTCCATGAAGTACATCAAATGTCCATATACATACAAATCATCATCAATACATGTCAATACAAAATCAATAATACATCATCATCATCAACACCCATAGGGCTACCTCAAAACTACCCCTAGGGCTACATCATCATACATCCATCTATACATGTTGCAATAAATACATCATCATCTTATCAAAAATACTACAAAATAATGGCCAATATACCACATTAAAAATAGAATCACTAATTTTGATCTCTTGGAGTCTCTCCACTCCCCTTTTATCCATCATATTTATCCTCTAGTTCTCTCCTTCCCTATCTATCATCCTTGCTCATATAAAATCTTCTGTTATCCTAAAAAAGAGATGGTCCTACAACCTGTGATACTACTAGATCTATAAAATGGGGTATTGATGAGTCCATTGATGGTGTGCTCCTGAAACTCCATCAAGCTCAAGAAATTGAGTATGATGGAACTGCCATGACCTTGATTATAAACCTCTCCTCATATAGTCAAGCTCATCTCTCTCGCTCATACAACTAGCCCTAAATTCATCCCTCACCCACTATACCTTAGCGATTTTGGCTCATAAGGCCACCATGTCACCTCTATCTCCCTTGCTCTCTACTATTGGTGGTTGTGCCCTCACATGTTATAGTTACTATGATAGTTAATCCACCTGATATCATATTCCATCCTACTTAGCTATCACCATGTATCAAGCTACCCTTGCAACCCTATCATCTCTAGATCTCACGCTACCTCCTACTCTACCAACTAGATATCAAACCATTATGCTCACTCCATACAAATATTTACCTCCTTGATCACTATGGCTAACCCACTTAAATCCACCATATTATCAAATCCAGGTGTCCCCCCACTCCCAAAATCTATTTTTGATGTCTCCACACCCGATTTCCCTGATGGCCACACTCTATCATTTACTTATCGACATGCTCATCATCTAAATGGAACCTCCTCTTCTCCTCCCTCACCACCATAATTGCTAACATCACCCACTCCTTCATATGACCCTAAATTCTCCATAGTCCTTTATCCCTACCATTATTGTGTGGCCACCATATTTTATAAATTTTCATAATGTTGACATCATTTTTATTGGGCACTAGCACCACCTCATCCTCATACTCCTCCACAAGCACTACCTAAGGTGTAAACCTATCCTCATCTCCCCTCCTCTAATATATCATAGATGAGTCTGGTACTTCTTGTGTAAGACCAAACTATCACAACACTCAAGAGAACTAGAATTACTCCACTTGAGTGGTCTTATGGCCAATCAACCATCTTGACCAGTACACCCAACATAGCAACACAACCTCCTCCTCCCATGTTGGGCCACCCCTCCATGGTTACCAAATAATATCTTGGGGCTTCAATCTCACACATTTAAAATAAAAACTCATAATATACCTAATGGACCTCCTCCCATGTGGCTCCATATCAGTCTACCACATCAAGGCATAAGGGTAGTCTCCCCCATCAAACCATGTGCATCATATAGTAATCCTTGTATCCTCTTGATTATCATGTTCTCCCATATCCATAACTATACCAGTAAATTGTAATTCATCCAATGATGATTACCCTTGCTCAATGCATATAACTCTATATATGTCTATGCCAGCAAGGTTGGTGCCCATGCATACACTACTGATGCTTCCAATAAATTTAAAATGATCCCTAATAGGTTCCACAAAAATAATGGACCTAAGTATTTGAGAAGCATGACACTCGATATCAACACCATCATTAGTGTCTGCCTTAGTGATAGTAATCTATCTAAATAAAATATCTCATACAATATCCCACCACTCATACAAATCTAATTTTAATCCTCTCCAAAAATCCACTCATCACTACCCCCTACTATGATGCATTCATTGCTATCATTGTTGCTCCCTCCATTTATAGTTGGTATATCCTAAACACGTCCTAGAGTGTCAAGATCATATATCCTTTGGGGAAATGGAAGGTACCTTTATCTGGACCATAGAACTCAATCAATATCAACATGTATGCTTGATCAATGTGTATCATCTCCATTTAAGCCATTTTATAAAATTCAATCCTTGCCAACCTTGTCCAATCATCCTCAGTCAAATCCCTCCTCAAATTATCTAGGAGTGGTCTAAAACTATGTTGTGGTTGCACCATTCTACCCTACCATAATTCCAACCATTAATATCATTTTCCTACCATCCCCCATCTCCTTCCAAAAAATAAAAACAAAAAATTGTACTATTGCATGATTCTTGTCAATGTCTGTATGACCATACATTCCATACTATATACGAACACCAAAACCATCCTGATAGGGATAGATTTTGTCCCCATGGTTTAATAAAAACCACACCAAAAAATAACAAAAATAACAAAGTCCCACAACCCAAAAACAAACCATAACATTCAATTACCCATTCCTATGCTAGCCTGGGCTTCTACGATTTCTTTTTTCTAAAACTAGGCCCTAGAGTCTATTTTATTTTAAAAACCATAAATATGAGCCAAAATAAATCAGCCTACACTACACTTCCTCCACTTCTAGGTCCAACACAATTATCAGCCATCTCATCCCTTTGCATGTTTTTTCTAACAACACTTCATGCCAAATTTTCAACCTCACGCATCACTCTCACTCTATAATTTCTCAAATCGCGTGATGCAAATGAGTGCTCATGCATCTTTTTTATTTTTCCTTTGTTGGTGACCGATTGTATGGTTGGTGACTAGTTACGTAGTTAGTTATCATTCGTATGATCGCTAGTGAGTCGTATGGTTTGTCTCTCAAATCATTTGGTCTATCTTGCTTAACCATTCAACTTCATTGTTGCACAACGATACTTGGTGAAGCACTTCATTTTTGTGTTTTATTTTTTCACCCATAAAATCACCACTTTAAGGGGAAGATATTATCAATTAATGTCATCTTGAAAACGTTCAATATCCAAGCACTCCATCTTGGAATCATGTTTGTCTAAGAACTTTGCTTGAGATTATCACTACCCCTCCTCTATCAGGGTAAAGGTATAATTTCTCCACTTCTTCTTATCTCAACTCAAATTCTAATTCAATCCAAATTTAGTAGGCTCCATGCCAATTTTGTATGGTTACTCACCTACTTGCTTCATCGAGGTGGAAAATTAAACCCACTTATCTAATCGATTGGAGTGACATGAGGTTACATACCTATGGCTAGTTAGCTTGCTCAATCAAGTAAGTCCAAAAACCTATCAAAGGAAAATATTTAAGGATATTCATTCCTTCCATAATTGAGGCATATTACATTATTCATGATTTGAAACAACCTTACATATCCTCCCTCAAATTTTTCTATAGCATGCTCAAAGTCATGGTCAACCATTGTCATCCATTGTCAATCCATTCTTGTCATAGTCAAACATCCATATTTTATCATATGCTTTTGCACTACATCGTATCTATACATAATGTAGTACAAAAGTGGTAAATTTAAACACTTAAAAATGTCACATTATCCCTTGTTTAGTGTCAATGTTTAATTTATTGGAAATTATCCTAAAATATCTAATTATTTGGTATTTATACCTTAAAAATTTGATTTACCCACCTTATAAACTTTGTCCCATTAAGCCCCATCCTACACTTAGCCCATGGTCACCATGTGATTATCCCATTCCCCTAGCCTATGTGCACACCACCCTAGTCTACCCTACCATCCTAGCCTACCCATACCATTTAATGCATATGGGTGGAGTGAAGACTTCACACCCCCATACCATTTAATGCATATGGGTGGGGTGAGGACTTCTCCCATGCCCATTTAATGCATATGGGTGGGGTGAAGACTTCCTCCATCCATATACATTAATGAGGTATGGTGCACTCATGCCCCTTTTGACCATCCAACCCACTTGTATGCCATGTCACCTCCACCTCACCACCCCCTCACTCTTGACCAAAAATCTATAAATAGTCCCTAATTTAATTTAATTTTAGAGAGTGAGATTATACTTAGGGAAAATCTACCAAAATTACCTGACTCCATTTGTGTGCATTATGAGAAAATATTTTGTTTAGAGTGCTAGTAGCATGGATAGCGTATTGTACTTTTTTATGTCTTTCTTTTGTGAACAAGTTCTAGGTTTGAGCTCCAATAGTCATAAAATTTGGAGAACAACTACCTGATAACATATTGAATGCATCCACTAAAGGAAATTTCACCAAAGCTAACACAACAAAAACCATCTAGACAAGGACGATTTACAATCATAATCATCTTGATAGGGATGGTTCCTATCAAAACCAAAATCCAATCAACTACATCACAATAGATCATTCACAGAGGTGAGTATTAAGGTATACTATATTTTTAACTCCTTTTGAGTTCTATTTACTACATTAGTTTAAATTGTTTGTACCCCTTTTAAGAAGTTTGGGTCTAACTTAGGTGGACCCAATATGTGCTACTAATAATTGATTTAGTTTTGTAGGCTTGAAGACTCTAATTAACCAGTGGTGGTACATAATTCCACCCCTCTCAAGGTGGTCAAGGAGATAAAGGAGTGCCAAAGGATTGCATTTTAAAAAGGGATTCCTCATCAAAAACCCATTTTGTAGCCTAAGAGGTACTTGTAAAGTCAATTTTGCAATATCAATACGTTTAGTGAAATGACAAGTTTTCTTGTCCATATTTTGGTGATCATGGTGGGATCCTTAATCATCATACCACACATAGGTAAACATGGTTTATAGGTTGTAGAATTTTGATTTTATCTCACTTAATCTCTCTCACTTTTGCCTCGTGTATTCTTTATTAGTATTTTAATCATTTTTCTCACTTTCTATATTTTCATCTATGTTTGCAGATATTAAATTAAACAAAAGCCCTCCAAAATTAGGACCCATAAATGTTTGACCATAGGAAAGTTCTCTATCCTTAACCATCAGTACCTAGATGGTTTACAACAAGAACCATCAAAACCCATATGGTTTACAACCTAAATCGTCAGAACCCAGATGGTTTACAGTCAAAATTATCTCAATACAAATGATTCTTGCTAAGCCAAAACTGGGACCCATACTATTAGGTAACTAGTTTTCATATTAGCTATAGCACTATTAGGTATGTATAAGGTAATATCATTTTGAGTAATTATCATTTGTTATTCTCATAGTCAAGTGCCTCCTTAGGCTAACACATCACATTTGGAGATATTCAAAGGTGCCCATTTCCACCTATAAATCCTCTAAAAATTAGTTCCTTTAGTTCATTTTACTACAAACTTTGTATTTGTTAGCTTAAAATTGGTTTTCATTAGAGTAGTTGCTTCAAATCACTTTTAGAGTTTAACTAGTTAGGATTATTTGCTTCTTGTATTTATTTTAAGTCCAAAAGTAAATTTTGACATTTTGGTTCTCTAGTTTTTGTAGGGAAAACCATTATATTGGTCCTCTATAGAAAAAAATAGACCTCAGTAGAGAGGCAGAGCAAACGTATCTCCCAACATAAACTGTTCCTATTAGGGCGATTTCTCTTATAAATTGTTAGAACCTTGATAGTTTTTGTTGTAAATCATCGCAACCCTAATGATTTTTGTTGCAAGCAAGTTTTGAAAAATAGAGCCTATGCTATAGAAGTTCCCTTGCTACCCTTATGATCTCCTCTCATACTAAATGGCAAAATTAAGGATTAAAAAAGTGGTAATATATTTTGGGGTCAAAGCACTTTTATTTGTTTTCTAGGAATTATTAGCATTTTGTTTCCCATATTTCTCAAATACTTCACACTAAAAAGAAGAATTGATTCATGTATGCTCTCTCCTTGTGTCTTAGGGTGATATTGGAGATCAAAAGTGGATCACTTCTTCTATATTGATGAACCCCCCACACTTCACATTAAATAGAAGAATATATTCATGTATGCTCTCTCCTCATGCCTTAGGGTCATCCTGGAGATCAAAAGTAGGTCAGTTCTTCTAGGCCAATGAACATCACACACATAACCCACCCCACACATTAAGAGGTTAATTATTTTGTGTATGCTCTTCCATTACACTTTATGTGACCTTGGGAATCAAAATCAAATAATTCAACCTCAAGTCAAAGAATCCCATCACTTCATTTCTTTCTTAGATTAGATTTCATTTTATGCAATTTACTTGCTTTCATAGATTACATTAGAATATGTTTGCTTTCACATTATTTGCTTTCCTATTTCGCACTTTTCTTTACATAGAGTATATTTTATTACCAATTTAGAAAATTATTTTCATTAGAATAGATTTGCTTTAACATTATTTGATTTCATGTTTCACACTTTTTCTTTCCATAGAGTAGGTTTTCTTACTTGTTGCATTAATTGTTTTTGTTAGAATATATTTGCTTTATTACCTTGCAATTTACTTTCATTAGGCTAGTTTGATTTCTTGAAATCGCACTTTGCTTTCGTTAGATTAGAATTTTCTTATTGCACCGTAGAATATGATTTGCTTTCTTGTCATTAGCCTAGATTTGTTCATTTCTTTGCTTGTTAGATTAGGAACTTGTTACTTTCCTAGTTTAGATTTTATTTTTAAAACCAATTTTTTTTGGTTCGTCTAGGTTTTTGCTTTCTTAGGTTAGTGCAATTATAGTTTCCTTTCCTAGTATAGGTTTCATTTCTTGTCATTAGCTTAAAGAAAATCACATTTCATTTCATAGGATAGAATTTGTTTCCTTGCATTCTAGGTAGGAAAATGACATTCCTAGTTTAGGATCTAATTTGCTACATTTAGTTTAGGAAAAAGAAAAATTTGCATTCACATTCCTAGATTAGCTCTTGTTTGTGCATTATAGCTAGGTTTTTTTTATTTGCTTAAAAAAAAAATCAACAACATAGTTTAGTCACACTCACACACACTTTTCAAATAGATCGATGATATTGGATTTCATCATCAATCATTAATTGACCCTTTAGACACCCTAGTTAATTACACATGGTTTCATGGATTTCATCATCGAGAAACTAACTACCCTTTGTATTATCTTGGGGTAGTCTAGGATAGAGCCCATGCTTAGAGAGCTATAGAAACTATGAGTGTAACTATCATTTTTTATCAAGCCAATCTAAGGCTGAAGATAAGGATGTCTGGTCTCAAGTAGGTTTAGATAGAACTACTCTTATGTCCCCTCATGGGTATATTAGATGTCTTTTTCCTTTTAGACACCCCAATCACCCTTCACCTTAGGCAACCATTGGTTGTTTATGCACATCATCCCTCTCCACGTACTCTTAGGTATATCAGGGAGCCTGCATAGACATACCCTTAGATATCACCCATCCATATTTTGTAGATTTTAGGGGTAGTTAACACAAAATACACCTAAAATACTTAACAAAAAAACCAAAATAAATCAAAACAACAAAAGATAAACCACACCTTTTCTTTTCTCCCATTACTTATGCTATCTATATCCCCTTATGGTCATAACCAAAGGATAAGCTAGAGTGCAACAATGTCATCCCATGTATCCCTTGAGGATGATCCATATGCCTTCAAAGAACCCTCCTATGCATCTAGAGGAAGCACCATTCACCCCTTTGTAGTTTTTCCACTATATTTCATACCCCATACTCGAGTGATGTGGTACATCATGAACCTTTATACTATGATTAGGGCCTAATGCATTAGGCCATCCACACTTCTCTACTCAGCAAGAGCCCTAGATATGGGACCACTTTGTCCTCCTCACACGAAAACACTCTATACTTCCACCCTAACACTTCTCGATATTTCACCTTCTATGTCACCTAGCCTTCTCCACTTATTTCTCCTAATTTACATCAACCTTTATTGTCCTATCCTCAAAAGGATGACTCATATCAACTCTCCTTAATCCCACTCTATGTTCTTGACTAATCTTTTCATATTTTTACCCAATTTCAAATCACTCCTCCACCACTAAATGTAGGCATTGTCTCCCTTCACCCATCTACCAACCCTCACACTACATATGTCCCTTCTATTCCTGATCCTCCTCTCATACCCCATGCTATGGACACTGTGTATATTTCCCCCATTGTCTCTAACACATAGTTTCCATCTTAAACATGTCAAATATCCAAACACTCAATCTTGGAATCACGTTTATATAAGAACTTTACTTGAGACTATAATTAGCCCTCCTCTATTGGTGTAAAGGCAAAATTTACGCTCTTCTTATTCTTCTTCTCTCAACTCAAAATATAATAAAATTTAAATTAAGTATTCTCTATGCCATTATTGTATGGTTACTCACACTCACTTCATCTAGGTGGTAACTTAAGCCCACTTATCTAATCAATCAGAGTGACATGAAGATACAAACCTATGGCTGATTAACTTGCTCAATCAAGTGAGCTCAAAACTTTATTACAAATAAAATGTAAGGATATTTATCCCTTCCATAAGTAGGGCATATTACATTATTCATGATTTAAGACACTTCATCAAATTGATCCTTATCATCCCTCTTTGTCAAATCCACTTGTTTAAAAAAAATCCTACCCCTTGGATATCACCCTTGTTTACTTTCCTCAATACTTCTCCATTTCTCAATTTATGAGATAATGTTGCTTCCCATTCCAATTTTTTTATTCCTCAAATCACCTTTCATACTCCCACTCTACCATAAGAGTCCGATCCTTCCAATCCTACTCTTTTTGCGCATTTCCCTACTTTCACCAATCCTCCTCCTATTGGCATGCATGTTGCTTCTTCTTCCCCTCCTCAAACTTCTTTTCCTCCTCAAAATTCTTTTCCTCCTCATTATTCTCCTCTTCCTCAACCTTATTTTCTTCCTTATTCTTATCCTCATCTTCAACCTTCTTCTTATACTCATTCTTCTCCTCTTCTTCAATATTCTTCTCATCCTCAACCTACTTATTATAATTCTTCTTTACAGTATGCCTAGCCTAGCACTCCTCATCCTTGTTCTCATATTACTTTATAAATTTCTCCATTTCACCCTCCCAATCCATTCCTTCTTCTTTGACCATTTCATATTCCCCTCCCAATCCCAAAAATCAGGGGTCTCCCAAAAGATAAATAAGTCAAAATATGCCCCATGTATCTATACATTTGTCTATTCCTAATTTAGAGTAACATGTTGTACATAATGTTGCTTTCTCCCCTCCTCACATAGATTCCATTAGTGATTTTTGTCATGCTAGGGATGCACCCCTAATTATAGGTGTTGTTATTTCTATTGGCTCCTTGCCTAATAAAACCAAATTTGTGTATGGTAAAGTTGACACTCCTTCAAATTATGTTGCTTCTAATCTATTCATGTTGATACCACCAATCATTTGGATTCATATCTCACATTTTTGGAATTACTATCATCAAAATCTAGGCCCTTTTAAAACCATATTTTTGAAATTGTCAAATCAATGGTGTCCCTGAATATTTGACCCTCAAAAAATTTCAAATGAAATAAATTCAAAAAAATTCCCCAATCACTCTAAAATATCAATTTATCATTTTTATAGTAGTATTAGATAGATATCCAAGTAATTGTGTGGAATCTTTCATTCACTTAGATTTAAAAATTTTGATGCCTAATTAATTTCATTTGAAACAAAAAAAAATATGAGCACCCCTTTAGTGAATTCACCCTTTTTGACAAATCAAATTTGTACATAAATAACTCAAAGCTCATATAGTGCTAATTTTATCACCATTTGGATGCGTAAATATGCATTCCCTAATCATGTGGACATAATTAATCAATGACATATACATGCTCTGTATATTATTCTCATCTATACATGTTGCATTTATTCTCATTTCACATCTAATTGTCATTTTTCTAAATGTATTATTTCATCTTATATCATGTTTTATTGTCAACTATGTTACATACAAATATTATTTGTCTTTTGCAGTATGTTAATGTTGACACTTTTTGTCACATTATACAAGGGGTAGAAGAATAGTAGAATTTTGTATAATATTTCCCTGTTGGAAGTTTTTATTTTATTTTAAGTTACAACAATTTTGACTCCCCCTATCGCCCCTTTTATAAAATAAAGAAGAAAGAGCTTTGCTACCAAACAGGCCAAGGAAAATAGCTTCGTCGAAGGAAAAGGAGGAGAATGTGAAAAGAGCTTTGGGCCCGAAGCACTTTAAATTACCACTTCGGGCGAAAGCCTTGCGAAGTAATATCACCGAAGAAAATACAAAGATAACGCTTCGCACCCGAAGCATTTTCAGCAGCCGCTTCGAGCGGAAGTTTTGCGAAGCAGCATCCAAACGACTTCGTCGAAGGAGGAGAGCATAATATGAATTAGCTAAGGTAAGGAAACTACTTCGGGCCCAAAGTATTTCTGACACCTACTTCGGCCAGTTTTCACCCGAGGCGATGGTGCCCGAAGCAAAATGACAATGTGTCGAAAATAGAGAAGTGCTTCAGGAGGATATTCCCCGAACCACAGTTTTGAGAAAGAATCGGGCCGAAACATTTTCCAGTCGAAGTAGTTTCGCCAGCAAAGGACAAAGGGCCCCATTTCAAAGATGGAATCCGCTCAACACTTGACATCCCTAAAGTAGTTTCTGCGAAGCATTATTTTGCGAAGAACAAATCAAGGAGAATCTACTTCGACCCAAGGCTTTGGCAAGGCAAAGATGTAGCGAAGCACTTTTTGGGCCCATGTTCCAAGGTGGGTAGCTTCCCAAGGTGATCGAAGGCCCCTTATAAATACCCCCTTTCTTGCTCAATAAGTCTGCTGACCATTTCTGGCAAACGAAAGGGACGTAACAGTCCTCGAAGTAAAACCCGACGGGCGTAACGATCACTCAAGCACAACATCCAAAATCTAGGGACACTCGAGTGGTGCATTAAATGAAAATTTCCATGGTTGACCCAATCATAGTTGCCAGTTTCGACAACCAATTTGAAAACTCAGTCGCAGCAACCGCGAGGAGCCGATTTCTCAGAGCCCAAGGATGTACTCTACCATTTTTGTAATGATGATTCAGAGGGCCGAGTCCTCTATAAAAACCCAGTCATGTAATGTAAAAGGGGGGGAACTTTCTGCTAGAAAGCTACTGTAACTTGATGTCCTGCATTTAATACTAAAGACCTCTTGTGCTCTATTTATCTCTTTTATGTTGCCTTCTGTGCTTAATTCTTTTGTCTTTCCTCGTTTGCATACCGAGACTCTGAATCCTAAATTCGATGTGCGATCGGGGACTGAACCCCTAAAATTTGCCCTGAAGGATACATAGGAGAGGAAACACGCCTTTTCGCTTTCCTTTATGCTGCTTGGTGGATCGAGGTTTCTGTTATTCCCTTATCTCAATCGCTGTTATTCTGAACCTTGAATTCCAACGAGAGAGAAAGGAGAACCCTGCGAACCCGTCCAGAGGATACATAGGAAGTTCGACATTTCATTTCCTTCATGTTATTCTTAGTATTTCTTGCTGCTATTCGAGTTGTTAGCGAGTGATCGTGCTTCCTGTTGTCTCCCACCTTAAATCATCATCTTCTAACCCTTACTCTTTTTATTTCTTTCTCTAACCTTTACCCCTTTTTATTTCTTTCTCTAACCCTTACTAAGTGTATTTCTTTCCTACACTCTTTTCTCAAACCCCAAAAGTAGATTAGTATAGGATCCGACCTTTCTTCGAATATTGGCATGAGGGGCATCTCTTCCCTTCGACCTTTCAATGTTGGTCGCAGGTCCAGGGCGCGCAAACCCACCGAAAGTCCTTTCCTGTGCGGATTTGATGACCAACAGTTTTTGGCATGCCCGGTGGGACATTAGGTCCCTGTTGGCATTTTTGCCACATTGATTCTCATTGATGAATGCATTAATGTATCGTTGGGGATCTGACCTTTGATTGATGCAGCTTGGGCGAAAAAAGGAGAAAAATTGAGCAAAAAATGGCTAAGTCTGAAAATTGCGACGACGCGCCGACATGTTGCGGAATCGCGGTCAACGCAGATCAACGCAGCGAGTTGGCGGAACCGTCGCGATATCGCGACGTGTTCCGAAATCGCGGGTCGGCGGGCCGAAAAAGCACTAAGTTGAAAACATGCAGCGATTCGCTGACATGTCGACGAATCGCGACCCGGGCAGCGTCGAAGGCAAAAAGTGAAAACTTGCAGCGCGTCGCTGACATGTCAGCGAATCGCGACCGAAAATGGCGATTGATGCGGAGAGAAGGAACATGTAGCGAAATCGCTACGTGTTCCGTTTTCGCGGGGCAGAGCGCAGGGAGGAGCAAAAGGGAGCCGGACATGTAGCGATATCGCGACATGTTCCGGAATCGCGGGTCTTCAGCAGCGAAGCGTACGGCGTAAAATCATGTCGCGATTTCGCGACCCGTCGCGTTTTCGCGACCTGCGCAGTTTTCCCGCCAAGTGCAGTATGAACGGCCGAGAGGGTTTTTTCGATTTCCGATGATTTAATGATGACCCGAATTAAATAATTTGCGGATTTCCAATGCGGTTAAGGTCAAAGGGTGCCCAGGCTACCAAAATTAAAGGGTTTATTGGTTCGAAGTTGCCGTTCGTGGATTAATTCAACGGTTTTTCATGCACATATTCAAAGAATCGAATTTAATGAAGGGCCGCAAGCGTTTCATGGAATTTAATTTTTATTTCTTCGAGACTGCGATTAAGGGGATCATGTTCCTCGTTTCCTTCGCATGATTGTAGATCACGAGGAAGTGGTTTTAATTATTTAATGCTGCAAAGAGGACGGACCTCTATAAAAACCAATGTAATTTTCATTTGCAAAGGTTGGAAGTTTTGCTAAAAACTGGAAGTGCATTTGCAAGAATAAATTATTGGCTTCGGATTTTTCAAGCGATTGTTTGGGTGATTGTCTTTTACGTTCGTTGCATTTCTAATCAAATTTATATTCCTTGAGTCTCTGTTACATTCAAATTCTCGCATATTGGATTTGAATATTGCTTATAAGGATATGATTCTTGGAGTGTAGTCTTGGAGAGATTTTCTCGCATACGAGTTGTGTGGGAGTTGAGTCATTATATTCTGTTGCTTCGTTGTTGCCGCACTTTAAGTTTTCTCGTTGTTGTTCTTCCGATCCCATAACTCCGGCTCGTGGCCATATTTCATTTCTTTCTGCAACTTTTAATTTCTTTCCAAGCAACCCTTATCTTCAAACAGAAATATAGAATAGTAAAGGGAACCAGCCCACTCTGGAGATTGGTCTGGGAGCCATTTCTTGCTTCCAGCCTTTCAATGTTGGCCAGGTCTAGGGTGCAATTATAAAATCCTTTCCTGTGGCAGATTTTGGACCAACAGTTTTTGGCACGCCCGGTGGGACAGACTTCTTCTGTCTCACAAAAATCCACATTTGTTTTAATACCCGGAGGTCTCAAGATTTGATGAGCTGTCTTGGCCTCATAGCGGAGATTTGTAAGTTCATCTGGCGACTTTGCTGAGTTGAAGATCCAGATTTTTGATCGTGGACGCCTGCCTGTTATTTGGTGATTGTGCTGAACTCAGAAATACTTCATGATCACAAGATCACAGTCAAAGAAATTTGGCGATCTTGTTCAGTTTTTTGAACTTGATAGTTCGAGAAGTGGTGAGCATTCTAGATTAGTTTCCTCGTCTCTTCCATCTTCTATTGTACAAATACCCAGTATTGTTGCTAGTGTTGCACCCCTACAAGTTCCACCAATGGCACAATTTCCTCCACCCAAAAAATTCTTGGCATGGAACAACGACTGGAGCCTTGAATCTGCAGGCTCGGAATCCGAGTACTCACGAGTGCGCATCGAAGGCTTTGCCCACTTACGATGGTACTGGCAAAACAGCCTATGAGCACATAAATGATGTGGCTTCTCTGGCTGCTATTCATGACATTACTGATGAAGATGTAATGATCAAATTGTTAGTGTGTTCATTGAGAGGTAAACTGCTGTTTTGGTACAGAACTCTGCCTCCCGGCACCATAACATCATGGGATCAATTGGGTGATTTCTTTGGTGAAACATTTTCATGAACAGTCTGACCCTTTCTCATTGTTAAATCAGTTTACTGTCATACGGAGACATCCACAAGAAGAGATACCTGATTTTAATGTTCGGTTTACCAGAACTTGGCAAAGGATTCCTGATGGTATTCGACCTGCTGATGAATTAGCTGCGATGTACTACCTCAGAGCGTTTCACTCAGATATCGGATGGGCGGTTCGGCAGTCTAATGTGGTGACGTTTCCAGAAATCTTTGAACAAGCAATTAAAGCAGAAGCTGATCTGGTTGCTGTAGGAAGACTGCCTCCAAAGGTAACTATGCCTCTTATTCCAGATTTGCCTCAATATTTATATGGTTCACAACCACACCCCATGCCAGCTATGTATCCTACACCATCATGGAGTTCTAAAGCACCTCAGGTTGCAACCGTCCCAGCTCCTCAATTGCCTCGCTTTAACTCCTTTACCGCTCCCTGCACCCAGCATTCAACCATCTCCCGTTTCCACTGCATTTCCAGCTTTGCCAGCACCACCAGCTCCTTTGCCCTTACCAGCACTTCCTGCACCTGCAAATCCTGATCCATATACAGCATTATTGCAAGAGGTTAAGTCTGCAAATTCTGCTATTAGAACCATGGGAAACAAGATCACACTCATTGAGAGGAAGCAGGCTGAGAGAGATTTCCAGCCAAGGAGATTTCAACCTCCTCAAGTTACTAGAGATCAAGCTGCCTCCACAAGCAAAGCACCTGAAAAGGGCTTATCTGTTCTAGCAAATGAAGATGCAGCCCATGCAGATGGAGTATATTGGTGCTCGACTTGTAATGATCCTCACGGAGAGAATACATGTATGGTCCACTTAAATTATGTGCAGACCTTGGCGGCCAGCACCTCAAGTGACCATGTTAATATGATCTCAGAAGCTGGTTGTAATTTGATGACTGCAGTGGAAGATCAAGTTTCAGTTCTAACAAGGACTCGGAAAGAAGCCTATGAATGTTGATCCTATTGACTTAGAGCCGTTAAGAGTACCGGCTGAAGTGAAAAGGCCGATGAAAGCTCCTGTGCTAGCTCCAAAGCCTTTGCCCAAAGATCCAACTTTTAACAGAGTTCAAGAAAAGGCAGCAGTTGCACCAGTAAGGTCAGAAGCAGAGGAGCAGGCACGTGAAAAATTGAAGTATCCATCACTGACCAAGAGGTTGAGAGTGGAAGCTACACAACAGTACAGGACTAGATTTGAGCAACCTGCTGAGATGAAAAATTCTGTTGCAGTTTCATACAACATTGTTGATGATCTTAAAAAGACTCCTGCTAAGGTGAGCCTTTATGATGCTTTGCAATTGCCAGGCCAGGTAGACTTATTACAGGAATCATTAAAATCTGTCAAGGATAATGAAAAAGGTCCTACCCAGACAGTATATGCACAAACTTTAACCACCTCTGCTATTGGAAAAAATAGGCCACCTCCATTTTATTTGTCATTGCACATAGAGGGTTGGATTGTTCATAATTGTATGATCGACTCTGGTGCTGCCACAACAGTAATGCCCAAGGGAGTCTGTGAAGCAATGGGAATGGAGTACACACGGAGTAGTCCTGGAGTTCTGCAATTGGATGGTACGCCTGTAAAAACAGTGGGTGTGATTAAGGATGTTCCAATTACTCTGCATACAATGCCCCAAGTTACTATTATCCAAGAAATTGTTGTGGTTGATTTAGAGCCCTACTTTAGTATGTGTTTATCTAGGGAGTTTACCGCCAAGTTAGGGGGTTATTTGGCACTTGATTATTCCCATTTAGAAATTCCTGTCAAGGGTAGGCGTCTCAGGATTCAAAATGAAAAGCCTTCTTCTTTTCACATTGAAAAGTTGGAAGAAACAGAAAAGGAAGTGCGGTCTGTTTACATGCTTACTGACGAGTCCGAAGACTCTGTTTTGCTGAATGAAGTTTTACATAATCTTCAATTGGATGATCAGTTTTCTATGCTTAATTTTAATGCCATGCTGGAAACTGAAATCGGCTGTTATGTCATCCAAACGCCTGAGAGTGACATGAAGCAGGAATTGCCTAATCAAGCTGATCGGAATGTTGTCACGGATCATTTATGGCAGCTATATTTTGATGGGGTTAAATCCGAAGATGAGGCAGGAGCAACATTATGCAAGTCTTTTGGGCAAGTCGTTGAAGATAATGAGCAGATAGTCAACTTCTCGAATCATGAGACTGCCACTGTCGAAGGGAGAACTACAGGAAGGAGCCAGCCCAATTTCAGGGACCGACTCAAGTATGACCAAATCTGGGCGGGACATTGCAGATTTACAGGATAACTCCTGAGATCGGGTTTGTGGTGGCGACATGCCAATCATGTCGTAAACTTATGTATATAATATATAAAAAAAAAAAAAAAAAGTATGTATATATGTGTTGCCTTTTATTGTCACCTTGGCTCTTGTTGCTTGTGGGCTGTAGGTGTTGGTTTCCCTTTTTGTCTCCTCCTTTCCCAGCAGTTGGTGGCTTTCTTCTTTTCCCTCCCCTTTTTCTTTCCTTTCCCTTCTTCATCTTCCTTCTTTTACTTCTTTTCCTTCTGCAGTTACAGAATAAGCCACGACTGTTGTTTCTTCTCCCCTTTTCTACTTTTCCCATGTCTTCTTATCCCTTTCTTCTCAGTTTGTTTTTGTTTTAAAAAAAAAAAAAGGCATTTCCTTTCCAGCTTAGTTCATTTTCATTTCACGCTTCAAAACTTCCACTTATGTTCCATCCATTCGTTCATTCCATCTATTGCCGCTGGTAGTGTATCAACATGATGTTGTTATGTCTATCTCATTCATCACTTGCTTACTTCCACATCACTCCATTGCAGTCACCGCTTGCGCAATCGCAGGAGCTCACTCCACCATCACATTCCATTTCTTCAGTTTATAACCGCTTCTATGCAGGTTCTTCCAGTTCTAGTTTTCCGTAGCAGAAGAAGTTTGGCAGCAGTCCCCTGACATGTTTTGCAGCAGCTAGTTTACAGTTCCAATATGACTCTGTGCCCAATGGACTAAGGCCTGGATTCTTGCATACAGCGAGCTGTATACCCCGCGAGCCGCCAAGAATGTTGGCATTTTTGCCACATTGATTCTCATTGATGAATGCATTGATGTATTGTTGGGGATCTGACCTTTGATTGATGCAGCTTGGGCGAAAAAAGGAGAAAAATTGAGCAAAAAATGGCTAAGTCTGAAAATTGCAGCGACGCGCTGACATGTTGCAGAATCGCGGTCCAACGCGATCCAACGCGAGCGAGGTTGGCGGAACCGTCGCGATATCGCGACGTGTTCCGAAATCGCGGGTCGGCGGGCAGAAAAAGCACTAAGTTGAAAACATGCAGCGATTCGCTGACATGTCGACGAATCGCGACCCGGGCAGCGTCGAAGGCAAAAAGTGAAAACTTGCAGCGCGTCGCTGACATGTCAGCGAATCGCGACCGAAAATGGCGATTGATGCGGAGAGAAGGAACATGTAGCGAAATCGCTACGTGTTCCGTTTCGCGAGCGGAGCGCAGGGAGGAGCGAAGGGAGCCGGACATGTAGCGATATCGCGACATGTTCCGGAATCGCGGGTCTTCAGCAGCGAAGCGTACGGCGTAAAATCATGTCGCGATTTCGCGACCCGTCGCGTTTTCGCGACCTGCGCAGTTTTCCCGCCAAGTGCAGTATGAACGGCCGAGAGGGTTTTTTCGATTTCCGATGATTTAATGCTGACCCGAATTAAATAATTTGCGGATTTCCAATGCGGTTAAGGTCAAAGAGTGCCCAGGCTACCAAAATTAAAGGGTTTATTGGTTCGAAGTTGCCGTTCGTGGATTAATTCAACGGTTTTTCATGCACATATTCAAAGAATCGAATTTAATGAAGGGCCGCATAGCGTTTCATGGAATTTAATTTTTATTTCTTCGAGACTGCGATTAAGGGGATCATGTTCCTCGTTTCCTTCGCATGATTGTAGATCACGAGGAAGTGGTTTTAATTATTTAATGCTGCAAAGAGGACGGACCTCTATAAAAACCAATGTAATTTTCATTTGCAAAGGTTGGAAGTTTTGCTAAAAACTGGAAGTGCATTTGCAAGAATAAATTATTGGCTTCGGATTTTTCAAGCAGTTGTTTGGGTGATTGTCTTTTCTGTTCGTTGCATTTCTAATCAAATTTATATTCCTTGAGTTCTGTTACATTCAAATTCTGCATATTGGATTTGAATATTGCTTATAAGGATATGATTCTTGGAGTGTAGTCTTGGAGAGATTTTCTGCATACAGTTGTGTGGGAGTTGAGTCATTATATTCTGTTGCTTGCTGTTGCCGCACTTTAAGTTTTCTGCTGTTGTTCTTCTGATCCCATAACTCCGGCCTGTGGCCATATTTCATTTCTTTCTGCAACTTTTAATTTCTTTCCAGCAACCCTTATCTTCAAACAGAAATTTAGAATAGTAAAGGGAACCAGCCCACTCTGGAGATTGGTCTGGGAGCCATTTCTTGCTTCCAGCCTTTCAATGTTGGCCAGGTCTAGGGTGCAATTATAAAATCCTTTCCTGTGGCAGATTTTGGACCAATAGTCCCATATTTGAGAAAATTTCTAGCCCGTCTTCATCGGAGCCAGTAGTTCTAACAAGTTCCCGATGAGATCCGGTCAGTCTCATCTTCTGAGTAGTGGTGAGAATCGATGCTCTCATTACTAAAAGACTCTTAGCATCTGGCGACTCTGTTTTACCCGAGAATCTCTAAAGTCGTAAAGACCAGTACCTAAACCTGGTTTTCATAACCAGGACTCCCCGTGTCTTAAGAAGGTCCGAGTTCGATGAATCTCTAGCCTGTCTTCATATGATAAAATCACCTGGCGACTCAGTTGAGCTGAAGATCCAGATTTCCTGGTCGTAGGCGCCTTTCAAATCTGAAAGAAGATATCCCGGAGGAATCAAGGTTCGGTGAGCAGCCTTGACCTCATAAGCGGAGAAAGAATGTCCACCTAACGACTCCGACTCAGCGGCGACAACCACGATTTCCATAAGCTGCTGTCGTAATGGTTGGGAGAAGCTTTCCTAGCTGGAACGATCCAGGCCCCCTGAATATCCAAAGCTACCACGAGATTCCCAAAAGTGCTTTGAAATCATTGACAAAATACAGCGGCACCGCGGGAATGGCCCGAGAGCACCTTGAAGATGTTGTCGATTTAGCGACCCTCCATGACATTATCCATGAAGATGTCATGATCAGACTTCTTGTTCTATCTCTGGAAGGGAGGGCATTGCGGTGGTATAGATTGCTCAGGCCCAAAAGCATCTGCTCATGGGATGACTTAGCGGGGGCATTGATTGAGATGTTCGATGGCTCTCAGGACCCCTTCCATCTCTTCGCATACCTCTCCACCATCAAGAGAGCACCTTCGGAGGGTATCACGGACTTCAATGTCTGATTCTATAGAAGTTGGAAGAGAATTCCATTGGAGATCCAACCGACGCCCGCCCAAGCCCATCTCTTCTATGTTCGGGCCTTCCACCCGGACGTAAGCCTCATTCTACTACAATCAGGGGAACGAAGGTTCCCTCAAATATTTGAGGAGGCAATACGAGCGGAACGGCTTCTGCTCCTATCAGGAAAGTGGCAGTGGAGAGAAACTCCGTCGCTTCCTTCGATAATTACTGCTCCTATCCGGCCAACGCAGTACTCATCATGGGGCGTTCCTCACACTGAGCCGAGGCCTGAGATGCAGTCATTTGGAGCTTCGGAGGCGGACCTCATACTAGTCCAACAATGGGAATACGCAAGCATGGCCCACCCAATGAACAACATGGCTGCTCGTGATCTCCATCAAGAGGTGAACCGAGGAGAGAAGCAGACTCGAGTGGTAGAACCCGAGAACAAAGAGGGCACATTTTTGCACCCTTTTTGTATCCCAAGAGATGGCATGCAAGTGTTCAGCCAAAGCTCATCAAGCCTGTCCGATTCAGAGGATGAGCCCGAAGGGATTCTGGAGGACTACTCTTCGCCGGAGGAACCTTGTTACCATATCAGTGGGATGGAAGAACCTGTACCCGACCTTCATTTGGAAGAATCTGCAAAATTCTGGCATTGGGTCTGGTATTGGTTTCGGCTATCCCTAAGACCGATGCCCCAAGAAGGCTTTCGAGTGGCGAACTTCTTCGCCAACAATCTGGGCACTAGCAAGGATGAAAATCGGTTGCGTTGCTTCCTCTTCGCAGCATGGACAACTTTAGGTAGAAATGATCCAAACTCCGAAGGTCAGCTAAAGTTCAACCTGATCTGGTCGGGTCACTGCAGGTTTACCGGATAATCACCTGAAGTGAATCCATGGTGGCGGCATGCCAATTATGCCGCAAGCTTGTGTAGATACTGTAAATAGTTCGACTGATAAATAAAGTGTTGCTTAGGGACTCAGGTCGAGTTTTACTTCGGCGGCTAAGCTCTAAAAAAAAAAAAAAAATCTCCTTCGGGAAAAGGTTCCCCGAAGTAGCCAATGGAAAATGGCTCGCAGCAATGACTCAGACCAGGGTCCGAGAGATACTTAGCCAAAGGGATTCCAAGCGAAACAGTTTCTGAAGGAGGACCGGCGAACCACCTTCTGTGAAGAGAACTACTTCGGGCCCGAAGCGTAGAAATCCGGCTCGCACCAAAGGTTCGCTGCGAGGCATTTCAACCCTGACCTCGACTTCACCAACCCAACGACGAAAAGGGCAGGAGCATTTAAAATGTGCCTAGGGGAACGTGTCGATAGCCGCCTTCAAAAGCATCCAAAGTAGGTGAGTTAAATGAAAAGGTGGTGGGTACGTCCTCTAGGGATTCAGTTAGGAGAAAAGTTCATGCTCGGGTACAGAGTGGCAGAGGGTCACGCTTCCAAAGCAAGCCGTAATCATCATAACACACAACCCTGTGTACCACTCCACCATGCGGCGAATTAGATGAAGCGATGCAGATTTAATTATGGTAAGTGCCATAAATATGGGTAGTTGCCTTCTAGGGCTATATAAGGTAGACTCCAGTAGTAAGGAAGCTATTTGCTCGATAATTCATGCAAACTTTGCTGCTAGCCTTCAAGCTCTCCTATCTTGCGCTTCGAAGCCTCCAATCCCGAAGCCCTTCGCATTGTTTTCTCCATTACCCCTAGCACTATGGGAAAGAAGAACTCTAAGGAAAAGGGGAAGGAACCAGAAGTGGCGGCCCTCGAACAGCCAAAGGCAAAGGGCCATGACAAAGGGCCGAAGAAAGTTGATTTTAGCCACTGCCTTGAGAAACAAGTCATGGGAGAAAGAGAGGATTCTGAGGATGAGCAACCTGAAGAACCGCCAGTTGATGCGTGGGATAGGATCAAAGACACCAAGTTGTCGAGGAGCATAGCTGAACTCAGGAGCACCATCGAGTTCATGAAAAGTAGGCTCTCGACAGACAACAAAAGAGCTGCCGCTTACTACTCCCAGATATACTGGTATCTGACGCCCCCCACACATCACTGCCCTGAGCTGATTGATGCCATTGCATGGAACTATCAGCCCGCCTCCAGGCAAGTGGTAGACGCCTCCGGCCACAAGCTGTTCTCTATTCTGAAGGAAGATGTCCAGGCAGCCTTTGCACCACAGCAGGGCCCTCCTAAGGGGTACACAGTTCACAACGTTATTCTTAGCGAACAAATGGAGAGGTTCAAGCCCTCCAATTACATGATCAATTTTTTGCAGCAGAGCCTCAAAAGCGGGCTCCCTTTGGGAAAATTGCCCCAAATGCCCCTACCCTTGGAGGCCTTCAAAAATGTCGACATCTTCTCCATCATTGCATGGGTGGCAGGCCTATCTACCGACGCTTCGGTGCACCCGTGGTAGGTGTCTTTGGTTGAGTGTATTTCCAGAGGGAATTTTATGCCCTCGATGCTTCGAGGCTAGGCACCAACCCAGTATTTTTTGATTGGGCAGAATGGGTGGCCAGGACCCTACATACGCGACTCACCAGCATGAAGAATGCTGGGACAAATAAGTACTTTTCGCCCTGTTCTCTTCTTGTTTGGTTATTTTTCTTTCATGTACATAAAAGTTTCCCTTATGTTGCTATTACGGCAAATGGTGAGGATGGAAATCCTCTGCCTGTATACCAATGGACCCTTCTCCTATTGAAGACGAAGTCCTATTATTCTTTTAACCAACAATTTTTGGGACCCGCAATGCACATGCTAACAGGGTCTTCCCCTCGGGTTCCCCTCCTCCTAAGGGACAAGGTGGTACAAGAGAAGAGGGGAGACATTTTTCAGCTGACATAGGGGCTTGTAATTCGCATATTCGGCTTCATAGGGAAGCCCTTCTTACTTCCAGTCTACCCCTCCGAGTACCAGTTCGCATTGGAGGTCGCTCGACAGAGCGATGCAACAAACGCCATTTATGGCCATGGATGGAAATGGGCTCACACCTACGATTTCCCTTTCAAAATGGGAGTTATCGAGGTGTTTGCCCTCAAACAAAATGTTTTCTTGGAGGAGAAACTCGCCAATTTTGGCCTAGTCCAGCTTCCTCAAGCAATGGCTCTATGACCCCTTGGGGGTAATGAGGGACCATCTTCGATTTAAGAACTTCCACGCTTGCCCCTATCCAGAAATTGTGGAGCAGAGGAACAATCCCAACGGGAGGGATCTGGAGTGGCACTTGGAGAAAATGGAAATGCTACCTCCCTGGCATGAGTTCTACCCGATGGAGGTTGCATATGACCCAGTTCGGCACCCTCTCCCGAGCCCCAACTCCACCTTCTGGAAGAAGGCAAAAGATGATTTGAAAGAGGCAGCGAAAGATTGGGACATGGCCCAACTAAGAGAGTGGTGGATAATGAGGGTCCACCGCCAAAAGATGAACTCTTACGGACTTTTGGCGACTGACAAGGACTTCACGGCGGTCTATGAGGCCAATGCTGGAACATGGAAGCCCCTGTCCTTCGTCGACCTCATTCCCCCGGCTATCCCAGGTTTGGGCGAAAGCCCAAAGAGAGAGGAAACTACTTCGGAGCCGAAGAAAGGGAAGAAGGCCAAAGCCACGCCACGGAGGCCACCTCAAGTACCTGTGGGAGGCCAAGACACGAGCTCCGAAGAGTCGGAGCAACCACTGGTGAAAACAAAGAGAAAGAGGCCAGAATCAGTCCAAGTGCCTCCAAGCCATCCAAAGCGGCTCCGTACAGGGTTTCAGAGCCCTTCCACTGGATGACCTACATCGGGCCCGTCCGAAGCAAATGTTGAGAGTGCGACACCACCAAGCACCGAAACCATCCCCGATATCAACGTCATCAATGTGGAGGAACTCCTCCAATCCAAAGGGGACGTTGAGGCAGAAACCTTGGAGATTGAAAATCCAGAAGCAGAAGAAGAGCAGGAGACGGCTGCACTGGAAGTCACTACAACCGCTTTGCCAGGAGGGCACTCAGGTATGCATTCTCCACCCTTTGCTCAAGACTCACCCATGTCCACTACGGCCACGGCCGAAGGATCCCATCAGTCTCCCCTGCAGGGCCACTCATCCCCTCACGCGTCACCCATGGCTAGTCCAAGTCCGTCCCACGATCCCGGCCGGGATAAGTCCATTGAAGTCACTTCGCCCACTCACGCTGCCACTCCCTTGATTCTTAGCAGAAGCGGAGGTATCGCTTCGACGCCGAGCCCCACCACCCAATTCCTCATCTCGCATGATGTGGCCCCCATTGCCGAAATGCCCTCCACACCCACCACCGAACCTCCTTGTGAAGCATCCCCCATACACTCCCTGTATTTGTTCACTCCTTCGACTGGTGACCCAGCCTTGTTTGAGTCTGAGATGTCCTTGATCAAGGAGCGCCCCCTTGCCGAGAAGCTGCTCCAAGCCCAGCAGAATACCGACAAAATCTTGAAGGAGGCGAGAAAGAAAAGAGGGCGAGCGATGACTCAAGTTGAAAAATGCGCCGTGTTTGATTTGAAAGCTGGGAAGATGCACAAGATCAAGAAGGTCCCTAAGGTACAGAAGCCTCTGGATGAAATGACTCCAACAGACTATGATTACCAGGAAACACCTAAGGACCTGGTGCATCTAAATGTAGACAACGAATCGGCATCCATGCATGTCCGAATTGAGACCTTTAGGGCTCATGCAGTCATCGCCAACCAGCGCAGGATCGAGGCCGAGGCCGCCAACGTCAAGCTAGAGGAATATTTGGCGAGGGTCCGCTCCAAGTTGGCAGAGGCCGAGGAGCAGTGCAAGGCCATGAAAAAGGAAACACGCGCCCTAAAACTGCAAGTTCTACAGCTCCAGAATACTGAAGAAAATCAGGCGCAGAGACAAGCCAAAAATGATCTAAAGGCCAAGGAGCTGGAAGGCAGAGTTGCACAAATGCAAGCCCAGCTGTACGAGAAGGAAGACCTGACGGTGTTTGATAGGAGCAGAATTAAGGAGATTCGCGCCCATTTGCTCAAGAATTTCAGGTCTCGGTGTTCCAGCGCCCTCACGATTCTAACCTTCATCACCGAAGCCCAACGCGCTATTGCCGAAGGAGGGCCAATCATTGATGAAGTCACGCAGAAATCCAGGAGCAGGCTCAAGTTAGCCTTCGATGTCCAGAATGCGAAATATCAAGACTTGCAGGTCACTGCGATGACTCGGACGGCTAGGGATTGGTCCACGGCCTAGGCCACAGTTCACGCCTTCTTTTCCAAGGTGCAAAAAGCTCAGAAGGCGAGAAGGCTCCAAGACATTTTTGACAACGAGCAACGTGCCTCGATGAATTATTTTTAGGACCTCTCTTCCTTGGGTTTCCCGAGTTTCACAGATGATGACGGGAACCTTCTGACTAAAGATGACCTCAAACCAGTCTGGCTCTAGTTCGAGGGCGATGTCTCGGAGATAGACGGGTGGGCGGAGCCGATCTCGGAAGGGCAGATAACCGACTTCATCTTGAGATACTGCAAGATGGTAGCATGCCTAAATGATTTATTCATCAGGGCCAAACATGCTGACATCGAGCAAATTGATCGATTTCGCGTTTTGGTTAAGGCATTACAAGATCAAGAACCATTCCAAAAGGGTGCCTGGGCTCATGTCCGAAGAACGATGAAGCGCATCCGTGATCGCCTCGAACCATCACCTCAGCCAGAAGCCACGCCAGAGGAAGAAGGAGAAGAAGAAGGAGAAGAGGAACAAGAAGAGGGATAGACCACAGAAATAGGGTCTGGGGAAAACCAATAACTCTGCAGCCCAATGGATCAGGACTAAAGGGTTCTTTTGCCGAGACGAGCTCGTCACCCCACGAGCCACCAAGAATGTTGACACTTTTTGTCACATTATACAAGGGGTAGAAGAATAGTAGAATTTTGTATAATATTTCCTTGTTGAAAGTTTTTCTTTTATTTTAAGTTACAACAATTTTGACTCTCCCTATCGCCCCTTTTATAAAATGAAGAAGAAAGAGCTTCGCTACCAAACAGGCCAAGGAAAATAGCTTCGCCGAAGGAAAAGAAGGAGAATGTGGAAAGAACTTCGGGCCCGAAGCACTTCAAATCACCACTTCGGGCGAAAACCTTGCGAAGTAATATCGCCAAAGGAAATACAAAGATAACGCTTCACACCCGAAGCATTTTTAGCAGCCGCTTTGGGTGGAAGTTTTGCGAAGCAGCATCCAAACGACTTCGCCGAAGGAGGAGAGCATAATCCAAATCAGCTAAGGTAAGGAAACTACTTCGGGCCCGAAGTATTTCTGACACCTACTTCGGCCAGTTTTCACCCGAAGCAGTGGTGCCCAAAGCAAAATGACAATGTGTCAAAAATAGAGAAGTGCTTCGGGAGGATATTCCTCGAACCGTAGTTTTGAGAAAGAATCGGGCCGAAACATTTTCCAGTCGAAGCAGTTTCGCTAGCAAAGGACAAAGGGCCCCATTTCAAAGATGGAATCCGCTCGGCACTCGACATCCCCGAAGTAGTTTCTACGAAGCATTATTTTGCGAAGAACAAATCAAGGAGAATCTACTTCGGCCCAAGGCTTTGGCGAGGCGGAGATGTAGCGAAGCACTTTCTGGGCCCACGTTCCAAGGCGGGTAGCTTCCCAAGGTGATCGAAGGCCCCTTATAAATACCCCCTTTCTTGCCCGATAAGTCCGTTGACCATTTTTGGCAAACGAAAGGGACGTAACAGTCCTCGAAGTAAAACCCGACGGGCGTAACGATCACTCAAGCACAGCATCCAAAAGCCAGGGACACTCGGGCGGTGCATTAAATGAATGTTTCCATGGTTGACCCGATCGCAGTTTCCAATTTTGGCAGCCGATTTGAGAAATCATTCGCAGCAACCGTGAGGAGCCGATTTCTCAGAGCCCGAGGATGTACTCCGTCATTTTTGTAATGATGATTCAGAGGGCCGGGTCCTCTATAAAAACCTAGTCATGTAATGTAAAAGGGGGGGAACTTTCTGCTAGAAAGCTGTTGTAACTTGATGTCCTGCGTTTAATACTAAAGACCTTTTGTGCTCTATTTCTCTCTTTTATGCTGCCTTATGTGCTTAATTCTTTTGTCTTTTCTCGTTTGCGTACCGAGACTCTGAATCCTGAATCCGGTGTGCGATCGGGGACTGAACCCCTAAAATTCGCCCTGAAGGATACATAGGAGAGGAAAAATGCCTTGTCGCTTTCCTTTATGCTGCCTGGTGGATCGAGGTTTCTGTTATTCCCTTATCTCAATCGTTGTTACTCTGAACCCTGAATTCCAGCGAGAGAGAAAGGAGAACCCTGCGAACCCATCCAGAGGATACATAGGAAGTTCGGCATTTCGTTTCCTTCATGTTATTCTTGGTATTTCTTGCTGCTATTCGAGTTGTTAGCGAGTGATCGTGCTTCCTGTTCTCTCCCACCTTAAATCATCATCTTCTAACCCTTACTCTTTTTATTTCTTTCTCTAACCCTTACCCCTTTTTATTTCTTTCTCTAACCCTTACTCTGTTTATTTCTTTCCTGCACTCTTGTCTCAAACCCCAAAAGTAGATTAGTATAGGAGCCGGCCTTTCTCTGGATATTGGCACGAGGGGCATCTCTTCCCTTCGGCCTTTCAATGTTGGTCGTAGGTCCAGGGCGCGCAAACCCACCGAAAGTCCTTTCCTGTGCGGATTTGATGACCAACAGCTAATAAGCATGCATTAGTTATCACCATTTTCATGATCTATTGTTCAATCATATTCTTATGTTACTAGGAACTCGATGTCTTTTTTGTCATTCAACCATTCCTAGTTGATCTAATCAACCTTTGTCAAATATAGTCATGTTCTAGGAATATTTTCGTCTTCCTCCTTATGACTTGATTTCTTTCTTGGACCAATCACATATCACATTTTAATTAACTCTTGAATTTAGGGAAGATGATACCATGAGTAATATTTTTAAAAAGCTAACGTGTTTCTTGCTCATTATATCATTTGCATAATCCTAACCTAAGGATCCAATTGTAAGTTTCACAAAAAAAGAGAATCAAAGAATAAGGATAACACCCAAACAAAATTATCCTTGGTCTCCTCAGGTATTACAAGCTAGAAATGAAGCTACATCGAAGGATTATGGGTGCTAACCTTCACTAGGGCTATAGACGCCTGGCTAGCAGTGGAGTACACCTTTCAAGTGGTAACATGTCTATATTATTAGTAACCTTATTTTATACAGACCTTTGAATGCTCATGTATGAGCTAGCTTATATTATCTTGAGTTCATAATTGGTTAGTCCAACCTTACTCAAGATAGGAAATGAACCTCCTTGCACACACTTCGGTCCATGATAGGCTTAATCTTATTCAGGATGGTCTAGATTTCTATGGGATATTGACTGACCATTATATGAGTTTGATTGTTGAAACTAGGGTGTTTGAATTTCTTGAGATTCTTCTAGCATCCAAAAACCTTAGGATATATGGGTGAACCGCATCTTGGCTAGCCACCATTCAATGCAAATATGTCCTAAGTATTGATTCATATCATTAATCATTAGTCATTATCCATTATTTATCTAGTTAGCAAATTGTCCATTACATTTTATCTTAATATCTATGTCCTCACATCATTTTTACAATGTTCATTCATCTTGTTCCTTATGTTCATTATTCATTGTTATTAATTGTTAATTCATGCACCCTATAAGTCTATCAATTTTCATTATGAGCCTTATGCTCATTGTGTCCATTATTTATTATCTTGTCTTATGTATTCTTTTATTGTGTTAATGTGTTTATTGTAATTGTTCAATTATAATTGATTAATTAAGTTAATTTTGATTGTGAAACTCATACACAAGCATTTAACAAGTAATTAAACTAACACATGTGAGTGTAAACCATGTAAATAAATATAGGAAGCATCATACATCACATAAGTATACAAAATCCATATCATCTAACATGTCATGCCTATCTAATTAAATCCATCCATCCATCATAAAAATAAAAAACCCTAAACACATGCATCCCATCATCCATCC
Source organism: Wollemia nobilis (assembly GCA_028583015.1). Lineage (NCBI taxonomy): Eukaryota > Viridiplantae > Streptophyta > Pinopsida > Araucariales > Araucariaceae > Wollemia > Wollemia nobilis. The sequence continues at coordinate 223,020 of JAQPPZ010017258.1, forward strand.
ATACAATCATATCATGCCGACCATCGAATAATCATCATGTGTATATATCATGAAAGAATAAGTACAATCCATGAAGTACATAAAATTTCTTTATACATACAAATCATTATCAATACATGTCAATATAAAATTAGTGATACATCATCATCATCATCATCAATGACCATACGACTACCTCAAAACTGCCCCTATGGCTATATCATCATACATCTATAAATACCACAATAAATACATCATCATCATCTCATCAAAAATATTGCATAATTTTGTTCAATCCACAACACCAAAAATAGAATCATTGTTGTTCATCTCCTAGACTCTCTCCATTCCCCTCCTATCCACCATCTCTATCCTTTAGTCATCTCCCTCCCTACCGATGATCCTTGTAGGCCAAAAATTCTTGCACTCCTTTCCTCAAGGCTGATGGATCCATGCCTTAGATGGGAATGGGAGAATGGATGGTCTACACCTCAGAGAGAGGCACTTAGTTGTACCTTCTTATGGTGATTTTTCGATGAATTATTTAGGGTTCACCAAGAAAATTTTATGGGAGTTTCCACGCCTAGGTTTTGGGATTTGTTTTGATGTGTTCTTTTTACCAAATCTCAAATACACCTAGATTTGGCCAATATGCAAATAATTTAATCTATATGCAATTTTATTTCATATGTAAATAGCAAACAACAGAAAACAGAATCCTAATGGATGATGTAGTGCTTAAAAATGATAAAAAGACCCTTATATGTATCCAAAAGTTCGATGGAGGTTCTAATTTTTTATTACAGTCCAGATCGTATGCAGCATATCAAAATCGTACGAATCAAGCAAGATCATATGGATACGATTCAAAATCATACTATACGATCATTGGTCGAATGATTTGATCTTGAAAAAATCTTGCAACTTCATGCGTAAAATGTAGAAAATAGAAAATAGAGGATGGAAATGATGTTTCTAAGCATGAATTGGACTATATGTCGGCTATTGCATATTAAAATAATAGAAATTAACATATGCATGCATCAAAACTATGTGAAATATACGGTTGTATGCAAATTTGATGAACTCCAAGGATATAAACTATTAAATTTAATACCCTATGCAAATGAAAATGATCAAATTATGCTAAGTATGAAGAATCAATCTTAGAAAATACAATCTAGTATCAAAAAGTACCCCCAAGTGACCTCAGAGAAAAATTGTACTGTCTATGCAAAATCGTATGCCTCCGATGCAAAATCGTATCATCCGATTGCTGATCGTAATCTTTCGATCTTGCATGAAACATAAAAATTCCTAGGACTAATGCCAAAAAATCTATGATTTCGAATGCAAAATAAATTTAAAATACCAATTGCACCAGGGGAAATTAGAGAGGATGAGTGTTTTATTAAATAAGCTGATCCAATCATCCAAAATGGGCTAAGAATAATTTGGTTTTAACTCCTTCCAATCTGGCATTGATCGGATAAATCCAATCCCACAACTGTCGTACGATTAGGTAGATGAAGACAAATTTTTTTAAAACAAAATTTATCGCCTTGCTGAGTTAAGCCTTTTAGTTTTGAGCAAAATTGTATGCATATGATCAGGGATCGTATCGTACGATGCAAGATCGTATCGTATGATCTTGTCCAAATTGCTCGATTTTGCCAGGGGGCATGAGAATCAAGGTAATCATCTATAAGCTCATTTTTACAGGTTGTTTGTTTTTAATGTAAACTATAATGAGTCATTTTTAGGGTGCTACATTTTGCCCCCTCTTTAGTGCAATTTCAAAAGAAAATGCGTTAAAGAAAAGTATGACACATTTTTCGAGAAAGCAAAAATTTAATGCAAATTTTGTTGATGATTTCAAGTTTTAATGCAAATGGTTTTAAGGTGTAATATATATGATACCCCCTTTGAATTTTTACACCAAATTTTGATGTTTGGGTAAAAATTCAAAAATAAAGGATAAAATGAATAAATAAAAAGAAGAAAAAGTAAAACTAATTCATTTGCATTTTTACCTTGTACCTGTTTAGAGCTCTGGAGGAAAACATGGCGGAGACTCCACATCATGCTGATTTGGTCCGAGCTGGCGATGGAGCCCTCCGGGTATGGATTTATAACTTTCTTAGCTTAGATTTTTCCTATTTTTAGTTTACATTTTAAATTAAATTTGAATTTTTAGGGCACGACTGCCATACGTAGCCCTAAATGCGAAATCGTAGCAATTTTGCAAAATCATATCGATTTTGCGAAATCATAGCAAATTCATGAAATCGTACCATTTTAGTGATATCGTATGGTATGATATCAACCAAAATAAATATGATCGATCGATATCGTATCAATACGATATCGTAAAAAAATATGATTTTGAAATTATTTTATCCAATTTTGACAATTTTGATATGATTTTCTGACAAAAATTTTATTGCTTTGTTTTTATTAACAGATGGTAGAATTAAAGAATCGGGAGTGGAGATATTCTACACTTGGGGCAGATTTGGGTGCTCTCACGGAGGGTGAGAGAAATTGCTTGGAGGCTATGGGATTATGACACGTGGCGGAGATGCCACATATCTTAGTAGATATGAGGGTATTGATGACTCTGGTAGAGAGATGGTATCCATAGTCATCCTGCTTCAGACTTCCTATAGGGGAGATGGCACCTACTCTAGAGGACATATGATGGATCCTATAGATACCACCGAGGGGTGCCCACATCATTACGTTTGGCAATAAAGGCCAGACATTGAGGAGATTGACAGGAGACCCTAGCTTCTTATTGAAGTAGGGTGGGGTTGTTATCAACAGATTGGGGGAGGTAGAGGGCATCTCTAGAATAATAGTTCTATTGAGTGGTATTATGGGTGGCTTACTGGTGATCCGTCTCAGTGGACAAGAATTGTCCTGGACTTTGGTAGAGGTGGTGTGTGATATGCGTGACCAGGAGGTGCGCTTTCCTTGGGGATATTTCTTTATTTGTAGATTATACCGATTCCTACATCAGGTGGTCTACAAGGGTAGAAAGGGACTCATTCTGACCTCATTCCTATAGGTGTGGAGTTGGGAGCATATTGCTATTCGATGACCTATAGGACTTCCTTTGATTCGAGCTGTAGATGGCCAGCCCGGGGTAGAGGAGGACAGACCTAGGGTTTTCTATTGGCCACTATTGAGAGGGTGTAGGGGACGAGTTAACCTCGATGTAGAGAGGTGACTCATGGATGAGCTGCGGCCATAGGATATCACATGGAGATCTTGGAGGGGTCTACCAGGGTGGGAGGAGGATGATTTTGAGTTGGCTCGCATCAGGTAGACCATATGGCTATAGATGGGCTAGGGAGAGGTAGAGTTGCACCGTTTTAATCGGGTGCAATGACAGTTTGGACTATAGTAGGATATCCCTATATGGGGAGATATTTCCTATCCTCGGGTGACTCAGGACCATATTATCCTTAGTGGCACATCAAGTATGTCTACATTTTTGGATCCCACACTAGATGATGAGCCCGTGTAGACGATGGATGGGGATGATGCTGGTGTGACAGATAGGTACCTATAGTGGTATGTTGGGGTTTTCCCATCGATATTGACCTGGTCATGGAATGCTCTAGAGCAAGTGGTTCATCTAGTTAGTCAATGATGATGGAGGACACATGTACCCCCTAGAGGAGGAGGACCATGCACTAGGGGTGGCCATAGGCCTCAGAGGAGATATTGGGAGGAGAGGAGAGCATCACCCCAATAGGAGGGAGGAGTATCTCCTCCATGGGGGGAGAGACCTGACTCACCCAAGAAGGGCAAGAGAGTCCTAGAGGTAGGGGAGAGCAGCAGGATAGGGGACCTCGAGGTAGAGGTCACTAGATTGAGGGTAGATACTGCCACCCAAAAGACTAGGATCGAGACCCTAGAGGCATAGGAGGAGGGGTTGAGATCTAGGATTCAGACTTTGGAGGTAGAGTTGGAAGAGGCTAGGGAACAATTGAGGTAGGGCATTGGAGCTCAGGGAGTTACGACTCTAGCTCCCACATCTACACATATGACTCACCCAAGGCAGAGTGGGTCAAAGAATGAGCTATTACGGTCCGTATAATAGACTACATTTTATTAGGGGTTGTACTTTGTGGTCATACTATCCAAGTAGAGACATGCTTTACCTCCAAGGATTGTGGATCCTATTTAGATAGGATCATCATCTCACTCTACATCTCGAGTGACTTCTGCTAGGACAACTACAATGACAGAGGGTGGGCAGTTCCAACCTCCACCACCACCTGGTAGGGCGGAGGATGTTGCTAGTTCTAGGGGTTCTAGAGGAGTTTAGGGATGATTCCTTTTTTGTATTTTTGATGACTGAGTATGCCGATGACAGATTTTGTGGCATATTAGTCGACCTTATATTGTATATGTACTTTTTTGATGATATATATATATGGATCTTTTGTCTTATGTGACTTCCTATATTTTGATTTTTGCATTTGAATTTTTTTTAAAATGATCATGTTTTTGGTATTTATGAACGTTAATAATCATGCTTAAATAAATAAATTATATAAAATGATTTGATTTTTTAAGATGTGTTTTTGAAAAATATGTTTTTGTTTATGTGTACATCATGTGATCAATTTTGATAGATTTAGCAATAGAACTCGAAGGATGTTGTGTTGTTATATGACTATTGGTGGAGTTAAAAGCTTGCTAATTCATGAAGCTAATCCTATTTGTGAGGAATATTTTGATATTTCTAAATAAAAGAATCATATGCTTAAGAATAATCTTAAGGCTTTTATGATGAAAAGAAAATATTTGATGTTGTTTTGGAACAATGTGTTTAACAAGTGTTTGTGAAAATGTATTGATTTAAGCATGAAGAATTTGAAAGATGATTTGCGCTAGGCATAAAAATTCCTAAGTGTGAAGGTGTATAAATAATTACTTAGGAATTATACCATCATTGCAAAAATCAAGATGAAAATGCAAGATGATATAAATTTTGTGTATTCTTTTAAAATGCAAAATTAATGTTGGATAGATCATTATGTCACATGTTCAAAATATTTTGATAAAAATATGGACTCATTTGTGGGCATGAAAAATTAGAAAGATGACTTACGCTAGGCATAAAATTTCTAAGTGTAAAATTTGAAGGGAAATATTTACTTAGGAACTATACCATTATCGCAAAAATCACAATGAAATGTAGGGTAAATTTTTTTTAATTTTTGCAATATTATGATTTGTAAATTATTGTGTTAATGATGATAAAATAATTTGTATAAATTAATGCAAGGATTGATATTAATTATCTAAAAAAATCCCAAAGGAATATTTTAACTTATTTCAAAGACAAATTCAAATTTATCCAGAACCAGTGTGTGAAAGGTGAATTCATTATTTATTTTTATTGTCATGATGATACAAAATATCTCAAGGATCAAATGTGTGTGCTTTGTGAGGTTGTTTTACCAATTTTGAGTAAGGTAATGATACAAGAGAACTTTTATGAACCAATGTGTGTGCGGGTGAAATGTTCATTAACCATGATTTTGTGCATACATTGGTACTAAACTACTATGTAAATAGAATTACCAAAAGCTAGCTAATCCATAAGCGGACATTGGTCTATACAAAATAAGGTCGCTAATGTGACAGACATATCGCCATGTGAAAAGGAATTACCCAATGTCAAGCAAGTTGGGCACAAATCACCTGTTATGGGGTTTACCTCATGGTTTTCGAATAACTAAGAAATTCCAGGGATTCAAGTTCAATAATCCCTTCTTTTCTTTTAATTTTTGGAATAGGGATTTCTTGTCCATTTTTGAAAAAGGGGATTTTATTGCTTTGGAACATTTTTCTTGATTTTTCTCTTTTTATTTTTATTTTTCTTTCTTTCCTCTTCTTTCTTTTTCTTTTCTTCTCTTTCTTTTTCTTTTCTTCTCTTTCTTTTTCTTTTCTTATCTTTCTTTTCTTTTCTTATATTTTCAGGATGCTCAGATTAGACGTAGAGTAAGGGATTTTATTTCGGGTAGGGAGGAGCTTATCCTTTTGCCAATTTCTTAGTATTCTAGACCACACACATGATAGGATAGCAAGGGAAACTTTTCACTTAAGGTATTAAGATTTACTATGTAGAATCACTTTGTCGAATTTTGCAACAAATCATTTTAAGATGTAAAGTGTGTTCTTGGTTCAAAAAGTAGCAATATTGTTCTCAAAACTCAAAATTATTTAATGAAGTAATAGTGTTCTTTGATACAAGAGAGATTTATAATCAAAATAACAAAATCAAAACTTATTAAATATGTGAAATTTTGGTGCATGGTTCAAGATAACTTTTGAATTTATCTGAAGTAAATCAAAATATAGCTTGAAATATTTAGTAAATAATAAATGCAAAAATAAATCTAATAATGCCTTGGAAATATTTTATGGATTTTTATATTTTGTGATTTTTTTAGTTGCTTTGGATGATTATTTGAAATGCATGAGAAACATTATTTACAACTATGTACAGTGATGAAATTTTTATTTTATGCATAATATATTTTCAAATGCATAATGTTCATGGGTTCCTTGAGATATTTTCCATCCAAGGTAGCCAATATGTATGCACCTAATCCAAATTTAGCAGTGATGATAAATGGTCCTGTTGGTCACGAATCCGCCACAGGAAAGGATTTTTACATGTGCGCCCTAGACCCGGCCAACATTGAAAGGCTGGAAGCAAGAGATGGCTCCCAGACCAATCTCCAGAGTGGGCTGGTTCCCTTTACTACTCTAAATTTTATTTGAAGATAAGGGTTGCTGGAAAGAAATTTAAAAATGCGAAAAGAAATGGGAAATATGGCCGTAGCCGAAGTGATAAGATCAGGAGAACAACAGCAAAAAATCTTGAAGGACAACAACAACAAGTAACAGAAAGCATTAACTTAACTCTCGCACGATGTATGCAGAAAACCCCTCCAAAACTACACTCCAGGAATCATACCTTAACAGCAGTATTTAAATCCAATTATGCAGAATTTAAATGCAACAACCATTAAGAAATATAAATGCTATTAGAAATGCGAAAGGACAGAAAGGAAAATCTCCCATACAACGCTTGAAAAATTAGAAGCCAACTCTTTTATTCCTGCAAATGCACTTCCAGTTTCTAGCAGAAAAACTCCCAACCACCTTAAATGAAGTTTACATTGGTTTTTATAGAGGGCCGTCCTCTTGCAGCATTTAATACTTGCCACCGACCTTCTTGAGATCTACAATTGTGCGATGGAAACTAGGAACACGATCCCCTTAATTGCAGCCTTGAAGAACCACAAAATTAAATGCAATTTGACTTCAGTGGTCACCTTCATTAAATTTGTTTTGAAAATGTGCATGAAATCATTGAATTAATCCACGAAGAGCTGCCTCGAACAAATAAAATCTCCAATTTTGGTGGTCTGGGCGTTCTTTAACCTTGATTGCATTGGAAATCCACAAAACATTAAGTTCGGGCAAGCATTTAATCCTTGGAAATCGAAAAAACCTTCTCAGGCCGTTCATACTGCGTTTTGGCGGGAACTGTCGCAGGTCGCGAAAATTCAACACCCTTTTCCTTTGAATGTCTTCATCCTTCTTCCTATCGCGATTTTTCTACACTTCAAGCACTTGGTCATTTTTCCACAATGCTGCACAAAATCGCTATCATCTGCATGTCTTCTGCACGGCTTCCATCCTCTGTCGCGATTTCGCGACGTCTTCCTCTCGGCTGGCCTTATCGTCAAAATTGCAGCGAATCGCTACAACCTTCATGTTTTTTGCTTCTCGGATCAAAATGACCGCGATTCTGGGACAGGTAGCGATATCGCTACGTCTTCATCTTGCCGTACCAATCTCCATTTTTCGTCGTGAAAATGCGACATCTTTTTGCTTTGCAGGACCTTTTCTAAAACGTGCAGCGCATCGCTGTAGTTTTAGCACTTAAGCCTTTTTTCAACCAATGCTCTACGATTTAAGGAACATGCAGCGCATCGCTGCAACTTTTGCCTTTGAAACAAAACACTTTGCGACTTTAGAACGTGCAGCGCATCGCTGCACTTTTTCCTTCAAACTTCCTTTCAACAAACGCCGCGCGATCTTGGGACGTCAGCGAATCGCTGCAATTTTTTACTTAGACTCCCTTTCTCAACCAACGCCCACGATTTTGGAACGTGCAGCGAATCGCTGCAACTTTTACCACTTGAGCCTTTGAAGCCAATCGCCGCACGATTTTGGAACGTCAGCGAATCGCTGCAATTTTAGAGTTTGAGTCTTTGAAGCCGCCAGCGTCGCGAAAACGGAACGTGCAGCACCGCGCTGCAACTTTCAAGTTTAAGTCTTCGGCTGAGTTTTTGTCACGATTTCGCGACAGTGTGTCGCTCTCCCTCCTTTGCTTGTCACAAACCATGAAAATAGAACACGTCGCGATATCGCGACAGTTCTTCCCAAGCTGCATGCGTTGACCGCGTTGACCGCGATTTCGTGACACGTCGTGAAATCGCGACGGTTTCTGGACTTAGTCTTTTTGCTCCTTTTTTCATCAAAACCGCATCCAAGCCTGTACAAAAGTTAGATTTTCAACAACTTAAGCATTTAGTACTTCAACAAATGAGGATCAATGTGGCAAAAATGCCAACATTCTTGGCGGCTCGCGGGGTATACAGCTCGCTGTATGCAAGAATCCAGGCCTGAATCCATTGGGCACAGAGTCATATTAAAACAGAAGGCTGGCTGCTGTGATACATCTCAAGGGACCGCTGCAAAAACTGCTGCTGAAAAGCTGAAACCGAAAGAACCTGCATATAACGGAGAATGAAATGGAACAAATGGAATGAGATAATGGAGTGAGCTCCTGCGATTGCGCAAGCGGTGAATGCAAATGGAATGATGGTAATAATGGAATGATAGATTGACAAAGCGATGTGGTGTGAAAGCGAATGAACTTATGGAATGGAAATGAAAATATGTAGACTGTGGAATGAAAATGAAGACTGTAAATGAATGCGTAAATGATGAAACTTAGAAGAAAGGGATAAGAAGGAACGGGAACAATGAGAATGGGGAAAAGAAACAACAGCCGTGGCTTGCTTTTTTTTTTGTTTTTTATTTGCAGAAGAAAAAAGAAGGAGAAAGATGAAGAAAGGAAAGAGGGGAAAAAAGGGAAGGGAAAAGAAGAATTTTCTGGAAAGCCACCAACTGCTGGGAAAGGAGAAAATCACAAAAACACAAAAGACACCTACGGCTCGCAAGAAACAAGAACCAAGGCGATAAATAAAAGCAAAACATGTATATTTCTTTTTTTTTTCTTTCCTTTTTTTTTTTTTACTATATACAAACTTATACTGAACTGTCAATTCATGAAGTATAGGCTTTCAAATGAAAGCCATTTACTGAAATTGAAAGTGGGTTGCCCTCCAAGTCTTCGAGGTAGAACGAATTTGCTGCACCTGTGCTGGTAATGCGGAAGGGACCCTCCCATAAAGCATCAAACTTCTTGTGATTCCCAGGTTTAGCTTTGTTTTCGTTCCATTTTAACACCAAATCTCCTGTTTTGAGTGGACGATCTGCAGAATGTTTACAAAACCACTTAGACATACCCTGTGTGTGTTTGACAAACTCTTCATATGCCTCAGAATGCTGTTCTTCTAACTGCAACAATTGAGCTATCCGCATATCCAAGGAACTGATATCTGTTTCATTGTCCTGAAAAGCCTGCAACTGCTGCAATACTGGCAACTCAAGATGAACAGGCAACTTTGCTTCTTTCCCATAAACTAGGGCATAGGGTGAGGTCTTGATGGACTTCTTAACTAAAATTCTATCTACCCATAAAGCTTGATTCAGTAAAAGGTGCCATGATCTCTTGTTTTCTCCCAAAGACCTCTTCAAAACCCGGAGCAAATTTTTATTTGTTGACTCTACCAAGCCATTTCCCTGTGGATAATAATTGGAAGATGTTTTTAGGAAAATGCCATACTTGTTAGCAAACTCAGCTAATTCAGCTCCAATAAATGGGGTCCCATTATCTGTAATTATGGCATCTGGAATGCCAAAGCGTGTAATCAGGCCTTCAATAAAAGATATCACCATAGTCTGGTTTGCAACCTTTGTTGGGATAGCTTCAGACCACCTCGTGAAATAGTCTGTAGCTGTCAGAATATATCTATGACCAGCTGAGGAATTTGGATCAATGATCCCAATGAAATCCAACCCCCACTGCTGAAAGGGTGCTTCAACTTGAATCGGATGCAAAGGCAGTGCTGCATTCCTAACTCTTCCTGTGTATCTCTGACATTTGTCACAGGCTTGTGCAATCTTGAAAGCATCTGAGAACAGGGTCGGCCAATAGTAACCAGCTCGAGTTATCTTCAAGGCCATCGGTCTTCCTGCAAAGTGTCCTCCTGATAGACCAGAATGAAACTCCTCCAGGAGCCTAGCCTTGTCTGCTTCTTTTACACATCTTAGAAGAACACCATCAATATTCTTAAAAAATAGTCCTTCTGGTAACAAAACATACCGAAGAGCTTGCAGACGAAATCTCCTCCTCTGTGAAGCATTCAACTATGAAGGACATCTACCAGTTGTGAAGTAATCGATGAGGTCTTCTGTCCAATCCTTTTCCCGAATTAAGCAATTCATCAAATTGTCATCGCTAGCAAGATTTTCTGTTTGATGTTCAACTATACCAGAGGCTGCCATCTTTGCCAAATACTGGCATAAAGCCTTACCACGCACTAGCTTAGTTGGATGAATTTCAACATCAAATTCTTGGATCTTGGTGACCCAACCAGCACGTTTATCACCCAACTCTCCTTGAAGAATGAAATTTCTTACATCAGGATGAATCACATAAACAATTGTTCTGCTCTGAGATATAAAATGCTTGAATTTCTTAAGGGATTTCATAATCGCATACACCTATTTTTCAATAAAGTTATACTTTGCCTCATGAGGTAGAATGACCTGACTCAGGAAAGCAATGGGCCTTTCATTCCCATCGTCTCCTTTCTGTGTAAGAACCGCAACATAACTTTCTGCTTCTCCGACTGCATACAAAATGAAATCCTTTGAGTAATCAGGATTAATCAGGACAGGGGCCTGTGCTATTCTTTCCTTGATTTCTTGGAATGCTTCTTTTCTTCGAGCAGTCCACTGGAAATCTGCATCCTTTTTCAACAATTCAGTCATAGGTTTTACAACCTGGGCAAAATCGTAAATGAATTTTCTTATGAAATTGATCTGTCCAAAGAAAGACTGCAGTTCTTTTTTGTTTGCAGGGAGTGACAACTTCTTTAATGCTTCAACTCGGGCTGGATCTATTGCTAACCCATCCTCTGAAATCACATGCCCCAGAAGCTTACCTTCTTTTACTGCAAACACTGACTTCTTTGGATTAATGGAAATCCCAAATTCCCTGCACTTTTCAAAAATCTGTCTCAGGTGAGAACAGTGATCCTCCCGTCTATGTGAAAATACTGTCATGTCATCAAGATATATCACAATGATCTTGTTCAACAATTCCTTGAATGCAATGTCCATGGCTCTTTGGAAGGTAGCCCCAGCGTTTGATAGTCCGAAAGGCATTCGTTGATAAGCAAAAGTGCCCCACTTTGTTGTGAATGTTGTCTTATACTGATCCTCATCTTTCACCCAAATCTGGTTATATCCAGAGAATCCATCCAACAGAGAAAAACGTTGAGCTCCAGCCACAACATGCAGTATTTGATCTATACGTGGCAAAGGATAATGATCCTTCAATGATGCACGGTTCAAGTTTCGGAAGTCTACACACAATCGTATGTCTCCATTCTTCTTTCGAACCGGGACCAGATTGGCAACCCAAGTGGAGTGCTTAACTGGATATATAATTTTAGCTTGCAGCATTTTCACAAGCTCAGCCCTCATCAACATCTCAATCTTTGGATTTACAGGTCGCTGTTTTTGTCGAAAAGGTCTGACTCCTTCCTCCAATTCAATTGTATGCTGCACAATCTATTTATTGTAGCCCTTCAAGTCTTCATAGCTCCAAGCTACAATATCAGAAAACTCCTCACACAGTTGCCTGATCTTTTGCAGTTCTTCTGGCGTAGAGTCAGTTCCAACTCTAATAGCTTTATTAGGCTCTAACTGTAATTCCATGTACTCCTTTTTGTCAATCTCGATCCGATGTTTTTTGGACCGATCATGCTGATCAAACAAGCTTTCCAGAGTTATAAGACCCTTCGGAATATGATTATTCCGTAACTGAATGAGACCCTCAGCTTCTTCATGCTCCAAAGTTCTCCCTTCAATAGTGGCAGCTTCATGGATCAAGAAATTGACAATCTGCTCATCATCTTCAAAAACTTGCCAGAAAGTTTCTTTGTCTGGCACACTTGGCCTGTATACCATCCTTACTGTCTTTGGTTTTTTCATTACTTGTTCAACAGGGGAAAAATTGGCTCCAAGAGATGCTAAAAGGTCTGCATGTTTATTCATCTCTCGAGAAACAGCTTGAATATTTAGAGCTGTAAAAAACTCAAACAGGTCCCATACTTGATTGCGATATGCTTTAAGGTAATGCTGCTTAGCAATGCACCTATTTGTGATCTGGTTTACAATAAGCTCAGAATCACCAAAAATCTTGAGCTGTTCAATTCCTAACTTCCTTGCTTTCTTTAAACCCAAACATAATGCTTCATATTCAGCAGCATTGTTAGTACAACTCCATGTAAGATGGTATGAATATGTTCTTTGCACACCAGAAGGAGAAATCAAAACAATACCTACTTCGGCACCGTTCTTGCATCTAGCTCCGTCAAAATATAGCTGCCATAGTTGGTCTGTAACAGCATTCTGATCAACTTGGTGTGAAAATTCTTGCTTTGTATCACTCTCAGGCTTTTGGATGGCATAACAGCCGATTTCAGTCTCCAACATAGCATTAAAATTAAGCATAGAAAACTGATCATCCAACTGAAGATTATCTAAAACTTCACTCATCAAAACAGAATCCTCGGACTCTTCAGTAAGCATGTGGACAGACTGCATGTCTTTTTCTCGCTTCTTCCAACTTCTCGATATGAAAAGGGGAAGGTTTTTCATTCCGAATCCTGAAATGTCTACCCTTGAAAGGAATTTCTAAGTGGGAATAATCTAGTGCCAAATAACCCCCCAACTTTGCAGTAAACTCCCTGGATAAACACATACTAAAGTAGGGTTCTAGATCTACCACAACAATTTCTTGGATAACAGTAATTTGGGGCATAGTATGAAGAACAATTGGAACATCCTTGATCACACCTACTATTTTTACAGGAGTACCATCCAATTGCAGAACTCCAGGACTACTCCGTGTATATTCCATTCCCATTGCTTCACAAACTCCCTTGGGCATGACAGTTGTAGCAGCTCCAGAGTCAATCATGCAGTTATGCACAATCCAACCTTCTATTTGCAATGATAAATAAAATGGAGGTGGTCTATTTTTCCCAGTAGCAGAGGTGGTTAAGGTTTGAGCATACACTATCTGGGTAGGACCTTTTTCATTATCCTTTATAGATTTTAATGATTCCTGTAATAAATCTACTTGACCAGGCAACTGCAAAGCATCGTAGAGGCTTACCTTAGTCGGGGTCTTTTTCAGTTCTTCAACAATGTTGTATGCAACTGCATCGGAGTCCTTCTTTTCAGCAGGTTGTTCAAATCTGGTTTGATACTGCTGTGTGGCTTCCACTCTTAGTCTCTTTGTCAACGAGGGATATTTCAACTTTTCTCGAGCTTGCTCCTCTGCTTCTGATCTTGCTGGTGCAGCTGCAGCTTTTTCTTGAACTCTGTGAGAAACAGGATCTTTTGGCAAAACAGGGGCATCAAACTTTGGAACTGGCACAGGAGCTTTCACTGGCTTCTTCACCTCAGCCGGCACTCTTAATGGCTCTAAGTCAGCAGGATCAACTGTCACAGGCTTCTTCCCAGTCCTTGTTAGAACTGAAACTTGATCTTCCACTGGAGACATTAAACTATGACCAGCTTCAAAAATCATATTAACTTGTCCACCCGAAGAACTAGCAGCCAATGTCTGCACATAATTCAGATGGACCATACAAGTATCCTCTCCATGAGGGTCATTACAGGTCGAGCACCAATACATTCTGTCTGCAAGGGCTGGGTCTTCATTTACTAAAGCAGTTAAGCTTTTTTCAGGTGCTTTACTAGTTGAGGCAGCTTGGTCTCTAGTAATTGCAGGAGGTTGAAATCTCCTTGGCTGGAAATCTCTCTCAGCTTGCTTCCTCTCAATGAGTGTAATCTTGTTACCCATGGCCCTAATTGCCGAATTGGCAGACTTTACCTCTTGCAATAATGTTGTATAAGGATCAGGGTTCACAGGTGCAGGAGGTGCTGGCAATGGCAAAGGAGCTGGTGGTGCAGGCAAAGCTGGAAATGAAGTGGAAATGGGAGATGGCTGAGTGCTGGGTGCAGGAAGCGGCAGAGGAGCTAAAGCAGGCAACTGAGGAGCTGGGACAGGCACAATTTGAGGTGCTTTAGAGCTCCATGATGGGGTGGGATACATTGATGGCATAGGCTGTGGAAGTGAGCCAGAATATAAATACTGAGGCAAATCTGGTATAATAGGCATAGTTACCTTTGGAGGAAGTCTCCCTATAGCAATCAGATCAGCTTCTGCTTTTATGGCTTGTTCAAACAACTCTGGAAATGTTGTCACATTGGACTGCCGAACAGCCCAACCGATATCTGTGTTGAACGCTCTGAGGTAGTACAGTGCAGCCAATTCCTCAGCAGGCCGAAGACCATCAGGAATTTTGTGCCAGGTTCTGGTAAACCGAACGTTGAAATCAGCTATCTCTTCCTGCGGGTGCCTCTGGATTACAGTAAACTGATTCAACAATGAAAAGGGGTCAGCCTGTTCATGAAAATTTTTAACTAGCAGATCTCCTAGCTGATCCCATGATGTTATGGTGCCTGGTGGCAGGGTTCGGTACCAAAATAGCAATTTACCTCTCAAAGAGCATACCAACAATTTCACCATTACATCCTCATCAGTAATATCATGGATGGCCGCTAGAGAAGCTACATCATTTATATGTTCATATGCAGTTTTACCCGTACCATCATAAGTTGGCAAAGCCTTCAGAGCAGCCTGAGGGACTGGATTCTGAGCCTGCAAGTTCAAGGCTCCAGAGCTGTTCCATGCCAAGAATTTCCTGGGTGGGGGTGGAGGATATTGTGCCATTGGAACTAGTGGATATGGTTGGGAAGATGAAACACTAGTAACAATACCAAGGTTCTGTGTAACAGATAATGGAATGGATGGGGAAACTAACCTAGAATGCTCACCACTTCTTGAACCGTCAAGCTCAAAAAACTCGACAAGATCTCCAAATTTCTTGGACTCGTGATCTCGTGATCATGAAGTACAGCTTTCACCGCATCCACGTTCAGAGATTCCTGAGTACAGCAGAGTCACCAAATGCTCTAATTTTTCAAGTATGAAGGCGAACATTAAACCTTCAACACTATGGGGTCTTTTAGAATAGAAGAAATCTGTCCCACCGAGCGTGCCAAAAACTCGTTGGTCACGAATCTGCCACAGGAAAGGATTTTTACATGTGCGCCCTAGACCCGGCCAACATTGAAAGGTCGGAAGCAAGAGATGGCTCCCGCACCAATCTCCAGAGTGGGCTGGTTCCCTTTACTACTCTAAATTTTATTTGAAGATAAGGGTTGCTGGAAAGAAATTTAAAAATGCGGAAAGAAATGGGAAATATGGCCGTAGCCGAAGTGATAAGATCAGGAGAACAACAACAGAAAATCTTGAAGGACAACAATAGCAAGTAACAGAAAGCATTAACTTAACTCTCGCACGATGTATGCAGAAAACCCCTCCAAAACTACACTCCAGGAATCATACCTTAACAACAGTATTTAAATCCAATTATGCAGAATTTAAATGCAACAGCCATTAAGAAATATAAATGCTATTAGAAATGCGAAAGGACAGAAAGGAAAATCTCCCATACAACGCTTGAAAAATTAGAAGCCAACTCTTTTATTCCTGCAAATGCACTTCCAGTTTCTAGCAAAAAAACTCCCAACCCCCTTAAATGAAGTTTACATTGGTTTTTATAGAGGGCCGTCCTCTTGCAGCATTTAATACTTGCCACCGACCTTCTTGAGATCTACAATTGTGCGATGGAAACTAGGAACACGATCCCCTTAATTGCAGCCTTGAAGAACCACAAAATTAAATGCAATTTGACTTCAGCGGTCACCTTCATTAAATTTGTTTTGAAAATGTGCATGAAACCATTGAATTAATCCACGAAGAGCTGCCTCGAACAAATAAAATCTCCAATTTTGGTGGTCTGGGCATTCTTTAACCTTGATTGCATTGGAAATCCACAAAACATTAAGTTCGGGCAAGCATTTAATCCTTGGAAATCGAAAAAACCTTCTCAGGCCGTTCATACTGCGTTTTGGCGGGAACTGTCGCAGGTCGCAAAAATTCAACACCCTTTTCCTTTGAATGTCTTCATCCTTCTTCCTATCGCGATTTTTCTACACTTCAAGCACTTGGTCATTTTTCCACAATGCTGCACAAAATCGCTATCATCTGCATGTCTTCTGCACGGCTTCCATCCTCTGTCGCGATTTCGCGACGTCTTCCTCTCGGCTGGCCTTATCGTCAAAATTGCAGCGAATCGCTACAACCTTCATGTTTTTTGCTTCTCGGATCAAAATGACCGCGATTCTGGGACAGGTAGCGATATCGCTACGTCTTCATCTTGCCGTACCAATCTCCATTTTTGGTCACGAAAATGCGACATCTTTTTGCTTTGCAGGACCTTTTCTAAAACGTGCAGCGCATCGCTCACTTAAGCCTTTTTTCAACCAATGCTCTGCGATTTAAGGAACATGCAGCGCATCGCTGCAACTTTTGCCTTTGAAACAAAACACTTTGCGACTTTAGAACGTGCAGCGCATCGCTGCACTTTTTCCTTCAAACTTCCTTTCAACAAACGCCGCGCGATCTTGGGACGTCAGCGAATCGCTGCAATTTTTTACTTAGACTCCCTTTCTCAACCAACGCCCGCGATTTTGGAACGTGCAGCGAATCGCTGCAACTTTTACCACTTGAGCCTTTGAAGCCAATCGTCGCACGATTTTGGAACGTGCAGCGAATCGCTGCAATTTTAGAGTTTGAGTCTTTGAAGCCGCCAGCGTCGCGAAAACGGAACGTGCAGCGCCGTGCTGCAACTTTCAAGTTTAAGTCTTCGGCTGAGTTTTTGTCATGATTTCGCGACAGTGTGTCGCTCTCCCTCCTTTGCTTGTCACAAACCGTGAAAATAGAACACGTCGCGATATCGCGATAGTTCTTCCCAAGCTGCATGCGTTGACCGCGTTGACCGCGATTTCGCGACACGTCGCGAAATCGCGACGGTTTCTGGACTTAGTCTTTTTGCTCCTTTTTTCATCAAAACCGCATCCAAGCCTGTACAAAAGTTAGATTTTCAACAACTTAAGCATTTAGTACTTCAACAAATGAGGATCAATGTGGCAAAAATGCCAACAGGTCCAATCCAATTTGGTTGGAATTTTCCTTAAGATATTTTCTTGCATTAGTATTTTTTTGATTTTATTTTAAGACTAAATCTCCAACTTCAAAGGATCTATTGTGAAATTTCTTTGCATATGATATTTTAAGTTTGTCTTGGTAGGCACAAAGATGCTCTAAAGCATGAATGCACTTTTCATCTAGAAGTTCCAACTGACTCAACCTACTAGCATGATATTCATCTCCTACTTCGGCATCTTGAAGTAGAAGAGCTAAAGAAGGAACTTCTAACTCAAATGGAAAAATTGCTTTGGTACCATAAACCAAGACAAAAGGTGAAGCACCTATGGGAGTACGAACACTGGTTCGATAAGCCCACAAGGTAGGATATAATTGTATATGCCAGTCACGACCTATTTTATTAACTAATATTTTTAGGATTTTGATCAATGTTTTATTAGATGCTTCAACCTTGGCCATTGCCTTGTGGATAATAAGGAGTAGACCATCTATGTTGGATCTTATATTTTTGACATAATTTCTTAACATATTTATTCTTAAAGCATGTACCATTGTTAGAGATGAGATTAGATGGAATTCCAAATATGTAAATAATTTGATTAAAAATAAATTTAGAAACTTGAACTCCTGTGCAAGAAGCTAAAGGCATAACTTCTACCCATTTTGTGAAATATTCTATTGATGTTATTATGAATTTGTGACCATCAAAAGAAACAAGATTGATTTTACCAATAATATCTAAACCCCATTTAGAAAAGGGCCAAGGAGAGGCTATGGCTTGGAGTTCTTGAGCAGGAGCATGGACAAGGTCAAAATGTCTTTGACACTTGTCACAACGACACACATAATCATTGGCATATTTTTCCATGGAAGGCCAAAAATATCCCATTCTAAGGAGCTTTTTAGCAATGGCACTTCCACTAAAGTGTCCTCCACAGGATCCATCATGGGCTTCACTTAAGGCTTTCTTAGACTCTTCTAGGTTAAGACATCTTAACAATATACCCTCAAAATATCTTCTATATAAAGTATTACCAACAATTACGAAGTGAACAACTCACTTACATAATAGCCTATGTTGGTTTCTATCTAACCCTTCAGGGAAGGTCCCATTCTGCAAAAAGTTAAAGATATCTATATACCAAGGCTCTGGGGTAATATCATTGATCAAAAATACATCTAATGGTTCTAAAAAAGACTTAGAAGAAGTAGGTTTTTGGATTTTGTGAATAATTATAGTAGCATACTCATCATCCAACTCCAAAGGCAACAGAGAAGCAACCGTAGCCATAGCATCGATGGCATGGTTGCTAGTTCTAGGAATAGCTTCTAAAGTTACTTTTTCAAACAATGATATAAGATTAAGAACATATTATTTATAAGGATGAAGTTTCTCATCTCGTGTCTGATAAAATTCATTGATTTGATTTATTACGAGCTGAGAATCTCCAAAAACTAACAAGATTTTAATTTTTAAAGCTAAAGCAACTCGTAATCCGAGGATTAGAGCCTCATACTCTGTAGTATTATTAGTACAAGAAAACTATAATTTAAAAGATAAAGGAATAAGGTGCTTTTGAGGAGATATTAATATAATACCTGCACCTGCACCACTCATACATCTAGCTCCATCAAAAAACAATGTCCAAGTTTTTGAATGATCTTCTTCTAAATTAAGGCACTCATCAGGAAATTCAATGTTCATGGGATGAGTAGACTCTAAAGGTGCAACAACTAATTGATCTGCTATAACTTGGCATTTTATAGATTTTTGGCCGATAAATGTGAGTTCAAACTCACTAAGAGCAAGAACCCACTTAGTTGTGCATCCTGATAAGTAAGGTCTACTCATCAAGTACCTTAATGGATCAGATTTAGCAATGACATATGTTTTTTGACTAAGCATATAATGATGCAACTTCTGTGTAGAAAACACAACTGCTAGACAAAGATTTTCTAATGGAGTATATCTTGTTTCATAACTTATTAAAGTTCTACTTATATAATATGTGGCTCGTTCTTTCTTTTCATCATCCATTTGAGCCAACATAGCTCCAAGTGCAAGTTTCGAAGCAGAGATATATAAAATGAAAGGACAATCTGGTCTAGGTGGAACAAGCACTGGAGGATTGAGAAGATATTGTTTAATGCTATCAAAAGCTTCTTGACATTCTTTATCCCATTGAAAGGAAATATTTTTCTTAAGCAATTTAAGAAAAGGTTCTATTCTATCTGCCAATTTATCAATGAAGCGATGAATAGCTTGTAATTTTCCTTGTAAGCTTCTTAATTCTGATATGTTTTTAGGAGGTGGCATATCACGAATAGCCTTAATATTTAGAGGATCTATTTCTATGCCTCACATAGAAACAATAACTCCTAATAATTTCCTAGATTTTACTCCAAATACACATTTGTCTGGGTTTAAACGTATCAGATATTCTCTTAATCTATCAAACACTTTTCTTAAATCATTAATGTGATCATCTTCTTTAGCTGAACGAGCTATAATATCATCTACATAATCATGCAAGATATCATACATCATATCATGAAAAATATATATCATAGCTCTCTCTGATAAGTTGCACCAGCATTCTTTAATCCAAAAGGCATTACTTTCCAACAAAACGTTCCCCAAGGAGTAATAAAGGCTGTTTTAGCTTGGTCTTTAGGAGCTATTCTAATTTGGTTGTATCCTAAAAAACCATCCATAAGGGACAACATCCCACTCCCAGCTATAAAATCTATGATTTGATCCATATTAGGGAGAGGAAAGTCATCTTTAGGGCATGCAACATTAATATCTCTAAAATCCGTGCAAACCCTAATCTTAGTAGCTTCTTTCTTAGTTACTGGAACAACATTCGATATCCACTCAGCATAGTCAATAGCTTGTATAAAAGTTACATTCAAAATATTTTCTAGCTCACTTTTAACTAGTAGTGCTACTTTAGGATGCATTTTTCTGAGTTTTTGCTTTACAGGTTTAGCATCAGGGCACACTACTAAATGGTGCATAACTACAGAAGGATCTAGGCCTAGCATATCTACGTATGTCCAAGAAAAAACATCAGAATATTCTTTAAGGAATTCAACATATAGCTTTTGTTTTTCTTCACTTAATTCAGATCCAATTTTGACCATGCGAGGGTTTTCTTCTGTTCCAATGTTAATTTTTATAAAATTTTCTACAACAATATTTAATTCTCTTTCAAATTTGGGTGGTGTGGGTGACACCCCCATTTCTTGTAATTCTTCTAATGTGCATTTAGCTAACTCTTCTTGAGGAGTAGTAGCTTCTATATGAGCTATACATGGCATTGATCCATCAAAGAAGAATTTATTTCTTAGAACTTCATCAAGAGATATATCATGACAGATATCTCCTTCTAAACATTCATCCATAGAAGCAATCATTTTTGGGTAAACCATAGTCAACATATTACAAGTATGTGTTCTTTTAAGAAGTTATTTTTGTTCCATATACTCTTGATATGTTATAAGGTGGTCATCATCTTCATATGGGAATGGTTCTGTTTTTGTAGGAATATAACCAAGACCACATTGGGCAGGCCATTCTTCGACCTCCAAAGGTTCTTTTATACCATTTTCATGAGGTCCTAAACCTTTACCTCTATAACCCATATTACACATCATTGGTTTTGATTTTATATATCCATTAGAGAAGTAACACTTAGCAAATCCATCTTGATCAACTATAAATTCTACAATTGTAATTTTACCCCAATCATACCCTGCATATACAAAGTCACAACTCCCGATATGACAAATGCTTCCTTTCTTTGGTAAGCCTAATGTTCGGGGAGATGGTGGTAACTTAGATAATACCAAGGAATCTTGGGTAGCAAAATTAACTTCTTCTGTAGTTGCAAGTACTGAAGATAAATCCAGTAATACTTCATCCGAAGTGGCATATGAAGTAGATGGACTATCCTCCTTAACTGGTTCTTTAGATGCTATGAATTTAAATATTGTGGACTCAGGAGGTGAGTCTGCTATTACAGATTTAGGAAATGGATTAGATATAGGCTCAGAAGGTGATGATGATAATGATGTAGAATTTGTTGATGTTGATGTTTTAGATTGTGTTTTTAATGATGTGGATTTAGAAGGTGATGATGATTTATACTTAGAAGGTTTTGATGATGAGGGTGTACTAGGATGAACATAAGACATAGCAGGATAGAACGAAACTCCTATAGGCTCCATCGTAGCACACATATCAAATGGCCTAGGATCACCATGAATGGTGACTAATTGGTTTTTAAATTCAAATTTAACACATTGATGTAATGTGGAAGGCACTGCTCTCATTGCATTGATCCAAGGTCGACCTAAAAGAATGTTGTACGATGCAAAACAAGGTACAACAAACACAGTCGTATCCAAAATCCTTGGCCCAACTTGCAATGGGATCTTCATGACTCCACATGTTTCTTGAGTTTCATCATTAAATGCTTTGATGATCATTTCAGTATTTTTCATATCTTCTTTCTTAAATCCAAACCTTTGAAAGAAATCATAGGTGCATATATTTAATGATGATTCATTATCAATTAAGACTCTTTTAACTCCTACATCTCCAATCAATGTTGTAATGTATAAAGGATTATCTCCATACAAGCTTTGAGGAGGAATATCTTTATCACGAAAATCTATGAAATTTATTTCATCCAAAGTTACAACATTTACTACAACATTAGGTTCAATATCTTTAGGTACCATCATCTTGCTTAAAGTTCTCATTAATTCTTCCCTATGTATAGAAGAAGTTCTTAAGAGATCCAAAAGAGATATTCTCGCTGTGATGGTAGCTAATTGTTCATTAATATCATATGGAGATCTTTGTTGTGAACTTGTCACATTATTTGCTTTAGTAGGAGCTTTTAATACAAATGGATTTGTCTTCTCATTGTGACTTTGATCTTGAGAATTTTGGTTTTGTGCTTGTTGTCTTGTAACAACTCCGATGGTACCTACAATGTTACTATGTCATGGGTTACCAAAATGGGGTCTAGCATTTTTTGCTTGCTCATTTGAAAGCCATTGTTGAGATGATGGTCTAGTAGTTACCCTTCTTGGGAATGGTTCTTATGGAACTAATAAATCCATAACAGGTGTGACTTGATCTGATTCATACTCAGAACTATTTGAAGCAATCTCTAATTCACTTCCTGTTTCACTTTTTGTGTCACTTTCTAAGGATGCACTTTGGCAAATTTTTAGAGGTCTAATAGTGACTAGGGATTCAGTAGTTAGACATGTTTTTTGCAAATCTTGATGTGGTAGAAAACTACTAATAGTTCCCACATATCGAGTTGGATGAGGAACATTATGATGTTCTACTTGATTTATAGCTTCTTTACCATGCTTTGGTAAAGGGTGTTGAAAGATATCCAAATTTTGATTTGCATTTTGATTTTGAGGTTTCTGTGTATTATTTTGAGCATCTCTTGGCGGGAATTTTTCTACTTCCATTTTTCCATTATCAATTAAATCTTGTATCATGTGCTTCAATATTTTACATGAGTTTGTTGCATGACCATCAACTCTATGGAAGTTACAATGTAGATCAACTCTAAATCCAGCTACGGTTGTATCAGGTTGTCTTACTTCAGGTAACCGTATCAAGCCTTGTTCCAATAGTTGAGGTAAAATCATAGTTAATGGCTGATTTAATCTTGTAAATTCTCTTGGTGGTTTATCAGGAACTTTTAATATAAATTTTTTTACAACTTCAACAAGATTAACATTTGAATTGTTTCTACTATCAGTAACTCCATCACCCACTACTTGTTTGTTCTTATATTGATTCTTAGAAGTTTTATCTTCATCTTTCTTCTTAAATTGACCTCTTCTAATGAGGGCATCTTCTACCCTCCTTGCTAAATCAATAGCTTGATCAAAGGATGTTATTGTAGCAGTAGAAAGTTCATAAGATAGTTGTTCCTGCAAATTACCTATGAATATGTCCAACATTTCATGATGAGGTAATGCAAAATGCAGTTTACCCAAAAGTTATCTCCACTTAGCCAAGAATTCAGCAAAACTTTCATATTTTCCTTGTTTCAAGTTGTATAAATCCTTAATGGTCACATGCCTCTCTATATAGGCACTAAATTGGTGGACAAACATTTCTGTTGTCTCCTCAAAATTTCTTAAAGAGTTAGTGGGTAACTGATAATACCACTCTAGGGCCATGCCTCCCAAACTTTTAGGGAACATCTTTAACAACAACAAATCATCATGAGAGACATCATGACATGCTATCCTAAACATGCGAAGATGCTCAATAGGATCTTCAGTTCCTTTATATATTGGGAGAACAGGCATAGGAAAATGCTTAGGATAAGGTTGAGCTACCACAATGGGATCCAGGGGTTGGCTACACATCTCTCTATAACTATAAGAGGGATGGTAGGGATCTATCTGATCTAGTCTTGAAGCTAACTATTTAACCATGGCTTCAAGTCCTTGTTGTTGTCCACCAAATTGGTTTTGTTGTATCATATTGTTGTGTCTTTGATAATAAGTTGGTGTTGTTGTATAATGATTTCCAACTGAAACACTATTATGTAAAGTGTTACTAGGAGGAGTATTATGAAGTTGATAGGGAATTTTGTTTTGTTGAACCCTTTGCTGATTCTGACTAAGTTTGTGCATCTTCTTAATTCTCTGTGCTACCTTTTGGGAGGCAGAAGATGGTTGTTTTTGTTTAGAATTTGAATCTGTTACTGGTGGTGGTTGAGCTATATTCTGATTCAAATTCTGATTTACATTTTGAGATGTGCTAGCTTGATTTTTATTTTTGTTCATGTATGTTAATGGATTTCCATTCAATCGGAGAGCAGCCTCTATGGAAGCCTCCGTTGAATAATCTCCCATAGGGAGTTGAGCTTCTATTTGTATGACATGGTTAATGACATCTATATTATCTTTTAGAAACTCAGTGAAATGTTGTGTGGAAGTAAATTTAAGGTTTCCTTCTTCATCTACTTGAGGCTTATGATAGAAAACCTCTTCTTCTTTATCATGATTTTCTTCATCTGATTCTGATGATACATAATCTTCAATTCAAACTTCATCCTCAGGATTTTCTTGATCTTGTTCTCCTATATGCTCATGTTCTACTTGTTTTCCACTTCTTAATTTAGGCATTTTACTTAAAATATTTTATCTTGTAGATATATATAATTATATATATGTGCCTAATGGTTTGAGGTATATATTATATATATACCTAACTAATATATTATACTATGTTTTTGGGTTTTTATAGTTTTTTTTGGATTGCAAACAACAAAGTAAACACAACTATAATATTATAGATATATTTTAATTTTCTTGAAAAAGCCTATAGATATCATTAACAGGTTCCAGTTGGTCTCGTGACAGGTAGTGTTCTTCTTCAAACTAGAAGTTGGATTTTAGAAATTTTATGAAATATGCTATAGTAATGCAATCAACTTCACAATTTGATGTATAAAAGTGTAATTCGTGACAGTATTCTTGATAAAGCACAACTCTAGGAACTCTGTTAAATCTTCTCTTATCGTCTAAAACAATCTCTTGACTTTCTACTCGTGATAGAAATTTATGTACTACTATTGCATTCTCAAGATGATCTTCAAAGGAATAAAGACTTGGAGAAATTACAGCTCTCTTATCTGCTAGCCACCTATCATAGGCTCTTTGAAGGTCAAAGTAAAAAGGTGCACTATCGGGATCCAGGATTCTGGACAAGTCAAACCTTATGATTTTCTTAAGTTCAGGTTCCTTAGCTCTTATAATCTCTAACCTTCTCCAAATCTTAGGGTATGGCACACTACCTAATGAAGAAAATTCTTGGTTTTCTAGTATTGTACTAACATTAATTCGAACAACTCTCCTTATGTTATAATATACCATCTATAAAATGCAAAAATTATGTGATTTAAACTAATGTTTTTTGATTTGATTTTGTTGTTTTTTGTTTTTGTTTTATTTTTTTTTGTGACTATTTAAGAATCAGAAGAAATGCCTATGTCTTTCATGTCGGGTTCACCAAAGAATGTAGGCCAAAAATTCTTGCACTCCTTTCCTCAAGGCTGATGGATCCATGCATTAGAGGGGAATGGGAGAATGGATGGTCTACACCTCAAAGAGAGGCACTTAATTGTACCTTCTTATGGTGATTTTTTGATGAATTGTTTAGGGTTCACCAGGAAATATTTTATGGTAGTTTCCACGCCTAGGTTTTGGGATTTGTTTTGATGTGTTCCTTTTACCAAATCTCAAATACACCTAGTTTTGGCCAATATGCAACTACTTTAATCTATATGCAATTTTATTTCATATGTAAACAAAAAACAATAGAAAACAAAATCCTAATGGATGATGCAGTGCTTAAAAATGATAAAAAGACCCTTACCTGTATCCGAAAGTTCGATGGAGGTTCTGATTTTTTATTATAGTCCAGATCGTATGCAGTAGAGAAAAATCGTATGAATCGAGCAAGATCATATGGATACGATTCAAAATCATACTATACGATCATTGATCGAATGATCCGATCTTGACAAAATCCTGCAACTTCATGGGTAAAATGCAGAAAATAGAAAACAGAGGATGCAACTGATGTTTCTAAGCATGAATTGGATTATATGTCGGCTATTGCATATTAAAATAATAGAAATTAACATATGCATGCATCAAAACTATGTAAAATATGCGGTTATATGTAAATTTGGTGAACTCCAAGGATATAAACTATTGAATTTAATACCCTATGCAAATGGAAATGATCAAATTATGCTAAGTATGAAGAATCAATCTTAGAAAATGCAAACCAGTATCAAAAATTACCCCCAAGTGACCTCAGAGCAAAATCGTACTGTCTATGCAAAATTGTATGCCTCTGATGCAAAATCGTATCGTCCGATTGCTGATCGTAACCTTTCGATCCTACATGAAACATAAAAATGCCTAGGACTAATGCCAAAAAATCTATGATTTCGAATGCAAAATGAAGTCGAAATGCCAATTGTGCTAGGGGAAATCAGAGAGGAGGAGTGTCTGATTAAATAAGCTGATCCAATCATCCAAAATGGGCTAAGAATAATTTGGTTATAACTCCTTCCAATATGGGCTTGATCGGACGAATCCGATCCTGCAACCATCGTACGGTTACACAGATGAAGACAAAAATTGTTAAAACAAAATTTGTCACCTTGCTGAGTTAAGCCTTTTAGTTTTGAGCAAAATCGTATGCATACGATCAGGGATCGTATCGTACGATGCAAGATCGTATCGTACGATCTTGTCCAAATTGCTCGATTTCACCAGGGGGCACAAAAATCGAGGCAATCAGCTATAAGCTCATTTTTACAGGTTGTTTGTTTTTAATGCAAACTATAATGAGTCATTTTTAGGGTGCTATAATCCCCACTCAGTTGGTACCTCTCGCTAGCCTCATAAGGGGATGATCCTACCACTTGTGATGTTGTTGGATCTATAAAATATGGTATTAATAGTGTGCTCCTAAAAATATATTAGGATTGGGAAACTAAGCATAATGG
Organism: Wollemia nobilis; assembly: GCA_028583015.1. NCBI lineage: Eukaryota > Viridiplantae > Streptophyta > Pinopsida > Araucariales > Araucariaceae > Wollemia > Wollemia nobilis. The sequence goes on from JAQPPZ010017258.1 coordinate 250,191, forward strand.
AACTTCCATGCCCTCGATCATCAATCGCTCCTCATACAGTCAAGATTTTTCTATCTCACTCATCCAACTAGCCCTAAATTCATCTATGGCCCATTGTAGCTTAGCGATCTTGGCTTGCAAGGTCATATTGTCATCTTTGTATCCTCTACTCTCTGCTATTGGTGGTTGTCACCTTACCTAAAATAGCTACTTTGATATTTGACCCACCTAATGCCATAGTCCATCTCACTTGACCATCACCATCAATCTATCCCTCTACATGACATCTCTCTCTACAGTCATTGCATCAAGTTGCACTTGTAGATCTATCTTCTCTAGAGCCCATACTACCTCCTACTCTACCAACTGAACCTCCAACTATTATACCATCTCCATCCAAATCATTGCCTCCCTTACCACTATAACCAACCCAATTAGATCCATTGTATCATCAAATCCAAGTATCCCCCCACTCTCAAAATCTATTACTTGTGTCTCCACACTTGTTACCCTTAATGGGAACACTCTCTCATCTACTCATCGATATACACATTGCCTAATTAGCACCTCCTCCTCTCCTCACTCACTACCATCCTCACCAACATCACCCTCTCCACCATCTAACCCAATATCCTCCATAGTCTTCCATCCCTACCACTACTGTGTGGTCCACCACCTATCATACTCTATCATATTGCCAACATCATTTGTATCGGGTACTAACACCACCTCATTCATGTACTCGTTCATAGGCACTACCTAAGGTGTAGGTCTATCCTCATCTCTCCTTCTTCAATATATCATAGGCGGGTCTAGTGCTCCCTATGTAAGCCTAAACTATTACAAATTTCAGGTGAACTAGAATTACTCCATATGAGTGGCCTTGTGGCCAATCAACAATCTCACCCATTGCACCTGATATAGCTACACAACCTCCTCCTCCCATACTCGGCCACACCCATGTTTTTCAAATAATATCTTGGGATCTCAAGCTTACCCATATATAATGATAAAAGTCATAATATTTTTCTTGGGTCCTCCTCCCAAATGGTTCCATATCAGTCCACCAAATCAAGGTGTATGAGTTGTCCCCCATCAAACCATATGTATCATACAGTAAGCCCCATGGCATCTCAATCACCATGTGCTCCCATAACCATAACTACACCAATAAATAATAGCTTATCCCATGATGATCACCTCTTCTTGATGCATACAAATCTCTATATTTTTATGCTAGCAAGGCCAGTGCCCATGCATACACCACCAATGCCTCCACCAAAGCCAAACTAATCCTTAATATATGCCATAAAAATCATAGACCTAAGGAGTCAAGGAGAATGACACTCAACATCAACACCATCACTAGTGTCTAGTAACCCATCTAAATAAAATGTCTCATAAAGTACCACACCATTCCTCATGGAAACTTGATTCTAATCCTCTCAAAAAATCTACCCCATCACTATCCCTTGTTGTGATGCATCTACTGGTATCATTGTGGCTCCCTCAACTGGTAGTCAGTATATCCTAAATACATCCTCCAACATTAAGATCATTTTACCTATAGGAAAATGAAAGGTACCCCTACCTAGGTCCCAACACTCAATCAATATTGACATGTATGCTCGGTTGACATGTACCATTTCCATTTAAGCCACTCTCCATAATCTAATTCTTTCCAACCATGTCCAATAATTAAATCCCTCATCAACTTGTCTAGGAGTGGCTTGAACCTATGTCATGGCCACACCATTCTCCTCTACCATCATACCACTCTCATTTTCCTACCATTCCCCAATCACCTTCCAAAAAAAAATTACAATTGCTATATGGTTCCTATCATCATATGTATGTTCATATATTCCATGCAATATATGGACACCAAAACCATCCTCATAGGTATGGTTTGTGTCTTTGTGGTTTTATGGAAACCATATCAAAAAATAACAACAAAAAAATAAAATAACCCCAGAACCCAAAAATAAACTATAATATTCAATTACCCGTTCCTATGCTAGCCTGGGATTCTATGGTTTCTTTTCGCTAAAATTAGGCCCTAGGGTTTATTTTATTTTGAAAACCACAAGAAAGATAAAAAATCAATCAACCTACACTACAATCCCTAAACTACTATGTCCCACATCACTGTCATCCATCTCATCCCTTTGCATGTCCATTTCGGTAGCACTTCGTGTCAAATTATTTGCCTCACTCGTCACTCTCGCTATCTAATTTTACAAATAACATGATTTAAATGAGAACTCATGTACACCTCTGATCAATTGTACAATCAATGACTAGTTGGTGATCGATTGTACAGTCGATGACTGGTCAGTTATTATCCATATAATCACTGGTTAGTTGTATGGTTTCTATATCTCAAATTATTTAGTCTATCTTACATAACCCTTCCACTTTGTTGTTGTGAAATGATATTCTATCAAGCAGTTCATTATTATGTTCTACTTTTTCACCCATTAACCCATCACTTGACAGGGAATATATTATCCATTAATGTCATATTGAATACATCTAATATCCAAACACTCAATATTGGAATCATGTTTGCCTAGAAACTGTGCTTGAGATTATCACTACCTCTCATATATTGAGGCAAAGGTATAATTTCTCCCCTTCTTCTTCTTCTTCTTCTTCTTCTTTCAAATCAAATTCTAATCTAATCAAAGTTTAGTAGGCACCATGCTAATGTTGTATGGTTACTCACACACTCGCTTCATAGAGATGACACTTAAACCTACTTGTCTAATCAATTAGAGTGACTGAGGCTACATACCTATGGCTAGTCAGTTTGCTTAATAAAGTAAGTCCAAAAATCTATTTAAGGCAAATATTTAAGGATATTCATCCCTTTCATAATTGGGGCATATTACATTGTTCATGATTCAATACAACCTTACATCTCCTCCCTTAAATGTCCTTGCGGTACACTCAAAGCTATGATTAACCATTATCATCCATTGTCAATACATTCTTGTCATAGTTAACCACCCATATTTTATCATGTATTTTTGTATTGCATTGTGTCTACACACAATGCAGTACAAAAAGGGGTAAATGTAGATACCAAAAATATCACATTATCCCTTGTTCAATGTTAATGTTTAATTGTTTTGCAATTACCCCAAAATATCCAATTATTTGGTATTGTTACCTTAAAACATTAATTTACCCACCTTAGCACCTTTGCCCCATTAAGCCCCATCCTACACCTAGCCCATGGTCACCATGTGACTATCCCATTCCCCTAGCCTATGTGCACACCACTCTAGCCTACCCAACCATCATACCCATACCATTTAATGCATATGGTTAGAGTGAAGGCTTCACACTCCCATAACATTTAATGAATATGGGTAAGGTTAGGACTTCCCCCATGCCCATTTAATGCATATGGGTGAAGTGAAGAATTCACACCCCCATGCCTATTTAATGCATGTGGGTGGGGTGAAGACTTCCTCCATCCATATACATTAATGAGGCATGGTGCACTCATGCCCCCTTTGACCATCCAACCCACTTGTATGCCATGTCATATCCACCTCACCACCCCCTCACTTTTGACCAAAAATATATAAATACTCCCTAATTTTATTTTATTTTAGAGAGTGAGATTATGCTTAAGGAAAATCCACCAAAACTACTTCAGAATCCATTTATGTGCATTGTGAGAAACCATTTTGTTTAAAGTGCTAACACCATAAATAGAATATTGTGTTTTTTGTATGCAATTTTTTTGTGAATAAGTTACAACTCCAAGCTTCAAAAGTCACCAAATTTTGATAATAACTACCTGATTATATATTGAAGGTATCCATTGAAGGAAATTTCACCAAAGTTAACACAACAGAAACCATCTAGACAGGGACTATTTATAGCTATAACTGTCCTGCTAGGGATGGAACCTGTCGAAACTAGATTCTAGTTAGTTATATTAAAAAAAATAATTCATAGAGGTTTCCAAGGAGGTATACTACATTTTTAGCTCCTTTTGAATTCTATTTACTATATTAGTTTAAGTTATTTGGTTTACCCCTTTTGAGAAGTTTGGGTGCAACTTAAGTGGATCCAACAGGTGCTACTAACAATTGATTTGGTTTTGTAGGCTTGGAGACTCTACTTAACTAGTGGTGGTACGTAAGCCCACCCCTCTCAAGGTGGTCAAGGAGATAAAGGAGTGCCAAAGGATTGCATTGTAAAAGGGATTCCTCATTGGAAAACCATTTTGTAGCCCAAGAGGCACTTGTAAACTCAATTTTGTAATATCAATATGTTTAATGAAATGTCATATTTTCTTATCCACACTTAGAGCATAAGATTTACAATAAATTACATGTATGTTATGAGAATAAGGTGGCAATTATGCTGTGTTTTAGTTTGAATTCATTCATAGTTTGCTCTATTGATTTACAACTACCCTCTACAAGTGGTTAATAGTTGCAATTAATTTGTTAGAACTATCACTTTCATCCTTTGATGGCTCTTAGACTAACTAGTATGAAAGCACTAAGATAGTTATGACCTTCTAAATAGGTTGGTATCAGATCCAAGCTTCTATTTTGCTTGTAGTGCTCTTCAAAATTACCCTAAATTTTTTCCTAGACTTCTTCTTGCATGATCTCAAACTTTGATTCTAAGGTGTTGACGTCACCTCCAAAGGTATTTAAATTTGAACATCCTGACTCTATGCATCTTGAATTTGTGCATGAAATCCTTTGCATAATGCCAATATTTGGTGTAGAAGTGCTAACATCACCACTAAGAAGGGGTTGACTTTGTGCATTGTAGATTTGAATATCCTGGCTTTGTGCATCCTAATTTTGTGTATGAACTCCTTTTATACAGTGTCAAGCTTTGGTGTAGAGGTGTTGGCATCAACACCAAGAAGGGTATGACTTTGTGCACCATGGATTTGAACATCCCAAATTTGAGCATCATGACTTTTTTCAACCTATCTTTGCGTATATTTAGAATTTTGCGATATCGTGATGATGTCATTGTCAAGAAAGTTTTGATTTTATTCATCCTAATTTTTTGCAACCTCTTAAGCCATAAAAATATTAGCCATTTTTTTTAAGAAAAAGAGCTTTGCTTCTTGTATTTTAAATGGGATCATGAAATTTACCTACATTCTTGGTACCTCCTGGGGCTTTTAGAAAATATGAACCTAGATAGCCTTATTCTTAGGTTATAAAATTATGAATAAGACATGCTAGAAAAAAGCTGAAAAAAATATAAGGGTGAAGGTAATATTATATATGATAATTGCTACAATAAGCAATAAAGATAGGGATGATAAAAAATGGGATCATCAGAGTTTATGGCAAGACATGCAAATAGGGTAAGAAGAAGTGGAAAAAAGAGGAATATAGGAAGGAAATAAGAATGGACAACGAATGGGAGCATCCAATATTTGGTGTCTCCAACAAAGAGGGCACCTCCATGAGTATATTCTACCATAAATGAGAGTTGTTTCAGGTCTAGGGAATATGCCTTAAGCAAATATTCCAGGCCCTTGTAGGCTAGAGTTTTTCAACATTGTGCATTCTTCTTTTCTTCAAAAAATTGCATAATAATTCCTCCTCTTTAAAAAAAAAACTCATGGTTGTGCTAGAGAACATAGTGTTTTTAGATAGTTTAGCCTTTTAAAGCCTTATATAAAACTTAAAAAATATAGCTATACCAACTAATGCTCCATAATAATTGTGTGATACCTTCTTCTAACTTGGTTCCTTTCCCTAAAATTCTAGAACCTGTGTGGAGGGTTTTTCACATGCTTTATTTATTTTTCCTCTGCTAGCTAGGTTGTTCTGGCTTAGTGGCCTTGCATTTTTATTTTATCATGTAGGGAATTAAATATCATGTGGCAGATTTTACATGTCACTTCTTTACTCAGCTCATGCCATGTCATGAAATTTGAGTACTTCTATGCCATTTTTTAGTTCTTCCTATCTTATCCATTGGGTTATGAAGTCATGAAATTGGTGATGGAAGGGATAACAGATAAGAAATATGTGTGAGTTAATTAATGGGATGAAATAATATGTGTGAAGAAATGATATGATAGTTAGATAATATGTACTACAAGGAAAGAATATTATCTGAGGATGACGAGCCTTGTTTTTTTGACCTTGTTTCATACCTCTCCCTTGAGTGAATAACACAACTTATTTAATTTTGAAGCTTTGGCTAAATTTGAAGAGTGTTCACAATTACACATTTGTAGGAGTATACTTTGAAGTGTGTAACTACTAACATTCATAAGATTTGGTCAAACAAATGTGTGACCATTTTTTAAAAATTTTCTCTGTTCTCATATTTGCTTTGCCTCGACAAATTACATAGTTGAGAGATAACTTTGTAGGTAGACATTCTTGCTTGATAATTTTATCAAGGATTTGACATTTGTAAGCCTATCAATCCTTTTGACTTCCTTATCTTTCTATCTCTTTGCTAGTCTTTTGTCCTTGGATTACACTCTTCTGGTGAGATTTTGGTATTTTTACAAAAGAGCATAATACAATTACCAAAATATGGTGGTATTTTATATCTAACTTCATGAGAAGTCAAGATTATTATGGACATCATTGATGGAAGAATCTGCCCAATGAATCCCTAAGCTTTCTTAGCTAACACTAGGATTGCTAGCAAGCTGCCATTGATTGAGACATCCACATTAGCTAACACCGAGAAGGATAAATTCAATCCTTCTCCTCTTTAGGGGCCTTAGTAGCTTTCTTAGGTGTAAGGATATTCAAGCCCGTTTACAATTTTAGTCTAGTGTTGTTGCATCTATCCATTTCCATCACTTTTTGTACTGTGCTTAGCTCAAGAATCTTGAAACTTTTACTTACCTTAAGTGGATGAATTCCAATCAAAGGAATTCTTATATAGACATGCTAATTTGGAAAAGGTGTGACTCTACCTATGAAGTCAACTTTCTTTTTCCTGTGTCCACCTTGCACCTGATCCCAAAAAGAAGAATTTTAAACACAACTTCTACCTTTTTTCACTTAATATGTTAATTTAGTCATGAAGTTTGCTTCTTAATACTTTATATTGTGTGTTGCATGACTATCCTATAGGCTAATCACCTTATTTATCAAGGTTGTATCTAATATTTTATTTACTTGTTGGATATTTAGACAAAAATATGGTGTGTCTTTCCCATGCCTAGTAGAAGTAAATTCCTTACTTTATCCTAGGAATCTATAATATCTTGACCATATAATGTTAAATTTGAGCTTCTCCTCTTGATAGATCCTTAAATTACAAAAGCTATTTAATTCTCCCAAATATTGGTCAAGATCTACTCTATTCCCAAGGATCTTCTAGCTTTGAACATCAATGTCGGTCATAGATAATTACTCTTGATGGGGTAAATTACCAGGCTTTGTTTTCTTAAGCATTAAAATCCTAAATATTGTGCATAGATTCTTGAGGAGCATATTCATCATCACTTCAAATATTATTTTATTTCCTCCTCTTGTTACACACCAAATTTCAAAGATATCCTTCTAATTCTTAGGCCAAGATCATTGTAACTCATGGCTTCTCAAGTCTTGGAAAATTTTGCAACTAATTACTACGTTCATCTGTTCTTTTGAATACTTTTCCTTGGGGCTATGATCACCCTACAAAAATGTTTGCCATGCCAAGTTTGGATTCTCTTTCAATCAATCAATTATTTCCATACCTATATTTTTTGACATCTCTTCTTCTAGAATCTACCTTTAGTTCTCTATATTCCTTAATATAAGAAGATTGTATACCTTGATTGGGTATCTAGACTAAATTCTTGGTGCTAGGAATAATCTTGTGACCTTAATATAGGTCTAGGTATCATCCTATTTTCTCCATAAAATATTTGGTCAAACACATGCCAAATAGAGGGGTACATCAAAAAATACTACATCTTGTAACACCACAATATTTGGGCATTCATGTATCACCATAAAAGTCCCTTCATAAGACCGACTTCCTTGAATTACAACCATTTGGGCTCTATTTGAATGATAATTACACCCATTATATTGCAAAATTATATAAGTGTCAATTATAGCTAGCCAAGGATGGCCTAATATAAGTGGATAACCACCCAATCTAGATATAGATTATAAAACTAAAAAATCTGCCAGATACTCCCATGCATCTACTGTTACAATAACATCTTCCAACATTCCCTCTAGGAGTATTGTAGATCGATCAACCAATTATAGAACTATTTTGGTTGGCTTCATATTTGTGAGTTGTAGTTTTTGCATGGTTTCTTGGGGCATGATATTTATAGCAGATCTTAGATCTACTAATATAATGGGTAATTGTAATCTCACAACTTGAACAGTCAAAACTAGGCTTCCTGGATTAGAGTACTTATTAACTGCTTTTGATGGTTTCCTTCCTGGTTTCTTCAGACATAACTCTCTAAAGAACTTTGTGTATATTGGAACATCTCTTATGTCCTGATAAAGGAGAATCATGATTGTCAAGTTTTTTAATCCTCCCATGATGTTAAATTCTAGCTACATTGGATTTTTGGGTTCTTGTAGTCTCGTCGGGAAGGGTGGAACCCCTTCATTTTTGTGTTTTTTAGCAATCATGTTTTATTACAGTTCCTCTATCAAAGGTGGTTTCTCTTCTACCTCTACTTCTACATCCTATTCCTCCACTATTGGAGGTGTTGGTTCTACTCCTAATTGCCTACCATATATAAGATGTACAAGATTGCAATCTAATCTAATATGATACATAGGGAACATCTCCATGTCTACCTGATAGGTGGACTGATTTGGAGTTGGTTGTGCAGGTAGCTAATCTGGTCTAGAAGTAGGAGGTGTTGATAAATTAGGTTATAGTGGGGTTTGTGTTATGGTTTGTGGAGGTGAAGTCCACACATTATAATTCTGCCACTGTGGTCTAGTTTGCTGGTATGGCATCCATGGATAGGGGTGTAAGAAGTAGATCCTTGGGTGGCATTCATCCAGGGTGCTTGACCCCACCATATCATATTGGGTTGGTTCCCCCATAGGGTGGTCCTCCTCCTTGTATACTACTTTTCATAGGAAACTATTATGAGTTTCTCCTATTACCCATAAAATATATTTTGCTACTTTAGGTTCTTCTTTTATGTTTGCTATTTATGGGCACAACCTCATTTTGTAATCCTATTGACAAATGGTACAAACTCTCATTTTATTTTCTGGAAACTCATTCTTGGGGTGTTTTCTTCTACATCTTGGGTAAAATAAGGTTAATGTTGCTTCAGTTTCATACTTATTTTTCTAAACCAGGAGTGTGTCTAATTGAAGTGCAAGAGATGATAACATATCACTCTTCATATCCTTCAACATATTGCCTATTTCTACATTGGTTACAAAGATTGTGGTTTTTGTGACTCAGTTGGTGGGATTACCTTTTCTTATCGGCTAATTTTGATACAATTATTGAATATATGGTATTTGGTATTGGTAAATATCACCTCTCAATGATAAATTTAAAGCTTCTAAGGATTCATTTGTGAGCCCCCTTAAGAATATGCTTCTCAAGGATTTCTCACTCAGTTTTGCATGGGGTGATCATTAAATATTGAAGTTAAATATGTTCTAATAATATTCCAATGTCTATTCCTATTTTTGGGACATATCGAGGACTTCTTCCCTAATAGCCCTACCAAAGTCTTGGTATTGTTCTAGAAATATTTTTTTCATATCCTCCCAAGTAGCAATATGTTTATTTTCCAAACTAATGAACTAGCATAATGTTGAATCATGTAGTGTAGAGGAAAACAATTTTAGTTTTTGAGCATCAAATTTGTAGTCCACTAATTTGTAAAGTACATCAAATTTGAAAAGGAATAGATCAAGGTTATCGGTTGGTAGTCTTATAAAATTAGGAAGATGTGTAGGAGAGATGTGTTTCATTTTGGTCTCTCCTCTTGATTCCTCAATTGGAAAGTCAAAACTGGTTGAAGCTTCTTTATTTTTAGCCATAGTTTTAGGTGAAGTAGGGTATACTTTGGTCACTTCTAAGGAAACTAACAAGGTATCACACTCATTTTTCTTATCTTCTAATAATAATCCTAAATCAAAATGTGAAATAGTTCCATCTTCAACTACCTTCCACTGTTGGATAGTCAATAAATACCTCCTAGTTATTTGATTTACTAACAAAGATACTAAATCAAATCTTGAAGCAAACCCATATTTGAGATATTTTCCCCTTAAATTAGTTTGAAAGAAAGTTTTTTCAGCTATTGGATTATTATGCCAAGGTGTCTCAGATGGTGCAACTTTAGGAAGTGTTTCAGATGCTTGAAAAGGAATATCAAAAGATATTTCATGTATTTCTTGAGTGATTACTACCTTTTTAAGAAATCATTCATCTGATCCTCTTGGTCTTGGAGGACTCATGCACTCTCAAGTAGAGGATCTATGGGCAAGCCAATATGAACTGTAATTTTTAGGTTTTACTAACCTATAGATATTAAATACTATAGTTGGCACTCCTCGAAAATGGTGATAACATGGTGAGAAAAAAATGGCATTTCTAAAAATAATTATTTTACTTCTGTTTAATTTTATCAATCTAGGAGTTCATAAACTTGCTGAGTACCAATGAAAAATATATGCCTGTAGTAAATTAGGAGATGAGTCCTATGTGTCACTTGGTTTGGTGGGGGTGTGTTGTTCGTGTAGTTTAATTTCATCCAAACCAACAATAATTAAGTGCAAAAAAATAAACACCAATTGAAACTACAGAAAAAATAAATTAAACTATCATTATAAAACACATAACTGACAAGAAATTTACAGAAAAGTAAGCACAAAACTGAATAAAGTAGGAAATTACAGGAATTAAACATGTGCAGAATAAATAAAGTAGGAAAATAATTAGCATAAATAATGAAAGAAAAAACAAGGGAGCAATACTGCCTGGAGTGGGCCTAGTCTCCTGTAGATGTCCACCTAGCTAATTCACACAATCACTCTTATGAACACATAAATAATGAAAACACTCAAGACTTTTATTAAAATAATACAATAAAAAATATTATTCAAGTACGAGATCCTTCGCTTTAGGGGAGGCCTACGTTTTATAAATAACGTGACCATCCCCTGTTACAACATTAGATTATTTTATTTTAATCATTTCACAGGATTCACTATGGATGGTTCATGTGTAGAATTAATTGGTATCTAATAAAATACTGACTATGCTAAAAGTAATATTTTTAAGTTAACAATAGCGCTTCCTAAATTTGTACAACAATTTATTTCTAAACTTACACACAGTCATCAAGTCAAATAGTTAATGCATACTTTATTCCGTCGATTATAAGTGCTTATTGTCCTGTCGTTGGAATACAGGTACCTTTTTGACCTATCATCAGGATAAAGGTGCCGCATTTAGGTCCTTTTCATTTCTTTGAAAGTTATTATTTTTTTGGTCATCGAAAGATAAGTACTGTTGTCAAAAGATAGGCATATTCCAGCCTATTACTGGATGTCAGGTGCCTTCTTATCACTAGAAGACAAACACCTTCCTGTCATTGGAAGATAGGCACCTTCTAGCCTATGGATGGGATACATGCATCATGCCTTAGCAAATTTAGACACCATTTTCCAACACCGCTATCTCTATTAAGCTACATATCATTCCTTAAGCACATTACATGTGTTCCAATACCAAGTCCATATGGGATTTTGACTATAAGGTACAAAAAAGTAATAAAGTATTGCATCTACACATTTTCCCCTAAAACACCAATTAAGTATAATATGTCAATTTCTATTAAATGCATGCAATAATTTCACAAAAATACATCTCTAATGTTAATAATGTCACACAAAACCCCATTAAAACATGTACAAAAAATGAGCAATTTTGGTGCTCATCATTTTCATACATGTAAGTTATAAAATCCTAAGAGCTAACCATTTCACAATCTACATTATAGTATTTATATCCTTTTACAATACATTTAGTTATCAGGGCATCCTTACCTTAGAGGTGGATTGTCGTTATGTTAGAAGATTCACCAATTTGTTAAGCTAGTTACCTAGTTGTGGGTTTCTGACTTGGCTGGAACCTGCTTCATCTCAAGTCGCATTGTCCTTGTTGTTTGCATCTAGTTCATTAATATTTTACTAACATTTATGTTGAGCCACCATGAACATCCGTACGATCGCACTAGTAAATATTTTGTTGTTAATATTATCTGACAAGTGATCTTGCCTTGTAGGCAAACTCAGATGATGGCCACCTCTATATTGAAAAACTAGTATCAAATATCAAATTTGTTCTATCTTTACCAATTCATGGTTATTGGGTGCATAACAAGGATGTTTATAGGTGACAGACTTCTAGTTACCATGATTTACCTAGTTTAGGTATAAAATTTTCAACAGGTCTAGGACTTAGATCAATCATAATTTCTACTCTACAAATGGGCAATGGACTTATGGTACCATGATTTTACTAGGCTAGGTACAAAATTTCTAATGGGTCTGAGACAACCAAAATTTTCCATATTTTCTCTCTTGATGGGTGATAAAATTTTATTACCTATACTCACCCAATTTGGGTACAAAAATTCTAGTGGGTCTGGGACTTAGCCAATTCTTCATTTCTTTGCTCTTTAGATGATCAATAGATATTTGGTACCTCTATTTGCCTAGTATAGGTACAAAAGTTTTAACAAGTCAAAGACTTAGCCAATTTTCCACATCTTTGCATTCTAGACAGGTGACAGAATTTTGGTACCTATACTCGCTCAATTTGGATACAAAATATTTGGCAAGTCCAAGACTTAGAAAAATATTCATTTCTACTCTACGAATGGAAGATGAACTTTCAATACCTATACTCACCTAGTTTGGGTACAAAATTTCTGGCAGGTCTAGGACTTAGCTAATTCTTCATTTCTTTGCTCTTTGGATGACCAATAGACTTTTGATACCTCTATTTACCTAGTCTAGGTACAAAAGCTCTGGTGGGTTTAGGACTTAGCTAATTATTTGTTTCTTTGCTCTCTAGATGGGTGACAAATTTTTGATACCTCTACTTATCTAGTATAGGTAAAAAAGTTCTAATGGATCTAGAACTTAGCCAATTATTTATTTCTTTTATCTCTAGATGGGCAGCAGACTTTTGATACCTCTACTCATCCAGTCTGGGTACAAAATTTCTAGCAGGTCTAGGACTTAGAAAATTTTCCACATCTTTGCTCTTTGGATAGGTGATGGACTTTTGGTACTCATACTCTTCAACCTTTAGGAAAAAGTTCATCATTATCTATACTTAGCCAAATTTTGCCATCCTCCATCTTGGATCTAGGATTTTGAGAATCTGTTCCTATCATGCCTAGGCCAAAAGTGCTTGACCTCCTCTTAATCTAAAAATAAGATGGATAGTGGAGTTTGTGGTAAATGTTATATGTGGTAAGATAGGGAAAATGGAAGTGATGAAATAAAAATAATGCATAGGGATACCTAGAGCATGGGATACTCCTAGAAAATCCAAGCAAAAATATAAAAGGTGGAATTTGTGGCACAATTTATAGGTATAAATATGGATAGAAACAAAAAAATGGAAACATAAAAGAAAAAAGGGGATACCTAAAACATGAGATGCCTCCATAAAAATAAAACTCCACGAGTAATTATAGCTATAGCTAACAACTGCTTCAGGTATAGGCCAATTACTTTAGAAAACCACCATTCTTCTGCTTCTTGTGTTCCTTAACCTTTATTTATTTATTTACTCAAATGAGTAAGAACTTCTCCATTTTTTCATAGAACTTCTCAATTCTACCACCTTGAAGCATCCAAATCTTCCTACTGCCTCCCATCAAGCTAATTATCAACATTGAGGGATACTATTGAATGCAACCTTAAATAAGACTAAGCCTTGAGTCTTAATTATGCTAATTGGCATATTTTTTTTGGTAAATTTAGTATATTAACAGTGGGTTTTTATAGAGGATCCCAAAACCCTATGTACAAAATCAGCCTTACTTTTAATAATGCATCGTGCCTCCTGGCTAGATAAATAAGCCTAATTGCAGAGATAGCAAAACCTAGTCTAATTGCCTGGATTCTAAAGTGAAGGCATATATGCCTGAATAAAGAGATAACAAGACATTTTTAACCGAGGTAGCAAAAATAATAATCGAAGAAAAAGAAACATTTAGAGAACAAAAACAAACAACCTTTCACCAGTCAAAACACAGCTACTCCGGATCCTCCTGATCCTCCGAGTTCTGACACTCCTGGGTTTGCTTCAAAATTTTGATCATGGAGTTAACAGAAGTGATAATGGTAGATGCCAGGCATAGGAGGGCCTGTCAGGAAGGGATCTCCCTGTCACTCTCAGTGTCTAACAAAATATACTATGGGAGGACGTCCTTATCCTTCCTGATTTTTTGTAGGCACTGGGAGGATCTGCCAAGGGTGGAGGACTCACCGCCAACGCTCTATTTTGGCTGAATTCGAATGATGCTCCTATAGGGGGAGGGCCTGTCAGCACTAGGAGGGTAGGTTTTAGGGGGACTTGGGGCTTGGCCCTCTGCATGGGTGAACACACTACTAGGGGCCTGGGAGTTTAAAGGTTTGACAACTTTCAGGGGAGGGCACATGGCCAGGGAATGCCTGTAAATGACTGCCATGAGGCCTTGATGGGTGGGTGGGGAGGACAATTTCTTACTCTTCTCAATGAAAAGGGCAAGGGAATTCGTTAGGAAATCAGGGAAGCTCACTTTCTTGGCATCACAAAGGTGATTGCAAAAACTAATGTGGAAGTTGTGGAGTGGCTTCTCCGGATCATCACAAGTGATATATTGCATGATGGGAATGGCGAACTTGTATGGTTTAGGGAGGGTTGACCAGAGGAGGCAAGTCTTGTCCCAACCAAGGTTTTTCCCTTTATCAGGGAACTGATCCATCTCCTCGACCCAATTATGGTTGTCTCTTCTGATGTTTCACCCAAAGAGGGGCATACCAGAGACCACCGCCATGAAATCCATAGAAACATGAATGTTTATCCCTTTAACGAGCACATCGCCCTAGGTCCAAGTATCAATAAAGGCTTGCATGATTTCCTGGTAGGGACAGACAAAATTTTCCAAAAAGGGCAACAACTTCTTGGATTTCATAAACATCCTCACCTCATCGCACAGGGATAGAGTAGAGGGCTTATTCGTAATTGTGATCATGCAGTTTTTGGAAACCCTATTGGTTTGATGTGAATTTAATATTTAGTACTAGACTTGATGTGAATTTTATATTTTGTATTTGGGCTAATATTATTCCTCTTAATAGAATGGGCTATTGATTCTTTCTTGTTTGTTGTGTTAGTACGATCTATATCACCATCACTTGTTTCTTCTTTCAAGGTGATCCATTGGGCTTCAAAGTCATCATTACTGAAAAGACTATATGATACAATTGTACAAGCATGAAGTTATTATAGTACAAAAAAAAACATTACTTTAATTATATCATCAATCATACCCCTTATATGGGGGTGTTGTGGCTCTTCTTACTACTAGGTTTACCTCTATGAAACCACCTTTGATGTTTTGCCTTGCTATGAAAATACTTGGGATATCATGGGGATGTGGAGTTCTTGGAACATCTTAGTCCAAAATTCCAAGGGAGGCTCTGGAATCCCCTGAGTCTAGATACAATATTTTTTAATTTGCAAAGGTTCAAATAGGGAGGATTGCTATATATTATAGACATCTATTATAGCTTGGTTAAGACTCAAGAAAGTTTGTAGAAGAGAACAAAAACCTTGTCTATCTACAATGGTTCTAAGAGTGATTCAATATCAATTTTATTTTGGATGTATTGGTCAAACAGTTGGTTGATTATCTCTATGCTATGGAAAAGCCCTTTGTCATCCCATAAACTTGGTGCACTAAGATCCTTGATATATTTAGAAATTATGCTCATCTCTCTAGTTTATTTTTTGAGAGTAGCAAAAAACTCCTCTCCCTAATAAACTAGATCAATAGCATGATATATCTGATGAGCCAGGAATCTATATTCCTCTACATCTTTGTCAGTTTGCTTCTATAGAATAGGATAATTTTTAGGATTTCTCAATATTTTTCTTACTTTCTGTGCTTCCTGAATCTTGGCCATAAGCTTCTTCTTTTCTCTATCAAACTTTTTCTTGGCTTCCAAATATAGGATAACAATTTCTCATAGTTTGGTATAAAAAGGAGGGAAAGCTTGTAAGATTGTTCCTTTTATTTTTCTCTAGTAGTGGTTCATGACTTGTTTGAGCCAATACTTTGAGATTTTTGGGCCATGTGGCTTATCTTTATCCGACTACAATTCATCCATAACAATAGATAAGGCTTCCTTTTATTGCTATAATTTGACCTTAAGGTCTAGCAGCTCTAGATTTTGTTGTTGCATTTTGTCTTGTGTTGTTTGCAATTTTATTTCTAGGCCCTTGATTTTTTCATTCTTCTGATTCACCTCTTTTTTAGAAGGGGCTTCATAAATGATGTTGTTCAATCTTATAATTTCGTTCTTAAGGGCATGCTGATCTATATTTTCTCTGCTAAATCTTTCCAAAGTTTTAATATTATTCTTAGTAGCTTCCAAGTTTTAATTTATTTTCCTGGATTGTATGAATAATGTATCCACCTCCGTATGAATAGTCCATAGAGTTTCTGCTTTAGATATTTTGAATATATCTCTCTTGTGTTCTTCTATTTTCCAGTCCTTTAGTCTGATTTAAGAAACTTCCTTATTAACCTTCAGATGAGCAGTCATATTTACCCTTTTTCCTTTAATTGGATCTAATGTATCGTAACCCATGATGACTGCCTCTTCCTCTTCTTGCAACTACTATTGTTGCTCTTCTTCTTCTCTCCACTTCCATTGATCTATTTCATGGTATGGATGGTGGAAAATATCTCTGGGAGTGGTTCCTTAGTGGTGAGGGGAAGTATGGGGGTAGCAAGAAATGCAAGTAACAAAGTAAGAGGGTAAGAAATTAATGCTTTTGTAGGGGATACACTTTTTTATAAACCTTTATGGTTTTGGCTTGTGGTTGGCAGAGTGAATGATTATTGCAGAATAAAAGATTGAGTTGGTGTAGTGAGTGAATGAGATGGTAGAATGAGTGGTGAGGGATGCACTTCTGATAGAAGCTCTGCAATAGCAAAGATAAATTTTTATGACTTGAGGGTTTGATGGGGTGGTAAGGCTAACTTTTATATCAAAGAGAAACTTATAGGAGTTTGCAAGAAGGGTTTAGGGAACATACCTTGCTCTTGCACTTAGCTCCTCCATTTGGATGATTTTAAACTCTTTTGATTTAAGCTCACTTTATCTTGCTTTCTAAGCCTCAAATTCACATATTTGAGCCTCTAGTTACAACTTCTATCTTTTTTGTTTAGTTGTCTTTATCTATTGTTGCACTCATTGTATTATAGATGCAACCTTTTTTGTGTTTGAGCTTCTAAGATTTGGATTATATTTTCATTTCCTACTTGATTTGGAACTTTTCTCAAAGGATTTAGGCTATGCCTCCAATGATATTTCAAATAATTTGTGAGTAGCTAACCTCTTGGTGTAGATAAAAGGTGGAACCTCTCAATACCTACAACATGTCATTTTGAAAACTTTTGAGATTGGGGCAATGATTCTTCTTGGACTTCAACATCGTCGATAGCGGGGAGAGCTTGTAGATGTTGTTAGGGTTCTATATTTGATTCCTCTTCTTCTTTAGATTTTGACTCTCTTAGAAATTTTGGGAAATTTTTCTTCTCATACTTATTTCAACTAATATATTCATTATCAAACCTTATGATGTCTTGTTTATCAATTGTATCATTGGGGACAACATTTTTTTTATTAAATTATGTTCACATCATGATTCCCACCATTATTCAATTTTATGCTCTTCCCATCCTTATCCTCCTTAATGGTTTCGATGAGGTTTTAGCTAATTAGTTGATCCTCATTTCTTTCTAGATAATAAACTTGCTTAAACTCATAACACATTCTCCATGGAAGCCTTTTTTGCATTACATATAGTTGAATGGTGCCACCTGGTCCTCCACTATATTTTTAAACCTATGAATATTTGGGTGTGGAACATATTTAAATGGAGGTGCCTTGATATATATCTTTGACAAATTTTTCTCAAAGATACTATCTAGGTTATAGTGCCACATATGTGGTACCACTAGTAATTGTAAGGCTATCATTTTAGCTTCTAGGTCAATATATTGCTCTAGCTCTCTCTTTGACATAGTAATGCATTAAAATTTGATAGGAATCCAAAAAATACAATATTCTTAACACTTGGGCTAAAATTTTTCTCTATTAAATATATCTATCTACAATACTCCAGTCCAAAGAGCTAGTTGGTAACATAGTCTACGAGGAAAATGGATATTTTGAAAAACTATATAACTTGATAATAGTGCCCAACTAAAAAAAAACCACTTTCCCAGTTCTTGTCTATTTCATATTAAGATATCTTCAACTTCAATCATGATGTGGGGGTACTTCTCATAGATTACTATTAGAGCAACTGCCAAAATTACCTGTGAAAATCCAGATATGAGGAGATATCCCTTCGAACCAGGGTCGAATCTACTATAGGATGCGCTAAACCCTTCTTATCTGTCATTTGCACCTTGATGTCATGTTTATTAGGGTCATGTAAAAAAAAATGAATCAGACCAAATACGATGGGTATGTGAATAATTCATAATATCCATTGTTCATGGCCTTCAATTGCTCATGTATACTTTTGGCCAAAACTTTAGCATAATCTAATTTGACGGAGGAGAAAGCTATAATTACTACATTTGCCATGCCTATCTGATATGGGTATATGATAAAATTCATCCTTAAATCCAATATTATTTCCAAAATTGATAAAATTAGTTGTGTGTGTAAATTAAATTCTCCTAGCTTCCTATTCTTGGTCATGTAATCCACCGGCGATTTCCCTACAATTTTGGTGAGCCAAGATTGAATTGTATCCTTTTCTAAGTACAATCTCTATTCCTCTAAATAAAATTTCTTTGGTGTAACTCCAAGGACATCCTTGGATGTAAATTGTTTAGCCACATACTACTTATTAATGGTAAATAGCAGATCTAAAGCCAAATTATAGATAATGGCTATGTTGGGGTCTTAATAGTTTACTATTGCCTCCACAAGCTCTGGGTATGGGTGTATTGTTATGGAAATAAACCTACTTAGCCTTGAATGCCATACCACAATAGTTGGATTATTTGTGAAACCTTTAGACTTCAATCCTTCTCAAAAGATCTTCTGCTTAGACTTGATGGCTATTATCTATCATGAATGCCCACCATCCTGTCTTACAACTATTTCGATATTTTTTGCATGATGGCGCTCTTATTTCCTCGAGCTATCTCTGTGAATTCAACCTCTATTTCCTATGATTTATCTCTCTATTTTATCATAATATTTGCAAATAATTTACAATTAGAATCTTAGTAAGGTGGCAATTATTTAAGGGTGGAGCTAAATTTATAACATTTGACTGTGAGTTTTGCTGGTTCAAAGCCATTACTATCAATGTGAGAAATATCATGTGTACCTAGGACAATTTGAATTAGGAAAAATTACCTTTTTAGAGGGTTCTAACACATGTTCTTAGGAGGTACACTTCCATCTAAAGGAATTCCTTTGTATTTCAAATTTACTGGCTAGTGGCGATCCAGTTCATTACTTAAGCACTTTCTAAAATAATTGCCACTAATAGCTTAGTTATTCCACATCATTATGAACCTAAATCCTTTTGTTAATCAAGGTAAATTTTGCTAGGGATCACCATCCACTATTGTAATAATAACACATGCTTAGCTCAACAATTCTTCTAACCAAAAGTAATCTAGGATTCACCAAAAATAAGCAGTCTACATATTTTGAAGATCACTAGTTGGAAACTACTCTACAAAGTATGTGGTTGGTCCTAATACTTTAAATGATTCTTTAATCAGTGAGCCAATGAAATTATGAAAGAAAAATGGTGTGGTCTATCAGACAAAATTGGTAGGTGATCTTTCATATTGTGAACTAATTATGATAACAACTTATTTAGCCAACCAAGCTTCTATATACAACAAATGTACACATCTTATTTACATATGTAAAAGTAGGACACCACTTGGTTTAGGCATAATGTTTTAAGTGTTGCCATTTTATCATGATTGGTAATATGCAATCATTCAAGGGATGCAGTTCAAATACATTTAGGTCTTTTTGCACAATCAGGTATGGGCCAAACCTTATTGAATCAAACTTATCGTGCGAGCTTGGCTTTGCTTTATCCATGTCCCATTTGAGAACTAGGTCACCTTAATTTAATACCCTTGGTGTAGCCTTCTTCTCAAACTAGTGTTTGATAGTTTTTTGGTGGTGGTAGAGATTGTTGTACACCTACTCATATCTTTATTTCAACTAAATTAGCTCTACTATCCTCTTTTCCATTGGCTATTATTTTTTTGAACATATTTCATTTATGAACCTTAGAATCAAAAACTCTAAATTAATGGGCAACAATGCTTCTTTTCCATACACCAAGGTGTAGGAGGATGTTTTTACCAATTTATTAACTATAATTTGATCATCCCACAATGCTTGATCTAGCAACAGGTGTAAGCTTTTGGGGTTATCTTCAATACTATGCTTTATTATTTTTAACATATTCTTGTTTGTAGATTCAGTGAGACCATTCCCTTGGGGGTAGTAATTTGAAGATGCATTCTAGTAGATCCCATATTTTCTTGAAAAATCAATAGTCTTAGAATATATGAAGGGTATAACATTATCTAAAATAATGATGGCTAGGATTCTAAATCTTGTAATCAACCTTTCCAAAAAATTAATCATCGTATCCTAATCAACATACTTGGTAGCTTCTGCTTCTATCCATTTGGTAAAATAGTTTATCATTGTTAGGATATATTTATGTTTGGTAGATGAATTAGGATTGATCATGTCAATAAAATACAATTCCCATTGTTGGAAGGGTTCTTCCATAGTTATTGGTTGAAGGGGTATTGCTGGATGTTTGCTTTTATCCATAAATCTCTAGCATTTGTCACATGCTCTGGCCAATTTAAATGCATCTAAAAATATTGTTGACTAATAGTATCCAACCCTTAATATTTTTTCTATAGTAGTTTATCTCGAGTAGTGATGTCCTAAAAAACCACTATGAAATTCCTTGAGCACTTCTTCTATCTTATTTGAATGCAAACATCTTAACAACACTTCGTCAAAGTTTCTTTGGTATAAAATACCTTTAAATAGTACATAATTCCTTGCTTGTAATTTATATCTTCATCTTTGAGATGTAGTTAGGCCATTCAGACATCTATCTGAGTTGAAATAATTTATTAATTGCTCAATCCAAGTGTTCGTCTACACATGTATCTCTTCCAGCTTAGCATATAATTATTCCCCATTTAACATATTGGTATTCTATAATGCAGAACTCGCTAAGTGTTGACATAGGGCTCTACCTCTTATTATCTTGGTTAGCTTTATCTCAAAATTATATTCTTGAATCTTGGTCACCCAACCAGCTCTTTTGACACCCAACTCTCCCTGAATTATGAAGTTTCAGACATCTAGATGCACTACATATACTAATATATTGCTCTGATAATCAAAATACCTCAACTTATTTAAATATTTTATTAATGCATAGATCTATTTCTCAATAAAATTATACCTTTCTTCATGATCATGCAAGATTTGACTTAGGAAATCTATTGGACTCTCATTGTTTTCTTCCATTTTCTAAGTAAGTGCAACAACATAGATTTATTCTACCCCAAACATATAAAGGATGCAATCTTTGGAGTAGTCTAGATTAACTAGAATGGAGGCTTGAGATATTGCTTCTTTTCTATTATTGAAAGTATTCTTTCAGAAATTCATCCACTTGAAATACATTTCTTGTTTTAGAATCTCATTCATGGGTTTAATTATCTGAGCAAAATCTAAAATAAATTTTCATACAAAGTTAATTTACCTAAAAAATTATTGAAGCCCTTTCTTATTTAGTGGTAGAGGAAGGGTTAGAATGACTTTTACCCTATCTGAGTCAATAGCTAGCACTATTTTGGACACTATGTGCCCTAACAACTTCCCTTCATGCATGGCAAAAATTGATTTCTTAGGGACTGTAGGGGACTTCCCTAGGAAGTCCTGTTCTGCTTCCCTACTTCTCTCTTCCTTGGTCCCATCCCAATTCCCTAGAACTTCCCTGGTCTTTCCTCCTTTTTTGTATGGTGTTGCAGATGATATAATTAGGGTGGGAGGTCACTTTTCATTTTGTCTACCCCTTTCCATGCTTGTTTGAGGGGTTCTTTCATGTTCCACTATTATGGGATGCCCTTGGTTCCCTGGTTCCATCCCAATTCCCTGGCACTTCCTTGGCATTTCCTCCTTAGCTGGCTAGTGTTGTAGATGATATCCTTGGGATGGGAGGTCACTTTTCCTTTTGTCTACCCCTTTCCATACCTATTTGAGGGATTATTTCATGTGCCACTATTCTAGGATGTCCCTAGGACCTTCCATAGGATTTTTGTGTTACTTTAGGGATTCTTTTTCCATGGTGCTCTCAAATATATCCTAGGTTTTTTTTAGGTTTCTACTTAGAGCTAAGTTTAAGAGGTTCTTTAGGTGTTGTCCATCGCAACTTTGGAGTTTCTTCTTGAGTAAATTTTCATAATTTTTTTGGTCTGGGGGGACCACATGCTTATTTTTGTGGATCTGCTCTTTGGGTTCCTAGATGTGGTCTTCTAGATGGGCTATACATGTTTTTTCATGGCTTGGATGGGCCTCTACTTTGATTTCTATTGATATCCTATTGGTATTCCTTTTTTGGATCCCTAAATCTATTCATTGGTGGTGTTGGAGGTTTTTTGGGGTTTCTTGCTGCATTTTTTGGTTTTGGACTTAACACCTACAAAATGTTAACCTTGTGGCTCCTTCTATTTGAGTTCCTTGGGACCTTCCAACCCTTTTCCCATGGCTTGTGGTTCTGACTCTATTGCTTACTCTATTTCTTCTGGTCTTTGCGTAGCTCTACCTCGTTGCAAATGGATTTCATGGCCTATGGAGATCCTTAGATTGCTATTCCATTTTACAGGCCTATGTAGGATATTGTTCTGGTCTATTTTCTTGCATCCCTATGTGTATACCAACCCTCATTAGGTGGGATGTTCCTTATTGGTGGTTCCCCTACTCCATCCTACTATTTTGGGTGGTTCTATGTATGGCCTTTTTGGTTTTTCGGTGTTTCCTTGGTGGAATACCAGTTTCTGGTTTCTCCCCTGCGTGGGATTTTCAAAATTGTTTTATTCTTGCTTTGGTATTTTTTAATTTTCTCTTTGGGTGGGATTTTCAATTTTCATGTTGGGAATCATTTTTAAAATTTTCTCGCTTGGGCGGAAGTTGCTTTTTTTTTGCTTTGGACGCGTTTTTCATGTGCTTTTTCTTTAGGCTATCCTTTGGCCTTTCCTTTGTCTTATACTTGGGCCTATCCTTTGGCCTATATTTTAGCCTATCTTGTGGCCTTGTTTTTGGTCTAGTGACCTATTGTAAAAATATTTTGGGGCCCTTTCAAAACCCCTTTTTTAATGAAATTTTAACTTACCAAAAAAAAAATGATTTCGTAGGGTTTAATAAAACCTCAAATTCCCTATATTTTTTAAATACCAACCATAGGTGCTCTACATATTTTATTTATCATGAAAGAACACAGTCATGCCATATAAATAGATAACTATTATCTTATTTACTACCTCTCCAAATATTGCATCCATAGCTCTCTAGAAGGTAGCACCAACATTAGACAAGCCAAAAGACATTCGTTAATATGAAAGGTTACCCCATTTGGTGGTGAATGTAGTATTGTATTGATACTCATCCTAGGACCTATATTAGGTTAAAATCGAAGAATCCATCTGGTAAGGAAAATATTTTGGCTTTGGCTACAGTATGCAGAATTTTATCAATTTGTGGGAGACGATAGTGGACCTTCAAAGAAGCTTGATTTAGGTTCTTGAAATCCACACAGATATGGATATCTCCATTTTTATTTCTTACCGGGACCAGATTGGCCACCCATGTAGAATGTTTGATTGGGTATATGATCTTGGCATTTAGCAACTTTAGTAGCTCCTATTTCATTAGGGCCTCTATCTTAGGATTTATTGGATGGTACTTTTGTCGAAAAGGTTTTGCATCCGGTATGAGATCAATGGTGTGTTGAATGGTATCCTTGCTATACAATTTGAGGTCATCATAGGTCCATGCTTTTATATCATTGAGTTATTTGAATAAATTAAAAATGTGGTTGATCTCTTCCTCTAAATAATGTACACTAATTTTAATGTTCTTTCTTGGCTCAATTTGCACATCCTTATAGTTTTCGTTATCAACATCAATTATGTGAGTAGCCGACTAATCACTACCATCAAATATGCTTTCTAGAATTATTAATCCTTTTAGGATGTGATTTTTCTTAAGCTACATTAATTCAATTTCCTCATATTTTTCTAGCATCTAGTCACCTACACAATTTATTTCTTGAATTAGGAAATCAATCACTCATTCATCATTATCAAACACTTGCCAAAAGGTGTCCTTATCAGACACAAAAGTCCTATACATAAGCTTCACCATTTTAGCCTTATGTATGACATTAGATACTAGGCAAAAGTTAGCTCCTACAGATGCTGATATGTCAGCATGATCATTTTGATTTCTAGGGATGGCTTTGATATTGAGAGCCTAAAAAGCCTCTAGTAATTCCCATACTATATTTTTGTAGGCTTTGAGATAATGTTGTTTGCTAACACACATTTTTGTAATTTGATTGACTATTAACTCTTAATAACGAAACATCTACAACTGTTTGATCCCATATTTTTAGCTTTCTTTAATCCTAAGAATAGTACTTCATATTCTGCTGCACTGTTTTTACAAATACATGTCAACCTAAGTAAAAATACCTTTTCTATTCCATTAGAATTCTATCAACACTATACCTACTCTAGCACCATTTTTACATCTAGCTCCATCAAAGAAGAGCTTCCAGATCTGGCTTTGTTGGGGCTTTTGGTACACTGGAGCTGTAATTTTATTTTATTCAAACTTCATGATTGAATAGGTTCCTATTCCTATTTCAATCATGGCATTGAAATCCTTCAAAGAAAATTTATCCTTAGTTTGGAGATCTTCTAGTACTTCCTCCATCAAGCTTGCTAGTTTTCCTTTTTAATATTCTCTATATGGAAGGAGGATGGTTTCTCAAAAAATATCTTGAATCTTTTGCCTTTAAATGGGATCTCCATGTAAGAGTAATCAAGAGATAAGTAACCACCCAACTTGGTAGTGAATTCTCTTGATAGACACATCCCAAAATAAGGTTCCAAATCAACTACCATAATTTCCTAGATAACAGTAATCTAAGGAAATCTATGTAATTTCATGGGCACATCCTTGATTACACCTACTATTTTGACTAGTGTAACATCCCGTTGTAGTACATAAAGATTAATCCTTGTATATTTTATACCCATTATTTTATAAATTGCTTTGGACATTTTTGTGGTATTTGCTTTAGAGTTAATCATGCAATTATGAACCACCCATCCCTCTATTCATAAGGATAAATAAAATGGTGATGGTCTATTTTTTCATATTATTGAGGTAGGATGCCCTTGAGCTAAATTAAGATCTACCTGATACTTCCATTGACTCCTGATAGACATGAGTGAAGCTTGTAATAAATCAATTTGTCCAAGAATAAGGAGTGTATCATACATACTAGCTTTTGATGGAGTCTTCTTCAATTCCTCCATAATTTTGAAACCAAGAATGTCAGGTTGTTTTCTAAGTTCCTTTTTAGGTTCATCATACTTGCTTTTATATTATTGAGTTGCCTCAATCCTTTGGTTCTTGGTCAGAGAAGGGTATCTCAGTTTATCTCTAGCCTGCTCTTGGGTTTCACCTTCCTCTGTTATCTTTTGTTGTTGTTGAACTAGCTTTTGGGCTAGGGCAGCTTGAGGGAAATCCTTCTTTAGATGGTATTTTATGTATTTCAAAAGGATCCATTACCTTAGGATCAACTAGAAAAGGTTTCT
Source organism: Wollemia nobilis (assembly GCA_028583015.1). Classification (NCBI taxonomy): domain Eukaryota; kingdom Viridiplantae; phylum Streptophyta; class Pinopsida; order Araucariales; family Araucariaceae; genus Wollemia; species Wollemia nobilis. The sequence continues at coordinate 276,361 of JAQPPZ010017258.1, forward strand.
TTCTTGATATTGTTAGGACCAACACCTATTCAATAGATGGTATTATGAAATTATAGTCCATTTTCCTCAACATGTTTACCTGGCCATTTTGATCCCTTTCTACCTTCCTAATGGTAATTTTTTGGATGTGATGTTAGTGCATAATGTATAAAATTTCACCATGTGGGTCATTGTAAGTTGAACACCAGTATTTTGACTCAAAGTCTAAGGCTAAAAGTTCTTCTTGATTATTGTATATAGTATTGGATTTTTCCACAAGCTTGCTAGTAGAAGCAACTTGATCCTTTGTGACATATAGAAACCTTCTTGGTTGAAAGTTTCTCTTATCCTCTCTTATTTTCATGGTGGTAACTTCATTGGTGAGGTTATTTATAGTTGTGACCATTTCTTGCAATACAACTGTTTGATGATCAAGAGTTGGTAATCCAAGAATAATAGAAGGTGTTGGTAACAATGGTATTGTAGGAGAGATAGGGAGTTTCTAAGTAATTGGTGTAGCTGGCCATGCAGGGAAGTTGATGGTAGGAGTGACCACTAGCAAAGAATTATGTATAGCAGAGGTTTGTACTTGTTGCTAAAGAGATTCTAAGAATATTAGCATTACCATTTTTTGGTGTAGCTTTCCTATATCAATTAGATCCTTCTCATCCTTTAAATCTTCTTGAACGTCTAAGGGAATTTAAACACATTGTACTACCTTATAGCCATGCCTAAATATGAATGGAAGTCCCTTAGATAGTAATACATGGCTTGTTCATTAGTTGGTTAAAGACCCTGGGGTACTCTTCTTCTTGTTTGACTGAACCTAATGTTGAAATACATTATCTCCTCCTGTAGGTTCCTTTGTATCACAATGAACTATGTTAGTAGAGAGAATGGATTTGCTTGTTCATTGAATTATTTGACTTGATCTAGTACATAACTTATCAAATAAAACTATAACTACATGGGGATATTCTTGTTCATTATTTTGATAAGGTTTTGTACAAGTACAACATTTTTTCTCTCAATGATATAATTAATAGCCTTATCATAACATCTTCTTCCTGAATATTGTGTATGGTTACCAACAAGACTACATCTTGATAGTGTTCATAAGCAGTCTTCCCAGTGCCATAATATGTTGTTAATACTTTCAAATATACCTGTGGAATAGGATTCTATATTATCAAATTTAGAGGACTTGTATGATTCTAGGTTGGGTAGTTCTAAGGGTTTTCATTCTAAGTTCCAAACATTGATAATGAATTTTTCAACAAAATTGGAGTAATATCTTTGGAATATTTCTCTTGTGAAATATTTGAAGGAGATGATTCATGAGAAGTAATACAATTTTGTTTTTATGAGGATAGAGAGGTAGCTCCAAGAATTATAGTAGTTCATATAATCCTCTAGCTTCCTGTCTTGTGAACATATATTGTATTAAGTGACTAGTCAACGAGTTTTCTTAAAGGTAACTTAAAATAGATCTGGGTTGAACTCAAACAAAGTCACTAAGTGATTGAAAATGATCTTACAAAGCAAAGTATCACTAAAAATATAATTTATAGAGATAGTGGGATTGGGTCCCATCAAACGTGCCAAAAATTGTTGGTTTGAAAATCCACCTATGGTAAGATTGTGCACCCAAAGACCTTAACCAATATTTAATGACCTAGAAGTTGTGAGACTTCAATGGTCAATCTTCGAAGGAGGCCAGACCCTATGAATTTCTAATTAGTTGTTTCTAAAAGAAGGGGGAAAAGGGTGTTGAAAGAGACAAAAGGAGCTAAAGTTAAAACTAATAATTGTGTAGATTAAGCCACATCAAAATACGTGTCTTATAAGAGCTATACAATCAAGAATTTAAACAAATTATCTAATAGACCAACAAATTTTATCAATCACAAAATAATATCTAATTTGTTCTTTAGTCCAGTAGATTGTAAATTCCACAACTAGAAAATGAACATAAGTAGAAATCTAGAGAGAAGAATTAATACTACACCCATTCAACTAGCTTATATTAGAAATAAATAATATTCATACATACATGTTATGTACAAGAATGAACCAGAGGCCAAAAAACAATTTGTCTTGTATTTTTTAATTGTAATGTGCTTTCATACATGTAAATTGTAAAATCCTAAGACCCAATCAGTTTACATTCTAAATTCTATATTCTAGTATTTATAGCCTTTTAAAATACATTCAATTATTAGGGGATCATTGACTTAGAGGTGGATTGTCATTATATTAGAAGATTTTCTAGTTTTTTAAGCTACTTGGTGGTATGCTTGTTCTAACCACTTGGTTTTGGCTTGCTAATTTGGTTGGAACCTACTTCATCTTGAGTTACATTGGCCTTGCCATTCACATCTGGTTTATTGATATTTTATTGACATTTATGTTGAGCTACCATGGACATCTGCATGATCACATTGGTAGAGATTTCATTGTTAAGATTGTCTAACAAGTGATATTTTCCTATAGGCAAAATAAGATGATGACCACCTCCATACTAAAAACATGGTGTTGGATATCAAATTTGCTCTATCTTTGCTAATTCATGGCTGTCGGGTGCATAAAAAGGATGCTAACAGGTAATAGACTTTCGATACCATGATTTTTCCAATCTAGGTACAAAATTTTTGATGGGTCGGAGACTTAGAAAAATCCTCATGTCTACCCTGTAGATGGTTTATGGAATTCTAATACCATATTTACCCAATCCAGGTATACAAGTTTCAATAGGTCTGGGACTTAGTCAAAATTTTCCATATTTTCTCTCTAGATAGACGATGGAATTTTGGTACTTATACTCACCCAATTTGGGTACACAGGTTTTGGTGGGTCTGAGACTTAGTCAATTATTTATTTCTTTTATCTCTATATAGGTGATGGAAATTCAGTATCTCTATTCATATAGTCTAGGTACAAAAGTTTTGGCAGGTCTAGGACTTAGCCAATTTTCCACATCTTTGTTTTTTAGACGGTTGATGGAATTTATGTACCTATACTCACCCAGTCTAGGTATAAATTTTTTGATAGATATATGACTTAGAAAAATACTCATTTCTACTTTGCATATGGGTAATGGAATTTTTCTACCTATACTCACCTAGTCTTGGGTACAAATTTTTTGACGGGTTTGAGACTATTATTTGTTTCATTGCTCTCAAAACAGGCGATGGAATATCAGTATCTCTACTCACCCTGTATGGGTATAAAAGTACTGGTACATCTAGGACTTAGCCAATTCTTCATTTCTTTTCTCTCCAAATGAGCAATGGACTTTTGATACCTCTAATAACCCAATATGGATACACAATTTTTAGCAGGTCTAGGACTTAGCCAATTCTTCATTTCTTTTCTCTCCAAATAGGCAATAGACTTTCAATACCTCTACTCACCCAGTATAGGTATAAAAGTTCCAATAGATCTAGGACTTAGCTAATTTTCCACATCTTTTTTCTTTGAAGGGACGATAGACTTTTGATACTTGTCCACTTCAACCTATGGGAAAAAAGTTTGTTGCTCTCTATACTTAGCCAAATTTTGCCATCCTCCATCTTAGACTAGAATTTTAAGATTTTGTTCCTATAATTCCTAGGTTAAAAGTGCCTAAACTCATCCTGATTTGGCTACTAGAGCCTATAATGCCCTTATTTACACCTTTTACCAAAGTGCATGTGGGTAATAATCAAAAAATACCCACAGTCCCCAAATTGAAGTTTGATATTATAACATTTTCCTTTGCATGGAAGGGTGCCTCCATTAGCTTTCATGAATTCAAAGGAATTACATTTAGTAATGTAAAATCTCCTTATTTCACTACACAAGGATCAATAAAATTATCTGGACTTCAAGAGTTGATCAAAATGATGACCAGTTATCCTTTGAAGTAGCCAACCACTTTCATTGTTTAGGGAGTGGAAACTCTTGATAAAGTATGCATAGATATTTCTAGTTGGGAGTCCTTTGATTCTACTGCTTGACTTGATGTTTACCCCTCTTGAGGATCCTCCTCTTTCCTTTAAGATTTTGCGGTTGATGTTTCATATACATCTAGCAAATATAATTTTTGTTGCAAATACTTATGCCCCCTAGAGTAATTTTTATCACAATTAAAACATAACCCTTGTGCCCTTTTACTCCCCATATATTCACAAGTCACTTTTTTTATAGTTGAAGATTTAGTAGTAGGTATTGGCATTGGATTGGATAGAAAGGATGATTAGGATTAAGGAAATTTAGAGGTGCATCTAAGAGAATTATATTTTTCTTCTACCAATTTAGAAATTGTATTATATGTGGTAATTTTTAGGGTCTCAATAGTTTAACCTCAGCCCTAATGTCAACCTTGAAACCACTCACAAAATAACTTTGGAAAGAATTGACAGTTAGACCAGTGGTACGATTGGCAAGCTTTTCAAATTAAGTTTGATGCTATCGAATGGTTGATGTATGTCTAAGTTAAAAAAGATCTATAAAATCTTCAGAGTCACTAGAACCAAAGCGAATGAGTAGACATTCAAAATATTGCCAATAAAGTTTAGTTTCAGCCTTCCTAAGACATAAAAATCAATGTAGTACATTTGATTCAAATTTTAAAGAGATAATGGTCAACCACATGTAGCGTGGGAAATTGTGAAGAGTGAAATACTATTTGGTCTTACAAATCCACTCCTCAATATATTTTCCATAAAATTTTAGGAAGTCTAATTTTGGCAATTTATATCCATTGTGATCTAGTACATTTCATTAGCGATGACTTGTACCTGTATCTTGTTGATCCTAATGACCAAATGAGTTAGTACAAGTATCCAACTCTACCTTCAATTATTTTTGTGTCTAATGACCACACTCATAGTTTCCTAGAATTTTTTGATTTGTGTCTTTATATCCTCTAAGTTGTGGTTGAGTGAGGACCATATTTTTTACCCATATTATCCACTTTTTGAGTAATTTGGTTATCAATTTCTTGTTGTCGAGTACCAACAACCATGTTCTCAAAGTTATATCCTATTGGTAATACTTAATAAAAATAGAAAGGTGGTTTTAGGATCCCAAAAATTATTTGGGTGCTTTATATCAAAATGACTAGCTCGATAAGGCAATCACAATGAGCTATATACCACAACACTGGTTTTGGATACCCTTAGAATTTTTTTTTTAATTTTTTTATTGTCGTTTTATTGAGTCTACTGGTGTGGTCAGTTTTTCCTCTAGAGTACTTGTTAAAAATTTAGATTCTATGTTAGCCAACCCTTCTAACACTCTACCCTATCTATTTTTATTATAGACCACTCATGACATTGTACTATCACCTACCTGGTCTGACTCTATCATAGATATTCCCTATTACTCTAAATTTTAACTGACACAAGTAACTGTTTTGACACTGATAATGTAAAAACCTTGTATTGATTTTTATTGATGGAATTTTCCTAACTATCATAGGTAATTATACTATCATCGATAACCTAACAACCCTATACTAACTATTATTGATAAAATTTTCTTAATTGTAACTAACACTGACTCCCCCTGCTGCCCTATTTTTGACTTTGGTGGTTTCTATCCACTTGTGATATTCCGATGTAATTTTTTGTTTTGACTATTTTGCATGCAAGAAATTTGAAATAGTGATGTCTTATTTATATGTTCAATTTTTTGATAAGGGTATAGGTTCAAAATTCATAGAATAGAATTTGTGTTGTAGGGAGGTTTTTTTGTAGGTTTAAAATTTGACAAAGTAGGGTATGCTAAGCTAGGGTATATGTACTGCCTATAGGCCCTCTATTATACTATAGTGACGAATGATAGTTCTTGGACCAATATTTTAGTCCACTACTCAAGGAGGATTCCACACATACCCTTGAGTACACTACCCACATCTTTTTCAGTACGAGAGGGTAATATTCTTGGATGCTTTGTCTGATGTACTATGGAGAATACAAGGTTAGAAATATTCCTAATGGTTAAAGGTCTCTCCTAATACTTGGGGTCTCTTGATATACCCAAAGATATATGGGAGTTAAATTTCATAGACGAGTGCTATCTAAGGCCTGGGTATTGGAGCACAATTGCCCCTCACAACATTAGATACTTTACGAGCAATCTAGCTTAGCCAATAATCTTCTTGCATGATCTTAAAATTTTATTATGAGGTGCTAACATCATCGTCAAAAGCATCCAAATTTAAACATCCCATATTTGTGCATCCCAAATTTGCACATGAACTCCCTTTGTCCAATGTCAGGATTTGGTATGAAGGTGCTAATATCATTGTCCATAAGAGGTTAACTTTATGCATCATAGATTTAAACATCCTAGCTTTGTGAATCCTAGATTTGTGCATAAAATCCTTTTGCATGGTGTTGTAATTTGGTGCAGAGGTTCTAACATCACCACCAAGAAGGGATCAACTTTGTTCATTATGGATTTGAACATCCTGGCTATGAGCATCATAAATTTTTTCAACCTAGCTTTGTGTATTTTTGGAGTTTTGTAATATCGTGTTGATGTCACTACCGATAAGATTATGGTTTAATTCATCATAGTTTTATGCAACCTCTTAAGCCATCAAAACACTTAGTCAATTAAAAAAAAAATATCTTGGCTTATTGTATTGTAAATGTGGTCTAAATTTGACCTATAGGTACCAAGAAATTGAACACTACTACCTCTTACCTATAGATTAACTATAATTGTGTATGGATTATGGTTGATTTAACATGTAATATTTCTTCCTAATCAACTCCTTCCACTCTATATGTATTATATATGATTGGTACTAGGACCTTATTTGCATACCTATCAGATATAGAGTAATACAAAATTGACAAGGAATAGAATATGCTAAAATTGATGGCTATATTGTGAACTATTTCATTCATAAAGTTTCCTCCTTTATCACTTGTCAACTACAAGGGGATTCAAAATATTGTAATTACCTATTCATACAACTAATAAGCTATACTTATTGTAAACTTATATTGTAAGGCCCATGCCTCTACCCACAAATATTTAGTTGTCACTATAATGTATCAACACTTTATCATTTGACTTATCTTCAATGGTCCAAAAAAGTCAAAACTCCATCACTCAAACAATTCATGTAGCTATAATGGATGTAGTGGCATGAAATATTTCTTCAATAGCTTCCTTGTTTATTGGCATGTATCACATGCTTGCACACACTCCTTTGCATTACGATAAAGAGTAGACCACCATAGCCCTACCAATAGTAATTTATTGGCTATAATATCTTGCCCCATGTGTTCTCCTACAAGTTATTCATGTGCCTCTTTTAATGTCATGTTTAGTTCTTCCTCCAACACACATCTCCATAGAATTCCATTGGATTCAATCTTATATAGAAAGCCTGTAATTAACTAAAAGGGTGTTGAGTTAATAATGATGTGTCTTCATTCTACTACTATAATCTCCCTTGGTGGCTCTTCTTTTGACAAATATTTCCCAATATACTTGTACCATGTTGGTACTACATTCACTATAAGCAAATGAGCATCAAAACATTTATCGTGTACTCCTTCAATAGGTTCTCTTGAGTAAATATATGATAATTGATCTGCTATTGTGTATTTTCTTGGGTCTCACCACTACCCAAAATACAAATTCTTGTAATGTGACAAGCCACTTGCTCACTTGCCTATATAGATTCAACTTGTTGATTAAGTATAGCAATGCTTGATGGTCAACATAGAAGAAAAATGATTAACAAGCAAATAATGTTTGAATTGCTACATGATGTACACCATTCTTAATACTTCTCTTTCTATAGTGCTATAAATTTTCTCTATCCAGGATAGCAACTAACTCAAGAAATAGATGGGTTGACCTAGCCCATACTGCCCCTCCTAGAACAACTTGCATCCAATTGTAAAATTTGATCTGTCTATGTGGACATGAAAATATTTATCCTAATCTAGAAATATTGAAATAGATGAGCATACTAACTTTGTCTTTAGCCCCTAAAAGACCTTATAATATTCCTCCATCCACTTAAAAGGAACATTCTTATGTGTTAGGGCATCCAATGGGTATAATACATTTGAAATATTCTTAATAAACCTTCAATAATACCTTACAGTTCCTAAAAAGGACTTCACTAAATTATCGTCGTGTGGCTCCTCCATGTCCACTACAACTCGTACCTTGTCAAGGTCTATCTTGACCCCTTTATTACAGATAATATGTATCGGTAATCTACCATAAGGAACAAAAAATTTACATTTTTTTGGATTTAATGACAAATAATCTCTTCTACACAAAATAATTAATTCCTCCAAATCTTTCAAATACTCATATTTTCTTCCATATAGTGACCAATCATCTAGGAAGATCTTAAAATTATCGATGGACATTTGCTCAAAAATATTCAACATTATCCTTTGAATATGGCTAATGCATTGCATAAACTAAAAGACATATGATTGCATCCATAAATTCCATTGTCTATTAAAAATGTAATCTTGAGTTTATCCTCCTCAATCATACTAATATGATTGTACCCTAATAATCCATCTAAAAAATAATAGATCGTGTGTCCTACTAATTTTCAATAATATCGAATCTATGTAAGAAATGTGGAAAAGATATTTTATCATTATGTCATTTAAGCTATGAAAACCCACATAGATAAATATTTGACTTACCTCCTTTAAGGTGATTATTATTGGTGACAATCATTCATAGAACACCACATTGAAGATAATGCTTGCATATAGCATCCTCTTAATTTTTGCATTCACTAGGGCTACATACTTTGGGTTTATTCTATATGGCCTTCTTTGTATTAGTTACACATCCTAAATTAGTGGAATTTAATGTACACATAGATCTGGTGTAATTCCATTTAGATCCTTATATGCCAATGCAACTACATCCTTATATTGATGGAAACTTCTGAAAGTTACTATATTTAGAACTAGGTCCCATAAATATTTGGAGTGAATGAACTCCTCCCTTTGTTCATCAAAGTTCACCTCCACCATATTTGGTCCTTAATACTAGATGAAATTTGGTTCTTCCATTGCCTTGAGTACATTGATCATATGGTTGGTTTCTCATCAATAACCACATATTCTACCATGTACTCTAAAGTATTTAGGAAACATCCAATTATCTTTCTCTTCCTCTTTCTTTGGTGTAGATTTCCTTTTTTTTTATTAAATCATTGTTATATTGTATAGTATTTTTCTTATCATCATGGGTTTCTTCTTCCATGTGGATGCAAAATTAATGTGGGATATAATGGCAAAAAGAAATTTGTTCATTAAGATAAGAGCCTATTTAATACATGCTTTAGGGTTACAATCTGGAATATTGATACTCCCAATAGGTGCATGTTACATGCAAGAAATATTAAAATAATCCTCCAACTAATAATACATGATCACTTGGCTCTTGGATCTGGCTATAGTGGCTTTAGATACTCTAGTTCTTGGCTTTGGTTGCTATAGCTCTTGGCTTTGGATACTTTGGATATTGGCTCTAGATGTTCTAGAACTTGGCTCTAGCCACTTTGGATCTTGGGTAAACATCTTTGAAGCCACATATAGGTCCACCTATGAGTCTTCTACCTTTGGAACTATTGTCTCTGGGTTGAACACTAGTTTTATTACCTCTAGGTTTGTTACCTTTGAGTCTGCCTCTAGGTCTATCACATCTAGGTTAGCTATGAGGTCCTCTACATATGCTTCTAGGCTTGTTGTCTCTAGGTCAACAACTAAATTTTTTACCTCTAGGTCTACCTTTGGAACTATCATATTTAGGTCTTTCACCTTTAGGTTAGCCACTAGATTTACCTTAGTTTACCTCTAGGTCTCCCATTGGGTATACCACTAGGTCTATCACCTTTAGGTTAGCCACTAGATCTACCTTTGTTTATATCTGGGTTTTCCATTGGGTCTGTTGCCTCTGGGTCTACCTATGGGTTAGCCAAGTATGTCAAGTACACCTAGATTACTTACGCAATAGTGGGATTGGCTTCACTTTGCTTCTTCAACTATGAGTGTCCTTATGGTAACCTTATCATTCTACCAAAAGGCATGGATAACCAATCATTGCAACCATAAGGTGTAATAAATATAATTACTTATGAGATTCACTCTATTATCTTATGTTTACTATAAGTATTTATCCCTCCTTAGGATGAACTCATCACTTGCATTATATTGTGAATGTGTTGGTATCTACTAAAAATTCACCTTTTACAATTATTAAATTTTGCAAGAAATATGAAGGTTTTAAACTCCATTGATATTGAACCTCTAACCATATTAGACTATCACAAATTGGAAAATGTAGCTTCCATTGAAATGACATTGAAAAATGATTTCCAGTGAGTATTTATAAAACTGTACTAAAAAATTGATCAATGCCTTAAAGTGTGAGGAAACAATGTCTTGTTAGAACAAAAGAAAAAAAGGAGGTAGAAAATTTTCCCTCCATGAAGAATATTTGAGGAATATTTCCTTAGAATATTCAGATGTTTTAGAAATTTTAAATGGGCCATTTTTTCAATTTTTTTTCTTTTATGGCATTTTATTTTTTAGAAATAATTGTTTATGTAAATATAATTATGCACCTAAGTGCATGATATATGCTCCCATTTTTTTAGGTTAATGAGCCTAGAATGATATATCTTAAAAAAGTTCATCAACATATGCTTTATAAAAGTATAAACACTCACATGAGATTTGAACTTGGGTTGGTTGCAAGATGACTTATCTTCTGTGAGATATCCATTCAAGCACCTTGCTCACTTAGGTCTAAAATGGGAGATGTTGCAACAAATAGTAATGGCTAGAATCACTATCTACCTGTAGCACCCTAAAATTGGCGCAGTGAAACCTTAATAATTACACTTACTCTAGTAAATAATTCAAATTCAAATTTTAACCTCCAAAACCGCTCCCAAACCGCCGCTTAATCCGTTTCCTCGTTTCCCATGCCATTTTTAGAGTTTGTTTTGACCGTTTGACGATATCGTCGTCGATCAGACGATATCGCCTCAGATCGGACGATTTCGTCTGGGCTAGGACGTCCAGACGATCTTGTCCCAAAACTGATTTTTCACAATTAGCTTCTGTTCCAACGATGTCTCTAATCCGGGCAGAAGCGTGTCTGTGCCGTTAGAGACCCTCCCCATTGGAGATCTCCCAAATAGGGATGATCTCCAACCTCCTAACCTCCCTCCTAAGCCTATTTAATCCTAAGCCCTCCCCTTAGCATCCCCCTGGCTGAAATTCCTTGTAACTCGACTTCACATGCATTAAGACATCCTAAATTGCTATTTGCACTTGTTCTATCCAATTTTGTTGCAGGTACCTTAGTATTTTTCAGCCGGAGCAAGCTTACATCGTCGCAGACGATCCTGTTCAGATCGAAGGCGATCCTGTCGAATCAGAGATGATTTCGACTACAGTCCACATTGGGGGCAATCAGTGCCCAAAGTTTGCATTTCTTCATCCTTTTTTTGTTGTATTATTCTGCATTTAGTTAATATTATGATTATTTCTTATTATTTTGCATCTTGGAGTTCACCCATCTAGATTAAATGCATAATTAAGTCATAATTGTCATTAAATCAGTATAATGCATTCATGTTTCTGTTTATAATTCTTAGTTTGATATTGTTACTGTCATTTTACATTATTTCCCTCTGTTAGCATAGTTGCATTTTCTGTATTTTGCACCTATTTCTCTGTTTGTAGGTCTCTAACGAATTCGTCAGATCTCAGATGATCTTGTCAGATCTCAGATGATCCTGTCAAATTCCAGACGATCCTGACTGCTTCAAGAATCAGAATCTTCATCAGACATCCGGATCAGGTATGGCTCTTTAATTCTTGCTTAATTTCTCTTTGTTTTTTGTCTTAATTTTGTTTTTTGTATTCATTTAATCTACATCTTCATATAGAATAGCTTAGACGCATTTTTGCCAAACCTAGGACTTGGATGATTAAGGCTAAAACTGAACACATAAAACACATTCCCAACCTAGGCGTGGAAACTGCCATTAAATGTTTCCTGGTGAACCCACCATCCATCAAAAAATCACCATAATACACCTCCCTCGAGAGGCGGGACCTTCGCAAGGCCTCTCAGTCCGAGGTACCGTGCCATCCTTTTCCCATCCCCCTTTCGGGCACGGATCCTATAGCCTGAAGGTAAGGGTGTGAAAAATTTGGAGCGATACATTTTGGTGAACCCGACGTGAATGCATTTTAAACCTTTTGAAAACAAAACAAAAAAATAAAAAATAAAACAACCAAAACATAGATGCATTTCAAATCATTTAAAACTAATAAGTTGCATATCATGTTTAGATGGTAGCTCCTAAGAAAATATTAGCAGTTACTATAAATGTTGAAAACCAATTGGCAGCCATAGAAATCAATTCTGTGCTTAGTGTGCCTGAAACAGGATAGAAATCAACTTTTGTGGGACGAACTTGATAGAAGACTAAGTGTCATTTCATCTAGGTCAACAAAACTTAAACAAATCAAGAGGCTTGTCCTAGATAGAATCCTGGATCCTCATCAACTCGTCTTTTATCATGAACTTCAGAGAGCCTCCCATAGATGGTTAGCTTATAGGAGAGCTCTTGTGTCTTCAGAATTGTTCACCTTCGAGGAATACCTCGAGAACGCAGCCATTATACACCAGTTCCTAGGTCATGTAGAAGACCAAGAGGTTGTTCTTATGGATAGGGAAAGATGGAATAGAGTTCCTCGAGCTGTGTTATATCGAGAGTATTGCCACGAGCTTTACTTCTATCAACCAGAATCTGAGACAGATAATATCACTATAGCTCTTTTCATTAAATTTTTGAAAGAAAATTTTCAATTTGAAGAAGAACACTTCATGACTCCTGAAGAACTCGAGCCCATTAATGATATTTATAAATTGTTTATAGAAAACTAGATCATTACTTTCAGTATTAGTTCTTGCATTTATTGTGTTGTTTGTTATCTTTACAATATTATTACAAAAACAAAGAAAAACTAAAAAAACATAACAAAAACCAAAACATTTCATTTTAAATATTGTAGTAGGTATATAATTAATATATACCTCTTAAGCTTGTTGCATATATATATATATATATATATATATATATATATATATTTGCTGAAATCTAAATTAAGCACAATGCCTAAACTTAGGAATGGTAAACAAACTGAAGGAGAAGAAGAAGATTGGTTAGAAGATAAAACTAGAAACCCAAATGTCCTTCCTGAAGATCCAATTCCGGAAGGAGAAACTCTAGATCAACCGGAAGATGACCTAGGTGAAGACAATGAACAAGAAGAAAATGTTAAAGAGGATGGATCCTCATCCCCTAGAGTAGCTCCAGATGGAACTATTGCTTTTGACAACTTAGATCATTTCTAGAAATTTTTCAATAATAACATTGGCGCTCTTAATATGGCAGTTCATATTGATAAAGGGCAAATTAGTGACACTCAAGCAGCCATGGAACATATGTTTGATGTGCACACTAATCCCTTGTCTTTCATTGATCAAGAAAGTGATAAGGCTGGACCATCCAATAGAGATATGGTCACTATGATTCAGAACATGCCAAAACAACAAGTTACCCAACCTCCTAAGGAACCTATTATTCAGCCTAAAATCATTCCCACACAAAAGAAAACTTCCTTCACTACTTTACTTCGCCAAACTATTGATCAATATGCTTCAAGTAAACAAAAACCTAAAATGAAGCCAAACACCAATTTTCAACAATCTGGAATACAACATAATACAACTTCAAAATTCCTTCATAACACCTTTCCTACCAACAATTTACACAATAGCAACATAGCATCTAATCTTCATGTCCCTCCATCATATGCTCACAAATCCCATATCAATGCCCTACCGAACCAATATGGTGGGCAAACTAGTAATCTGGAAGCCATGGTGAAACAGTTAGCTTCGCGTATGGACCAGATAGATCCTTACCATCCCTCGTACAATTATCGAGAGATATGTAGTCAACCTTTGGATCCCATAGTTGTAGCACAACCGTACCCTAAGCATTTTCCCATGCCCATCCTGCCTATATATAAAGGAACCGAAGAGATCCCATAGAGCATCTTCGCATGTTTAGGATAGCATGTCATGTATATATCACATGATGACTTGCTATTACTAAAAATGTTCCCGAAAAGTTTAGGTGGAATGGCATTAGAGTGGTACTATCAATTGCCCACTCATTCTTTGAGAAACTTTGAAGAAACAACTGAATCTTTTGTCCATCAATTTAGTGCCTACATCGAGAGGCATGTAACCATTAAAGATTTATACAACTTAAAACAAGACAAGGATGAATGTTTTGCCGATTTCTTAGCTAGATGGAGGCGATTGATAGGAAAACTGCACTTTGTGCTACCTTATAGGGAAATGTTGGACATTTTTATTAATAATTTACAAGAACAAATATCTTATGAGCTATCAACTGCTACTTTAACTACCTTCGATCAGGCTATAGATTTAGCTCGAAGAGTAGAAGATGCCCTCATTAGGAGAGGCCAACTTAGGAAGAAGGATGATGAGAAAACATCCAGAAATCAATATAAAAACAAACAAGTTGTAGGTGATGGAGTCACTGACAAAGAAAATGTTGCTAATATCAATGCAACGAAAACAACAAAAAAATTTATATTGAAACCGCCTGATAAGCCTCCTCGAGAATTTACTAGATTGAATCAACCGTTATCAACTATTTTACCTCAATTACTCGAAAGAGGTTTGATCCAATTACCAACTATCCGGGAACCTGATCCAACTATACCCGGATACAGAGTTGACTTACACTGTGATTTCCATAGAGGACCTGGACACTCTACCAACGCTTGTAAAAGGTTGAAACATAAAATACAGGATCTGATTGATAATAATGAAATGGAGGTGCAAGCCTTCCAACCTAAACAAAATGCTCCTAATAATCCTCAAAAGACCATTCCCCAAAATCAAAATCAAAATGCTAATCAATCATTAGACATATTTCAACACCCTTTACCAAGACATGGTAAAGAGGTGGCCAATCAAATCGAACATCATAATGTTCCTCCTCCTACCCGATATGTAGGGACCATTAGTGGACATTTACTTAATCATGATCCTCAAATATTTGACACAACTTTATCCATGGTTACGACCAGGCCCCTACATAATATTCAAACTCCAGATCCTAGTGATATAGAATCAGATACTGAAAGTGAAATAGACATCACTTCAAACCAATCGAATAGTTCTGAAAATGAATCAGATCCTATTCAACCCATCACAGATGCTATGGTTCCAGAAGAACCATTTCCTAGAAGAGTTACTACTCGACCCTCTTCTAATCAATTCCTCCCAAATGAACAAGCCATAAATGCTCAACCGAGACCAGTTCAGCATCTTCAATATAACATTGTAGGTACCATTGGAGTCGTTACCCGACAACAGGCTCAAAATTCTCAACAAGAACCAAACCAGAATGATGGATCAGCTCCATTTGTTTTGAAAAATCCCAATAAAGGGAATCATGCTTCCAATGTTCAACCTAAACCCCCTTACAATATTAATGAGCAATTATCCAATACTACAACCAAAATTTCCCTTTTGGATTTATTAAGATCTTCTCCTACCCATAGGGATGAGTTGATGCTTACATTAAGCCAAATGATGGTACCTCAAAACATTCAACCTGAAGCCATGGCCAATACTATCATCACTCGAGAAGTTGATTGTATTGACTTTCGGGATAAAGATATCCCACAACACAGTTTACATAAGGATAATCCCTTATATATTACTTCTCTAATTGGAGATGTAGTTGTTAAACGAGTCCTGATTGATAATGGTTCATCTCTAAACATTTGCACTTTTGACTTCTACCAAAGATTTGGCTTTAGAAGTGATGAAATGAAGAAAACTGACATGATTATCAAAGCTTTCAATGACGAAACACAAGAAACGTGTGGAGTTATTACCATCCCATTGCAAGTTGGTCCTCGAACTCTAGATACCACCATGTTTATTGTACATTGCCCCACATCGTACAATATACTCTTGGGTCATCCTTGGATCAATGCAATGCGGGCTGTCCCATCAACTTTACACCAATGTGTTAAATTCGAATTTAAAAATCAGTTGGTCACTATCCATGGTGACCCTAGACCCTTTGATATGTGTGCTTTGGCGGAACCTGTTGGAGTGCAATTTTGCCTCGCTCTGTCATCCACACATCCTAATTCTTATTTTTCATCTAAAACTATGAAACACACACCCATAGCTTCACCTATTTCCCCTCCATTAATTTCATCCTCATATATAGATCAACAATCTTCTAAACAAACCACTCTAGAACCTCAAAAAGATCTTCAATCTACAACCAATCCTTCATGTTCTATCCCTATAATTTCAAAACCTATAGACCCATCTCTTAACACTTCCACATTATCAACATCTATCATACCTTCCACATCTAAAGATATAGGGAATGATCCTTCTACATCTTATGCTCTTTTTGATGAACTTTTACCGGATTTATCCACAATCTTAATATCAGAAAAAACAAATGCTTTCATGCAAGATTCAATTCTTTTAAATAACTTGCCGCCATCTCCTCGTACTTTGGGCCTCCCACAACCTATGGGAAGTACTTACCAAGTCGGGAGTTGTGCCTTCATTTATAAAGGATATGACTGGGGAAGAATCCCTCGGAATATCAAAACTCATCATGAGGGATATGCTCGATGTTATTTTACCAATGAATATATTAAAGCTAAACCCATAATGCTTAAAATGGGATATAAAGGGAAAGGCTTGGGACCTTTCCAAAATGGCATGAAAGAACCTTTCGAGGTAGAACCGTGGCCCGCCCGCTGTGGTGTGGGCCTATTTCCTAGTAAGGGTCAACCCTTTCCTTTTGAAGATGATGATCAACTCATATGTTATCAAGATTATTTGGATAGGCATGATGATTTGCCTCTAAAAAATCAGCCATTTACATGTAACATGCTATCCATAGCTTACCCTGAAATGATTGTTGACTCCGATGAGGAGTTGGAAGGAGATATCTTCCACGATGTCTCCGTTGAAGAGATGTTACACAATGGATTTTATTTTGATGGTTCTATACCAACTATAGCCCAACTTGAGACCACTAATCCTCAAGATGAATTATCCAACTTAACCTTACAAGAATTACAAGAATTGGGCGTTTCACCCGCCCCACCTAATTTTGAAAGAGATCTACACATGGAGGTAGAAAACGTCATTAAAATTAATATTGGAACTGAGGATAATCCTCACATAATCAATATTGGATCAGAATTAAGTCAAGAAAAACAAGAGCAATACATTGCATTCCTTAAAGAATATGAAGATGTCTTCGCTTGGACATATGAAGATATGCCAGGTCTAGACCCTTCTGTAGTCATGCATCACCTAGTGGTCCATCCGGATGCTAAACCTGTTAAACAAAAACTTAGAAAAATGCATCCCAAAGTGGCTTTGCTAGTCAAAGGGGAGTTAGAAAAACTCCTGAATGTTGTTTTTATACAAGCTATTGATTATGCTGAATGGATCTCAAATGTAGTTCCAGTTACCAAGAAAGAAGCCACCAAAGTTAGGGTTTGCACAGATTTTAGAGATATTAACGCTGCATGCCCTAAAGATGATTTTCCTCTTCCAAACATGGATCAAATCATTGACTTTACTACCGGGAGTGGGATGATGTCCTTAATGGATGGATTCTCCGGTTATAATCAGATCAGGATAGCTCCTGAAGATCAGGCTAAAATAGCCTTTATTACCCCCTGGGGTACCTTTTGTTGGAAAGTGATGCCATTTGGCTTAAAGAACGCAGGTGCAACCTATCAACGAGCTATGACTTATATTTTTCATGATATGATGCATGATATCCTACATGATTATGTAGATGATATTATAGCTCGCTCTATTAATGAAGATAATCATTTAGATGATTTGAGAAAAGTTTTTAATCGATTACGAGAATATCTTATTCGATTAAATCCAAAAAATGCATATTCGGAGTTAAGTCCGATAAACTATTAGGGGTTTTAGTTTCTTTACGTGGTATCGAAATCGACCCTCTCAAGATTGCGGCTATCACTGATATGCCCGCACCTACTAATATATCTGAGTTACGAAGTTTACAAGGTAAGCTTCAAGCCATCCGTCACTTCATCGATAAGTCGCGGACAAAACCGGTCCCTTTCTTAAACTCCTTAAGAAGGATGTCCCTTTTAATTGGGATGACGAATGTAAAGAAGCTTTTGAACTTCTCAAACAATACCTCCTTTTTATTCTCCATAACCCAATTATGCAGTTTATCACCAAATACACTCGCCCATATACAGCCTATGTTTTACAATTAATGTCTCTATTTGATCAAGTTACCTTGGGAGCTATTCCTCGAGCTTGCAACCGTCCTGATGCTATGGCTGCAACTGCATCTCTCCTGCCCTTGGAGTTAGATGACGAATATGCCACTATCATTATTTGTCGACTCCAAGAACCCGCTTCAAATAAGTCATGCTTAGAACCTTTGGATGTGTTTCTAATCAATGAAACTACTCCTGAACCTTGGTATACGGATATATTTGATTTTCTCCAAAATGGGACTTTCCCTACCAATTCTAATAGAAACCAGCGTCGGTTATTACGTAGACGAGCAAGTCGATTTGTAATAATTGGCAATACTTTATATAGGAGATCTTTTGAAGGTATCCTATTAAGATGTTTGAATTTAGAAGAATCCAAATCAGCCTTGAGTGAAGCCCACGATGGATCTTGTGGAGGACACTTCAGTGGTAGTGTCATTGCTAAAAAGCTCCTTAGGATAGGATACTTTTGGCCTACCATGGAGAATGATGCACATGATTATGTGCGCCATTGCGACAAGTGCCAGAAACATGCTGACCTTGTCCATGCGCTTGCACAAGAACTGTAGGCTATTTCATCTCCTTGGCCCTTTTCAAAATGGGGTTTAGATATTATTGGCAAAATCAATCCTGTGTCATCTGATGGACACAAATTCATCATAACCGCCACTGAGTATTTCACGAAGTGGGTTGAAGCTATGCCTTTAGCTTCCTGCACTGGCACACAAGTCTCTAAATTTATTTTTAATCAAATCATTTGTAGGTTCAGAATTCCTGCAAATCTCATCTCTGATAATGGAACTTGTTTCAAAAATAAAGATGTTAAAAAATTATGCCAAAAATATAAGATTCAACATCGCTGGTCCACTCCCTATTATCCTCAGGGTAATGGTCAAGCAGAAGCATCTAACAAAACCTTAATCAAAATTCTCAAAATATTGGTCAATAAAGCTGGCCGTGATCGGCACATTCGGTTATATCCGACCTTGTGGGCCTATCGAACTAGTGTTCGAACCCCCACTGGAACTTCACCTTTTGTTTTGGTTTATGGTGCTGAAGCCATTTTTCCCTTTGAATTAGAAGTTCCTTCTTTGGCTCTACTACTTCAAGATACCGAAGTAGGAGATGAATATCGAGTTGGCAGACTCAGTCAGCTGGAACTCCTAGATGAAAAATGCATCAATGCTTTGGAGCATCTCCGTGCCTACCAAAACAAGCTTAAAAGATCATATGCTAAAAAGTTCGTCATCGATCCTTTGAGATCGGCGACCTTGTTTTAAAAGAAAATCAAAAAAATACTAATGCAACTAAGGACCTTAAAGGTAAATTTGAGCCCAACTGGCTTGGACCATACATTATCACTGCTAAATTTGAATCGGGAGCATACAAATTATCTACCTTAGATGGTAAAGAACTTAAAGAACCCATGAACATTTTGCATCTTAAACGTTACTATGTATAAATTTGGTCATTTCATCCTTGTATATATTTGTTTAAAATATTTCAAAATCACTATCTTGTATTTCTTTCAATTTATAAATTCAAAAACACCAAAAACATTCATAATCATCAAAATCTTCAAAACTATTTGTTGTATTTATTTATGGCACTTGTTAATTCTTTCAAAAAACAAAAAAATAATAATAAAAATAAAAAACAACAATATTCTTGACTCTTTCGAAACCAAAACAACATAAAGAAGAAAGAGAGAGTCAACATTCTCAAAACTTCTCAAAAAGTATTTATATATATTTCTTCTTACAAATGTTGCAGTTATATGTTTCAAATTATTTTGGATAAATTAGCATTTATTTGGAATCCCTCACTTTCACAAACACAAAAATAAATATCTTGATTTTATCTGGCATGATTACTAATCTCTCTTATATCAAAGTCCACAAAATTCAATTAAATAAAGTTTGAGCACAGAGAATTGATCTTGTTATTTACTTAAACCAAGCACATCCTTTCACAATAAAATGATTATATTTGTAATTTCCATGCTTTGCTACATAGTAGAAGTGGTTTCTTGAGCGAAAAGTTTCCCCTGCTATCCTATCATGCACATGGTCTAGAATCTTTGAGAATTGGCAAAAGGACAAGCTCACCCCTACCCAGAATAAAAATCCCTTGCTCTACAGACTAATCCGAGCAAGTATCCCTAGCATAGAAAAAAGAAAAAGCAAAGTTCAAGAAAAAGAGAAAAAGAAAAATGTTATTTTATATCATTACAGCATTATCAAGCAAAAATACAAAAACAAAAGAAATGAAAGCAAAAGCAAAAGCAATAAAATCCCTTTCCCTACCCTTTGAAAAGAAAAGAAGGGTTGATGAGCTTGAATCCCTGGAATTCTCAATTATTCGAAAACTGTGAGGTAAGCCCCATAACAAGTGGTTTGTGCCCAACCTGCTTGGCCTTGGGTAACTCCTAGCGTGGCGATATGTCTGTCACATTAGCGACCTTCTTTTGTACAGACCTATGTCTGCTTATGGATTAGCTAGCTCTTGATAATCCGACTTACATAGTAGTCTAGTATGGTTATATGCATCTACATCATGGTTAATGAACACTTATTTGGTTCATTCAAATCACTTGTATCATAGTATCTTGCTCAAAACTGGTAAATGAACATAGCAATTGCACACACATTTTGTATTTGAGAGATTTTGTGTATCATTATGATAAATCAAGATTGGAAATGAACTCACATATGCACATGGGATTCCTTATAAATCTAACTTTTGTCTTTAAGATACTTTGAAATATTTTTTGCAAATTGTTTGGAATAATTCATTTTCTTCTTTAAAGTACAGTTGTTTAGTATAAAGACAACTACATGCATAATCAGAAAAATCAAAATTTCTTTCAAAACCATACAATCAAAACACACACACACACACACACACACACACACACACATATATATATATATATATATATATATTGTCGACTTTCGCGACGATGGTATAGTTCCAAAACCAAAATTGGAATTTTATGCCTAGCGCAAGTCCTCATCTTCATATTTTTTGTTTATTAAAAATCAACCATGCAATAAAACTATCTCTTTTTGGATTTTCGCGATGATGGTATAAGTCTATACCTACATATTCTATGCCTAGCGCAAACCATTGTACCAATTTTTATTCCCCATTTATTTAAAAATCATGAAAACCATATGACTTAAATCATTATGTTATACAATTATGCTTTTAAAAAGCAAACACATTATCACTATTTCATGTCATTATGTCAACCTTCAATTTTGCAATGATGGTATAATTCCTAGGGAATTATCCAAAAATTTTATCACACTTAGGAATTTATGCCTAGCAAAAATCATTTTAACATTATTTCATGCATACTATTTTTATGAAACTCTGAAAACAAACCATCATCATCATCATTTGCACCATTGCACCAAAGTCTTAAGACAGTCTCTTAAGCACTCTTTTACTTTTTAACAATATTTCTATACTGGGATTAGCTTGACGACCGAGTGAGCGGCGACTCCATGAAATGGTCTATAATAGCGACAATGTCCTTTGAAATTATTGTTAGAAGTCTCTTTTTATCTTTTATCACATCACATCACAAACAACCAATTTGTTACATCAGATTATTTCATTTAAAATCTTACAGCATGACATCAAAATCATAATATTTCCAATGACATAATTACATGAATCCTCAATCCAATCATCAAATCAATCAATCAAACATAAAAGCATCATAAAAATACATAAGACACAAGTCATATGATCAAAAATATCTCATCTATATATATCACAAATATATATACATCATATCAAAACCGGATCGGTATGCCACAATCTATACCTCGGCATACTCAATCCTCTATCAAAAATAATAAAAACTATATCTCAATCTGTACAGTGCAATCTGTAGTAGTCTAGCCTCGAGAACCCCTCGAGCTCTCAGCCTCATCTCCTCCCCCACCCTGAGGTGGACGAGGTGGCCCCATCGCAGTATGAGTGGTACTACGAGTCCTAGTCGTGGATCGGGATGAAGTCCTTGACGACCCAATCCTGATCGGATCCACGATGGTAGCCGGCAGTGGTAATCTCTCCTCCTCTGGCACCATCTGGTGGTATAGTGTCTGATAGAAAGTGATCTGGGCAATAGCCCGTGCTAGCTCCCGAGTGCTCGCCCCTCCACCCCGTGCTCTGAGGCATGCAATCTCATCTCTGAGCTGTGTCACCTCAGCTCGATGGCGTGCAGCCTCCTCCTATAGGGTCTGCACCTGTGCCTGGAGACGGACTGTCTCCGCTCGGAGAGTCGCTGTCTCGCTGCTCTCCCTAGTGTCAACACCCTTGCCCTTATCGGGCGATGGTGGCCTCTCTCTCTATGGAGAAGGGGGTCTCTCCTCCCTCCTCTCCCGCTGTCGTGGCCTCTGCTGAGCCTGTGGTCTCCTCTGCTCTCTCCCGCCGTGACCCTGGGCCGCCTCAATAGCCGCCTGGCACCGCCTCCCCATCCGACGCACAACTGCATGAATCGGACCCTGAGCCCTCGTCATCCGAGGAGGGCGGATGCCTACGTACCAGGCATCGTAGCCGTCGGCTACCCCTAGCATCGTCCCCATCCACTGGCTGAATGGGGGCATCATCCACGTCCTGACTCCAGAAGCGCTGCATATCTGGAGCCCCGCTAACCGTAGTGTTATCCCGGATAGTCCGAGAAAACTCGTAATCCCTGAGAGATGGGATCCCCTATTGTAGACCGAACTATCACAAAACTCGGTCATAGCGGTGGAGCTCCACCTCTCCCCTCTCCATCCTCAGCCAGCAGACTCGCCTGATGCGAGCCAGCTCCTGTCCATCCTCGGCCCACCCTGGATGATCCCTCCAAGGCCTCCAGGTGATCTAGTCCAGGACAAGGTCATCCAGTAGTCTCCGGGACATCGGCAGATCAATCCGCCACTGTGCCCCTCTCCGGAGCCACCAGTAGAAAACTCGGGGCCTCTCCCCATCAATCCCTATCAAAGGAAGCCCTACCGGCCTTCGCACTGCAATGTGCTCCCAACACCAAACCTGTAGGAGCGATGTCATAACCAGACATCGGCCGCCCTTGTACACGACCCCATGCAGGATCCTGTACAGTCGGCATAGAACAAAACTGCCCCAAGAGAACCTGTAACCATGGTCTCGCATGTCGTAGATCACATCTGCTAGCACCCATGGTACCCTGCACCCGCTCTGGTGGCACAGTAGAAGTCCACCCACCACTCCGGCCAAAACCTGTGTGAGTCTGGATGCCCCAGGCATCTGACGCAGTGCCTCGATGTTCACTCCGCCCTTCTCCAGGGTGAAGCTCGGATCGCCACACAACCGCATCATAGCGTGGCCCTGATTGGCCATAGGAGTGATCAACCATCCTTGTATGGGGATCCTCAAAATCCTCCATACATCCTCCAATGTGGGAGTCATCTCCCCTGTGGGTAACCAAAAATAGGAAGAACCCGGATACCACCTCTCTGCCAGGGCTGTCAGTAGCCCCATGTCTGTAGAAACTTGTGGCATCTCTGCCACATGCTGTAAGCCGGCCTGAGCCAGCTGATCCCGCTTTGCCTGTGATAGAGCGGCCAAGTCATCTCTCAACCTGCCATATTTCCATTCTCTGCTCTTTAGTAAACCTCTCTGCAACATAAACAACAACACAACAAAAAATCATTAATAAAAACTCAAGTGATTAATAATGCAAGTTAAAATAAGTTCAATTTTATACAAATGATGATATCGTCCACTATTGGACGATATCGTCCCAAATTTGAGCAAAATCGTCTCCGATTTTGCAAGCCGAAATCGTCCCTTATTTGATGAAATCGTCCCCCTTTCGTCGATTTCGCCCTTAGACGAAATCGGCGAACTTGAGACGATTTCGTCGAAATCGGGACGATTTCGTCCCGATGACGTCGACGGCCCAAAAATGGCCGCGATGCTCAAAATTTATTTAAAATTCACCTAAAAAGCATGTAAATTCAACTTAAAGCATTCTAAACTAAGTTTAGACTCTTACCCGTAGCCCGCGTCGGACCTCTGTCGATCTGTGCGCTGTCTCCACCATTTTTGCTTGCAGAGCTCTAAAAACCAGAAAAATGAACAGTAAAAATGAATTAGGGTTTTACCCTATTTTTCTTAATTTTATTCAAAACACAATTAAAAACATTTTAAAATTTTGCTTTTTCGCGTTTTTACCTCAAACGTTCGATTTGGGTAAAAACACGGAGGGGGCACCATAGTAAGTTGTCGTACGATTCGACCAAGAATCGTCGCCTAAAAATGGGAATAATTTTTGCTTTCTCGTAGATCGAGAAGAACTCATCTTTAACGCATTTTCTTCAAAAAATTCGCTAAAGAGGGGGCAAAATGTAGCACCCTAAAATTGGCACAATAAAACCTTAATAATTACACTTACTCTAGTAAATAATTCAAATTCAAATTTTAACCTCCAAAACCGCTCCCAAACCGTCGCTTAATCCGTTTCCTCCTTTCCCGTGCCATTTTTAGAGTTTGTTTTGACCGTTTGACGATATCGTCGCCGATCAGACGATATCGCCTCAGATCGGACGATTTCGTGCGGGCTAGGACGTCCAGACGATCTTGTCCCAAAACTGATTTTTCACAATTAGTCTCTGTTCCAACGGCGTCTCTAATCCGGGCAGAAGCGTGTCTGTGCCGTTAGAGACCCTCCCCATTGGAGATCTCCCAAATAGGGATGATCTCCAACCTCCTAACCTCCCTCCTAAGCCTATTTAATCCTAAGCCCTCCCCTTAGCATCCCCCGGCTGAAATTCCCTGTAACTCGAATTCTACACGCACTAAACATCCTAAATTACTATTTGCATTTGTTCTATCCAAATTTTGTTGCAGGTACCTTAGTATTTTTCAGCCGGAGCAAGCTTACATCGTCGCAGACGATCCTGTTCAGATCGGAGGCGATCTTGTCGAATCAGAGACGATTTCGACTATAGTCCACATTGGGGGCAATCAGTGCCCAGAGTTTGCATTTCTTCATCCTTTTTCTGTTGTATTATTCTGCATTTAGTTAATATTATGATTATTTCTTATTATTTTGCATCTTGGAGTTCACCCATCTAGATCAAATGCATAATTAAGTTATAATTGTCATTAAATCAGTATAATGCATTCATGTTTCTATTTATAATTCTCAGTTTGATATTGTTATTGTCATTTTACATTGTTTCCCTCTGTTATCATAGTTGCATTCTCTGTATTTTGCATCTATTTCTCTGTTTGCAGGTCTCTGACGAATTCGTCAGATCTCAGACGATCTTGTCAGATAGCAGACGATTCTATCAAATCAGAGGCGATCCTGACTGCTTCAAAAATTAGAATCTTCATCAGACATCCGGATCAGGTATGGCTCTGTAATTTAGCCTTTTCTCTCTATTTTCTGTCTAATTTTGTTCTTTGTATTCATTTAAATCTGCATTTCATATAGAATAGCTTAGACGCATTTTGGCCAAACCTAGGACTTGGATGATTAAGGCTAAAACTGAACACATAAAACACATTCCCAACCTAGGCGTGGAAACTGCCATTAAACGTTTCCTGGTGAACCCACCATCCGTCAAAAAATCACCATAATACACCTCCCTCGAGAGGCGGGACCTTCGCAAGGCCTCTCAGTCCGAGGTACCGCGCCATCCTTTTCCCATCCTCCTTTCGGGCACGGATCCTATAGTCTGAAGGTAGGGATGTGAAAAATTTGGAGCGATACACTACCAATATGCTCTTCCCCCTGTATCCACCTTGGTAATGCCCTCCCACTCAAATGAGTCCTACCTCATAGATATCCCATAAAACCAACTTGACATTGTTTGTGAGCACCCATCCTATCCACATGTCATCTTCATGAGTTTAGCCATGATTCATTTTTTTTATGCTTTGGTTGCATGTTTACTTTAGGGCTTAGGCTCAACTAAAAGCTATGTCAACCATTGATGCCTATACCATGTTGATTACCTTCATCCAAAGATAATATTTTCTCTAATGGCTACTGTAATAGTAAGTCAACATCAAGGAGAAATTGCCTAAGTGGGACAATTATTTATGGGTTGTTTTAACATAATTTTACCTATTGAATTTTCTCCATTTATGACAATTTGAAATTCTAGGGCCCCTAAATCTCCATGGTTGAAGAGTTCTACAAAAAACATGACCAAAGTACATTTAATTATGCTAGACCCTCCCATCGCAATGAGATCCAGGATAGGGTGCTCGATGCCTTCCATGGTATGCATGCCCTATTTCTATATTGAAGCACATGTAGGAATTTTATCATGATGAGAAGAATCATTTTCACCCATGTAAGTGAGTGGGTATAATAGCTTAATATTTTTTGGACTTGAGTAGAAACCCACTCATAGGGGTGATTCCACCAAAGATCAAGCTTTGCACTTCAAGTCATAGTAATGGTGTATTAGAGTTTGTGCTTTTTAAATAAGGACCATATTTTATGGGGAATTTTGTCAAGCAATATTTAATTAAGGAGTGGTTATGTCCAAGCCCCACTCTACTACCTTTTCCAGTGCCACAATCCTCAATTGCATTATTGCCACATGACTTGATAGAGTTGCACTGTTGCTAAGAAATGTAGGGCTTTGAATTAAACCACAAAGAAGGCTTGTTGTCCTATACTATAGCCACCATGGTGGCTACACTTGAACCACTCTTAGCAAATACATATGCTATTTTATTTTCTCTACTTACTGCTAATATTTAGTACCTCAAATCTATAATAGTAATTGAGCATTATGTTTGATCCATCGCTATGTGAAGGGTCCTCTCCTCTACACATTTTGGGGTATAGGTTGTCCAATTTTGACACATCCACAATTTTGCTCTATTTCTCAAAGATTCCCAACCTTGCATTAATGCGTAAAAAATCTAGGTAAAACTCAAAGACACTTTAGTTATTTTTTTTTGTAAATATTTGACCTAAGAGCATCCATACATTTTTTGTTGAGATTTGATAGGAAGATCAAGATTCGTGCATGTGATTTCCCTTCATGAATCGTACATGCTTTCTCCTCTATGTTTCTATCTTCTCTTATCGATTAAAGTTAGCTCAAATATGATTTGGGGTATAGATATTCTATTGTAGGTATACGTGGATCTTCTATAACACTATCATTGATGGTGGTGCTCAAGTGCATATGAGGTTTGGCCTCCAATATTGATAATGTTGGGTATGCTTTAAGACTTCCATGTTTAGCCTATCTTAGGATCAGATAGATCTATCCACTGTGATTCCCATTTCAATGGGAAGGGAAATTTCCCTTTTGTAAATTCTCCTCATGGGAAGATTAACTTGCATAATACCAATGATGGAAAAAATCAATTCATTTATTTAGGCAAGAGCCTATTCAATACATGATTTAGGGTTAAAAATAGAATATTGATACTCTCGATTAGGAGATTATTACATATAAGAAATATCAAAAGAGTCTTCCAATTGATAATACATGATCTAATAATAATATAATAATATATCCTAATAGGATAAAAATTTCATAATCCTTCATCTGCAAATGTCGAAGCCCACTATTAGAGTCCTCATCATCCTCTAAAAAAATTTAAAGTTCCAACTTGCCTTATTCATTAGGCTCATATTTATTGTCTTCATCTAATGATAAACTTCTTGATTCATCAAATGTTGCAATGTCTAGGCTAATGAATTGATTCTTATGATTTATCATATATTTGTGTTGCCATATCATAAATGTTAGACATTCCTTCTCCCATTTATGGTTCACTTTCACCATTCTAAACCATCCACATCCCAAAAATACACCATAATTTAGTTTTTACATTGCGATCACCATGAAATCCATGATAAAGTATTGGTCGATGTTTTTCACCTTTTGATTTGTTAGTATACCTTTCATCTCTATGCTATATAGGTTTGCACCATATAGAAAAAAAATTGGAGACCATAAAAATGGTGCTCCAATATATTTCTTGGTATTCTCTATCATAACATTCATGCTAGACCTTCCGTTGACTGTTACTTATGTCAATTTATGATTCAACATCTCCATTAAATTAATCCTTATTTATTTTCTACATCAATAATCAATATTTTTGGATCAATAAATTGATCCCTCTTGATCATAAAAACTTCTTGATGTCCTGGCTCCATAGCCCTTTTTGATCATGAAATTTCTCTTATATTTGAATAGAGCTTTGATATTGCACCAAGTAAATCGAACACCTTTACTTCGACTATCATATTCAACACTTATGCCACTAACTATTCCATTGATGATTCTTTTTCCGAAATTTACTCTATACTAGTCAATTTTTTTAGTTGCTTCTAATGAAGGAGTCTCTATTATTTTTTATTTTGTATTTCTTTGTCAACTAAATCATGTGTTGCCTACCAATTTTACTTATATTTAATACAGTTTGTATATTGCTCAATTTTATTTTCCTAAGCTCTCATTACTACAAGCACATGTTTATCCTTGTCCTATTGGTTTGTCAAAGGTTCCTCAATTTCAATAACATTGACATTCTTTGTTCCATTGGAACTTTCTTTCTTTGGAAAATTCACTTCCTTTTAATTGAATGGTCCACAACACCTACACATGTTTGTGTTATTTTTTCTATTTGCTCCTCTTGATTGCGGGTTATGACAATTCCTCACAAAATATCCCCACTCTTGGAAATTTCTACATTGATTAATTTTATTTATTTATTATTATTATTTTTAAAATTTACATGGTGGAATCGATAGCCACCACGAATCAGGTCAGACTGCCCAGCTTTTATGGCTGCCACATTATTCTGCGCTATCCACATTGTAAGCTACCACATAATTCTTCACACAATCCACCCCTATAACCACCATGTCACAATCATTTTAAACCTTTTATGTCATTGAAAGCACCAGGAAAGGGATACACATTCAGTCTGACGAGGCTCGAGATTTGAACCTTGGACCTCCACCTGCCTTACGGGATTTGGTCGAACTAATTTGTCTATACCTCAGACATTTCTACATTGAATAATTAGTAAACCATTTGAGTCCTATTATCTTTAACTCTAATCATCTTGTCAATTAACCTATTGGGATTGTCTTCCATATTGGTGATTATTCCAATAACCTCCACTCATTGTCCCTTGTCCATTCTTAGAAGCACTATTTTTTTATTTATTCCATTTGTACTACCATTATTTGGTGCCTTGTGCTCCTCAAGTTGAATGGAAATTCTCCTATTGCATGTCCCAAAATTTTACAAATATTGAAATATGTATTTATTAAACAATTTATATTTATGTGACATGATTTGCAATCTAAGCACCACATCCCTATATTTTAATTTTTCTTCTCACCTTTCACTTTATTAATCGTTATTTCAAAGTCTTTTTTCATTTATTGGATTGCTATGTGTAAATATTCCTTCTCACTATCAGAGTCATCACTTTTGAAGTGACTTAGTCTTGTCACTATTTATTTTGCTTCACTTTCTAAATACTTTGCTTGCTCATATGCTTCTTCATATGTGATAGGGTGTACTACCTTCATATTTTTTTTATAGTGTGGTAGTAATTCATCAATGAACCACCTTTTTTGCAATCCATTTCCTAGTTGTAGATCCATTTTATCAATGAGTTCCTTTAGTCATATGTTGTAGGAATTTATGTCTACACCCTTCTTTTTCTTAGTGGAATATATCTCTCCTATGGAATTTGTATCATCTTGCAACAACCTAAATTCCTTTTTGAATTTAACCACTAAGTTTATCCAAATTGTGAAGGTGTTTGTTCTCTCCCTCTTCAAATGTCAATCTATTGAAATTCCTCACAATATCATCAAAAAAAATTTCAATAATGCATCTAGATAATCCATCCCATTCAATTTCCATATGGTAGTATAGGTTCCTATGTGATGCTCTAGGTCTTCATTCTCATCTCCCAAAAAATGTGGGCACTTTTTCTTTCCTACCATAGTAGCAACATTCACCATTGGGATTCGATTCTATTCACTTGATTCCTCATCACGATCATTTGATGGATAAAAATTATTCTATTGGTGCCTCTTATCTCAACACTTATTCATCCCAAATTTCTCCCTCACCTTATGTGTTGTTACCAATAAATAATCTTTGACCAATTTCTAGTGCACTTTTATTTCATCACCTCCATGAGTACATGCATGTTGAATTTGGTATATTCACCATAGCACTTACCTATAGTTTCTCTGGTCCCTAACTCTTGTCCTTTACGCCTCTTGTAAAACCCCTTCATTCTTATACTAGCACTAAGATCCAATTGGCATCCCCTCATACACACTCCACGTTGTCATCTCCTTTGTTTGTTTACCACAACTTGACGACGCATTAAAATTCCTCATTTTTGATGACATTTGACCACCTTTTTACGCCAATAGGATATGCATTATTTTAATTATTGCATTAGTGATATGATTAGATAGGGACAATATGATTAAATGTTCACTTAAATAGATAGAGTTCAGTTTTTTGCTAAGATAGATAATAAAGGACTAGTATGTTTGATTTTGTCAAGTTGATGCAATAAAAATAAGGATTTTGTAGTTTTTATCATAGCAAATAATATTGGAAGAATTAGGATCATATTTTAGGATAATTATTTGTATAGGAATACAATTATATGAAGTTTTTAGCTATAATCATGTTCAATAGGCATCAGACAACATAATGACCTTGATGAGTGTTAAAAAACATGTATTTTATGCAAGTTTAATTCATTTTATGTTTGGAAAGTTATGATAATGAATGTAGTTTATGATATTTTTTATCTTATTTATGAAATTTATAAATAAATTTGATCTATAATGATAAATGTTATTTATGCTTGTGTTTTATGCAAAAGTGTGCAAGTTTTTGTGTGTTTTGGTAAGAGAACATTGTAGGAGCTTCATAGAGATGGATGAGGCAAGGCACATACTAGATAAAAGGCGTGGATAGACCAACCGTGAAGATGACATGTTAAGGAGCCAAATGGATGGATGCTACAAAAATACGCTATGCAATTGTTGTGGCTGATCCACAACACACCCCAAAATTGGGGACCCACCTTTTTTGCATGCTTTCAAAGAAGATCTCAGTGACCCAGATGCTAAAAATCAAGAAAAAGGCAAAATTGCACAAGGATGAAAAAGTGTCGCGAAATCGCGACATGTCGCAAAATCGCGGCCGAAAATGAAAAGGTGTCGCGAAATCGTGACATGTCACAAAATCGCGAGCAAAAATGAGAAAGTGTAGCGAAATCGTGACATGTCGCAAAATCGTGGTCAAACCGGTCAAACGAGGCAGGAAGCAAAAAGCGTAGCAAAATCATGACATGTCACAAAATCACGGTCAAATCGATCAAACGAGGTAGGAAAGCGTAGCGAAATCATGACATGTCACAAAATCACGGTCAACACAGCTAAGGGGCATGAAGCGAAAAACGTCGCGATATCACGACAGGTCGCGGTTTCGCGGCTCCAAAGTAGCTGAGGCGTACGAAAGGAAAATATGTCACGAAATCGTGACATGTCACTTTTCGCAGCCAAAAGCGAAAGAGCAAACGAAAAGCGTCGCGATTTCGTGACAAAAAGTTGGTCGATGGTACGAAGCGAGAAAACGTCGTGAAATCACGACAAAGCGAAAGAGGCACGAAGTGAAAAAACGTCACGATATCGCGACAAACGCAGCGAAAGAGGCACGAAGTGAAAAACGTCACGATATCGCGACAACATGCAACGAAGGTGCCCGAAGTGGAAAAACGTCATGATTTCATGACAGGTTGCGGGCAAATGGTACGAAATGAGAAAAGCGTCACGATTTCGTGACATGTCACGATTTCGTGACATGTCGCATTTTCGCTGGGCGTGATGGCAGAAAGGCTATTGGCAGGAAAACGTCGCGATATCGCGACATGTCGCGTTTTCGCGGCCAGGAAGGCGGACAAAGCTGCATGCTATTTTTTGTCATGATTTTCATGGGGCCATTACGAAACGTGCAGAAAAGTGTGGGACACGTGGCGTACAGGCTGCAGAAGCGTTACAGAGAAGATCAAACGTCTCAATGTCGAGCATAAAGCCAAAACACATGCAATCAAAGAAATATGAAACGAATCGATCTGGAAGATGAAGCGAAGCGTCACAGGCCGAAACAGAGAGCATTGCCAAGCTTTAAAAGCAGAAGCACAAGACAGATACGGGGGTCGAAAACCGCTGGAGCAGAGTTGCAGTGCTAGAGGCCAGAGGGTCATTCTGGGCCTGCTTTGAGGCTGTTTTCCTTCCTTTTGCTGGTTTTGAGAAAACCAGAAAGTTCTGCTGCTGTAAAATGACATATTTTTTTAATGCAGAAGTGTTCAGAAATTTGCATTTTGTGGGCAAGAAAGAAGGAGATCTTCTGTGCATGCTAATGGATTTAATGTTTATTCTTTTGTTTTCAGATTTCAGATTTATAGATAATGTTAAATGCCACTTTTGTGGGTTGCATTAGGCGAATATTTGAAATCTGAATTTTTATTTCAAACCCTAGGAATCAGCACTTAACTTATCAGGATTGTGCATGTTTGCAGGTCCCATAGGTTAGGTTGCATGCATGGAAACCTCACATCTTCGGTTTTTCCAGGACGGGATAGCATCAAACTGAATGCAATTTTAAATTTCTTTTCTTTTGCATTTTATTTTTCTTTTCGTTGCACTTTATTTCCAGAAGCTCCAACTTTAATTTTTCAAGCTTTAAAATAAAATAAAAAATTAAAAAACTTCAAAATCCATAAATAATTCCTTCATTTATGGCATTTCATCAAATTTCATTTTGAAGTTACAGCATGGTCATATAAGGATCAAATCACATTTACTTTATCAGGGTTCAATGAACAATCATTAAATTTCACAGTAAAATAAACCACAGTGCCCCTTGTTTTTAGTTACTTGCAACCACTAAGGTGTTCCAAGCATTTAAAATGAATATCTTCATTTAAGATTATTAATACACAGATGCAGAATGCTAACATAACAGGAACCTTGGAGAAATTGTTTCTTTGCAAGCAGAGGATTTAGAACCCAAATCCTATCGGAGAGTGTGTTTTCACAATCGGGTGAAAATACCACTCAACAGATTGGCGCTAGAAGGAGGGCATGAAAAGGGTTTATTTTATCATGATTTTAGATGCTACGGGTTTTTAATTGTTTAAGAGCTTTACATTGCTAAATATTTCAAGTCCATTTTATTAGCATCTTCGGCCTCTAACACCACTCAACGGATTGGTGCTAGGAGGGCCGAACGGGTTTATTTTTAGTGTTATTTAAATTTAAATTTTTTATGCTTTAATTCTCTAACACTCAGCAGATTGTAAAAAGGACGGCCTGAATTTATTTACTTGTTCTATTTTAATTCAGGTATGCTGTAATATTTTTCTGATTGTTCATACAGAATTAAAGTGATTTGATTTAATTTTTTAGAATTTTGGTCTCATGCAATTACTTGACATTTGATTTTAATAAATACATCTCTTAGTTAATGCTAATTTGATTTTTGTTTATAAATTGCAGGTTGAATATTCAACAGATTTGGTTCTAAAATTACAGTTTCACTAATGGCAACACTTGAGGAACAAATGGTATCCCTGAGAGCTGAAATAACATCTCTAAGAGAGAGAATGGTATCAATGATAGAGGATCATTATGAGGGTTTATCTATACCTGTGGTACCCTATCAAATTCCTACAATGTTATTGGATTTTTTACGGTGTTTTAATCAAGAGGTGCCACTAGGATACTTGCAAAAACTGCATGTCTACAAGGATACATTATATAAATTCCAGATTTTTTATGAGGAGGTAGCTTGTAAGTTATTTGCATACATTTTGGATGATAGACCATTCTTTTGGTATAGCCAACTACCCATGGAGGTTAGGACTTCTTGGATACAACTAGAAGCAGACTATCTTCATCATTTTGGTAATCGAGTTGACTTAGAAATATTGAAAAATCAGTTTACCTCCATATGTAAAGAGCCTAATGAATCCTTGAGTCAATTCAATGGAAGATTTCGTGAGTTGCACTCCCAAATGTGGGAAAATTTTAACACATTAGAAGAGGAAGCCATGGAAGTATACCTAGGAGCCATACACCCCACACTTGCTTCACTCATTGAGGAAAAAGTGAGTGGTTTGTCCCTAGAGAAAATCCATGAGGTCTTAGAAGAGATAGAACGACAAGGTCTTGAAGAAGAAAAGGCACAACATGTTCACATGAGAGATTGTTCTTTTGATGCCAACCTACACCAACCATCAAACATAGCACCCTCCACTCCAATGATACCTAAGGTGAATGATCAAGGGGATGAATTTGAATACCCAAATTTTATGACCACCTTAGATGTAGTCCAAGAGGAGGTGCAAATTGCTAAGACAACATCCACTAGTGAGGATCATGTAGAGATACACGATTATCTAGATGAAGGGATTCTAAATTCAACAATGTTTGATATATGTGATAAGATGGAACCTGCCATGGAATTAAATAAAGTGGTTGAAAGTGAAATGGAAAGAAAATTAATAAATGAATTTGAAGACATGATAGAGTTTCACCACTTGTTCTTGGAAGATACTATTGATGAGATGTGTAAAATTAAAGATCAAGAAATTCTTCACCCTCCAAACTATGATAAAATTGAATCATGGGTTACTAATTTGGATTATGATCGCCTTACAAATTTGAATTCAAGAAATAACCCATTTTTGGAAATAATTGAACCATCTAAGGAAGGTGAAGATGAATTTGATGAGAAATACATTGATGAATTGGAAGATGTTGAAGAAGTAGTTGAACGTCACCACTTGATTTTGAAAGAAGATTATTATGATGCTTGGAAGAAGTGGGAAGACTACACTCATTCCAAAACTACTAATGAAGCTTGTGTGCCCATTGATATGCAGGATGACATAATCGCCTACTCAAAGGAAGATATTACAACTCCTGTACAATTTGAGGATGTTTTGGAAGAGGGTTTCAAATCTCATCAAATTTTGGAAGATTATAATGATCCTATTGCCAAGGACAAAGAAGAAAAAGAATTTATGAATGAATCAAAAGATCATGTCACAAATACCATGGAGTTTCATCCCACAAGTTTGGAAGATAATTTTTATAATGGTTGGGGGAGATATGATAATGCATTCTTTTCTCACATCCCTATAAATGAAACTCATATTTCACTTGATATGCGGGATGTTGAACCTTCTACATCATACGAAGATCTCATATTCACAGGATTTGAAAAGGTGACAAAATTTGATCATGTTGAATATAAATTCATTGAAAGTGTGGATGCAAGTTTGCATGATGATTTGGAGGATTCAAATGAAGAGATACCATGGATAGTGAACAAAGAATTAGAACCAAATGATAAAGAGATTGATCAATTGGAAGCAACTCAAATGAAGGATCATCAAGATGAGTCATGGGACATACACTTTGACCAAGAATGTTTGAGGATTGAAAATTGGATGACCATATTTTGAATTTAAATAATTTGAATGATGAAATGTCATTAAAGGTAAATGAAAAACAAGGTATAATTTTTAATCACACCTTTAATAACATGGTTTTAATGAATGGAAAAGAAGTTGATGCACTTGAATTGTTAAACCAAATTCATCAACAATTACTAATTGAATCTAGGATAAAAACTTTTAATGATCCTAATTTAGTAAATATCCTAGATGCTTGTAAATTGTTACACAAATTTGATTGGCCTACAAATTTGGAAAATGATTTGGCTTTGAAATTTGTAGAAATAGGCTCCTACTTACAAAATTGCATATTTGAAAAAGATAGCCTAATTCTAAATCAAGGAGGGAATTATGAAATTTACATTTTAAAGAATAGACATGATAAAATTGAAAATCATTTATTGTCTAATCATTTTAGTAATTTGATGCTCACCTATGGGAGTATTATTGGAACTAAATCAAATTGGTATGGTGAGCATGGCAAGTGGAAATTTGTTGCATTGTTTGGTCTTGTCTTGTTTTTGTTGGATTCCCACAACATTTGGCATGCATATCATGTTATATTTTTGTTGAAATGTTCTAACCATGTGTGGGATCCAGGAAAGTGATAAGCCAAGCTTTGCATCATCTTGTATTATAGTGTACATTTGTATATAGATTTTGGTTTTTGGTTTTTGGTTTGTGTTTTCAAATTTTCATTTTTGGGATTGCAGTTTGGTTTTGGATTGAATAAGTTTTAATTTAAAGTTGTGTGTTTATTTGACATTTTTGTTTGTTTATATAAAAAAAAAAAAATGATGAAAAAGTTGCCTTGAGATGCTAACTTATGTTCTAGATCGGGAGAATATGAAACATTGGAATTGTCTTGTAAAAGCTCCACAAGTAACACAAACAATTTAATAGTATCGTTTGAAACTTGTGATGCATGAAGTAGTCAGTTTTATATGGCAATATTTCATCTGCATTTCAAAGGACAATGCATTCATATTACATCTCACTTTGCAAATACATGCCATCTTAGTTGCAAATGCATTTCAAATACAAATCATTAAAGTGTGTCAAATCCTCTTAAGGTTATGCTATCACATAAATAAGAAGAAGATCCTAAGGTTGGGAACTGAGTCTTGAGATATCTAGAACCAAGCACATTTTATACACATTAAAAAGGATCTTGAGCAAAATGATCAAAACCTTGCTTGGAAGAAAAGGTTGGGCGAAAGAAGTATTTCATGTCTATCCTATTTATGCAGCATGATCCTTAAGACAGTGGTTTTGACCACTTCCATAAAGCTTAAAGCCTAAAATCAGAGTAGTAAGGATAGGGCTAAATCCTCATCGAACTTAGGTTGAGGATCCAACTCCCCAAAGCTTTGATTTGACCTACATGGAGTAGTAAGGATAGGGCATAAATTCTCATCTCGCTTAGGTTGAGAATCTGATTCCCCAAAGCTCCTATGTCTCATTTCATAATAAATCTTGGATTGGAAGGATCGTACTACTTGTCCTCTGCAAAGGATGGGTAGTCATCCCCAAGGTCTAAGCAATAAAATTAATATTTTCCATTTACATCTAAAGTTTGGATTGGAAGGATCGTACTACATGTCCCTAGCAAGGATGGGTAGTCATCCCTAAGGTCCAAGAAGTAAAAAATAAATTTTTCCCATCTCATATTTATATTGGATTGGAAGGATCGTACTACTTGTCCTCTGCAAAGGATGGGTAGTCATCCCCAAGGTCCAAAGAAATGAAGATAAGTCTTGGATTATGGGGTTAAGTATGCCCATGCATGGCAACATGTCTTGTCTAAAAAACAAGACCACTGTTTGTCCAAAGGGTTAGACTAGCATGACCATTTCTTCCATAATTGGTTAAATTATTTTGCTCAAAGTGAGGTAATGAATTCTAAATCAGAATAGTAAGGATAGGGTTAAACTCCCATCTCGATTAGGTTGGGAGTCTGATTCCCCAAAGCTCTGATTTCACATTCACTTGCACATGGGTTCAAGATAGTAGGGACTCATAACCAACTTTGGGATCTAATAAAGCAATTCATTATTCATATAGTTGATCCTAAGAGGGTTTGATAATCTTGAATGTTTGTGTATGATACTAGAAGAAAGACTATGCATTTTATAAAAGCAAAATCTCTTAGCATATTTATTAGGTTACACAAATCATTCACAATCTCACACATGCATTCATGTAAAACTGACGATGGAATGTTGATCAATTTCAAACGATAGGGAATGAAACACATTGCACACACCGAGCTGATACTTGATGATTCTGATGATTCATGTATTTTTGATCTATGGGCATTCGTTTATATTTCTTATGTGCTAACGCATGGTTTCCAAGTTTGTATACTTCCAGGTTGGGTTCTCACTAAAATGCTCAAGAGCATTTGACAACAGAGTCACCATTTGTTGTGGCTGATCCACAACACACCCCAAAATTGGGGACCCACCTTTTTTGCATGCTTTCAAAGAAGATCTCAGTGACCCAGATGCTAAAAATCAAGAAAAAGGCAAAATTGCACAAGGATGAAAAAGTGTCGCGAAATCGCGACATGTCGCAAAATCGTGGCCAAAAATGAAAAGTGTCACGAAATCGCGACATGTCGCAAAATCATGGGCAAAAATGAAAAGCGTAGAAAAATCACGACATGTCACAAAATCGCGGTCCAAAAAGAAAGCGTAGCGAAATCGCGACATGTCACAAAATCATGGTCAAACTGGTCAAACGAGGCAGGAAAGCGTAGCGAAATCGTGACATGTCGCAAAATCACGGTCAAGCAACAAAAAGGGCGAAAAAACGTCGCGAATATCGCGACATGTCACGGGGCCAAAGCGGAAGGAAAAATGTCGAATTGGCAAAGCAAGGAAAAAGCGTCGCGATCACGACAGCAGAGGCGAAGAGAAAACGTCACGAAATCACAACCAAGAGCACGAAGTGAAAAACGTCACGATATCCTGACAAAGCAACAAGAGGCACAAGAAAAAACGTCACGATATCGCGACAAGATGCAACGAAGGTGCCCGAAGTGGAAAAACGTCACGATTTCACGACAGGTTGGGCAAATGGTACGAAACAAGAAAAGCATCACGATTTCATGACATGTCGCATTTTCGGGCATGATGGCAGAAAGGTAGGAGAAAACGTCACGATATCGCGACATGTCACGATTGACATGTCGTGTTTTCGTGGCCAGGAAGGCGGACAAAGCTGCATGCTATTTTTTGTCATGATTTTCATGGGGCCATTACAGAACGTGCAGAAAAGTGCGGGACACGTGGCGTACAGGCTGCAGAAGCGTTACAGAGAAGATCAAACGTCTCAATGTCGAGCATAAGGCCAAAACACACGCAGTCAAAGAATATGAAATGATGCGATCTGGAAGATGAAGCGAAGCGTCACAGGCCGAAACAGAGAGCATTGCCAAGCTTTAAAAGCAGAAGCACAGGACAGATACGGGGTCGGAAACCGCTAGAGCAGAGTTGCAGTGCTAGAGGCCAGAGGGTCATTCTGGGCCTGCTTTGGGGCTGTTTTCCTTCCTTTTGCTGGTTTTGAGAAAACCAGAAAGTTTCTGCTATTGTAAAATGACATATTTTTAATGCAGAAGTGTTCAAAAATTTGCATTTTGTGGGCAAGAAAGAAGGAGATCTTTTGTGCATGCTAATGGATTTAATGTTTATTCTTTTGTTTTCAGATTTTAGATTTATAGATAATGTTAAATGCCACTTTTGTGGGTTGCATTAGGCGAATATTTGAAATCTGAATTTTTATTTCAAACCCTAGGAATCAAGCACTTAACTTATCAGGATTGTGCGTGTTTGCAGGTCCCATAGGTTAGGTTGCATGCATGGAAACCTCACATCTTCGGTTTTTCCAGGACGGGATAGCATCAAACTGAATGCAATTTTAAATTTCTTTTCTTTTGCATTTTATTTTTCTTTTGCTGCACTTTATTTCCAGAAGCTCCAACTTTAATTTTTCAAGCATTAAAATAAAATAAAAATTAAAAAACTTCAAAATCCATAAATAATTCCTTCATTTATGGCATTTCATTAAATTTCATTTTGAAGTTACAGCATGGTCATATAAGGATCAAATCACATTTACTTTATCAGGGTTCAATGAACAATCATTAAATTTCACTGTAAAATAAACCACAGTGCCCCTTGTTTTTAGTTACTTGCAACCACTAAGGTGTTCCAAGCATTTAAAATGAATATCTTCATTTAAGATTATTAATACACAGATGCAGAATGCTAACATAACAGGAACCTTGGAGAAATTGTTTAATTTCTTTGCAAGCAGAGGATTTAGAACCCAAATCCTATCGGAGAGTGTGTTTTCACAATCGGGTGAAAATACCACTCAACAGAATACAATTACAAAAAGCTATTATAGAAGGCATCTACTGAAATACGTTACAGAAAGAAGGTTGGCTAAGTCAAACTGTCCAACATGTTGTTGAAGCCACGTATAGTGACAATGCATCAGTATTACAAGGCATACACAATCTATAAATTTGACTGACATGTTAGCATTATGCATGAGAATGCATATTTATTTAAGTTGTAATAAATTTGTTATTATAAATTTATAAAATTATTGTATTGTTAAGATGTTTATATTCTGACACAAGCTT
This sequence comes from Wollemia nobilis, assembly GCA_028583015.1. Classification (NCBI taxonomy): domain Eukaryota; kingdom Viridiplantae; phylum Streptophyta; class Pinopsida; order Araucariales; family Araucariaceae; genus Wollemia; species Wollemia nobilis. Next base: position 316,978 of record JAQPPZ010017258.1, read on the forward strand.
ATTTTATCTCTTCCTGGAATGAAGGACAGATAGTTGTATTTACCCCATCATTAGATTATTTAATTTAAAACCTTTGTTATGTTAGTTTGTTAGTTTGCCACTTGGACCATAGGGATTGTGACAAAGTCCAAGTTGGTTACAAAGTATTATTAGTTTAGCCTTTTGTTGTTGAAAATATAGTGTTCGAATCATCAAGCCAGCAGAGCCACATGGAAAAATATGTGGAATAATTTCATTAAGAATGTCCAAGCGACATTATAAAGTACAAGGGAGACCTTTGAAAATGTCTAATGCTGAAATGTTGAAATATCAAAATATTGGAATTCTAATGTCTAATGTTCTAATGTTTACACTCTGATATTTTGTATACAATTTCTACTCTGAAGACCTGATGCTCGAAGATACTGTACATTTGAATTTCTAGCAATAAAGTAGCAACACTTTTCATCATGTCTTTGGTAACTATGTCATTTGCTTTATTATGATTTACTTGCTTATGTAGTTTTTACTGTATTTTCCTTCATTCATAAAGTAAAATAATATTAGTAGTATTAATACATATTAGAAACTAAAGTAAAATAGTTTAGGGGAGAAAGATTTACACTGTCCTCTTGGAGGCATGTCCCACTCCTACAGCCAGTCCCTATTCTCTTGCCCCTCAAATAGGATAGGAATAGTTAGTATGTAGATTAAATTTAATTTATCAATTAAAATAAAATAAATAGCATCATCATAGACTATAAGTTAAAAATAAATAGTAAATCAATAGGTTGCACATGGATCCACATCAGCAAATATAAAAAGCATTTAATTAAATATAAATTATACATTGCATTTTATTTCAATTCAGCACAATTTATTTTCCTATAACTATTATTATTTTATGCAAACCTAAAACTAAGAGAAACAAAATTAAGTATAAATATTAATCATTATGTACAATCTATATTGGATTATTGCCCTTTAAATCATTCTCCTTGGGTTGATAATTAAATATAGAGTTTACAACTAGATATTTTTAAACAAATACTGTTGGTTGCACAAGAAGAGAGGCTTACTTGTATGTGGGAAGAGGTATGAGTCCTTGGTGTGCATACGAGTTAAAGTGGCACAAGAAGTCCCAAAAATCCCCTTTGTTCGACATTTCCAGGTTCTTTTTTTCTTAGAATCATTTTACTGCTTTCATAGTTAATATTTGATTTTAACAATTTTCATTTCAGCAAATTTCTAAGCATTGGGTGGTTGTTATTGCTTGCTTTGGTTTAGGTTCTTTGACCTGTGGAAATAAGAAGTAGGTATGATTGAGTGACACAATCATAATGAAATGCTCCTTAAAATCAAAGAAGTAACAACAATTTAACCTTCTATTTCAACAATTTTATTTTCAACAAAATTTACTTTTCAAGCAATATTTCATTTTACTTTACCGTGCAAAGATTAGTTGTATAAATTCATTGAATATGAATTCCACCTAATTTTAGTGGTAGTAAAATTTTTTTAGAAATAGAAATTTTATTTTCCTCCTATTGTGCTAAAATTAGCTGTATAGATTCATTGGCCATGAATCACACCTAGTTTTAGTAATAGTAGGATTGTTTTAGAAATAAAAAAATTATTTTCCTCCTATTGTGCTAAAATTGGTTGTATAGATTCATTGGTTGTGAATCACACCTAGTTTTAGTAACAATAGGATTTTTTAGAAATAGAAATTTTATTTTCCTCCTATTGTGCTAAAATTGGTTGTATAGATTCATTGGTTGTGAATCACACCTAGTTTTAGTAATAGTAGGATTGTTTTAGAAATAGAAACTTTATTTTTCTCTTACTATACTAATATTGGTTGTATAAATTCATTGGATGTGAATTGCACTTAGTTTTACTAATAGTAGGATTACTTTGGAATAATAATAAAAATGTTTTTTTCTCTTATATGTTAAGGGTTGGCTATATAAATTCATTGATTGTGAATTGCAGATTGAGTCTTAAAAATAGTAGGATTGCTTTAAATTATCAACAAATACAAAAAAAAAATAGAACAAAAACAAAAATAAAAATAGAAAAAAAGGAAGAATAAAAGAGAAGTAAAAACATTACTAGATGATAGAAAATTGCATTAAATAATATGCATCCATTGACCTCAGAAAATTACTGTTAGAATAAGAAATTAACCTTCTTTTCAATCAGAGACACCAAACATTTGGGAAAGAGTGGGAACACCTATGCAAACATCTTGATATCATAAAATATAGATCAAACAAATTGGGTAGAATCAAGAGAGTAAACATAGCTAAAATTCTAGGGTCACATTATCACTCACCCTACCTTGACCTTATAAGGAGGTGTGAATGGTGTCTTGGGGATAGGAGAGCAACAATAAGTTCAACCACCTACCCATGGAAAAAAATATTTTAAGGATTCCATTACTATTCACAATTTCCTAGAAAAAATAGATGATAAGGAAGTGAACCTAGAATATAGCAAGAGATATCATAGGGCACCTAGAGTAGTCCACTTTAGATAAATGTTTCAAGACTTGCATTACAAATTATAGTTTGAGAGCCCTAACCGAATTCCAAATAAGCTTTTATTGTCTAATTAATTACTCTGGTTACAAAATATTTTGGTTTAACGAGGAGCATTATACGACTCCTAAGCAACTTGATACAATTAATGACATCCATAGGTTGTTCAAGGAGAATTAAAAAGGTAAAAATTTGTTGCAAGAACCAAAGAAATTGGAAATTTCATGAACAAACCTAGAGATTCAAAGGGAAGATTTATTAAAATCAGTAAACCAAAAGCAAATTACCAAAGAGACCTTAGTAATAAATATAAAACTTTTGAGTTACAATAAATTGAAACTGCAATCCAAACATCTATAGTTTTTGCATCATCAAAGCAGATTGAATTTCTAGAACAAGATCCTAAAATATATCTACTACCCGAACCAAAATTTGATGATCATATAGATCCTTTATCTCTCTTTTTTGAACCTATACCTGGTCCAATTCTTGAAATATTATATTCAATCATGGTTGATCAGGGTAGCAAACAAGGGGAATTAAATATAAACCAAAATTAAAGGACTAATGATCAAGGAGAAGTAGAAAATCAAATGGGGTATGGACATAGAAAGAATTTTGTCTTTCCAATTCCTTCTTCTAAAGATAGGCTAATAAGAGAACCAAAAACGGTATCTGTTGCTATTTTACCTACCTTTCATGGGAAACCACATGAGGATCCTGATGCCTTTATATTTGAATTTGAAGTGGTGTGCTAAGCTTACTTTTATACCACTAATGAGTAAAAATTAATACTATTCCCTTCTATGCTTAAGGATGCAACCTTAAGATGGTTCATGGGTCTAGGAGAAAGCGTTTGCAATCGATGGGATGGAGAACATGGATTAAAAGACATATTCCTAGAGAGGTACCAAAATTATTATAGAGTTCAGGATAAGAAAGCCAATTTTTTTCACATGAATAAAAAAGATGATGAATCCCTTGAAGATTATCTCAAGAGATTTCAGTTTGTGGGATCAAGGGTAAACATGAGTTGGATGAGGAAGTTCAAAAATTACTTTTTCTTAAAGGGCTAAAGGAAGATTTCCTAGAAATACTAAACCTTATGGTAAAGGGGGATATTCATCAGATGAGATTGGGAGAAATCATAAATATTTGCAAAAATTACTCAAGAAATAAACCATTAAGAAGTAATATGCACCCATCATCAGGAGGGGGAGTAACACATGCTGAGATTGGTAATGCGAAAGTCTCAAAACCAATTTATTGAGCACGTTAACATGCTCTCTGAACCTCATGGATAAGAAACCAAAGGAGAAAAAAATTGAAGAAATATGTTGTCACAAATATAGGAAGAAACACAACTTGAGGGAATGTCCTCTCAACATTACAAATATTTCCAACATATCTACTTGTTGTAAGATCTGTGACAAGAACCATAACACCAAAAATTGTAAATATATTTCAACTATTAAAACTGCTATAAAATAACCCAATATTGGAGAAGCATAATATGTTTACTTTATAGCTCAAAGAAGGAATGGTCCATTTAATGGCCCACCCAATTTGTTGAACTCAAACTATTCCAACCAACAAAGATCCAATTATTGGTCAAATGCTCCAATTTGGATGAATTGGAATCAATATAATCAATATTGGAACATGCCTCCTTGGGCATAATTCATGTCCAATTCATATGGAAATTCACCTCCATGGATGGCAATCCAAAATAAAAATGCATCTAATTGGAATATGAGTGGCCAATATAATAAAACAAGACCTAGCTGGTCTCAAGGGCAGTCCCAACAACAATACTTTCAAAAAAATTAGAGGGAAAGTACCTGAAAACAAACCTCAAAATAGACTCCTTCCATATTTGAATAATGTAAACAATCCTCCTAAGAAGCCACCCTTACCAACTCAACCACTATCTAACCCTAATAATAACAAAAATTTTCAATAGGTCTATGAAACAAATGAGACATGCTCAATATCTATGGTACCTTACCAATAGATTCAATTAAGATCTAGAAAAATATTGGACAATACTAGAGCTACTCTCATAGAAATTGAAGAACCCCAAAATAATCTATCTAAAAAAGTAAATGAAGATGAAATTCCTGAAGAAGAGGCGGTAGCTTTACCAGAGAATATTCTAGATAAACAAAAGGAGATCCAAATTCTTCAAAGGAAAGAAGTGGAGATACCATTTACTGAAAGGCTAGCAATAACAAAGGAACCATCTAAACCAACCTTCAATTTCCTTCAAGAGTTAGAAAATAGGTACCTCTTCTAGGGGCACTCCTGTTCAGCATAGCACCCAACACACACCCTCCCATGAGGGGTACATCCGTAGGAGAGCTCCCTTAGATGCTCGCTATGAGTGGTCACCGCACGATGAAGCGTTAGGTCAACATAGAGTTCGACGGGAGGAACCACATGATTACATTATCCCTCCTTCACCCCCTCTAGTTGTCAGGACTACAAGGACAAATCTAGAGCACAAGGGTCCTCAGGCAGGGCAAGCCAACTCCACCCATTCCTTTTTCACTTATGACAAAGAGCAAGAGGATAACCCTTACCTTCCTTAAGAGCAATATACATCGAGGAAGCAATACGCCTCCGTAACTGCTAGCTATCAGGATCACCTACTGAGGACAAAGCCTCAGGGGAGTGCTGCTACCCCCAACAGAGGGAGGCAACCTATAGAGATCTCGGATCACCATGACTAGGATAGATATCTAGGAGAGGCATCTAGGCCTTCTAGACATGAGACGGTAGGACCAACTATCTTAGAATCTGCCAAGCATATTGCACGCTGGATGCAACTCACACTACTTGAGCTAGAACAACAACAGTTAGAGCAATAATATCTTTTAAATCAAGAGTGCCTTCAGTGCCAGGAGGATGAGTTGTTACAACACACTATGCAGGTGAAGACTCCAACCCCTCACATGCATAAGACAGAACATTATGAGAGACACAACTGGGTGCAAGAAAGGTCTCACGACCTTATCAAACATTGCCCTCGACGCCTCCTAGACTTAAGCAGGAGACCAATTCTAAGACCAATGACGGGCGCCTTCTTCAGGCACCCAACCAGGTTCATGGGCCACCCCCAAAAATTCTTCAAGAAGCCTCTGAGGAACCTGAGCGAGAAGAAGAGCGATATGAAATGCCATACCAAGGAATGGGGGGTGCTATCCTATCACCCCTCCATAGGCCCCAAGTTCCCCACAACCTTCAACGAGAACAAATCAAAGAGGAGGAGCTCAAATCCCCCGATACAAGCAATGCGCTGCCAGAGCACTTAGAGTCAATAGAGACCAAGATTTTGGGGCCCCAAAATCCCAACTTATGTGAGACTCCTCTCAAAGAGGATCAACCCCTAGTTGTAGAGCTACCTGATGACGAGGTCTTCCATATCTCAGAATCACCAGATTTTTATGATCCTGACTCTCTCGCCAAAGACGAGTCAGCATATGCAATAGCACCATGGGACCCATTCATGTATGAAAACACTAATTCACAAGTGGTCCCCATGGTTGATCATCACCAAAGTCTCTTAACCTTATTCCCTTTGGAGGCTCCCATCGAGCCTGTGCCATTACAGGAAAATCAGGTCCCCCCGCAAAGCACGGAACAACCCCATCGGGACCACATCAATCTGCTCAAACAAGAAGAGCCTAGCATGTCACAGATAGCTGTCGGGTCCAATGAGGGCCTTTGGATCATTGACAATGATTACAAATATGAAACTGAGATGGAATATCTCAATCATGCACAACAACACAATCACCCTGTAACCCATGACGAACTGATGGCACAACTAGGCATAAGACTAGGGTATGAGTGGCGCATAGACCCAACCCACTGGCATCACATGTTGATCCCACTCCTTTGGGAAGATCACGAGCAACTTCCACCCAGAGATATCATAGCACCATCAGTGCCGAAGGCAGACCCTGCCCTCCTATTCGTGCATAAGGCCGATCCATTCGTGCCAATTCCTACAGAACCAGATCCGATGCACAAAGATCATCAAGCTGGGGGTACCTCTATTCCTTGAAGAGCCAGTGGGTTACACCAAATTCTCCAAAGGTGTCCATAAACCCTTTGGTCAAACCAAAAGCTCCAAGGATTATCACAATCGCTTGGTCATCCAAAAGCTCCAAGGATTATCGTAAATCTCTTGGTCAACCCCAAAATCTCCAAGGATTATCGCAATCGCTTGGTCATCCCAAAAAGCTCCAAGGATTATCACAATCGCTTGGTCATCCCAAAAGCTCCAAGGATTATCGCAATCTCTTGGTCATCCCAAAAGCTCCAAGGATTATTGTAATCGCTTGGTCATCCCAAAAAGCTCCAAGGATTATCGTAATCACTTGGTCAACCCAAAAATCTCCAAGGATTATCGCAATCTCTTGGTCAACCCCAAAAGCTCCAAGGATTATCGCAATATCTTGGTCATCCCAAAAGCTCCAAGGATTATCGCAATATCTTGGTCAACCCCAAAAGCTCCAAGGATTATCGCAATTGCTTGGTCATCCCAAAAAGCTCCAAGGATTATCGTAATTTCTTGGTCAACCCCAACAGCTCCAAGGATTCTCATAATCTCTTGGTCAGCCCTAAATGCCCCAAAGGTATTTATAAACCCTTTGGTCAACACCAAACGCTCCAAGCATTACCATAACTGCTTGGTCAAAATACATATTCAAAAATCAACAAAAATAACACAAAAAAATCATCATCACAAAAACAATTGCATTTCAATTCCATGCATTCTAAAAAAAATCAATCATCACAAAAACAATTGCATTTCAATTTCATGCATTCTCATAAACATCAAAATCACAAAAACAATTGCATTCCAATTCCATGCATTCTCATAAAAATCAAAATACAAAAATATAGGTTGCATTAAGCATTGCATCCATACATTGCATACTTCGATAGGTCATACAAGTCACAAGCACCATAGACAGTCATTATTTGGCAATTCCATCATTTCCACATCAACTCCATTTTCATACACGCATACATCCAACATATCACCCTTTTATTTTAGCATTGTCAGTTGTCGCCTAATGTATATAGGGTTTTCGTCCTTCAGATGTCTTTAAATTTCTAGCCAAAACTGTACAGAGTTAAACAAATTTTACACGGGAAAGTTTTACTTGGACCACACCTTGTTACGTAGAATCCCAACACAAATTAACACACATATAAAAAAATTCCTAAGTTGTGTGAACGAAAGATGAAACCTGCACCGTAATCTCGGTTACCATAAGCGAAATGGCTATCTTGCTTATCCCCCTGTGCAAATGACCCTAGGGATGCTGAGAGTTGGCAAAAGGACAAGCATCCTCCCTACCCAATCCCCCATGAATCCCAAGTTCTCAAAAGTTGCAAAACATCAAAAATTTGCAAAATGTCAAAACACTAAAATTTGACATCCTACAGTGCATACATCAAAAGGCACATACAATAGTGATTCTCATCACTCGAAATCCAAATCCCTTGCTCAAAAAAAAAAAAAAAACATAATATCCCAAAAATAAACAGTGATTTTATCACTACAAAGGAGCAAGTATCCCAATACAATTGAAGAAAAGAAGGGAGTCGAACTTGAATCCCTGGAACTCTCAGCATTTTGACAAGTCATGAGGCAAGCTTTAGTACCGATTTGGTTGATAGCCTATTGGTCACTGGTGGTAAACATCCCGCATGATGATATATCTGTCACATTAACTTGTGTGCAGATCAATGTTTGCATGTGGATAAGATAGATTATGGTATCTTAGAAAGCATCGTAGATTAATCTGACTAAATACAATAAAGGAGTTAGTGGAGCTAATTAGGTGATCCTCAGTACAGGTTCGGTTGAAAGCCCATCTGGCACTGGCAGTATCCTGATGAATACCACATAAATGAACTCAATTGCACACATAGGCATATGAAATAACTTGGTTAAATTCAAGTCGAATTTAGCCCTTGTTCAAAAGTCTTACGAGATAAATGTACAGTCTTGGATAGTTAGTTAAAATATCTGAATCTCAGAAAAGCTTAACTACATTTTAAAAACAACTGTCACATTTTATTTTGTACATCACCATCAAAATATATGCAAAATACAAAAACAAAGTTTTCACATGCATAGTCATCCCATTAGTATCGCAAGTCATTCAAATCTTGTACAGTCTATGGTGCATCGACACATCATCAACAACTCATTTCATTCATTTCATATGCCTACATCATACAAATTAGAAACATCACATTAATAACTGCCTCTGCATACATCAAACACATACATAAAAAACACACCACAAAAAAAAAAAAAAAAACAAACACAACAAAACAACCAAAATATAAAAATGACAAATGCCAACAAAACCACTAAAAATTGTCGGAACAAAAGTGCTCTTGCACTTAACCTCATGGCATAAGAAAACTGATGTCGGGGTCTACCTTGTCGCTATCCTACTCCCCAAGAAGGCTACCATAGCCGGACCGCTCCACGGGAAGACGGATTTTCACCAATGTAAACCCAAATGACATTTCAAAATGGGTTCACACCCACCAAAAACAGGTCAGAATGTTTGGAAACTACTTTCGCATTAAACGAAAAACATCTGAAGGCACCCTTACTTAAGTCATCTTGGGTCAAGCGACTCGTCACTTTTCTCATGGTAGTCATTCCTTCATCGATTCGTCGCTTGAGGGGGTAGTCACACTTAAGTCACCAATCAACACACACACACCCAATCACGGCAATAGCATGCATTCAAAGAATCATTGACAAAGACAATCACGCTCCTACTTGGGGCAACAAACAAGCAATTATCACAAACTAATTAAACACTTGGCATTCCCGAAGCATGAACACAAGGTTCCCCCGTGGATAAAAGGTTGCGCCCTTTGCCTACTCATGACTGATCAATTTCCAAGCTCAAGTCACACCTCACCAAAACAGGTTAATACTTGAAATCAAATTCCTTAGCTCTTCAGAAGCAAGGATTCAAGAATGCATGCCCTTTTCATACTTGGGGCATCAAGAGTTGGTTAGGTTATTGAGAAACCCTAATCATTAGTGCTTTGGTTATCTATTTTTGCTCGGTGCTGCGCCTTGCACAACGCTTCCCAAAAAGGGGCATCTGTAGACACCAAAATAGCACCAATATGATTATGTGACTACAAACACTGATCACATTAACACACACAGCCCCCAGGGTAGCCCCCAGAGGTTAAACAATGGTTCTAACCACTTACACAACAGTTTTGCAAGTCAGAAATCAATTTGGCACCTTTTAGACACTTTATTTCTTATTCGTCCCACCCAAGGACGAGTGCGAATTTGTACTCATCGTACCCAGGGACGAGTATGGATTTATACTCGTTTCACCCAGGGATGATTATTAGCGCTCGCTCCGGGGTGGGACGAACGCCAGGTTTGACCAGCAAAAAGTTAGACCTCAGCGCATGACAACTCAGAACTGCCACTTAGCTTTTCTTGCATGGCATAGGAGTGCGAGTGAGTTCTTTTGACAACTCATATCTGCTAATTGACTCTCCCTTCACTGCATGGGAATAAGAGTAAGCTTTTTAAGACAACTCAGATTTGCCACTTAGCTATCCCTTCATTGCATGGGAGTGCAAGTGAGCTTTTCTAAAACACACAAAGACATGCACAGAGACAGTTAAGAAGCCCTTGATCAAGAAAGAATCTTCTCTTCACAAACAAAAGTATTCAGGCAAAGAAACAATTTTGCATGAGACCCCTTAGGTCTATAAAATGGTGAGTTTCCTCACCCAGAAGATATACCGAGCTAGAGCATTTTGAGTGACTAAGTGTTGCTAATTCATTTACTTGCGATTTGTGTTTTCAACATCCATAATCTCTTAATCGAAAGAGAGGTTATTGGGTGACTTTTGAAGGCACGAATCAAGAACCAACATACCATTCTTTTGACCATAATATCCTACCAATTTTTTGACAACACATCACATCAGGTTTCGGACCCATCCTAAGCGGATTGGTGTCGAAGCAAAGTTTCAACCACGGGTGGTTTGCCTTCGGGCACCCCTCCCACTTTATTGCTTTTGTAGTTTTTTAGCTAGTTTCATGTTTATGCTTTTATCAAGTTTTTAGTTCATTTAGATTCATTTTAGCCATAGTTAGATTTATCTTTTATTTTTCATACACAGGTGCTACTGATTCTTTGTTTGTTTCTTTGAACGCAGATTTGCAGCATTGGAGGAGCAGCGAGGAATCGACCTGTACCAACGCAAGCGGCGACAACGTTTTGGTTCGCCCATCTTATATGTGGGCACGCGAAAGAAGGAATTCTGAAACAAGTTGTAGAGATCAATATCTAACGCTCCTATCCCCTAAAAAGGAAGGAGACGCATTGTAACATGAATTGAAAAGAATATCAATAAAAAAAGGGCCATAGTTTATATTGCTTTTATATCTTGTGTTCATTCATTTGTGTTCTTTCCTTTTAATACAATTTTGTTTAGTATTTCATTTTTGTTTCTGGAATCTCGTGTTTTCAAAAATATCACCATTAAAATTCCTTTGGTACAAGATATCAAGGATATTCCTATCTATTCCAAATTAATCAATAATATATGTACAAATTTAGGAAGGAAAAAGAAGAACGAAGCTCAAAACATTCAAGTCATTGGACAGTTGTATGAGATAATGACTAAAGGTAGGTTATTACCAAAATATATAGATCCTGGAATACATATCCTTACATTTTATATTGGTAAAATAGCCTTGCACAATGTTTTGGTTGATTTAGGAACTGCTATTAATGTCATGACCAAGGAAACAGTAGAATCCTTAGGAGTACACAAATTACAATCCACTTCTATAGTACTCCAACTTGTAGATAGGTCTACTACTAGACCAAAAAGAAAATTGGAAGATGTTATAGTCTCTGTAAGTTCATGGGAATACCCTATAGACTTTATAGTCTTACAACCCAAGAAAAATTTAGGGGGACATTCCTTAATTCTAGGATGCCCATGGCTTACAACAGTTGATGCCTACATTAGTTACATATCCATAAACATGACTATTTCTTATGGCAAAAATACTAAAGATGTTAGCCTATTTCCTGAATCAAAATTAGATAAATTTTTTTTGAAGCAACTATGGTGTGATTTCTCTCATGATTTGGATGATATCCAAACCTTATCGATCAATGTTCTGAGTGAACATCTACAACAAGAAATTGAGGGACCCTTATCATTGTTACTAGGAGATCAACAGGAAGATCAAGGTCAAGATAATAGTTGTTTATCTAAATATACTATGTTCATTAATGAGGCTAGCACAAGTCAAAATCAGTAATTGATACCTTACGACTATCACCTAAATGTGCTTAACCATGAAATGATGGGAATAGAAGCAAATACCAAAAAATGCAAACAAATAGATATCACATCGAGAAGAACTTTGAACATTAGTAATGATCTTACAAGAATACAAGAAATACTTTTATCACTTTATTTAGTTCCCTATAATCCAATTGAACTATCAGTTCCAAGAAATATCATTGTATTTCTTCCTTTCTTCAATTAAATAGTCCTTATTTATCACTTTATTCAGTTCCTTGTAATCCATACTTATTTCCTGTATGCTTGTAAGTGTCTATAGAAATACTTTTATTTTTTGGATGGCTTTAGTGGGTATAATTAGGTTTTCATAGCTGAAGAAGATCATGAAAATATAACTTTCACATGTCTTGTAGGCACCTATGCTTATAAAGTCTTACCTATTAGATTATGCAATGCACCTGCCACTTTTCAAAGGGCTATCTTAGCCATTTTTCTAATTTTGTTAATGAATGTGTAGAAGTCCATATGGATGACTTCATAGTCTATGGTAACACCTTTGAAGAAAATTTATCAATATTACAAAAGGTTTTGGTTAGATGCCATGAAAAAAATCTCTTTAAGTCATGAGAAGTGTTTCATTATGATGAGAGAAGGCATTATCTTAGGACATTACATATCAGAGTAAGGTGTTTAAGTAGATCCTGCAAAAATTCAAGTTATCCAATCTCTCTAAGCTCAAAAAATGCAAACAAAGGTAAGAAGTTTCTTAGGACATGCAGGATACTACCGTAAATTTATTAAAATTTTTAGCAAAGTTGATGTTCCTATGATTAAGCTCTTAACCAAAGAAAGTAAATTTAATTAGACTAAAACATATTAGGAAGCCTTTGAAATTATAAAAACAAATTGATTATGGCTCCAATACTGAGGGGACCAAATTATAAATTACCCTTTCATATATACTGTGATGCTTCAGGATATGCAATAGGGGTAGTACTACAACAAGTAGAGAAAAAAATGCCTTATGCTATGTATTATGTAAGTAAATATTTGCATGGGACTTAACTGAATGAAATAATCACTGAAAAAGAGTTCTTAGTTGTAGTCCATGCTATTAATAAATTCAAAAATTACATAACGAGGTATGAAGTATTTGTTCACACAGATGACTCTGCCATAAGATACTTAATGAAAAAATCCACAATGGGAGGTAGAGTGGTTATATGGTTTCTCTTATTGCAATAATTTAATGTCACAATTATAGACAAAGCAGACAATGATAACATTATTGCAGACCATTTATCTCGTATGCAAATCTTTGATGATGATGAGTTAATCCCTAATAATTTCTCGGATGAAAATTTACTTGCTCTCTCTATTTTCACTTCTTGGTATGTTGATATTGTAAATTAATTAGTAACAAGAAAGATACCTCAAAATTTTACACCGCATAAGCATAGAAAACTAATACATCAAAGCATCCCTTACCTATGGATTAATGGAGTCTTGTTTAAATCTTACTCAGACCAAGTAATTAGGAGATGTGTGCAAGAGGAAGATGTATATGACATCATTTAGGAAACACATGAAGAACCTTGTAGAGGCTATTATGCCACCCAAATAACAGTCAGTAAAATGCTTCAAACTGGTTACTTTTGGCCTATTACGAATAAATATGCCTATAAGTTTGTTGATGGATGTGATGCTTGTCAAAGGACTAGTAAACCTACACCTTTAATGGAAATGCCTTTGGTACTAAAAAATAATGTTTGAACCATTCGAGAAATCGGAAATTGATTTTTTTGGACCAATAGACCCTCCAAGTGTTGGTAATAAGCATATACCTATGTGTATAGATTATGTCACCAAGTGGGCTGAAGTAAAATCCTTACCACGAGCACAAGCTGAACCTATAGCTGATTTTATTTATGAAAATATCATGCAATGCTTTGAATCACCTAGATAACTAGTTTTAGATCATGGATCTCAATTTATATCCAAATTAATTGAATATTTTATCAAAATATATCAAATAAAACACAAAAATACCTCACCATATCACCCTCAAGCTAATGGACAAGTAGAAGTTACAAATAGAGAACTTGAAAATATCATTATAAAAATTGTAGCTATGAATAGGGTTGATTGGGTAGAAATGTTAAAATAAGATGTATGGGCATATAACACAACTTGGAAAACCACCATAGGATTGTCACCTTATGAAATGGTCTATGGCAAGAAAGTCATTATGCCTATCAAATTTGAGATAGAAACTCTTTGCACAACACTACAACTTGACATGAACTTGGATCAAGCACAAAAAGCTAAATTGGAAAAGTTAAATATTCTGGATGAAAGAAGACTAGAGGCATTATACAGGACTGAGTTAACTCAACAACAAATAAAGAAATTGTATGATAAACACATTATACCACAAATATTTCAATAATGAGATTGGGCCTTGTTATTTTATTCTCACTACCAAGATTTTCAAGGTAAGCTAAGAACACGATGGCTAGGACCTTACGATATTGAAGAAATGTTTGGAAATGGTACAATTAAACTTAAGCCTATATATGACTCAACAATAAGATTACTAGTAAATGGGCATAGGCTAAAACTCTACAAGAAGACATTATCTAAAGAAGAGTTCATACATTATCTTAAGCAACAGGTTGACTTGCAGTGCATTTTTGAACTGCAATAAACTATTACTGAATAACTTCTCTTTCTTCTTCATATATATATATATATATAGAATATACCTATATATACATAGGAATAATATATAAGAATAAATAAATAAATAAATAAATAAATAAATATATTATTGTTATATACCACTTGGTAGATAAATAATAGTATCATATACTTCCTTTGTTTCATGATGGAGTTCCAATATCTATAATGTTTTCATCTTATTTTTCATCAATTTTTAGTCTCAATATTGTTTCAAAAAGCTCCAAAGAAGACACCTCTTCTAGTTAAATCAGTTTGAAAACTTGTAGGGAAATTATTTCCACATCTTGCATAACACTTTGTTTGCTAAAACAAAGTCTAGGTGTTTTCAATCACTCAGCCACCACTAGTGTCTTAAAAAAATCTCCATTAAAAAATCAAATAATCCTTAAAGTGCCATAGGTTTTTTCTGGTCAATCAAGTTTTCTCTTGGACTACGTACATTATAACAAATAAAAACATTGTGAAGTTGGAAAAGAATAACTCATGAAGTTACTATTGCCATAAAGTGAATGGTTTTACCTACTTATCCAATTATGTGCATGGCCTAGAAATCTAAAGAATTAGAAAAATGACAAGCTCTCCCTTCACCCTTGAAAAAACAAATCCCATGCTCTCTCTCAAAATGAGCAAGTATCCCAAAAAGCAATAAGAATTTCCTTGCTCCTCTTCCAAACAAGCAAATACCCAAAAAAGCAATAAAAAATTCCCTTGCTCTTCTTTAAAATGAGAAAGTATCCCAAATAAAATAAAATAAAATAATGGAAAAGAGCTTGAATCCTTGGAATTCTTAGTGTTTTAAAAACCATGGGGTGATCCTCATATAGTAATGGGTTGAATGAAACCCGCATGGTAATAAGGTATTCTTACGTGGTAGCAATAAGTATGTACAAGACCTATGGATGCTCACAAGATAAGCTATCTTGTTGGCATAAGTAACCAATGGATAATCCAATCTTGAATCATAATGAAAAATGAATATTCACTGCACAAATAGTTGGTCCTTCAGATACTTGAAACCACTAGGAAAATCTTAGCATTATATCGATTTGTGAGATGAATAGATGAACTTGTTTAAGATCACTAGGATTTTTGAGTCTTTGTAAAACAAATCTAGATCATTTATACCTAATGAAAACAAAGTCATAAGCAAGCTTCCATTCCACACCACCATTACATTGCCATACACATATCATAATCCATTTCATCCTACAAAAATGTGGCTCAAATTTCCAAAGCTTTAATATTTACTTATAGGGGCAAAGCAATAAGGATAGGGTTACAATTTCCATCAAAACTTTAATAGAGTGGTTGGGAATCCAATTTACCAAAGCCTTGTACCCCTATAAAAGTACCAAATAGATGCACATTTCTATATGAAAGGCCATCAATATAATATCATAATGACTATGCTACTGTTTTCATCTAAGACAAGTTTTGAGAGCACCTAAGCCTATGTGGAAGATCTATGTTGCAAATATTGATGATTGATATTAGAATAAATCCATTATTCTTATCTCATATGAAACTCCTTAATAAAATTAAAGGAATAAATATAAGAAATAATATCCCTAAGCGTTGATCAAATATATACTTAATCAACAAAAACAACATCTGTGCACCCTAGACATGGCCAACATTGAAAGGTCAGAGCAAAGGAATGTCCTCCATGCCAATATCCATAGAGGTCTGGTTACCTTACTAAATCCTAAACTGGTTTAAGACTAGAGTTGTAGGAAAGGAATAGAAAATGATAGAAAGAGATATGAAATATGGCCACATGCCGAAGGTGTAGGACTAGGGATAAACTAGCAATAGGAAATCCACCCAAGCATTGAAGCATCATGCAATAAAATAAAAAAATAGGATTTACTTACAACCTTGTGGAAACAACCTCCAAGATCACATTCCAAAACTCATTCCCTCACCAACAATGTTCAAATTCAGATGCATAATTCAAACTAAACAAAAGATAATGAGTATGAGAAGAAAATAGAAATGCATAAAAATAGAAAGAAATCACACACAATATCACTTGCAAATTTGAAATTCAAGTATCCTCTATTGATGCAGAGAACTTGAATATTTTTCTGTAGAATGTCTAACCTCCTTTACAATGGAAATTGAGTAGTATTTATAGAGGATTTCACCTCTTTCATTAAATACATATGAAGACAAAATGCTCACAGATCAGGAACCTTGGTGAGACAATTCTTCCTTGGAGTCATTGAAAATTCTTCTTTTGAGGAGGTGATCCAGCTTTTAAGGAAATTCTTCTGGGAAATCTACATTTTTGGGTGTCGGTGCGTGGAAAACTGCCAAGCTTGGTCGTCAACTTAGTACATTTGCCATCCTCAAAAATACGCTTCTCCTTGGAAATCATGAAAATCGCCTTGCACCTTTAATATTGATGCTCTCTTTGCTTGAAATCCACAACCTGAGTTACTCTTTGCCACAAACATTTAATGTTTTTCATCTGCCTGTCTTGGGTGCTTTTAAAATTTGTTCTTGATTTCACATTCAATGCTTAAAATTTTTGCTCTTTGTTTAAACCTTTCAAAAAGGTAATGAAGACCTTTATATACTTCCCAGGACAGAAGCACTTCGTAAGATATTTCTTTTATTTTGAAGCACACATTCACCCCAAAAAAGGGTGAAAGGCATTGTCACCCTTTACTTTGGGTAATCATCTTTTTGAATTTTCAATATCACCTGCTGAGAACTTGGCACCCGAAGTGAACCTTGCCATGTTAGCGAAGCATTTCAAGTAGGTTCACCCTAAGGAGGGGAGAATGGGACTTTCACCCCTCCATTGGGGCGGAAGCATGTTTGACCTTTCAAAGTCGCTAACTTACCTGAAAATCGGCCCGAATCCTCATTTGGTGAGATTTTCACCCCAAATAGGGGTAAATGGGACTTTCACCCCTCTATTGGAGTGAAAGCACCTTTGACCAGTCTGTGCACCTTTTTGAATTTCGAAGATGTTCTCCCCAAAGTGGAGTGAATGATGCTTTCACCTCAGCTTTGGGGTGAATGCATTTTTGACAATGCCATCATCTCAACTTTGGTTCCATCCAAAATTCAAATGTTTTTTGGGCAAAAGTTATTATCTCTTCAACACTCGACCTTCTTTTTTTATGTTCACCCAAAAGTGAAGCAAATGAGGTTGTCAGCCCTATATTTGAGCAAATGCACTTATCAACCAACATTTGGGTTAAAGGATCATTACATTCTTCCTTGCCCATTTTATTTTCAAACACATTTTATTTTTAAGTAAGGAGGAACAAAAGGAACATTACTTTCAAAATTTTGTAAATATGGGCTGAAAATAATATATCATGAATTAATACATGTCGATTTTACATCAATAAAATTCAACAAAATTTTTAATATGGCATATTGCAAAATTGCCAATATTTCTAGCGGCTCACGGGGTATCCAACTCGCATGGATGCAAGCAATCCCATGCCTTTATCCATTAGGATTTTATGGAGTCTATCTAATGGCTACCTTGGTTGGAACTTTTGATGTGGATGATTTTATTTGTGCTTCCTCTTTGGCCTTCTCAACAGCTTTGAATTTTGTTGCTACTCAAAGTACCTCTGCCCGCTCTGTTTCTTTTCCTACCTTTTCTACCTCTGTGCGATCTATTGCTGCTCGCTCATCCTATTCCTTGAGGCTTTTGGATGTTACCTCAAATGACTGCCTCCTCCCAAGCATGAGTGGTAAAAAAATAGAGAACACTCAGTGACTCATAAACAAAGCAGAGATTTTGGACATCTTCCAGGCTGAGGCACTTTGCATGTTGGGCTAGCTCAAATAGTGAAAGCTCCATGCGGGTATACTTCTGCATGAGCAATAACATCTATGCTTCTATTATGGGTTCCTCCCATGCATCAATCTTTGATGTATCCTCCACAAAATTCTTCTAGGCCGCTTCCAACTGTTCTTTCTGTAGATACTAAAATTGTGTAAATAATATAAGACTGCCAATGCGCCACTTGCACTACTCTTATCGACATCATATGGACCATTGGGCAACCCTCTAGGGTAATATAAGGCTCCATAGCACTTTTGGGAAGGTTACTATCAGTTTTGGAAGGTTTAGGGTCATATCCTTATGATCGTCCCACCTTGGGACAATCACAAATTGTGATTTTCCAACCTAGGGATGACCACTCCTAACCATCTTTGGGTGGGACGGTCCTTAAATAGACCCTCAAAAAGTCAAAGGGGTGGAAAAATAGCAATAAATTACTACCATATTATTTGCCCAATCATTAAAAATTGATTAGGAGCCTATCATGGAGATCATAAAATCTAAATTAGAGACCCCAAATGGTCAACCTCTTTCACCCAATCATAGCAAAGGTTTTGACAAGTGGCAGCACTTTCATTTCATGCCTGGATTTGCTCCTTTGCCATAGATGCCCTATTTTAGCTATAAATTGAGGTGTGCTCACCTAATTTCAAAGAGAAGAGTTGAAGAATTTTTACCATGAAGTGTTGCCCAATTCTACCCTCGCATTTTGCTAGCATATTTGCCCTTACCTTACATTGAAACCCTCTTCATTCGAAGGCACTTTCAGGGGCAATTAAAATCCACTAAAACCATTTAAAAATTGATCAAATTGGAGAGTAATTTGACCATATTTTTTGACAAAACATCTAGGATAGTTTCAAACTAGATCCCTTTGGAATTGGTGGCAAATTCCACCTAGATTTGTAACCATACCACCTGGGGACGGTTAGAAATAGGTAGTTGCACCTGTTAGGGATGGTTAGAAAACAACAAGGAAATTTGATTCAATTCTACCATAGGTTATTTAGGAATGTTTATATTAGTCTTGCATTCAAATTTGGTGAGATTTGGAGCTATTTTGATGGTCCAATTAGAGGTTTTATTGTTGCAGGTCTAGTTGTCCCTATCAGGGATGGTCATAGTTTCTGCTAACAATTTCCCTTATACTTATGCTTTCTATGTTTTCAAGGTTTTCTATCAATAAAAGCATATGCTATTAAATATTTTCAATCTCTTGTGTGTAGGTACAGGTATGCTAGACATGAGGGAGGAGCTAAGAGGCACAAAAGGATAGGCCCAAGACTAGCTCTCGAGTGTGGGATGCGAAAGGAACGTTGGAGCACGCCATCAAACCTTTGAAGGGATTAGATCCCTTGTATCTTGTAGTATTGAAATATATCAAGTTATGAAGCCCTCAAGGGGATGTAATGTAACATTATTGAGTATTTTGGATTAATAAAAGACAAGGATAAACCCCCATTTTTATATCAAATAATCCATGTTTTCAATTATTTACATAGTTACATCTTTATGCATCTTTCCCTTTGAACACATGCTTTAATCATGCTTTACATTTCAATAAAGAACACATAAGGCGTGTCGTAAATTTTTCTTCTTAAATGGCAATCATGATATTTGAGATTATTCATCTATCCCCTTGGAATGTGTTAATTTTGACCTCCATTTTCTATTTTGGATGTTGCAGGTTTTGATCGTTTTGAGTAGAAATGACCTATTTTTTGCTAGTTGAACCTACTAGGGATGACCATCTAGGTGATACAGCTAGGGAAAACCCCCAAATTTCTAACTGTACCTACCTATGATGGTGATGGGGAGCCAATTTCACCACAAATAAAATGACGCAATTTTATTTGAAAGTCGCAGTGTTATTAATTTCGAAGCAGGGAGCTTTTACAATAAAATACCATGAAAATAAATACACAGTGCTTTAAACGCAAAATACAGCCGCAGCCTTCCTTTCTCTCCCCAATCCCTTGAATCCCCCAAAGAAATCCTTTTTTTATCCTCTATGTTTCGTGCTGCACCGCCGTTCATAACCGCCTTAACGATTTCTGGAACGGTCGTATGGAACGGCCTTAACGGCCTTTGAAACTGCCACTGGAACGGCCTTCACGATCTCAGGCACTGCCACTCGAAACTGCCACGTGGAACACCACCTGGAATTGCCACTTGGAACGCCACCTGGAACTGCCACTTTGGCTTTGTCTGCTAAGGTGTCGCGATATCGCGACCTTTCTTTGCGTTTTAGCTTTGCCAGCCAAGGTGTCGCGATATCGCGACACTTCTTTGAGTTTTGGCTTTGCCGGCCAAGGTGTCGCGATATCGCGACACTTCTTTGTGTTTTGGCTTTGCTGGCCAAGGTGTCGCGATATCGTGACACTTCTTTGAGTTTTGGCTTTGCCGGCCAAGGTGTCGCGATATCGCGACACTTCTTTGAGTTTTGGCTTTGTCGACCAAGGTGTCGCGATATCGCGACAACTTTGGTGTCGCGATATCGCGACCCATTTTACACTTAGTCATTTTTTTGCAAAATGTGAACTTTCGACCATGAGTTGCATTTGCTATGGTGCATTGTGAACTTTCGACCATGAGTTGCATTTGCTATGGTGCATTGTGAACTTTCGGCCATGAGTTGCATTTGCTATGGTGCCCGGAATACGTCGCGATATCGCGACGACATTTGCGTCGCGATATCGCGACCATTAGTTGCTTTGGTCACGGTGCTCAGAATACGTCGCGATATCGCGACAACTTTGGTGTCGCGATATCGCGACCAATTTTATACTTGGTCATTTTTTTCAAATTTTGAACTTTTTCAACTTTGAACTTTTTTTGGTGATGCAAGATTGCTACGCTGCCCGAGATGCTCCTGCATCAGACACCCAGGGTAGATGTTTAGAAGTGATCCTCACTTCTGGATGGTCAGAGGAAAACCCAAACGATCAACCTCTGATTTGGACAACCATGTGGCATCTTCGACAGGTCTGTTCTTCCACTTGACCAAATACTCCGAATATTGCCTATTTCGGGTACTTCTGCCAGCACGAGTGTCGAGTATGTCTTCAATTTCTTCTTTGTCTGGAGTGGATGCAGGAATGGTCCACAGATCCGGACTGGGTGGTTCACTACAACTTCCTGCATGATATTCAACCAAGTCTGAAATATTGAAGATAGGTGAAATATTCAACTCACTTGGGAGATCAACTTCATAGGCATTGCCTGAATCTCGTTTGCCTATGATCCGGCATGGTCCAAACTTCTTCATCTTCAACTTATTGTAAGTTTTCTTAGGAAAACGTTCCTTACGTAAGTGAACCATGACTTCATCCCCTACTTGGAATTCTTTGAAACGCCGCTTCGATCGGCTCTGGCCTTGTAAGTAGCATTCATTTGACTGATATGCTGCTGTACCTCTTCATGTAAAGTCTTCATGTGCGCTGCAAAGTCTTCAGCTTCAGCACTGCACTTGTCTGTTTTATCCATCGGTCTCAACTCAGAAGCATTTCTAGGGCTGTACCCATGCACAATCTGGAATGGTGATTTACCAGTACTACGATTGACAGAATTGTTGTAAGCAAACTCTGCCTGGGGTAAAATCAGATCCCATCCCTTCGGTTTATCTCCTACCAAACATCGTAGAAGATTACCCAAACTTTTGTTGACTACCTCGGTCTATCCATCAGTCTACGGATGGTACGCAGAACTGAATTTCAAGTCTATTTTCAGCTTCTTCCATAGAGTTCTCCAAAAATAACCCACAAATTTGGTATCTCTCGTCCGAGACAATGCTTTGGGGTAGACCATGTAGTCAGACTACCTCCTTGAAGAACAAGCCGACAATGTGAACCGCATCACTTGTCTTCTAACATGGAATAAAGTGGGCCATTTTTGAAAACCCGTCAACAACAACAAAAATGGCATCATTTCCACGTTGTTTTCTTGGCAGACCAAGAACAAAATCCATGCCGATATCTTCCCAAGGTCTTCCTGGTACAGGAAATGGCCGGTACATTCCTGTATTCCGTCGACTCCTTTTGCCATCCGGCACACTCGCAACCCCGCACAAATCTGGTCACATCCGCCGCAATCGTGGCCAATGGTAATTCTCACTAACAAGAGCAATGGTCTTATCATGGCCAAAATGCCCTGCTAGTCCTCCACTATGCTTCTCTTTGATCAAATTTTCCCTCATGGAACTTCGGGGAATGCACAACTGATTCTGCCGAAACAACATCCCATCTTGGATCATGAAATCTAACCACTTAGTGCGATCCACGGTAGTAGGAGACACACATGCGGTCCATGCCTCTCGCAAAATCTGGATCTCGTTGGGTATAAACTCTTGAGTTCATCAAACCCAACAACTCGCACTCTCATTTCCATCAACAAATTATGCCTTCTACTCAAGGCATCTCGCAACTCTATTAGATTTGCCACTTCTATGCTTTAGTACAAAGGTATAACTCTGCAGGAATTCAACCCACTTCAAATGTCGTTGGTTAAGTTTACCTTGACTATTGATATACCGCAAAGCTTGATGGTCAGTATATAAAACAAACTCTTTGGTTAGCAAATAATGTCTCCATTTCTTAAGAGCCTAAATTATAGCATAGAATTCTTGATCATAAACAGAGTATTTCTTTCTAGCATCATTCAATTTTTCACTAAAATATGCAACAGGTTTACCTTCTTGACTCAACACAGCTCCAATGGCACTGCCACTGGCATCACAGTCAACCTGAAACACTTTATTAAAATCTAGAAGTGCCAGAATGGGCTGTTCTGTCACTTTCTTCTTCAATATATTCATGCTGGTATCTGCTTTGGTAGTCCACTTAAATTCTCTCTTATCCCCTCTCATAGTTTCTGTTAGGGGTGCACAAATACTGCTAAAGTCTCTAATAAACTTTCTATAGAAACTTGCAAGACCGTGAAATGATCTTACCTCTGTCACATTCCTTGGAGCAGGCCATTCAAGGATTGCCTTCACTTTCTCAGATGCATTTTCAGACCCTCCTCTGAGATGACAAATCCCGGGTATATCAACTCTTTCTCGTACAAAACTTCACTTTTGTATATTTATCAATAATCGCTCCTCACGCAGTTTTTCAAAAACTGTCCGAACATGCAACAAATGTTCATCCAATGTTGTACTAAAAATCAGAATATCATCTAGATACACTATCATGAACTTTTCCAGGAAGTCACGTAATACTTCATTCATCAACCTCATAAATGTACTGGGTGCATTAGTCAATCCAAACGGCATAACTAACCACTCATACAAACCCTCTCTGGTTTTAAAGGTTGTCTTCCATTCATCACCCTCTCGAACACGTATCTGATGATATCCGCTCTTCAAATCAATCTTAGTGAAGTATTTAGCTCCACTCAAGCAATCCATTATATCGTCCATTCTGGGTAATGGAAAGCGATATTTAATAGTAATTTTATTAATGGCTCGGGAATCGCTGCACATTCGCCATTCGCCATTCTTCTTTGGTGCAAGTACTGCTGGCACTGCACAAGGGCTCAAACTTGCCCGAATCAAACCCTTCCTCAACAATTCCTAAACTTGTCGGTTCAATTCTTCATTCTCAATAGGAGACATTCTATGAGCTGCTTTGTTGGGTAAGCTAGATCCTGGTATTAAGTCAATCTGATGACTAATCTTCCTCATTGGCGGCAAACCCTCAGGCACATTGTCTAATATAATATCAGGAAATTCTGCTAACAGATGTTCAACTTCTCGCTGGAATGTTAGTAGTATCTTCTCTTTTTACATGAGGAATTAATGCATAACACATTGAATCCCTCTTTATACCATCCAAAAATTTTCTTCCATCTACTAAACAAATTCTAGCATTATTGCATACCTTTTCCTCAACCTCCTTTAATGGCTTCAGCTTTGTGGCGTACTCCATATTTTGTCGTGGAATAGGGTATTTGCATGTCCATCATGCGCCGCACGTCTATCAAATTGCCATGGTCTTCCAAGCAACAAATGGCAAGCATCCATCGACAAAATATCACACAGACCTCATCCCGGTATCTTCCAATTTTGAACTTGACCAAGCATTGTTCACCGACCAATGCTCGATGATCCTTCCGCAACCATGCAATCCGGTATGGATGCGGGTGCTGTTTTCTTTCTAGCTTTAATTTAGCTACCATTTCCTCGAAACCAAATTATCTGTACTACCATTATCAATAATAATATTACATATTTTACCTGAACATTTACACCTCGTGCGGAACAGGATTTTCCGTTGATCTGGTTCCTTCTCCTCATTCAACAACTTTCTTCTTGTAATCATCACTTCTCCATGCTCTGCTTCTTCAGAGTGCTCGGATTCAACACCATCCTCAACAACTGCAGCTCTGGCATTTCCTTCAGGCCTTCTGTTTGGTGCTTCTTGGTGTTTGGGACACTCATACGATCGATGCCCTTCTTCTCCGCAATTAAAATAGGTTCCACGGAATCTGCCTCTGCCATATCCGCGTCCACCTCTACCTCTGCCCCTTTGATAATCATTGTTCTGATTACGGGGTCGGTAAGCATTCTCCTCCTTCTGTTCTTGGTGATTGCTGGTTTCACCATTCTATTTTTGATCATCATATTTAATTCCACCGGTTCTTCCACCAGTTCTTCCACCACGACCTCTTCCTCTTTGCTTGTCATCAAATCTACGATTCAGCTTTCTCTTCTACTTTCGTAGCAAACTTATAAGCATCTTCAATGCTGTTCATTCGAACCAGACTCAATTCCTCTTGCACGCTAGTTCTCAACCCATTAATGTAATGGGCTACTCTTTCCTTAGTTGCTTTCGTATGACCGGTTCTAATAGAAATTTTAAAAAATTCCTCGGTATATTCTTTAACAGTTTTGCTGGACTGTCGTAAACTCTGCATTTTTCGTAGCAGATCTAATTCGTAATCTGCTGGAATAAATTGCCGTTTCAATTTTTCCACCATTCGATCCCATCTGGAGATCTTTTCTTTGCCTCTCCGGTTTCTTTCCAACTGCACTCCTTTCCACCATATGCCGCATGTCCTTTTAATTTTGTTCTGCAAACTTTATTCGATTAGGATCTTCAACGTCCTCATAATCGAAATATTCTTCCATGTCATTAATCCAGTCGATTAATTCTTCTGGATTTAAATTTCTAGCATACGTAGAAACATCAATTTTTGGTCTTTTTCCAATCTGCGAAATGGCTTTTATCATTCGCGATTCTGCGACACTCATTTCTTCTTCTTCCTCTTCAGACGGGTCTTCAACTCCGTCATCATCGCCGCGATCTTCTCCTCTTGGCTCTATTCCCCGTGCAATTCTTCCCCGCAATGCCAACACTTGTCTCTCGCAATGCACGAAAATCTCCTTCAGAACCACGTTCCTTCTAGCGCCACGATTTCTATGTGGCGGCATTCTGTCTCACAGTTTCTCAGAAACCTATAACCCCGATCTTGGTGTGAGCTGCCTCCCGTTCGGTGCTCTGCTCAACACTTAGAATCTTACAGCTCTGATACCACTTGATGGGGAGCCAATTTCACCACAAATAAAATGACGCAATTTTATTTGAAAGTCGCAGTGTTATTAATTTCGAAGCAGGGAGCTTTTACAATAAAATACCATGAAAATAAATACACAGTGCTTTAAACGCAAAATACAGCCGCAACCTTCCTTTCTCTCCCCAGCCCCTTGAATCCCCCAAAGAAATCCTTTTTTTATCCTCTATGTTTCGTGCTGCACCGCCGTTCATAACCGCCTTAACGGTTTCTGGAACGGTCGTATGGAACGGCCTTAACGGCCTTTGAAACTGCCGCTGGAACGGCCTTCACGATCTCAGGCACTGCCACTCGGAACTGCCACGTGGAACACCACCTGGAATTGCCACTTGGAACGCCACCTGGAACTACCACTTTGGCTTTGTTTGCTAAGGTGTCGCGATATCGCGACCTTTCTTTGCGTTTTAGCTTTGCCAGCCAAGGTGTCGCGATATCGCGACACTTCTTTGAGTTTTGGCTTTGCCGGCCAAGGTGTCACGATATCGCGACACTTCTTTGAGTTTTGGCTTTGCCGGCCAAGGTGTCGCGATATCGCGACACTTCTTTGAGTTTTGGCTTTGCTGGCCAAGGTGTCGCGATATCGCGACACTTCTTTGAGTTTTGGCTTTGCCGGCCAAGGTGTCGCGATATCGCGACCCATTTTACACTTAGTCATTTTTTTGCAAAATGTGAACTTTCGACCATGAGTTGCATTTGCTATGGTGCATTGTGAACTTTCGACCATGAGTTGCATTTGCTATGGTGCATTGTGAACTTTCGGCCATGAGTTGCATTTGCTATGGTGCCCGAAATATGTCGCGATATCGCGACGACATTTGCGTCATGATATCACGACCATTAGTTGCTTTGGTCACGGTGCTCAGAATACGTCGCGATATCGCGACAACTTTGGTGTCGCGATATCGCGACCAATTTTATACTTGGTCATTTTTTTCAAATTTTGAACTTTTTCAACTTTGAACTTTTTTTTGGTGATGCAAGATTGCTACGCTGCCCGAGATGCTCCTGCATCGGATGGTTACAAAACTAGAGGTTTTCTATAAAAATTTGTAGAAACAGAAAGTTACAGGTCAGAAAATACACCTTTTCCAACCTTCAATTTGCATTTATATTGTTCAAATTAGCTTAAATTTCAAATTTTCTTGTCCTCTTTGTGCATGTGAAGGTTAGATATCATATTTCTAAATTTTGCATTAATAAAATCAAGAAAAATAGGAAAAATAATAGTATTTTATATGCTTTTTGTTTGGTTTGCCTGCTTGCAACTTACCAAAAAGGGTTAAGTTCATATAGGTTGTCAATTTTGTAGTTTCCTTTTATACATACTAATGATTCTGAAATTAAAATGTACTTTCATGCATTTAGTGAATCATCATTGAATGTTGTATTGTTTTATTTCAATCATTTTAAAAGGAACACACACACACACCATGATCTTCTTAAATGTTGGTGAGTTGGACTTCATTCCCAACCACTGATAGAGTTCAATGATGATGGGATTCATCTCCATCCATTGACTCAAATCCCATGTACCCTATTTTATTGGCCAATACCAACTCCAAGATCTATCCTAACCATGCAAAATAGCATGCATTCCTCTTCAAAGGGGTGTATCACTATGCACGGGGTGTTGGGTGAGGATCGATAGGACCTATGCTCCCTGATCGGGTATGGATTTCATCACCATACTTTGGTTGGTTTACGTGACCAAAATTTCATTATCGGTTGTCGAGATGTGAGTGTATAGGTGAAAACCACTTAAAATTTTGAGTATTACATCAACAAAAATCAAACACATCAAGTATTTTTTTTTAAAAAGCAACACATCTTGAAACAACAACAAACAGTTTAGGGATTCACATCTAAAATACTTAAAAGAGATAATCACTTCTATTCTTGTGTGTTTCTATTGTTTGTTTGTTTCAAATTCATAAAAATTGTAAAGGAGATAATCATATAGTAGTCTAGAGTACATAGCTATGGTATATACCCATAGCCAAGCCCATTTAAGGGTGGACATTGTAGGGAGTAGGGAAGAGGACATAGAACATCTTCGCCTTGATCCCAAGGACATGGTCATACCTCCTTGGAGACCACCTACTCTTCCTAGCCCTAGAGGGGCTGAAAGGAGACCTAGCCAACAAGGGACTCCTACATGGGGCACCCCCATAGGTGATAGTCTCAACTTAGGAAATCATATCCCTAATCATCGAGTGGTAGATGAATGGATGGTTAGTCCTAGAATAGCAAGAAGGGGACCTAGCCAACAAGGGACTCCTACATGGGGTACCCCCATAGGCAACAATCCCACTTTGGGGAATCATTTCCCTAATATAGATGTGTCTAATACCTTCTTTCGAGAAGAGTCACCATGCAATGGGGCACTTCCCAATAGAGCAATACCACGCATTCACGTGCCTACTCGGTCTACTCCTGCACTACACAGGAGCATGACTTTTCACCTAAGGTAGGGTTGAATGATCATCTTATGATTTCAAACCACCCTTCCCCAAGGTGCCAAAATCATGATGAGTATGATACTCATCACCATAGGTGAGCTAATTCTACCTTACCTTTCCTTATTTATGAGGGAAGACCTAAGGAGGATCCAGATTATCCTCATTCAAATGTGTCAATGCAAGCATGATGTGCCTCTACACCAGTAGATTATCAAGAACATCTATTTAGGGGTGAGCCTCAAGTCAACGTAACCTCCCTCAATCGAGGGAAAGCTATAATAGATCTCATAAACCCCCCTAAACAAGATAGATATCAAGGTAATAGTGCTAAGGCACTTAGACCTAATACAACTAATCAAATCAATTAGTTGGTAAAGAAGCATGCTGACCACCAGGCCAATTTTAATCAACTTAGGTTTGATAAACATCACCTAGATATTTTAGAGCAGCGAAAAAAATTAGAGAAATAAAGACTTGAACACCAAATTCAAGAAACTTTACGTAATGGAGCTTCTACTCCAAATACGCATAGACAGGAGGCTCACCCGAGGCAACCAAATTTCCAACAAGATAGGTCTCCTAGACCTAATCCAATGTTACCTCCTAGACCTCCTAGGCCTGAAAAGAATGTATATGATAGGCCAAACATAGATCACCTTCAAGAGGTGTTCATTCCTCCTTGTAGGCCCATACCAGAAACACCTTATGGGGCTTACGATGACTTGGAACAAAATGAGGATTATGTAGAAGCACCTTTTGGAGGTATGGATGATGTCAATAAACCACCCCAACCTATGCTTAATATTCCTCATCCACCTCTAAGGGTTCAAAACAAAGAAGAGGAGATTAAATCCTTAGATGCGTATCAAGCTTTGCTTGAACGCTTAGAAACTATAGAAGGTAAGACAATTGGGAATGGGCTTCAAAAACCCACCTTGCATCAGCTAAAGAGTCAACCATTACACCCATCCATTCCTTCCTCGATATACCCTGAGCATTTCAAAATGCCAAAATTGGATAGATTCAAGGGGGAAGAAGATGCTCAAGAGCACGTTACTAGATTTTTAAATCTATGCTTTAACATACAGGACAATGATGCATTGCTCCTAAGAACTTTTCTAAGTACCCTCTCTGGTCCTGCCATTGAGTGGTTCAACCAACTTCCAAAACATAGCGTCTACACATTTGAACAATTCGTTGATGCATTTTTGGAATGTTTCACCTTTAACACCAAAAGAAAGGTGACATTAACAGACCTCATGGGGTTAAAGCAGTACGATGATGAGTCGATTACTGATTATGGAAATAGGTGGTGGACGCTTCTAGCTAAGCTACCCTATCTATTGCCAACATCTAAATTAACTCGGCTATTTTCAAAGAGTTTCTTAAAACCCATCTCTTTAATATTGCAACTACAGCAATACCCCACCTTGGAAGAAGCTCTAGCATAGGCTAGAAATATAGAGGAAATAAAAATCCAAGAGGGAGAAATAGCCAAGCCTCACAAAAAGGAGTGGACAAAGAACCCTAAAAGTAGCTCGACACCTGCAAAGCCTAATGGTCAATCAAGTGGCCATAAATATCCCTAGGCCTACACAAGTGATGCCTCCTCAAAAGGTGAACTATCAGGCCCAACCTCCTCCTACGAGCTATAATAGTAATGGTCAAGCGAATCAGGGATAGAACCAACAACGTCGCTCTAAGCGATAATTTACTCCCTTCATTAAATCCATGGATTCTCTATTCGATCAATTGTGGGTTGCAAAAATGATTAATCTTCTAGATATCAAACCCATCGATCCAGATACAGGTAAACCAAAGCCTATGGGATGTCGAGAGGATCAATATTGTAAATATCATCGATAAAGTGGCCATGATTTACCAATGTGCTATGGTTTTAAACACCTAGTACAAGACATGATTGAGAGGAATGAGCTTCAAGTAGATGCTCCACTAGCCCCTAACAATCAGTAGATGGGTATATTCAAGGACCCATTACCAACTCATGAGGTACAGGAATGCCTGCTAAACCGATGAATGAGGTGAAGACAACACCCCCTTTGCAAGGGTATGTTGGGATGGTGAGTATTGTGACCAGGAATAGAAGATATCCAAGCCAAGTTGCACCACCTGTAGCTTCGAGTGATGTTCCAACTACGTCATAACCTACACCACCTATAGTACAAGGCCTTCCACCTAGGCCAACATTAACAATAAAGAACAAGCTTGCACAGAGCTTGAGGACAACATCAACGAGATTGTCCATCTATGAGCTAATTCAACAATCCCCTCCACATAGGGAAGCTTTGATGGATATTCTAAAGTCAATAGAGTTGCAACCACAAGAGTCTAACTCCTTCATTGATTTTGTGGGTCATGTGCAATAGTGCAAGGAACCAGTAATAACATTTCATGAGCATGAGCTTAAGGAAATAGCAAGTGACATGGTAGATCCTCCTTTGCACATCATTGCATGTGTAAATGATGTACCATACAAGAGAGTGCTCATAGACACTGGTTCCTCGAGTAATATCATCACAACTAAAGCATTAAAACACCTAGGATTACTAACATCTCATGTTGTTGCATCCACTTACACACTTCGAGCATTCAATGACACAATATGCTCTACCATCGGTACCATAGTCCTACCCATTCAGGTGGGGTGCAAAACCATATCGACATTGTGTCATGTGTTGGAAGGTGAGATGGCCTATAACATATTTCTAGGTAGACCTTGGATACAAGATATGAAGTGTGTCCCATCCATTGTGCATCAATGTCTCAAATACACTCATGAAGGGTAGGTGCACATAGTCTCTATAGATCTAGAGCCCTTTAAATACTACAATATGGTGCAGCAGATGCCAGAGTCAACATTACCTTTGACTCATGTAGACTTCTAACTGAATGCACCTATTCAGGGTCTACCCACTTCACCATTACCTTCCATTTCACCATCTACATCTTCATCCATGCCATCCTCATCATTGGCAGCTTTAGAGATGCCTTCGACATCATCAAATCCTCCATCGAGGAACATGTCGAAGAGGCCAATTGATGAGAGCCCACCTCTAGTTTCCACCATATCCATGGAAGAGATTCCTTGTTTAGTAAATGAGGAATCATCTCAAGAGGTTCACATTGAGTCACCTCAAGCCTCACTTCCATCTCATCCACCTTCGCCATCCCAGGTCACAGTGCATATGTCTAGTACAAGGATAGGAGAATATCTAGTGAGAAATGTCACAATGGTTCCATCTATAGAGATAGTGCAAGATATGGGGTGACCTCATATTCCCATAGGTAGCATCGTACCTCTTGGTCTACCACCCAATCAAACTAATTTTATATATGGGGGTTTAGAGTATGGAACCCTACCAATTCCTCAGAAAGAAGAAGATGATGAACCTTTTTCTAAGGATATAAACTATATGTCAAATCTAGATTATGCATTGTGGTATTTACATCATTATAATTGGCATGGTTTTGGTTTAGGCTTATATGAGTAGGGTACTCATGTTCCATGTCAGCCCCAATATCAGCTACCTTATGATAAATCTAGGTTGGGACACAATAAGCCAGTACCATTGGATGTTCTCATAGATAGTCTAGAACACCTATGTCTAGGTTATCAAGATAAGCTTACACGTGATCCATATGCCAATCCGAATCATGTTCATTCATTGGGAGATTATTTTCCCATAGACATGATAGATCAAGGGTTATCCAATGATGTTGCTCAACCTCATGAAGTGGGGGAGAGCTCACATACCTTGAAATATGATAGTGAGGAAGAGGATCAAGGTCCTCCTCATGAATGGATGAGTGATGATGAAGAAGACTATGGCATCACACCCATAAACTATCCTAGCTCAGATGATGAACATGAGAGAGTGTTCCCCTTGGATGATGAGGATGAGTATTATATTCGCATGTTATTCCTCATCCAAGGCCCTATCTGATGCCAACTTTTATCATGTGAAGAGCAAGCTCACCCTCTTCCACCATGACCACCACCATTCATTCCACTTCCACCAGAGCCACCCTCATGAGTTACGAAACAACATCAGGTCTCTAGACCCACTCACCCTTGGATGGGAGATCATGTATCCATCAACATGATTTCCATAGATTTAACTACACCATTGATAGATCTGAATAACCCATCAAAGTCATTGCATCTCGACCTTGAGGTAATTGAATTTGATCGAGGAGATTCTCCCCATCACCATCAAAGTATTGGCCTTGCGAGGAAATGTTACAACCATTTCAATTTTCTCCAAGAACTACTCAAGATTTTTTCAAGCTGAGGTTGACCCTGAATTTCCTATGGATGAAGCAAACCCAACTGATGACATTCACTTGATTCCTACTCCACATCAGTTGGAATATGGGTCTCATATGTCAATTGAGCCAACAATTGATAAGGATATCGGTACAGATCCTGATAATCCCCATATTATCAAGCTAGGAGAAGGTCTATCTCTAGTTGAACAAGATGATTTCACAAAAGCATTGAAAGAAAGGATAAAAGATTTTGCTTGGTCTTATAAAGACATGCCAGGACTGGACCCAAATCTAGTCATGCATAATCTTACATTAGACCCAAAGATCAAACTAGTTAAGCAAAAGTTATGTAAGATGCACCCAAAAGTAGCCTTAATGGTGAAATATGAATTGCAAAAGTTGTTGGATGTTGATTTCATCATCTTAGTAGACTATCCACCATGGGTTTCAAACATGGTACCCATCAAAAAACCTGATGGGAGGATTCACATTTGCATTGACTTTAGAGATCTCAACAAAGTGAGTCCTAAGGATGAGTTTCCCTTACCAAACATTGATGCATTGGTAGATGCTATAATAGGACATGAAATGTTATCCCTTATGGATGGTTTCTCTGGATATAATCAAATTTATATTAATCTAGAAGACCAGATCAAAATGGTATTCACAATGCCTTGGGGGACATTCTGTTATAAGGTCATGCCTTTTGGCCTTAAGAACATTGGTGCCACCTACCAACGAGCCATGACATATATCTTCCATGACTACATGCATAAGATTTTGGAAGATTACATGGATGACTTATTGGCAAAATCTCTATTGCACCATGAGCATATCAATGTATTGTGCAAGGTTCTAGATCGCCTCATTGAGCATAATGTTAGGCTTAATCCCAAGAAGTGTGTATTTGGTGTCACATCTGGTAAACTCTTGGGATTCATAGTCTCTAAGTGAGGCATAGAAGTAGATCCAAACAAGGTCAAGGTAATATTAGAAATGCCTCCCCCACAACCATTAAGCAGCTACGCAGCTTGCAAGGAAAGGTCGCATCCATAAAATACTTCATAGCACAATTATCGGATAAGTGTCGACCCATGAATAGGTTGCTACACAAGGGGGTCTCATTTCATTGGGATGAAGAATGTCAAGATGCCTTTGATGAGATCAAGAAATACCTAGCTTCACCACCCGTATTGGCTCCTCCATGACCAGGAGTGTCATTCTATCTTTACATCTCAGCTACTGAGTTGGCATTGGGCACCATGTTGTCCCAAAAGAATGAATTTCATAAAGAATAAGCTACATATTATATTAGTCGCACACTAGTTAGCTATGAAATAAAATATGCATACATTGAGAAGCTATGCTTAGCAGTGGTCTTTGCCACTAAAAATCTATGCCATTACATGCTCAATCATACCATGTATGTAATATCTAAGGAAAATCCATTGTGATACATGATGAGTCGAACATATCACAATAGTCGCATGGTAAAATGGATAATGTTGTTGATGGAATTTGACCTAGAGTTCATTGGATAGAAATCAATCAAAGGATAGGTCATAGTCGATCAACTAGCAGAGGCTCCTCTCTAGGATGACCAACCTCTGAATATAGAACTTCCTGATGATGGAGTGTTTCATATCTCAGAATCACCTGATTCTATAGAGCCTGAGTCACAGGTGGACATAACTCTATTTTTTGATGGTTCTAAATGCGAGCAAGGGGGTGGCATAGGTATCATGTTTTTCACACCGCAAGGGGCTCCCATACCTCTTTCATTTAAACTCGATTTCCCATGCACCAATAACAACATCGAGTATGAAGCCCTCATCATAGGCCTTCAAATGACAATCACCATGAAAATCACTAAGCTAAACATTTTTGGTGATTCCTTGCTCATAGTTAATCAGGTTAAAGGGATATTCTAGTGTAGGTGTCCCATATTGCAAGCCTATAAAGCCCTAGTGGACAAAATTCTGGTAAAATTTGAGTGGTATGATATTGAGGCACTCCCTCATTCATCTAATCATTTTGCAGACACGATGGCCTCCTTAGGGTCGCTAATCCCACAAAACCCTTCAGATGATATCATGACTATTCAAGTAAAAATGCTAGTACAATCTATGACTGAGCATGATGAGCATAATGCCACACCAGATGTCCACATGATTCAGATTGAACCTTCACATGAATGGTTCTCTCAACTACACAATTATTTGAATAACATCAGATGGGGGACTCTATTCCCTCAAAATTATTTTGATACTAGCACAATGCTATATCTCCAAGTTCATTCTCAATCAACATTTGCATGAGATGAACATCAAAAGGATTACACGATTCATACAATTGAGGCTTCTTCAAAGCAATATTGGGCCATACAAATTAAATATTATTTAAAACTAGGAAATATTCCACCTGGATTATCGCATGCCACAAAGTGAGCATTTAAGCAAAAGGTGGCAAAGTATGTCTTATTAGGAGACATAATGTATCATCGGAGCTATGAGGGTATCCTCCTTCATTGCTTAGACTCACAAGAGTCATCTTGGGCCATTGCCCAAGCACACGATGGTACATGTGGTGGCCACTTTAGCGGCATGGCCATCGCTAAGTGCATTCTTTGCATGGGCTATTATTGGCCAAATTTAGAGAAATATTGTTGTGCTTATGTAAAGAAGTGCATGAAGTGTCAACATCATGCAAATTTGACACATGTACCTTCACAGGCCTTACAACCGATTCAATCGGTTTGGTCATTTGCACAATGGGGGTTTGATTTAATTGGGAAAATCTCACCTACCTCCTCAGGCCATCACACATTTATCATAATGGCTACTGAGTACTTCACAAAATGGGTGGAAGCAATTCCCCTTACCACTACGACTGGACCTCGCATCATGGAGTTCATGCTACATAACATCATATGTCATTTTGGTATTCCATCCAAAATAATATTGGATAATGGAACATCCTTCAAAAATAAGGATGTGCGTGCATTAACTACAAAGTATAACATAAAGCACAACTTTTCCATGCCCTATTATCCATAAGCCAATGGGCAAGCAGAGGCATCCAATAAGATAGTAGTAGCCATCTTGAAGAAAACCATTAAGGAAAATCATAAATATTGGCATAATCAATTACCTCTTGCCCTTTGGGCCTATCACACTAGCATTCGGATGCCCACTAGAGCAACTCCATTTTCACTAGTGTATGGTGTTGAAGCTATCATACCTCTAGAGTTAGAGATTCTATCATTGCACATTTCCATGCAAGAATTCATCGATGATGATACCGCTAGGCAAGCTCATTTAGATCAATTAACATTGCTTGATGAATGATGTGTCAATGCTCTTGAGCATCTACATGTTTATCAAGAATGCCTTAAGAGAGCTTACAACATGAAAGTACACCAGAGAGACTTTTAGGTTGGTGATTTAGTTCTAAAAGAGAACCAAAAAAACTCAAATTTACCACCCCATCTATGAGATAAATTTATGATAAACTAGTTAGGTCCATTCATCATTACAAGTCATATTGGACCTAGAACTTATCGCTTAGCATCCATCAAAGGAAGTGAAGAGCCTGAACCAATGAATATTAGTCATCTATAACCTTTCCATGCTTAGAGCACCATAAAATCCCCCTAGGTCTATGACCATCTAGGTCAACCTAAAATACCCCTAGGTGGTCTATGACCATCTAGGTCAAACTAAAATGCTCCTAGGTAGTCTACGATTATCTAGGTCAACCCAAAAAGCCCCAAAGGCATCTATAAGCCCTTTGGTCATCCATAAAATACCCCTAGGTAGTCTATGACCATCTAGGTCAACCTAAAATCCCTAGGTAGTCTATGACCATCTAGGTCAAACTAAAATACTCCTAGGTATTAACCAAAATCTATAACCTTTTCCAATTAAAATCAGGGACAACCTAAGTCCTATATGTATTGTCTAGGTCAATCCAAAAAGCCCCAAAGGCATCTATAAGCCTCTTTGGTCACCATAAAATACCTCCTAGGTAGTCTATGACCATCTAGGTCAACCTAAAATCCCTAGGTAGTCTATGACCATCTAGGTCAAACTAAAATGCTCCTAGGTAGTCTACGATTATCTAGGTCAATCCAAAAAACCCCAAAGGTATCTATAAGCCCTTTGGTCACCATAAAATACCCCTAGATGGTCTATGACCATCTAGGTCAACCTAAAATACCCCTAGGTAGTCTATGACCATCTAGGTCAAACTAAAATACTCCTAGGTAGTCTATTACTATCTAGGTCACCAAAACCATCCATTCAAATCCAAATAAACCCAAAATGCCCCAAAGGCATCTATAAGCCCTTTGGTCACCATAAAATGCTCCTATGCATCTATGCCATCTAGGTCACCCCAAAATTCCTAGTCTAAGATTCACCAAAGTCATCTATAAGCCCTTTGGTCACCCAAAAAGCCCCAATGGCATTCATTAAGCCCATTGGTCAACCTATATATACATATATCAAAAATACAAAAACATCATTAAAATCATCAAAAACACAAAAATATTGCATTGCATTGCATCTTCATTATAAATTGCATTAGGCATACTCATCATTGCATTATGCATTATTAAAAATTGATCATACATGTCTAGCACTAGGTCTGTACACTAGGCATCTATTAAAATCAATGTTATCATAAGTCAATATTACCACCTATTTACATTACATATACCATTTACATTTACACTCCATATTATATGTCTGTTTCCCATCACTTAGCCATTATTAGTAAAACATAGTTAAGGTTTTTGGTCACTCAACCATATCTAGTTTTCTTTTCAGATTTTGTAGAAAGCTATCATGATTTTTAGAAGGTAGAATCCTGCTTAGATTATACCTTGTATACATCAAAATCCCAACACATTTTCACATTAATAAATCCAAGTCTAGCACAAGGAAAGATGAAACTATAAAGTGGTCTAGGTTACTTTAAGAGAAAAAGGTTATCTCGCTCATCCCCCTATGTGAATGGTTCAAAGATGTTGAGAATTGACAAAAGGACAAGTTCCTCCTTACCCAAAATCCCTTGCCTCACACTGGGGCAAGTATCCAAAAGAGAAAAATAAACAATGATTATTATCACTTCAAAATATGCAAAAAGAAACAATGGTTTTTACCATTAGAAAAAGCAAAATAAATAGTGGTTCTCACCACTACCAAAATCCCTTGCTCAACAAACAAAAATGAGCAACTCCCTTGAAAAATTCAAAATTAAAAGAAAATAAGGGAGTCTTGAACTTGAATCCCTAGAATTCTCAGCATTAGAGAACCATAAGGTGATCCTCATTACAGGTTTGGTGGATAGCCTACTTGGCAATGGTGGTATCCTTACGCATGATGATATGTCTATCACATAAGCAACTTGCTTATGTCCAGACCAATGTTTGAATGTGGATGAGCTAGCTTTTTGTAGCCTATATTACCTAGTGGTCTAATCTAACTAAGTACAAAACTTAGGATAATGAGACTCATAGGGTGATCTCTAGTACAGATGGGCTGCATGAATCCTATTTGGCACTAGGGTAACTTTATGTGTTATCATAGTAATGAACTCACATGCACACACAGGGATGTTGATTATCTTGGTTATCTTAGTAGATGTATACTTTGTCAAAAAGTCTTGCATAGTTATTATACAACTTTTGATTAGGTAACTAGAGTGTTTGAGTCTCCTAAAAACTACCAAACATATCATATCACATTACATTATTCATTCCATTTTACATCATGTTGTCACATGTTTGTCAAAATTACAAAATCCATTACATAGTGTCATAATAACATGAAAATAATAAAGATACATTTTGTACAGTCTATGGTGCTAGCATATAATGTGTCAAATAGTCATCATAAATCCATCATACAAAATTAAATCAAATCATCCATTTCATTATGCATTTACATTGCATCTCATATCATTGCATTATCACATCATAGGATAAATACATGCATACATGATAGGCATTCATCAAAAGCATCATAAAGCATAGCATAGCATACATATCATAAAGTAGTAAAAGGTTACATGATGATCAAAGCAAAGTCATACATATATATATCCATATGTAAGAATTCAAAAGCTACATCATAGTCCATAAGCTGCCCGTAGGCTACAATAAATGTGAGTCCTCAGACTTCACACTCCAAAAACCAAAAATCCAAAAAGAACTATTAGAGTCTCCTAGCCATGGTCACGTAGGACCGACACCATGACTCTCTCCTCTACCCTCAGTAGGAGTCCATCATGAGCTCCCTATCCATCCTCCATGTAGAACTAGGAGCCCTCATCCATGTATATGACTATCCTGTCTCACTCCTATGACTACGTTATGATCCAATGGCCAATGCTTGATCTAGTATGCACCCCTTAAGGTGCACTATCTCATCCTCCAGCATATCAGTATAGGTTTGATCCTCTCAACATCGAGTCTGATAGGTCAACACTAAACCCTGGAGATGTGCCATCTCCTCCTACATCCTGGCTACCTCACCACTACTAGACTCCCCATGGCTAGGGCTCTATACTCCAACCTATGCCTGAAGAGTAGCTATCAAAGCTACCTACCTCTCCATATCATATATGCACTCTACACCTATGCCTATAGTAGAGCTCTCTCCTCTACAAAATCCCATCGCACCCTACTGAGATCACCCTGTAGCTCTATAATCATAGCATCTCATGCTGCTAACTATGCCTACATACCCTGATCTCTAAGGTCCTCCCCATCAAATTCTAGTGGATCCTATACATCAATCAGCTCCACCCTATCCTTTGCTACACGATGATGCACATATCACTCACCTTGTCTACCATCCTCATCATAAACTCATCACCTCCTCATCTAGAGCACCCCTAGCTACATCCACTACTACTAGAAGTTGCATCCCCTCCTAGTGGTCCCTCTCCTCACCACTACCTATAACCCACCAAGAGTCATACTCCTCTATCATACCAACATCATCCAACTCAGAAACTACCACCATAAGATCTGAATCCTCTCCTAATGCCTCCACAATAGGCCATGCTAGAGTCTTCTCATCCCCATGATGATGATAGATCATCGACTCCCTAGGCAACCCTTGGCATAGCCCAAACTATCATAGGATATGATCATAAGGGAAGTACTCTCGCTCTATCCCATGTCACCCTATCAACCACCTACCTCACCAAACTCGACATAGCTATGTCTCAACATCACTCCATGTAGGACAATCCCTATAGGGCCTCCATAAAATGTCTACCACTCTAAGCCATGCAAAAGCCTCTACATAGTGCTCAACCTACCCAACATGTCGATGGCTCTAACCTATCTCACGTGACCTCTACCATAGCACCCCATAACCAATCTCCCTATCCAGTAGCTCTACTCGAGTAGTCCATGGTAGTCCCCATGGTCGCTCCACAACAATATGCTACCAACCCCAAACCTATAGTAGGAAGCTATAGCCCAATCCCTTCCACCCATGAGAGTAGATCTCATATAACTCCTCATATAGCTGAGCTAACAAAGTAGGACCCCAAGCCATCACTACAGGCTCATCCTCTATACACTCCACAAGAGTGAACACCAACTCTATAAGGTTCCATGGGAACCTAGCACCTGAAGAGTCTAGAAGTAGCATGTTGCTGATAAAAGTCATCAACAAATCATGCTTAATCTTAAGCACATCAGCCTCAAACCATGATACCACTAATATCCCTCCACTGAGAAGATCAATCACTGCATCCTCCTAGCTCCCCAAAATACCTCCATAGCACGACCTCTCATCACTCTGTAGGAGTAGATACTATAGGATGCCCCTCTATAAGAATACATAGTATCTGATATACATCCTCTAAAGTCACTATCATCTCCCTATAGCTAGATGGAAAGTATTAGTATGAGGGTCCCATAAATCTATCAATGCAATCAGATAGGCACGATCGCTCACCACGGGCTCCAACCGCGTAACATGCTTCAGGCCAATGGCATCAAGCCATCACAATCCATAGTATTAAATAGGTCTCTAGTGACCTGAAAGAGAGTTGGAACCCTATACCGACTCTTCACTATCTGATAAAGTGAACCAACTTGTCAATAATGCACTAAAAATGCATAAAAGAGTCTAAAAATACCAAAAAAATGACTAACAAAGGGCCCTTTTTGGCCGTCCCACCTAGGGACGGCCCCCAATTTGGTAACCATCCCACCAAGGGATGGCCACCAGTGACCGTCCCACCCAGGGATGGTCCCCAAAAATGGCTAAAATAGGGTCATTTTGACCCCTAAAATAGCCCTAAAACAACCCTAAAAAGCATAAAAAATAGCATAAAATCCAAATTTAAAGCATTTAAATTACAAATAAAAGCTAAATTTCATACATTACACTATTATTAGGGTTCCTTAACCATGATTTAGTGTGTATTATGAAAATTGCAACAGAAATTACGATTTCACAATAAAATAGAGAAGAGGAGGAAATGTGTTCCATACCCGTTTCGCATCGGCTCCACCGCCTATCGCATCCGGTGGCTGGATCATATTGTTGGGTAGATATTTTTGTAGTGCTCCACTTCAATAAATCACCCTCCTACCTCTCACCTCTCCAATTCCTCCAAGCAGAATGCACAAATGAGCTTATTTGCCCCATTTTGGGCTTATATAGCTCCAAAAGAAGTCGACCGCCCCTAGGTGGGATGAGCACATAATTGGCTGGCTATCCCACCCTGGGATGGTCATAAAATGTGTACTCATCCCCCTAGGATGGTCACCAAAAATTTCACAAAAACAACTTAAAAACATCAAAAATAGGGTCAAAAACCCACCAAAAATAAGGCAAAATGGTCAAAAATTAGCAAGGATCAAGATTGAATCAAAAATATTTATGGATGCTTTAAAAGTATTTATTTTACTCCCCAAGAAGGCCTCTATGGCTGGACCACTCCACGAGAATGAATTTTTTAGCCTTTTGCTTCCAGAAATGCTCATCAAAATGATCAAAAATCCTCTCAAAATAGGTATATATTACAATGGGTAAAACAGAGAGTTATCCCAATTCAGTCATATGTGTCAAGTGACTCATCACTTTATCATTGGTCATGCCCTCATCGACTCATCACTTGAGGGGGTAGTCATAATAAT
This sequence comes from Wollemia nobilis, assembly GCA_028583015.1. Classification (NCBI taxonomy): domain Eukaryota; kingdom Viridiplantae; phylum Streptophyta; class Pinopsida; order Araucariales; family Araucariaceae; genus Wollemia; species Wollemia nobilis. Next base: position 358,900 of record JAQPPZ010017258.1, read on the forward strand.
GATTTCATAAATCAAATCAACACTAAAACACTCAAAAGTGCAATTTTCATACATTCAAAAGAATCTTTGCTAAAGATAAATTTTCAAGCCCATGCTGGGGCAAACAATCAGCATAAGCAAAAAAATAGGGCTTGACCTCCTTGAAGCCTCAGGAATCGACCCATGTAAAGGCTTACAAGAACACAAGGCACCAAGACCTAGTATACCCTAAGCCCCTAAAACTGTCATTACAATGCGGCTGAAAGGTATACCCAAAAATTAATCCTTCGACTATGTCAAAAGCAAGGATTCCAAGAATGTATGCTCTTTCCATAATGGAGGCATCTAAATTTGGTTAGGTTAATGAATAACCTCAATCATTTAATGATTTAGTCATCTATTTTTGCTCAGCTCAACCTTTTTGCACATAGACATCCCAAAAAGGGGCATCTATAGACACTAAAATCATGTAAATCATATAACTACCAATGTGCCACTTGTGCCACTCTTATCGACATCATATGGCCCCATTGGGAAACCCTCTAGGGTAACATAAGGCTCCATAGCACTTTTGGGAAGGTTTCCATCAGTTTTGGGAGGTTTTGGGTCATATCCTTATGACCGTCCCACCCTGGGATGGTCACAGATGGTGACCGTCCCACCCAGGGATGGCCACTCAAAACCATCCCTGGGTGGGATGGTCCCTAAATAGACCCTCCAAAAGTCAAAGGGGTGGAGAAATGGCAATCAATTACTACCATATTCTCCACCCAATCATCAAAAATTGATTTGGAGACTATCATAGAGACCAAAAACTCCAAATTAGAGGCCCCAAATGGGCAACCTCTTCCACCCAATCATGGCAAAGGTTTTGACAAGTGGCGGCACTTGCCTTGCATGCCAGAACTTGCCCCTTTGCCCTAAATGCCCTATTTGGGCTATAAATTGAGGTGTGCTCACCCAATTTCAAAGAGAAGAGTTGAAGCATAGACCATGAAGTGCTGCCCAATTCTACCCTCACTTTTGCTATCATATTTGCCCTAGTATTTCCTTGAAACCCTCTTCATTCGAAGGTGCTTTTAGGGGCATCCCAAATACACTAAATCCATTCCAAAACTAGTCAAATTGGAGAGTAATTTGACCATATTTTCTGACACAACATTTAGGAGAGTTTCAAACCAGATCCCTTTGGAATTGGTGGTAAATTCCACTCAGATTGGTAACCGTCCCACCCTGGGATGGTTAACAGTGGTAGTTGCACCTGCTAGGGATGGTTAGAAAATAGTAAGGAATTTTGGTTCAATTCCACCATAGATCATTTATAAATGTTTATATTAGCCTTGCATTCAATTTTGGTGAGATTTGGAGTTGTTTTGATGGGTCAATTAGGAGTTTTATTGTTGCAGGTCTAGTTGTCCCTGTCAGGGATGGTCACTATTTTTGCTAACAATTTCCCTTCAATTCATGCTCAGATATTTCCAAAACCATTTAATAACATAATGCTTAAATTATAGATCATTTGGAGTTGTTTTTATTTATTACAAATAAGTTTTGTTATTTCTAGATGCATGCTTTCTATGTTTTCCTAGTTTCAATCAATAAACGCATATGCTTTTAATCTGTTTCAATATCTTGTGTGTAGGTGCAGGTATTCTAGACATGAGGGAGGAGCTAAGAGGCACATAAGGATAGGCCCAAGACTAGCTCTCGAGTGTGGGTTGCGAGAAGAACATTGGAACACGCCATCAAGCTCATGGAGGGATTTGATCCCTTTGTAAAATTATAAATTGAGATGTATCAAATTATGAAGCCCTCAAGGGGATGTATTGTAATATTATTGAATATTATGGATTAATAAAATACAAGGAGAAACCCCCCTTTTTATCTCAAATAATCCATATTTTTAGTTATTTACATAGTTACATATTTATGCATATTTCCCTTTGAATGCTTGCTTTAATCATGCTTTTACATTTCAATAAAGAACCCTTAAGGCGTGCCGTAAATTTTTGCTTCTTCAATTTTGACAGAGGTTCGCCCCAATCATATGTAAAATTTTAAAATACCATATTGGAAAGAGCATTGAAATGAGTCATGAAAATAATATGCTCTCACTCGATTGCTTTAAGAATATTTTGGCCTTCCCTCACTAGGTCCATCCTCTAAAAGTAGCTACACAACATAACTTTTGCAGCTGACCAAGCGTGATCCATTTTTCTCAGGGGGTGAATGTGTATGCTCGAATTAGAAAAATATTGAATTTTTATAACCATATCCATATACGACTCCAACATTTCCTCAGTAGTATCTATAAACTACTACCCCATTTAAATCGGTATCCTAGCCATCCAGAAGTAATGCAATACTTGAACTGCTTGTGTGGCCATCTTTTCACAATTCTAAGCTGAGTGAAGGTGCACTTCCTTGATGCTTTTTGGATAAAAACCTGTAGCCTGTGTGGCCTTCTCCACTAGTTGATTCTATATGGCTTTCAACTATGTTTGGAGTGCTTGCATCTCTATTCTTGCTACGCCTCTTTCTTTTCAGTGCACTCCTACTTATTGATGCAAGCGTTCATTATTTGTGGCCATATTTTCCTCTTGTGCTCTGCTTTTGGCCAAGGCATTTTTGAGTTTGATAATTTTATTCTTATTATCAAATATACCTGCTTAAAATACTCACCATGCAAGTATACCGAACTCATATCAACTTGTAAGTTGCCCATTTTATTTGTGGGATCAATTCTGGTGAGGTCCTCTATTATGGTCTCATAAACATAATCTCTTGGTATCTCATTTATCTTTTTGGCTTCTGAACCAGGGGAGTGATTTTAGTTGTGTGAGATTCCATTGTGACTGAATCGAAAGCAACCTTCTTGAGTGGTTGAGCTGGAGCCAGAGCTTCTTTTCATCTTTTACCTTTCAAGCACTACGATGAAATGAGGTGCACCCAATTTATTTTTTCCATGTCGGGCTATTTTGGTGCTACCTAAACATCAATAAGTACTTGCAACCCCAAAAATGGTGTGAAAGGTATCAAAAATTATGAGCTGTCAGGATCAAAGGAAGCGAATGAGATGGCTACAAGGGGAGGTACCAAAATGGTAGAATGGGTAGAGGAACTAGGTTCGGATGTAGTTACACTCACTCTAGGAGGAGCCTGCATACTTATAGACTCAGTGAAAGTGGTGGAAAAAATGGAAGGGGAAGGGTAAGAAAATGGGTTCGGTCTTGACACAAATGAAATGAAATAAAGGGGGGGCAAAGAAAGGGGAAGAGAATAAGGAGCAGTAGTGACTTTGGGAAGGGAAGAAGAGGGAAGGAAAATATATACATAAGTCATACTGAAAGGTGGAGATACTAACACATAAACTTATGGAAGTGAACTGATAGTCACTACATGCTTCAAAGAAGAAGGAAAAGAGGATGTACCTTTGGGCACAGGTGCCACGTACTCTGGTGATGGAAGTGGCAGTGAAATAATTTCCTCCTATTTCTTTTCCACTTCCTCCTCAATTTTAACATGCTCCTAAATGTCCATGACCTCCACCTAAGGGCTCTTTGACTTTTGGTCCTCCTCCTATTCATGAATCATCAAAAATATTTACACAACCATCATCAAAGCATCGGTTCTCGATGGGGAAGAAATAATAGTTGCTGAAATAACTGGAACTATAGGAACTATAGCAACTAAAACTTCAGTAGTAGAAGAGGAAATGGTGTTGGTCCTTGGTTTATTTATGGCTTTGGGAAATGGAGGTGCACCTCAAATAGTCTGCTTCTTCGATAAGGGCACCTCCTCAATTCTATGCTTTTTCTATTGTGACCTTCGCTGAAATACATACTATTGTTCTTCCTTCTCCAGAGTTTCTTCTTCAACTATCGAGTGTTATCCACTATCAGAATGTTGGAATATTTGAGGTAAAATCTTGGTGAAATTTATGGTTTGATATGCATTAAAAAATTCATCATAGGTGTCCGAAAACACCTCATCCATCTTCAACCTGTAAGGGGATGTTGTCTTCCCTCGGTGGACCCACATTATCCACTAGTTCATAATTTTCTCCTCGGTCCATAGGGGCTGAATTTATTTCACTTGACTAAAAAACTTGGGTGGAGGGATACAATTTTTGTACTTCACAAAATTATACTTAGCCTCCTGCTCATAGTAGTCATGCCAATGTGGAAGCGATGCCATATCTTCAATGTACCATTCTAAGTTAGGTCCATCAAAATTATTTTACTTTTTCTCAATGTCAGGCTAAGGAAAATAGTGAAACATTTTGGCCTTTATTATCTCTATGAATTTTCCCAATGGGTCATACCTCAAATGTTACAATAGTTCTATCAACCCTAGGTCCTGAAGTGTTACTGTGACCAACCGATTTTGCCCTACCTAGCTTACTTCTATACTGCAAAACTTGAAAGGCATGTTGCAAGTCATATTTTTTTGTGCCCTAATCCATATACATCATTCACATAGTCTGATTGATGCACCACCTCCACAACGAAAATATGTTCAATGGTGAAGTATGGCAACATGAAAGACTTACCTATGAAGCCAAAAATTCTTATGACCATGTCCTGAGTAAGAAAAAATATGTCTTATTTTTCTACTATAACTACTGCTTCTCTCATATCCCATGGCACTCTAACATAAAGTAGTTCTATCGCGAGCCCCCAAAAAAACTATTAAAACTATAATATGACTCCTTGCTCGATAGAGCAAAAGTCCACATGTATATTGGCAAAATCTCATCCCTCTCATCCATTTGCTTCATTGCAATGAACAAGAAGTGTTGGTGTAGATGAAAGAAGAAATGCCATACCAAAAAATAAGTGTGCATGAACAATGTATCTTCCCCGGTTTGCAACCTCTCCAGCTGAAAATGCAATTTTTGAAAAATGAAATCAGCCCAATCAAAGAAAATCATATTGGTACCCTGCCTCATGGTCGACAGATAGTAAAATTTTAGAGGGTCTATTTATATACCTCTTATAGAAATGATAACTCCTAATAACTTGCCAGATTTAACCCTAAATACACATTTATCTGGATTTAAGTGTATTAGATACTTTCTTAGTCTATCAAATACTTTCCTTAAATCTCTAATGTGATCATCTTCTTCATTGGATCTAGCTATGATGTCATCAACATAATCATCTAGAATATCATATATCATATCATGAAATATATACGTCATGGCTCTTTGATATGTTGCTCCAGCATTCTTTAAACCAAAAAGTATAACTTTCCAACAAAAATTTCCCCAAGGTGTGATGAAAGCCATTTTTGCTTGGTCTTCAAGAGAAATTCTGATTTGGTTGTATCCTAAAAAACCATCCATAAGAGATAAAATTCCACTCCTAGCTGTAAATTCTATGATTTGATCCATATTAGGGAGAGGAAAATTATCTTTAGGGCATGCCGCATTAATATCTCTAAAGTCTGTGCAAACCCTAATTTTTGTGGCCTCTTTCTTAGTGACTGGAACAACATTAGAAATCCATTCTGCATAATCAATTGCTTGTATGAAAATGATGTTTAAGAGCTTTTCTAATTCACCTTTGACTAATAGTGCGACTTTAGGATGCATATTTCTTAATTTTTTCTTTACTGTTTTAGCATCAGGGTGCACTACTAGATGATGCATGACTATATAAGTATCTAAGACAGGCATATCTACATATGTCCATGCAAAGACATGAATATTCTATGAGAAATTCTATGTATAATCTTTATTTTTCTTCACTCAATTCGGATCCAGTTTTGACCATATGAGGATTTTCTTCTATACCAATGTTAACTTTTAGAAAATTGTCTACAACAATGTTCAAGTCTCTTTCAAAATTTGGTGGTGCAGGAGATACATCCATTTCTTGTAATTCTTCCAAAGTGCATTTAGCTAATTCCTCTTGAGGATTACATTATTCTATATGGGCTATGCATGGCATGGATCTATCAAAAAAATACTGGTTTTGAAAAATTTCTTCTAAATACACATCATGATATATGTCCCCTTCTAAACATTCATCCATAGAAGTAATCATGTCTAGATATACTAATTTTAACATGTTACATGTATGCACTTTTCTAGACATTGCTTTTAATTCTATGTATTCTTGATATGTCATGATATTGTCACCATCCTTGTATGGAAATGACTCAGTTTTTTTGGGGTTGAGTCCAAGACCACATCGGGCTAGCCATTCAATAACTTCTAAAGGTTCTCTTATACCCTTTTGATAAGGTCCTAAGCCTTTACCTCTATATCCCAAATTGCACATTATTTATTTTGGTATTACATATTTATCTAAAAAATAGCATTTGGCAAATTTATTTTGATCAATTAAAATTTGTAATATTGAATACTTTCCAAAATCATATCTTGCAGATATAAATATAGAGCTCCCAATATGACAAATGCTCCCTTTCTTAGGTACTCCAAAAGTGCAGGGATATGAGGAAGACTAAGATAATATCTTAGAATATTGCGTAGCTAGATTAACTTCTTCAATTGGTGCAAAAATTGAGGATAAATCCGCTAATCCTTCATCTGAAATTGCATATGAGGTAGATGGCTTATTTTCTTTATCATTTTCGTTAGATGTTCAAAATTTAAACTCTGTAGGGTCTATAGGTAATTCAGTCACTACAGGTTTAGGAAAAGGATTAGATATTCCTTTAGAATGGGATGGTTCTTTTATTTTTATTGATACTTTATCACATGCTTTAGGTGATGGTGATTTAGAATGTGACTTAGGCTTATAGTGCTTTATTGGTGTATTTGGATTCTGAGGGATAGAAGTCATGGCTGGAAAAAATGGAACTCCTATGGGTTCTACCAAAGCACACATGTCAAAAGGTCTAGGGTCTCCATGGATGATAACCAATTGATTTTTAAATTCAAATTTTACACATTGATGTAATGTGGAAGGAACTACTCTCATTGCATTGATCCAAGGTTGACCCAAAATAATGTTGTACGATGCAAATCAGGGTACAATAAACATAGTCGTATCCAAAATCCGTGGACCAAATTGCAATGGGATTTTCATTACTCTACACATTTCTTGAGTCTCATCATTAAATGCCTTAATAAGCATCTTAGTTTTTTGTATGTATTCTTTCTTAAACCCAAATATTTGAAAAAAATCATAAATGCATATATTCAGTGAAGATCCATTGTCTATTAGAACTCTTTTAACTCCTAAATCTCCAATCATCATTGTAATATATAAAGAATTATCTCCAAACATACTTTGAGGAGGTATTTCCTTATCTTTGAAATCTATGAAGTTTACTTCATTTAAAGTTACAACATTTACTATAGCTTTTGGTTCAATATCTTTTGGAACCATCATTTTGTTTAGAGTTTTCATTAATTCATCTCTATGAGTGGGAGAAGTTCTCAAAATGTCTAGAAGATAAATGCTTGTTGTAATGGTAGATAATTGTTCATTAATATCATACGGTGTTCTCTGTTGTGAACCAAACACATTATTTCCTTTGTTAGGAATTTTTAGAATAAATGAGTTTGCTTTATCACTTTGGTCTTGTGAATTCTGGTTTTGGACCTGTTGCCTTGTAACCACTCCTATAGTCCCCAAAAAATTGCTATGAGGTCTTGCATTTTGTGCTTGTTCATTTGAGAGCCATTGTTGTGACAATGGTATAGTGGTCACTCTTCTTGGAAATGGTTCTTCTGGAACCATATGATCTGTAATAGGAATAACTGATTCAGATTCATCTTTTGAACTATTTGAATTATTTGAAGTGATATCTATTCACTTTCATCATCACTTCCTTCACTATTCCCTTCATTACTCTCTATAGTTGTTATTTGATAATCTCTTAAGGCTCTGATAGTCATCTGAGATGTCGTAGTAGCATATGGATTTTGTAAATTTTGATGAGGCATAAAACCATTAATAGTTCCCACATATCTAGTTGGATGGGGAACATTATGTTGTTCTACTTGATTTATAGCTTCTTTACCGTGTTTTGGTAAAGGATGTTGAAAAATATCTAGATTTTGATTTGCATTCTATTTTTGGGGTTGTTTTTCAGCATCATTTTGGACATTTCTAGGAGGAAATTTCTCTACCTCCAATTCTCCTTTATCAATTAAATATTGAATCATATGCTTTAACCTTTTACACAATTTTTTTTAATGTCCATCAACTCTATGAAAATTACAGTGCAAATCAACTCTAAACCCCGCTACAGTTGTATCGGGTTGTCTTGTTTCAAGTAACAAAAATAAGCCTTGTTCTAATAACTAAGCTAAAATAATATGTAATGGTTGATTTAATCTAGTAAACTCTCTTGGAGTTTTATCATGAGCTTTTAGTATGAACTTCTTCACAACTTCAGTAAGGTTGATATTCTGATTATTCCTACTATCGGTAACTCCGTCACCGACTACTTGCTTGTTCTTATACTGATTTTTAGAATTCTTATCTTCATATTTATTTTTATATTGACCTCTTCTAATAAGGGCACTCTCTACCCTTCTCCCTAGGTCAATAGCTTGGTCAAAATATGTTATAGTAGCCATGGAAAGTTCATAGGACAATTGTTCTTGCAAATTATTTATGAATATGTCTAGCATTTCTCTTTGTGGTAATGCAAAATGCAACTTGCTTAAAAGTTGTCTCCACTAAGATAGGAATTCTGAAAAAATTTCATCTTTACCTTCCTTAATATTGTACAAATATTTAATAGTCACATGCCTCTCTATGTAGGCACTAAATTGATGTACAAACATCTCAGTTGTTTCTTCAAAATTCCTTAAGGAGTTGTTAGGAATTTGATAGTACCATTCCAAGGCTATGCCTCCTAAAATTTTAGGAAACATCTTAAGCATCAGTAAATCATCATGCAAGACATCATGACATGCTATTCTAAACATGCGTAAATGCTCGATGGGATCTTCAGTTCCCTTATATATAGTGAACATTGGCATAGGGAAATACTTAGGGTAAGGTTGAGCTATTACGATGGGATCCAAGGGTTGACTACACATCTCTTGATAGTTGTATGAGGGACGGTAAGAATATGTTTGGTCTAAGTAGGAAGCCAATTGCTTTATCATTGCTTCCAACCCTTGATGTCCACCAAAATGGTTTGGTTGCATCGTATCATTATATCCTTGATAATAATTAGGTGCAACTGTATTAGGATTTCCCATTGAGACAGTGTTATGCAAAGTATTTCTTGGTGGAACTATCTTTTGATAATTATTCTTTTGCACTTGTTTGCCCTTCCATTTTTGATTAAGGTCTTGGGAAAGTATATAAGCAAAGGTCTGTTGCTTAGTATTTGTTCTAACATTATTAAGAGGAATCTTAGAGGCTTGAGTTGTTTATTTTCGAGGCCTCTAATTTATATGTATCATATTTTGTCTTGGTGTCTCGTCTTGATCCTCACTAGATTCCATGTAATGTAAGGGGTTGTTATGCACTTTAAGTGCAACTGTAAAAGCATCTGCCAAGTTTTATTTTTCTTGCTTCTCTACTTCTATTGCTTTATTAATATCATCCATATTATATCTCATAAAATATATAAAATTTTCAATGGATTCAAACTTAAGATTGCCTTTAGAATTTAATTTAGATTGATTAAGTCCTACATCCTCACTATCATTGTCATGATTTGAAGAAACATATTCTTATTTAGACCAAGTTTCTTCATTATTATTTTGTTCTTGGTATGGTTCTCATTCTTGCTCTAGTTTTTTTTTTTGGTAAGTTGGAATTATATTACAAGCGGGTTTTGAAAGGATCCCAAAAACCTTCTTACAACAGGTCAAAAGACCAAACCGAGGGTTAAAACCCAAATGACACATCCCACCCAGTGGGAGACTTATTACAAGGATGAAGATAAAATCCCGTCTAGTAGAAACATCCGAAGACCACCACAAAGGAAATCCCGCCCAATGGGAAAAATCGATAGTCAAAAAGGGAAAATCCCGCCCAGCGGGGACCCTAGAAAATTTAAAAACCTTCCCAGCAGGGAAAACAACAGAAAAAATTACAATCCCACCTCGTGGGAAAAAAACTACACAATCTGGAAATCCTACCACGAGGGGAAAACAAGCATGTTTAGGAATCCCGCCAAGCAGGAAAGGCACACAAACCCTAAACCAACATGTTTGAGAAATCCCGCCTAGCAGGAAAACCAACAAAATTGGAAGATCCCGCCTATGGGAAAACCACCAAACCAACCCTAAACCGGGTGTGAAGGGTCCCGCCCAGCGGGAAAAAAAACTAGCAGCAAGGGAAGGTCCCGCCCGTGGGAAACCCAACAACAACAGGAAATCCCACCTTGCAGGAAAAAAATAACATGTCCAGAATCCTGCCTTTAGAGAAACTAGCAAGAGAAGGTGAAACTGCCTAGCGGGGAAAACCAGCAGTATGCCCAAGACCTATAGACAAACCCACGACACCCCATCAGGGAAAACCAGCACATCCTGAACCTATAGAAAAACCCACGAACTCGTGGATCCCGCCCAACGGGAAAACAAAAAGCATGCCCAGAAGAACACAACCCCTATCTAACAGGAACCCCGATCTAGGATGCAAGCTACAGAGAAGAGACAGAGAAGATGTCCCGTGAGTGTCCATGACTGAGAAGGATTTTGATGGGTAGAAAAAATAGTGGAAGCCATTGCATTGTAAGATCTTGAGCCCCCATCCCAAGATCAAACCCTGCAAGGAAACAAGCCATTAAAACCACCATCAAGAAAACTTCTAGCCCCACCATTGTCTGTCAGGGAATGGATCCAAGGAGAGATGTAGCTGCATGCATGGGCACCCCCCAGAACCCAAACAACAGACTACAAAAATATCCCTGAGATCCATCCATAAGAACAAACAAACCCCGGATCTAAAGGAGATCCCGAAGACAAGGGTTTCATGGGGTGACTGAGAAAACCATCTACAAGAAAAGGTGCCCCCTAAAGCCAAAAGAATGCAGATGAAGATCCCAAGTAGCAACTAGAAAACCCGAGCCAACCCTCTTCCAACAGCCTCGAAATCATGCTGGAAACCCATCGAACTAGGAAAATCAGGGCAAAAACCACCAAACCCTCCTTGTAGACCAAAAACCCCGCAAAGAGGGAAACCTAAGAAAATAGGGGAACCTAGAAACTATGCCTGAGAGCAAACCTGAGAGGGGGGCAAGGAAATGGAGAAGTGGGATTGGTCAGTTCCAGGGAACCTGGTGCTGAAGCCATCCCTCCCTTGCCCCCCATCGACGGAAACCCTCCTCTTTCTTGCTCTAGTTTTTGATCTTCTATTTCATTCTCAGTTTCTTTACCATTCCTTAATTTAGGCATTTTGAATTAAGTTGATTTCACAGATATATATGTTATATATATATATATATGTGCTAGGTTTTGGGGTATATATATTATTTATATATACCTAACTAATTAAATTAAATTACTATTTTTAGAATGTTTTTTTTTTTGTTTATCTAGGACACATAGAGCAAGCAATTAAACACACAAATAATCACACGCTAGGTAATAATAGATTTTAATCTTCTTGAAATAATTTATGTGTATCATTAGTGGGCTCCAATTGATCAGGTGTCATGTAATGCTCTTCTTCAAATGTAAAGTTGTCTTGTAGGAACCTTATGAATTGTGCTAAGGTAATGCAATATACTTCTAGGTTAGACCTATAAAAATATAGCTCGTGACAATACTCTCTATAGAATACAACTCTAGGGACGGTATTAAGCCTTCTCTTATCGTCTAGGATTATTTCTTGACTTTCTACGTGAGCTAAAAACTTATGTGTCGCTACGACGTCGTCTAGGTAGGTTTCAAAGGAGTAGAAATTAGGTGAAATCAAGGCTCTATTATTAGTGAACCACATTTTGCAAGATATTTGAAGGTCAAAATAAGTAGGTTCTCTATAAGGATCCAGGATTCTAGCCAAGTCTATCCTACGGATTTGTTTAAGTTCTTCTTGTCTACTTTCAATAATGTCTAGTCTTCTATCTAATTCAATCTAGGACTCTCCAGATGTTATATTTTCACTTTCATTAAAGTATGAGACTTCTTGAATTGCTAATATTGTAGTAACATTAAGACGAATAACTCTCCTATAATTATAATCTACCATCTAAAATGCAAATGCAATTTAACTATTATTTTTTTGTTTTGATTTTGGTTTTTGTTTTGATTTTGATTTTAATATTTAATTTAAGAATCAGAAGATAATCTAACGTTTCACGTCGGGTTCACCAAATAATGTAGGCCTAAAATTTTTGCACTCCTTTCCTCTAGGCTGATGGATCCGTACATCATAGGGGAATGGAAAATGATAGAGCTACACCTCGAAAGAGAGGCCCTTGATCGTGCCTTATTGTGGTGATTTTTTGACGAATTATGGGTTCACCAGGAAACTTTTGATGGCAGTTTATGCACCTAGGTTGAGAATGAGGTTTAATATGTTCATTTTTTGATTACTCATACAAACACCTAAGGTTGGCATTTGAAATGCAACTAACATATCTATGATGTGATTTAATTTTACTTTTTTGATGAAAACAACAGATAGGAATAGAAATGACAAATGTAATTGCTAATTCTATGTTTAAAAGAAATTCAAAACATACCTGAATCGAGATGTCTGATGAAGATTCTGATTTTTTTATGTAGAGCAGGATCACCACTATTTTTGCAGAATTGTTGTTGTTCCAGGCAAAATCGCTCAACAATTTGCTAAAATCATAAGCAATTTTGCTGCAATTTTGTAGCAACAAAACACAAGACACAAAATGGTTTTCTAGCACAAATATGATTCAAACTTTGATATGTTTCCTATTTAAGCATTCCTTTTCAACTAAATGAAATATAGAAAAGGTTTGTAATAGATGTAAGTACAAGAGTCTAAATGTTCATGAATTTTATGTAAGAAAAATGCAGATTTAAATTAAAATTTGATTAACATGATGGTGAATACCCGATATGCATTGCTGAATTAATGAAAATATAATTAAATAACTAAATAAAATGGAAGAGAAGGAAGAAGAACAAACGGAATAAAGGTTTTTGCCCCCAGATGATCTATGAGCAAAATCGCTGCCAAGTCAGTAGGATCGCTGCTATTTTCTATGAAATCACACACCTACTCCGCTTACTCACAGCATGATTCTGTCGATTGTTCTGCGATTTCACCATTTGCTATGCAATTTTGGCTGCAACCTACAAGTGAAAATTTGCTAAATAGGTTAATGGGACAATGATGTATTTTAGGCAAATACAGGCAAATTGAAGATGGGAAAATTATACTAATGGCTTCTCAATTTTGCTATCTGCTCAGGGGATCACTTAGCATGCTTTGCAATCAGGGAGTCAGCCTTAAAAAATTAAATAGAGGGGGATTAAATAGGATTAGGGGAAAATCTGGGAAATCAAGAGGTTAGGCCAAAATAGGGAGGGAGTTGGGATCCCTCCTATGTTTGCCCCCTGCCTAATCTCGTCAGAATCCGTCAGTACAACCTCTTTTCAAACTCAGAAATGCAGTTTGAAACAGATTTTTGGCATTTTGTAAACTTGGGAAAATTTTGTTTTTGAGCAAAATCGCTTGATGATTTTGCTAGTTGCTCAAGCGATTTTGCTGAAAGTCAGGAGATTTTGCCCAACGGTCAAAACAACATTGGTTTGAGGGCATAAAAATCGAGGCAAATGGATTTTTGCTAATTTTGAATGATTTTAGGGTAGACTTAGGTAAATTTGATGTTTTTATCATTTTTAATGGTTTTACTGAGTTAATCAATTTAAGTGCATCAAATTTAAGGTGCTACACAAACACCTAGATTTGGCCTTTCTAGATCTATGTTATAAAATATAAAAGGACAATGTAAAAATACAAAAAATGTAGGAATACAAGAGCTAAACCTAGAATTATTCTTCATTTGAATGCTTTTCTAACCTAGGGTTTTAAATAGAAAACCTTTAAGCAAGGGCTCAAGAAGAAATGCACAAGAAAAATTAACCTTAAATGCACACTATATGTTGTTTATCTTTCAAATACCTAGAACTTAATTAAATATATTTCTATAAAATCAGATCTAGGGTTTTACAATAGAAATAAAAACACTCAATAAAGTCTAAAAGACTAATTAAAATACTTAGCTTATCCAATGATTTATCCTTACTTTTATCTCTTTTTCCAATGCTATCAATAATACATGTTCCTCCAAGATAACTCAACAAACACTTGAAAATGGGATTAGCATTAGTGGGTGTACGTAGGTCATTGTAAAACAATACGTGGAGGTGCAACAGTATAGCCCCATAGGTCCTTTTAGCTGACCTTTGAAAATTAAAAGTAGAAATTGACCTTTGCAAAAAAGCAAACATAATACAATACAATAGAACAAAATGCAAAAATCATAGAATAAAATATGCCACTATGCTCTAGATGCAATCTATGATGCAATGAAGAAAACAGGAATAGCATATTACCCATAGTTTTAGCTCAAGTAAAATTGCACCCTATAATGGGTAGTCATGATAACGTAAGGTGAAGCCACACCCCGTAGTAGACCAGGTGCAATTTTGCATAAACTATACAAAAAATAAAACATACGTGCAAAAGCTTAATCACATAATTCAAAAAATCCAAATATGCATGTAGAAGAGTGAATTCACCTGAAAAAGAGTGTAGAAGAAAATAGAAGGATTTTAGATCTCCCGGATGGTCAATATCTCCTTAGGGATCCAAAAAAAATCCACCAAGAATGATCAACAATAATCCATCAGATAATTAATCAAACTCCACACTTCAAATTTGCTTTCAAAATAAGAAGAAGAATGATGTAGACTAAAAAAAACACTTTGCGAGAAATCAAATGCAAGCAATAAATCAAGTGTCGATTATGTGAGTGTGTGTTAACTTGTGTGTGAAAAGTAAAATCAAACTCTCCTTATATAGTTGATTTGAAGGTAAAAAGAGCGAGAAAACCAAGGAGGGCCAACGTAAAACATGTCAACCCCAAAAAATTAGGGTTTTAATGTGTCAAACCCTAAAAATGTGAAATCACGCCCTATATGGGCCGATCACGATATCACAATGCGAAGTCGCGCCCCATCAGGGAACGGGTGCAATTTCGCATAGAAAGGGAAAACAAGTAAAAAATGGGGGAGAAGCCTTGCCCATACCCTAGGCAAGTCTAAGGGGGTCCCCTAGAGGGCTAAGGGAATATTACCCACTAAAGTGGATCAATTTTTTGTGTCTACATTTTACCCCCTCTTTGATGCATTTATGGCCTAATAAATGTGTCAAAGAAAATATGTAAACACTCGCAAACAAAAGACAACAAGAAAAAATGGGATGGCTAGTTTAGAAGAAAGGGATGGTGCAAAAACAATGTTATTTTGAAGAATTTCATACTTTACGTGTAAATCAAGACATTAGGGACATTAACGCCTCTAAGACCAGGGTGCCCCCTCAAGTGTTATGAGGCACACATTCCTCATAAATACTTGAAAAGGTAGACTTTGAAGAAGAAGAAGCGAGAAAACAAAAAGGAGAAAAAATGCATAAAAACATGGTTAAAAGTGAAAAGGGGGCAAAACCCTAATTCATTTTTATCATATGAGGGAGAAGAAAGAAGCTCTGGAGAAACGAAGGAGATGGTACTACCGATACACTGTTCAGTGATAGTGAGGGGTGAAGCTGGTATGGAAGTAGAGTGAATTCAGGTAGGGTCGAAAACCACTTATTGCATTTCAATTTTTCAAAATTTTCATGCATTTTCAAGTGGTTTTCCATAAAACTGGTGGTTTTATTGTGTACGACCAAAGTGCAATCTCATGACCTGACCATAGCGACGAAATCATGCCTGGCAAAAATTGACCAGGTGCAATTTCACTAAAAAAAGAAAAAAAGAAAAAAGAAAATAGGGAAAAGAAAATTAAAGGAAGAAGAAGGAAAAAGGATGTAAGCAAAAAACTTTTAAATATGTGGAATTTTATTGCACCATGAATTTTGATTGATTTTATAGTAATTAATTAATTTTAAAGTGTTGAGTTTCTAATTAAATTTATCAATGGAAAAATTCTTATTTTGTTGTTATTGTAGCTTAGGGTACTCGAGGGCCGCAAGTGGATATTAGGCTCTCTAGAGGTGGAGCTAGAGACACTCAAACAGGTAAAGAGGGATACATTGGTATTGGTGGGGCTAGACCACCTGGCTAGACTGCCTCAAGTGGAGGCAAATAGGGCTCTGTTGATAACACTAGCAGAGAGATGGTACCTAGAGTCATCTACCTTTCGGTTACCCATGGGAGATATGACCATCACACTAGAGGATGTGTGGCATATCTTGTGCATCCCCATCAGGGGGAGAGTAGTTTATATACTGTGAGGGAGACCAATGATCTTGCAATGATTTTTGAGGGGCTAGACCCATGAGGTATGGTATGGGGTGGATCCATTGACAACCGTGCTCTATGGGATGGTTGCAGGTATGTTTATATGCCATACTAGCAGGCAATATCTACCATGGCTGATGGTGGGTGTAGTGGAAAACATGTGAGCCCAAAGATTTAGGTTTGCTTGGGGTCCATATGTGTTGGCCTGTTTGTACAAGATATTGTATAATGTCGTGTACAAGTAGTATACAGGAATAGTGTGTATGAATTTGCTCCAGGTATGGATATGGGAGCACATAGCTATGCAAAAATTGGATGTACTGCTCGGTCCATTATCCAGTCTAGAGCGACCAACAACATACAGATGGCCTAGATCCCTAGATCAGGCTATGAGTTTCTATGTCGAACATCTTCCACTAGTGAGACAGATAGTAGATGAGCTTAGGGAGTCCAATATAGTATGGTAACCCTAGCATATACACTTAGGATGGGTTGAGTATAGGACAAAGCGAGCAAGGATTAGAGGATCAGGTGGTTTATGATAGAGAAGGGGGATCCAAAGGTATTTTGATTTGATCGAGTCCTAAGGTAGTTCAAGATCTTGCAGGGCATCTAAGACCTGGGGGATCACTGGTACTAGAGATTCTACCAAAATATATTATGAGTAGGAGGCAGATCATACTTGGATAGGTGGGTAGAGGAGGACTTGGATGATCCTCCTTATGTGGATCCTAGGGTGGATGACACATGAGTGATCTTTAGCTACTGGCAGTGGTACAAAGGAGTCATGCCCCGTAGGGTCTCCCTGCTAGTTTTGATATAGAGGTGCCAGGTGATGGGCCTGGGCATGTAGTGAGCATTCTAAGAGGTAGCCCATAGGTCCAAAGAGAGGGCTCAGTAGGGACCAGTAGCCTCAAGACATAGGTAGGCTTAATTTAGGATTGGGTTGGTGATGGAGGACACCAGTGCTATCGGGACCAAGGAGATAGGGGCCTATAGAGTTACCCCTATAGAGGCTAGGGTACTACCAAGTGGAGTATTAGGAGAGATCTCCATATTAGTAGTATCTAGCTATGATTAGGGTCTAGGATGAGGGTATTCTAGGGAAGAGGTAGAGGTACTACGAGCATATGTGGTGACTCTGCAAAGATAGGTGGACCTGCTCAAGGAGGATGGGTCCAAGAGGATCAAGGAACTATGAGGCTCAATGAGTACTATAGAGAGAGAGAGAGGGATGTGGCTTGAGAATAGGATGATCACCTCTGAGGAGAGGTTAACCATCTAGATATAGAGCACCAGAGGGCTTGGTCAAATGGGATGGCTATCATTAGAAGAAACAAGGCGAGCGACAGAGTCTACCTTTTATAGGCAAAGCTAAAGAGGACAAGGAAGATGCTTAGTGGTTTCTCTTCCTACTATCCATTCTATTATCATATCCTATATGTCTATTTTTATGTTGAGACTTAGTAGGTTTCTCTTCCTTAATTTTTATTTGACCTATCCTGATGAGAGTCTATTCTACTTTCCTTGCAAAATCAATTGCTTTATCAAAATATGTAATAGTAGTAGTCTCTAATGTATAAGATAACTATTTTTGTAAATTACCAATAAATATCTCAAGTATATCTATAAGAGGTAAAGTATATCTTAAACGTCCAAGTAAACTTCTCTAACGAGACAAAAATTCTGAAAATATTTCTTCTTTACTTTGTTTTAAATTATAAACATCTTTCATTACCACTTGTTTCTCAATCTAAGCACCAAATTGCTAAACAAATAATTTTTCTCTTCAAAATTTTTAAAGGAATAATTAGGTAACTGATAATACCATTCTAATGTCATGCCACCAAGGCTCTTATAACATGTTTTAAGCAACAACATATCATCATAAATAAGATCATGGTGAAGAACACAAGCTTATATTGAGAGGGGGCGAACAATATAGTGCCCACTTTTTACTTTCTTTCCAAACTAATATCAATTAATGTCCTTAATTGCAATAACCAAATATAGCAATGTGCATTAATAACTTAGATAGCAATAGTAAGTAAGAGCACAAGTTACCACACACAATTTGAGACACAATATTTAATGTGGTTCCCCCAATGTGGGGTACTCCAAGATAATCTCCTTATAATATTTCACATAGAAATAAGGATCCTTATCCAATACAACGATTACTTTGATCTACTCAAATCTAGGTAATACACTGATCTACTCAGGTGGGCAATCCACTGATCTGCTCATCTAGGCAACACACTAATCTACTCAGGTAGGCAATCCACTAATCTTCTCAACTAGGTAACACATTGATCTGCTCAAGTAGGCAATCCATTGATCTGCTTAGCTAGGCAACACACTGATCTGCTCAAGTAGGTAGTCCAATGATCTACTCAGCTAGATAACACATTGATTTGCTCAGATAGGAAACACACTGATCTGCTCAGCTAGGCACTCCAATGATCTGCTCAACAAGCTCACACAAAACTTGTCCAAATTTGCTCAACAAGCTCACATAGAACTTGTCCAAATATGCTCAACAAGCTCACATAGAACTTGTCCAAATATGCTCAACAAACTCACATAGAACTTGTCCAAATCTGCTCAAAAAGTTCACACAGAACTCGTCCAAATATACTCAACAAGCTCACATTAAACTTGTCCAAACATGCTCAACAAGTTCACACAAAACTCGTCCAAATCTGCTCAACAAGATCACACAAAACTTGTCCAAATCTGCTCAACAAGCTCACACAAAAATTGTCCAAATCTATCTCAAAAGCCTTCTCAAAGGCTCAATAAATCATACTCAAGTAGTACTCATCCATAGATATTATGAAGGCAAGGCTCAAATATGAACTCAAAAATGAATGGTAATACACTCTTCAAAGGATGACAACTATGATACACAATGATCTCAACTCAAATCAATCTCATAGAAGCATAAAGAGAATTGTTAGAGACTCAATATGTTCTATACTCAAATCCAATATCTTTCTCAACTCAAGGCAATCTCATAGAAGCATAAAGAGAATTGTTAGAGACTCAATATGTTCTATCCTCAAATCTCAATCTCAAATCAAATCCAGAATATAGAATAGTTTGTTTCATGGAACTTGAACATCCACTTCACACAATCACTTGACTAGGCTCAAACAACTCTTCTCAACCAACTACCACAAGGAACAAATATTTCTTACAAACCCTAGTCCAAGCATGTACCAAGCTGTTGAGAAGCAACACACCCCCACTGAAAAATGAATTTCCACCCTTTGAAAACTTTGAGCTTTCATTTTTGCAGTAGGGACCCTCTTGATGTTTTTCAGGTTTTAATTCCAAATTTGCTTGCCTCCTTTTTCAAGTTGTGCTTTTATTTGCATCTGGCTTTGATTTAGTTCAGAATTCATTTTTCACATGTTAGAATCATTGCTGATTAAAGAAAATCTTTCACTGATATGAAAAAATGCAGAATCCAGATAGATAAATTCATTAGAAACCAAAACTTTCCATTTTTGGAAGTGTCGCGAAATCGCGACACTTCCATTTTTGGAAATGTCGCGAAATCGCGACAGGTTTCAGGAAAATCCGCCAAGTCAGAAAAACGTAGCGAAATCGTGACACTTCCATTTTTGGAAATGTCGCGATATCGCGACACTTTCCATTTTTGGAAATGTCGCGATATCGCGACACTTTCCATTTTTGGAAATGTCACGAAATCGCTACAGGTTTGGAGAGAGAAAGCAGAGTGTACGGAACATCATAATTTCACGACATGTCGCGAAATCGTGACATGTCGCATTTTGCAAGAGAGTGAAGAAAAAGCTAAGGCATGAAAGAGGTCACGATTTCGTGACATGTCGCGAAATCGTGACATGTCGCATTTTCGGACGGCACATTGGAGAGAAAAGGAAGCAAGTCGAAAGAGGTCACGATTTCCGACATGTCGCAAATCCACGAAGAAAACGACATCAGAGAAGGAGAAAAAGGCAGAAGAGAAAAAGAAAACAAGAGAGAAAGAAGAAAAGAAGACGGAGGACATGTCACGAAATCGCGACAAGATGAAGAGAAAAATGCTAAGGCATGAGATGTCGCGAAATCCTGACAAGAAAGAAAGCACAAATCGCGAAAAGGCCAAAGTCGTGAAATCGCGACAAAGTTCAAGAAGTGAAGGCAAGTGAGAAAGGTGTCACGAAATCGCGACGTCGCAAAATTGCGACAAGTGAAGAAGAGCCAGGGGCAAGACAGAGAAGGGTCGCGATTTCGTGACATGTCGCGAAATCGTGACATGTCGCATTTTCGCGACGAGAAAAGCAAAGAGTTGCCGAGGCACAGGGAGGGTCGCGATTTCGCGACATGTCGCGAAATCGTGACATGTCGCATTTTCGCGGCCATAGTGGGCGAAAGTTGCACAGCGCTGGGGATGTCGCGATTTCGTGACATGTCGCGAAATCGTGACATGTCGCATTTTCGCGACTGAGACAGAAAAAGGCCCGAAAGTGGAAAACAGCTGGAAATGGACACGTGTCACGATTTTGTGACACGTGTCAAGACAAAGCAAGCCACGTATCAGATGATTAGAGCCACGTATACTGAACTTTAGGGTTTCATTTTAATATTTAAGGTTTTGATTTAATAATTTTAAAATGCTAATCCTTGTTTGTCTTTCATGCAGGAAGCCATCTGGCACTTACATGATAACGGAGAAATGGCCATAAAGACAAAGTTAAGTGCAAATTAATCGAAGACAACCATATTGAAATGAGAGATGCCGAGAATTGTTGTTTCATCCAAATTTTACAGATCTGGCCGCAAAGAGACTTTACGGTGACTAAGCAGTTGCCCATTTAATGGAGTATGTCGAGAATTGGCCGAAAAATGAAAATATCTACACTCGATTATCGAAATTTGCCGATGGATGCATTTAATGAAAATTTATGGCAGAATTAATGGCTTGCAGACATTTTCAACTCAGGGATGGCTCTGCGGAGATGAAATGTCAGGAAAGTGGTGATTCATCCAAATTACCCGAGGGCATTAATGAAGACATTTACTCACGGTTGCGGGTGAATGCAAGTGGCATTCGAATTCTGTCTTCTCCATTTATGGCAAGTGATCGCACTGATTTGCAGAATGGTTAAGTTTTATCCGAACTTTGTTTTAAAAGGGCTTATATTGTAAAACCCGGGTACTAGGGTTTAAGATGATAAGATTTACGGTTTGAGAAGAAGATATTTCTGAAAAGATCAGGGTCTGTCCTGAGTCTATAAATACTTCTTCTCAATGTAATCGTAGGAGGCGGAGACTTAGAAATAAAAGGCTATTGAAGCAATTTCTTGCAAATTTTGTTAAATACTTTATTTCTGGACTTGGAGTTGATGTGCTTTTGTTTTCTGTGATAGCATGGCCAGGAGCCTAATATTTTGCAGATTGTGATAAGTTCATCTTCTTTTGTTATCCGTTTCTTTAAAGTTTATTAAATATATCTTGTAAATCTGTGTTATCAAGATTAAATATGTTGTTGGGCTTCATTTGTTCTATTGTATGCTAGGGAAAATTACAGATTTAAGGTTCAAGTCTGTTCTAATTGCTCTGTC
Source organism: Wollemia nobilis (assembly GCA_028583015.1). NCBI lineage: Eukaryota > Viridiplantae > Streptophyta > Pinopsida > Araucariales > Araucariaceae > Wollemia > Wollemia nobilis. Next base: position 380,871 of record JAQPPZ010017258.1, read on the forward strand.
CTCACTGTGCGAGCTAGGTTGTCGGTGAAAGATATCAATTTTAACGGACTTCCCTTCGGTTTATAATTTTTTGTTAGATCTGTTCCATCTCTGCCTTATGCTCTTAGTAGAAAGTGATCTTAGAAAGTTGGACACTTTCTTCTTTGATTTGTTCTGTTGTGAAGCTGATAGTATAAATAAAATTGGTAGTTTTGTTTTACAGCTAAGTTTGATAAACTTCTCTTTCTGCCTTACCCTACCCTCTTTGTTTTACCGTGAAATGATCCATTTTTATTTTCTTTTAAATTTGTCTTTTATTTAAATCTACTGACCCATAAGAGCTAGATCAAAGAATTAATTTTAAATCTGATTGTCAACAAGTGACAACTTCTAAACATTATTGAACAAGTTCAGTGAGCCCGTTGTAAGGTAACAGACAGTCCATATTGAAAACTATTCCAGAAGCGAAAAAGAGTGAATTGACATTCGACCCAACTCTGTAACTCACACCTTGGATAACCAGCTAGATCCTAAAGTGAGTGGGATTTATCCCGTATAAGTGTTATCAGAGTTTCATGCTCATTCTTCACAAGGTGTGTATAAAAGTCGGACCAACATTTAAAAATGGTGCTAGAAGGAGGGCCTACTGAACTCCGATCAGTATTGTAAATTGTCAGTACAATATTTTAAAATTGCCAGAAAAGAAGACCTCAAGTTCAGTACTCTGTTAAGGATTGTAAGTTTGTAAGTGCTTGTGAAAAGTTGGATTCTACATACAGGGTAACAAGGTCCCACCCAGAGCTGGAGAGCTCCTTGTGCCTGAATTAGAAACTCCGAGAAGAAGTAGCCTCGGAAGGGCCAAGTCTCTGTCTCAAACAGTTTTATCACCACTGATAGTTACTCCAACCACAACTCAGAATATCACTCTCAACCAAGTAGTAATGGCAAATTGGTTGGGTTCCATTACTTTGAATATTTTGGGTATAGCCCATGACCTGCCTAGAAATCCGAAAAGATATCTCCCCAGATATAAACATGATGGGACAAGAACAGCAGAAGAACATTTGGTTGCATTCAAGAATGCTTTGAAATTATTAAATGTACAACATGAAGATGTTGCTTGCAGATTGTTCCCGTTCACTCTCCAGGAGGGAGCTTATGACTGGTTTCTAAATCTCACTAATGATTCTGTCACCAGCTGGAATGACTTAGAAAAGGTTTTTGTGTCACAGTTCGGTGAAGTGATAGATCCTAGTATATTATACCAACAGTTTTCTGGTATCAAAAGAGAATTAAGTGAATCTATCAGATCTTATAATGTTAGATTCCAGAAAGCTTATGGTAGACTTACTGGGTATTATGTACCGAATGCAGACCTGGCATTAGAGATCTTTAGAAACTCTCTAGATCCAATGACCTCTGTCTTCTTGAAAAGAGATCCCACTGTTACTAATTTAATAGAGGCTTATAAAGAAGCTTTGATTCTGGAAAGACAGTTGGGACCCCAACCTTTAAATGCTCAGAAAATTCCTCTGGTTACACAAGCTGCCCCTGTGTTCAATCCCATACCACATCAGATGATGTTGCCAGTTTGTCAGACTCTACCATCAGCAAATCCATTGGCTGTAGCACCTGTTGAGAATGTACAGAACCCAGGCAAAGAGGCTGACAATGCAAGAGTTGAAGAAGTCTCAAAGATAGTTCAGAAGCTGGCCAATGATTTTTTGAGTTTTAAAAGGCAAGTTTCTACTGGGGACAACTCAAACAGGTATTCATATCAACCGAACAGATTCAACCGGCCCCCATATGAACCTAATAAAGATTACAAAGGTAAAGGCCATGATGTGAATATTTGCGATTTAGCTCTGCCTAACTGGTGCAGAATACATGCCACTTCTCAGCATGGGGAGTTGGATTGTTTGGAATTTTGTAATGCATTTGAAGCTTTGTCTGGGGATTTGATCTCTCCTGAAAATCAAAGAACTGCGGATGGCCCAAGTTCATCCAGCCACAGTGCAGCTATGGTCTTGGATTCTTTCACTTTCTCGGATGAATCCGAGAATGTAGTTGAAATGCCTATGGATGAGGTGCAGAGCTTTCCAACAATACAGAAGGGATAACTACAACCCGAGAAACAGGAATCCGGAGCCTAACACTACATCAACCCCTCCGGACAACTCTCACAATGTTCCTCCAGATCCATCTCCAAGTAATAATCCATCTCCACCCAAGGGAGGAAATCTGAGAGGACCAGATGCTTTTGTCCCTCCACTTAATAAGGGATATAACATAGTGGAGGATATGAAAAAGATCAAGGCCAACATTACTCTTCATGAGTTGGCCCAAATTTCAGAGCAGAGGGACAACCTGATAAAAACATACTCTGGCCCTACTACTAAACCTGTGGACAAAGGAAAGAAGATGGCAAATGCCAATGTAGCCATGTACAAAGAGAAAACTGAAGTTCCCCCCTTTTTACTGACTGTTCGTATTTTTGGGAAGAACTTACACAATTGTTTGGTAGATTCGGGTGCATCTGCTAATGTTATGCCTTTGGCCATTTGTCAACAGTTGGGTCTGACCCCAATGAAGTCTGAAAGGAGAGTTGTCCAATTGGACAAATCAGAGGTTAAAGTAGTGGGAGAACTTCAAAATATTCATATCCAATTAGCATCTGAGCCAAGGGCTCAACATAAAATTGAAATTCAGGTTGTGGATATCCCCGTGGGGTACGGGATGCTTTTGAGCAGGGATTGGTCGAGATCTCCCGAACGGATACTTGGCAACAGATTTTTCACACATGTGGTTGCCGTGGAAAGGAGTGGCAAATCAATTACGGGTTGAAAGAGAACCCAGGTACAAGCATACAATTACGGAATACAATGCAGAGAATGAGACTGTAAATATTGCGGAGGTAGATATTGGAGTTTACAATTTAACAACGGGGCAAAATAACAAGTTTAGTAAAGCCCATCCTGTTCATAGTAATGAAGTCTGGACGCTTCATGTGGATGGGGCTAGATCTAAACAGGGTTCTGGAACAGGGGCAGTCCTTAAAGGGCCTGAAAGTCAGACATATTTTATGTCTTACCGCCTACAATTCCCTTGTACAAATAATTTAGCAGAGTATGAAGCTCTGGTATTAGGTTTGAAATTTGCTTTGGACAAAGGAGCAAGAAATATTCAAGTTTTTACTGATTCGAAATTGGTGGCAAATCAAGTCAAGGGTAAATTCCAGTGTAAAGCATCTTATTTAAAAGGATACAAACATCGGGCTTGGGATCTTGTAGAAGACTTTGATGCTTTTAATCGAACACACATACCCAGAGAGCAGAATTCACATGCGGATGTCTTGGCTTCTTCGACCGCAAGTTTAAAACCATCTGGAAGAATTTAAATGGAACAAGTTTTCAATTGAGTTAGTCCCTTGTCCTTCAGTCCCAAATAATATAGATAATTTTCAGGTTTTCTCTGATGATCAACAGATTGTAAACTTTTTGCAGAGTACTAACACATTTGAAAATGCTATAATCGATGAGGGCCAAAGGGATACTCTGCTGAGAGCGATTAGATGATGACAGGGGAATAATGAGGTTGAAAGACAACAGAATTCCAAAAGGGATGGTGGAGCTGGAGCGGCTCTTTGATGTTGACAAAATCAAGCAAAAGGTGAATTCTGAGGATTATGTGGGTGCCACAGACAGTGAGACTGAAAACCTGAACATAGGGACTGAAGAAGATCCCAGGCACATCAAGTTGGCTAAGAACTGTGATCCAGAAATAAAAAGAAGTATGATTGATTTTCTTCACAGGTCCAAGGATGTTATGGCCTGGTCATACAAAGACTTAAAGGTATTTGATCCGAAAGTTTACACTCATATTATACCTTTAAAAGAATTTTGCAAACCTTTCCGGCAAAAACAGAGGCATGTCAATGCTCTGTTAGAGCCCCTCATCCAGAAAGAGGTAGAAAAACTATTGAGTGCCGCCATTATTTTTCCCATCAGGCATTCTACTTGGGTGGCCAATCTGGTGCCAGTCAGAAAGAAAAATGGAGAGATCCGCCTGTGTGTGGATTTTAGAAATTTGAACAAGGCATCTGAGAAAGATAATTATCCTCTGCCTTCTATGGATGAGGTGTTGCAGATTGTCAATGGTTCGGAGATGATGTCTTTCCTGGACGGTTTCTCAGGGTATAATCAGATATTGGTTGAGAAGGAAGACAGAATGAAAACTGCTTTCACAACTAAGTGGGGAACTTTTGCTTACAAGAGGATGCCATTTGGATTAATAAATGTCGGAGCTACATTTCAACGAGCAATGGATCATGCTTTCAAGGGCCTTATGGGTAAATGTATTGTTGTTTACATGGATGATTTAACAGTCTTCTCTAAATCTCGGTTTGACCATGTAAAACACTTGGAGTCCGTGTTTAACAAATGCGGGGAGTTCGGCATTTCTTTGAATCCGAAGAAGTGCATTTTTGGTGTAACAGAAGGAAAGCTCCTTGGGCACTTGGTCACAAAAGATGGCATTTCCATGGATCCGGACGAGTTGAAGCCATATCCGGCATACCATTTCCCAACTCCAAGAAAGAGTTGAGGTCCTTCTTTGGAAAAATTAACTTTGTCAGGAAGTTCATCTCCGGTTTTGCAGAGATAGTCAAGCCAATGAATGACATGCTAAAGCAAACTGCTCAGATTGTCTGGACCACAGAAGCTAAAACAACCTTCCAAGAAATCAAGACCGCCATCAAACAAGCACCAGTTCTGGTAAGCCCAGATTTCAGTGCAGATTTTTATCTGTACACCTTTTCTTCTGAACACACACTTGCTGCAGTTCTGACCCAACGGAGAGAAACTAGGGAACATCCAATTGCTTTCAAGAGTACCAATTTAAAAGGGGCTGAGCTGAAATATTCTCATTTAGACAAACAAGCTTATGCCTTGGTGAGAGCGGTTAAGCAGTTCAGGCACTACATACTAAGAAGCAGAATTCATGCTATAGTTCCAGACCCAGCTGTTAAATACCTTCTAAGTCAGAATGAGTTGGGTGAACTAAGAGGTAATTGGGTTACAAGGCTGCAAGAATATGACTTAGAGATTCGGCCTGCAAAATTGATCAGAGGACTTGGTTTGTCCCGACACATTGCCGAAATACCTGTACGGGAAGAAGTTAATCAGTTAAATTCTGAATCTGATGGTTGGTATGGAGATATTATTCATCTGCTGCAATTTGGAGTTTGCCCGTCTCACTTGAATAGAACCCAAAGGAGAGCATTAAAACTGAAAGCTGCTCATTATCTCCTCAAAGCAGGTAATTTGTACGAGAGAAAATTATGCTGGCATTTTCTTAAGATGCATTTCTCGGGGTGAAGTCAATGAAGTCATGTCCAGTTTTCATGAAAAGTTAGGGGCAGGGCATTCATCAGGATCTGCTACTGCGCATAAAATATTGAGAGCAGGCTATTATTGGCCTACACTATTTAAAGATGCCCATCAGCATGTGAGAACCTGCCATCAGTGCCAAACTTTTGCAGCCAAAGAGGCCAACCGGGCTCTACCATTGCAACCTGTTGTAATAAATAAACCTTTTATGCAATGGGGACTTGATTTTGTGGGAGTGATTAATCCAAATTCTTCAAATAGGGCATAAGTATGTTCTAACGACTACTGATTACTGCACAAGATGGGTCGAAGCAACGGCCACCACAAGAAGTATAGCTCATGAAGTGATAGAATTTCTAGAGTCAAATGTCATAACCAGGTTTGGGGTTCCTCTGAATTTGGTGTGTGATAATGGACCAGCCTTCCAATCATTGGAGTTTGCAGAATGGGCATACCAGATGGGGATAGTTATCAGATTTTCATCCAACTATTATCCCCAAGGCAATGGATTGGCTGAGTCCACAAATAAGAATTTAATGAATGCCATTAAGAAATCTATAGCAGACAAACCCAGGCAGTGGCATACATTATTGAAATATGCACTTTGGGCTGACCGGATAAAATATAAAGTGGCTCTTAAAACTTCCCCTTTTGCTTTGTTGTATGGTACCCAGCCAATTGTTCCCATCTCTCTGAAATTACCTACTTACCAATTTGTCTTAGACTATTTTGAGGATCAAGCAGATGCAGAAGCCCGTGTTTTAGATCTAACTAATTTGCAGGATGAAAGACTCCAAGCCCTGGAACACTTCAGTCGGCACCAAGAAACCGTCAAGCGCTGGTTTGACAAGAGGGCCAAAGTGAAAGCTTTCAGACTGGCAGACCTGGTGCTTCTATGGGACAAGGCCCATGAAAAGAAGGGTAAGCATACAAAGTTGCGAGCCACTGTGGATAGGCCCGTGCACAGTTGCTGAGATTCTGGGTAATAATGCATTTCGTTTACAAGACCTTGATGGTAATTTTTTGGACCTCCTCGTTAATGGTCAATACTTAAAACATTATTTCTCAGCTGTTCCGTCCAATATATCATTTGAATGAGTCACAAAGAAGTTGTAACATGTGTATACATTGTAAATAACTCTGCAGTTTTTAGTTTATATTATTTTTTTTTATTTTTTTTAATTCTATATAGTTGTTTATTTTAGTTTTATTTTAAATGTCTATACAGTGTTGTTTTATTTTATTTAATTTTAATTGTCTATGCAGTTTTATTTTGTTTTTGTTTAAGTCTGTACACTTTTTTTTTTTCATTTATTATTTTATTTCCTTTCTATATATTTTATTTTATTTCCTTTGTTTTGTTTTATGTTAAAGTCTGTACAGTTTTATTTTATTTTGTTCTTAAAGGCCTGTGTTTATCCTTGGAAGTCTGTACAAAGTTCTTTAGCTTTTAAAATTCTGTTCTTTAACCTTTGCCTGAGCATCAATAAAAAAGTCAGCCTTCTAAAGATTGTTTCATTCTGAGTCCAGAATCCAGTGTTCATTATCATAATTGTGAGATAGTCTGTTTGAACTGAACAGTGGAACTATTTTTTTAGTCAGAACAACAGTGGAAGGATGATTGGATTTTGTGTCTTGCTTGCCACAGTTGTTTTAATTATAAAGAAACTGCTATGCTGTTTGGTTGGAGAAACTCCCAAGGAATCCAAGAAAAGTTGGTTATAAGAGGGGACTATGATTCATGTAATTATTTGAGTATCCACAGAGGCTATCAGTGCCAAGCTGAAGCAGTTCCAGATTGATGAAATATTAAAAGAAAATTGTTATTCTTTCTAAGGCTTTTCAGATGTTGATGTATTTCAAAAGAAAGAGATGAAAGTTGAGCAGGCAGCATGAAATTGGCACTCTATTATTTCCAATATATATATATATATATATATAAAAGATAAAAAAGAAAAAAAAAAGAGTTATATAATGAAAGAGGCAGCCAAGACTTCAAAAGATGTTTTTCTTCTACCAAGTTGTAGATTCTACCTTACAGTTGTAAATCTGGGTCGTGTAAATCTAAAGGGTAACTCTGTCGGGGCTGTGAAAGGCTAAACTAGTAAACAGAGCTCTACTCGGTTTCCCCTTTTTACAATCTAGAAAAGCTGATCAATCCAGAGTTCAACATTCGAAGGCCCAGTCATTCTTGAAGAAAGTTTTATACGCTTGTAATTGCACATCAGAAATCTTCCTTAAATGATTCAACCTAGTATGTCCTTGGGAAATTTTAACAACTATCAGTTAGTAGTCAATTTATTTTGAAGAATATCTGTGGCAAGGCAAGATACATGGTCTATGTTGTTTTGAAACTAGAGTCCTGGGTTCTAAAATAATGCTACTATTTTACCCGTAGATATCGCCATTTGTTGAGAAGCAACACACCCCCACTGAAAAATGAATTTCCACCCTTTGAAAATTTTGAGCTTTCATTTTTGCAGTAAGGACCCTCTTGATATTTTTCAAGTTTTAATTCCAAATTTGCTTGCCTCCTTTTTCAAGTTGTGCTTTTATTTGCATCTGACTTTGATTTAGTTCAGAATTCATTTTTCAAATGTTAGAATCATTGCTGATTAAAGAAAATCTTTCACTGATATGAAAAAATGCAGATTCCAGATAGATAAATTCATTAGAAACCAAAACTTTCCATTTTTGGAAAAGTCACGAAATCGTGACACTTCCATTTTTGGAAATGTCGCGAAATCGCGACAGGTTTTAAAAAATCCGCCAAGTCAAAAAAACGTAGCGAAATCGTGACACTTCCATTTTTGGAAATGTCACGATATCGTGACACTTTCCATTTTTGGAAATGTCACGAAATCGCTACAGTTTGGAGAGAGAAAGCAGAGTGTACGAACGTCGCGATTTTGCGACATGTCACGAAATCGTGACATGTCGCATTTGCAGGAGGAAAAAGAAGTAAGGCATGAAAAGGTCACGATTTCACATGTCACGAAATCGTGACATGTCGCATTTTCGAGGGAGGAAAAGGAAGCTAAGTCGAAAGAGTCGCGATTTCATGACATGTCACGAAATCGCGACGGGGAGAGAAAAAATGACAAGGCACAAGCGCGATCTGCGACATGTCACGAAATCGCGACATTTTGAGAGAAGGAGAAAGGGTAAGGACAAGTCACGAAATCGCGACGTCAATGAGAGAAAGGAGACAGAAGCGCGATTGACATGTCACGAAATCACAGCACAGAAGAGAAAAAGCTAAGGCAGAGATGTCGCGAAATCGACAGAAAAGTCGCGAAATCGACAAAGGAAGGAGATGTCGGAAATCGCGACGTCGCGATTTCGCGACGTCGCAAAATCGTGACAAAGTTCAAGAAGTGAAGGCAAGTGAGAAAGGTGTCGCGAAATCGCGACGTCGCGATTTCCGACGTCGCAAAATCCATGACAAGGAAGAAGAGCCAGGGGCAAGATAGAGAAGGGTCGCGATTTCGCGACATGTCATGAAATCGTGACATGTCGCATTTTCGCTGAGAAAGAAAGAGGGCCAAGGCAAGGAAGGTCACGATTTCGTGACATGTCACGAAATCGTGACATGTCACGTTTGGGAAAGTGCAAGAGGAAGTCGCGATTTCGCGACATGTCAGAAATCGTGACATGTCGCATTTTCGCGACTGAGACAGAAAAAGGCCCGAAAGTGGAAAACAGTTGGAAATGGACACGTGTCACGATTTTGTGACACGTGTCAAGACAAAGCAAGCCACGTATCAGATAATTAGAGCCATGTAAATGAACTTTAGGGTTTCATTTTAATATTTAAGGTTTTGATTTAATAATTTTAAAATGCTAATCCTTGTTTGTCTTTCATGCAGGAAGCCATCTGGCACTTACATGATAACGGAGAAATGGCCATAAAGACAAAGTTAAGTGCAAATTAATCGAAGACAACCATATTGAAATGAGAGATGCCGAGAATTGTTGTTTCATCCAAATTTTACAGATCTGGCCGCAAAGAGACTTTACGGTGACTAAGCGACTGCCCATTTAATGGAGTATGTCGAGAATTGGCCGAAAAATGAAAATATCTACACTCAGTTACCGAAATTTGCCGATGGATGCATTTAATGAAAATTTATGGCAGAATTAATAGCTTGCAGACATTTTCAACTCAGGGATGGCTCTACGGAGATGAAATGTCAGAGAAGTGGTGATTCATCCAAATTACCCGAGGGCATTAATGAAGACATTTACTCACAGTTGCGGGTGAATGCAAGTGGCATTCGAATTCTATCTTCTCCATTTATGGCAAGTGACTGCATTGAGTTGCAGAATGGTTAAGTTTTATCAGAACTTTGTTTTAAAAGAGCTTTATATTGTAAAACCCGGGTACTAGGGTTTAAGATGATAAGATTTACGGTTTGAGAAGAAGATATTTCTGAAAAGATCAGGGTCTGTCCTGAGTCTATAAATACTTCTTCTCAATGTAATCGCAGGAGGCGGAAACTTAGAAATAAAAGGCTATTGAAGCAATTTCTTGCAAATTTTGTTAAATACTTTATTTCTGGACTTGGAGTTGATGTGCTTTTGTTTTCTGTGATAGCATGGCCAGGAGCCTAATATTTTTCAGATTGTGATAAGTTCATCTTCTTTTGTTATCCGTTTCTTTAAAGTTTATTAAATATATGTTGTAAATCTGTGTTATCAAGATTAAATATGTTGTTGGGCTTCATTTGTTCTATTGTATGCTAGGGAAAATTATAGATTTAAGGTTCAGGCCTGTTCTAATTGCTCTGTCCTCACTGTGCGAGCTAGGCTGTCGGTGAAAGATATCAATTTTAACCGACTTCCCTTCGGTTTATAATTTTTTGTTAGATCTGTTCCATCTCTGCCTTATGCTCTTAGTAGAAAGTGATCTTAGAAAGCTGGACACTTTCTTCTTTGATTTGTTCTGTTGTGAAGCTGATAGTATAAATAAAATTGGTAGTTTTGTTTTACAACTAAGTTTGATAAACTTCTCTTTCTGCCTTACCCTACCCTCTTTGTTTTACCGTGAAATGATCCATTTTTATTTTCTTTTAAATTTGTCTTTTATTTAAATCTGTCGACCCATAAGAGCTAGATCAAAGAATTAATTTTAAATCTGATTGTCAACAAGTGACAACTTCTAAACATTACTGAACAAGTTCAGTGAGCCCGTTGTAAGGTAACAGACAGTCCATATTGAAAACTATTCCAGAAGCGGAAAAGAGTGAATTGACATTCGACCCAACTCTGTAACTCACACCTTGGATAACCAGCTAGATCCTAAAGTGAGTGGGATTTATCCCGTATAAGTGTTATCAGAGTTTCATGCTCATTCTTCACAGGGTGTGTATAAAAGTCGGACCAACACCAACCAACTCAAATATTTCTGATAATGCTCAACCACAAATATGACATAACAATGATACTCATGATCTTCTCAAGTTCAAGTTCTTTGCATAACCAATGGGCTTTAATTGTTGGACATTTTGAGTCCCTAAGCTAAAATGTTGTCATTGATGTCAAAAGAGCATTTAAATGTCAAAAGGATCTATGAAGGGTTTTTGTGAAAACCAAGGTAGGAAAAATAAAAGGTTTTAGTTAAAACCATGGCCAACAAATTTGATCTAGGTTTTCCTTAAAACCCAAGTTAGGCTTTCGTTTCATCAAAAAAAGTGCCCCGGTGATGGAGTTATTTTAGTTTTAATATTTGGTTTAAATTTAAATTATTTAAAATTTAAATTTAAATGCAAATTTTCCTGTCGACGTCATAAAGCAAACATAAATTCATATTTTCATCGACGTCTTCTAAGTGTTTTAAACACTATATAAAGGGGTGCTAAATAAATAAATATTTTATCCTTGCTCTTGTGATAAATTTTTGGCATTCGAATAAGTCTATGAGCTCGTGCGAATTTTGAGAAGAGAAGCAACAAAGAAAATGACAACTCTTGGAAAGTCAAAACGTGGTGGGAAGCATGGCGCATTGGCAAATCATTTTGGCTAAGGGACAAGGCAGAGCAAACACTAGGGATCGAATCCCTTGGATGACGTTTCAGAAGGCGTGTGGAAAGTGCTTTGGCACTTTGTCTTTTATAGAATGTGGAGGAAGGTTTAAGGCACTTTGGGCCTTTGTATTTCCAACGAGGGCCTAGCTTGTGTGGAATATTATCTGCAGCTAAGACGCTCACGGTGTTGCAATTTGGGGGTTCGAATCCCCTTGAGGAGGTAATTACATTTTGCATTTAAATAATTTTTATTAGCCCTAAAGTTTGGAGTTATAAGGTAGTTAATGGAAATTAAAGTTTGTTATTAGGGCTGTGATTATTATTGCAAAGCATAATTGGTTTATGATTTATTTTATGGTTATGGAGAATTAATTTTAGGAGAAATAAGGAGTTTTTTTTTTAAAAGCAATTTTGAGAGGTTTATTATTTTTGATAAGGGCTCTAGTTAATGATTTATTTTGTGATTATTTAAAGTCCATTAACCCTTGTTTAGATTGGAAAGGAAAGTTGTGTTTAAGTGTGGTAGAATTTGTGGAAAAATTATTGGCATCAAAAAGGTATGGGCACATTCTCCTATTCATTGTTTATGGTGGTTGATTTCTGCGATATCATTGGAGAGAAAAGGATTGATTATGGTTTCCTTTGAGAAAATGATTGGTTGAATGCTTCAAGGTTTTCTGGTTTGTGAGTTGTATTTAAACCTTGTTTTATTAGCATTATTATTGAAGCCCATTGATGATGAAATAAACTTGAACATGAGTTAGAAAAGAACATGAGTATCATTGCTATGTGAGACTTGTGCTTGAGCATCGTTGGAAACATTTTTAGTTGGTTAATACATGCTTGGACTAGGGTTTGTGAAAAAGGATTGTTTCTTGAGGTGATTGGTTGATTTGGGTTGGTTAATACATGCTTGGACTAGGGTTTGTGAGAACGTATTGTTCCTTGAGTTGATTGGTTGAGTTGAGTTGATTAAGCCTATTCAAGTGGATGCATGTGGTTTTTCAAGTTCCTAGAAACAAACTATTCAATATTTTGATTTGAGTTGAGATTGAGGTTGATTTGAGTTGATATTGAGATCTGAGTATAGAACATATAGAGTCTCTAACAATTCTCTTAATGCTTCTATTGAGTTGATATTGGGATTTGAGTATAGAACATATAGAGTCTCTAACAATTCTCTTTATGCTTCTATGATATTGATTTGAGATATTGATTGTACATTGAGCTTAGAACATATTGAGTCTCTAAAAATTCTCTTTATGATTCTATGTGATTGAGACAAGTCTTTGAGAAGACTTATGGATTGTTTTGAGTTAAGATATTGTGAAATCTTGCTATATAGATTTGAGCAAGTTCTATAGAGGACTTATTGAGTAGATTTGAGAAAGTCCTATAGAGGAATTATTGAGCAAATTTGAGCAAGTCCTAGAGAGGAATTATTGAGCAGATTTGAGCAAGTCCTAGAGAGGATTTGTTGAGCATATTTGGACAAGTTCTGTGTGAACTTGTTGAGAATATTTGGACAAGTTCTGTGTGAACTTGTTGAGAAGATTTGGACAAGTTCTATGTGAACCTGTTGAGCAGATTTAGACAGGTTTTGTGTGAACATGTTGGGTAGATTTGGATAGTTTTTGTGTGAACCTGTTGAGCAGATTTGAGCAGGTTCTAGGTGAACCTATTGAGTAGAATTGTACTAGACCGATTGTACTATGTTTAGTGTAAGAGATTGAGTAGAACTATGCTAGACTGAATAAACTGTGTTTGGTATAGTATTGAGATAAAGCTTTGGAGGTGACAAAGTATAGAGGATAGAGTCTCAGTGGATAGAGATCCAGTAGCCAGGATAATTTAAGACAGATCAGAGTGAGGAGTCTTCAAGTGGAGAGAGATCCACAAGTCAGTGCAACAGAGATACAAAGTCTTCTAGAAGATCACTAACTAGAGCATAAGGGGAAATATTTCTCCTATGGAAGAGATCCAAGAACTTGAGATTTAGGGGATCAACATCTCCTTTGGACTAAGGTCCATAAACATTGTAATTTGGAAAATATTCCCAAGAGATTATTTGAGAAATATTTAGAAGAAATATTTTCTCTATGGAGGTAGCCTACACTTGGAAATGAAGTTTGGGATGCAGTGGAACTTGGATATGATTCTACAATCAATCCTATGATAGATAAGTAAGGTAAGCTTCTTATACATACAAATTCAAGAGCTATGAATGCAATTATAAAAGGATTGGGTAGATCAGAATCTATGAAGGTTATGTATTGTAAAACAACAAAAGATATGTGGGATCTACTACATGATATATATGAGGGTGATAAAGGTGTCAAGAAAGCTATGATCAAAAATATCAAAGAAGAATTTGAGAACTTAAGAATGAGAGATGATGAAAATATTCATGATTATCTCAGTAATATTGATGAACTTGTACATGAAATGAGAGGTATTGGAATGAAGATTGATGAATCATATGCTTGTGATAAGATTTTGATAACTCTTCCAAAAAGTTATAGTGAAAAAGTTTCTGCTATTGAAACATCAATTGATAGTGATTCTTTGACAAGGAATTCTTTGCTTGGTATGCTTCCTACTTTTGAGATAAGAAAAAAAGATCCTATTCCTCCGAAATAAGTTGCTTTCAAAGTGGAAAAAAAGAAAAAGGGAAAGAAAATAGAATCAATAAGTGAGTCATCTAGTGATGAAGAAGATAACTATGGTAGAAGAGATAAAGGGTTCAAAAGACCAATAGATATGAGATCAGTTAAGTGCTTTAATTGTGGCAAGTTTGGACATTTTGCAACAAAGTGCAAAGAGCCAAAGTACAATAGTGATGAAGAAAAATAGGATCACAAGTACATGGAATCAGAAAAACACAAGTACTAGAAGAAATGCAAGGATGGACAGAACAAACAAGGAAATAAGTTTTTCCAAATGCAAAAGAAAAGCTACTATGCGGATAATGCATGTAAGTACTCATTTAATAGTGATGCTAGTTTTTTAGACAATGATAGATATGAAGTCTTGTTCATGATTGAAGAAAAGGATCAAACTAAGAAAAAGACTCCAGTTATTCTTAAGTGTTTTCGATGTGGTAAATTTAGACATATTGAATATGATTGCACAAGAGATGCTTATAGTTTTAGTGATGATGATTTTGAAGATGCACTTGATAGATCAAATGAGAATCTTCTAATGGCTTTAGAAGATGAAGAGTTGAGTGATCCTATAGAAAGCAAGTCAAAAGAAATAAATGATATGGACAAACGCAAAAAAATAGACTACTCAATAGAGAATGGTTATGATCTCAAGGGAGAACTTATCCATGCCCTTGACACAGTAAAAAAGGTAAGAAAGCAACACTCTAAGATTTAAAGTCAATTTCAAGAATGTGATGAAGGAAGATTATTGCTCATAGAGGACTTAGAAAAGTCAAAGGCTAAGGCAAGTAAGTTCAAGGATAAGTTAGAAGCAAATATTTTGGAATGTGAGAAGTTAGCACAAGAAGTGGCTACTCTAAAGAACAATTTACAGGAATCCAAGATCAAGATGAAGAGTTTCACAAATAACTCTAAGAACTTGTATAAGTTCATTTGTGGACAGCAGAGAACATCATGTTCAACAGGTCTTGGTTTTGGAAAGAAACAATAAAAAGCAAAGTCTACTTCAAGTCTTCAAGAAGAAACAACATCAGAAGAAGATACTTTAGAAGAGGGATTCTCAGATTCAAGTGAAAGTGAAACTTCTAAGGATGAATTAGATTGCAGTGAGTCCAACATGGACAATGGGAAAAGAAGATATAGATGGAACAACAATCAAATCAGGAGACCAATGAAGGAAGCTTCAATTGGAGATGCTTCTCATGTCAAAGGTTTGGGCATATGGCTTCATAGTGTAGATCACATGAAAGATAGGTATATGGAAGAGAACAAATTTTTCAAGGATATTGCTATTCATGTAATGAGTTTTGTCATAAGGCAATGAATTACAAAATTCATGATAGAAGAGGATATGACTTCACTAGGAGAAATCCCAAGACTATTGCACATCCAAGAATAATAGCATTGTGTTATAAGTGAAATAATGATGGTCACATAACAAGATGGTGTAGAGAAAATATTCCAGAAATAGGCATGAACAAGAATAGGAACATGAACATGAACATGAACATGAATAGGAACAGGAGTATGAACATGAACAGGAACAAGAATATGAACAAGAACAGGAACATGAAAATGAACAGAAACAAGAAGACGAATAGGAACAAAGACTCAGAAAAGAAAAGAGACTCAAAGAAGAATGAGAACAAGAACAGGAACATGGATGAGAACAAGAACAGGAATAGGAATAGGGATGATAACTTGGAAATAAATAATGAGAGGATCCAACAAAAAGGAAGAGGAAAAGACAAAGGTAGAGAATAGTTCTTTCGAGGAGTAGAAATACTCCCACCCTAGAATTAACCACATCATGTGGAGGTGGGGGAGGGGCTAACCTAAGAGGCTTAATTCTTAGCCCCGAGCCCCAAAGGTGACCCTTTGCCATTGATGTCAAAGGGGGAGATATTTGTGTATTATGGGGGGAGTTTTTGGATATGAGGAGAGATTTGAGCCAGGGGAAGCAAAGTCCCAGGGGGAGCAAAAAATAAGGTTAGAATTCAATAAAAGGATTTGGGTTGCAATCAATGAAAAAGGGGGATATTTTTGGATATTTTGAGTCCCTAAGCTAAAATGTTGTCATTGATGTAAAAAGAGCATTTAAATGTCAAAAGGATCTATGAAGGGTTTTTTGTGAAAACCAAGGTAGGAAAAATAAAAGGTTTTAGTTAAAACCATGGACAACAGATTTGATCCGGGGTTTTCTTAAAACCCAAGTTAGGCATTTGTTTCATCAAAAAAGGTACCCCGATGATGGAGTTATTTGAGTTTAATATTTGGTTTAAATTTTAATTATTTAAAATTTAAATTCAAATTTAAATTTAAATGCAAATTTTCCCACCGATGTCATCAAGAAAACATAAATTCATATTTCCATCGACGTCTTCGAAGTGTTTTAAACACTATATAAAGGGGTGGTAAATAAATCAAAGTTTTATCCTTGCTCTTGCGATAAATGTTTGGCATTCGAATAAGTCCATGAGCTCATGCAAATTATGATAAGAGAACCAACAAAGAAAATGACAGTGCTTGGAAAGTCAACATGTGGTGGGAAGCGTGGCACATTGGCAAATCATTTTGGCTAAGGGACAAGGTAGCGCAAACACTAGGGATCGAATACCTTGGATGGTGTTTCGAAAGGTGTGTGGAAAGTGCTTTTGCACTTTGTCCTTTACGGAAGGTGGAGGAAGGTTTAAGGCACTTTGGGCCTTTGCCTTTCCAACGAGCACCTAGCTTGTGTGGAATATTAGTCATGGCTAAGATGCTCATGGTGTGGCAAGTCGGGGGTTCAAATCCCCTTAAGGAGGTAATTACGTTTTGTATTTAAATAATTTTTATTAGCCCTAAAGTTTGGAGTTATAAGGTATTTAATGGAAATTAAAGTTTGTTATTAGGGCTGTGATTATTATTGCAAAGCATAATTGGTTTATGATTTATTTGATGGTTATGGAGAATTAATTTTAGGAGAAATAAGGAGTTGTTTTTTTTTTTAAATTAATTTTGAGAGGTTTATTATATTTGATAAGGGTTTTAATAAAAGGGACTTTGGTGGATGTTTTTATTAACTTGGAGTAAAAAGGATGTAATTTGAGTAATGCTTTATTTTGTGATTATTTAAAGTCCATTAATCCTTTTTTAGATTGAAAAGGAAAGTTGTGTTTAAGTGTGGCAGATTTTGTGGACAACTTATTGGCATCAAAAAGGTATGGGCACATTCTCTTATTAATTTTTTATGGTGGTTGATTTCTGAAATATCATTGGAGAGAAAAGGATTGATTATGGTTTCCTTTGAGAAAATGATTGGTTGAATGCGTCAAGGTTTTCTGGTTTGTGAGTTGTATTTAAACCTTGTTTTATTAGCATTGTTGTTGAAGCCCATTGATGATGAAATGAGCTTGAACTTGAGTTAGAAAAGAATAGGAGTATCATTGCTATGTGAGACTTGTGCTTGAGCATCATTGGAAACATTTTGATTTGGTTAATACATGCTTGGACTAGGGTTTGTGAAAAAGGATTGTTACTTGAGGTGATTGGTTGAGTTGAGTTGGTTAATACATGCTTGGACTAGGGTTTGTGAGAAAGCATTGTTCCTTGAGATGATTGGTTGAGTTGAGTTGATTAAGCCTAGTCAAGTGGATGCTTGTGGTTGTTCAAGTTCCTAGAAACAAACTATTCAATATTTTGATCTGAGTTGAGATTGATTTGAGTTGAGATTGATGTTGATTTGAGTTGAGATTGAGATATGAGTATAGAACATATAGAGTCTCTAACAATTCTCCTGATGCTTCTAGTGAGTTGAGATTGGGATTTGAGTATAGAACATATAGAGTCTCTAAAAATTCTATTTATGCTTCTATGATATTGATTTGAGATATTGATTGTACAATGAGCTTAGAACATATTGAGTCTCTAACAATTCTCTTTATGATTCTATGTGATTGAGACAAGTCTTTGAGAAGACTTGTGGACTGTTTTAAGTTAAGCTTTTGTGAAAGCTTGTTATGCAGATTTGAGAAAGTCCTATAGAGGACTTATTGAGTAGATTTGAGCAAGTCCTATAGAGGACTTATTGACCAGATTTGAGCAAGTCCTAGAGAGGACTTATTGAGAAAATTTGAGCAAGTCCTAGAGAAAATTTGTTGAGCAGATTTGGATAAGTTCTGTGTGAACTTGTTGAGCAGATCTGGAAAAATTCTGTGTGAACCTGTTGAGTAGATTTGGACAAGTTTTGTGTGAACCTATTGAGCAGATTTGGAAAATTTTGTGTTGAACTGTTGAGCAAATTTGAGCAGGTTCTAAGTGAAACTATTGAGCAGAATTTTACTAGAGTGATTGTACTATGTTTAGTGCAAGATATTGAGCAAAACTATGTTATACCGACTAAACTATGTTTGGTAAAGTATTGAGACAGAGCTTTGGAGGTGACAGAGTATAGAGGACAAAGTATCAGTGGATAGAGATCCAAAATCTAGGACAATTGAAGATAAATCTAAGTGAGGAGTCTTCAAGTGGAGAGAGATCCACTAGTCAGTGTAGCAGAGAGACAAAGTCTTCTAAAATATCACTAGCCAGAGTAGAAGGGGAAAGAGTTCTCCTATGGAAGAGATCCATGAACTTGAGATTTAGGGAATCACCATCTCCTTTGGATCGAGGTCCATAAACATTGTAATTTGGGAAATATTCCCAAGATATTATTTGAGAAATATTTAGAAGAAATTTTTTCTCTGTGGAGGTAGCCCACATTGGGTGAACCACGCTAAATTTGTGTCTCTATTGTGTGTGGATTTTTTTGCATTGCTTTAATTATTGCTATTTATACTGCTATCTATATATTGCATAATATTGATTTGATAAGAAAAGTAAAAAGTGGTCTTATATTGTTCAACCCCCCTCTCAGTATAAGCTTGTGTTCTTCATCAAAAACAATGCTAATAAAACATTCTTCAAATAACAATGACACTCATGTTATTTTCAAGTTCTTTGCATAACCAATGGGCTTTAAAAACTATGCTTATAAAACAAGGTTTAACCACAACTCTCAAACTAGAAAACCTTGAAGCATTCAACCAACCACTTTCTAAAATGAAACCACAATCAATCCTTTTCTCTCCAATGATATTTTAGAAATCAACCACCATAATCAATCAATAGGATAATGTTCCCATACCTTTTATGAAGATGAAGAAACCCCTTTACAAAAATAGAAATATCTCTTTACATACACTTATTTATCCATCTAATAAAGTTAATCAAATAGCCCTCAAAATAAGCTTTCCAATGATATATAATATGGTATACTTCTAAAAGAGGAAAACACCAAAAATTTCTCTTTTTCTAAAAGTGCATTTCAACCTTTATATCTTGCCTTCCAAGTAAATAAAAATTTAATCAAACATTATTCCCTTAGCATCACCTTATTCCTCCAACATTAGGCAATAATAAAAAATATTCAATAAAACGTTTACTTGCCTCTTAGAGGGAATCGAACCCTCGTCACTGCCCACTAAACACCACAATCATGGTGCCAAAGACCACGTGAGCTATCTACTCACATAGGACAGAAAGAAAAAATGCTCCCTATATTTTGCTACCCTTGATCATGCCAAAAATGTGTGCCAAATGCTCTTCTTCCTCACTCTATGAAAATTTAACTTGGTGGGAATCGAACGCATGCCCTGTCACAACCAAAAACTCCACGCTTTCCAATCCCACCGTTGGACCATGCTGTCACATCGAAGGATTTCGGGGCTTTTGCTTTTTGTTCTCTTCATTTGATGCTTAGTATTTTTTTTTATTTGTGGAAAACATCCCAAAAGGGATTCCACTTTCGGGTAAGACCCAAGGAGGCAGGGTATCCATTCCATCAAAAATACCTAGTACTCGGACCTAGCCTACCACCTTTGACATACTCAAGGAGCAAACAAACACACAAAACCAATTTAAAAATAGGTATATAAATAAGTAAATAACAACAAAAATAATAAAATAAAATAAAAAACATGCTCCTTGAGTGTTTCAAAAATAAAAACACAACCAAACACACACAATAAGATAAAAGAAACCACAATACAAACCACATAGAAAAACACAAGAACCACATAACAAAACAAAAACAAGACAAAAACAATAGAACACTACAAAGACATAACCCAAAAAAACATGAAAAATAAACACAACCAAAACCTAAAAAATAAAATAAAAAAAATAAAAATAAAAATAAAAAACAACCTACATCAGACAATAAACAAAAACAAAAAACATAGAAAACACTCATACATAAAAACATGAATTAACACAAACAAAGAGAAACCCAAGAACAAGAATGAAAAAACACAAGAACAATAACAAAAAACATTAAAAAAAAAAACACAAAACAAAAAAAACACAAGAACAACAAAAAACAACACAAAGAACACAAAAACAAAACAAAACAAAAGAACCCACCCACCTTAAAAAACTAAACAAAAAAAAGAACAAAAAAAAAAAAAAGAAAAAAAAGAACATAACAAATACCTATCTAGACCAGAAGACTATTAAGGAAAGAATCAATAGAGGAAACAAAATAAAGAATAGAATGAGCTAGGGAACTAAAAAAAACTGAATGGACCAAAGAGAAGCAAAAAAAAAAAAACAAGAAGAAACTAGGTACCTTCAAAACTGGAGCCATCCAAAGAAATGATAGAAAGAAGAGCTTCCCTAATTTGAGAAGCCCACCATCTAGGAGGGTGGCCATAACAAGTAAGATCACCTTTGTCCAAATCCCAATTAGCTAAAGCATCAGCACTCTTGTTTTGATCTCTGACCACATGATTGTAATCAAATTTCAAAAATCCCATCTGGATTAATTGAATCTTCTCAATAATTCTTTTTATTCTCCAATCCACCTTATGATTCTTAGAAGGAGTCTTCAAGAGATTAATCATAAGTTGAGAGTCAGACTCAACTAAAACATTTTCCCATCCAACCTTAGTAGCCTCCTGAAGGCCTTTGAGGATACCATACCCCTTAGCAAGGTTATTGGAAAGAATACCAAAATTCTCAACAAAAGTAAAAACCAGGGAACCATCTGAAAGTCTACCAATTCCTCCTACACTGGCTTTTACAGGGTTCCCTCTAGAGGCTCCATCAGTATTGACTTTTCCAAATTCCTTAGGAGGAGGTTGCCAATTTCTTGTCCTATCCATCTTACTAATACTCACATTCCCTTTAAGTTGGTTGCCCTTAGAATATTTAATCTTCAATATTTGCATCACTTGATCCCATATTTGGTGGGAGTTTTGGGGCTGATTAAGGAGTTGATGGACCGATTCAACTAAGTTGGCTATGGTATTTTGACAAATATAGTGAATATCCTTCCTATCTTGATTAAAAATTCAGTTGTTCCTTTCATTCCAAATATTTCAAAGAAGAATGGTAGAACCCATCCAAACTAACTGCCTAATAAAATGACCAACACCCTCTTGATTAGGCCAATCCCTCCAAAGTTGTTCAAAAGTAAAAAAATTGGACCACTATAAGCCAAGTAAAGTGGTCATTCTCCTCCATAGCTCAGAGGCTAAAGTACACTCAATAAAAATATGGTTGAGAGTTTCTACATTCTCTTCACACATTTCACATCTAAAATGGCCATGAAAACCACGCTTCATAAGTTGCTCACCAGTAACCACCCTACATTGCAATAAAAGCCAATTAAAGAACCCCACCTTAGGCCAGAGCTTTTGAGCCCACAATAGAGAAAATATGTTAGAAGAATGGTTGGGATTATTATGGCATAAGTTCAAATAAACTTGAGCAACTAAATACTCACCCTTAGTAGTTTTGTTCCATCCAAAACAATCTTTTTCATGGGACCAAGATAGGGATATCATATGAAGGATGCCTTGGATATCTTGTCTTTGCCTTTCTGGGATTTGAATAGGTGATGCTTAGTCTTTTGAATTGAAAGCCTTTGCATATATATATGCAACCTTCCTTTAATTTCACATACGTCAGCGCCTTTAATTGTTAATTTCCTTTTGATGGTGCATGGTTTTTATGACATCGACGATGACTTTAATTTTAATTTTAAAATTAAAATTTTAAAATTAAAATTAAAATTAAAATTTAAAATTAAAATTAAAATTTTAAATAATTAAAATTTAAACTAAATATTTAAAATTAAATATCTCCATCACCGGGGCACATTTTTTGATGAAACGAAAGGCCAACCTGGGTTTTAAGAAAAACCCATTTCAAATATGCCATCCATGGTTTTAAATTTAATCTTTTATTTTGCTTGCCTTGGTTTTCACAAAAACCCTGTATATATCCATGCTTTCCAAAATATCATAAATGCTTATTTATGAAATACTTTGGCCACCAAAAATCAATGTGATCCATGTGACATCAATGATCCATGTGACATCAATGAAAACATAAAATACCTCAAATTTCCAACAATCCGCCCCTTTGTCATTGATGGCAACACCTCTAATGCAAAAACCAAAATCACTATAAAAACCATATCTGAGAATCAAAGCTGCTCCCCCTAACTCAATACTCTCTATGGAGGCTACTTCCCCTAACTAAATGCTCTCTTTGGAGGCTGCTCCCCCTAACTCAATGCTCTCCCCCTAACTCAAATCTCTCCCCCTTTGACATCAATGGCAAAAGGCACACCTATGGAGCTAAAATATATGACTCTTAAGCTTAGCCCCGTCACCATCTTCTCTCTTGAGGTGATTAATTTTGGGGTGGGAGTACTTTTAATCCCATATTACATTGTTTCTTTCCTCTATCAACTTCCTTCCATGTTTTTCTGATATCCTTCTCTTGATGAATTACTTGATTTTCTTGTCTAGAACCTGTTTGACCTTCTTTCCTTGAACCTATTTGAAATTGAGTCCTACACCATTTTGTAATATGTCCAAAGTTATTGAAATTAAAACACTTGATATTGTAGCCTTTGGATGGTGCCCAAATTCTGAATTCTTTCTTGAAATAATTTCCATATCCATTCCTTTCTTGAAACCTGTATTGTGAAGCTTTGTTTTCATGACCATTATGACCATGACTTATGAATTGTGTAGCTCTAAAACCAAAACCATTTTGCTCATTTTATTTGCACTGAGAAGCTCTATGACAAATATTGTTGCATAAGAAGCAATGTCCCTGAAAACCATACCTTATTCCTTTGAAGTTTCTTCTAGCAAAATCAAATTTTTTTGATCCATGGACCCTGCAGTGTATAGCCCTGTGTCCAAATCCATTACAAGAAAAACAATTTACTTGAAAAGCCCTTTGTTCATGCCTTAGTTCCTCATACCTTTCTTGATCATTTTCCCTATGATAATTATCAACTTGTGCATTGAATCCTTGAACCTTATTTTTAGTATCTAAATAATTTTCCTTAATTTCATCCTTGCTTTCCTCTTCAAGTATTTATTTTCCTTTTGAACTTGATTCACCTATCTCAAAACAAGATCCAAATTGAATATTTGGAGCCATAGGGACTTTGGAACTTTCTTCATAATACTTAGGTGCTTCCTTGCTTTCATATTTTAGAACTTCCTTTCCTTTTGAGTGTGATTCCCCAAACCTGAAATATGAGACCTTTGGTGCTTTGGAATCTTTCTCTTCTTTCTCTTCATTTGTGTGAAGTAGGAAATTGGCATCCATATTTATTGTCTCTAAAATACGTGTTTCCTTCTTATTGAAAATATCTTGACCTTTTGAGTCATGTGATGGATCAAACTTCTCACGTATGGAACATCTCAATTCTTTTAGATTCTCCTTAACCTCATGTAGTTGCTCATGGATATTATTGAAGTCTTCCTTTAGATCAGCTGAGACATCTATATTTCTTATAATATTCTCTTGTATAACTTCTTATGTTTGGAATGAATGTTATTCTTCTACTTGTTTTATCCCATAGAAAAATCCTTCTTCATCTTCACTGTCACTAAGATCATTATAATCTTCTATAGCAAACAAAATCTCAAGTTTTATTTGACCATGCATGTTTCCTTGATGTGTCATCTCATCTTCACTATCATTGAATCCATTGCAATATCCTGATCTATGATCTCTTTGACCACACACAAAGCACTGTTCTCTTTCACCTTCTATTCCAAGGAATATATGTTCTTCCTTTTCATCATCTGACTTGTCTTTATCACTATGATTTGAGCTATCACTTGCTTCTACAATGTAGTAAGATTTATTTACCTTACAAAAAAATTTCTTCTTCTCATACCTGTTTTTATTGTATCTCTCATCTTTTTCATGCTTATGATTTCCATCTTCTTTTCTTTTGACCATGTTTTTCAACATCATTATTTTCTTCATGTGGACACTTATGTGTATAGTGACCAAGATCACCACACTTGTAGAATCTAACTTTCCTCATATCCCTAAAATTCCTTGAGTCCTTATTCCTTTTGATGAAGTTAGCTTCCTCATCATTAACTGGATATCTATCTATCTCTGGATCCTTCCCTTTCTCTTTCTCTGAAGCCTTGAATGTAATCTCTTTTATTGGAACCTGATGCTTACTTACCCTCATCTCATAAGTTGTGAGAGTTCCTTGTAGTTCTTCCATTGTTAGCTTGTTGATATCCATTGTTTCTTCTATTGCTGAAACCTTTGCATCATACTTCATGGGAAGTGATCTCAAAACCTTTTGAGTAACTTTTGATTCTTTCATCTCAAATCCTAGGCCTCTCATGGTGTTATTAATCTCATCAACTCAAAGTAATTTTTTTTTAATATCTTCAAAATATTCCATTTTCGATTCCTCAAATATTTTTTTATGAGTTTGTAGTTTTGAAAAATTTACCTTGGAATCTCTTTCATAAGTATTCCGCAACTTGGTCCACATTTCATTAGATGAATTACATACCATGACCTTTGTAAAATCTATCTCACATAGCCCACTCAAAATATAATTTATTGCCCTTGCATTGATCTCAACCAATTTCTTGATAGTATTATCTACCTTAGGATCACCTTCAACCTTATACTCTTTTTCAACCATCTGCCATACCTCATATCCCTGTGATATCAAGTAGTTCTTCATTCTTATCCTCAAAAAAGCATAATTGTTACCATCAAATGGTGGTGCCTTATTTTTAGATGATCCATTCAATGAATCCATCTGTTTTCTTGTAGAATCTACCCTCAAGTTGTTAGCCTTTTCGAAGGAGCCTGCTCTGATACCAATTGAAGAACACAAGCTTATACTGAGAGGGGGGTGAATAGTATAGCGCCCAATTTTTACTTTTTTTCTAAACCAATATCAATTAATGTCCTTAATTCTAATAACCAAATATAGTAGTGTGCATTAATAAATTAGATAGCAATAGTAAGCAAGAGCACAAGTCACCACACACAATTTGAGACACAAGATTTATTGTGGTTACCCCAATGTGGGGTACTACACAAGATAATCTCCTTATAATATTTCACATAGAAATATGGATCCTTATCTAATACAATGATTACTTTGATCGAGTTATAATGCCATGGTGACGACGATCGAAGGTCCGCATAGTAGCAAGCAAAGTCTACCTCTTGGCAGCTTTCAGCCTTTTTATGGGGGTTTGGTGTTCGACCGTCTGTTTCCCTCCTTTTCCAATTTTTGATTCCACATTTTTCCTTGGAAAATTGTTTCCTGCCCTCCACCCATCCTCTCGTTGCTTCCTACGGCTAGCCAGATACCTTCCCCAACTCCCAAAATTGGGTCACACTAGTGACATGATTCTTGTAGGCACTCCCCATGGTGACACACTTAGAGCCTGATCATTGTAGCAAAGATGTCGAGGGCTCTGTCAGGCCTGGCACCATGGCCAAGCAAGGGCCCCATATCCTAGGCAAGGTTCCAACAGTAGGTGGCAAGCCATCTGTTGCTGACTTGCTCTAAAAAAAAATGAATTCCTATGTCATCTACGACCAGTGAATTCATCACGCAAGGGAATAATATTCTATGCCCTAAATCCCTCATGGAAAACTATGAATCTCGAGATACCAACTCCTTGGTAGGCAAATTCATCGATGGGTGACCTGACTTAGATGCTATTCACAGATGGGTAGCTTCAAAATGGAAGACCCTAGGCAACTTAGAGATCTTGGCAATGACAAGTGGTTTTTTCATGATTCAACTCAATTCCCATGAAGGCGCAGAGCGCATCTTATCCAAAGGGCCATGGTTCTATGGAAGGCAAAGTCTGTTACTAAAAAAATGGCAACCAAAATTCAACCCTAGCTCCCAGAACATCAATTTCACTCCCATATGGGTTAGACTTATAGATATCCCAGCCCTCTTCTTCTATGAAGATGCCTTGCTTGGTCTTTCTAAGGCTATCCGCGAGCTCATGGATATCGACCCAACCACCTAGGCAAGAACTCGACTAACCTAGGCCAGTATTTGTGTGAATATGAACCTAGAAAGTCGGATTCTAGACCACTTGAACCTCATCTATGGTTACTTCAAATGGAAGCAACCACTCTTCTATGAAAACAAGCCAGCTTTTTGCCCTGAGTGCCAATCCCAGGTCCATCTTTAGTTGCAGTACCCCAAAATTTGAATCCCGCCACAGTCAAAACCCACCAGGGACCAGTCAAAGAAGATGCAACATCAACCCCTGCCTATCTTGTTGATGACCATCAAAGCTATTTCTAGACTCCCTCTAGGCCCACTCAATCGTAAGGTAAATAACTATGTTCCTCTAATAAATAAATTCAATCCTTTGCATAGTTCTATTATCAATGAATATTGTGAGGAAGGCGAGATCCCTGCCACCTCTGAACCAACGACCATCCTCTCACCCCCTCGACCTCCCCTGGTCTTTCCCCCTACCATCCCCATCCATAATTCTCCCCCCATCCTCGATGCCCCCACTTCCCCAAGAATCCCTTAAGGCCCGCCTCCCATCTCTCCTCCTTCGTCCCCCCCTTGGGTCCTAAAGACCCAGCCTCTCCTGTGTACTTAGACTCTATCTCTACTGATGATGAAGCCTAGGACCAGTCATACCTTGAGCAAAGTAGTCCCAAGATAACTCAGAGCTCTCAAAAATCCATGATGTATGTAGGAGGAGAAAAAAAATATGAAGACCCTCTTATTCAGACATAAGGAACAAAAATGCGACTGAAGATATAGCCAATGGAACCCAAAAAATGCTATTTCAAGAAACAACAAACATTTCCAAAGATGAAAGTTGAAGAACCAAACTTCCTACTCAGCAAGGAAAAGGGGGCAAGAGAATTTCCAAGAGTTTGAAATGAAATTCCTCTCTTGGAATGTGAGAGGCCTAAATGGGGCAACCAAACAGAGACTGGCTGTAGCCATGAGGAGAGAACATAATACAACCATTTTTATCATTTAGGAAACAAAATTGGGTGATAAATGGTCCCCTAACATTGCTAGAAATATTTGGTGAAACTACGATTTCATTCATTCCCTAGCTTCTGGGATGTCGGGAGGGCTCCCATGTCTCTGGAATCCTGCC
This sequence comes from Wollemia nobilis, assembly GCA_028583015.1. NCBI lineage: Eukaryota > Viridiplantae > Streptophyta > Pinopsida > Araucariales > Araucariaceae > Wollemia > Wollemia nobilis. Next base: position 408,410 of record JAQPPZ010017258.1, read on the forward strand.
AAGCTCCAAGGAAACCTTATTTTGGGTTACGATAGGGTAAGAAACATCCTATTTCAAGATGCTAAATCCCATAATTCTTGGGAGATATCAAATGTTTATGCCCCAAACACCTCTATGGGTAGAGAAGCTTTGTGGAAAATGCTCACTTCAATGAAGCAGGTCTTCGAAGGAACTCCCTGGATCCTGGCAGGGGACTTCAATTGTCCTTTGCACATCAAGGACAAAAAATGAGGGAACAACATCACTCACAGAGATACTATAGACCTAAGAAACTTCATTAATTCTAATGCTCTCATGGATGTCCAACTTCAAGGGTCTCTCTTCACTTGAAGCAATAGAAGGAAGGGCACCAATATGATCCAAGAATGCCTAAACAAATTTTTGCTTTCCCAGGAAGCCCTCCCCTACTTTTTGGATGCCATTTTACAAGCCCTTCCAAAGATAGGCTCTGATCACAGTCCCCTCATATTGGAATCAGGTTCTAGACCACAATTCAATATCCCTTTTAGGTTTGATGTAATGTGGATTCACCACAAGGATCTCAAGGGCTTGATATAGTCATGGTGGAGTTAGAAATTCTTGGGGTTTGCTATTAACTAGGTAACCCAGAAACTAAGGTTCATCAAAGGGAACTTGAAAAAGTGGAATAAGGAAACCTTCGGGAACATATTTTAAGACAAATAGCAGGTCAAATCCTAAATTATCCAGATTGAGGAGTACTTTAAGAAAGGGAAAGGCAATGACAGTCTTAAGGATGAGGAGAGTGCCTTGTTGTCTGAGTACCACAACATCCTCACCAAGGAGTAAAATTTTTGGCACTAGAAGTCAATACAACTTTGGATCAAGGAAGGTGATTCCAATACCAAGTTCTTCCACATCTCAACTTTGAGGCATAGGAGTGCCAATAAGGTCAAAATCCTTGTCTTGTAGGATGGGGTAGCCATTTTGAATATCCATGCAATCTGAGAAGAAGCCATCAATAATTTCAAAAGCCTCCTAGGTTCCATCCCGCTCCAAGCCCCAGAGGCCATAGAATCCCTCCTGGCCATCATCCCCACATCATCTCCCAGGAATAAAATTATTTTCTCCTCAAACCCATCTCCCAGGATGAAGTTCACCAGGCCCTCTTTTCCATGAAGCCCGATAAATCCCCTAGGCTGGAAGGGTTCTTGCCCAAGTTTTTCTAGACCTTCTAGGACATCATGGGGTAGGATATTTCTAATGTCATTAGGGAAATGTAAATCTCTAGGTCTATTCCTAGAGATGTGAATTCCACCTTCTTGGCTCTCATCCCCAAAGGGGCCAATTCCTGATCCCTCCCTGATTATCAGCCCATAAGCCTATGCAATGTCATTTACAAAATCCTCACCAAAGCCCTGGTATCCAGGCTATCCAAAATTCTTCTATACATCATTGACCCATGTTAGGGGAGCATAGTCAAAGGATGAAATATTATCGATGGGGTCATCACCATCCATGAATTGATCCATTCAGCCTAGGCTTCAGACATGACTGCCTTCTTCCTCAAGATGGACATGAACAAGGCCTTTAATAGATTCAATAGGGAATTACTCACCCAAATCCTTCTCAAGTTCAGGTTCCATGAGTCCTGGGTAAACCTGATCTACAACTTCATTTCCTCTTCTTGGTTCTCTATCATGGTAAATGGTTCTGCTGTGGGTTACTTCCCGAGTTATCGGGGCCTAAGGCAGGGTGACCCTCTATCCCCTATTCTATTCATCATCCTGGTAGAGAGTGTGGGGAGAACTATCAAGGAGATCTGCTCCTACAGTCAACTTTTTGGGATTAGGGCAGCGTTCGGGCTTCCCCCCACCACTCACCAGTAGTTTGTCGATGACATGTTGATGGCTACTAAGGCTTTGGTAGTAGATGCCAAGGTGATCAATGATATTCTCAACCACTTCGAGGAAGCTGCTGGCCAGAAAATAAATTACACTAAAAGTAAGTTGTTCTTCATCCATACCTCAGCCAAAATACAGTGCAATATTGCTAGAATCTTGGGATGTTCCATTTATGATTTCTCGACCACTTACCTCAGGCTCCCCATGTTCCATGGCAGGGCCCAACCAACCATGTGGGCAAACATGGTGGAAAAGATCCGTAACAAGTTAGCTAGGTGGAAAGGGGCCCTGATCACCAGTGTAGGGAAGGCAACTTTGGTCAAATATATCTTGCAGAGCATTCCCACATATTTCATGTCTATGTTCAAAATCCTAGCCTCGGTGGGAGAATTTCTTTTGGTCTGTATCGGAGGCCTCAAGAAAGCTCCACCTGGTAGCTTGGGATAAATTTTGCTCCCCCAAAGATTAGGGAGGTCTTGGTCTGTGTCGAATCTCAGTTTCCAACCTAGCTCTCCTAGCCAAGCAAGCTTGGAGAGTAGTGACTAAGGCCAATATTGAATGGGTAAACATCGTGAAAAGAAAGTACCTTCAACACCAGGCCTTCCTCCAAGCGCCTCCCTCGTGCAACAATTCCCATTTATGGAAACCCAACACTCATACCTAGAACATCATCCTTGAGGGGTCTTCCTGGAAGCTGGGTAATGGGGCCAACATCAACTTTTGGGAATATGCCTGGGTCAGGAATTCCCCCCTCATCAGTAATCTAGTTTTGATCCCTGTGAGATATTTAATTGATAGCAGATTCAAGCTTAGGGTTGTAGACTTCATTTCCTCTAGGTAAAACACTGAACTGCTTAGGTATGCAATCCAGTGATCTACTTAGCTAGGCAACACACTGATCTACTTAGGTAGGCAATCCATTGATCTGCTTAGCTAGGCAACACACTGATCTACTCAGGTAGGCAATCCACTGATCTACTCAGCTAGGCAACACACTGATCTTCTTAGCTAGGCAACACACTGATCTTATTAGCTAGGTACTCCACTGATCTGCTCAACCAGCTCACATAAAACTTGTCCAAATCTACTCAACAAGCTCACATAGAACTTGTCCAAATCTTCTCAATAGGCTCACACAGAACTTATCCAAATCTGTTCAACAAGCTCATACAGAACTTGTCCAAATATGGTCAATAAGTTCACACAAAAATCATCCAAATATGCTCAAAAAGCTCACACAAAAGTTTTCCAAATCTACTCAAAAAGTTCACACAAAATTCATCCAAATATGCTCAACAAGCTCACACAGAACTTGTTCAAATTTTCTCAACAAGCTCACACAGAAATTGTCTAAATCTATCCCAAAAGCCTTCTCAAAGGCTCAATAAATCATACTCAAGTAGTACTCAAATTTCATCCACAAATCTTATGAAGGCAAGTCTCAAAGATGAAGTCAATAATGAATGGTAATACACTCTTCAAAGGATGACAACTATGATCCACAATGATCTCAACTCAAATAAATCTCATAGAAGCATAAAAAGAATTGTTAGAGACTCAATATGTTCTATACTCAAATCCACTATCTTTCTCAACTCAAGGCAATCTCATAGAAGCATAAAGAGAATTTTTAGAGACTCAATATGTTCTATCCTCAAATCTCAATCTCAATTTAAATCCAGAATTTAGAATAGTTTGTTTCATGGAACTTGAACAACCACTTCACACAATCACTTGACTAGGCTCAAACAACTCTTCTCAACCAACTACCACAAGGAACAATTCTTTCTTACAAACCCTAGTCCAAGCATGTATCAACCAACTCAAATGTTTCCAACAATGCTCAACCACAAATCTCACATAAAAATGATACTCATGTTCTTCTCAAGTTCAAGTTATTTGTATAACCAATGGGCTTAAAAAATAATGCTAATAAAATATTCTTCACATAACAATGATACTCATGTTATTTTCAAGTTCTTTGCATAACCAATGGGCTTTAAAAACTATGCTTATAAAATAAGGTTTAACTACAACTCTCAAACTAGAAAACCTTGAAGCATTCAACCAACCACTTTCAAAAAGGAAACCACAATCAATCCTTTTATCTCCAATGATATTTCAGAAATCAACCACCATAATCAATCAATAGGAGAATGTGACCATACCTTTTATGAAGATGAAGAAACCCCTTTACAAAAATAGAAATATCTCTTTAGATACACCTTATTTCTCCATCTAATAAAGTTAATCAAATAGCCCTCGAAATAAGCTTTCCAACGATATATAATATGGTATACTTCTAAAATAGGAAAACACCAAAAAAAATTCTTTTTCTAAAAGTGCATTTCAACCCTTATATCTTGCCTTCCAAGTAAATAAAAATTTAATCAAACATTATTCCCTTAGCATCACCTTATTCCTCCAACATTAGGCAATAAGAAAAATATTCAATAAAACATTTACTTACCTCTTATAAGGAATCGAACCCTCGTCACTACCCACTCAACACTACAACTACAATGCCAAAGACCACGTGAGCTATTTTCTCACATAGGACAGAGAGCAAAAGTGCTCTCTATATTTCGTTGCCCTTGCTCATGAAAAAAACATGCACCAAATTCTCTTCTTCCTCACTCTATGAAAATCAAACCCGGTGGGAATCGAATGCATGCCCTGTCGCAACTAAAAACTCCACGCTTCCCAAGCTCACCGTTGGACCACGCTATCACATCAAAGGATTTTGGAGGTTCCACTTTTTGTTCTCTTCGTTTGATGCTTAGTATTTTGAATTGAAAGCCTTTGCATATATATATGCAACCTTCCTTTAATTTCACATACGTTGGCACCTTTAATTATTAATTTCATTTTGATGGTGCATGGTTTTTATGACGTCGATGATGACTTTAATTTTAATTTTAAAATTAAAATTTAAATTTTAAATAATTAAAATTTAAACTAAATATTTAAAATTAAATATCTCCATCACCGGGGCACCTTTTTCGATGAAAAGAAATGCCAACCTGGGTTTTAATAAAAACACATTTCAAATCTGCCATCCATGGTTTTAAATAAAACATTTTATTTTTCCTGCCTTGGTTTTCACAAAAACCCTGTATATATCCATGCTTTCCAAAATATCAAAAATGCTTATTTATGAAATACTTTGGCCACTAAAACTCAATGTGATTCATGTGACATCAATGATCCATGTGACATCAATGACAACATAAAATATGTTAGGATCCTCAATCCTAACATTATTAGTTAGTATTATTAATCATTTAATTATTATATTATTAACTTATAAAGTGAACCATCACAACCCTTCATAACGTGAACCATCACGTCTCTTCATACGTGAACCATCATGTCTCTTCACCAACGTAGCTTTAGGGTAGATATATATATTAGGTTGGCCATCCATATCAAATCATCCATGAATAATAAGAATAAGAATCATAGATTCTAAGGAGGGAGCCCCCTATAGTGGCAAAGCGATTACAAGGGAGCCCCCTTTGAGTGGCCTGCGATTACATTTACATTAATTTGTTAATAATTTTATAGTAAGACCTTGGGGTCTTACCATTTGGTATCAAAGCCATGTGGGACCCAGTCATGTGGGAATTGCTCAAAGATCTTCATCAAATCACTTTTGTGCGTGAGTATCAAACTCGGTTTGAGGATATCACCAAACACAACACAATATTGGATGAATCAATTCTCATCAATGGCTTCATTAGGGGATTAAAAGAGGAAATTAGAATGGAGGTGACAAGGTTCAATCCCTATACCATGATGCAGACCTATGGATTGGCAAAATTAGCTGAAGATAAAATCAATGCACAACAACGATTAGGGAAACCACTTATGGAAAAATCGTCGACCACTTACATCACTCCCAAACCTATGCATAATGGAAGGGCACAAAGCACTTACACAACCCCCAAATCTAATCGAACTTTACAAATTAAACATCTTAGCTTTGAGGAGATGAAGGAACGACGAGCAAAAGGACTCTGTGATAATTGTGATGAACAATTTGGACCCCACCATAAATGTGCTACACTAACATTGTATTTATTGAAGGAAGTTGATCCTTGTCTCTCCATAGAGCAAGCAGATGAGGTAGTTGTGTCCGAAGCGACCAGTGCACCTACTCACCGCAATGAAGACAATGAGGTCGATGTGCAAGAAGTGATTGATGTACCAAGCAAGGATGAGGTAGACATACCCAAAGTGATCAATGCTAGCCAAACATGCACTCTACAAGACCTACACATACCTTCCTCACCAATAGTGAGTTCTTGCCATATGACCAAACCTATTCGAAACCAACGCAGAGTGACTACACACTCCTTCTCCGTTGGCTCTACCAAGGAACCAAAAAAGGATATGAAATCATTACCATCACTTTTGATGCATCATTCTGAAGTATTTGAGGAACCCCAAGGGTTGCCCTCCCATCGTCATCATGATTTTCCTAAGGAAGATTCTACTATTGTTCTTGGCAACCCCCCGCTAATGCTTCATCCTTCTCGATATCCCTGCCTACGAAAGGATGCCATTAAAAGAGTCCAAGAACTTACACAAATCCTTCTTGGAAAACAAAGGACAAAGCTTCTCACTTTGAGCTTTGAGGACAAAGCTCTTTTTAAGGAGGGTGGCATGTTAGGATCCTCAATCCTAACATTATTAGTTAGTATTAGTTAGTATTATTAATCATTTAATTATTATATTATTAACTTATAAAGTGAACCATCACAACCCTTCATAACGTGAACCATCACGTCTCTTCATACGTGAACCATCATGTCTCTTCACCAACGTAGCTTTAGGGTAGATATATATATTAGGTTGGCCATCCATATCAAATCATCCATGAATAATAAGAAGAATAAGAATCATAGATTCTAAGGAGGGAGCCCCCTATAGTGGCAAAGCGATTACAAGGGAGCCCCCTTTGAGTGGCCTACGATTACATTTACATTAATTTGTTAATAATTTTATAGTAAGACCTTGGGGTCTTACCAAAATACCTCAAATTTCCAACACATGGCAAGCTATTCTAAACCTTCTTAGATGCTCTATTGAATCTTTTGTACCCTTATAGATTGGCAAAATGGCATTAGAAAATACTTAGGATAAGGTCTAGCAGCAATAATAGGATCCAATGGCTGATTACGTATTTCCTTATAACCGTAATTAAAAATTGAAGGCTGAATCATATTGACTTTTGAAACCAACTGCTTTGTCATATTTGCCAAATTTTGTACTTTTGGATTACTGTTATGCATTGTTGCTAGATTCCCATATGTGTGTTGAGGAACCAATGCTTGTTTCAGGTTGGAAGAATTGATATTATTGTTATATGTGGCACCTTGTGAAAGTGGACAACTAACATTGGGAAGAATAGAAGCAAAAGTGTTGACATTTAGAATATTGAGGAATAAATTAAAAATATTTTTGAGTGACACTACTAATTGGAGGAGCTTGCATATTCCTTCCAATGTTGGTGGTAGTAGTAGTATCAATAACCGAGTTGAACTTATCAATATGCACTGATTTAGGCAAGGGGTTTTCCTATCTAAGCATAGGGTAGCTTATAGGAGGATGTGGAGGACTCTCATCTCTTTCAAGTTGATCTTCTTGCTCCATGCCTCCCAATATATTGTCACTATTAGCCTTCATGAAGCCCCAAATATGCTCAAATGATGAAAATATAAAGATACCATTATGCCCCTCATAAGGATCAAAACTCATCTCAGTATCCATGTTGTATTGCTCTTCTAGATCTATGTTAGGATCCTCTCTATAAATATGATAATCTTCTAGAGGAATATAATCAAATTCAAGATGCTTTCGCTGACTTCTAAGGATAGGAGCCATTAGAAAACAAAAGGATAGAAGAGAATGCTAACAATAGAAACAAAAATATTTTTAAAGGTATTATTAAGATTCTTCAATCACACAAAAAAATTTAATGATCTTGTTTAAAGGTTTAAAAGAAAAGGAGGTGTTCACATCGGGTTCACCAAATATGTAGAGGGGGAAAATTGCCCTACCATGTACAATTCCCAAAAAGGTTGGATCAGCAAGAGAGAAGAGAAGCCTTATGGGGTGAACTATGATGGCCATGTTGTTCTCTACACTCAGTGCTAGGGGGGAGGGTTCACAAGGAATAGTTTAAGGACTCGCTCCAAGTCCACAAGAATTTTAGAAATGTTTGATGTATGAGATTCAAGACAAAAACCTAGATTTGTCCTTTCTAGATCTATGCTATAAAAGATAAAAGAACAATGTAGAAATACATAAATTCAAGAATACAAGAGCTAACCCTAAAATGATTCTTCCTTTAAATGCTTTTCTAACGTAGGGTTTTAAATATAAAACCTTTAAGCAAGGGCTCAAGAAGAAATGCATAAATGTAATTAACCTTAAATGCACACTATATGTTGTTTATATTTCAAATACCTAGAACTTAATTAAATATATTTTTATAAAATCAGATCTAGGATTTTACAACAAAAATAAAAGCCCTCAACAAATAGCCTAAAAGACTAATTAGAATACTTAGCTTATCCAATGATTTATCCTTGCTTTTATCCCTTTGTCCAATGCTCTCAATAATACTGATTCGTACAAGATAACTCGACAAACACTTGAAAATAGGATTAGAATTAGGGGGCCTGCTTAGGCACTGTATAACAATACTTGGAGGCACAACAGTCAAGACCCCTAGGTCCTTTTAGCTAACCTTTGATAATTAAAAGTAAAAATTGACCTTTGGAGAAAAGCAAACATAATACAATATAGTAGAACAGAATACATAAATCATAGAATAAAATATGCCACTATGCTCTAGATGCAGTCTATGATGCAATGAAGAAAATAGGAACAATGGATTGCTCCCAATTTTGGCTTAGGTGAAATCATACCCCGTAATGGGAAATCGTGATAACACAAGGTAAAGTCAAGCCCCATAGTAGGTCGGGCATGATTTTGCATAAACTATGTGAAAAATAAAAGATAAGTGTAGAAGCTCGATCATGTCATTCAAAAAATTCAAATATACATTTAGAAGATCAAATTCACTTGGAAGAGAGTGAAAAAGCAAAACAGAAGGGTTTTAGATCTCCCGGATGGTCAATCTCTCCTTAGAGCTCCAACAATAATCCACCAAGAGAGAACAACAATAATCCAATGTAATAGACAATTAATCAAACTCCACACTTCAAAGTTGCTTGTGAAAGAATAAGAAGGATTCCAAGTGAACAAAATAGTTTGCAAGAAATCAAATACGAGCAAGAAATCATCAAGTACCAATTATGTGAGCGTGCGTTAACTTGTGTGTGAAAAGTGAATTTAAACCCTCCTTATATAGCGGATTTGAAGGTAGAAAGAGTGGGAAAACCAAGGAGGATCAGTGTAAAACATGCCAACCCTAAAATATTAGGGTTTTAATGTGTCAAACCCTAAAAAGGTAGAATTTTTCCCTATATGGGCCGACCGCGATATCACAATGCGAAGTCGCACCCCATCACGGATCGAGCACAATTTTGCGTACAGAGGGAAAATAAGAAAAACAAGGGAGAAGCCTTACCCTTACCCTAGGCAAGTCTAAGGGGTCCCCCAGAGGGATTAGGGAAGATTTCCCATGAAGTGGGTCAATTTTCTATGTCTACAGGCATCTACTGAAAGACGTTACTAAAAGAAGGTTGGCTAAGTCAAACCGTCCAACGTCTTGTTGAAGCCATGTCTAGTGACAACGTAGCACTATTACAAGGCATACACAGTCAACAAATTTGACTGATATGTTGGAATTATGCATGATAATGCATATTTATTTAAGTAGTTATAAAGTTGTTATTATAAATTTATAAAATTATTGTACTATTAAGATGTTTAGATTCTAACGCAAGCTTATTTTTTCTCATCCTGGAATGAAGGATGAATAGTTGTATTTGTCATGTCATTATATTATTTAATTTAGAACCTTTGTTATGTTAGTTTATTAGTTTACCAATTGGACCATAGGGATTGTGACAAAGTCCAAGTTGGTTACAAAGTATTATTAGTTTAGCCTTTTTTTTTTGAAAAGATAATGTTTGAATCATCAAGCCAACAAAGCCACATGGAAAAACTTTTGGAAGAAATTTATTAAGAATGTCCAAGTGACATTATAAAGTACAAGACCTGTGAAAAGGTCTAATGCTGAAATGTTGAAATATCAAAATATTGGAATTCTAATGTCTAATGTTCTAATGTTTACACTCTGATATTTTGTATACAATTTCTACTCTGAAGACCTGATGCTCGAAGATATTGTACATTTGAATTTCCAAAAATAAAGCAACAACACTTTTCATCATGTCTTTGGTAACTATGTCATTTGCTTTATTATGATTTACTTTCTTATGTAGTTTTTACTATATTTTTCTGCATTCATAAAGTAAAATAATGTTAGTAGTATTAATGCACATTAGTTACTGAAGTAAAATAGTTTAGGAGAGAAATATTTACACTGTCCTCTAGGAGGTAGGACCCACTCCTAGAGCCAGACCCTATTCTCTTACCCCTAAAATATGATAGGAATAGTCAATACGTAGATTAACTTTACTTTATCAATTAAAATAAATTACACCATCATAGACTATAATATAAAAATATATAGTAAATCAACAAGTTGCACGTGGATCCACATCAGCAAATATAAAAAACATTTAATTAAATATAAATCATACATTGCATTTTATTTCAATTCAACACAATTTATTTTCCTGTAACTGTTATTATTTTATGCAAATCTGAAACTAAGAGAAATAGAATTAAGTCTGAAGATTAATCATTTGTTAAAATCTATATTGGATTACTACCCTTTAAATATTTCATCCTGGGTTGATAAATAAATGTAGAGCTTACAGCTAGATAGATCTACGGGATACAACACTCCTATACTAGCATTGGACAAGACTAGGACCTATCACTAGAAACTAAGTTGACCAAAATTTTAACATGGTTGTAGCAGCTAGTTGTAGGTATTGTTGTGACACCTCAAATATGACATGTTATTGTACAAAAGGAATCTACTCGACTAATATTCAACAAGACACCAATTTGAGTAGAGAATGGCTTTTTTTTTTAATTTTTATCAAATTTTGACCAACTGTAACAATCATAACAAAATGTTGTTACTAGATGGCAGCAAGTTGAGAAAGAAGAAAACCACCAAATTTTGGGCATAGAAGTTAGGAACCATTTTTAATATAATTTCTCTATTTCCTAATCATTCCAAAGTGATAGTTGAGGTACACTAAGGTTTTTTGCTAAGCTAGACTACCTAGTGTAACTCCCGTTTTATCTTCACTTGTTGATTAGGGAAAATAACTATTAGTTAAATATTTTGTTGCTATAACTATTTAACCACATAGGTATTAGAGGGACTTGTCCTCCACCTTCTATATATACCAATAACCTAGTACCTAGCAACATATAGGAGATGAATAGTATTGTTATGTTGCTAATTTTCTACTATAATTTGTATAAGTTATTTGTTGAAATCAATATGCAATACAACTTTGTTACAAATTTGTTGTTGTATTATCTATATATGATCTAAATTGATTCATCTTCCCTTCCATGTTATTCTAAGCAAGGTCCCACTCCGAGTAAGGTGGAATGTACTTTCATTTATGTTTTATTTCATTGCATTACTAGATTAGATTTTGCTATCATTGTTTTGCATTCATAATAGGTAATTAGTTGCATCATTTACTTTCCAAGATAATAAAATAAAAAGATATAATTAGATCCATTTTTATTTCACTAAAATTTATATTAGATTCTTATTTTTTTATACTACATTCATTTCCTACAATATCATTTACTTTTATGCGGTAATTTTTCTATTTCTTGTAAGTGTGTTAGCTCAAATTTTCTTGTTTTCAGTTGTAGTTAGAAGTTTAATTTTATTTTTTGAAGTATAGTAGTTTATAACTCTAAAAACTGACCTAAACCAGATACTTCCTAGCATATATTGCCTATAGGACACCACCCTTGGTTTGAAAAACTGAAAGTGACATTAGTAAAATATGGTAATAATGATACCCATCACTTTTTGGCATCGTTTTTTGGGAGCACGATGTTGCTAGGAAATTATTCAACATCCAATATCATTTATTTTTATTAGATTATTAATCAGTTATTCATGTAGACTTGTGCTAAACCACATCTTCCCAATTGACTATATTGTTCTATAGTTGATCCACATAGTCATGAGTAAATTGTGATCCTAAAATTATGATTGCATGATTAAAGGATTTGGAAATTAAAATGCTCAACCTCATTTCCATTCCTCAACCCAAAGCAATTTTATTTGATCTATTGTTAGATGTATTTCCCTTTTTTAAAGTGGAATCGATATATTGTAAGTAATAGTCACTGTGAGGTGGTCATAAGACTAGGTTATGACCAATCTATTGACCTATGATACTAGGTGATCCTATGTTTGTTCCAAATCAAAGGGAGAATAACTAGGTTAAAACCTAACAAAATATAGTGGTATTGAGAGGTAGTAGGTATTGGAGGTAATTAGGAAATTTTTGGTGAATGCATAGATATAGAGATAGCAAAGGGAGGTTCATCAAAATGAACCTTCAATAGGCCATAGGGGTAGATAAAACATGCTTAGAGGTTGCACAAGAATACCTTGTACCCATAATTGATACTTCAAACAATCCATTACAATCAGACAAAGAAAATATTATTGAATAATCACCACTCGCTTTAGGAATTGAAGTATTCCCTAAATTAGAAGAACCTAATAGTGTTGGCAATTTTGGGTTTGAGATCCTAGCTCCTTGTCTATGAGTTGTCATTGATGTCAAAAGGAAATGGCATTAATGTTAAGAGGATGTGTTGGCTTCAAAGGTGAAAGATTCCAAGAGAATCTTTTTAAGAGAATCCGGAGAGATTCCATTGGATAAGGTTTTTGGATAGGGTTTTTATTAAAACCAAGTTAAATGGTTTTTATTAAAACCAATGGAGGTTCTCTTTATTATTTAATTATTATTTAAAACCCTTCAAGGTTTTAATTAATTAAGGGAGAAATTATTTTTAATTTATTAAAAATATTTAAAGGTTTTTAAACATTTTTTATTCTTAATTTATTAAAATTAATTAAGGGTTTTTAAACCCTTTAGAAAGCAATTTCGATTAAATTCGAAATTACGTTTCTCTATAGCCAACATGTTCTAAAGTCCACGATTGGACTATAAATATGGGAAGGATCCTAAGGTTTAACTCCTCTTGAGATTTTTGAATGCATTAATTTTTGGCTGCGATCGATGCTCTGTTGACGCCACGGAAGAAGAGAGCTCGCGTTTGAAAAACTTACTTAGTGCTTGTTCGTTGAAGTGGTAGGAAGTCTGTCTTAGACTTTGTTAGCCCCTTGTGGGCTAGTGGCAGCATAGGCTGCATTTGGTATTTGCATAGGCGGAGGTCTACGTTTCGATTCCCGTGGAGGGAGCTGTGCATGGATTAAGTCACGTTTTTGTTAAAACATATTTTGTGTCATGTTTTTCGGATTCGTCAAAGGCATCCATTCCACGATTTTCAGATTCATCAAGGGCAGCCATTCCACGATTTTTGGATTCTTCAAGGGCAGCCATTCTAAGGTGTGATTAATTTCTTGATATAATTTTTGGCATTGTTTAGCATTGTTTAAAAGACATAGGAAAAATAAGGGGATATTTCTTTGGTTGTATTTTTGAGATTAGTATTTTGCTATGCTAAAGTTTAAAATGGAGATATAAGGTATAAGTTTTGGTTGTTGTGTTTTTGACTTCTTTGGTGGTTGTTTTCAAAATAAGAGAAGCTAAAAGGTGTATTAAGGAAAGTTTTTATATGCTCATTTATCTTGGTTCTAACCCTAACTTGGTTGGAAGTTTGAGGGTTGTGTGTGGTGACAACTTTAAGGGTCAAGTTTCTTCTACTCCAATAAGGTATGGGCACATTTTTCTTATGAGTATGATTGGTGTATGTTTTCTGAAATAAGGTTGGAGTGAAAAAGTTTTCAACTAGGTTTTCTTTGATTGGGTGTAAATCCTATTTTCTGGTTTGTTGAAGACTACTTATGCATTATTATACTTAAGGAGAGTTTTTGATGAATGCATAATTTTTGGTTTGAGATAGTGGAAGCTTTGTGCACTAGGGTTTGTGAGTCAAGCTACTTGTATTGAGTTGCTTCCATAGAGGTTGTTTGATCAAGTTATTGCTTTACTTGATTCATGATATTGGGCTTACTCCATTGAGTTGATTTGAGCAAGTTATTCTTTGCATTTGGTGATTTTGTGTTGGTGGTTGTTTTGTTCAAATATCTTTGGATGGAAAAGGATTTCTACTTGTTTCCTTTTCTTGTGATGATTGGTTGAATGCTTAAAGGTTAATGTTGAGTTGAATGATGTTGGTTAAACCTTGTCTATAAGCATTGTTGTTAAAGCCCTAATTGGTTGAGAAAATATATTGGTTGTGGAAAGAACATGAGTATCATTGTTATATGATATATTGCTTGTTTGGTAATTGTTGGGTTGTGTTTCATGTTCTTGAGAAAAGCATACTACATCTATCTTATTCTTTTGAGATTGTGATTGAGTTGAGAATGAGATTGGGAGTTAAGTATAGAACATATTGAGTCTCTAACAATTCTCTTTATGCTTCTATGAGGTTGATGAATCACATTGGGTCTCTAACAATTCTCTTTGTGGGTTCATGCTAAGCAAGTTTTTCTTGGTGAACTTGTGAGCTATTTTGGACAGGTTCCATTGGGGACTTGTGAGTAGGTTTTGTACAGGTTTCGTTGGGGACTTGTGAGTAGGTTTTGGACAGGTTTTGGTGGGGACTTGTGAGCAGATTTGGACAGGTCCTAGCAGAGGACTTGTGAGCTGATATTGATAGTTCTATCAGAGAACTTGAGGATAGAGGTACATTGGTTCTATCAGAGAACCTAAGGATAGATTTGGCAAGTCTTTGAGAAGGCTTGTGGACAGAGGATTGATTTGTTCAAGAGTTGGACAAATCTGACAGACAGAGGAAGACTTGTACTAGATTGACTGACTATGTTTGGTACAGGTTGCTGAGCTGTTGTGGATGTGATCATAGAAGGCAGAGGTCTCTTAGGCTAAGCATTGAGGGCAGGTGGTCTTCTGTGGAAAGGAGTTCCACGTGCTGTCAAGAGGTAGAGACAGTTGATATTCTGAGGGATCATATCCAGAGCAGAGGGGAAGGTATCTCCTTTGAGCAGAGGCTCATAAATTCAGATTGGGGGAAGGTATCTCCTTTGAGCAGAGGCTCATAAATTCAGATTTGGGGAAGGTATCTCCTTTGAGCTAAGGCTCATAAACATTGTAATTGGGAAGGTTTCCTAAAGAACTTTGAGATAACTTTTAGAGAAAAGTTTTATGGACGTAGCGCAGGCATTCTGGGTGAACCATGTTAAAATTGGTGTCACTTTGTGGATTATTTTGTGCATTGATTTGATATTTCTTTGGGTATATTGCTTTACTATTTGGAAGTATAAAGGAAAAAGTAAAAAGAGGTATTATACTGTTCACCCTCCCTCTTAGTATAAGCTTGTGTTCTTCAATTGGTATCAGAGCTGGTGCCTTCGAAAAGTTTAACAGCTTGAAGGAAGATCTTACAAGAACACAAATGGCAAGGAAAGGCAAAAGCAAAACCATAAGACACAAGAAGAAGAAAACACACATGGTCATGAAATAAAATGAAGATGAACTCAATGTTGTTGTTTTGGGAAGAATAATGGAAATAGATTCAAGAGATGAATCAAACAGTGGAGAACAGGCTAGATTAATAAAGTTTTGCACCAGATGTGGGAAGACCGGTCACTTTGCAGCTGATTTCTCACAAGGTAGAGAATGTTTTGTTTGTGGTCAACTCGGTCATAATGAACATCATTGCCATGGGTTTAGTAGTAGTGAATATGAAGATGATACGTTCAAAATTGGTGAAGAAATAGATTCAGAACAAGAATGTGATGAAGAAGAAAGTGATGCAGAAGCAAATTGGAAACAAAAACTAATTTCAGCTCTGAGTAAAAAGGTTGAGGATGCAGAAGATATAATCACTAGTTTGAAAGTACAAACAGAAGAATACAAGAAAATTTTTGAAGATCTCAAAATGCAATTAACCAAGAAAATAGAGTATTGCAGTAAGCTAGAAAAATAAATTGACGGTTTAAGAATGCAGACAAAAGAAATGAGTAATAAAGTCGATATATGCAAAAAACATGAAGAGAAATCTAACAAAGTTGTTAGAAATCTGAAGCTGCAAATAGAAGAGTCCAAAAGGAGTGAAGAAACTCTTAGGTCTTAGATCAATGAGAAAGAGACTGTTTGCTGCAAACAAGAAGAAGAGATTGTTTCATTGAAGAAACAACTAGAAGAGGCCAATACAAATCTTAAAATCAAAGATGAGCACAACAATCAAGGAAAGAGGTATTCTCACAAGCACAAGAAGAGTTTCTACCTAGACAAAGCAAGTAAGTGTTCTAGTAGTGATAGTGAAAGTTCTTCAAGTGATAATGAAAATGAGATGTTGTTCAAATCAAAAAAAGAGGAAGAACAGAAACATAGATTCATTATCATGAAATGTCTTAGATGTGGAAATTTTGGTCACCTTGAGGATGATTGCACAAATAATGATTTGGTTTCTAGTATGTATGAGGATGCTTCAGAAAACTATAAGGAAGATGCATGTATGGTTTTTGAAAATGGTAGCACCTCTAGTGATAAGAAATCTGAAAAAGGCTTTGATGATTCAAAAGGAAATCAGATAAAGGATCTTGAAAGTGAACTTATTAGTGCTCTTAGTGCTTTGAAAAATGAAAGAAAGAAGAATGCTAGACTCAAGGATAAGTTAGATGAATGTTGTATGGAGAGAGATGATCTTATTGAAAATCTTGATTTCTCTATAGCTAAGACACAAGAACTCAAGGATGAGTTAGAGTCTAAGGTTCTTGAGTATAGTGAGTTAGAACAGAAAATGGCTTCTTTGAAAAAGGAAACTAAAGAGTACAAGGATAAGCTTTACGAGGTTTCAAGATAGCTCCAAAAAGGTTAAGTCACTCATCAAAGGTCAAAGAAAGACAACAGATAAAACAGGCCTTGGTTTTGTTAAGTCACACAAGGAACAAGTTGAAGAGTCTAGTAAGAGACTCCAAAAGGAAGAGAGTTCTGATGAGGAAAGTATTTCAGATCATGAGTCCTTGAATGATAGATCCATAGAAACAGAAAACAGAATTCAGAATGAGAAGAAGAATTTTTCAGGACCCAAGAGGTCAAATAAAAGAAAGTTTCAAGGCAGATGTTTTGCTTGTCACAGGTTTGGTCACATGGATTCACATTGCATGGCTCAAGTGAAGAAGGTAAATGATAGTTTCAGAAGTGCTAGTTACTTTCAAGGGTATTGCTACTCTTGTCAACAGTTTGGGCACAAGGTAGTTTATTGCAAGGCAAATAACAGGAACAGATTTGGTCAAAACAGGTTTGGCCAGAACAGGTTTGGTTAGAACAGGGTTGGCGAAAACAGGTTTGGTCAGAACTGGTGGATTCAAAGATCAGGTTTACTGTAGAGAAATAACATTGCTACTTGTTATAAGTGCAACAATAAAGGTCACATAGCTAGACAGTGTAGAGCTAAAATTCTAGAATACAAGAACAAGAACAGTGGCATGATCAGGTCCAAGGATCAATGCATGGACAAGAACAGGGATGATAACAAGAACAAGAACAGTGACAGGAATAGGAATATGGACAAAGATTTCAAGAGAAGGCCCGACAAGGAAGTTATAGACACTGATGATGATCAGTGCCTAATGGGAGTTTTACTTCCACCCCAGAATTAATCACCTCATCAGGAGGTGGGGGAGGGACTAAGCTAAGAGGCTCATTCTTAGTCTCGAGCCCCAAAGGTGACCCTTTGCCATTGATGACAAAGGGGGGGAGATTTGAGTAATGGGGAGAGCCTCAAGACAGGGAGATCTGTTTATGTTGATTTTTTTGTTGTTGAGAATCATGGTTTGCCATCAATGACAAAGGGGGAGATTGTTGGCAATTTTGGGTTTGAGATCCTAGCTCCTTGTCTATGAGTTGTCATTGATGTCAAAAGGAAATGGCATTAATGTTAACAGGATGTGTTGGCTTCAAAGGTGAAAGATTCCAAGAGAATATTTTTAAGATAATCCGGAGAGATTCCATTGAATAAGGTTTTTGGATAGGGTTTTTATTAAAACCAAGTTAAATGGTTTTTATTAAAACCAATGGAGGTTCTCTTTATTATTTAATTATTATTTAAAACCCTTCAAGGTTTTAATTAATTAATTAAGGGAGAAATTATTTTTAATTTATTAAAAATATTTAAAGGTTTTTAAACCTTTTTTATTCTTAATTTATTAAAATTAATTAAGGGTTTTTAAACCCTTTAGAAAGCAATTTCGATTAAATTCAAAATTACGTTTCTCTGTCGTCGACGTGTTCTAAAGTCCACGATTGGACTATAAATATGGGAAGGATCCTAAGGTTTAACTCCTCTTGAGATTTTTGAATGCATTAATTTTTGGCTGCGATCGATGCTCTATTGACGCCACAGAAGAAGAGAGCTCGCGTTTGAAAAACTTACGAAGTGCTTGTTCGTTGAAGTGGTAGGAAGTCTATCTTAGACTTCATTAGCCCCTTGTGGGCTAGTGGCAGCATAGGCTGCGTTTGGGCTTTGCGTAGGTGGAGGTCTACATTTTGATTCCCACGGAGGGAGTTGTGCATGGATTAAGTCATGTTTTTGTTAAAACGTATTTTGTGCCACATTTTTTGGATTCGTCAAAGGCAACCATTCCGTGATTTTCAGATTCGTCAAGGGCAGCCATTCCGTGATTTTTGGATTCTTCAAGGGCATCCATTCTAAGGTGTGATTAATTTCTTGATATAATTTTTGGCATTGTTTAGCATTGTTTAAAAGACATAGGAGAAATAAGGGGATATTTCTTTGGTTGTATTTTTGAGATTAGTCTTTTGCTATGCTAAAGTTTAAAATGGAGATATAAGGTGTAAGTTTTGGTTGTTGTGTTTTTGACTTCTTTGGTGGTTGTTTTCAAAAGAAGAGAAGCTAAAAGGTGTATTAAGGAAAGTTTTTATATGCTCATTTATCTTGGTTCTAACCCTAACTTGGTTGGAAGTTTGAGGGTTGTGTGTGGTGATAGCTTTAAGGGTCAAGTTTCTTCTACTCCAATAAGGTATGGGCACATTATTATTATGAGTATGATTGGTGTATGTTTTCTGAAATAAGGTTGGAGTGAAAAGGTTTTCAACTAGGTTTTCTTTGATTGGGTGCAAATCTTATTTTCTGGTTTTTTGAAGACTACTTATGCATTGTTATCCTTAAGGAAAGTTTTTGATGAATGCATAATTTCAGGTTTGAGATAGTGGAAGCTTTGTGCACTAGGGTTTGTGAGTCAAGCTACTTGCATTGAGTTGCTTCCATAGAGGTTGTTTGATCAAGTTATTGCTTTACTTGATTCATGATATTGGGCTTACTCCATTGAGTTGATTTGAGCAAGTTATTCTTTGCATTTGGTGATTTTGTGTTGGTGGTTGTTTTGTTCAAATATCTTTGGAGGGAAAAGGATTTCTACTTGTTTCCTTTTCTTGTGATGATTGGTTGAATGCTTCAAGGTTAATGTTGAGTTGAATGATGTTTGTTAAACCTTGTCTATAAGCATTGTTGTTAAAGCCCTAATTGGTTGAGAAAAGATAATGGTTGTGGAAAGAACATGAGTATCATTGTTATATGAGATATTGCTTATTTGGCAATTGTTGGGTTGTGTTTCATGTTCTTGAGAAAAACATACTACTGTTGAGCAAGGTGCAGCAAAAGCATTGAGAAAGTATTGTCATTGTTGTCAACACGGAGCAGTTGATGCGATTGATGCGATTCGGAGGTCGATCGAGATCAAGTGCGGAAAGTTTCAAGCAAAACGAGAGGTGACCCAGATTCAGAAATTGGCAGAAAGAGACAAGGAAGAAAAGCGTCGTGATATCGCGACATGTTTTCGTCGCGATTTCGCGACAAAAAGTAGGAGAGAGAAAATGCACGCCAAAATGTCGCGATGTCGCGACATGTCGAGTTTTCAGCGAGGAGAGAGAAAATGTGTCGCGATTTCGCGACAAAAAGTAGGAGAGAGAAAATGCACGCCAAAATGTCGCGATGTCGCGACATGTCGAGTTTTCACTGAGGAGAGAGAAAATGTGTCGCGATTTCATGACATAAATGGAGGAAAGGAGCTTGCAATGAAGAGAGTAGCGATTTCCATGCATGTTAAAGTTTTGCATTTCAAAGCACAGCTGGAAATGTATGGAAACAAAGGTGTAGCGATTTCGCTACAAATCGGAAGTTAAGAAAAGCCGAGATGCGGCGATTTCGACACAAGTAAAAATTCACAAGAAGAAGGTGTAGCGATTTCGCTACATGTTGAAACAAAGAGAAACTAAGGTGTAGCGATGGCGCTACATGTTGAAACAAAGAGAAACTAAGGTGTAGCGATGGCGCTACATGTTGAAACAAAGAGAAACTAAGGTGTAGCGATGGCGCTACATGTTGAAACAAAGGGAAACTAAGGAGTAGCGATTTCGCTACTAGTCAAAAGTGTAGAAGTGAAAGATGCAGCAATGATATTACAAGTCAAAATTTCATGAAAAGAGGCAAGGTGAAAACACAAGGCACAAAGATGTAAAAATTTTGCCATTGCATGAAGCATAGTGTCGCGATTTCGTGACATGTTCCTTTTTCGTTGCTGCTGGCAAAGAAGAGTGTACGGAAGCCGAAAGTGTCGCGATTTCGTGACATGTTCCTTTTTCGCTGCTGTTGGCAAAGAAGAGTGTACGGAAGCCGAAAGTGTCACGATTTCGTGACATGTTCCTTTTTCGCTGCTGCTGGCAAAGAAGAGTGTACGAAAGCCGGAAGTGTCGCGATTTCGCGACATGTTCCTTTTTCGCTGCTGCTGGCAAAGAAGAGTGTACGGAAGCCGGAAGTGTCGCGATTTCGCGACAAGCAGGATGATGACGTCAGCAAGAGTCGGAAACGTCGTGATTTCGTGACAAGAAGGATGATGACGTCAGCAAAGTTGAAAAGTGTCACGATTTCGCGACAGGATGAAAGAAAAGCCACTGGAAGCCAAAAACGTCGCGATTTCGTGACAACCTTCAGGGTGACGTCAGCATAAGTTAAAAATGTCGCGATATCGCGACAGGCGACAGGTTGGTAGGTAAAAGCCAAAAAAGCAGGCATGGTGACACGTGTCATAAAAGACATCATGCAACCAGTTACATAAAATGTAACTGATGTCAGATCTATAGTTACAGATTGACAAGTGTTAGTCATGCATTCGAACAGACGTTTGCATGTATTCGAAGAATCAAATATAAATTATCGAAAGGTTTTCGAAAAGTTTTTTTTCAGCTTTCGAACGGTCGCACTCATGGAATCGAACAGACATTTTGCTTGTATTCAAAGAGCCGAATATGAAGGATCGAGATATGCTTTTCGAGAAGATATGTTTGCAGCATTCAAAATAGCCATACCACAAGAAATCAAAACGCCGTATTGCAGGGTTTCGAACAGTCATTTTCGAACAACCACTTATTTGTAGGAGAAAAGAATTCGAACAGTTGGGTATATGATTCGACTGCGTGCCGGATTGGATGTATATAAATGAATAGCTGTAAAGAGAAATTGTTGAAGAAAGATAGAAGTTGTTGCGATAAGAAGGGAATTCTTTGTGAAAAGAGGGTCTGTATAGAGAAATAAGCGAGAGACATGAGATTGTGCGAGAGGTTGTTAAAATTACGGACCGGTCGGGGTCGAGTTAGTAGTGAAGACATTTTTATGTCATTTTGATTTGATTAGAATTGCGGTCCAAGTTGGTGCTTGGTACTAGGGGTTGGTGCTCCATCCGTTGCGGCAGAAAATTACGGGGGTTGGTGCTCCTTCCGGTGGATCTTTGGTAAAGAAGTTGTAAAATTGAAATTTTGCAAAGAGCTGGATTTGGATTGAAGTCCAAACGGTTAATTTTTGAGGAGTAGCCAAATTGGTGAACCTCGTTATATTGTGTGTTGTGGTGTGCTCTCATTTTGTTCTTCGGTTTTATAAGTTTTACGTGCTTCGGTATTTGAATGCTTGCTTGATTTGAAGTTAAATAACTACACTTGATTCACCCCCCCTCTCGGTGTCATTGTGTGAACATCAATTGGTATCGAGCAAGGTTCCTTGTACAAGCTTAATCGGCTAAGGAGATCTTGGAAGAAACAATGGCGGGCGGTGAAGGATTTTCATCCAACAAAGCTCCCTTATTTGATGGAACAAATTACACCTTACGGAAACTCGAGAATGCAAACATATCCGAGTGCATTGGGATATGATATTTGGGATTACGTAGATAGTGGATACACGGCACCCACTACTCCTCCAACGGATACTGCTGAGAAAAGGAAATTTGAGAACAACTCCAAAGCTAAGAATGCCATAATGTGTGGGCTTGTTGACGGTGAAGCGATAAGAGTCATGAGTTGTAAATCAGCAAAAGACATGTGGGATAAAGCTGAAGAGCATCCATGAAGGAGACAGTAAGATTAAGGAAGCAAAGCTGCAAACTCATCGAGCACGGTTCGAAGCACTTGCAAATGAATGAAGATGAAAACATAGAGACTTATATCGTTGAGAGTCAACGAAATTATTAATGCAATCGAGAGGACTCGGTGAAGAAATTGATGATGCAGTTGTTGTGAAAAAGGTTCTCAGAACACTTCACAAAAGATTTAATTCCAAAGTCTCTGCAATAGAAGAGGCAAAAGATCTAAACAACTTCAGCATGGATGAGTTGCATGGTTCCCTGACAGCATATGAAATGAGAATAGGACAAACCAAGTCTACAGACAAGACGACTTTTAAAGCACACAAGAATGTAAAAGGCTGAACATGAATACGAGGATGAAGGAACAACTGGATGAAACAGAAGCCAATTTTGTTCGAAAACTCACAAAAGGAAAAGGAAAATATAGAGGGAAGATACCTTTTAAATGCTTCAATTATGGAGGAGCCGGTCATTTTGCAGCCAAATGTCCAATGCGAGGAGAGAACCAAAAATGGTGAAGGTTCACACCAAGAAAAAGGTGACTTGGAAGAAGAAACAAAATTTCGGAAAGAACAACTTCAAGAAGAAAAGCTTCATAACCAAGAATGTCAGCGAGTTCGAAGAAAGCACGGATGAGGAGTCCGAAGAAGAAGGAGGTGAAGCTCCGTTCATGGCACTTGAAGAAGAAAGAACGAGAGAAAAATCGGGAAGGTGATGAAAATTCCAAGGATGAAGTTGAAGTTTATTTGGAAGGAGAATTGGTTCTTTGCACTTGAAGAGTTGAGTGCGAGAAAGGAAGAAGAATAAGAAATTTTCAAAGAAATTAGAGAATGCCACGGACATAATAAACAATCTGAAAATACGAGACGAGAGGAATTCAAGAAAATGTCTGAAGTTCTTGATGAACAATTAAGCTGTAAAGACAAGTTGAATGCAGCAAGCTAGAGGAAGACATTGTTAAGTTAAGGATGCAGTTAGAGGAGATGAATAGAAAATTGAACTATTTTCATAAGTTTGAAGAAAGTACTGTAAAGCTGGATAAAATGTTAAATAACCAAAGGCCTTATGGCATAAAATTTGGTTTAGGCTTTGATGAAGGAGAATCTTCAAAGGATTCAAAGAACTTGAATATAGAACCCATAAAGAAAGAAGAAAAGATCAGGGTTGAACCAGAAAAACCAAATCATGCAAAAGAAAACAATAATGCCAGATTCAAGAAGAATACTGACAAAGATGGATTCACAAAAGTCACACATCCAAGGAGGAGAAGAGTCATGGCTCCTACTTCAAAGCGGCAAAGACCGGCACCCGAGGTTTAATCATGCATTTTACGGTTATTGTTTTAAATGCAATGCTTATGGCCATAAGATTTCAGATTGCTGGCATAATGTATCTCAAAGGAATTTTACCAGCAGAAATGTTTTTTCTCCTTTAATGAATTATGCAGTTGAATGTTATAATTGTCATAATTTTGGACATATTGCTAGAAACTGTAGAAGCACTTTTGCATCAAATAAATATCAGGGTAGAAAATCTCAGCCAAGTGGGTTGAAACAAAACCAAAATTTTCTTGAAAAACAGGCACATGCTAATGAAAGGACAAAGGCAAAACAAGTAGCAAAATCTGCTATCAAACCAGAATGGAAAGAAAAGGAATCTTTGATTGTCCAGACTACTTTTAAAGCTCAGAACAAATCAGCACCTTGGATACTTGACAGTGGTTGTTCCAGTCACATGACAGGTGACAAGCAAAAGTTTGAGAATTTACAGAATTATGAAGGTGGTTATGTGAAATTTGGAAATAATGATGGAGCAAAGATTGTTGGAAAGGGATCAGTCAAGATCAGTGATGGCAATATAAAATCAAAAGAAGTCTTGTTTGTAATTGGCATGAAGCATAACTTGCTAAGTGTAAGTCAAATATGTGACAGAGGTCATGATGTAATCTTCAAGAAGGAGGGCTGTGAAGTAAGAAAGACAAAAAATGGAAAGTTAATAGCCACTAGACTGAGAACTTCTAGAAATCTGTATACACTTTCAGAAACTGTAGAAGGAACATGCTTGATTGGATAGGAAGATGAAAACTGGCTATGGCACAAGAGGCTTGGGCATATTAGTTTTGACAATGCGGCAAAAATCAGTTCAAAAAGAGCAGTTAGAGATATACCAAACATTGGCAAACCTATAAATAGCATCTGTGAGTCATGCCAAAAGGGAAAACAAACCAGAGCCACTTTCAAAGCAAAAGAATACTTCACTAGCAAGCCATTAGAACTAATTCACACTGATCTATGTGGACCCATGAGAACTGAAAGCATAAATGGACACAAATATTTTATGTTGTGTATAGATGACTACTCAAGAATGACATGGGTACTATTTTTGAAACTCAAGTCAGAAGCCTTTGAGATGTTTAAAACCTTCAAAAATCTTGTTGAGAATCAATCAGGAAAAAGAATTAAATGCCTAAGATCAGACGGGGGAGGAGAGTTTATCTCCGAAGAATTTGCAGAATACTGTCAAAAACATGGGATAAGAAGACAGTTTTCAGCGGCTAGGACACCTCGAGCGAGAATGGTGTTGTAGAAAGGAAGAATAGAACGAGTGCAGGAAATGGCAAGGACAATGCTGGCGAGAAAACAAAATAGGCGACAGATTTTGGAAAGAGGCAGTTCATACTGCAGTTTACATTCAAAACAGGTGCATGTTGAGACCACATGAAAGCAAAACACCTTATGAGTTGTGGTTTGGCAGAAAGGCAACATCAAGACATTTCAAAGTATTTGGCAGCAAGTGCTACATAAAACGGACTGAAGATAACCTCGGTAAATTTGAAGATAGAGCTGATGAAGGTATCTTTCTTGGTTACTCAACAAAAAGCAAGGCCTACACATGTTACAACAAGAGGTTGAAGAAAATTGTTGAAAGTGCTGATGTGAAAGTTGATGAAGGTAGAGAACAAGAAACTACTTATCAAGAAAACTACCCTATGTATGAAGAATTCATTGAAGGTGATGATGAAAAAGAAACGAGAGAAGAATCGAGAAAATTGATCCGGATGGTGTAAAAGCTGAATCGAAGAAGAAGAAAACGAGGAAATTTAAAACGAGGCAAGCTGGCGGAAAAATCATCCAAGTGAGCAGATTATTGGGGATCCCACGGATGGTATTCGGACAAGAAGAACGGCGGTGAGGAACTATTCTCTGTTATCTAGTATTGAACCTAAAAATGTTCTTTGAAGCAAGCAACGATGAAAGTTGGATGAAGGCAATCAATGAAGAACTAGATCAGATAGAGAAAAACAATACATGGGAATTAGTACCTAGACCAACAAATAAAAACATAATTGGCACTAAATGGGTTTTTAGAAATAAATTGAATGAAGATGGGCGAGGTTGTCGGAAATAAGGCAAGATTGGTATGTAAAGGCTATGCTCGGGTTGAAGGCATTGATTTTGAAGAAACTTTTGCACCGGTAGCCGGACTAGAGGCAATCGAGAATGTTTTCGGCATTAGCGAGTTCATAAAAACTTCAAAGTATATCAAATGGATGTAAAATCAGCATTTTTGAATGGAAAAGCTGGAAGAAGAGGTTTACATTGAACAACCGAGATGGCTTCCAACTTGGTGACAATCCAGATTTTGTTTGCGAGGTTAAAGAAAGCTTTATATGGATTAAAACGAGGCACCCAGAGCATGGTATGCAAGGTTGGATAATTATCTAATTAAACAAGGGTTTAAGAAAGGTTTGGTGGATAGCAACTTATATGTCAAAACAGAGAAGGGTCATCTTATTGTTCTTGTTGTTTATGTAGATGACATAATATTTGGCAGCGGCATGGATGAATACTGCAAAGACATATCAATTAAAATGAAAAAAGAATTTGAGATGTCAATGATTGGTGAACTTTCTTATTTCTTAGGACTGCAGGTCAATCAAAATGAAAAAGGCATTTTTATTTCTCAAGTTAAATATGTAAAAGAAATGCTGAAAAAGTTCACAATGGAAGACGATAAACCGGTCGAGCACTCCCATGACAACGGTGCCAAGTTGAGCAAGGATGATAAATCTCAGGATGTGGATCAAACAATGTACGGGTCTATGATTGGAAGCCTGCTGTATTTAACGACTACTAGACCGAGATATACTACGGGCGGTATGCATGGTTGCTAGATTTCAGGCAAGTCCCAAAGAAACTCATGTCACGGCTATAAAAAGGATCTTCAGGTACCTCAAAGGTACCATGGATTATGGGTTGTGGTACCCAAAAGGCAAAGACTTCACTTTGATTGCATATTCTGATGCAGATTGGGCAAGGTGCATTGATGACCGGAAGAGTACAAGTGGAGGAGCATTTTATCTTGGAGACAAGTTGGTAGCATGGCACGACAAGAAACAAGAATCAGTCTCTCTATCCACTGCAGAGGCAGAATACATTGCAGCCACAACTTGCTGTACACAGATATTATGGATGAGACAAACTTTGAAAGATCTTGGTATCCACTTCAAAGAGCCAATATCAATAAAATGTGATAACACTAGTGCTATCAACATATCCAAGAATCCAGTTATGCATTCAAGAACCAAACACATTGCAATCCGATATCATTTCTTGAAGGATAAAGTTGCGAGAAGGAGAGGTCAAGTTGGATTTTGTTCCAACTACGGAGCAAGTAGGTGATATATTCACAAAACCATTGCCCAAGGATGTTTTTGAGTACCTTAGGAATAAGTTGGGAGTGGTCACAATTCCCAAGAGCCGACTATCATTAGGGATCACATTCTCAATGGGTGCATGCATGCCTATACTTATAGTTTTGCTTATATTTATGATTTTTGCTAACTATAACGATATTTTCTCGAGAATGGTGTACGAGAGACTCGGGGGAGTCTGCGACGACCCTTTGGTATTATTGGCAAAGGGGGAGAAGAAGTTGAGCAAGGTTGCTTTGTGTTGCCAACAATTCCAAAGGGGGAGATTGTTGAGCAAGGTGCAGCAAAAGCATTGAGAAAGTATTGTCATTGTTGTCAACACGAGACAGTTGATGCGATTGATGCGATTCGGAGGTCGATCGGATCAAGTGCGAGAAAGTTTCAAGCAAAACAGAGGTGACCCAGATTCAGAAATTGGCAGAAAGAGACAAGGAAGAAAAGCGTCGCGATATCGCGACATGTTTTCTGTCGCGATTTCGCGACAAAAAGTAGGAGAGAGAAAATGCACGCCAAAATGTCGCGATGTCGCGACATGTCGAGTTTTCGTTGAGGAGAGAGAAAATGTGTCGTGATTTCGCGACAAAAAGTAGGAGAGAGAAAATGCACGCCAAAATGTCGCGATGTCGCGACATGTCGAGTTTTCGCTGAGGAGAGAGAAAATGTGTCGCGATTTCGTGACATAAATGGAGGAAAGGAGCTTGCAATGAAGAGAGTAGCGATTTCCATGCATGTTAAAGTTTCGCATTTCAAAGCACAGCTGGAAATGTATGGAA
The DNA here is from genome assembly GCA_028583015.1 of Wollemia nobilis. Classification (NCBI taxonomy): domain Eukaryota; kingdom Viridiplantae; phylum Streptophyta; class Pinopsida; order Araucariales; family Araucariaceae; genus Wollemia; species Wollemia nobilis. Next base: position 436,451 of record JAQPPZ010017258.1, read on the forward strand.
ACAAAGGTGTAGCGATTTCGCTACAAATCGGAAGTTAAGAAAAGCGAGATGCGACGATTTCGACACAAGTAAAAATTCACAAGAAGAAGGTGTAGCGATTTCGCTACATGTTGAAACAAAGAGAAACTAAGGTGTAGCGATGGCGCTACATGTTGAAACAAAGAGAAACTAAGGGTAGGAGAAGAGAAACTAAGGTGTAGCGATGGCGCTACATGTTGAAACAAAGGGAAACTAAGGAGTAGCAATTTCGCTACTAGTCAAAAGTGTAGAAGTGAAAGATGCAGCAATGATATTACAAGTCAAAATTTCATGAAAAGAGGCAAGGTGAAAACACAAGGCACAAAGATGTAAAAATTTTGCCATTGCATGAAGCATAGTGTCGCGATTTCGTGACATGTTCCATTTTCACTGCTGCTGGCAAAGAAGAGTGTACGGAAGCCGGAAGTGTCGCGATTTCGTGACATGTTCCTTTTGGCAAAGAAGAGTGTACGGAAGGCAAAGTGTCGTGATTTCGCGACATGTTCCATTTTCGCTAGTTGCTAGCAAAGGAGAGTGTACGGAAGCGAAAGTGTCGCGATTTCGTGACATGTTCCTTTTTATTGCTGCTGGCAAAGAAGAGTGTACGGAAGCCGAAAGTGTCACGATTTCGCGACAAGCAGGATGATGACGTCAGCAAGAGTCAGAAACGTCGTGATTTCGTGACAAGAAGGATGATGACGTCAGCAAAGTTGAAAAGTGTCACGATTTCACGACAGGATGAAAGAAAAGCCACTGGAAGCCGAAAACGTCGCGATTTCGCGACAACCTTCAGGGTGACGTCAGCATAAGTTAAAAATGTCGCGATATCGCGACGAGGCGACAGGTTGGCGAGGTAAAAGCCAAAAAGCAGGCATGGTGACACGTGTCATAAAAGACATCATGCAGCCAATTACATAAAATGTAACTAATGTCAGATCTGCAGTTATAGATTGACAAGTGTTAGTCATGCATTCGAACAATCGTTTGCATGTATTCGAAGAATCAAATATAAATTATCGAAAGGTTTTCGAAAAGTTTTTTTTACTTTCGAACGGTCGCACTCATGGAATCGAACAGACATTTTGCTTGTATTCAAAGAGCCGAATATGAAGGATCGAGATATGCTTTTCGAGAAGATATTTTTGGAGCATTCAAAATAGCCATACCACAAGAAATCAAAATTCCGTATTGCAGGGTTTCGAACAGTCGTTTTCGAACAACCACTTATTTGCAGGAGAAAAGAATTCGAACAGTTGGGTATATGATTCGACTGCGTGCCGGATTGGATGTATATAAATGAATAGCTGTAAAGAGAAATTGTTGAAGAAAGATAGAAGTTGTTGCGATAAGAAGGGAATTGTTGTGAAAAGAGGGTCTGTATAGAGAAATAAGCAGAGACATGAGATTGTGCGAGAGGTTGTTAAAATTACGGACCGGTCGGGGTCGAGTTAGTAGTGAAGACATTTTTATGTCATTTTGATTTGATTAGAATTGCGGTCCAAGTTGGTGCTTGGTACTAGGGGTTGGTGCTCCATCCATTGCGGCAGAAAATTACAGGGGTTGGTGCTCCTTCCGGTGGATCTTTGGTAAAGAAGTTGTAAAATTGAAATTTTGCAAAGGCTGGATTTGGATTGAAGTCCAAACGGTTAATTTTTGAGGAGTAGCCAAATTGGTGAACCTCGTTATATTGTGTGTTGTGGTGTGCTCTCATTTTGTTCTTCTGGTTTTATAAGTTTTCTGTGCTTCAGTATTTGAATGCTGCTGTTTTGAAGTTAAATAACTACACTGATTCACCCCCCCCTCTCAGTGTCATTGTGTGAACATCAACTACATCTATATTATTCTTTTGAGATTGTGATTGAGTTGAGATTGAGATTGGGAGTTAAGTATAGAACATATTGAGTCTCTAACAATTCTCTTTATGCTTCTATGAGGTTGATGAATCACATTGGGTCTCTAACAATTCTCTTTGTGGGTTCATGCTAAGCAAGTTTTTCTTGGTGAACTTGTGAGTTGTTTTGGACAGGTTCCGTTGGGGACTTGTGAGTAGGTTTTGGATAGGTTCCTTTGGGGACTTGTGAGCAAGTTTTGGACAGGTTTTGGTGGGGACTTGTGAACAGATTTGGATAGGTCCTGTTGGTCCGGATTTCATACGCACCCCACGAAGGATGGGCAGGAAGCTCCGGAGACACCCACGGGACGAATCCCACTCACTTTAGGATCTAGCTGGTTATCCAAGGTGCGAGTTACAGAGTTGGGTCGAATGGCTATTCACTCTTTTTGCTTCGGAATAGATTTCAATATGGACTCGTTCGTTACCTTACAGGGGGTTCTTGAACTCATTCGATAGTTGTCACTTGTTTATCGATTTAACTTGAATTCTTGATCTAGCTCTCATGGGTCAGTGATTCAAATAAAAGACAAAAAAAGAAAATAAAAATGGATCATTTCATCGAAAACAAAGAGAGGGTAGGGTAGGGCAGAAAGAGAAGTTTATCCCAACATCAACTGTAAAACCCTAAAATATCAATCTTATCTATGCTATCAACTTCACAACGAGAACAAATCAAAGAAGAAAGTGTCCAGTCAATCTAAGATCACTTTCAACTAAGAGCACAAGGCGAGTGAAACAGATCTAGCAAAAAATTATAAATCCAAGGGCAGCTGGTTAAAACTGGTATCTTTCACCGACAACCTAGCTCACACAGTGAAGACAGAGCAATTAGAACAAACTTAACCTCAAATCTATAATTTCCCCTAGCAGACAATAGAACAACTGAAGCCTAACAACATATTTAAACTTGATAACTGGCAGATTTACAACATATATCTAACAAACTTTAATGGAACGGATAACAAAAGAAGATACACTTATCACACTCTGCAAAATATTAGGCTCCTGGCCATGCTATCACAGAAAAGCTAAAGCACATCAACTCCAAGTCCAGAAACAAAGGATTTCACAAGATTTGCAAGAAATTGCTTATAAGCCTTTTATTTCTAAGTCTCCGCCTCCTGCAATTACATTGAGAAGAAGTATTTATAGACTCAGGACAGACCCTGATCTTTTCAGAAATATCTTCTTCCTTAACTGCAAATCTTATCTTTCTAAACCCTAGGACCCGGGTTTTACAATAAAAAGCCATCTTAAGACCAAAGTCCGGATAGAACTTAACCCTTCTGCAAATCTGTGCAGTCAATTGCCATAAATGGAGAAGATAGAGTTGAATGCCACTTGCATTCATCCGCAACTGCAAATAAATGCCTCCATTAATTCCTGTTGGTGAGCCGGATGAGTCACCACTTCTCCATCAATTTGATCTCTACAAAGCCATATTTGAGTTGAAATGGTCTTCATGCTATCAATTCTGCCATAAATTTGCCATTGAATGCATTTACCGGCTTCTTCTCCTCTAGCATGGCGGTCCTTGATCAAATCTGCACTTTAACTTTGTCTTCATGGCCTTTCCCGGTTGTCCCATAAGTGCCAGATGGAATCCTGCATGAAAGACAAAAGATGAGTTAGATTAGCACTTTAAAATCATTAAATCAGAAGCTTTAACATTTAAATCAGATTAAAAACCTTAATGCATGCTTGCACACGGCCTAATTTGTCTGATACACGCTTTGACACGTGTCGCTACCCCAGGATGCCCTCTGTTTCAACTAGAATGCACTTTCAGGCCCTTAGAGGACTTTCTCTCTCCTATCACGAAAATGAGACATGTCGCGATTTCGCGACATGTCACGAAATCGCGACCGTACAAGCTTTTGATTTTCAGCCACAAAAATGGAACATGTCAGCGCGTCGCTGCGAGTTCGCCAAAGCTGTATGCGTTGACCGCGTTGACCGCGATTTTGGAACATGTCAGCGAATCGCTGCAGCTTTCTCCCTTCGGCACTTTCTTTCGAAATCGTCGCGATTTCGCGACACCTTCCAAAAATGGAAACGTCGCGATATCGCGACACTTCCAAAAATGGAAAGTGTCACGATTTCGCTACGCATCGATTTCACGCTGATCCGTACAGCTCATCTTCTCTCTCCAAAAGTTGTCGTGAAATCGTGCCTGTTTCCTTGCTTGGCCTTCTTCCTCCTCGTCGACAGCAATTTTGTGACACCTTCCAAAAATGGAAACGTCGCGATATCGCGACACTTCCAAAAATGGAAAGCGTCGTGATTTCGCGATGCATCGTACCATTATACACTACTTCTCTGGGTTGGTGGGGTGTCACGATTTCGCGACACCCGAGGCTTCCTTTCTGCACTTGCGTCGCGATTTCGTGACGTCGCGAAATCGCGACGTTGCGATTTCACGACACCTTCTCCTTTTAAGCCTCCTCGAACTATCATGATTTTGCGACATCGTTTACGCCTTGGGCTTCTTCCTCCCCCACCTAATCATTCAATTTCTCTCCCTTCCCTCCGCGAAAATGCGACATGTCGCGATATCGTGACATGTCGCCAAATCGCGCCCCTCCGTACGATCTACTTCTCTCTCCTTCGGCCGACAGCGATATCGCGACACTTTCCAAAAATGGAAATGTCGCGATATCGCGACACTTCCAAAAATGGAAAGTGTCGCGATTTCGCTACGCTTTTCGACTTAGCCGCTTTTGCCAAAATTTGTCGCGATATCGCGACATTTTCAAAAATGGAAGTGTCGCGATATCGTGACACTACCAAAAATGGAAAGTTTTGGTTTTCAGTGAATTTATGCAACTGTTTTCTGGATTTTCCTCGGTACCGGTGCAAGATTTTGTTTAAGCATGAATGATTCTAGCATGTAGAAAGTTAAGCTTGGAATAACAATGCTAGAATGACTTGGAAAAAAGCACAACTTTAACAAGGAGGCAAGCAAAATCTGGGACTAACACTGGAAATGATCAAGAGGGTCCCTGCTGCAAAAATGGAATTTCAAAGTTTTCAAGAGGATTGGAATGCATTTTTCAGTGGGGGTGTGTTGCTTCTCAACAAATGGCGATATCTGCGGGTAAAATAGTAGCACTATTTTAGAACCCAAGACTCTGGTTTCAAAACAAAAAGACCATGCATCATGCCTTGCCACAGACATTCTTCACAATAAATTGACTGTTAGCTGCTAGCTGTTAAAAATTTCCCAAGGACATACTAGGCTGGATTACTTCAAGGAAGATTTCTGATGCGCAATTTCAAAGGGTATAAACTTTCTTCAAGGATGACTGAATTGAATGCTGAACTCTAGACTGATCAACTTTTCTAGATCATAAAAAGGGGAAACCGAGTAGAGCTCTGTTTACTAGTTTAGCCTTTTACGACCTAGACAGAGTTACCCTTTAGATTTACACGACCCAAATTTACAACTGTAGGGCAGAATCTATAATTCAGTAAAAATATCTTTGGAAGTATTGGCTGCCTCTTTTGATTGTACAACTCTTTTCTCTTTTTCTTTTTATCTCTCTTATTTTTGAAATGCATCAATATCTGAAAGGCTTTAAAGAAATCACAATTTTCTTTTATCATTTGATCAATCTGGAACTATCTCAGTCTAGGCATTGATAGCCTCTGTGGATACCCAAATAATTGCATGAACCATAGTCCCCTCTTATAACCAGCTTTTCTTGGATTCCTCGGGAGTTCCTCCAACAAAACAGCATAGCAGTTTTTCTATTATTAAAACAACTGTGGCAAGTAAGACACAAGATCCAATCATCTCTCTACCTTTGTCTTGAATAACAAAATAGCTCTACTGTTCAGTGCAAGCAGACTATCTCTATTAGAATGGTGAACAACATGGGCATTGGATGGAAACTGGATTGATCGGCTCAGAATAAAACAATTTGAAGGCTGACTATTCCATTGATTGCTCAGGCAAAGGTTAAAAGACAGATTTCAAAAGCTGAAGGACTTTGTACAGGCATCCAAGGACAGGCACAGGCTTCTAAAGCAAAACAGAATCAAAACTGCACAGACTGCAAATAAAATTGAAACAAAGAATGCACAGACTAAAATAAAAGCAAGCTAAAACAAAAGACACTATACAGACAGCAAGGATTAACTAAAAACACAACCAAAAACTGACAAAGGGAAACTGCAACAGCACTGAAATAAACTAAAGCAATTGTACAGACAACAAAGAAAAAAAACTGCAATAAAGAACTAAAGCAAATAAAACTGGGAGAGCTATTCACAATATGTACACATGTTACAACTTCTTTATAGCTCACTCAAATGATACATTGGATGGAACAATGAAAAAATAATGTTTCAAGTATTGACCATTAACAGGGAGGTCCAGAAAATTACCATCCAGGTCTTGCAAGCGGAAAGCATTGTTACCCAATATTTCAGCAATTTGGTAGGGGCCTATCCACAGTGGCTGCAACTTTGTGTGCTTACCCTTCTTCTCATGGGCCTTGTCCCACAGAAGCACTAAGTCTGCCAGCCTGAAAGCCTTCACCTTGGCTCTCTTGTCAAACCACCGCTTGACAATTTCTTGGTGCCTACTGAAGTGCTCCAGGGCTTGGAGTCTTTCATCCTGCAAGTTAGTCAAATCTAAAACTCGGGCTTCTGCATCATCATGATCTTCAAAATAATCTAAGGCAAATTGGTAGGTGGGCAACTTCAAGGAGATGGGAACAATTGGCCGGGTACCATACAACAAAACAAAAGGAGAGGTCTTAAGAGCCACTTTGTGTGTTATCCGATCAGCCCACAGTGCATATTTCAACAATGTATGCCACTGCCTAGGTTTATCTGCTGTAGACTTCTTGATGGCATTCATTAAGTTCTTGTTTGTTGACTCATCCAATCCATTGCCTTGGGGATAATAGTTGGATGAGAATCTGATAACTATCCCCATCTGGTATGCCCAATCTGCAAACTCCAATGATTGGAAGGCTGGCCCATTATCACAGACCAAATTCAGGGGAACCCCAAATCTAGTTATGACATTTGATTCAAGAAAATCAATCACTTCCTGAGCCGTACTCCTTGTAGTGGCTGCTGCTTCAACCCACCTTGTGCAATAGTCAGTGGCTGTCAGAACATATTTATGTCCTGCTGAGGAATTTGGATTGATCACTCCCACAAAATCAAGTCCCCACTGCATGAAAGGTTTGTTTATCACAACTGGCTGCAATGGCGAGGCCCGGTTAGCCTCTTTGGCTGCAAAAGTCCGCATCGATGATAGGTTCGACATGTTGATGTGCATCCTTAAAAAGTGTAGGCCGATAATAACTTTGCTCTTAATATTTTATGTGTTGTAGCAGATCTCGATGAGTGCCCTGCCCCTAGCTTTTCATGAAAACTAGCCACGACTTCATTGACTTCACTGGGAGAAATGCACCTTAGAAAGATGCTAGCATAATTCTCCCTATACAGAGTACTTGCCTTAAGGAGATAGTGAGCAACTTTTAACTTTAATGCTCTCCTTTGAGTTCTGTTCAAATGGGATGGGAAAATTCCAAACTGTAGCAAATGAATGATATCTCCATACCAATCATCAGATTCAGAATTCAATTGATTAACTTCTTCTTGTGGAGGCACTTCAGCAATGTGCCTGGACAAACCAAGTCCTCCGATCGATTTAGCAGGCTGAATCTCCAAGTCATACTCTTGCAACCTGGTAACCCAATTGCCCCTCAGTTCACCCAACTCATTTTGACTTAGAAGGTACTTCACAGCTGGGTCTGGCACTATGGCATGAGTTTTGCTTCTGAGTATATAATGTCTGAACTGTTTCACTGCTCTTACTAAAGCATAAGCTTGTTTGTCTAATCTGGAATATTTCAGTTCAGCTCCCTTCAAATTAGTGCTCTTAAAAGCAATTGGATGTTCTCCGGTTTCCCTTCTTTGAGTCAGGACTGCAGCAAGTGTATGTTCTGAAGAGAAAGTGTACAGATAAAAATCTGCACTGAAGTCTGGGCTTACCAGAACTGGTGCTTGTTTAATGGCTGTCTTGATTTCTTGGAAAGCAGCCTTAGCCTCTGGGGTCCAAAAAATCTGGGCAGTCTGCTTTAACATGTCATTCATTGGCTTAACTATCTCTGCAAAGCCAGAGATAAACTTCCTGACAAAGTTTATCTTTCCAAAGAATGACCTCAACTCTTTCTTGGAGTTGGGAAATGGTATGCCAGATATGGCCTCAACTCTGCTTGGATCCATAGAAATGCCATCCTTTGTGACCAAGTGCCCCAGGAGCTTACCTTCTATTACACCAAAAATGCATTTCTTTGGATTTAGAGAAATGCCAAACTCCCTGCACTTGTTAAACACAGACTCTAAGTGTTTGACATGGTCAAATCTGGATTTGGAAAAGACTGTTAAATCATCCATGTAAACTACAATACATTTGCCCATAAGCCCCTTGAAGGCATGGTCCATTGCTCTCTGAAATGTTGCTCCTGCATTTATCAATCCAAATGGCATCCTCTTGTAAGCAAAAGTGCCCCACTTAGTTGTAAAAGCAGTCTTCATTCTATCCTCCTTCTCAACTAGAATCTGATTATAGCCTGAGAAGCCATCCAGAAAAGACATCATCTCTGATCCATTAACAATTTGCAGGACTTCATCCATAGAAGGCAGGGGATAGTTGTCCTTTTCAGATGCTTTGTTTAGATTCCTAAAATCCACACAAAGGCGGATCTCTCCATTCTTCTTCCTGACTGGCACCAGATTGGCCACCCAGGTTGAATGCCTGATAGGAAAAATAATTGCTGCACTCAAGAGCTTCTCCACTTCTTTCTGAATAAGGGGTTCTAACAGAGCATTAACATGCCTCTGTTTTTGTCTGAAAGGCTTGCAAGATTCTTTTAAAGGTATGATGTGGGTGTAAACTTTTGGATCAAATACCTTTAAATCCTTGTATGACCAGGCCATTACATCCTTAGACCTGTGCAGGAAATCAATCATATTTCTCTTTATCTCTGGATCACAGTCCTTTGCCAACTTGATGTTCTTTGGATCCTCCTCAGTGCCTACATTCAAATTTTCAGTCTCATTGTCTGTGGTGCCCACATAATCTTCAGAATTCACCCTTTGCCTGATCTTGTCAACATCAAATAGCCTTTCTAGCTCCACCATTCCTTTTGGGATCCTGTTGTCCTTCAACCTCATTATTCCTCTGTCATCATCCAACTGTTCCAGCAGGGTGTCCCTTTGGCCCTCATCAATTATAGCATTCTCAAAGGTATTGGTACTCTGCAGAAATTTCACAATCTGTTGATCATCTGAGAAAACTTGAAAGCTGTCTATATTGTTTGGAACCGAAGGATAGGGGACTAACTCAATTGAAAACTTATCCCACTTAAAATCTTCCAATGGCTTTAAACTTGCAGCTGAAGATGCCAAGACATATGCATGTGAATTTTGTTCCCTGGGTATATGTGTTAAGTTAAAGGCATCAAAGCCTTCCACAAGATCCCAAGCTCTGTGTTTGTACCCTTTCAGATAAGAAGCTTTACATTGAAACTTACCCCTGACTTGACTTGCCACCAATTCTGAATCAGTGAAAACTTGAATGTTTTTCACATTTTTATCCAAAGCAAACTTTAAACCTAAAATCAGAGCTTCATACTCTGCTAAATTATTAGTACATGGGAACTACAAGCGGTAAGACATAAAAAATGTCTGACTTTGAGGTCCTTTGAGGACTGCCCCTGTTCCAGAACCCTGCTTACATCTTGCTCCATCCACATGAAGTGTCCAAACTTCATTAGTATGTACAGGATGAGCTTTGTTAAACTGGTTACTGTGCCCAGTTGTTAAATTGTAGACTCCAATGTCTACTTCTGCAACATTGATAGTTTCATTTGTAGCATTGTACTCTGTAATCGTGTGCTTGTACCTAGGTTCTCTGTCAACCCGCAATTGATTGGCCACACCCTTCCATGGCAACCACATGTGTGAAAAGTTTGTTGCCAGATATCCATTTAGAGACTTAGACCAATCCCTACTCAACGACATTCCATACCCCACTGGGATATCCACAACTTGGATTTCGATCTTATGTTGAGCCCTTGGCTCAGATGCCAATTGAATGTGAATGTTTTGTAGCTCTCCCACAACCTTAACTTCTGACTTGTCCAATTGGACAACTCTCCTCTCAGACTTCATTGGGGTCAGCCCAAACTGCTGACAAATTGCCAGTGGCATGACATTAGAAGATGCACCTGAATCTACCAAACAATTATGTAAATTCTTCCCAAAAATTCTGACAGTCAGTAAAAATGGGGGAACTTCAGTCTTTTCCTTGTACATGGCCAGATTGGCATTGGCTATTTTCTTCCCTTTAGCCATAGGTTTAGCAGCAGGGCCAGAGTATGTCTTTATCAGATTATCTCTCTGCTCTGAAATCTGTGCCAGCTCATGCAAAGTAATGTTAGCCTTAATCTTTTTCATATCCTCCACTATGTTATATCCTTTGTTAAGTGGAGGAATAGCAACATCTGGTACTCTTTGAGCTCCTCCCTTTGGTGGAGGTGGATTATTGCTTGGAGAGGGGTCGGGAGGAATATTGTGAGAGTTGTCGGGGAGGAGTTGATGTAGTATTAGGCTCAGGATTCCTGTTTCTCAGGTTGTAATTATCTCTTACGTACTGTTGGAAAGCCTGTACCTCATCCATAGGCATTTCAACTACATTCTTAGATTCATCCGGGAAAGAGAAAGAATCCAGGACCATAGCTGCACTGTGGCCAGATGAACTTGGGCCATCAGCAGTTCTTTGATTTTCCTGAGAGGTGAAATCTACAGACAAGGCCTCAAATGCATTGCAAAATTCCAGACAGTCTAACTCTCCATGCTGAGAAGTGGCATGAATTCTACACCAGTTGGGTAGGGCCAAATCACAAATGTTCACATCATGAGCTTTACCCTTGTAATCTTTATTAGGTTCATATGGGGGCCTGTTAAATCTGTTTGGTTGATATGAATATCTGTTGGGGTTGTCTCCAGTAGAAGTTTGCCTTTTAAAACTCAAAAAATCATTGGCCAGCTTTTGAACAATCTTTGAGACTTCTTCAATCCTTGCATTGTCAGCTTCTTTCACAGGGTTTTGTACATTCTCAACCGGTGCTGCAGCCAATGGTGCTGCTGATGGTAAAGTCTGACAGACTGGTAACATCATCTGATGTGGGATAGGATTGAATACAGGAGTAGGCTGTGTAATCAGAGGAGTTTGCTGAAGATTTAGAGGCTGGGGCCCCAACTGTCTTTCCAGAATCAAAGCTTCTTTGTAAGCTTCTGTCAAATTGGTAACAGTGGCATCTCTCTTCAAGAAGACAGAGGTCATGGGATCTAAAGAATTTTTGAAGATCTCTAGTGCCAGGTCTGCATTAGGCACATAATACCCAGTAAGTCTACCATAAGCTTTATGGAATCTGACATTATAGGATCTAATAGACTCATTCAGTTCTCTTTTGATGCCAGAAAACTGTTGATATAAAATGCTGGGGTCTATCACTTCTCCGAACTGTGACACAAAAACTTTCTCTAAATCATTCCAACTGGTGATGGAATCATTGGTAAGATTTAGAAACCAATCATAAGCTCCCTCCTGGAGAGTAAACGGGAAGAGTCTGCAGGCAACATCCTCATGTTGTACATTTAATAACTTTAGTGCATTCTTGAATGCAACTAAGTGTTCCTCTGCAGTTCTTGTCCCATCATGTTTGTACCTGGGGAGGTATCTTTCTAGATTTCTGGGCAAGTCATGGGCTATACCCGGAATGTTCAAAGCTGTGGAGCCCAACCAATTTGCCATAGCTAATGGATTGACGAGGGATATTATGAGCTCTGGTTGGAGTGACTATCAATGGTGATAAAACTATCCGTGATAGATATTTGGCCCTTACGAGGCTACTTCTTCTCGGAGTTTCTAATTCGGGGACAAGGAGCTCTCCGGCTACGGGGTGGGACCTTGTTACCACGTATGTAGAATCCGGCTTTCACAAGCACTTATAACTGCGAGTTCTCAACAGGTTCCGTATTTGGCAAGTTAAAATATCTGTGCGACAAGCTATCTTGACAACACTGCACTGAAGTTTAGTGTGGGTCCTTACAAATGTTGTTGTTATGCCCTTACAATACTTGAACTGAGTTCATGCCCCTCCTTCTAGCGCCAATTAGATGTTGGTATGGCTTTCATACGCACCCCGCGAAGGATGGGCAGGAAGCTCCGGAGACACCCACGGGACGAATCCCACTCACTTTAGGATCTAGCTGGTTATCCAAGGTGCGAGTTATAGAGTTGGGTCGAATGGCTATTCACTCTTTTTCGCTTCTGGAATAGATTTCAATATGGACTATTCTGTTACCTTACAGGGGGTTCTTGAACTCGTTCAGTAGTTGTCACTTGTTTATCATATTTAACTTGAATTCTTGATCTAGCTCTCATGGGTCAGCAGATTTAAATAAAAGACAAACAAAGAAAATAAAAATGGATCATTTCACCAAAAACAAAGAGAGGGTAGGGTAAGGCAGAAAGAGAAGTTTATCCCAACATCAACTGTAAAACCCTAAACTATCAATCTTATCTATGCTATCAGCTTCACAATAGAACAAATCAAAGAAGAAAGTGTCCAGTCAGTCTAAGATCACTTTCAACTAAGAGCACAAGGCAGAGTGAAACAGATCTAGCAAAAAATTATAAATCCAAGGGCAGCTGGTCAAAACTGGTATCTTTCACCGGTAGCCTAGCTCACACAGTGAAGAAAGAGCAATTAGAACAAACTTAACCTCAAATCTGTAATTTCCCCTAGCGAACAATAGAACAACTGAAGCCTAACGGCATATTTAAACTTGATAACTCAGATTTACAACATATATCTAACAAAATTTAATGGAACGGATAACAAAAGAAGATACACTTATCACACTCTGCAAAATATTAGGCTCCTGGCCATGCTATCACAGAAAAGCTAAAGCACATCAACTCCAAGTCCAGAAACAAAGGATTTCACAAGATTTGCAAGAAATTGCTTATAAGCCTTTTATTTCTAAGTCTCCGCCTCCTTGCAATTACATTGAGAAGAAGTATTTATAGACTCAAGACAGAACCTGATCTTTTCAAAAATATCTTCTTCCTTAACTGCAAATCTTATCTTTCTAAACCCTAGGACCCGGGTTTTACAATAAAAAGCCATCTTAAGACCAAAGTCCGGATAGAACTTAACCCTTCTGCAAATATGTGCAGTCAATTGCCATAAATGGAGAAGATAGAGTTGAATGCCACTTGCATTCATCCGCAACTGCAAATAAATGCCTCCATTAATTCTTGTTGGTGAGCCGGATGAGTCACCACTTCTCCATCAATTTGATCTCCGCAAAGCCATCCCTGAGTTGAAATGGTCTTCATGCTATCAATTCTGTCATAAATTTGTCATTGAATGCTTTCATCGGCATCTTCTCCTCTAGCATGGCGGTCCTTGATCAAATCTGCACTTTAACTTTGTCTTCATGGCCTTTCCCGGTTGTCCCGTAAGTGCCAGATGGAATCCTGCATGAAAGACAAAAGATGAGTTAGATTAGCACTTTAATTAAATCAGAAGCTTTAACATTTAAATCAGATTAAAAACCTTAATGCATGCTTGCACATGGCCTAATTTGTCTGATACACGCTTTGACACGTGTCGCTACCCCAGGATGCCCTCTGTTTCAACTAGAATGCACTTTCAGGCCCTTAGAGGACTTTCTCTCTCCTACCGCGAAAATGAGACATGTCGCGATTTCGCGACATGTCGTGAAATCGCGACTCTCACTGGCGACCGTACAAGCTTTTGATTTTCAGCCACGAAAATGGAACATGTCAGCGCGTCGCTGCGAGTTCGCCAAAGCTGTATGCGTTGACCGCGTTGACCGCAATTTTGGAACATGTCAGCGAATCGCTGCAGCTTTCTCCCTTCGGCACTTTCTTTCGAAATCGTCGCGATTTCGCGACACCTTCCAAAAATGGAAACGTCGCGATATCGCGACACTTCCAAAAATGGAAACGTGTCACGATTTTGCTACGCATCGATTTTGCGCTGATCCGTACAGCTCATCTTCTCTCTCCAAAATGATTTCGCGACATGTCGCGAAATCGTGCCTATTTCCTTGCTTGGCCGATTTTCTCTCTTCCTCGCCGACAGCGATTTTGTGACACCTTCCAAAAATGGAAACGTCGCGATATCGCGACACTTCCAAAAATGGAAAGCGTCGCGATTTCACGACGCATCGTACCATTATACACTACTTCTCTGGGTTGGTGGGGTGTCGCGATTTCGCGACACCCGAGGCTTCCTTTCTGCACTTGCGTCGCGATTTCGCGACACCTTCTCCTTTTAAGCCTCCCAACTGTCACGATTTCGCGACATCGTTTACGCCTTGGGCTTCTTCCTTCAAAAACGTGCAGCGAGTCGCTGCAAATTTTACACTTTGGACCCTTTGCTACCAAACTCCTTGCAACTATTGGCATCACGCTCGAAAAATATGCAGCGCATCGCTGCAACCCTTGCTTTGAACTCTCGTTGAAGCAAACCTGCAGCGCATCGCTGCAAGTTTCGATACTTAAGCCCTTAAAGCTGTCAGCGTCGCGAAAATGCGACGTGTAGCGCATCGCTGCAAGTTTCGATACTTAGTCACTTTATCATTTATCAACGAAAATGCGACATGTCGCGATATCACGACATGTCGCCAAATCGTGCCCCTCCGTACGATCTGCTTCTCTCTCCTCCGGTCGACAGCGATTTTGCGACACTTTCCAAAAATGGAAATGTCGCGATATCGTGACATTTCCAAAAATGGAAAGTGTCGCGATTTCGCTACGCTTTTCGACTTAGCCGCTTTTGCCAAAATCCGTCGCGATATCGCGACATTTCCAAAAATGGAAGTGTCGCGATATCGCGACACTACCAAAAATGGAAAGTTTTGGTTTTCAGTGAATTTATGCAACTGTTTTCTGGATTTTCCTCGGTACCGGTGCAAGATTTTGTTTAAGCATGAATGATTCTAGCATGTAGAAATTTAATCTTGGAATAACAATGCTAGAAAGCAAGGAAAACACAACTTTTAAAAAGGAGGCAAGCAAAATCTGGGACTAACACTGGAAATGATCAAGAGGGTCCCTGCTGCAAAAATGGAATTTCAGAGTTTTCAAGAGGATTGGAATGCATTTTTCAGTGGGGGTGTGTTGCTTCTCAACAGGTCCTAGCAGAGGACTTGTGAGTTGAGATTGATAGTTCTATCAAAGAACTTGAGGACAGAGGTACATTGGTTCTATCAGAGAACCTAAGGATATATTTGGCAAGTCTTTGAGAAGGCTTATGGACAGAGGATTGATTTGTTCAAGAGTTGGATAGATCTGATAGACAGAGGAAGACTTGTACTAGACCGTCTGACTGTGTTTGGTACAGGTTGTTGAGCTACTGTGGACGTGATCATAGAAGGCGAAGGTCTCTTAGGCTAAGCATTGAGGGCGGGAGGTCTTCGATGGAAAGGAGTTCCACATCGTCGGCAAGAGGTAGAGACAGTTGATATTCTAAGGGATCATATCCAGAGCAGAGGGGAAGGTATCTCCTTTGGGCAGAGGCTCATAAATTCAGATTGGGGGAAGGTATCTCCTTTGAGCAGAGGCTCATAAATTCAGATTTGGGGAAGGTATCTCCTTTGAGCCGAGGCTCATAAACATTGTAATTGGGAAGGTTTTCCAAAGAAATTTGAAATAACTTTTAGAGAAAAGTTTTATGGACGTAGCCCAGACATTCTGGGTGAACCACGTTAAAATTGGTGTCACTTTGTGGATGATTTTGTGCATTGCTTTGATATTGCTTTGGGTATATTGCTTTATTGTTTTGAAGTATAAAAGAAAAAGTAAAAAGAGGTCTTATACTGTTCACCCCCCCTCTCAGTATAAGCTTGTGTTCTTCAAATAGTTATCTATACCTTCCATTTAGAACTCTTCAAGAATATAATTGATTTAATATTATGTTTTGGGGAAATAATAAGAGGGGAGATGGGTAAGAAGTAAAAAACCCTAGAGATAGACAAAGTGTTGTACATCATGGGGAAAATATAAATGGGGTTAGAACCTTTACATACCTTATTTTATTAGACCCCAATTGCAAGCTAAAATGAAGAACATATCTCTAACATCCCTATATATCTTTAGGGGAACTACCTTAGAAGACCAAGATCAATTTTTGTTTGAGTTCAAAATTATATGTCAAACCTACGACTACACAACAAATAACCACAAACTTAAATTATTCCCTTTCACACTCAAAGATGTATCTATATGACGATTTATGAGGTTATCCTTAGAATTCATATGTAGTTGGGATGAGATGGAAAAGATACATTTAGAAAAATATCAGGAATATTATCATGTTAAGGATCAAAAGGAAGAATTGTTTAGGATAAAGAAAGACAAGGATGAAAGCATTAAGGATTACCTAGATAGATTCATTTTTAATAAAAAAATATGCGAGGAAAATATGGACCTTGAACATGTCAAAGTGATATTATTACAGGGATTACAAGATGATTAAAGGGACATTTTAAACCTTATGGGAAAATGAGATATAAATAAACGAAGCCTTTCTGATATTATGGAGTTGTGTAGAAACTACTCTAGAATAATGAGAGGAGTATGCAAACACCAAGTAGAAAATAGTGGAAGTGACATAGGAGATCTACTAGAGGAATTTTCCAATTTTAAAATTGATATTATTTTACATTTGAACACCACATTTTATAAACACCAAGTCAAAGCTAAATCCAATGAACCATTGGCTATATAGTGTCCAAGATGTAGGAAAAAACATGCCCTACAAGAATTTCCTCTCAATAGGACAAATATTTGTAGTATTTGTGAGAAAATCCAGCCTATAGATAGACGTGACCTCCTACCAAAAATAAAATCCAACCTAAAAAAGAGTCATCTCAATGCAGAGGAACTCAATCACGTGGGACAAAGAAATAATTTTCCCCATCAAAAAAGAACCCCATGGGTACAAATCCATGGAATTCACCAAGGAATATACCCCCACCATGACAACAATGGGGCTAGTATCCCTAGAATCCATTTCTAGAGTGGGGAAGTCAAGGTTGGTTTAACCCACCATGGACACAACCAATGCCAAACTAGTCATGGTCAAACCAAGGCTAGCAATGGTCGGGACCACCCCACTCCAACTAATCTTATGGGGGTCAATGATAATTTCAATATCAACAACTATTGTTGCCATCACCCATGGGTGCTTCCCAACCTATGTAGTAACAACATTCCAAGCAACATCCATTACCAGCACAATCTATGGCTAATCCAAATAACAATAGATAGACAACTCTTATTTATAATAAAAACCATAGTGACATAGTCAATATTAACACCATTGATTGTGATAACATGCAGCTTCACTCAGGGAATATTTTTCTAGACCCAAAACCTCCAAATATAGAATAATTACAAGAGGAAGAGCAATTGAAATCATTAAACCTTGATCCCATAATTATAGAGGACAAAGATCCTCCAAAAAGTGTGCTTGTAGAAACTCAAAAAGAACTATACCTTAAGAGATTAGAATCTAAAGAAGATTGTTCCAAGGGGTTTGATCTATTAGAAGAACAAAAACAATTAAACATAACAATCCATTTGTTCTAAGAAATTAAAAATATACTAATATTCATTTAGGTTATCCATGAAATGTGCATAAAATTCTAGGGAGAAAGTGAAAAACTTATCCCAAAACCATACAAGTAGATGGAAAACTAGCTAAAATCTTATCAAGAAAGCTTATTCCACAAAAATATGGAGATCTTGGAAACCCAATGGTAATCACTTTCATTGGAAAAATAATAATACCTAATGTAAGATAAAAATGAGCAACTCCAAATAAAGCAATCTTATCAAAAGCAAATCAACACAATATTGCACAAAATGAAGAATCTTATTAATATGGAACTGGGGGGAGCCTGGATCTCCAAAGTGTACAATATATATGCCCTGAATATGGGGTTACAATATGCTTTATAGCCTTTGATACAATGTTGAGGGTTACAAAACCCTCACTCACAAGAATAGTTGGTATCTTCAATGCTCGTTTTCGCTCCAAACAAGTTGGGGGTGGGCCTGAGTATCTTTACAGGACCACCCTAGCTGCAATAGCTTTCAATGATGTAGTTTCTACACCTACAAATAGATCAACAACACCAAGAGGTCAATAGCATATGAGAGAGATCCACTATGTGAGTCCCTATTTGAATAAGATCTATAAACCCTAGTGCTAAAAATGATGAAATGCATATAAAATACAAGAAACGTAAGATGTCAAACAATAAAATATTTTACCTTGTTAAGAATACCTATTGTTATAATCTACATTTTTGTGTATGTGATCTGAAGTAGTATGAACACCCAAAAGCATTCGAAGATATGGCGGTGGTAAACTGATAAGTTTGAAAATGCTTGGAAGCATTCGACAATGGTGGTGAACACACAACAATATTCTTGGAATGCTCAATATCATTTGTAGGATGCTAAGAATCATTCATGAGTATTTGAGAGGAGTACTGTAGAACCAGATCTGGTTCAAAAGGGTTTGGGAGGTAGAAAATGGAGGATTCAGTTATGACAATGAGGGGAATGGTAGCAGAATGTTAGGGTTTTGAGAAGGGATGGAAATAAGGGTAAATCACCTACTCACAATGCTTAACTGACTACTTGAACACTTAACCAATTTATTGCTTAACCTTCATTCATACTATTGAATGATTATTTATAACTTGCCTTCCATATGCTAGGGTTTCGATGACACCAACATGCGGTCAAGATTAAAACATAATGGATGGCTAGGATTGTAATCTTTACAATGTGACATGGATTAAGTCAAGTGGATGGCTGAGATTGGATTGTGATGAATGATTGTGATTTCATTTACATATATATATATGTAATTATATTTATATTAAATATATAAATATTAATATATAAAATATTTATATACTTATATGTATAATATATATATAAATAATGAATGGTTGTGATTGGGCAGATGCAAGGATGATCAGTGGCTAGAATTTGGTGTCTATAGATGCCCTTTTTGTACCGCATTGTGTGAAACACAATACAGTGTAAAAATAAGAGACACCTGGTTTGGATGAAGCAACTTTCTTTCCTTGGAGTGCAAGAAGATCCTGAAGAAAAAAATAATGTGGGTGTAGCTTACCCCCTCAATTGGTGAATGAGTGAAGAATGAATCTCATGATCCAATTGATAAAAATATGGATGTAAATGTAATTGTAAATATAGGTGTAAATGTATTTTGTTTTTTCCCCAACATATGCAAGGGGGTTGTTGGAAATGTGAATGTAAATGTGATGTAAATTTTATGAAAGTGACTTAGATAATGATGCAATAAGTGATTTTGTTCTTTGCTCCAAAAAAAAAGGGGTTTTTTCCAATTATGTGATGTAAATGTGGTGTATTTTGTTTTTGCCCCAATATATGCAAGGAGTTTCTTGGAATTTTGGATGATATGAATGATGTAAAATATGTATCCTAATGTGGGAAATCAAAATTAAATTAGGTTACCCCAAGTTTGGGATGGTTATAGTTTGTTGAAAAATGTGTCGTATGGCGTCATTGAAATGCAAAGTTATTAAAATGCAAAATGACATAGGGGAATATAACTATTGTAGTGATTTTTTATGAGGTTCCTTCCACTAGGAACCAATCATGCTATTGGCCTACATCCCCAGTGACTGTCTGTGTAAAAGAGATGATGTATTGAAAGTTGTTCATGTTTCAATCCCAAATGAACAAGGCCATCAATGACAATATTTGAGCAAATTAAGCTCAGCATAGTACCTCTCAAAAATGAGGGACCAAATATAATTTTATTTTAAACAAGAGGGTGTTGTATGATGGGCAAGTATCCTTATGGTGATCTACCCATCCTATTGAATTGCATGGATAGCCAATCGCTACAATCACCAAGTGAATAGGGGAAACCACTAGATACGAGGTTCACTTAAAAAATATGAGTGGAATTGGCAAATGTTGAATTGTAATGTATGAAATTATGAATGATGTAAATGAATGCATATGGATGATGTAATGATCAATGGGTGGATTTGATGATTGTGTGAAATGATTTGGAATAACTTGGAGCAATTTGGGGGATTTTTCAATTTTTGGTCACAATTAAGAATTAAATACCCAAATCAATCCAAATTATCATAGAATGTTATGGGATGATGTGATATCTATGTAGAATGATGAATGTGACTGTTTTATGAAATTTGGGGCCATTTTGAAGCTTTTGTAAGCAAATTTGGTATTTTTGTGACTTTTGGTTGCAAATGAAAATGAAGCATCCAAATCGATCGAAACCTTCACAAAACATGATGTGATGATGGAATGGATGCATGTACAAATTTTAGAGTGATTTTATGGGGGTAAGCTACATTTTTGGGCCATGTTGGTCTTTCTAGAGTATTTTGGAGCTAGACATCGACCAACATCCACACCATGTACAAATTTTGACAAGCGTCTACCACCCTGCAAATGCAGGGCAACATTTGAGTGCACCAAGAAAATACCCATGAGCATTTGAGCACACCAAAAACAACTATAAAAGTGTTGCAGAAGTGAAATTAGACTCATTCTTGCATTCATAATTTTTAAAAACAGTGTATAAGGAGTAAGGAAGTGGGTGAGTGAAGTGTGTGAAGTGAGTGAAGGATGGTGATGGAGGACATGGATGCAAAAACAGGTTTGGATGCACAGGTGGTTGAGGTAAGTGCCCTTGGCACCCTTGTTTAAATTTTTTTGAAATATTTTGAATTTTTTTTATTTTATGCAATGAATATGATGTTAATTTTTTTGCAATTGTGTTGTAGTTTTTAATCTTGGAGGCTCAACACTAATTCTCATTGATTATACCAGGGGTGAGGAAGGTCTTGCAAAAGGTTGAATGAGATAAGTTGGAAAATATGGGTTTGTCTAAGGTGGCACAGGTTGATGTGGTGAGGGAGGATGAGGGGTACCTCTTAGTCTTGGCTGAGAGATGAGATATGGATAAGGGGACTTTCCATATCCCAACCAAGGAGATGATAGTGACACTGGAAGATATATATCACATATTCTAAGTTATAGTGGAGGGATTGCATGTCCAAGTTGGCCACGATAAGGAGTATGAGCTAAGGAGGATTTTTGGGGATGGATGGAGGGATGCAAATATCCATAGTGGAGGGATAAGGTATTTGGTGATGTATGTGGAAGAGAATTTGGAGGCCTTACTCACCTTGATCATGTTCTTGTTGGCCAACATATTGGTAACTAACAACAATGACTATCAATTTCCATGGAACATGATAGGGTTGGTGTATGACATGATCGCTGAGTCTCAGGTGTATACATGGGCACGTACTCTACTGGTTCATATGTATACGAATCTCTATGAGATGAGGAGGTAAGGGAAAATGGATTGGGGTGTAGTGTGCTATTGTAGTTTTGGGGTTGGGAGTACTTTAATGTGGCCTGTGTTAGAAATTTTGAGTAGTTTTGTTTTCATTGATGTCAAAAAAATATTGGTTTAAATTCGTCATCATTAAGGACATTAAGTGGTTTTTCCAAAAGCAAGAAGGTCTTGGAAAGGAATATGATATAATATTTATTTTTAATATTATATGCCTTAAAAGGGACCAAAGGATGAAGATCCGAGGAAGGAGAAGCAAGTTTAAATTAAATAATAATATTATATTATTATAATATTTTGGGCCAAATAACAAGGTGAAGAAAAATGAAGTTCAAACTGAAAAGATCCATGAGAAATTTTCAAAAGGAATTAATAATGGAGGCAAAGGTTTTTAAATTTAATATTTAAAAACTAAATTCAAATTTTTAAATTCGAAATGGGCCGATGTGAGAAGTCAAAATATAATGTGCATTTATATAGGAAATGAATTCCATTTCCTAAAGTTGATTATACACCTTCGAATGCGAGATATAAGAGAAAATCAAAGCGCTGCACCCTAGGAAGAAGATGATTTGCATTTTGAAGAGCTTGGAGGGAAACAAAGAAATATAGGCAGTGAAGAGATTTGACATCACTAATGGCAGTAGCACATGTGGCAGTTGGAAGAGTGTTAAGGCTTGCATGGAGGAGATCACGATTCGATCCATGTGATTGACATTTTGCGTGAGGATGGAAGGTTGTGTTTCCTTTGCTCGACAGTTTTTGTGCAGTAGTATTTTAGGGGAGCATGCACCGTTTGTCTCATGTGGGCACGCAACCCACTTGGTGGCCTAGCTTGAGCTAGGGTGTTGGGGAGTGCAAGGTCACGTGGTCGAATTCACCAAAAATATTTTGTGGGCAGATTGAATTAAAGGTATGCTATTCATTTTTATTCTCTAAAGTGTTGGAAATTAAAGTTGCTTAGAGATTGACGTGAGTTCTAAGTGCTTGGGGGAGTTATAAGGTAAAGGAAAAATTAAAATATTTTATTTTGATTTTTGGTGATTGAAATTTATTTTAAGGTGTATAAGGGATATTGTTGTGCATGTTGTTTTAATGATATTGTTGAGTTAGATATTGTGAGTTTGAATATTATAAGGTGTACAAAAGGATTTGATATTTTTATGGAAAATAATTTTTAAGAAAATTATTTTGTGGAGATCTTGAGATAGGTTGTGGCTACCTAACCCTAGTGTTGGCAAAGAAAATTTGATTGTGGTTAAGATAGGATTTGAAGACATATCTCCATAAAAATAAAAGGTATAGGTACATCTTCCTTAAGAGTAAAATATTGTTGGATTGGATATTGTAAATTCTAAGTTGGAGTCAAAAGGATTGTTTGATAAGCGTTTTTGAGTTTGGTTTTGAGATATCCAATATTGGTTGATGAAGGTTTTTTTGGAATAAAGGTTGATGCTAGAAACCTTGTTTGATAAGCATTGTTGGAAATATTGAGTGAGCCTTCATATGCATTATTAGGGTTTGTGAAAGATCATGAGTATCATTGTTATGTGAAGTTTTTTTGATAAACATTGTTGACTAAGTTTTCATTGAGTGTTTTGTTGAGTTGAGACAAGTTCTAGTGAGGACTTGTTGAACAAATTTGAGGTAACTCTTGGTGAAGACTTGAGAGCAGATTGGACAATTGTTTAAGAGGACTTGTGGAAAGATTTGAGGTAAGTCTTTAAGAAGACTTATGAGCAAAGTTGATTGATTAATATGTTCAATCCTTGAGTAAGGTTTGAGATAGATCTAGCAGAGTTGATTTGTGATTGAGTCAAGCTTTGTGTTAAGGCTTGAGAATAGTTTTGAGGATAGGTTTATGCTAGATTAGAGATACAGATAGAGTAGATTTGTGTTAGACCTAAGGACTATGATTAGTATAAATTAGAGATAGAGATTGAGCAAATTTGTGTAGGGCAGAGGATAGTGTTTAGTATAGATCTGATATAGAGAATAAAACATAGTAAGAGTAAGCTTTAGAGGTGATAGAATAGAGGACATTAGTCTCTAGTGGATAGAGATCCATTAGCCAAGGTAATGAGGACAAATATCTTCTCAGTGAGGATAGAGTCTTATGTGGATAGAGATCCATAAGCCAGTGCGATGGAGACAGTAGTATTCTAGAGGATCACCAACTAGAGTAGAGGAGGAGTTCTCTTATGGATAAGAGATCCATGAACTAGTTGAGGGGATTGGTGTCTCCTATGGATAAATATCCATGAACTTGATTAGGGGATTGGTGTCTCCTTTGGACAGAGATCCATAAACATTGTAATAGGGAAAGGATTCCCAAGAAAATTTATTGATAAAATTTTATAAGGAATATTTTCTCCGTGGAGTAGCCCACATTGGGTGAACCACGTTAAATCATGTCTCTCATGTGTGTGATGCTTTGTGTAATGTTTACTGCTTTAATATTGTTGATGTTATCATATGGATTGAAAAGCCATAATTTTTATCTTATACTATTCACCCTCCCTCTCAGTATAAGCACATGTTCTACAATTGGTATCAGAGTGGGTCTCTCTTTGAAAAGACTAACAGCTTCGAGGAGGATCCATCAGAAACACACGACTTCAAAAAATGAAGAATATATCATGTTTGATATAAAAGAGGAATTATTTGCTGCTCTCAGGAATTTGGAAAGGATTAGAAATAAGAACTCAAGATTGAAGGAATAAATTCAAGAATATGAGGAAGCAAAAATGAAACTTCTACAGAGTTTCACAAAACTAAATATGAAGGTAGAAGAAGGAAAGAAAATTGAACAGGATACGACAGATCTATTAAGAGCAAGGAAAACATAATGTGAAATTTTGGAAGAAGAAATTGTATCTCTAAGGCATGAATTTGAAAAGACCAAGTTTAAACAAGATATAAAGTTAGAGAAACATAAAGAGGAATCCAACTTTCAAGAAACAGAGACATAAAACAAAGATAAGCTCGCTACTCATACCCTAAAAGGAAAGGACATTAGGAAAGAAGAAAGCAAAGAACCATGGATAAGAGTTAATCACAAAAGGAGAATCACTCAACCCTATTTTCAAAGGCATCTAAATAGGTTACATAATCTCTTCCATGGCTATTGCTTTTCTTGTAACAAATATGGTCATAGAGTTGTACACTGCACTGGTTATGTGAAAAATGATGTCAATAGAAATTTTAACTCTTTTGCACCTCTTATGAATGATGATATCATATGTTACAAATGCAATAATTTTGGGCCCAAGGCTAGATGGTGCAAAATGGCACTTCCCGAGTCTAGTAAAAAGAATACAACTTCAACAACTAGGAAAGAGAAAAGGGGGAATGAAAAGGCTAGATCAATATTAGTTCAAACAACTCTTCATGCTCAGGATAAAGAAGAACAATGGTTTCTTGATAGTGGTTTCTCTAGACACATAATAGAAGACAAAGACAAATTTCTTGTACTCAAAGAAACTAATAGAGGATCAATAAGTTTTAGTGATAATGGATCAACAAAAATTTATGGAAAAGGAACTCTGAGTTTAGATAACGGGAATACAATGTTAGGATACTACTATAAAATAAACTCAAATAAACACACTCTCACACAATTGCTTGGAAATAAACTCACATAAAGAGCATATTAATATTCAGAACAAAATATACATTATAACAGAAATTTGCATAAAGGAACAATCTCATAATAAGATAGAATCACGGGCCTCTTCAAGGGGGCAACTCCTTCAAAACTTCATTAATTTGCAAAAATATGAATACATTGGTGCCTTCTCGGGTATTTAAAGATTTCCCTTCCATGATTGGCTTACATGCAAAATGCCACTTGGATTACATGCATAATGCCACCCAAATTACATGCATAGTGCCACTCAAATTACATGCACAATGCCACTCGAATTACATGCACAATGCCACTTGAATTACATGCACAAGGCCACCTTACATAACCTATCTACCATGTGTTACATAAAAAGGGTGCCATTTGTCATAGGAACTATATAATATAAAACTTAGAACATTACAAAATATTAATCATGGGTACTACCCACGTTATTTAGGAATTATTACATCATGGAAGTTATTACATTAAGGGTTAGTATGGGATCCTAACATGTCCTTCCCCTTGAAGAAGCTTTTTCCTCAAAGCTAAAATGAGGAAACTGTTGCTGGAGTTGGTGGAGAGATTCCCATGTAGCATATTCAGGTTGAAGCCCATGCCACTGAACCAGGATCTCTGTAATTATACGGTTGCAAAGAGTGTGAGTCCGACGATCCAACAACTGATCAGGTTTAAGTAATATGGAGCCTTCTTCATCCAATTCAGGAAGTGTGGATTGAACCTGTACCTGTGTGCCCACAAATTTCTTGAGAGCAGAAACATGAAAAATAGGATGAATCTTGGAAGTAGGTGGGAGCACCAATTTGTAAGTTGTGGGGCCAATCCTTTGTAGAACCTGGTAAGGACCATAGAATTTTGTAGTAAGCTTCTGGTACCTGTGAAGTTGTAGGGAGGATTGTTTGTACAATTGCAAGCGAAGGAAGACCATATCACCTACATCAAAACTACACTCAAAATGATGTTGATCAGCTTGTTGGCGCATCCAATTTTGGGCCATGTTCAAATTTTGCTTAAGTTGGCAAAGGACCTCAGTGTGTTGACTCAGAGTGTTGTCGATGACCTTGACCTTGGAGCTTCCAAGAATGTAAGAGGAAGGCGTAAGTGGAAGAATCCCATAGACTGCTTCAAATGGTGTGAGTTTGGTTGCGGTATGATAGGAAGTTTTGTACCACCATTCGGCCAAGGATAGCCATTTGGCCCATTGAGTGGGATGATCTAAGACAAAGTAGCGAAGGTAGGTTTCCAAGAATTTATTAACAACTTCTGTTTGACCATCTGTTTGTGGATGGTAGGTTGAACTCATTTTGAGTTGAGTCCCCTACAACTTAAACAACTCTTTCTAGAAATGACTAGTGAAGGTGGGATCACGATCAGATACACTGGAGGTGGGCATGCCATGAAGGTGAAAGATGGAGTCAAGAAAAATTTGTGCAATGATGGATGCTGTATAAGGATGGGCAAGGGCACAAAAGTGAGCATATTTTGAAAGGCGATCCACTACCATGAAAATAACTGACTTACCTCCATATTTAGGGAGCCCTTATATAAAGTCCATGGAAATGTCGGTCCAAACCTGATCTAGGATAGGCAATGGCTGAAGAGTGCCCGGAGAGCGCACTGTTTCACCTTTCATCCTTTGACATGTGTCATAGGTAGCAAAAAAAGAGCGGATGTCCCATTTCATACCTTTCCAAAAGAAGGTACGCTTGAGTCGCTCATATGTTTTAAGGAACCATGAATGGCCTACAGAGGGAGTGGCATACAATTCCTTCATGAGAAGATCTCAAAGTGGGGACTTATGAGGTAGAACCAGGCATTTATGGTAGCACAGATCATGGCCATTCCAATTATATCCTGGTGCAGAATCTGGATCATCCATTAGTGAGGCTATCAAAGCTTGCAAATCTGCAGCCTGACGTGCTTCTTGATGCAAGGAATCAATCCATTAGGGAAGTGGTGCTGATATGGCACACAACATACTTACGGTCTCCATTTGGTGAGAAAGAGCATCATCCATAATATTCTCCTTTCCCTTTTTATGGGTGATATCATAATCATATCCCATGAGTTTAGACACCCACTTTTGTTGGTTAGGTGTGGCAACTCTTTGTTCCAGAAAATATTTGAGACTTTGATGGTCGGTTTTGATGGAGAAGTGACGCCCAATGAGGTAAGGTCACCAATGTGTGACTTCATGCAATATGGCTAACATTTCCTTAGCATATGTGGATTTTCCTAGATTACGATCAGAGAGTGCCTTACTAGTAAAAGCCACAGGTCATCCTTCTTGCATCAATAATACCCCAATACCATGACCAGAAACATCACTTTCAATGAAAAATGGTTTAGAGAAATCTAGCATGGCTAAGACGGGAGTGGTGGTCATAGCATGCTTGAGTTCAATGAAGGCTTGGTTAGTAGGCCCTGTCCAAGTGAAGGAATATTTTTTCAACATGGAGGTGAGGGGGGCAGCTATCTTCCCATAATTGCAGATAAATTTGCGATAATAGCCTGTAAGCCCTAAAAATCCTTGAAGTCCCTTGAGGGTGCGAGGTTTCGGCCACTCTTGAACTGCTTGAATCTTCTTAGGGTCAACCTTGATGCCATCCTGTGAGACAATGTGTCCTAGATACTCTACTTCAATAATACTAAAGGAACACTTGTACCTTTTGGCAAAAAGGTGATGGGTGACCAAAAGCTGTAAAGTTTGATCCACATGATTGAGGTGCTCTTCCCATGTGCGATTGTAAATCAAGATGTCATTGAAGAACACAAGGATGAACTTCCGTAGAAAGGGCCAGAAGATGTTGTTCATAAGACTTTGGAATGTAGAAGGAGCATTTGTGAGACCAAATGGAATAACCAAGAATTCATAATGACCTTCATGAGTACAAAAGACAGTTTTGGGGATGTCCTTATCCTTGAGCCGGATCTGATGGTAGCTAGAGCAGAGATCAAGCTTGGTGAAATACATGGTCCCGTGTAGTTCATTGAGTAATTCGTCAACCACTGGAATAGGAAATTTATCCTTGAATGTAGTCTTTTTGAGTTCTTTGTAGTCAATACATAGGCGCCATGAGCCATATTTCTTGGGAACAAGTAGGACAGGCAAGGAGTAG
Source organism: Wollemia nobilis (assembly GCA_028583015.1). Lineage (NCBI taxonomy): Eukaryota > Viridiplantae > Streptophyta > Pinopsida > Araucariales > Araucariaceae > Wollemia > Wollemia nobilis. Next base: position 464,666 of record JAQPPZ010017258.1, read on the forward strand.
GGGCTAGTACTAGGCCCGATGACACCAGCCTTGAGTAATTCCTATACCAATTTTTCCAATTCTAATTTCATGGCATAAGGGTACCTGTATGGCCTGATATTTGGTGGTGCACTACCCGGGAGCAATGGGATAGCATGGTCATGAGAGCAACGTGGTGGTAGTGTAGTTGGTTCTTCAAAGACAACATCATGTTTGTGTAGAACTAGTTATAAGTCTAATGGAATTTTAGCCATTAGTGAAGTGGTTGGTTGGATAGAGAAGAGTTGTGCAATGACCCCATGTTTTGATTTCTTTAGCACTTTCTCCATACGATTAGAACTAATTAGGTGAGGTGTTCCTGCAGGGAAGCCCTTGAGTAAGTGTGTTTTTCCATTTTGGGAGAATTGCATCTAGAGTTTTGCAAAGTTCTAACTGATAGTGCCCAACGTACTCAACCATTGAGATCCCAAAACCATATCACATCCTCCCAACTAGAGGGTAAACATGTCCTGCTTGAGTTCATAGTCCCCTATCCTGATCTTGATATTGCGGCATTTTTCTTTACAAGGTAATGTTCCCCCATTGGCTATCATGACCTTGAATGAATTACAAGTGTGGATATAGCAATTTTGACTGCTTAGCAACTCTAGGATCAATGAAGTTGTGTGTGCTGCCTGAATCAATAAGGATGGTAAGACGTTGGCCCTTGAAAAATCCCACAACTTTCATGGTTTGTGGAGTGGTAATTCCTGCAAGAGCATGGACTAAAATCTCTGCCTCAAACCTCTATGTATCTTCTTCCTGTGGAGAAGGTGTTTAAGGGGGGTCCTCATCCTCATCACTCTGGTCAGTGTTAGAAGGTTCCTCAACATCTATCAAGAACAGTATTTTTTTTGCACACTTATATCCTTTAAAAACTTTTCATCACAATTATAACATAAGCCTTGGGCATGACGTGCATCCATCTCCTCTGCAGTCAGTCGCTTGGGTGTAGTAGGTTTACTATCCATTGAATTTTGGGTTAAAAAAGGAAATATAGGTAGGTTTGGAGGAAACCACCGGGGGCGCCTTTGGTTTGAGAGTTTAGATTCGACCAGATGGGCCAAACTGATAGCTTCCATCATGGAATGTGGTTTAAACATCTTTAATTCAGCTTGGATATCCCATTTTAACCCACTAATAAAACAACTCGTGAAGAACCCTTCCATCAATCCTCTTGTCTTATTGGCCAATTTTTTAAATTGATTTTGGTAATCATAGACTGAGGATGTTTGTTGTAGTTTGGTCAAGGCCCCTGTGAAGTCCTCATACTCACTAGGACTAAATTGGGTCAGTAGTTGGGACTCAAATTCCTCCCAAGAGAGATTTGGGTTGGAATTACGTAACCACTGGAACCAGTGTAGAGCCTCAGATTCCAAATTGAAGGAAGCCATATGAACTCGATGATAAATGGGAACATTATGAAGTCTAAAGAATTGATCAACCCTACATAACCACCCATCAACATCCTTCCCATTAAATCAAGGGAAGTCCAATTTTGGCATTTTAAAGGATGGGTCATGGTCATTCCTTGTAGATTTTTTAGCCTGGTGTTCTATTTTGAGTGGTCCCTTATGTAACTTTCTACCCATATTTATCAATGTTTATTCTAAGCGAGCGCTAGTGGCCTCATGATCTAGATGAAGACCTTGGACCTCTTCCCTTATGAATAAAATTTCCAAGTTCAAATTCTCAATGTCTTTGGTTAATGAGTCCATCTGTTCTAGCTCTTTTTGATGTCCACGGGTACCCTGGGCCATTTTGGAACCTTTTATGACCAGTTACTAAAATTAGAATTGGGTTTTAGGACTTACTATTTTTAGTAAGTGTCCAAAAAAGTGCTTGGGTGCTATATATCAAAATGATCAGATAGAAGAGGTGGTCACAATGAGTTATATCCTACAACACTACTTTTGGGCACCCCAAACTTTTTATTTTTAATCTCCTATTTTGCCGAGTCTAACGGTGTTTATAGTTTTTGATTTTGAGCTACAATGCAAAAGTTGGGTACTAGAGCACTATCTATAATTGGTCTCTAGTCACTCGCTCACTATTTTTCTTAGCCTGGACAATCTCTCTAACACTGCTTACCTCACTAGTCTGAAGATTCTATGTATTGTGTAGGTTACTATTATGACAGTTCTATTCTAACACTGAAAACTACAGTCTCTAACTTGATTGTGCTGACCTGATTGACCTCATTGTTACTGCCACTATAAATTTGACTGTTATTCTCCAGAATGTCAACTTAACTGTCACCCTCATATTCTATCCCAAATCCATGCAATGTATGTTATTTTTTGGTAGAGGATTCCTTTCTCATATGCTAACTTTTGGGAATTTGGAATGCAAGTTTACAAATAGGGAGTTTTGGTTTGTGATTTTGTTGCAGGTTGAATTTTTAATAGAACCAGGGTATGCTAAGTAAAGGAGTATGTAACACCCATAAGCCCTCTGTTATATCATAGTGATGAACAATAGTGCTCGGACCAATATTTTAGTTCAATACCCAAGGAGGATTCCACACATACCCTTGAGCACACTATCTACCTCTCTAACAATATGAGAGGGTAATCGTTCGAGATGTTGTGTCCCGTGGACTATGGATGATACAAGGCCGATAAGCTTCCTACTGGATAAAATTTTGTTAACCCTAGAATGGTGTCCCGATACACCCGAAGGTGCATGGGAGCTCAAGTCCATGCACGAGTTCTATTTGAGGCCCGGGTATTGGAGCCTGATCGCCCCTCACTTCACTAGATGCTATATGGGCTATCTAGCTTAGCCAATAACGACAGATCCTTTGCGATATTTTAAAACCCTCGACACAGGGTTTCTACGTACTCAACTAAAAAGGACTTTTTTTTCTTGGTATTTGTTTTTTTTTTTTGATAATAGTAAAAAAAAAATTACACAAAAATAACAGAGGATTATACCTAACAGGCAAGAATCATTACTGTTGCAGTAGAACTTAGCCTTGGAAAGCGCTCTGATACCACTTGTTAGGATCCTACTATAAAATAAACTCAAATAAACACACTCTCACACAATTGCTTGGAAATAAACTCACATAAAAATCATATTAATATTCAAAACAAAATACACATTATAACAAAAATTTGTATAAATGAACAATCTCACAATAAGATAGAATCGCAAGCCTCTTCGAGGGGGCAACCTCCTTCAAAACTTCATTAATTTGCAAAAATATGAATACATTGGTGCCTTCTCGGGTATTTAAATATTTCCCTTCCATGGTTGGATTACATGCAAAATACCACCTAGATTACATGCATAATGCCACCCGAATTACATGCATAGTGCCACTCGAATTACATGCACAATGCCACTCAAATTACATGCATAAGGCCACCTTACATAACCTATCTACCATGTGTTACATAAAAAGGGTGCCATTTTTCATAGGCACTATATAAGCTAAAACTTAGAACATTACAAAATATTAATCATGGGTACTACCCACGTTATTTAAGAATTATTACATCATGGAAGTTATTACATTAAGGGTTAGGATGGGATCCTAACGAGACAAGAACATAAAATGTACTATATGTCAAAGGATTAAGACATAATTTGCTAAGTGTAAGCCAAATTTATGATCAAGGTCATATGGTTACATTTCATCTAGGTAGATGTACGATAAGAAGGTCTAAAACTGGAAAAGTCATTGCAAATGCAAGTAGAACTCCAAACAACCTCTATATGCTTAGTGAGATTAAAGGAGAATTTTTTTTTCTATCACAAGAGGATGAGAGTTGGTTGTGGCATAGAAGAATGGGTCATTTGAATTTTGAAAATATAGTCAACTTAAGCAATAAATATGTTTTCAAATATTTACCCAAGCTGAAAATATCACACAACACAATTTGTGCACCTTGTCAACATGGAAAGCAAACTAGAACAAGTTTCAAATCAAAGGGATATATGTGATTTGAGCCACTAAATCTAATACATACTGATCTATGTGGTCCTACCATAACACAGAGTATTCAAGGTGAAAGTTACTTCATAATGTTCATAGATGATTACTCCAAAATGACTTGGGTAGCTTTCCTAAAAGATAAATCAGAAGCATTTGACAAATTCAAGGTATTTAAAGAATGGGTCAAAAATGAAACCGACAAAAGGATTAAGTGTTTGAGATCTGACGGAGGAGGAGATTTTACCTCAAATGAATTTGTAGATTTCTGTGAACAACATGGAGAGAATACTCAGCTGGAAGAACTCCTCAACAAAATGTAGTTGAAAGGAAAAATAGGACTATTGAGAATGGCTAGAGCTATGTTAAATGAGTCCAAGATTTCAGATGGATTTTGGAGGGAAGCAGTCAATATAGCAGTGTATATAATAACTAGGGATCAAATGAGGATAAACCATCACAAGACTCCATATGAGCTTTGGAAAGGAAGACCGACCACTGCAAAACACTTCAAGGTTTTGGGAAGCAAGAGTTACATAAGATGGGAAGAGCAAAACTTGGGCAAGTTTGACCCAAGATGTGATGAGGGTATTTTTCTTGGTTATTTCACTAATATTAAAGCCTGTAGATGCTACAACAAAAGGACATGCACTATTGTAGAAAGTATAAATTTAATAGTTAATGAGAAGATAGATTCAAGAGAACCAGTTCAACAAATTGTGTATCAAGAATATGGAAGTTGTAAAGAAGAGTTTCATGAGGAATCAGATGAAGAAGAGAAAGAAACACAAAGGCTTCTTCCTAAGACTCCATCTAGGTATGTACAAAAAAATCATTCAAAAGAGCTAATCATTGGGAATCCAAATGAGAGATAGACAAGGAGAAGGATAATAACACCATCTCAACAAGCAAATTTTTCCTTATTATCTAAAATTGAGCCAAAAGACTTCAATGAGGCAAGTGAAGATAAGTTATGGATTAAGGCAATGGATGAGGAATTAGACCAGATAGAGAAGAGTAAGACTTGGGAACTTATCCCATGACCAAAAGATAAAAATGTGATTCACACTAAATGGGTATTCAAAAACAAGTTAAATGAAGATGGTCAGGTGGTTCGAAATAAAGCAATATTAGTATGCAAATATTATGCACAAGTTGAGGGAATTGACCTTGATGAGACATTTGATCTAGTTGCATGACTTGAAGCTATAAGGATGTTCCTAGCCCTCTCAAGTTTTAAAAACTTCAAAGCTTATCAGATGGATGTTAAGTCAAAATTTCTAAATAGTGTTCTGGAAGAAGAAGTTTATATTGAGCAGCTAGAGGGATTCAGACTAACATATACACCAGACTATGTATGCAGATTGAAGAAGGCACTATATAGTTTAAAGTAGGCTCCTAGGGCATGGTACTCAATATTGGATAAGTACCTTCAGGAACAGGGATTTAGGAAAAAAATAGTGGACAATAACTTATACATCAAAAATGAAGGGAATGATCTACTAATTGTGATTTTTTACGTGGATAACATTATTTTTGGGGGAAACAATGATAATATGTGTCAAAAATTTACAAAGAGCATGCAAAATGAATTTGATATGTCTATGCCTAGTGAGTTGTCCTTATTTCTTGGACTTCAGATTTCACAATCAGAGAAAGGGGTGTTCCTTTCACAAACCAAGTATATAAAAGAGATGCTAAATAAATTCAAGTTAGAATATTGCAAACCAATAAGTAATTCCATGGTTACAGGATGTAAATTAAGTAAATATGATGAATCTCCAGAGGCAAATCAGAAATTATACAGATCTATGATTGGCAGCTTATTGTACATCACAACTATTAGACCAGATATCATGCAGACAGTGGGATTAGTGGTAATATTTTAGGAAACACCCAATGAGACAAATGTAGCAGCAGTATAAAGTATTCTCAGGTATTTAAAAGGGACTATGGATTTTTGGCTCTGGTATACCAAAATTGATAGTTTCACTCTCACAACTTATACAAATGTAGATTGGGTTAGCAGTACTGATGATAGAAAAAACACAAGTAGTGGAGCATTATTTCTTTGAGATTGTTTAGTCTCTTGGCTAAGTAAGAAATAGGCATTAGTATCCTTATCTACAGCACACGCAGAGTATATTGCAGCAGTTGCTAGTTGTACACAGGTATTATGGATGAAGCGAACTCTAGAGGATTTCAAGATAAAACATGATCATCCTATTCCCATAATATGTGATAATTCAAGTGCTATAAATATTTCAAAGAATACAGTGATGCACTCTAGAACAAAGCACATTCCGATCAAGTATCACTTTCTAAGAGAACATGTGATAGATAAGTAGGTCAATTTGGAATATGTTACTACAAAGGAGCAGATTGCAGATATTTTCACTAAGCCACTTTCAAAAGAGACTTTTGAGTACCTTCGAGAAAAGTTGGGAGTAGTTATACTTCCACCCCAAAATTAATCACCTCAAGAGGAGGTGTAGGAGGGGTTAAGCTAAGAGTCTCATTCTTATCCAGGAGCCCCAAAGGTGGCCCTTTGCCATTGATGACAAAGGGGAAGAGATTTGAGTTAGGGGAAGAGCATTCATTTAGGGGGAGTAGTTTCTCAAGGAAAGAAACTTTTGAAAAAGAAAAATGAATGATTAAAATAAAGGGGTTGCCATCAATGACAAAGGGGGAGATTTTTGAAAATTTTGAGTAGTTTTGTTGTCATTGATGTCAAAAGAATATTGGTTTAAATTCGTCATCATTAAGGATTTTAAGTGGTTTTTCCAAAAGCAAGAAGGTCTTGGAAAGGAATAGGATATAATATTTATTTTTAATATTATATGCCTAAAAAGGGCCCAAAGGATGAAGACCCAAGGAAGGAGAAGCAAGTTTAAATTAAATAATAATATTCTATTATTATAATATTTCAGACCAAATAACAAGGTGAAGAAAAACGAAGTTCAAACTGAAAAGACCCATGAGCAATTTTCAAAATGTTTAATTTAAATTAAAATATTTTAATCTAAATTTATAAAGGAGGCAAAGGTTTTTAAAAATTTAATATTTAAAAACTAAATTCAAAATGGGTCGACGTGAGAAGTCAAAAGATAATGTGCATTTATATAGGAAATGAATTCCATTTCCTAAAGTTGATTATACACCTTCGAATGCGAGATATAAGAGAAAATAAAAGCATTGCACCCTAGGAAGAAGATGATTTGCATTTCAAAGATCTTGGAGGGAAATGAGGTAATATAGGCAGCGAAGGGATTTGACATCCCACTGATGATGGTAGTGTAGGCAGTAGTTGGAAAAGTGTTAAGGCTTGCATGGAAGAGATCCAGTTTGATCCATGCAATCGACGTTTTGCGTGAGGAAGGAAGGATTCGTTTGCTTTGCTCAACATTTTTTGTGCGGTAATATTTTAGAGGAGCATGCATCATTTGTCTCATATAGGTACGCAACCCACTTTGTGGCCTAGCTTGAGCTAGGGTATTGGGGAGTGCAAGGTCATGTGGTCAAATTTGCCAAAAATGTTTTGTGGGCAGATTGAATTAAAGGAAGTTATTCATTTTTATTCTCTAAAGTGTTGGAAATTAAATTTTCTTAGAGATTGACGTGAGTTCTAAGTGCTTGGGGGAGTTATAAGGTAAAGGAAAAATTAAAATATTTTATTTTTATTTTTGGTGATTGAAATTTATTTTAAGGTGTGGAGATTATAAGGTGTATAAGGGATATTGTTGTGCATGTTGTTTTAATAAAATTGTTGAGTTAGATATTGTGAGTTTGGAGATTATAAGGTGTACAAAAGGATTTGATATTTTGTATGGAAAATAATTTTTGAGAAAATTATTTTGTGGAGATCTTGAGATAGGTTGTGGCTACCTAACCCTAGTTTTGGAAAAGAAAATTTGATTGTGGTTAAGATAGGATTTGAAGACATATCTCCATAAAAATAAAAGGTATGGCTACATCTTCCTTGTGAGTAAAATATTGTTGGATTGGATATTGTGAATGCTAAGTTGGATTGAAAAGGATAGTTTTATAAGCATTGTTGAGTTTGGTTTTGAGATATCCAATATTAGTTGATGAATGTTTTTCTAGAATAAAGGTTGATGCTAGAAACCTTGTTTGATAAGCATTGTTGGAAATATTGAGTGAGCCTTCATATGCATGATTAGGGTTTGTGAAATATCATGAGTATCATTGTTATGTGAAGTTTGTTTGATAAGCATTGTTGACTAAGTTTTCATTGAGTGTTTTGTTGAGTTGAGACAAGTTCTAGTGAGGACTTGTTGAACATATTTGAGGTAAGTCTTGGTGAAGACTTAAGAGCAGATTGGAAAAGTTCTTGAGAGGAATTGTGGATATATTTGAGGTAAGTATTTGAGAAGACTTATGAGCATAGTTGATTGATTTATTTTTCAAACCTTAAGTAAGGTTTGAGACAGATCTAGCAGATTTGATTTGTGATTGAGTCAAGATTTATGTTAAGGCTTGAGAATAGATTTGAGGATAGGTTTATGCCAGATCAGAGATAGATATAGAGAAAATTTGTGCTAGATCAAAGTACTGTGTTTAGTATAGATCAGATACAGATATTGAGTAGATTTGTGCAGGGCAGAGGATAGTATTCAGTACAGATCTAAGATAGGAAACGGAACAGAGTAAGAGCAAGCTTTAGAGGTGATAAAGCAGAGGATAGTAGTCTCCAGTGGATAGAGATCCATTATCTAGGATAGTGAGGATAGAGATCTTCTGATTAAGGATAGAGTCTTTTTTGGATAGAAATCCATAAGCCAGTGTAGTGGAGGCAGTATTCTTCTAGAGGATCACCAGCTAGAGTAGAGGAGAAGGAGTTCTCCTATGGATAAGAGATCCATGAACTAGCTGAGGGGATTGGTGTCTTCTATGGATAAATATCCATGAACTTAATTAGGGGATTGGTGTCTCCTTTAGATAGAGGTCCATAAATATTGTAATAGGGAAAGGATTCCCAAGAGCATTTATTGAAAAAAATTTATAAGGAATATTTTCTCTGTGGAGTAGCTCACATTGGGTGAACCACATTAAATCATGTCCCTCATGTATGTGATACTTTGTGTAATTTTTACTGCTTTAATATTACTGATGTTATCATATGGATTGAAAAGCATAAAGTTTTATCTTATACTGTTCACCCTCCCTCTTAGTATAAACACATGTTCTACAACTTGACCCTTGGGCTTGCCATGTGAGGATTGGGATAGGGATTAACCCTATGCTTTAAGATGGTGAGTGAGTGAGGAGGTACAACCTAATCATCTTGGTTAGAGTGTCCAAGAGTGTAGGTATATATGGGTTGGGTTGATAGTGGATCAAGTATGTTGGAGGCCATGGTAGGAAGCTAGGTGGCTTAGTGATGGAGAGCAGCTAAGGAGGACTCAACAGGCCAGGTGGGTGGTTGGGCAACATAGGAGTGAGGTTGAATTGATCTAGTTCTCATGGGTGCTATGGTATTTTGGTTGACGTAGAGAGTTCTAGAGGTGCCTATGCTATATAGGCATTGATCAGATGAGTCAAGCTTACCATGCATTGAGGAGTGGCAAGTGTAGTATGAGGATGATGAGGAGATTGACCTCCTAAATATGGATGATGTTGGGACCACAATAGATTATGAGGTATGGTTTACCTCATAGCCTCCATGGTTATCAAGTTAGGTGGTCAAGAAGGGTGGTGGATATGAGGATGAGGCGGTAGAAAAGGAGACTCCTCTATGTTAGATATATTTTTGGTCTAGTCAAGGGAGGTAGGTGAGGAATGCAGTAGAGCAACCTCCAAATATTGGAGGTGATGGTGGTGGTAAGGATGATATGGAGGAGGTCCTAGAGATACCTCTAGGTCAAAGTGAGGAGGAGTGGGTAATGCTCAAGGTAGAGCAAGACCAACTTTGATAGATGGTGGTGGAGCAGGATGCAAAGATAGTGGCTCGAGATGCAATGATAGCAGCTCAAGATGCTAAGAGTGCTCGACTATGGATAGAGCTAGAGGCACATAGGGCTATAGGTGGAGGAGAAGACATGGTAGTGTTGAGTGTTAATTTCACCCAATTGTGAAATTACACTCTCCCTTAGGATTTTGATCCCAAAATCCCCTCTTGCAAAGAAGTTAGACAAAACAACTTCTCCAAGGTCTCCGCTATATTAGCATTTGTATATGTGTATTAGTAATCTCAAATAAATATGTATCAGTTTAATACTTGGAACACCTTAGTGATTGCAAGTAATTTTAAACAAGGAGTATGTGTTGGTTTATTTTACCATGCTACTTTAATGATTGTTCATGAAATCAAAATAAAACAAATGTGAGTTGGTCCTCATATGACCATGATGTAATGCCTTAATTCCTTTTATCTTGAGGATTTTAAGGTAGATTTTATCTTCCTTATTAGGTGGATTTTAATCAAGTTTTATCTTGCATTAAATCCTATTTGAATCATGAAAGTAAAGATTAAATATATCTATGAATGTGAATCCTCAATGATGAATATGGTCTTCAAATGTATCTTCTTATCATGGAGATTAATATAGCCTTTAATGTGATTAATAAATTATCCCCCTTTAGTGAAATTAATTCTCACGAAGAGATGATTATTCATTGTCCTAAACTAGAGGCTTTAAAATGTCACTTAAATTATCCTTCTTAAATGAAATCAAGTTTTCATAAAGATGAATAACTTAGTGCTTTGAAATAATGATCTTCAATGTAGTGCAAAAATTACCCCTCTTTCATAAAATCGAATTTTTTATAAAGAGAAGGCAATTTAGGACCCCAAAATGGTAATTTATAAAATGTCATAAAACATAACCCCTTCAATGAAATTGAAGTTTTAATGAGGGAAATGTCATCATAGACTCATGAATGAGATATAAAGCTGAAAAAATTAAATTTGGTCCAAAAATGAAAATTTTGAAATTTTAAAATTTTAAAATTTGCAATAAAAACAACAACTTCGGATAATTTTTAAAAATGCAAAATGACTCCAAAGTAAAAATGTCTAAGTGCGTAATGGAATTATGAAGTATACTCTACTCAGCCATGCAATTATTTTTGGATTTTGAATTTTTTTAATTTTATTTTAATGTTCGAAAATTAAAGAAAATTCTAAAAAAAAAATTAGAAAAATAAAAAAAATGAAAAATGAAAAACAAAAAATATTGTAACTTTAAATTTCTCCACAAACCCTGCAAGCATGTAAATTCTGCACGAAAACCAGCATTAGCGTTATCCGTAATTTACGCAATCAACAACTAACACGGTGCGAGCTTCTAAGGAAAAAAGATGCAATAAAATGGAAATAAAAGATAGATTAACCATTAAAATGCATAAAATCTGGGTTTATCCATCGTATTGCAATAAAGAATATTCAATGTTTACAATGGGTGCAGAAAATCACAGCCCCTCAATAGGCATAATGTGGGAAAACAATCCAGCTCAAATGGTTGGAAATTATATCTAGAAAACAGTGTTGCAAATTTGTGAGCAAGGGTTATACTGGACCTGTTTTTGGGACTATTTTTCCCTCCATTTGAGCTGGACTGTTTTTCCCACATTATGCCTATTGAGGGGCTATGATTTTCTGCACCCATTGTAAACATTGAATATCTTTTATTGCAATACGATGGGTAAACCCAGATTTTATGCATTTTTATGGTTAATCTGCTTTTATTTCCATTTTATTGCACCTTTTTCCTTAGAAGCTCGCACCGCGTTAGTTGTTGATTGCGTAAATTCGGGTCACACTAATGCTAGTTTTTGTGCAGAATACTAATGCTTGCAGGGTTTGTGGAGAAATTCGGGGTTGCAGCATTTTTCTGTTTTTCATTTTTCATTTTTTTTCTAACTTTATTTTTTAGAATTTTTTTTTATTTTTGGACATTAAAATAAAAATTAAAAAAATTCAAAATCCAAAAATAATTGCATGGTTGTGTAGAGTATACTTCATACTTCCATTATGCACTTAGCTTCGGAGTCATTTCGCATTTTTAAAAATTATCCAAAGTGGTTGTTTTTATTGCAGATTTTAAAATTTCAATATTTATTTTTTCATTTTTGGAGCCAAATTTTAATTTTTTCAGCTTTATATCTCTTTTTGCTTGAGCATATGATGACATTTCCTTCATGAAAATTTCAATTTCATTGAAGGGGTTATATTTTATGGCATTTCATAAACTACCTTTTTGGGGTCCTAATTGCCCTCTCTTTATGAAAATTTTGATTTCATTAAAGAAAGGTAATTTTATATGTTACATTAAAAGGATCATTGTTTTAACACATTAAATTATTATTCTTTATGAAAATTATTTCATTAAAGAAAGATAATTAAATGACATTTTAAAGCCTATATTTCAAGGCTATAAATTATTATCTCTTTGTGAAAATTGATTTCACCAAAGAGGAATAATTTATTATTCATATCAAAGGCTATCTTTATCTTCATGATAAGAAGCTACATTTAAGGAGCCTATTCATCATTTCGGATTCACATTCATAGATAGATTTTAATCTTTACTTTCATGTTTAAAGTAGGATTTAATGCAAGGTAAAGCTTGATTAAAATCCACTTAATAAGGAAGATAAAATCTACCTTAAAATCCTCAAGATAAAAGGAACTAAGGCACTACATCATGGTCATATGAGGGCCAATTCACATTTATTTTTATTTTGGTTTCATGAACAATCATTAAAGTAGCATGGTAAAATAAACCAACACATGCCCCTTGTTTACAGTTACTTGCAATCACTAAGGTGTTCCTAGCATTTAAATTGATATATTTTTATTTGAGATTACTAATACACATATGCAAATGCTAATATAGTGGAGACCTTGGAGAAGTTGTTTGTTTAACTTCTTTGCAAGAGAGGGTTTTGAGATCAAAACCCTAAGGGAGAGTGTAATTTCACAATTGGGTGAAATTAACACTCAACATTTTGGCGCTAGAAGGAGGGCCTGAATTGGTTTACTTTATTTTATTTATGCTAAGCAATTCATGCATTGGTATTCATTGATCTAACGCTTTTGGATTGTTCATACAGGAATAATGTGATTTGGTATAATTTTGAAAGTTTTGAATTGCTAAATATTTCAAGTTCATTTGATTAGCATCTTTGGTTTCCTCTAACACTCACACTTTGGGAGCTAGGAGGATTTGAATTGATTTATTTTATTGCTATTTAGATGCTAAATTGTTCATGTTACTTGAAATATTTATTTTACAAAACATTGGTCTTGACTAACGAGGTTTTGTTTCCATATGATTACTTTCATTTGATTCTAACATTCTCTATTTTTGATGATGCATTAATGCTAACATGTTGTAAATTTGAGAATGTTCTTCAATTTCATGGTTTAATGGATACATATCTCTTGGTTGATGCTAACATGATTATTCATATGTTGTACATTTGATATTGGTTAGTCATTTTATGCTTCTTTGTAAGAAATATTTATTTGACTAACAAATTGGTTTTGAAGTTATTCTTTGAGTTTCACTAATGGCTACAAATACTGGAAAGTGGTATGGGGTGCATGGTAATCCTTTGAACATTAGTGGAGATGCTCATGACTTGCCCAAGAACATAGAGAAACTTTTGCCCAAGTTTAAGCACAATGGCACAACATTAGCCGAGGAGCACATTCAGTCTTATGTGGATATCCTAGTTAGATGGAATGTTGAACATGAGGATGTGGCATGTAGATTGTTTCCTGGGAGCCTAGATGAGGTGGCATATGATTGGTACATCAATTTACCCATTGGATCTATTACATCTTGGGCCCAATTGGAAACTGCTTTTATCAATCAATTTAGGTTGCTCATTGATCCTGTCATGATTTATCAACAATTTGCTTCTTGCAAGAAGGAGCCTAATGAGCCAGTGAGAACATTCAACATGAGATTTTGAAAGCTCTATGCAAGATTGATTGCTCCCCATACTATTGAGGAGAGTGGTGCTCTTCAAATATACTTTGGGGCATTGGATCCCTTGCTTGCCATGTTCACTAGGACAAATCCTTTGGTTACTAATCTTGCCTCGGCCTACATGGAAGCTATGATTGTAGATCAACAATTAAGGCCACAAGGTTATGGGATGGAGCAATTGCCTATGGTAGGACAACTAGGGGCTTGCAATCAAACCTCGATGGTAAATCAAGCATGGGCACAACAAAATTTGATATCAAATATTTTGCCCCACAATCAATTTTACCCTACCATACCTACGTATGCTCCCACATGTGCTTATACGAGTACTTCTATCCATCCAACTACTCCATCATGGTTAGAGAATCATGGGGTCACTCATGGAGCCATTACAACAAGTGTTCAGGCTTTGTCTATTGATATCAATCCAACTAATCCTACTACTTCTACCACTCAACCCAACAAGCTTGTATCGGAAGTAAAAGAGCAAAATAAGGTGGTTAAGAAGTTAAGTAGAGATGTGGTTCCATCACAAAAATGAGCACATCAATGTATGCATCCAAATCATCCTAGGAAGAAAATTCATAATGCTAATCTTAATGATATTTCATGTTATGTTCCTTCAGGTGATAGAAGAGACTTTGATGTGACTTACATTGAAGTAAATGCCTATTCAGAATGTCTTGAAGAGCATGAAGATTTTGGAGAAGAAATTCTATGGATGGGTAACAAGAAGTTGGAACCAAAAGATCAACATTTTGTTTCGGAAAGAAAAGATCTAGAATCATTACCCACAAATGAGGATTGGGATGAACAAACCTATGAGGATATGAGTTGGTCATGTGTACTTGCAAAGGAATATTGGAGTGACTATATGGAGCAAGATGTAAAAATTGATCCCCTTATAGAAGCTCCTAAGCCATCAAAAGTGGTTGAAAGTGAACTTGAAAGAGAATCAATAAATGCATTTGAAGACATAACAAAATTTCACCACTTGTTCTCGGAAGATACTTTGAATGATATTGTTGAAACTGATGGCCAAGAAGATCTACACCTTCCAAATTGTGATAAAATTGAATCATGGGTTACCAATTTGGATTATGATAGCCTCACAAATTTGAATTCAAGAAATAACCCACTTTTGGAAATAATTGAACCATCTAGGGAAGGTGAAGATGAATTGGATGAGAAACATGTTGATGAATCGGAAGATGATGAAGAAGTACTTGAGCGTCACAACTTGATTTTGGAAGATGATTACTATGATTCTTGGAAGAAATGGGAAGAATATACTTGCTCTAAATCTTCTAATGAACTTTTTGTGTCAATTGATATGCAGGATAATACGATTGTTTTCTCGCATGAGGATATTACAAATCCTGTACAACCTGAGGAAGTTTTGGAAGAAGAATCAGAATCTAATCAAGTTTTGGAAAATGATACAACCATGAATCAAGAAGGAGAATCATTTGCTTTGGGTTCCTTTGAGGGAAAAGAAATTGAAAATCTTGATCCACTTACTTGTTCTACAATGTCTATGCCATTTCAAAATGGGGAAATTTCAGAACCGAAATGGTTTGGGTTTGATATCACTGATGATCCAATTGAAAATCTCACGTTATCTACAACAACCCAAGTGATTGATCATAGGGATGTGTTAATTGACCCACCCCTAGATAGACAAGACTTATGGTTTGAAAGTGATGGACATGTTTTTAATTGGGTACCTAAGTTTGGTGTCTTTGATAAATAGGTCATGGAGAAAGAACAAATGCTACATGATGATGATGATGAATGTCATGAGGAAAAAGAGGAAGTTTCAAATCCTCTCCAAGTAATGGTAAATGGAAAAGTGCCAAAGGTAAAATCTCACCTTTTAGGTTCCACCATTCGAAATGCAAGTGAAGGTTTGTCTAATGGATTGATGGATTTAAATACTATCAATGATGAAATGTTATTTGTGGTTGATAAAGAATTTGACTTAATTTCTCCTCACACCACTAATGATATTGCTTTATTGAATGAAAATGAAGTTGGTATGCTTGAAGTGTTAAATCAAGTTCATAATCAATTAGTAACAGAATCTAGGATAAAAGCTTATGATGATGCTCATTTAATAAATATCCTAGGTGCTTGCAAATGGTTACATGAATTTGATTGGTCTACAGATTTGAAAAATGATTTGGCTTTAAAATTTGTAGAAATAGGTTCATATTTGCAAGATCTCATATCTAAAAATGAAAGATTATTTCTACACCATAAATGGAATTGTGAAATTGACATCTTAAAGAATAAACATGAAAGAATTGAAGATCAATTATTGTATAATCAACTTGAGAACTTGAAACTCCACCATAAGATTATTAATGGAACTAAATCAAATTGGTATGGTGAGAGGGGTAAGATGAAGATTGTTGCATTGTTTGGCCTAATCTTGTTTTTGTTGGGTTCCTACAAAGTTTGGCATGCGTATCACATTATATGTCTCTTGAAATGTTCTAATCATGTTTGGGATCCTGGAAAGTGATAGTTCAAATTTTTGCACCATCTTGTACCATATTGTACATTTGTATATAGTTTTGGTTTTCATGTTTTGATTTTGGGTTTGGATTTAGTTTTGGTTTGTGTTTTTAGTTTTGTGTGTTAGGTTGTTCCCTTGTTTTGAGGTGATGTTTTGTGGTCGCTAACTTTTGGTCTCTGGCCCATTTGCGTGTTTCTTTGCTTAGTAGGGGGAGCACCTGATTTGAAAAACTGATGAACCCGAGAAAAGGGGGATGAGTTATTTGGTGATCATGCTCAGATGTTGGGACTAAAATGGTGGAAAGTGGAACAATGAAATATTAGCCCAAGCTCCACATGGGACCCACACACACATTAAATGGTGTTTCTGAAAGTAAGAAGGATGAAGTTGTCTTGATTATGCAACCCTAGGCAAAAATCTAAAATGCTCCACTTTGGCTTTCTAACCTAGTGAGACTTGATGCTTTTGCAAGAGTTCCATTAGTATAAGCGATGCAACAGACTTTTCGAAGTCTATCATCTAGTTCAGGAAAACTCCACCGGGGCTATAGACACCTGACTGGTTGTGGGGCCCTAGCTAGGCAAAGCTTGATACTTAGAAAGAGAAAAAAAAGAGAAAAAAAAGAAAAAAGAAAGAAAAAGTGAGAACGAGCGTTAGAAATCTTGACACACCTAGGATAGATGGGCTTTGCAAAGCATTAAGCGAACACACGGGTGAGTTAGATAAACCTCACTGGGGCTATAGACGCCTGACTGGCAGTGGGGCTCTATCTGTAAAAGTCTTCACTTCGTGAGTTGTACTTCATAGCCTAATGCAGAAAGGGATGATGGAATCTAGAGGACTTTCAGAAATGCGAAAATGAATCACTTTTGCACACACTGAGCAAAGGCAGATGGATTAGTTGTTTTCATTCTGAAGCTATTTACCCCCACCTTCTTGGGACGTTGCTAAATTATTATGTCTCGCTAATCTTGCGTGTTTTCATTTCAGGTTGGGTTCTTACCGAAATGCTCAGGAGCATTTCCCAGCAGAGTCACCATTTGTTGTGGCCATTCCACAACTAGCCCCAATAATTGGGGACCCACCTTTTAATTTTTGTGTTTGGGTGTTTTTGTTTCATTTTGAGTGTCTAGTGGATTGGTTAGGTTCCTCCTTGTTTTTTGTTGTTTTGGTTAATTTTAATGTTTTGGATTAAATCAATTCAAACATTTAAAATTAATTAAATCAAATTTAATATAAAAGAGAAAGCAAGTAAAATAAAAAAATAAAATAAAGCTTTTTGAATTTAAAAAAAAAACAAGTTTATATATATTTTATATATATAAACAAATAAAAAATTTAAAAAGTGAAAAGATTATATATATATATATATATATAAGAAAAACAATAAAATATAAATAAAAAGAAAAGTAGTGAATGAAGCCATGGTGCTTCATTCACCACGTTTTAGTTCACTTTTTAAAATAGTTTAAATTTAATTTTTTTCTTTTTATTTCTTTTTTAAAATAGTTTAACTTTATGCTTTTAATATAGTTTATTTTGTTATTTTATTTTTAATAAAAAATCTAACTCAAGCTTTTCTTTGAAATGTTAAAAGTTAATTCACGTGTGTTATATGCAGGTAAGGTGGAAGGAGAATAAAGGAAAGGAAAGAAAGACGTTATGGAAAGCCAACGAAGGGTTTTGAGGAAAAAAAATTGAAAACAAGAAAAGGAAAACCAAACAACAGTGTTGGAAGGAGAAACCAAGGGTTTGGAAACCTGAAACGAATGGTCATGAGAGAAGACTTTAAAAACCAGATGGATGCACAGAAAAAGGGTTGGATCTTTTGGGGATTTTTCGGAGGAGGAAGGCATACCGTTGGGCCGATTTTCACCATTTGGATGCCAACTTTGGGCATTTTTTTTCTGCATTGTAATGGAATATTGAATATCTTTTTGCAGCAATTAATTGGAAATGTCTCAAGTTTTATGCATTTTTTATGGTTAACTTGATTTCGTTTTCAGTTTATTGCACCCTTTTCCTTTGAAGCTCGCACCGTATTAGATGTTGATTGCACGAAGTCGGGTCACTCTAATACTGGTTTTATGCAGAATACTAATGCTTGTAGGGTCTGTGGAGAAATTCGGGGTTGCAACATTTTTGTTTTTCATTTTTTTTAATTTTTTTATTTTTCAAACTTTCTTTTTGCTAATTTTTTTTTATTTTCAGAGATTAAAATAAAAATAAAAAAAATTAAAATGATAAAAATAATTACATGGCTGTGAAGAATGATGTAAAATCTATCATACGCAATAGATTCGGATTCATTCCGAGGTAATTTCAATTTTATACAAATTTTTGAAAATGGTTGTTTGATGCAGATTTTACAATTTCGGAATTTCATTTTTTCACATTTTGGAGTCAAATCAGATTTTTTCAGCTTCATATTTTTTTACTTGCAAGCATAAAATAAACTTTCCTTCATGAAAATTTCAATTTCATCGAAGGGGGTTAATTTTATGGCATTTCATAAGCTATCTTTTTCGGGGCCATAAGTGCACCTATCTTTATGAAAATTTCAATTTCATTAAAGAGAGGTGATTTTATATGTTACATTAAAAGGCTATTGTTTTAACACATTAAATTATTATTCTTTATGAAAATTATTTCATTAAAGAAAGATAATTAAATGACATTTTAAAGCCTATATTTCAAGGCTATAAATTATTATCTCTTTGTGAAAATTGATTTCACCAAAGAGGAATAATTTATTATTCATATCAAAGGCTATCTTTATCTTCATGATAAGAAGCTACATTTAAGGAGCCTATTCATCATTTCGGATTCACATTCATAGATAGATTTTAATCTTTACTTTCATGTTTAAAGAAGGATTTAATGCAAGGTAAAGCTTGATTAAAACCCACTTAATAAGGAAGATAAAATCTACCTTAAAATCCTCAAGATAAAAAGAACTAAGGCACTACATCGTGGTCATATGAGGGCCAATTCACATTTATTTTTATTTTGGTTTCATGAACAATCATTAAAGTAGCATGGTAAAATAAACCAACACATGCCCCTTGTTTACAGTTACTTGCAATCACTAAGGTGTTCCTAGCATTTAAATTGATATATTTTTATTTGAGATTACTAATACACATATGCAAATGCTAATATAGCGGAGACCTTGGAGAAGTTGTTTGTTTAACTTCTTTGCAAGAGAGGGTTTTGGAGATCCAAACCCTAAGGGAGAGTGTAATTTCACAATTGGGTAAAATTAACACTCAACAGGTAGCAAGGCTCTAAGTAGAGCTAATATAGAGGGATTCTTGTCAGAAGCATGATGTACTACACCTTCAATCTTGGGAGGCATATATCCAAGATTTAGAGGATCTATGTATGCAACACCACATTGGGCTGCCAGATCGACCCTCTTCTTCCATAGTGGATTTTGGTAGGCATAGTGGCTCTAGGTCTAGGGCTCCTTCGGGGTCATAGGGGTCCTCCTATAGGCGTTAGCTAGTGCTTAGATGCACTTTTTGTATATGAGCCTTGGTGCTCCATTGTATATAGCCTTTGGGCATTCATTGTACATGATTTTATATATATATATACATGGCCTTTACTTTTGTGTTATGAATTTGTGTGGATGTGTGTGTGAATGCATTTGTATATGTGATGGATGGTAATGTAATGATGATGTGTATGTGTAATGAAAATAATGCAAATGAACTAATGCACTAATGATCATTCGTAGTTTAGAATTTTGCTTGACCATTGTTGATCATTGTTGTTTAATCAGGGGCACCAAAATGGTGGTATGTGAAATGGAAGACTCATGTAATGATATGGATGTTGATATGGATGTTGTTGGCTAATGAATAGCTGATTATTTTGTAGAGACTCAGACATACTAGTGATTTCAACCAAACTCCCTAAGTTCTATCTAATTTCTCTAAGACCAAATGTGTGTGCAGTGAAATGTTCATTTACCAAATCATGAGCATGGTAATGACTCAAGGCAATCAAGAACCAATGTGTGTGCAAGTGAGTTCATTAACCCATCTTGAGTAAATTGAGATGAAACCTATCATGGAGGAGACCAAGAAGCTAGCTTGTCCTTATGTGCGGTCAGAGGTCTCTTCAAGAGAGACGTGTCACCATGCATGAGTGTACTCCACTACCAGTCAAGCATCTATAGCCCTGGTGGAGATTAGCTCCATAGTCCAATGATCTGATCTCTAAGCTTTGGGGATTCGGACTACCTAACCATCTAGATGGAAATGTAGTTCTATCCTTACAACTTGAGGATCTATGGTGTGTGATGTGTAAAAGAGTTAGAGCTTTGGGGAATCAGATTCTCAACCAAGGTGTGATGAGAATTTTACCCTATCCTTACTACTCATTCTTTTATTTTGGAAATGTGAGTAGTGGTGAAGACCACTATTTTTTATTTTGGACTATGTGCATAATGGGACAAGCAAAGATGACATTTTCGCTTTGAGGTTCAACCCAATCATGGTATTATCCCTCTTTGACACAAGATGTTCTTAATATGTGTAAAATGTGGTTGGTTCAAGAGTGTTAGAGTCAATCCCAGAACTCAATATTTTCTTTAGTGAAAATGTGACTTGGTCCTAGAGAAAACTTGACATGTATTGGAGTTTGCTTGAAACACTAGGAGTGGTTGAGTGACCGAAAACACCTAGGGGTAATGAAATGTGGTTTATAAATGGTAAATTGACTTGTGAAATGGTGTAATGAAAATGGATGTGAACTTGAGGGTGCCCCTGATTAAGGCAACAAGATTTTATTGGATCAATTATTGTCTAAACTTAACAAATGACCCCTAGTATGGTGAATGGAATGTGTGAAAGTGGCCATGCAAAGTGAATGTGTAAATGCAATGTGTATGAATGCAATGTTTTTGTGTATTAGCCATGTATATATACATATATGTAAATCACATTAAGCATAAAATGCTCTCAAGTGGATGATGTTAAGTGGTTCGGGCTCTTCTTCTCCCTCTAGACTAGCAAGTCTATATGTTCCTTGACCCACTTTTTGGGTGATAATGTATGGACCTAACCAATTAGCCATGAATTTATCATGAAGATGTGGTAATGCATTGGTGTTTTGTTGATTTTATTTAAGGACAAGATCTCCTACTTGGAATTCACGTAGATGGACTTTGGCATTGTAAGCATGCTTGAGATGATCTTGATATACTCATAAATGTTCTAAGGCATTAATCCACCTTTCATCAAGGAGTGTAAGTTGGTCAAGACATGCTTGTCTAGCAGTGTCATCATCTATGAATTCTTGCAATGAAATTTGCAATGAGGGGATCTCGAGCTCAAGAGGCATGATGGCTTCGGCACCATAGACCAATGAGAATGGTGTTGCCCCAGTAGGCATGCAGATGCTTGTTCGATAAGCCCATAATGCCAAGGGGATTTGAGTGTGCCAATCTCGATGATTTTCTTTGACTAGTTTCTTGAGAATAGCGATCAAGGTCTTATTGGTTGCCTCAACTTGTCCATTTGCCTATGGGTAGTAAGGAGTCGAGAAACTATGTTGGATATTATATTTTTTGCAAAGTGCTCGAACATCCTTGTTCTTGAAAGACTTGCCATTATCAAAAATGATTTTTGAGGGGATGCCAAAATGATAGATGATATGTTGAAGTATAAACTCCATAATTCTAGGTCCTGTCGTACTAGTTAGAGGAATTGCCTCAACCCACTTAGTGAAGTATTCAGTGGTTGTGATGATGAATGTGTGTTGTCCCAAGGAAGGAGGTGAGATTTTACCAATCAAGTCCAAACCCCATTGTGAAAATGGCCAAAGAATTTGAATAGGTTGCAAGGCTTGTGATGGCACATGAGTTAAATTAGCATGTTGCTGATATTGTTGGTATTTCTTGATGTAATTGCAATAGTCACATTCCATGGTGGGCCAATAATAACCCATGCATAAAATATGATTTGTAATGGCCATTCCACTAAAATGACCACCACAAGTACCATAATGAGCTTCTAATATTGCTCTTTGGGCCTCTATAGGCTCGAGACAATGAAGGAGGACTCCATCATAACCACATCTATACAACACATCCTCCAAGAGAGTAAAATGAGCTACCTTTTGCTTGAAAGTGCATTTAGTAGTCCATGACATGTCATATGGGAGTGTTCCAAACTTGAGGAAGGATTTTATTTGGCTAGACCAAGGCTCATATGACTCTACATGGATAAAGCAAACATCCTTCTCATCTTTAGACTCAACTCAAGAAATTGTAGATTTAGAGATCATTGTGATAATCAATGGTTGTACCTCTCCTTCAGAGTTCTTTGGAATCAATGATCCTAGAGAGGCCATCACATCTACAAATCTATTAGTCGATCTAGGCAAGCTATCAATTTCATACCAGTCAAATTTGGCAAGCAATTTCATTGCTACTTCATGGTAAAGTTTTAGGACTGGTTCTTTGCATTGGTATTCTCTATTTACTTGGTGAATGACAAGTTGAGAATCACCAAATATCCTGATACACTTTATGCTCATAGCTATGGCTACTTGAAGTCCTAAGATTAAGGCTTCATACTCTGCATTATTGTTTGTGCATGGGAAATCAAGTTTGAATGATAAGGGGATAGGCACCCCTATGGTGTATGAAATATGACTCTAGCACCTTGTCCTTTCTTGCACTTAGAACCATCAAAGAATAATGTGATATCGACATCTTCCTCTAGAATGACATCTTCTTCTTGTTCAGTGATAGTAAATATCGAATCATCTGGGAGCTCAATAATCAATGGTTGATCACTAGGAAGTGGAGCTTTCATAAGTTGATCAGCTATTACCTGACCTTTGATGGATTTTTGGCTAATGAATTCAAGATCAAATTTAGTGAGAAGCATTATCCATTTTGTGGTGTGGGTGTTATTGTAAGTGTGAGACATCATGTAACACAGAGGATTTTTGTGAGCTATGACATAGGTTGTGTGGCTTAGCATGTAATATCTGAGTTTCTTAGTGGAAAAAACCACTACTAAGCATAGTTTTTCTACATAAGTGTATCTGGTTTCATAGCTTACCAATGTTCGACTAATGTAATAGATAACTTGCTCTCGGTTGTTTTCATTCTTTTGAGAAAGCATTGTCCCTAAAGCAAAGTTTATTGCTGAAACATAAATATGGAAAGGGACCCTCGAATGAGGAGGAGTTAAGACTGGTGGAGAAGCTAAGTATTGCTTGATGTCATCAAAAGATTTTTGACATTCATCTATCCATGAAAATATCACCCCCTTTTGTAACAGGTGGTTGAATGGCCTACATTTATCTGAGAGTTGTGCAATGAAATGATGGATCGATTGAATATTTCCTTGTAAACTATGCAACTCTTTCAAGTTTGTTGGGGGAGGCATCTCCATGATGGCCTTGAACTTGTTTGGATCCACTTCAATGCCTCTCTTGGAGATAATGAATCCTAGTAGTTTACTTGAGGTGACACCAAAGACACACTTCTTGGGGTTCAACCTTACATTATGCTCTAGAAGTCGATCAAAGACTTTTTCCAAGACACCAATGTGCTCTTGTCGAGTTTTAGATTTTTCCAAGAGATCATCCACATAATATTCGATGATATTATGCATGTAGTCGTGGAAGATGTATGTCATGGCATGTTGATAAGTAGCACCTACATTTTTGAGGCCAAAGGGCATCACCTTGTAACAAAAATCCCCCAAGGTGTAGTGAATGTTGTTTTGTGTTGGTCATCAAGATTGATTCAAATCTGGTTGTATCCTAAAAAACCATCCATTAAAGAAAGCATTTCATGGCCAGCGCAAGTGTCAACAAGAGTATCAATGTTTGGTAGAGGAAAGTCATCCTTAGGACACACTTTGTTAAGGTCTCGAAAGTCAGTGCAAATGTGTATCACCCCATTAGGCTTGCGAACGGGTACCATGTTTGAAAGCCACTCAGGATAGTCAATGGGTACAATGAAACCCACATCTAATAGCTTTTGAAGCTCTTCTTTGACCATGAGGGCAATGGTAGGATGCATCTTTCTCAATTTTTGTTTGATTGGCTTAGCATCGGGGTGCAAGGTTAAATTATGGACAACCAAGTTAGGGTCAAGGCCAGGCATGTCTTTGTAGGACCATGCAAATATGCCCTTCTTCCTCTTGAGGAGAGCAATTAATTGCTCTTGTTCATCAGTGGATAAAATTTTTCCAAGTTTGACGATTTGTGGATTATCTACATCTGAACTAAGGTTCACATCAATGGTATCTTCAATAGATATGTGAGAACCTTCCTCAAGTTGATGGGGTATTGGGATCAGATGAATATCATCAATGATATTATCAAACTCTTCTGACTCAATCTCTTCTATGTCTACCTAGAAAACCTCAGGATCCAAGGGTGAAGGTGAAGGTGAAGGTGAGGTGAGAGGAATGTAAGCAGTGGAAGCTCTTAATAATTCCTCAAAAAGGACAAATTTAGCAAAGGATGGTGGTAATGAAATCTATTCCATATCAATGAGGCTAATGTCAATTGGAATTGGCTTTGCCAAATCATATGGATTATGGAGTGGGGTGTATAAGTCAACAAGATTCATGATGACTTAGTGGGGAATGGTGGTTGGCAATGTGAAGGGTAGGTTGGTCTTATCAGTTGAGAATCGGTGAAGGAACCTTGGGAACCTGAACAACAACAAGCAACACTTGTAAATGCAAATGATAAAAGCTATGCACATGCAATGCATAAGATTTTTTTTTTTTTTTTTTTTTTTTTTTTTTTTTTAATTATGTACATATGTTACAAAATATTTTGGTGAGGTGGATCAATGAAGTGGAGGTGGTGGTTCACCAGTTGGTTCAGCTTGCTCCCTAGGGAGGAGCAAATGGAAAATGGGTTGATGGATGGGGAACATTATGAGATAATACTCATCTTATTCGGTGAATGGAGTGATGGGTGTTGATTCCTCATTAGATTCATCTAAAGCTATCGACATAACATCATATTCTTCATAGATTTCCTCCTCAAAGTCATCATTGTGGGTGGTTTCTTCTTCTGAACCTAAATGAAGGCTTTGGAAAGCTTGTTCAAAAGAGGAAATGGTGGGATGAGAGTGGTAGCCTAAACCTGAATGGTCATGCACTTCTCGATATGAAGTGTCAATGATCTCATGCATGCCTTGTTCATGTCATCCTAGGCCATATCCTTACCAATTGACTCGATGAAAGTAACATGAAGGAAAACCTATCATGCATTCTATATTGGCAAGGGTTGGTTGTTTGGGTTCATCTAGGGAAGGTGGATCAGACGATGAATCAATCCCCCCATACATAAAATTAATGCTATTAGGCATTGAACCCATATTGTACACCACTCCTATGGATAAGGGTGGGTCACATGGGTGACCATAATCCCTAGAAGTTTGGATATTTAGTGGTGTAACAGTGATGTCTTGGACCATGTATTCACCAATACCAGGATTAGTGAGGTGGACCACAACTTGGGATGATGTGGAGGTGGATGGAGTGGATGTGGATGTGGAAGGCTCATGGATGACTTGTGGCTCAGGTAGTGGGAGGGATGTATGGTGAAATGGCATCTCACAATCTATTAGATCAACTTGTGAGACATCAACTAGTGTGGATGAAGATGGATTTGGTTGAGAGGTTTGATGGATGGTTGATGATGTTGATGTAGATGGAATGGTAGTGGATTTTTATGTTGATGATGTAGATGGAATGGTAGTGGATGTTGATGTTGATGATGTGGATGGTGTGGATTGAGTTTGACCACATGTACATGTAGTTGACTGTGATGAAGGTGGGGGTGTAGAAGTGGAAGCCTGATGTGGGGTAGTGATGGGTAGCTCCTCAAGAATGGGATATTTAGATGAAGAAGTGGTGGATGATGTGGTTGATGGTGTTAGGAATAGGTGGGTTGATGGAAGTGTGGGTTCATAGGGATTTGAAATGAAATTATAATACTTAAATGGTTTGATGTTCATTGGTATGCAATGGACTTATCCCTCATGTACATATTTTAAACATTGATGCAGAATTGAAGGGACACATCTCATATCCCTAATCCAAGGGTGTCCAAGGAGTACATTGTAAGCCATGGACCCCTCTAGAATGTGAAACATGGTATGCAATATTTTTACCCCCACTTCTATGGGTAGAACAATAGTGCCAACTATGGAACAAAGAGCATCATTGAATGCTCTTAGGGTGAATGTGGATTTGGTAATGTGGGATGGTAGAATATTGAGATGTTGGAGGGTAGATGTGGTGATGATATTGATGGAGGAACCAGTGTCAATTAACACTCATTTAAATGGATTCCTATCAACTTGAGCCATAATATGTAATGGAGGGTCCACCACTTCTGATGACATTGATTTAATTTCAAAGTCATAAAATGTAATGGAAGGCTCCATACACATTTAAATACTCCCCACAAAATTGTTGAAGGCATTAGTGTCTTGTGATTGTAGTTCAATGGATTTTAGAATTTCCATTAATGCCTCATGATGTGGGGGAGATTGTTGAATTAGCTCATAGATCGATAGTTTGGTTGAAGCCATTTTGAGGCTAGTTGTCAATCGACTACTTAATGAGATGATTGGTCTTTGTGAGTGATTTGGAGGATGAATTGGTGGTGATGGATGACTTGGAATGTGGATTGGTTGGGATGAATTGGGAGAGAAATGGATGGGTGATGGTGGAATGATAGGTTGTGGTGACACACTTGCTTGAGGTGCTATAGGAGGTGGAACTACCTGTTGTTGTTCATTCTATTTATTAGTGCTTCTTTGACCATGGGTAACTACATGAATAGCCCCCACAAAACCTTGATATTGTTGTATATGGTTGACCTGATTAGGAGGAGTCTTAATGTTTGACTCTCCTATTGTCTATTGTTGTTCCTCATGATGAGGAAGTGGTGTTTGGTATATGCCAAGGTTTTGGTTTTGTTGGGCCAAGGGACTATCAAGCTTGATGGCCCCTAGCTCTATCAAATCTTGCACTATGTGTTTAAATGACCAGCAGTTGTTAATGTCATGCCCTTTATATCGATGAAAAGGATAAAACAAGTGTTCCCTATAGCCCTTGCCTCGTTTAACTTGATCTTAAGGTATGATCTTGGGTAAGGCAATAGCATTGGTGTCATACAACCTATGAAATATGGAGGTGTATGATTCAGACAAAGGAGTGAAAATATGGTCTTGTCGAATATATTGTCGATGTTGGTGAGTCTCCATAGTTGGTGCTATGGCATGAGGTTGGTGAGGTGGGGGAACCACTTGATAATTGATTTGTTGTGGTTGTTGTTGCATTGGTTGTTGTTGTTGTTGAGTCATTATCGGTTGACTCAAGACCACTTGATTTACTTGATTTGGCTTTGGTTGGCTAGAATAACTTCCTTTTAGCTTGGCCTTTGTTCTACCATTCTTTCTTCTTAGGCTTTATCTCACCCTCTTGAATTTTGATCTCTTCAATGACATGGGCTTGAGCGAGAGCCTCATCGAATGTTCTATATTATTGTAGTTATAATAGCAAAGAGATGGGTTTTAAGCAACTCCTTGTGAACATTCGGGTTAGTTCTTCCATTGGTAGGGAGAATGGAAATTTAGTGATAACTACCCTCCAACAGTTACCAAAATCATAGACTGACTCTTCTTCAAATTGTCTTAAGTTGTATAGGTCAGTCAATGTGGTCTTCTTTCGAACATTGAGGGAAAATCTCTCCAAAAATTGATCTACCAATTATTCAAATGTGAAAATATTGTGGTGAGGTAGATGATTATACCAATCTTGAGCATCTCCCCCCAATGTCTGAGGAAAGGTTCTGAGCATTAAAGCATCTTGATCTTGGATTCTAAAGCATGAGTGGATAAATGTGCTTATATGCTCTCTAGGGTCCTCAGTCCCTTTAAACTTATCAAATTTTGGTACTATAAAATCTATCAGATATGGCGATGATGGTACCAAAGGATGGATAGGTTGATTGACTAGTTGTCTTAAGGTAGGCTTATGGTACATCATACTAGGAGTATACTGGATCAAGCTATCAATCTATTGTTGCATTACTTGGATTTTAGGGTCTTCTCCATGTGTGGAAAAACCTTGAATTACTTGCTGATTATGTGAAGGTGGGGTATGTGAAGTGGTGTACTGTTGAAATGGAATATGATGTTGATGGCTAGATGAGTTGAGGGGTATGTGATGATGTTGAGCCTGGTGGTGAACTTGGTGGTGAATGATTGTTGTTGATGAAATGGAGATGAGGTTTGAGGAATGTGACTATGTTGGGTTGTGGAAGTGGAATTGATATGAGTGAGTGGAGGTGTGGGTATAGCAACCTGAGAAGATGGTGACACCTAAGATAGGTTAGGTGTGAAATAGGTGTGTTGGCTTGGAGTGGCATGTGGCTTGAAATATCTATTTGTATTTGTTGTTGGGGATAAGAACTAGCATCTTGTTGGCCCATGAGCAGTTGGTTAAGGTGTTGCCATGCTTTTTGTATGGTAATTTTTGAAGCAGATGGTGTGATAGAAGTGGATGGGGATGAGGTGTGAATGTTGGCCATGTTGGTAGAAGTTGGTGGAGGGTAAGTTGTGAAAGGAATCATAATAGAATGAGGGGTAGTGGATGGCATGGTAGATGGAATATGTGAAGTTGCATTGACATGTGCTTCATAAAGTGGATTGGTGTAAGTGGTAGTGTGGGTAGATGGAATGGAAGGTATTTGGCTATGTTGTGGTGGAGACATGTGATGCAAAGGTGTAGATGATGCCTCAAAAAGAGGATTGGTATAGGTTTGGGTGAAGTTGGGTGGATGTGAATGAACAAATTCTTACTAAAAAGAAGGAACTTGGCTATGTGGAATGTTGAGTTGTTCTAAGATTGGTCTAGTTGGTCTTAGATAAAGTCCAACCTTATCCATGTCTATGTATGTGATGTGGGTGTCAGTAGGTGTGGAAGGCTCGATATCTGGGATGGAAGTGTGAATAGCCCTTTCCATCACATCTACATTTGAAGTAAATACAGAATGTGAAGGTCCAATAGAAAAACTAGAATAGTTTATCTGTGTCACACTTGTAGGGTTAGCCATAGAAGTGGTTGGGAAAGAGGTGATGCACTCCATGGATGAAGTGGATTGGCTAGTGGATGCTTGACTCATGATTCTGGCTTGGCTTCGAGTTGAAACCATAAGCTAATGAGCCAACTAGGGTAGTGAATGTGGGGAATGTGTGTGAAAATGTGGAATGATAATGGAAAGCACATAGAATCAAACAAACAATTTGAATCCTATGTCTTGCAATAGTGCTTTTATTTTATTTTTTGGTTTGGTGTGTTTTGATGTATGCCTAAGCCTAGACTACTATGTAGGATGGAGTCCTAAGGTGGATGGAAAATGAGGATTTTCTAGTGATGAAATCCAAAAAAATCTCTCATGGGATGCTATGGTGTCTATGGGGCAAGACAGCGGATGGAGATGAAACCCACCATCGCTAGTCTTGATCAATGGTTGGTGATGAAGTCCAATGTACTGATGTTTAAAGTGATACGTGCTCGTGTGTGATTATTTTTAAAGTTTTAGTTGTCTATAGTGTTCATACAGTGCCAAGAAACCTACTTTTACTTAGCTAAGCTAGTGACCAAGGACATTAATACCAAGTTCCCTCAAAATAACCTAGGGTACACCACTTAAGATCCACCCTGAATCATCAAGTGACTCCAATAGTGGAGGGTTCACCTAGTTCTTCCACCCTGAATCATCAAGTGATTCCAATAGTGGGAGTATGCTCGAATATCAATGGCTTGGTTCCAACTTAAAAGAAGTAAAGGTGGGAGACTTTAGCCTAAAAATGCAGCTATTTATGCTTTCTTTTCATTTCATTGCAAGCAACACTCAGGTAAAAGTAAAACACCATAGACAACAAAAACTTTAAATTTATTATGATGTGTATTTTGATGCAACTAGCATGGATGCACAAATGCAAATCTATCCTATGTGCAAACTATATGAAATGATATTTATAAATTCCTAAGATGCAAAAATGTATTGCTTTTTAAATAGAAAGTAAGTATTTCCTTTGTTCAATCTCTCTTTAAAAAGAAAAAAAGAAAAATGGAGGTAGGGTTTTGATTCAGACTTACCAGGAAGCCTACATTTTTTCTTCCCAACACTCCTGGATGTGATGAAGCATCTCCTAGATGTGGTAGGGTATTTTACCAAATATGGTAAGGCATCCCTTGAACATTGTAGGGCATCCGTGCGACCACAGATCAAATTCTATTACTTCCAAAAACCCTAGTTTCATGATTTTTGCATGATCAAATCTCTGTAAACCTACAACAGAAACACAAAAACATAGATCAGAAGATAAGGTAAATTAAAATATAGAACCCTTTGTGGGTCCCACCATGATCACCATTTTGTAAGCTAAAAATGAGCAACACCAAATAAAGCAATCTTATCAAAAGCAAATCAACACAATATTGCACAAAATGAAGAATATTATTAATATGGAACTAGGGGAGCCTGGATATCCAAAGTGTACAATATATATCCCATAGGGTTACAATATGCTTTACAATATTTGATACAATATTACAATGTTGAGGGTTACAAAACCCTCATTCACAAGAATAGTTGGTGTCTTCAATGCTCGTTTTTGCTCCAAACAAGTTGGGGGTGGGCTTGAGTATCCCTATGGGGCCACCCTAGCTACAACAACTTTCAATAATATAGTTCCTACACCTACAAACAGATCAACAACACCAAGAGGTCAATAGCATATGAGAGGGCTCCACTATGTGAGTCCCTATTTGAATCAGATCTATAAACCCTAGTGCTAAAAATGATGAAATGCATACAAAATACAAGAAATGTAAGATGTCAAATAATAAAATATTTTACCTTGTCAAGAATATATATTGTTCTGATCTGCATTCTTGTGTCTATGATATGAAGTTGTACGAATACCCAAAAGCATTCGAGGGTATGGTGGTGGCAAATTGAGAGGTTGGAAAATATTCATAAGCATTCAACAATGGTGGTGGATGCTCTACAGCATTCCTAGAATGCTCAGTAGTATTCATGGGATGTTGGGAGGTGTTCGGGAGTATTCGAGAGGAGTACTATAGAACCAGATCTAGTTCGTAGGGGTTGGGGAGGTAGAAAATAGAGGATTCGATGATGATGGTGAGGGGAATGGTAGAAGAATGCTAGGGTTTTGAGGAGGGATGGAAATGAGGGTAAATCACTTAATCACAATGCTTAACCACTATTCGAATGCTTTAATACTTAACCTTCATTCATGAGAGTGAATGATCATTTATAACTTGCCTTCCATATGCTAGGGTTTTGACGACACCAACGTGTGGTCAATATTAAAACATAATGGATGGCTAGGATTATAATATTTGAAATGTGACACGAATCAAGTCAAGTGGATGGTTGAGATTGGATTGTGATGAATGGCTGTGATTTCATTTATACATATATATTTATATCAAATATATAAATATTAATATATAAAATATTTATATATTATATATATAATATAAATATATATATATAAATAATGGATGGTTGTGATTGGGTAGATTCAAGGATGGTAAGTGGCTAGAATTTTATGTCTACACCTAACGTGCTAGTTGACTTACGAGTAGCAATTAATGTCATGACCACCGAAACCATGAATAGATTATCTTTGAAAAATATACGACCCACTTCAACTAGTTGATCAATCGATAACTCAACTCGGGGGAGTAGTAGAGGATATACCTATAACTATGGAATCTTGGGAATATCTTGTTGATTTCATGATTCTTCAACCAAGAGCCAATATGACCGGTTATCCACTGATTCTTCAATGACCATGGTTGGCTAAGTCACAACCTTCATATATTGTCAATTAGAGTATAAGACTATATTTTTTTTTTTAAGTGAAAACCCCTTGCGGGGCCGCCTTGGTCTGAGAGACCATGAACAAGGGGTTCTACACCATCAAATTCACCCGAGAGTTGCACCCGACCCTACTCGCACCAACATTATCAATTGGATTTTGGATACCCAATTCAGAAGAGGATATGACTATCTCCAATGGATTGAACTCCAAGAAACTTTCTCTTCATCCTCCAGATATACGTTTTTATGGATTTCTCTAAAAATATATGGGTGGATGAACTTGGGGAACAAAAAAATCTTGCTCAATTAGTGAATTTCATTGTAAAATAGCACATTGAATAACTTAACCTACGGGAAGAATCCCTCTTTGAAAATGTAACCATTTTAAGGGATTATTCAAATGAGCCTTGATCAGAAAAGGAAGAGACTATAGTTCATAGGTTTTTGTGGAAATATGAGAAATAAATCATGGAGCCTTTGTCACCTATATCATTACAAGAAATTCCATTCACATTGTTGCATAGACAACAAAGGCACCTCCTTACATCCTTCAAGTATCCTTTAAACAATCTTACCCCTGTAGGGATTACCTTTAATGAAAATAATTGAATTCTTCATTTCTTGCTACTCCATCAATGTACTTTAAACATATTGATAAGCAAAGGAGTTAATTCAATGTTATCAAGCACCAAGCAGATCAAGTTACTACCAAGAAAATTTGTTAACATTGACAGTTGGTTGTTAAAAGCAGAGGCTAAATTATTTGATGTATTAAGCTGAAATATGAATGCTTTTATATTGAAATATAGTAATATGAAGGGGATCCATCCCAACATATGCACTCATTATATTTATACAACCGATAACCATCTTGATAACCCCAAAGAAGGATAAATCCTACTTTGAGATACATGGTGAAAACAAAAATTGAGAAGTTGTTAGATGTTGGATTCATCTATCTAATTTTTGATAGCCAATGGATCTCACCATTGGTCATTATTCCTAAAAAGAATGAGAAAATGTGAGTGTGCATTGACTATAGGGAACTTAACAAAGCCACTCAAAAAGACCATTTTCCACTACCATTTATAGATCAAGTACTTGATACCCTCTCTAGAAAGAAGTACTCCTTTCTACATGGTTCTAGTGGGTACAACCAAATATAGGTGGCACCTAAGGATCAGGAAAAAAACTACTTTTACATGCTCCTGGGGAACATTCACCTATATAATTTTACCTTTCGGGTTATGCAACTCTCCCACAACTTTCTAGTAGGTAGTCCTTTCAATTTTTGTAAATCTTACCAATGAATGCATTGAGGTGTATATGGATGACTTTATAGTTTATAAAGAAACCTTTAGTGAGATCATTTATTATATAGATCAAGTCATTACCCAATGTGAAGCTCATAATATATCCTTAAGCAATAAAAAGTGCTTAATGATGATGGACAAGGGCATCTTATTGGGATATCATATCTCACTAGTAGTAATAAAAGTAGATCCTAAGAAGATAGAAGTCGTAAATCAGTTACCCTCACCCAAGACTCAAATAGACGTTTGACACTTCTTGGGACATGTTGGTTACTATAGATGCTTCATTGAAAATTTTAGCAAACTTGCAACTCCATTATTCATGCTTCTTACCAAAGAAGTTGAGTTCAAATGGACCCCACAATGCCAAGCAACATTTGAAGCTATCAAAGAAAAGTTGACCACTATACCTATAAGAGGACCCAATTGGAATCTCCCATTTCATATACACATAGATGCTTCCAACACCACAATTGATGTAGTTCTTGGTCAACAAGATCAATAAAATAGAAAAACTATGCTATTTTTTGCATTAGTAAACATTTAACGAGTGACGAGAAGAACTGCACCACAACTAAAAGAAAAATTTATGGCAGTAGTATATACCATCAATAAATTTTATCACTATATTATAGCTTACCCTATATATACATATAGACCTCTCTGCAATCAAAGATTTGATGAATAAATCAACGATAAGTGGATGAGTGGTTATATGGATATTATTACTTTAGGAATCCGATATTACTATCATAGATAGACCTAGTAGGACAAATGTAGTTGCCAATTTCCTATCCAGATATAATACTATTGGAGAACAAGAACTAGTGGATGATTCCTTCCCTAACAAATATTTCTTTGCAATATCATCTATTCTTCATGGTTTATAGATATTGCAAACTACCTGGTAATTAGAAATATTCCTTCTTATCTTACTCCCAATGATATATGCCAACTAGTTCAACAAAGTGTGTCTTTCCTATAGATAAAATAATTAAGATTTAAATGTGGAACTGATAATGTTTTATGGAGATGTACAAGGGAGGATGAAGTTTATGACATCCTCTATGCATTTCAATATGAACCTTTTGGGGGGTATTTTTCTGCAAAATAAACTATATAAAATTTTTTAGAAGTAGGGTACTACTGGCCTTCACTTCATAAGTATGTCCTCCATTGTGATCAATGCCAACGAATGGGAAAACCTAAAACATAGAATGGAACACCAATTTTCTAGGATTGATTAATCCTTCATCATAATGAAAACATCACATCCTAGTGTGAACTAACTATGTGATTAAATGGTTCGATGTAGTGGTTGTATAATATGTGTGAGAGGAAAAAGTAGTTGACTTTTTATATGAGCATATCTTTTCGTGCATTGGTGCCCCTAATGAGATTGTTTCTGATCAGGGACCCCAATTTGCATCAAATGTTATCCATTTATTCATGGAACAATACTAAGTATAATATAAAAAATCCTCACCCTATCACCCACATGAAAATAGCCAAGTAGAGGGAAAAAAATTTGATTATATGGTATAACCCAGGTGTTGTAGGTGATTTGGATAGGAGAGGGCAATCCTCAAAGGGAGGTCCCAGGTTCGAATCTCCACACTACCAGAAATTTGAATTGGGTACCCAAAATCCAATTGATAATGTTGGTGCGGGCAGGTCTAGGCATGACTCTCGAGTGACTTTGATAGTGTAGAACCTCCTGTTCATGGTCTCTCAGACCATGGTGGCCCCACAAGGGATATTTTGCTTAAAAAATAAAATAAAATGGCCAAGTAAAGGTTACCGATAGGTAATTAGAGAATATTTTAACAAAAATAGTAGCTTCACATAGAAAATATTGATTTGATAGGTTATTTGAAGTTGTGTGGGCTTATAATATTACTTGGAAATCCACCACTAGACTCACCCCTTATGAGCTAGTTTATGGAAAGAAACTCATTTTACCAATTGAGTTTGAATTACAAACTTTATGCATTGCACTTGATGTGGGTATTGAGTTGTCACAAGTATAATAGGAAATAATATTTTAGTTGAATGCACTTGATGAGCTATGGAGGTATGTACTTCACCAGATTAAGTTTATTCAATAGCAACAAAAAGTATGGCACCATAAGCACATCAAAACCAATAAGTACAAGCCAGGTGATTGGGCATTCTTATTTTATCTGCATTACCTTAATTTTAAGGGAAAGCTCCAAACTAGATGTCTTAGACCATATGAGATTGAATAGGTTTTTGATAATGGCATTGTACAATTGACACATGTAAATGACTTCATAAGAAATATGGTTGTAAATGGATACCGACTCAAGTTATATAAAAAATTGATGATAAAGGAATATTTTTTACCTATCTACTTTCATAATATGACATGCATGTAGTACGGGAGACTTCCTCACCCACTATTAAGGACAATTGATTGTGTCCTATTATATTTAAAAATAAAAGGCCCAACAGTGAAATCCCCCTTAGGGTCACCATTGGACTAATATTATTATGAAAACCGATTTTGACGTACTAGTCTTGAAAATAAAACTTGGTTGTGAAAATCCCTTGGGATGTAACCAGGAAAGAAGTGAATTGAAAACTAGAAATGGAGTTTACTTCTTAAAAAAAAGAATAATAAAATAAAATTATATATGTCTATGTATGTTTTGGTACATACCCTTGCATTTTTTAGTTTTTTTTAATCCTAATTCTATCTTGACTTAATCGTAGGTCCCTACCCTTTCAATACATTATGACTAATCTCTTCTAGTAAGGTATATTTTCTTCTTTTACTTTATTCAATCTCAGGATTTTTGCATAGTCAACAAGATCATAACCTATGGTGCATGAGACAGAGGTTTCATGGAGGCCCTTGAAGAATGGGAACTAATTTGAGTGGTATAAGAAGTTTTTTGGTATCTCTTGGTTAGGTGTCAGACTTATCCATTAGTTGTAGAAGTTTTAGATAAACATAACATTGCTCACCATTACATAGGGATATTCCAATGCATAACAATCAAAACACTCATGTGGTAGAAATGTATTTAAAATGCTAAGTTTTTAAGATGAGCATATGGCAATAGTTTATTGGAAAGTCAATGATGGCATGAACATGATTCCATGATATGATGAGATGATACCAGGTGATTCCAACACAAAACAATATGGATCTCATGGGAAACATACATCACAAGATATTTTCAAAATTATTTTTTATGCATGTCTTATGAATGTGGTTATCCAACCAACCTGGTAGTTGTCCACTGCCCAAGTGGCAATCATAGGTTGAATGAGGATTTGCTTTTGAATTTTTCCTATTTAAATGAATAATGATATGACAATAGGGGCAAATAGGCCACCTTTCCCATGCATGACCTCTGTCATTGTCGTCCTTCACATAAGTTGTGTTTTGGCCATTATCACAAGATTAGCTTCCACAAAGCACAAAAGAGAAAGACATGAGGCAGAAGCAAAGATACAAACCAAAAATCATAGTTGATTTATTATAAAATTAGGAAGCCATCCAATGTTTTGAACATGTGGGATGGTTGTAGAAGAATTTTCTCAGAACTCGTGTAATGGATTTGCAAATTTTAGGAGGGTTAAAATCCCCATAATCCTATAATACTTAGAAAGGTCACAGGATTATTGTTATCTGGTTTGCAATTTTTTTGAACCAAGGAGGAGCTCACTATGCAATTTTCTAATTTTAGAAATTATGAAGATCCCGAGCCCATTTACAATGTTTAAAATGGCCATTGCAAAGGTGATAGGTGAACTAGCTTACCCAAATCATGGGATGATGTTGTGCTACGAATCATGAAGTATGTAACATACAATAGGAAATTTGTGGCATTTTCTAGCTCCCATATAGAAATGCCCATTCATGTTTTCCATGGTGATATCAATCCGTGTTCATAGATCTTCCTTATTTCTTGAATTCTTCTTTGCACGATACGACCTCCTAATTTAGAGAGGGTAAATTATAAATCAAGAACCATATCTTGATACAGTTGATATGTTGTCACTATTTTAGGACTAGTAAAAATAGTGAAAGGAGTTGGCAAAAGGTTTTGTAGAAAAATGGTACAAACCAAAAGATACCAAGAATAGGGCACTAGAGGATGTCGCAGTTGCAAAATATTGAAGTAGCCTAATTACCCTCAAGCACCAACAAAAGAAGATGTTTTAAAGGCACTGAAACCACCACAACCAAAGCAAAAGAAATCCACTAGAAAAAAAAACATGTCGAATAGGGTTTTAGAGCATTTGTAAAGGAAGCATACATATTCAAAGTGATTCCCAAGCAACAAAAAAATGAAATATGGAAGATGCATCAACAACAATGCCTAAAAAATAGGAAGGGAACAAGGTTCCAAAACCAAAGGACAAGAATATTACATTATTTGGTACATGCAAATGTACCCCCATGGTACCTTCATGGTACAAATGTAAATATATAGTAGATTAGGGTTTGTATCTATATTTTAGATGAGTGATTATAGGAAATGCACAAGTATCATGTAAAAGTGTAATGTATAGGAAATACACAAGTATCATGTAAATAATAGTGCAAGTGTGTGTACAAGCGTCATGTATGTAAGTGTGAAAAATATGTAAAGTGAGGATGTTTAGAAGTGTCTTGTATTACGAATGCATGTAGGAGAGTAAGAGTCATATAGAAGTGTGCAAGTGTCATATAGTCAAGTATGCATGTAAGAAGAGAGTGAAGAGTCTAGTATACAAGTGGCAAGATGAGAAGCCAAAGGTCAAGAATATGAAAGGTTGCATCTCTCATATATGTGAGGAGAGCAATATATAAGTATTGAATATTCATACTACTATGGCTATATTATGGAGGTAAATCTCCATACAATGTAAGGAAAAATGGTTTTTAGTAATCACCACATAACAAGCATTGATAATAAAACTTGTATATATATTTTGAGTAATATTGTAAGTATTCTTCATGCATATACATGAATTATTTGATCATTTACACTCATATTTGATAGTATAAATGAATGTTATTTTATTATTATATGGGCTTGGATATATATTTGATTTCTCACATATATAATTCTACTCTTGACATTTATATTTTGACCTATTATATTATTGTATTATTTACATTGGGACATATGATATTTTGAAATAGTTAAGATTTAAACCCAACAGTGGTATCAAAACCACCACTTGACTCTATTCATTTTTGATAAAGTTATATTTTAGAGCCACCATAATAGTATATTATGTCCACTTTAAAAGAAATAAATACTTGGACTCTATTTTAAAGGTCTGATTGAGTAGATATTAAGGGAGTGAGGATAAGTCACCTTGATTTGGATGCTACAATATCTCCACTTGGATCAAGGAAAACTAGTGAATACTAGGACTCAACTTGAAATGATTGAGAAAGATAACTCAAGATACATTTGGCTATGAGGGGACATTCATGGTCATCTTGATAATATTTTATATTTTCTAGGAAAAAGGAGAATCACTATTGAAGATCAAAAGATACAACTCATGAGAAAGTTGGATATGTGGGGAAGTTTATAGTCACCCTAATATTGATATTGGATTCTCTAGAGAAGAGGAGAATCACATTGTTCTTAGGTGTGACCAAAGACATTGAAGAAATATTTCAAAATATTGAGAAGCATCATAGATTCCAGGAGATTGAGAAGCATCAAAGCTTCTAGAAGATTAAGAAGCATCATAGCTTTTAGGGGTAGATAAGCATCTAAGATTCCTAATATTGAGAAGCAATATAAGCTTCCATTGATAATATTTGTAATAAATACAAAGAAGAAGCCTCAAAAGATAAATACAAATAGAGGTATAGATAAGTTTTGGTTATTTAGAAAACTACAAGCATCAGGATAACTGTAAAAATATCAGTCTTGGCCTTGACTTATTTTAAGAAGAATTTTTGTAAAGAAGACTTATTCTATAGTAGAAGAATAGTGCTAGTAGAGTGTAATCTAAAGAATCATTAATACATAGTGGAGCTGTCATTCACCATAGAAGTGTCTATCATAGAAGTGACCAATATAGTTGAAATGTCATCATACAAGTGGCCAATATACATAGAGATTGAAGAGTAGAATAAGTGGCCTATACAAGGGAGACTCGACAGCCAACACAACAAAGACAAAGTGACCAATTGAGGGAAACTAAATAACATTCCATCAAAGAGCAATGTTGAACTAGAAGAGTGTTTTACAAAGGATACAAATGTTGTAATAAGAAAGATAAGATATGTTGAAACAGAAGGGAATTGGACAATAATAGAAGAGCATTGGTAAAGAAATGTTGCCATAGAAGCAATGCTATCCAAGAACAAAAGAACTCAATCCAGAAGAAATTTACAATGTTGTCTAGAATTGAGCAAAAGACATCAAATTTGAGCACATTTCAATGTGCCATCCATCTAGTAGTAATAGAAGATAGAGCAAATTCCTATTGTGCCTTCCATATAGAAGACTGGTCATATTCCTATTATGCCATCCAAAATGTAGAGTGGATTACCATTGTGCTATCCTACACCATCCAGAATATAGAATAGATTTACATCTACCATATGATAACCAAAATGTAGTCTAGTTGAAGAAAATCGTGAAAGCATTAAGCAAGCGATCCAGTCGTAGGAAATCTTGAAAGCACTAAGCCACATGAGATAGTGAATGCTTTAAGCTAAAGGATACCATGATTGTAACATGTAAGCTATTTAGCAAAAGGAGAATAATAAGATTTGAGTTTCCAACAAGTGTAACCCTAGGATGCCATACCATTGAAGAGCATTAAGTCAGATGTAGAGAAATAAGGAATCCTAAGTGTCATATTTAAAAATTTTAATGCTTGAGTGAGTGCATCATTGAAGTTAATATTTTAGTGTAGAAAGTGGAGTAAACTAAGGTAACCTCATACTTTACTATTCAAAAGCATTATTAGTGGGAAAGGTACATTAAAATTGTCTTTCATACCTTTATTGCTTGAAGGGAATGCAAGTTTTTTAATTTAAAGCTTTATTAAGTTTTATGTAGGGACTCATAAGGTTTTTATGTTTTTATTTTTTAAAATTTATTTATTGAAAATATTTGAAGTTATTTAAGGTTTGCAATGAAAAGGATTACTACTAGGAATTATTTTTTAAATTTGTTAAGATTTGAAGATTTAAAAATTAAAAGATTTTAGATTTGAGTTTTTTAAAGTAGTGGAGTTAAAAGGTTTTTAGATTTAATTTTTAATGTTTTAGAATTTTTTGAAATTTGAATAAATTTGATTTGAAGCAATTTGAATTTTTTTGCAAATTTGAAAATTTGAAAATTTGAAAATTTGAAAATTTCGAAATTTTGTAAATTTAATTAAGTAGGGAGTTAAAAGGATTTCTACATCAAAAATTTAGAAATTTTTAAATTTTCAAATTTCTTATTACTATTAAACTTTGGATTTATAAGGATTTCTACTTCAAAGGAATTAAATCATTGATATTATTATGAAAGAAATTATTAATGCATTTTGTGAAGATAATGTAGGAACAAATTAAAGTTTGATTCTCAAAACTCGATAGATGATGAAAAAATGAAAATAATAGAATGGCTTGGAAATACACTTGATTCAAAATTAGATCTTATTACTACAAGATCATAATATGGTAGTTTTGAAAGTAATATGGAAGAGGGAAGAAAGTAGAGAGGGGAGGGCTCTGGTCCCTCCCTGCTCCCCCTCCCATGGCTCCTGGTTCCTGCCCAGTCCCTGGCTCAACCCAGGTCATCCCTCCCGGGGAGTGGTTGTTTGTAGATGATCTCCTGGGGGGAGATCCTTCTCCACTATTTGTGCCCCTCCCGACCGGATAGGGTTTCCTTGGTTGTTTTTTCGGACTGGTGCTTCCCAGGGATCCCTGTTTGGTTGGGGATCCCTTCCCTTTTTCCATCAGGCTTACCCCTGGGGTTTTTTGCAGGTTATTCGCGTGGATCTGGTCCCCTGCGTTTCTCAGTGTGATGGAGGTGACGGTTTAGGGTTTGGACAGCTTTCCCTTTTTTCTTGTGAATCCTCGACGGGCTCTGTGCTTGGACGAGATTCTTGCTCCCTGCTGCTGGGATCCTCTTCTGTTTTCCCGGGGCAAGTTCCTTGTGGTACAACTCTT
This sequence comes from Wollemia nobilis, assembly GCA_028583015.1. Taxonomy (NCBI): domain Eukaryota; kingdom Viridiplantae; phylum Streptophyta; class Pinopsida; order Araucariales; family Araucariaceae; genus Wollemia; species Wollemia nobilis. The sequence goes on from JAQPPZ010017258.1 coordinate 506,502, forward strand.
TGGTCACTTCCTGATGGGTTGGATCCTCTCTGTGCTGGCTGTCGGCTTCCTACAGGATGGCTCTCGCTGAACGGAATGTTTTCCCGATGGGCGGCTAGTTTCTCCACAAGGCGGGATCCGCCAAATCCGTCGGTTTTCCCGCAAGGCGGGATCCTTTCTTTTCTGCAGGTTTCTCGGATGGCGAGATTTCCCTGTTGCTTCCCGCTAGGCGGGACTGTTTGTGGTGGTTTTGACTGCTTCCCGCGAGGCGAGATTTTATTGTAACGGTTTTTCTTTACTTGCTGTTGGGCGGGATCTTCTCAATGGTGGTTTTTGGCTACTCCCTGCTGGGCGGGATCTCCAAAACTACTTTCTTTCTTATTTGTTTTTTTCCCGCTGAGAGGGATTGTTTCATGCTTACGTTATTGCAGTGGCGGGATTTCTATTTTGGTTTTCAGTTTCAAGGGATTGATGCCCTAGGCCCATTGCTTATGTAATCAGGTTTTGGGATCCTTGTTAAAACCAGCTGTAAATACAAACACTACTTACCAAAAAAATAATATGGTAGTTTAACAAAAATAAATTTTATAACAGAATCTATAACTACTCAATGTGTCATAGATTCCAAAAATATGTGGCTTATTTATAAAAAAAAAAAACAAAGAAAGAATTGCATTAATAGTGCATCAATGGTTATGTTGTTTTCTTAATAAAATGGATGAACACAAAGTACTAACAAAAAACATAAATCAAAGAAATGACATTGCATTCAATTGAAGCGTAATTATTGTAATAGAACTGGGTATGAAAAAGTTAATTGTTGGAATCTTTATCCATGTAAATTTTGTGCAAGAAAAACTCATTCTCGAGCATTTTGTTGGTACAAAATAAAATATTATGAGAGTTTTGAAAGAACGTTATTATTCAAACTAGATAACTTTATTTAAAAAATTATTTCTGAAGCAACTCCTAATAATGGAGCAAAATGTTCTATTTTAGAAATACAGGACAAAATTAAAAAAGAATAAATCAAAGAAAAATGTTTAATCTTATTAATGGTGAAATGTTTCACGTTTTGGAAAAATAAGAAATGTGGAAATGGATAAAATATGGTCCAAATATATCTTTTAAAATAATCATAAAATATGTACTTAAATCAAAGACTAAGAACAAAGAAAAAATTTAAGAATCAAATGAACATGAACCAGAGAACAAAGAAGCAAAGAATGAATATGAAGGAGAACTTAGAGCAGAACTCAAGAATGAATTTGAAGGTGAATCTCAAGTTCATGAAAAATGTAAGGTCACATGAAGATTGAGGATCAAATATTGAAGATAAAGACCAAGATTGAAGACTAAAGTTTCCAATAACCAAATAATGTAATACAAGAGGTGTTGAATAATATTACATTATTTTGTACATGCAAATGTACCCCCATGGTACCTTCATGACACAAATGTAAAGATGTAATAAATTAGGATTTGTATCTATAGTTTAGATGAGTGATTTATATTTACCTTTTATTTAAGTGATAATGTACAGGAAATATACAACTGTCATGTAAATAAGAGTGCAAGTGTACACACAAGTATCATGTATGTAAATGTGCAAATATGTAAGGTGGGAATGTGCAGAAGTGTCTTGTATTAGGAGTGCATGTAGGAGTGTAAGAGTCATGTAGAAGTGTGTAAGTTTCATAGATTCAAGTATGCATGTAAGAAGAGAGTGAAGAGTCTAGTATACAAGTGGTAAGATGAGAAGCCAAAGGTCAAGAATAGGAAAGGTTGAATCTCTCAAATATGTGAGAAAAGCAACAAAAAAGTATTAAGATTTAAATTACTATGGCTATATTATGGAGGTAAAGCTCCATAAAATGTAAGGTAAAATGGTTTTTAATGATCACCACATAACAAGCATTGATAATAAAGCTTGTATACATATTTTGAGCAATTTTCATATTGTAAGTATTCTTCATGCATGTACATGAATGATTTTGGCCATTTACATTCATATTTGATATTATAAGTGAATGTTATTTTATTATTATATTGGCCTAGATATATATTTTATTGCTCACATATATAATTCTACTCTTGATATTAAAAGTTTGACCTATTATATTATTGCATTATTTACATTGGGACCTGTGATATTTTGATATAGTTAAGATTAAAAGCCTACAAAAGGGGTCGAGACATTGAGATTAGGGACCAAAAAACAAAAATAAAAAGGGCAAAAAATTTGAGATCTGAAAAATAAAAATAAAAGAGAGTAGAGGTATCAAAATTGATATTGAGGAAGCTGAGATAGAGGAAAGGTATAGCGAAGTAATCACTACTTGAAGATATTGAAATGGTATCTACTCCTCAGCACTTAGAGACCTACTTGAGTCCCAAGAAATAGAGATAAGAATAGTGGTTCCTGAGTTTTATGGACATGGAATACCAAAAATAGGAAACAAGACTAAAACACCTACAATAATAGATGAGGGAAAGTTAAAAGAGCAAGAAATCCTAGTAGATTTAGAAATGAAACATAAAAATACCAAGAGGGTTACTCCTAAGGAATTGGAAGCCCTTGAAGAACTAGAATTCATTAACCTATTGTTTAAGAGGACCTGAGCATCCATTACTAAGCTATAGGAACATCAAACTTTTATTCACACCCTATAGGCTAAAATAGAAGTTATTAACAATAGTAGAACATGAAGAATAGATGTATGAAGAATATGTCCCACAAGATATCACAACCTTTGAAGATCAAGATGTATCATTGGACACAATAATCATAGAAGAGAGGGAAGGCATACCCTCAAACACAGTAGCCACAAAAAAGTAGGGGGGTGCTCTATCAGATGCAAAAACAATGGAGAAACATGAATAAGTACCACAAGAGATAATAGTTCTAGAATAACTACCATAGTCTACACCATTGGAAGTTGAACAACCTTCAGACCTAGGCATAGCTCCAGAGAGGTACCTATTTTACATCTTCCCATGTTTAGTCCAATAATAAGATAACTTCATTGAGGGAGAAAAAATGGTAATATGGGCATTACAAACCAAGCTGAAAGTAATAAAAAGCTTGTTGTAAAATAGGAATAGATAAATTGAGTAGTTGTAGGACTAGTTGGTTGAGGCTAGAATTAGATGAAAATAGTCCAAACTCTTGGCCTTGAAATTGTATTTATGAGAGTAAAATAATCGGCCAAGGATATTCTCTTATAGACCCTAGCAAGAGCAACAGATGATACAAGGCAAAAATTCAACTAGGATATGGGCTTTAGGATTAGATATTACAAGAAAAATTTGTGAGACATGAGGAAATACCTCTAATTAAGTTGGGGGGAGTGATGAGGCATAAAAATACCTCATTTTTTATGACTTTTGACCACCTTTTTGCACCTATAGGATATGTATTATTTTGGTTATTACATTAATGATGTGATTAGATAGGGTAAATAGGAGGAAATATTCACTTAGATAGATAGAGTGTAGTCATTTTTTAAGATAGGTAATAAAGGAGTAATATGCTAACGTTTATCAAGTTGATGCAATAAAAAGAAGGTTTTTGTAGATTTTATTATAGCAAAGGATATTGGTAGAATTGGGATTCTCTTTTAGGCTCACTATTTGCATAGGACTATAATTAAATAATTTTTTTAAATATAACCATATTCATTGGGCATCGGATAGCACAACAACCTATAGGATACAAAAGTCCTATACCAACGTCAGACAAGACTAGGACCTATCACTAGAACCTGAGTTGGCCAAGATTGTCATGTGGCTACAACAACTATTTGGGGGTATTGTTGTGATACATCAAATATGACATGGTACTATAGGACAAGAATCTACCTAGTTGATATTCAAGGAGACACCAATTTGGGCATAGAATAACTTTTTGTTGATTTTGATCAACAACTGTTGGACATTTGAGTCCTCTAAGTCAAAGTTGTCATTGATGTCACCTGATAGAGTTATCACTCATCTAAAGGAATTCAGCAAGAAATAAAGTCGCCCAAGTCATCCAGGAAAAAGCTTCATCAATACAAAAGTGAAAGGAAAAAGGCTCCATAATATTTTAATATTATTGGGAGCACAATTTAAGTGATTGGTTTATAAAAACCCAAGGTGGGTTATTGCAAAGGTTAAAAAGGAGGTTTAATAATTATTTATAAATTATTTAAATTCGTAAGGAATTTAAATTTTATAAATAATATTTAATTATACCAAGATTGGGCATTAAGACAAGGTTCTAAGGTTTAATTAAATTTAACCTAAGGTTGGTTCTTTTTAATTTATAATATTTAAATTTAAATTAATTATAAATTAAAAATCACGTCGACGTCAAAATTATTTGAAGTGCCGACATGATTGAAAAAGAGGACAAAGGTATTATATAAATGCCATCAAAAACATTTACCAAGGCATCCCTTGCAATAATTATTCGAAGCTCATGTAAAAAGGTTTTGTTTTTTTCGAAGGCCATACGATTTACGTAAAGGCTAAAGGTGTGACGGTTTGGAGACTCTAAGCACAAAGGCCAGCATGGCCTAGTGGTATGTGGTATTGGTACGAAGGAGGAGGTCCCACGTTTGATTCACATGAGGCCTTTTGGATTGCAAGGAAGAAGTGCTTGAAGCACTTGTTTTTTCGGAGGAGCGTTGTTTGCGAAAAATTTATGGTGGACGTGTCGTTTTAGACACATCAAGGCACGTGGCCCAAATATGGCTTGGCTGTAGCTAAGGCATTGGGAATAAGGATGTTGGAGGATCGAATCCCACCGAGGGTAAGGCAAGTGGATTTAATTTTTGATGTTGTTTAATATTTTAATTTTTTCCAAGGTTGCCTAAGGAGAAATAAGGATATGGTATGCCCTAGGAAAGATAGAGATTTATGCTGATTTTCTTTTTGGAAGTATATCATATTATATATCATTGGAAAGCTCTTTTCGAGAGCTATTTGTTTAGAAGATTTCTTAGAGGGATAAATAAGGTGTGTGCAAGGAGATATTTCTAGTTTTGTCAAGGAGTTTCAAAAGTAATTTTGATTCATTCTTTTAAGGGTTTATTTCTTGCATAAGAGGGTATGGTGCATTTTATTGAGTAGAAGTAATAAGGTGTTATTGAGATATTATTTTTATTATTGTGTTATTACTCAAGACCTCTAACCCTTGTTGAGATTGGAAAAATAAAATGTGTTGAGTGTGGCAGATTTAGTGGACAACTCATAAGGCATCAAAAAGGTATGGGTAATATTCTTCATTGACTTATTTGGGTGATTGATTTCTGAAAATATATTTGGAGAGAAAAGGATTTATTGTGGTTTTCTTTTTGAGGAGTTGTTGGTTTAATACTTCAAGGTTTTCTAGTTTGAGAGTTGTGATTAAACCTTTTTTTATAAGCATTTTTGTTGAATCCAATTGGTCATGCAAAGAACTTGAACTTGAGTTAAGAACATGAGTATCATTGTTATGTGAGATTTGTGGTTGAGCATTGTTGGAAACATTTTGAGTTGGTTGATACATGCTTGGACTAAGGTTTGTGGAAAGGATTGTTCCTTGAGGTGATTGGTTGAGTAGAGTTGATTGAGCCTAGTCAAGTAATTGTGTGAAGTGGTTGTTCAAGTTCCATGAAACAAACTATTCTATATTCTGATTTGAGTTGAGATTAAGATTTGATAATAGAACATATAGAGTCTCTAACAATTCTCTTTATGCTTCTATGAGATTGATTTGAGTTGAGATTGGTATTTTCGTATAGAACATATTGAGTCTCTAACAATTCTCTTTATGCTTCTATGAGATTGAGATTGAGTTGAGATTGGGATTTGAGTATAGAACATATTGAGTCTCTAACAATTCTCTTTATGCTTCTATGATATTGAATTGAGATATTGATTGAGCATTGAGTATAGAACATATTGAGTCTCTAACAATTATCTTTATGATTCTATGAGATTGGACAAGTTTTGTGTGAGCTTGTTAAACTGATTTGAGGTAAGTCTTTGAGAAGGTTTGTGGACTGATTTTGTGTAAGCTTTTGTGGAAGCTTGATATGCAGATTTGATGAAGTCCTAGAGAGGACTTATTGAGCAAATTTGGATAAATCCTAGAGAGGACTTGTTGAGCATATTTAAGTAGGTTTTGTGTGGACCTGTTGAGAATATTTGAGTAGGTTCTGTGTGGACCTGTTGAGCAGACTTGAGTAGGTTCTATGTGGACTTGTTGAGCAGACTTGAGCAGGTTATGTGTGGAAATATTGAGCATATTTGAGAAGGTTTTGTGTGGACCTATTGAGAAGATTTATGCTAGACAAAATGAACTATGTTTAGTGCATATTTGAGTGGACTTGTGCTAGACCGAATGAACTATGTTTAGTGCAAGAGATTGAGCAAAGTTGTGCTAGACCGAATGAACTATGTTTAGTGCAAGAGATTGAGTAGAGTTGTGCTAGACCGAATGAACTATTTTTAGTGCAAGATATTGAGTAGAGTTGTGCTAGATCAAATGAACTATGTTTAGTACAAGATATTGAGCAGAGTTGTGCTAGACCGATTGGACTATGTTTAGTATAGTATTGAGATAGAGATTTGGAGGTGACATAGTATAGAGGACATAGTCTTAGTGGATAGAGATCCAGCAGCCAGGATAATTGAAGATAGATATGAGTGAGGAGTATTCAAGTGGAGATAGATCCACCAGTCAGTGCAACAGAGAGAAAGAGTCTTCTAGAAGATCACTAGCTAGAGAATAAGGGGAAAGAGTTCTCCTGTGGAAGAGATCCATGAACTTGAGATTTAGGGGATCAACATCTCCTTTGTACAGAGGTCCATAAACATTGTAATTGGGAAGGATTCCTATGAGATTATTTGAGAAATATTTTCTTTGTGGAGGTAGCCCACATTGGGTGAACCACGTTAAAATTGGTGTCTCTATTGTGTGTGATGATTTGTACATTAATTTGGTTATTGATATTAATACTGCCATTGATTATATTGATTAATACTATTTGGGAAAGAAAAGTAAAAAGTGGTCTTATACTGTTCAACCCCCCTCTCAGTATAAGCTTGTGTTCTTCAACAAATTTTGAACAACTATAACATTCATAATAGAATGTTATTATCAGGTGGAAATAAGCTTATAAAGAAGATAAAACCACCAGATTCTAGGCATAGAATTTAGGAATAATTTCTAATGTAATTTATTTATGTCCTAATAATTCCAAAATGGTGATTAAGGTACACTAAGGATGTTTGCTAAGATGGATTGCCTAGTGTAACTCCCTTTTTGTCTTTACCTATTGATTAGGAAATAGAACTATTAGTTGAATATTTTGTTGTCATAAAAAACCTAGGTATGATAGGGCCTTGTCCTCTCCCTTATATATAGACCAGTAGCCTAGGACCTAGAGAAATATAGGAAATTTATAGTCTAGTTATGTTGCTAATTTTCTACTGTAATTTGTAAAAGCTATTTGTTAAAATCAGTATGCAATAAAACTCTATTACAAATTTGTTGTTGTGCTACCTATCTGTGATATTAAGTGATTCATATTACCTTCCATGTTGCTGCAAGCAAGGGCCCACTCCTAGAAAGGTGGAAGGTACTTTCATTTATGTTTTTTCATTGCATTATTAGATTATGTTGTTATTTTTTTGCACTCATAATAGCTAATTAGTTGTATTATTTTATTTCCAGGAAAAGAAAATAAATATATATAATTGGTTGCATTAATTATAGATTAAATTCACTATAATTTAGATTGGATTCTCATTTGTTTTATATTGCATTTATTTCCTTCAATATCATTTACTATTTTGCTATAAATTTTCCATTTCTTGCAAGTGTGTTAGCTTAAATGTTTTTTTTATAGTTGTAGTTAGAAGTTTAATTCTATTTTCAGAATTATAAAAGTTTAGAGCTCCAAAACTTGACATGAACCAGATAATTCCTAGCACATATTCTCTATAGGACACCAACCCTGGTTTGAAAAATTAAAAGTGATCTTATTAAATTATGGTAAAAATGATACCCATCACAACTCACTTCACACTTTGTCCTCCATTATTTATAACAATATGTGCCACATTTTATTCTTGTCACTAGATTTATCTTCCTCTTGAAAATTCCACACTTGTTCAATCTCTGATTGTTTAAATTCCATTCTCCTTAACTATAATTCTCAAGTAGAAATTTATTGACTTCTTCTCACAGGTTGCTCATAATATCTCCCATGGTTTTGTATCCTAAATTCTTGATATAAGGAATCTATCATCCACCTCTCTAATCTTCATACATGGTAGGTTGAACTACAAATGACAACGATGCCAAGTGTAGCACAACAATGATTAATTCGATAGTTGGAGGAACAATTGAATGACATATCCTAGAAGCCAATAGGGAATGTAGGCATTGTCAATGCAATAATGAAAATATTTTAGACTTGAATGGGACTTTATAATATGAGTAAGAATTGGCATAAAAATTCATGACCAAAACATAAACATTGAAAGATATAGAGAGACTTTTCTGAATGAAAATTCATGCACTCAATATTATTGATATCCAATATTTATAAAGGAGTACAATGATGCTTATTTTAGAAGGTATGCTTTTAAAATAAGACATGCTTCTTAAAATAATCTATGTTATTTATTTTTAAAATATGTTAAACATAATAATTAACTAAATAAACTATTGTTATATAAGAACTAAGCCTTATATAGAGGCTAAGTCTTATCAATTTCTTCGTATTTTAGTTGAAAGTATCCCCACTTTCACAAGAATAGGGGAAAATACTATGAACAATATGGGACAAATACCCTTCGTTATTATGTCCCCACTTTCACTGGAATAGAGAGGAAAGGCTATGAAAATATGGCATAGAGATCCCATATGCTTGGGTTGTTTGTGTACCCACATCACCAACCAAGTATGTAGTGGTAATATTATTTCTAAAAATAAGAATAGGATTGTGGTAGTGCATGGTGTTGTAGTGGTTGATATTGTTGTGTTGGTGATTTTACTTGTAGTGAAAATTATTTATGTGGTTGTGATAGTTTTTGTGACTATTGTTCAAGAGTAGGTAGAAACAAATTATGTTGTCATTGAAGAGTATATAGGTACAAATGCAGTTGTTTTCATCAACAAGAAGGAACCTGATGCACGTTAGGGGTTATATGTGGTTGCACATGAGGCTGTAAAACTATCAATTGAGCATATAAATGAAATGATAGTGGTGAAAATATTCACCAAAAGAACATTATTGTTGCACCTTGTCCTATGTTACTCAAATATGATGGCTAAACTATTACAAAATATGTTAATATGGTTGCACCTGATAGTACAACTATTCAAATAGTAGAGGGTGTTATCGTATAGGAAGGGGTAATTGTTTTTGACCTCCCTATTTTTGAACTACACTTATAGCATCTATGAAGACAACTATCTTAGTTTGTACTTCTATACAAGTATCCACATTTAAGTAACGCTCAATCAAATTATTTATAGCAGAGGGTATCAATTACCTTATATTATATTTTGTAGGTTGATGAGTGATATGAAGTGCTAAATGTTGGAGCATTTCTTGAGAAGCTGCCATAAGATATTGCATGAAATAATTGTCTCTCTTCTAAAATTTGTTGGATCGTACTCATATTCACTAATACTTCAAAAGTGTCCTAATGATGGATATCCCACTTAAGAGCCATTGCAAAAGAGATGGCTATAAAATATTATCTCCAAAACTTGGAAAACATAGAAGAAAAATAATGGTGTCAGACTGTACCAATAATCCACATTATTTAAAATCATAATTGCGCAATTGGTTAAATCTAATCCATAAAAGAAGCCTTTTTTTTAATAAATAAAATTAATAATAAATCACTATTAAAAATAATAAAGCATATTTTTTTTTCTGAAAATAAGCTCTGCTCTATTTTTTTCTTGATGAATTTTCATGTGCAATAGCATTGTTAGCCCAAGTTCAAACAACCATAACTTCTTCACTCTTGCTCAAAATTTGGCATGTGACCACTCATTTTTGTAGTACTCTAAATGATCTATGTGATGGTGGAAGAATATTATGAATTTAACTGATGGAAAGAAAGATATAGCTCTAGAAAATAGAGTGATTTTTTTTAATAAAAAGCAAAGAGATCTAGAAAGGGTAATATGTGAAAACCCTTGAGGAGGCTAGATCTTTGGCAACCTAAGATGAAAAATCTGGATGAATATTATGTTGAAATATTTTAGAAGACCATATCCAAGGCATCAATCACTTGGATTTCTAAGAAAAAGTGAATAGAGGTCTAGAAAGGGTAATCTATGAAAACCCTTTGAGGATAGATCTTTGGCAACCTGAGATGAGGGATCTATGTGAATATTATACCATGATATTTTAGAATACTAGATCCAAGACCATGATCATTTGGCTCTGATCTTAATTTATATGACCAATAATTGACATGAAAATTCATGAACATAAAAGAAACATTGAAAGAGAGAGACTTTTTTGAGTGAAAACTCATGCACTCAATATTATTGATATCACATATTTATAAAGGAGTGTGATTGTGCTTATTTTAGAAGGTATGCATTTAAATTAAGGTATGATTCTTAAAATAAGACATGTTTATTTTTAAAATATGTTAAACATAATAATTAATAAAAAACTATTGCTATATAAAAACTAAGTCTTATATAGAGGTTAAGTCTTATCACTTGACTAGTATGACATTAGTATGATCACTTGAATGGTGGTTTGTTCTTCACTAGAACAACGAGGTGCTTGCATGAAAAGCACTAGAATGGTAGTTAACAACTCACTAGAATGACATTATTTGAAATGAAATATTAGTCCACTAAAACAATCATGCTTACTCCACTTGAATGACATTTATGTAATCCTCTTGTACGACAAGTCTTATATTACGTTCTATATTGTAACACTTCTCGTATCTATCTTGACCGTAACACCTTAACCTGCATTGAGAACTAAACATGTACAATATCAATATACCAAGAACAATATCCTTACACATATATCATAGACACATTATAGGTAAAATAGAATCATCACTGTATTAATCATATGTACGGTGTTATAGGGTTTCACCATGTAATCTCTCTGGTATTACCTCTATAGGATGCTTTGGTATACACGTGTATTTTATCTTACCCATGATCTACTAAGGTATCTCAAACAAATTAAGGGGTCCTACCTACCAAACACCTCAACACATAATTGTATTCCCCTTACATGTATATGACACAACTTTATGCACTTTATATTTTACTACTAAATATTAATATTAATGTCATCTTTCTTAGATGTCTAGACAAAATTACATTTCACGTTCCTAGACACTTATTACCTCTACTATTTATGCTAAGACTTTGGCTTTCCAGAACCAACTCCTACACTTATAGCACTCTAAAATATTATATTTCAATTAATGGCTATATTTCAATCATCTCAATGAGTCCGCCAAGGTGATCCACTATCTTCTTATCTATTTATAGTTCTTGCAGAGTCATTAGAGAGATATCTTTCAAAGGTATAAATAGGTACTTAGTTTTCAAAAAATGGTCCCTTTGAATCTCATATTGAATTTGTTGATGGTATTTTCCTTGACCATCCCTCAATCAGTAAGGCCATATAGTTTAAATCAATGTTATCATGTAATAAGATGGTTTCTAAACAACTGATTAATACTACAAAATCCAATCTTTTTCATAAAAATTAACCTATATTTACAATAAATTATTGTGGATAATTTGGGGTTTAAAATTAAAAAATTCCATCAACCTCCTTGGGTATTCCTTTGCTTCATAAAAGAAATAAAGATGAGCTTTCGGTCCCTTGTTTAGATAGAATGAAATCTTGTTTGACAAGTTGGAAAGCTAAGTTCTTACCCATTGCATGAAGGCTACAAGTCATAATGACTACATTGCAATCCTTCCCTATTTATATGATGTCACTTTAAAGATTACCAATACGTATATTATTAGAAATTGATAAAACTAAAAGATATTTTCATTGGAAATAATACAAGGAAAAATTTAGGTTTCATCTTTATGAGTGGGATAGGGTTTACAAAGAAAAGAATATTAGAGGGGTAAGCTTATGGAACTATAGACTTATGAGTTTGGCCTTAGGGGTAAAACTTGGGTGAAGATTATTAAGATATTAAGAAAAATGTTGAGCAAAATATAACTTCAAAAATATATAGGTTCTCTTGACACAATCAAATTATTTATAAAAAGAACTCTATCCAAAGGATTGCCAACATAGAACTTCATATCGATAGTTTACAATTGATTGAGAAACAAATTAGATGGTCAATCAATGAGAGGAATTATGTAAATATTTGGTTTGATGCTTATTTGAAATTGTATTCTCTTATCTAAAATTCAAAATAGCAACCATTGGCTTAGGCATGTCTAGCTTGTAAAGGTCCAAAGGTCAAATATTATATTAATATGATCAACAACTCTAGATCATGGATTTCTATTAGTAACCTAGTTGAGGAAGGGGAACTCAAAAAAATTGTATATGAGCTTAAAATTATGCTTCAAGAGTTCTATTTTCCTATTTGTACACAAAAGGATGAATTGGTTTGGAATCTATCAAAATATGATGGATACTTGATAAAGAATATTCTAGAAAATATTAAATAATGCATAGTTTTAGGCCACTTATAGGTCACCTTCTAGATAGCTATTGACATTTAATATGCACATGGTTTTGAGCTCATGGTTTTGCCCAAAAATGTGGATTTGTAATAGGCACTTTGTGCCTATAAATATGTATTGTTTTTCAATGCAAGTTGATTAGTATTTTATGATCCACATCAGTGGTATCAAATCATCTCAATTCTTTGTGGGTTGCTTCTATTTTGGTTTAATCTTATTTTAATTTATGTTTAATATACCATACCTCCTATAAATAATATCTCTCTAAAAGATATCTCTCAATGATCCAAACCACTTTCAGTTGAAATCCAGTTGACCCGATTTGCCATTCTTGAAGAAATGGCAAAAAAAGAAACAATATCTCTAAAGAAAATAATGAAGAAGAAATTAGAATCAAACCAAGGTCTATGGGTGAGAATCCCATCATATTCCAAATAGACCATTTTGGTATTGAAGAAGTTGCAGAACTCTCTAATGTAGATCATGAGAAAATTGAAGAAATTGTTGTTGTTGATGAAGAAGCTCCTATTGAAGTTGACATGGAAAAAATTGAAGATCTCTAATGAAGGTATTTTTGATGAAGATGAAGATCTTTCTAAAAAATATAAATGTCTCAATTTTATTGTTTCTATGATGGTTGTGGTTGTGCCAACTCGTCCACCTCTTGATCACCACTATGGTTTTGAGATTCAACAACTCATAACTAGTTGTGTCAACATCAGTCTTGCTCAAATTTATCTATCATAATATATTGTGGCCTTTTTCTATGGATGTCAATATTTATTTTATATGGATTTTTATACTAAATTGTAAAATATTCTTGTATTTTGAATACTACCTTGCAATAGTCCCTTCATAGCCCCTACCAGCCCTTGTGTCACCTATCTTGGTTGTCTTTGCAATCCTATTAGACTTAGCTGCCATTATATGGCTTCAACTACACCACCAATGCTTAAGTTGCCACCGTTGTGACTTCTCACCATAATCCTATCATGATTACCCCCTATTTTGTCAATTGGTACTCCCATCAACTGATGTTCTTACTCAACGTAATCCATGAATCAACTCATGGATTTGGTTGTCCATGACACCACCTTGTGGCCCCTATGTGGATACTATTTTCTAGCATAGTTTGCACTATTACAAGTTCTATTTTTTTCCATCCCATAGCCTCCATTACCTTCAATGTTTCTATTACACACTATGCATGCACAACCATATTTGTTATGTTTTTCGTATAATCTAACTCATGTCCCTCTGTCACCTTGCATTTTCCTTTTGTGTAGCTCCATCATCCTATCTACTCAATGGTTATTACACGTCATAATTTTAGCCCTACCAATCCCCATGGAGGAAACCCAAGACCTATTGGATTTTAAGCTAGATTATCTCAGGTCCCTATATTTTGGATCTTGAGTAGATTCATATATAAGAGCAATAAAAATATTATATGGCCAAAGTAATTAATAATAATATTTATAAAAAATAACAACAATATAAATATAAATGACCAAAATAATTCTTGTAATAACATGAAGAAAAATTGTAGTAGAATTGCTCAATAAATGCTTACAAACTTCAATATTATCAATGCTTGAATGTGGTCTTCTTAGATACAATGTTGGCAATTTTGGGTTTGAGATCCTAGCTTCTTGGCTTCAAAGGTGGAAGATTCCAAGAGAATATTTTTAAGAGAATCCGGAGAGATTCCATTGGCAATGGTTTTTATTAAAACCAATGGAGGTTCTCTTTATTATTTATTTAATTATTATTTAAAACCCTTCAAGGTTTTAATTAATTAATTATTTAATTAATTAAGGGAGAAATTATTTTTAATTTATTAAAAATACTTTAAGGGTTTTTAAACCCTTTAGAAAGCAAATTTCGATTAAATTCGAAATTACTTTTCTTTGCGACCGACGTGTTCTAAAGTCCACATATGGACTATAAATATGAGAAGGTTCCTAAGGTTAAACCCACTTGGAAAATCAAAGGCAATTAATTGGTTTGGCTGCGATCGAATGTTCTGTTCTAGTTGCGAAAGAGGAGAGCTCGTGGTTTGAAAAGCTTTCGGAAAGCTTGACCGTTTATGTGGAAGGAAGTCCGTCTTGGACTTCGTAAGCCCCTTGTGGGCTAGTGGCAGCGAAGGCTGCGTTTGGGCCTTGCGTAGGCGGAGGTCTGCATTTCGATCCCCACGGAGGGAGCTGTGCATGGATTAGTCACGTTTTTATTAAAACGTGTTTTGTGCTGCGAATTTCGGATTCTTCAAGGGCAGCCATTATAAGGTGTGATTATTTTCTTGATATGATTTTTGGCATTGTTTAGCATTGTTTAAAAGACATAGGAGAAATAAGGGGATATTTCTTTGGTTGTATTTTTGAGATTAGTCTTTTGCTATGCTAAATTTAAAAATGGAGATATAAGGTGTAAGTTTTGGTTGTTGTGTTTTTGGCTTCTTTGGTGGTTGTTTTTAAAGAAGAGGAGCTAAAAGGTGTATTAAGGAAAGTTTTTATATATGCTCATTTATCTTGGTTCTAACCCTAACTTGGTTGGAAGTTTGAGGGTTGTGTGTGGTGACAACTTTAAGGATCAATTTTCTTCTACTCCAAAAAGGTATGGGCACATTTTCCTTATGAGTATGATTGGTGTATGTTTTTCTGAAATAAGGTTGGAGTGAAAAGGTTTTCAACTAGGTTTCCTTTGGTTGGGTGTAAATCCTATTTTCTGGTTTGTTGAAGACTACTTATGCATTGTTATCCTTAAGGAGAGTTTTTGGTGAATGCATAATTTCTGGTTTGAGATAGTGGAAGCTTTGTGCACTAGGGTTTATATTTGTGAGTCTAGCTACTTGCATTGAGTTGGTGGAACCCTTGGTTGGCTGTTTTGAGTTTGATGGTTGAGTTGCTTCCATAGAGGTTGTTTGATCAAGTTATTGCTTTACTTGATTCATGATATTGGGCTTACTCCATTGAGTTGATTTGAGCAAGTTATTCTTTGCATTTGGTGATATTGTGTTGGTGGCTATTTTGTTCAAATATCTTTGGAGGGAAAAGGATTTCTACTTGTTTCCTTTTCTTGTGATGATTGGTTGAATGCTTCAAGGTTGATGTTGAGTTGAATGGTGTTGGTTGACTAAACCTTGTTTGATGAGCATTGTTGTTGAAACCCTAATTGATGGTGAAAAGAACATGAGTATCATTGTTATGTGATTCTTTGCATAGTTGGCAATTGTTGGGGTTTCATGTTCTTGAAAGAAAACATTCTATCCTATCCATTTCAGATATTGAGTTGAGTTTTCAGATTTGAGATTGAGATTGAGTTGAGTTGATTTGAGTTGAGTTTTGAGATTGGGATTTGAGTATAGAACATATTGAGTCTCTAACAATTCTCTTTATGCTTCTATGAGTTTGACAAATCACATTGGGTCTCTAACAATTCACTTTGTGATTTCCTACTAAGAAAGTTTTTCTTGGTGAGCTTGTTGAGTTTTTGGACGAGGTTCTAGTGGGGACTTGTGAGCAGTTTTTGGACAGGTTTCGATGGGGACTTGTGAGCAGATTTGGACAGGTCCTAGCAGAGGACTTGTGAGCTGAGTTTGATAGTTCTATCAGAGAACTTGAGGACAGAGGTGCATTGGTTCTATGAGAAGAACCCGAGGACAGATTTGGCAAGTCTTTGAGAAGGCTTGTATGCAGAGGATTGATTTGTTCAAGAGTTGGACAGATCTGACAGACAGAGGAAGACTTGTACTAGACCGACTGACTGTGTTTGGTACAGGTTGCTGAGCTACTGTGGACGTGATCATAGAAGGCAGAGGTCTCTTAGGCTAAGCATTGAGGACAGGAGGTCTTCGGTGGAAAGGAGTTCCACGTGTTGGCAAGAGGTAGAGGCAGTTGATCTTCTGAGGGATCATTTCCAGAGCAGAGGGGAAGGTATCTCCTTTGAGTAGAGGCTCATAAATTCTGATTGGGGGAAGGTATCTCCTTTGAGCAGAGGCTCATAAATTCTGATTGGGGGAAGGTATCTCCTTTGGGCCGAGGCTCATAAACATTGTAATTGGGAAGGATTCCCAAAGAACTTTGAGATAACTTTTAGAGAAAAGTTTTGTGGACGTAGCCTGACCATTTCGGGTGAACCACGTTAAAATTGGTGTCACTTTGTGGATGATATTGTGCATTGCTTTGATATTGCTTTGGGTATATTGCTTTACTATTTTGAAGTATAAAGGAAAAAGTAAAAAGAGGTCTTATACTGTTCACCCCCCCTCTCAGTATAAGCTTGTGTTCTTCAATTGGTATCAGAGCAGGTGCCTTTGAAAAGTTTAACAACTTGAAGGAAAAGCTAGTAAAGAACACAATGGATCATTCAAGTGGCAATGCAACACCTATTCTTGATGGGTCAGATTTTGGTCTTTGGAGTGCAAGGATGAAGGTTCATCTAATGGCACTTGGTAATGAGGTATGGGAAGTGATTGAAGATGAGTACACTATTCCTGTACATGGTCCTAATACTAAAGAAGAAAGGCTCCTACATCACAGCAATTCAAAAGCAATGAATGCAATCCTGAAAGGCTTACATAAAGCAGATCTCACCAAAGTGATTCACTACAAGACAGCTAGTGAAATGTGGAAACAGTTGAAGGTGGTTCATACAGGTGATACAAATGTCAGAAAGGCCAAGTTGAGACACTTCAAAGGTATGTTTGAACAACTCAAGATGAATGATGATGACAAGACAGAAAGAGTTCAGAAAAGAGTTTCTAGTAGGATAGTGAAAGTTTAATGGATGATGAAAATGAGATGTTGTTCATATCGAAAAAAGAGGAAGAACCGAAACATAGATTCATTATCATGAAATGTCTTAGATGTGGAAATTTTGGTCACCTTGAGGATGATTGCACAAATAATGATTTGGTTTCTAGTATGTATGAGGATGCTTCAGAAAACTATAAGGAAGATGCATGTATGGTTTTTGAAAAGGGTAGCACCTCTAGTGATAAGAAATCTGAAAAAGGCTTTGATGATTCAAAAGGAAATCAAATAAAGGATCTTGAAAGTGAACTTATTAGTGCTCTTAGTGTTTTGGAAAAGGAAAGAAAGAAGAATGCTAGACTCAAGGATAAGTTAGATGAATGTTGTATGGAGAGAGATGATCTTATAGAAAGTCTTGACTTCTCTATAGCTAAGACACAAGAACTCAAGGATGAGTTAGAGTCTAAGGTTCTTGAGTATAATGAGTTAGAACAGAAAATGGCTTCTTTGAAAGAGGAAACTAAAGAGTACAAGGATAAGCTTTACAGGTTTCAAGATAGCTCCAAAAAGGTTAAGTCACTCATCAAAGGTCAAAGAAAGACAACAGATAAAACAGGCCTTGGTTTTGTTAAGCCACACAAGGAACAAGTTGGAGAGTCTAGTAAGAGACTCCAAAAGGAAGAGAGTTCTGATGAGGAAAGTATTTCAGAAAAGGAGTCCTTGAGTGATAGATGCACAGAAACAGAAAATAGGAAACAGAAAAAGGGGAGAAAGTTTACAGGACCTAGAAGGTCATTTACAGGAAAGTTTAATGGCAGATGTTTTGCTTGTCACAGGTTTGGTCACATGGCTTCACATTGCATGACTCAAGTAAGGAAGGTAAATGACGAGTTTCGAGAGGTGGTAATTTCTTTCAAGGGTATTGCTACTCTTGTAAACAGTTTGGGCATAAGGCAATTTTTTGCAAGGCTAATAACGAGAACAGGGTTAGTCAGAACAGGTGGATTCAAAGAACAGGTATGCCTAAAAGAAATAACATTGTTACTTGTTATAAGTGCAACAATGAAGGTCACACAACTAGACAGTGTAGAGCTGAACTTCCAAGGTACAGGAACAAGAACAGTGGTATGAACAGGTCCAAGGATCAAGGCATGGATAAGAACAGGAATGATAACAGGAACAAGAACAGTGACAGGAACAGGAACAGGAATATGGACAAGGAGAACAAGAGAAGACATGGTAAGGCAGCTATAGACACTGATGATGATCAGTGCCTGTTGGGAGTTTTACTCCCACCCCGAAATTAATCACCTCAACGGGAGGTGGGGGAGGGACTAAGCTAAGAGGCTCATTCTTAGTCCCAAGCCCCAAAGGTGACCCTTTGCCATTGATGACAAAGGGGGAGAGATATGAGTAAGGGGGAGAGCCTCAAGACAGGGGGAGCTGTTTATGTTGAGTTTATGTGTTGTTGAGAAGCATGGTTTGCCATCAATGACAAAGGGGGAGATTGTTGGCAATTTTGGGTTTGAGATCCTAGCTTCTTGTCTATGAGTTGTCATTGATGTCAAAAGGAAATGACATTAATGTTAAGAGGATGTGTTGGCTTCAAAGGTGGAAGATTCCAAGAGAATATTTTTAAGAGAATCCGGAGAGATTCCATTGGCAATGGTTTTTATTAAAACCAATGGAGGTTCTCTTTATTATTTATTTAATTATTATTTAAAACCCTTCAAGGTTTTAATTAATTAATTATTTAATTAATTAAGGGAGAAATTATTTTTAATTTATTAAAAATACTTTAAGGGTTTTTAAACCCTTTAGAAAGCAAATTTCGATTAAATTCGAAATTACTTTTCTTTGCGACCGACGTGTTCTAAAGTCCACGTATGGACTATAAATATGAGAAGGTTCCTAAGGTTAAACCCACTTGGAAAATCGAAGGCAATTAATTGGTTTGGCTGCGATCGAATGTTCTGTTTACGCTGCGAAAGAGGAGAGCTCGTGGTTTGAAAAGCTTTCGAAAAGCTTGACCGTTTATGTGGAAGGAAGTCCGTCTTGGACTTCGTAAGCCCCTTGTGGGCTAGTGGCAGTGAAGGCTGCGTTTGGGCCTTGCGTAGGCGGAGGTCTGCGTTTCGATCCCCGCGGAGGGATCTGTGCATGGATTAGTCACGTTTTTATTAAAACGTGTTTTGTGCCATGAATTTCGGATTCTTCAAGGGCAGCCATTATAAGGTGTGATTATTTTCTTGATATGATTTTTGGCATTGTTTAGCATTGTTTAAAAGACATAGGAGAAATAAGGGGATATTTCTTTGGTTGTATTTTTGAGATTAGTCTTTTGCTATGCTAAATTTAAAAATGGAGATATAAGGTGTAAGTTTTGGTTGTTGTGTTTTTGGCTTCTTTGGTGGTTGTTTTTAAAGAAGAGGAGCTAAAAGGTGTATTAAGGAAAGTTTTTATATATGCTCATTTATCTTGGTTCTAACCCTAACTTGGTTGGAAGTTTGAGGGTTGTGTGTGGTGACAGCTTTAAGGATCAATTTTCTTCTACTCCAAAAAGGTATGGGCACATTTTCCTTATGAGTATGATTGGTGTATGTTTTTCTGAAATAAGGTTGGAGTGAAAAGGTTTTCAACTAGGTTTCCTTTGGTTGGGTGTAAATCCTATTTTCTGGTTTGTTGAAGACTACTTATGCATTGTTATCCTTAAGGAGAGTTTTTGGTGAATGCATAATTTTTGGTTTGAGATAGTGGAAGCTTTGTGCACTAGGGTTTATATTTGTGAGTCTAGCTACTTGCATTGAGTTGGTGGAACCCTTGGTTGGCTATTTTGAGTTTGATGGTTGAGTTGCTTCCATAGAGGTTGTTTGATCAAGTTATTGCTTTACTTGATTCATGATATTGGGCTTACTCCATTGAGTTGATTTGAGCAAGTTATTCTTTGCATTTGGTGATATTGTGTTGGTGGCTATTTTGTTCAAATATCTTTGGAGGGAAAAGGATTTCTACTTGTTTCCTTTTCTTGTGATGATTGGTTGAATGCTTCAAGGTTGATGTTGAGTTGAATGGTGTTGGTTGACTAAACCTTGTTTGATGAGCATTGTTGTTGAAACCCTAATTGATGGTGAAAAGAACATGAGTATCATTGTTATGTGATTCTTTGCATAGTTGGCAATTGTTGGGGTTTCATGTTCTTGAAAGAAAACATTCTATCCTATCCATTTCAGATATTGAGTTGAGTTTTCAGATTTGAGATTGAGATTGAGCTGAGTTGATTTGAGTTGAGTTTTGAGATTGGGATTTGAGTATAGAACATATTGAGTCTCTAACAATTCTCTTTATGCTTCTATGAGTTTGACAAATCACATTGGGTCTCTAACAATTCACTTTGTGATTTCCTACTAAGAAAGTTTTTCTTGGTGAGCTTGCTGAGTTTTTGGACAGGTTCTAGTGGGGACTTGTGAGCAGTTTTGGACAGGTTTCGGTGGGAACTTGTGAGCATATTTGGACAAGTCCTAGCATAGGACTTGTGAGCTGAGTTTGATAGTTCTATCGAGAGAACTTGAGGACAGAGGTGCATTGGTTCTATGAGAAGAACCCGAGGACAGATTGGCAAGTCTTTGAGAAGGCTTGTATGCGAGAGGATTGATTTGTTCAAGAGTTGGACAGATCTGACAGACAGAGGAAGACTTGTACTAGACCGACTGACTATGTTTGGTACAGGTTTTTGAGCTGCTATGGACGTGATCATAGAAGGCAGAGGTCTCTTAGGCTAAGCATTGAGGACAGGAGGTCTTCGGTGGAAAGGAGTTCCACGTGTTGGCAAGAGGTAGAGGCAGTTGATCTTCGAGGGATCATTTCCAGAGCAGAGGGGAAGGTATCTCCTTTGAGCAGAGGCTCATAAATTTCGATTGGGGGAAGGTATCTCCTTTGAGCGAGAGGCTCATAAATTCTGATTGGGGGAAGGTATCTCCTTTGGGCCGAGGCTCATAAACATTGTAATTGGGAAGGATTCCCAAAGAACTTTGAGATAACTTTTAGAGAAAAGTTTTGTGGACGTAGCCTGACCATTCTGGGTGAACCACGTTAAAATTGGTGTCACTTTGTGGATGATATTGTGCATTGCTTTGATATTTCTTTGGGTATATTGCTTTACTATTTTGAAGTATAAAGGAAAAAGTAAAAAGAGGTCTTATACTGTTCACCCCCCCTCTCAGTATAAGCTTGTGTTCTTCATACAATATATGGGGATTTGTATCCATAAAAACACCTTAGAAAGGTGATTATTTAAGTACTTGACTATTTCTCTCCTCGCATATCCAAGAGATGCATATTTTCCTATTCCATGCATAAGATAAGTCTCTCATGTCTTTTGGCTTCTCATCTTGCCACTTGTATACATGACTATTGACTCTCTATTTACTTGCACACTTAACTCTATGACACTTGCACACTTCTGTATGACACTTACCTCTACATGCACACCTAAAACATGACACTTATGTACTTTCTTACATTACACACTTGCACACTTAATTACATGACACTTTTTTTTTTGTGTGGAAAACATCCCAAAAGGGATGCCACTTTCGGGTAAGACCCAAGGAGGTAGGGGTATCCATTTAATTACATGACACTTGTGCACTTTTCACATTATACATTTGCACACTTAATGACACTTGTGCATATCTAGCACATAGACACTTACAGAAAGGGGAAATATAAATTACACTCCTATACTATAGACTCAAACCTTATTCTACTATTTACATTGTACCATATGTACCATTGGCATATACCAAATAATGGAAAATTCTCCACCAGCCCCTTGTATTACATTATTTGGTTATTGAAGACTTTAGACTTCAATCTATTTACTTCAGACTTTTATCTTGATATTAGATTTGAGATCCTGTAATTTTTGCTTCATATCTTATGTTTTCCTTTCTTTTGTGCTTTCCTATATTTTTGTTTTCTTGCAATCTTGATGACATTCAACTGACACAAAATATACACTTAGAATATCATAATAATTTTTTAATCTGATGGGTTTTTTTTGCCATCATATGAAGAGTGAAGTAATTTTTCATTACATTTGTTATCTACTTCTTGATATGTATGACATAACTCACTTGTATCATGACCAATATCATTTATCACTATTTTTCCTTTTAGAATCTCAATCAACTCTTCTTGCTTTTGACTTTTATCTTTATGGATTTCAAGAGAGAGTAATGACATATACATTATACTACCTATATCAATAGGTATTATAATATCATCTTTAGATTTTTCAATTGCTTCAACAAGTTTTGAGTGCAAATAATATTTAAATATTTCAAAAAAATTATTCATAGCTTCTTTATAGATAAATCTTATCGTTGTCTTGTCTATCATCAATTTTTTCAATCAATTTGCATATACCAATTTTTATGACTTCCAGTATTTCCTTTTTTACTATAATATTTAGATTTTTTTCTCCCATGATAATTAAATATTGCACTTAATTCCTTTGAAGTTTAAATCCATATTACTCCAAAGTTAACCAATTGCAATTTCAATAATAAAAAACTTTTAAATCCTTTTTTCAAAAAATAAATTTACAAATTCAATATTTAAAATTTTAAAGCCTTTTGAAGTAGCAAACCTTTTATCTCCCTAATTTATTAAATTTGCAAATTCTCTAAATTTTTCAATTTCAAATTTTGAAATTTTCTTTTTGGACTAGAAATCCTTATCCCTCCAAAATTTAATCTTTATCAAATTTTTGACCCGTGAGGGATACCGTAGTTGTAAGTCCTTGGGTTTTCATGGAGGATATCCAAGTTCAAACCTTGGTAAGAGAGGACAAAGACCCCTCATAAAAACCCATGTAAACTCAAATTTAGAACTCATTGAAAAACTATTTATCAATTATTTCAAAAATTAAATTTTTAAAATAGATTGCAAAATTAATTGCAAATATAAAACATCAGATTTCAATATTTTTCAATATGGTTGAAAGAATTTTTACTCTCACCTTAATATTAAATCCTATGGATTTGAATTCCTTTGAACTCCCTCTCTTAAATAAAAAATTAAAGTTCCTAAGTTTCTAATTCTCCAAATTAATCTTAACTTAGGACTTTAGCACCAAATTAATATATCAAAAAACTAAGGTAATGTTGCTTACCTTTTATCTCCCTAGTGGATTAGGTCAAGTTGACCATGGATGTATGAATATGAATCACTCTGATCTAAAATTCTCTCAGCAAATGATTGTTTCACTCTAGTATATGTGCTCTTAATGATTGTAGTAGATTAATGAGTGTTGTGCTTTATGATGGGATGTTACACACTTGTGTAACATTCATGCAAAGGTTTTTCTTAACATATTCCTTATGTCACCTATGTGATTGCAATAATAATTATTATATCCTCAATAATAGAGACTCGAATGAGTTACATGTTAAAACTAAACATGACATTGATACTAAATGAAGAGAGATAAACATAACAAGGAGAAACCGAATAAAGATGTAAACATACAACTATTCTTAGAATAAGAGAATAAAAAGGGTAAACCCCCCCTTGGGGATGTCTAGACATTTCTCTTTTTTCCATTAGAAATCTCAAATAAATACTATATTGCATCTTCTACAAGGCAAACCCTAGCATCTATCATTGCCAACTCACATGTGCATGTAAGGTGACCCCTCATCCTTAGACTTTGACCCATATTACAAATGTGTGATTATAGAGGTATTTAATGCCAAAATTTCCTCCTTAATGATATATTTATAATTTTTTAGTACAAACAATGATTTTTGATACAACCCTTCATGGGCATAAGCTTAAACCAGTCCTTTCGAATATAAGTAGCCTTAACCCAATTAATACCAGCCTCTAGACCTATAACTTCCAACAGCTATATCTAGTCATTCCAATACCTAGCCATCCTACAAGCTACATCCAACATTTTAAATACATTAGCTTCACCTTTTACCTTCATCCATATATCGGTAAGGTAACAAAAAAATCCAAAAAAATACTTTTAAAATATTACAAATATTATTGGAGCTAACTCTAAGAACATTACACTAGGCAACCACCACTAGCATCCACACCAATATCTTTTGGACACAACTACACTAGTTATAGTAGCATTAACAACCCTACAAGCTACACCAGTTATAGTAGTCAATAATCCAACTACACCATTTATAGTATCTTCTTCAGGTAAAAGCTACACCAGTTATAGTAGTTAATACTTACATAAAACTTGTGGTATAATCAATAAACCATATCAAATATTCTTCAACAACTTTGCAAAACACAAATCTAAGGTTTTAGATCTACAAAACACACTAAAACAAGAAGAATACCAACTACAAAATGAAACCTTATGCATGGACACCTCTATAAGTTGCACAATAAAACCACTAGAACATGTATTTCTATCCTTAAACTCTAGCACATATTCAAAAAATAAACATCTAAATACAGATAAAACATAGTGTCACTATCGAAGCTCACCAAGTCTATTGTTGTTGAAGCTCAATAGGTCTATCACTATCAAAGCTCGCTAGATTTATCATCGTCAAAGCTCACTAGATTTTTCATTGTTGAAGCTCACCAGATCTACCACTATCAAAGCTTAAAAAATATGTCATCATCGAAACTCACCAGATCTACCGCTACCAAATCTCACTAGATCTATCACTATTGAAGCTCACCAGATCTATCATTATCAAAGGTCACCAAGATTTAATTATCAAACCCTAGCATGAATAGTCCCTAGTCTATATCTACCATTGTCAAAGCTCACCAAATATATTCCTACCAAAGCTCACCAAATATACCATTATTGAAGCTCACTAGATCTATCATTGTCAAAACTCACCATAACTATCACTATAAAATATCACCAGATCTATCGCTATTGAAGCTCACCAGATCTACCACTACAAAAGCTCACCAGATCTACCATTACTAAAGCTCACCAGATCTATCATTATCGAATCTCACCAGATTTACCATTGTCAAAGCTCACCAGGTCTATCACTATTGAATCTCACCAAATATTTCACTGTCAAAGCTCACTAGATATTCCATTTTTGAAATTCACCAAATCTATCACAAGCCATAAACCCTTGCATCTCTTCATACAGTGTCATAAATTGACCAGGTTCAAGACCATAGGCTTTGATACCAAACGTTAAAACTAAACATAACATTGATACTGAATGAAGAGATTTAAACATAACAAGGAACAACAAAAATAAGATATAAACACAAAATAAAAGAATAACAATGGAAAACCCCCCTTATGGGAGGTCTAAACTTTCCACTTTTTTCTATTAGCAATCTCAAATAAAATACTACATTGCATCTTCTACAAGGTAAACCCTAGCATCTTCCACTACCAATGCAAGGTGATACCTCATCCTTGGAATTTGGCCCATATTATAAATGTGTGATTACATAGGTATTTAACGCCAACATCACAAGAAAATGGAGCTTTGACAAAATATTTGTTATCTTCCTCTAACTGAACTGATTCACTCAAGGAATGGTGACTCTCCATATTGACTAGGTTGTCTCACTCAAGTTCTATGGCTAAATTTGATTCATGTCCAATATTGATTTCATTTACTCTAAAACCTGGTGCTTTATATTTTTCTCATTCTCTGCTTTGTAAATTTTATTCTATTATTTAGAATGTGCTTTGGAAAGCTTTAATTTTTTCTCCTTTTTTATTTTTCTTTGATTATCAAGATCTTACCAAAGCTCTCTAATATTCTTCTTCTTAGGTTCTTTATTGAGTTCTTCAATATTCTTCTTTTCAGGTTCTTGTTTAAGTTGTTCAATATTCCTCTTCTCAAGTTCTTGCCTAAGTTCTATATTCTTCTTATTAGATTATTTCATGAGTTCTATATTCTTCTTCTCATATTCTTTCCTAAGCTCTTCAATATTCTATCACAACCTTCTTCAGACTACTACCCTCAATGTGTGTTATCTAATCAAGGTTAAATATACCCAAAACATTGTGAGTTATATTTTCATAGGTGGATTTTTCCATTCAATGCATGGTTCTCTTTCTTCAGAGAGAATCCAATTAATAAATCAATATTATTGTTGATTTGTCCCCTCAATCAATTCTTCAAGCCATTTAATAGAGTCCTAGTCTTCACTTAATAGTGGATAGACTCTATCATATAATAAAATATTTCTAGAATATTTTCAAATTAAATGGAACCTTTATCATATATCAATATGCAAATTTGAAATACATAAAAATGAGTCTACATTTCCTTCATGTGAATCTTAATATAAATTCACATCAAAGACTTCCTCCAATGATAGTAATAGAGACTACTCGAAGTAGCTCTAATATCATTGTTAACTTTAAAGCCAAATTATCTTAGGTCCCTATATTCTGGATCTTGAGTAGACTCAAATATAAGAGCAATCAAAATATTATATGGCTAAAATAATTAATAATAATATTTATGAAAAATGATAATAATATGAATATAAATGGCCAAAATTATTCATGTAATAACATGAAGAAAACTTACAATAGAATTACTCAAAATATGCATACAAGCTTCAATATTATCAATGCTTGAATGTGATCTTCTTAGATACAATACATGGAGCTTTGTCTCTATAGTATAATTTTGGAAAGGTGCCTCTTCATGTAGTTGATTATTGCTCTTCTCACATTTTTAATAGATGCATTTTTTCTTATTCCATGTATAAGATAAACCCTCTCATGTCTTTTGGCTTCTCATCTTGTCATTTTAATACATGAATCTTGACTCTCTAATTACTTGCACACTTAATTCTATGACACTTGCACACTTCTATATGGTACTCACTTCAACATGCACACCTAATACATAACACTTGTACACTTTCTCACATTATACACTTGCACACTTAATTACATGATGCTTGTGCACTTTCTCACAGTACACACTTGCACACTTAATGACACTTGTGCATATCCTAAACATATACACTTAATTAGATGGGAAATATAAGTCACACTCCTAGACTATAGAATCAAACCCTATTATACTATATTATACCATAGGTATCATGGGGGTACATTAGCATGTACCAAATAATGTAAAATTCTCCAACAAGCCTACCCATAATATTACCTATTAGTGGAAACCCTAGCCCATATAAATGAAACCCTAACAATACCCCTATCCCCATCTCCAATTTTTGGTGTTTCAAATTATTTTTGCCATAGCCAGGCTCTACTGCTCTCTTCCATTGTAACATTTCAGCATATTGTCCTCCAATTTTTGGTCCTTGCATTGTTAGTTCTTTCATCCCTCGTTTGTGATCTCTATGCATAGTATTTCTTCTGGCCATAAACATATTTTGTGTTGTGCCTAATTTCTTTTCTTATGGTTGCATTTACCCCTATTTTCTATTCTCCCTATTGGCTTGCTTTTGTTTTTTAATGCTCTGCCCACCCCTCATTTTTTAATGTCCAAAATTGCACTAGTCCCTTCATCAAAACCCTAATCTATGTTTGGCTCCTAATATACCACCATGCACATTTCTATCCATGTGGCTTATAATTGGCCTACCAGTTGTTTTCCATTGTTTGCTTTACCCTACCCATTGTTGTCACTGCCCTCTCTTTGGCCCATAGTTAAATGTTGCAACTAGAGATTTATTAGATTGGATGGACAAATATTGGAAATCACTCTAATTGGACACCATTGATGGGCCTACAACAAGAAGATCTCATTTGAAATTTTTCCACATGGCTTATGTTAAGGTTTATTTCGCCCTTATATTCATTTTTTTTTTATATTTGATATGTTGGTAAAAACCAGTGGGCATAGGCATATTAATATTTTTCTTAAAAATTGAAATAAAACTAAATATGGATTTTACTCTTCATGGCAAATATATCCCATATGTATCATGGGATACATATTTTAAATCTTATATTCCTTCATGTTATAATTTTTTGAAATAAATGGTAGGACATGTCATATTTTAAACCCATGCATATTCCTGAATATTTTATGGGAATATTCTTTGCTTGTAAAAGGGACTTCTTTTCTCTTATTTTTGCTGACTAGACACATCCTTTTTTTCGTGCATATCTAAGCTCCATTAAAATGTAAGAATAGGCGTATTTATAGTAGTCAAAAAGCTCTTTTTAATCCTGGCCCCGTGCAAGAAGTATTTTTTATTTTATGATGACCTAATCCAACTATTACAATGATAACACCAAATTTTGGGTAGTTGGATTCCTTTTTTTGTGTTTTTCTTGCCCCTCCTTCATATTTGTACGCATTGGAGTCCAATGCTTCTATATTGGGGAGGAATGATGAATATTGTTCTAGAAAATATTAAATAATACATAATTTGTTGGAAATTTGAGGTAATTTAAGGCATTTTATGTTGTTATTGATGTCAAATGGATCATTGATGTCACATGGATCACATTTGGTTTTGGTGGCAAAAATATTTTATAAATAAGCATTTATGATATTTTGGAAAGCATGGTTATTTACAGGGTTTTTATGAAAACCAAGGCATGCAAAATAAAAGGTTTTATTTAAAACCATGGTGGGCTTATGTGGAAAGGGTTTTTCTTAAAATCCAAGGTGGAATTTTGTTTCATTGAAAAAGGACCTCCGGTGATGAATATATTAAAGTTTAAATTTTAAGTTTAAATTAATGGAGGGCCAACCTATGTGCAATTAATGGAGGTTGGCATATATATATGTAAAGGTTTCAATTTATTTTGGAAAGTGGGCATATTATATATCGTCGAAAAGCTTATTTCAAGGGCTATTTGACTAACTTATTTATAAGGAGAAATAAGGTGTATGTAAAGAGATATTTCTGATTTTGCAAAGGGGTTCCAAAAGTGAAGTTTGCCTTGTTCTTTTTCAAGAGGATTAATTCTTTCATGAGGTGACAAGGTATGCAATATTGTGATTTATTTTATTTTATTGTATAAGTGGTTTTGGGAGTGAAAAGTTTATGCAATGTTTTGATTTATTTTATTTTATGGTACAAGTGGTTTTAGGAGAGATAAGAAAGTTGTGCAATTAAAGGCCTTGGTGATGATTATTGAAAAGTGGAGTAATGTTGATTATTTTGTGATCTACTAACCCTTGTGAAGATTGGCAAAAGAATTTTGTGATTGTGGCAGATTTACAAAGAGGTTTTTTCATGTTCATAAAAGGTATGGGCATATTCTTCTATTGATTGTTAATGGTGGTTGATTTCTAAAATATCATTGGAGGGAAAAGGATTGTTTGTGGTTTTCTTTTCGAAAGTGGTTGATTGAATGCTTCAATGTTTTATAAATTGAGAGTTGTGTTTAAAATTTGTTGTATAAGCATAGTTGTTGAAGCCCATTGGTTGTGAAATAACTTGAGTTATAAAATAACATGAGTATCATTGTTATGTGAGATTTGTGGTTGAGCATTGTTGGAAACATTTGAGTTGGTTGATACATACTTGGACTAGGGTTGTGTGAGAGAGATTTGTCCCTTGTGGTGATTGGTTGAGTTGAGTTGATTGAGCCTAGTCAAGTGATGTGTGAAGTGATTGTTCAAGTTCTATAAAACAAACTATTCCATCATTCTATGTTGAGTTGAGATTAAGGTTAGAACATATTGAATATCTAACAATTCTCTTTATGGTTCTATAAGACTTGAATTGAGTTGAGGTTGATTTGAGTTGAGAGTGAGATTAGAACATATTGAGTCTCTAACAATTCTATTTATGGTTCTATAAGACTTGAATTGAGTTGAGGTTGATTTGATTTGAGAGTGATATTAGAACATATTGATTCTCTAACAATTCTCTTTATGCTTATATGAGTTGATTTGAGTTGAGTTGAGATTGATTTGGGTTTAGAGTGAGTTTAGAATATATTGTGTCTCTAAAAATTATCTTTATGCTTCTATGAGTTGATTTGAGATTGATTTGGGTTGAGAGTGATATTATAACACATTGAGTCTCTAAAAATTCTCTATATGCTTCTATGAAGTTAATTTGAGTTGAGATTGCCATTCATTGTTGAGTTTATTTTAAGTACTACTTGAGCATGATTGATTGAGCCTTTGAGAAGGCCTTTGAGACATATTTGAGGACAATGTTGGGA
Source organism: Wollemia nobilis (assembly GCA_028583015.1). Classification (NCBI taxonomy): domain Eukaryota; kingdom Viridiplantae; phylum Streptophyta; class Pinopsida; order Araucariales; family Araucariaceae; genus Wollemia; species Wollemia nobilis. The sequence goes on from JAQPPZ010017258.1 coordinate 537,076, forward strand.
CATATTTTAGGACAATGTTTGGACAAGTTCTTAGTGAGCTTGTTGGATCAGATTTGGGCAAGTTCTTGGTGAGCTTGTTAGAGCAGATTTGGGAAAGTTCTTGGTGAGCTTGCTAGAGCAGATTTGGGCAATATCTTGGTGAGCTTGCTAGCACATATTTGATAAGTTCTATGTGAGATTGTTAAGTAGGTTCTATGTGAGCCTATTGAGTAGGTTCTTAGTGAGCCTATTGATAAATATTTTAAGGTGACAAAGTACAGAGGACAGAGCACAGTTGAAGATAGATCTAAGTGAGGAGTATTCAAGTGGAGAGAGGTCCACTAGTTAGTGCAACAGGGAGACAGAGTCTTCTAGAATATCACATAGCCAGAGCAGAATAGGAAAGAGTTATCCTATGGAAAATATCCATGAACTTGAGATTAGGGGATCATAATCTCCTTTGGATAAAGATCCATAAACATTGTAATTGGGAGTGATTCCCAAAGATATTGATTGAGAAAGTTTTAGTAAAATATTTTCTCCTTGGAGTAGCCCACATTGGGTGAACCACGTAAATTGTGATGTCTCTATTGTGTATGGTTTTTATGAATTGCTTTGATTACTTCTATTGATACCGCTATATTTACACAACATAATATTGATTTGGAAGAAAACTTAAAAAGTGGTATTATACTATTCACCCCCCCTCTCAATATAATCTTATGTTCTTTAATTGTTATCAGAGCAAGTTCCTTTGAAAAGGCTAACAGCTTGAGGGAAGATTCTACAAGAACACAGATGGCTTCACAAAAAGGATTATCTTCAAATAAGGTTCCATTGTTTTATGGTAACAATTATGCTTTCTAGAGTATGAGGATGAAGAACTACTTGATATCACAAGGATATGAGGTATGGCAGATGGTTGAAAAAGAGTATAGGGTTGAAGGTGATCCTGAGGAATATAAGACTACTAGAAAAATGGTTGAGATCAATGCAAGAGCAATGAATTGTATTTTGAGTGGGCTACGTGAGACAGATTTTAAAAAGGTCATGGTATGTACTTTAGCTAATGATATGTGGACCAAGTTGAGGAATACTTATGAAGGATATTCCAAGGTAAAGTTAGCAAAACTACAAACTCATAGAAAAATATTTAAGGAATTGAAAATGGAAGATTCTGAAGATATTGCAAATTTTGTACTTCAAGTTGATGAGATTACTAACACCATGAGAGGCATATATTTTGATATGAAAGAATCATAAGTTACTCAAAATGTTTTGAGATCACTTCCCATGAAATATGATTTTAAGGTTTCAGCAATAGAAGAGACAATGGATATCAACAAGCTAACAATGGAATAATTGCAAGGTACTCTCACAACTTATGAGATGAGGGTAAGTAAGCATCAAGATCCAATAAAAGAGATTGCATTCAAGGCTTCAAAAAAATAGAAAGGGAAAGTTTTAGAGATGGATATATTTTTAGAAAATTATGAGGAAGTTAACTTCATCAAAAGGAATAAGGACTCAAGGAATTTTAGAGATATAAGGAAAGTCGGGTGCTACAAGTGTGGTGATCTTGCTCACTATGCATACAAGTGTCCACATGAAGAAATTAGTGATGATGAAAACAGGGTCAAACAAGAAAATAATATGGAAATCATAAGCATGACAAATATGACAAATTCAAGCAAAACAGGTATGAGAAGAAGAAAAAATTTCATAAGACTAAGAAATATTACTACATTGTAGAAGCAATGGATAGCTCAGATCATAGAGATAGATATAATGAAGAACACAAGCTTATACTGAGAGGGGGGGTGAACAGTATAAGACCTCTTTTTACTTTTTCCTTTATACTTCAAAATAGTAAAGCAATATACCCAAAGCAATATCAAAGCAATGCACAAAATCATCCACAAAGTGACACCAATTTTAACGTGGTTCACCCGGAATGCCTGGGCTACGTCCACAAAACTTTTCTCTAAAAGTTATCTCAAAGTTCTTTGGGAAACCTTCCCAATTACAATGTTTATGAGCCTCGGCTCAAAGGAGATACCTTCCCCCAATCTGAATTTATGAGCCTCTGCTCAAAGGAGATACCTTCCCCCAATCTAAATTTATGAGCCTCTGCTCAAAGGAGATACCTTCCCCTCTGCTCTGGATATGATCCCTCAGAAGATCAACTGTCTCTACCTCTTGCCAGCATGTGGAACTCCTTTCCACCGAAGACCTCCTGTCCTCAATGCTTAGCCTAAGAGACCTCTGCCTTCTATGATCACGTCCACAGCAGCTCAGCAACCTGTACCAAACACAGTCAGTCGGTCTAGTACAAGTCTTCCTCTGTCTGTCAGATCTGTCCAACTCTTGAACAAATCAATCCTCTATCCACAAGCCTTCTCAAAGACTTGCCAAATCTGTCCTTAGGTTCTCTGATAGAACCAATGTACCTCTGTCCTCAAGTTCTCTGATAGAACTATCAATCTCAGCTCACAAGTCCTCTGCTAGGACCTGTCCAAATCTGCTCACAAGTCCCCATCCAACCTGTCCAAAACCTGCTCACAAGTCCCCAACACCTTACTTCTCACAAGTCCCCAGAACCTGTCCAAAATAGCTCACAAGTTCACCAAGAAAAACTTGCTTAGCATGAACCCACAAAGAGAATTGTTAGAGACCCAATGTGATTCATCAACCTCATAGAAGCATAAAGAGAATTGTTAGAGACTCAATATGTTCTATACTTAACTCCCAATCTCAATCTCAAATCTCATAGAAACATAAAGAGAATTGTTAGAGACTCAATATGTTCTATACTTAACTCTCAATCTCAATCTCAAATCTCATAGAAACATAAAGAGAATTGTTAGAGACTCAATATGATCTATACTTAACTCCCAATATCAATCTCAACTCAATCTCAATCTCAAAAGAATAAGATAGATGTAGTATGCTTTTCTCAAGAACATGAAACACAACCCAACAATTGCCAAACATGCAATATCTCATATAACAATGCTACTCATGTTCTTTCCACAACCAATATCTTTTCTCAACCAATTAGGGCTTTAACAACAATGCTTATAGACAAGGTTTAACCAACATCATTCAACTCAACATTAACCTTGAAGCATTCAACCAATCATCACAAGAAAAGGAAACAAGTAGAAATCCTTTTCCCTCCAAAGATATTTGAACAAAACAACCACCAACACAATATCACCAAATGCAAAGAATAACTTGCTCAAATCAACTCAATGGAGTAAGCCCAATATCATGAATCAAGTAAAGCAATAACTTGATCAAACAACCTCTATGGAAGCAACTCAACCATCAAACTCAAAACAGCCAACCAAGGGTTCCACCAACTCAATGCAAGTAGCTTGACTCACAAATACAAACCCTAGTGCACAAAGCTTCCACTATCTCAAACCAAAAATTATGCATTCATCAAAAACTCTCCTTAAGGATAACAATGCATAAGTAGTCTTCAACAAACCAGAAAATAGGATTTACACCCAATCAAAGAAAACCTAGTTGAAAACCTTTTCACTCCAACCTTATTTCAGAAAACATACACCAATCATACTCATAAGAAGAATGTGCCCATACCTTATTGGAGTAGAAGAAAATTGATCCTTAAAGCTGTCACCACACACAACCCTCAAACTTCCAACCAAGTTAGGGTTAGAACCAAGATAAATGAGCATATATAAAAACTTTCCTTAGTACACCTTTTAGCTTCTCTTCTTTTGAAAACAACCACCAAAGAAGCCAAAAACACAACAACCAAAACTTACACCTTATATCTCCATTTTAAACTTTAGCATAGCAAAAGACTAATCTCAAAAATACAACCAAAGAAATATCCCCTTATTTCTCCTATGTCTTTTAAACAATGCTAAACAATGCCAAAAATTATATCAAGAAATTAATCACACCTTAGAATGGCTGCCCTTGAAGAATCCAAAAATCGCGGAATGGCTGCCCTTGACGAATCCGAAAATCGTGGAATGGCTGCCTTTGACGAATCCGAAAAACGCGGCACAAAATACGTTTTAACAAAAACGTGACTTAATCCATGCACAACTCCCTCCGCGGGAATCGAAACGCAGACCTCCGCCTACGCAAAGCCCAAACGCAGCCTATGCTGCCACTAGCCCACAAGGGGCTAACGAAGTCTAAGACAGACTTCCTACCACTTCAACGAACAAGCACTTCGTAAGTTTTTCAAACGCGAGCTCTCTTCTTCCGCGGCGTCAACGAGCATCGATCGCAGCCAAAAATTAATGCATTCAAAATTCTCAAGAGGAGTTAAACCTTAGGATCCTTCCCATATTTATAGTCCAATCGTGGACTTTAGAACACGTCGGTGGCAGAGAAACGTAATTTCGAATTTAATCGAAATTGCTTTCTAAAGGGTTTAAAAACCCTTAATTAATTTTAATAAATTAAGAATAAAAAAGGTTTAAAAACCTTTAAGTATTTTTAATAAATTAAAAATAATTTCTCCCTTAATTAATTAAATAATTAATTAATTAAAACCTTGAAGGGTTTTAAATAATAATTAAATAATAAAGAGAACCTCCATTGGTTTTAATAAAAACCATTTAACTTGGTTTTAATAAAAACCCTATCCAAAAACCTTATCCAATGGAATCTCTTCGGATTCTCTTAAGAAGATTCTCTTGGAATCTTTCACCTTTGAAGCCAACACATCCTCTTAACATTAATGCCATTTCCTTTTGACATCAATGACAACTCATAGACAAGGAGCTAGGATCTCAAACCCAAAATTGCCAACAATCTCCCCCTTTGTCATTGATGGCAAACCATGCTTCTCAACAACAAAAAACTCAACATAAACAGCTCCCCCTGTCTTGAGGCTCTCCCCCTTACTCAAATCTCTCCCCCTTTGTCATCAATGGCAAAGGGTCACCTTTGGGGCTCGGGACTAAGAATGAGCCTCTTAGCTTAGTCCCTCCCCCACCTCCTGATGAGGTGATTAATTCTGGGGTGGGAGTAAAACTCCCATTAGGCACCGATCATCATCGGCGTCTATAACTTCCTTGTCGGGCCTTCTCTTGAACTCTTTGTCCATATTCCTATTCTTGTCATTGTTCTTGTTCTTGTTCTCATCCCTGTTCTTGTCCATGCCTTGATCCTTGGACCTGATCATGCCACTATTCTTGTTCCTGTATTCTGGAATTTCAGCTCTACACTGTCTAGCTATGTGACCTTTATTGTTGCACTTATAACAAGTAACAATGTTATTTCTCTATGGTAAACCTGATCTTTGAATCCACCAGTTCTGACCAAACCTATTTTGGCCAAACCTATTTTGACCAAACCTGTTCTGACCAAACCTGTTCTGACCAAACCTGTTCTGGCCAAACCTGTTCTGACCAAATCTGTTCCTGTTATTTGCCTTGCAATAAACTGCCTTGTGCCCAAACTGTTGACAAGAGTAGCAATACCCTTGAAAGTAACTAGCACTTCTGAAACTGTCATTTACCTTCTTCACTTGAGCCATGCAATGTGAAGCCATGTGACCAAACCTGTGACAAGCAAAACATCTGCCTTGAAACTTTCCTTTATTTGACCTCTTGGGTCCTAAAAACTTCTTCTTCTTCTCATTCTGAATTCTATTTTCTATTTTTGTGCATCTATCATTCAAGGACTCATGATCTGAAATACTTTCCTCATCAGAACTCTCTTCCTTTTGGAGTCTCTTACTAGACTCTCCAACTTGTTCCTTGTGTGACTTAACAAAACCAAGGCCTATTTTATCTGTTGTCTTTCTTTGACCTTTGATGAGTGACTTAACCTTTTTGGAGCTATCTTGAAACCTGTAAAGCTTATCCTTGTACTCTTTAGTTTCCTCTTTCAAAGAAGCCATTTTCTGTTCTAACTCACTATACTCAAGAACCTTAGACTCTAACTCATCCTTGAGTTCTTGTGTCTTAGCTATAGAGAAATCAAGATTTTCAATAAGATCATCTCTCTCCATACAACATTCATCTAACTTATCCTTGAGTCTAGCATTCTTCTTTCTTTCCTTTTTCAAAGCACTAAGAGCACTAATAAGTTCACTTTCAAGATCCTTTATTTGATTTCCTTTTGAATCATCAAAGCCTTTTTCAGATTTCTTATCACTAGAGGTGCTACCCTTTTCAAAAACCATACATGCATCTTCCTTATAGTTTTTTGAAGCATCCTCATACATACTAGAAACCAAATCATTATTTGTGCAATCATCCTCAAGGTGACCAAAATTTCCACATCTAAGACATTTCATGATAATGAATCTATGTTTCGGTTCTTCCTCTTTTTCGATATGAACAACATCTCATTTTCATTATCACTTGAAGAACTTTCACTATCACTACTAGAACACTTACTTGCTTTGTCTAGGTAGAAACTCTTCTTGTGCTTGTGAGAATACCTCTTTTCTTGATTGTTGTGCTCATCTTTGATTTTAAGATTTGTATTGGCCTCTTCTAGTTGTTTCTTCAATGAAACAATCTCTTCTTCTTGTTTGCAGCAAACAGTCTCTTTCTCATTGATCTGAGACACTGAGAGTTTCTTCACTCCTTTTGGACTCTTCTATTTGCAGACTTCAGATTGCTAACAACTTTGTTAGATTCCTCTTCATGTTTGCTTGCATATATCGACTTTATTACTCATTTCTTCTATCTGCATTCTTAAACCGTCAATTTCTTTTTCTAGCTTACTGCAATACTCTGTTTTCTTGGTTAATTGCATTTTGAGATCTTCAAAAATTTTCTTGTATTCTTCTATTTGTACTTTCAAACTGGTGATTATATCTTCTGCATCCTCAACCTTTTTACTCAGAGCTGAAATTAGTTTTTGTTTCCAATTTTCTTCTGCATCACTTCCTTCTTCATCACATTCCTGTTCTGAATCTGTTTCTTCACCAATTTTGAATGGATCATCTTCATCTTCACTGCTACTAAACCCATGGCAATGACGTTCATTATGACCGAGTTGACCACAAACAAAACATTCTCTACCTTGTGAGCAATCAGCTGCAAAGTGACCGGTCTTCCCACATCCGGTGCAAAACTTTATTAATCTGGCCTGTTCTCCACTGTTTGATTCATCTCTTGAATCTATTTCCATTCTTCTTCCCAAAATAGCAACATTGAGTTCATCTTCATTTTCTTTCATGACCATGTGTGTTTTCTTCTTCTTGTGTCTTATGGTTTTGCTTTTGCCTTTCCTTGCCATTTGTGTTCTTGTAAGATCTTCCTTCAAGCTGTTAAACTTTTCGAAGGCACCGACTTTGATACCAATTGAAGAACACAAGCTTATACTGAGAGGGGGGTGAACAGTATAAGACCTCTTTTTACTTTTTCCTTTATACTTCAAAATAGTAAAGCAATATACCCAAAGCAATATCAAAGCAATGCACAAAATCATCCACAAAGTGACACCAATTTTAACGTGGTTCACCCGGAATGCTCGGGCTACGTCCACAAAACTTTTCTCTAAAAGTTATCTCAAAGTTCTTTGGGAAACCTTCCCAATTACAATGTTTATGAGCCTCGGCTCAAAGGAGATACCTTCCCCCAATCTAAATTTATGAGCCTCTGCTCAAAGGAGATACCTTCCCCCAATCTAAATTTATGAGCCTCTACTCAAAGGAGATACCTTCCCCTCTACTCTGGATATGATCCCTCAGAAGATCAACTGTCTCTACCTCTTGCCAGCATGTGGAACTCCTTTCCATCGAAGACCTCCTGTCCTCAATGCTTAGCCTAAGAGACCTCTGCCTTCTATGATCACGTCCACAGCAGCTCAACAACCTGTACCAAACATAGTCAGTCGGTCTAGTACAAGTCTTCCTCTGTCTGTCAGATCTGTCCAACTCTTGAACAAATCAATCCTCTATCCACAAGCCTTCTCAAAGACTTGCCAAATCTGTCCTCAGGTTCTCTGATAGAACCAATGTACCTCTGTCCTCAAGTTCTCTGATAGAACTATCAATCTCAGCTCACAAGTCCTCTGCTAGGACCTGTCCAAATCTGCTCACAAGTCCCCATCGAACTTTCCAAAACCACAAGCCCCCCCCAAAACCTTCTCACAAGTCCCCAACGGAACCTGTCCAAAACTTGCTCACAAGTCCCCAACGGAACCTATCCAAAACAGCTCACAAGTTCACCAAGAAAAACTTGCTTAGCATGAACCCACAAAGAGAATTGTTAGAGACCCAATGTGATTCATCAACCTCATAGAAGCATAAAGAGAATTGTTAGAGACTCAATATGTTCTATACTTAACTCCCAATCTCAATCTCAAATCTCATAGAAACATAAAGAGAATTGTTAGAGACTCAATATGTTCTATACTTAACTCTCAATCTCAATCTCAAATCTCATAGAAACATAAAGAGAATTGTTAGAGACTCAATATGATCTATACTTAACTCCCAATATCAATCTCAACTCAATCTCAATCTCAAAAGAATAAGATAGATGTAGTATGCTTTTCTCAAGAACATGAAACACAACCCAACAATTGCCAAACATGCAATATCTCATATAACAATGCTACTCATGTTCTTTCCACAACCAATATCTTTTCTCAACCAATTAGGGCTTTAACAACAATGCTTATAGACAAGGTTTAACCAACATCATTCAACTCAACATTAACCTTGAAGCATTCAACCAATCATCACAAGAAAAGGAAACAAGTAGAAATCCTTTTCCCTCCAAAGATATTTGAACAAAACAACCACCAACACAATATCACCAAATGCAAAGAATAACTTGCTCAAATCAACTCAATGGAGTAAGCCCAATATCATGAATCAAGTAAAGCAATAACTTGATCAAACAACCTCTATGGAAGCAACTCAACCATCAAACTCAAAACAGCCAACCAAGGGTTCCACCAACTCAATGCAAGTAGCTTGACTCACAAATACAAACCCTAGTGCACAAAGCTTCCACTATCTCAAACCAAAAATTATGCATTCATCAAAAAACTCTCCTTAAGGATAACAATGCATAAGTAGTCTTCAACAAACCAGAAAATAGGATTTACACCCAATCAAAGAAAACCTAGTTGAAAACCTTTTCACTCCAACCTTATTTCAGAAAACATACACCAATCATACTCATAAGAAGAATGTGCCCATACCTTATTGGAGTAGAAGAAAATTGATCCTTAAAGTTGTCACCACACACAACCCTCAAACTTCCAACCAAGTTAGGGTTAGAACCAAGATAAATGAGCATATATAAAAACTTTCCTTAGTACACCTTTTAGCTTCTCTTCTTTTGAAAACAACCACCAAAGAAGCCAAAAACACAACAACCAAAACTTACACCTTATATCTCCATTTTAAACTTTAGCATAGCAAAAGACTAATCTCAAAAATACAACCAAAGAAATATCCCCTTATTTCTCCTATGTCTTTTAAACAATGCTAAACAATGCCAAAAATTATATCAAGAAATTAATCACACCTTAGAATGGCTGCCCTTGAAGAATCCAAAAATCGTGGAATGGCTGCCCTTGACGAATCCGAAAATCGCGGAATGGCTGCCTTTGACGAATCCGAAAAACGTGGCACAAAATACGTTTTAACAAAAACGTGACTTAATCCATGCACGGCTCCCTCCGCGGGAATCGAAACGCAGACCTCCGCCTACGCAAAGCCCAAACGCAGCCTATGCTTCCACTAGCCCACAAGGGGCTAACGAAGTCTAAGACAGGCTTCCTACCACTTCAACGAACAAGCACTTCGTAAGTTTTTCAAACGCGAGCTCTCTTCTTCCGCGGCGTCAACGAGCATCGATCGCAGCCAAAAATTAATGCATTCGAAATTCTCAAGAGGAGTTAAACCTTAGGATCCTTCCCATATTTATAGTCCAATCGTGGACTTTAGAACACGTCGATGACAGAGAAACGTAATTTCGAATTTAATCGAAATTGCTTTCTAAAGGGTTTAAAAACCCTTAATTAATTTTAATAAATTAAGAATAAAAAAGGTTTAAAAACCTTTAAGTATTTTTAATAAATTAAAAATAATTTCTCCCTTAATTAATTAAATAATTAATTAATTAAAACCTTGAAGGGTTTTAAATAATAATTAAATAATAAAGAGAACCTCCATTGGTTTTAATAAAAACCATTTAACTTGGTTTTAATAAAAACCCTATCCAAAAACCTTATCCAATGGAATCTCTCCGGATTCTCTTAAGAAGATTCTCTTGGAATCTTTCACCTTTGAAGCCAACACATCCTCTTAACATTAATGCCATTTCCTTTTGACATCAATGACAACTCATAGACAAGGAGCTAGGATCTCAAACCCAAAATTGCCAACAGATAAATCAGATGATTAAAAGGAAGAACATTTATTCATAGGAATAGAAGGTGAAAGAGAACAATGTTTTGTGTGTGGTCAAAGATATCACAGATTAGGATATTGCAATGGTTTCAGTGATAGTGAAGATGAGAAGGCACATCAAGGAAATAGGCATGGTCAAATAAATATTGAGAGTTTGTTTGCTATAGAATATTATAATGATATTAGTGAAAGTGAATATGAAGAAAGGTTTTTCTATGGAATAAGATAAGTAGAAGAACATTCACTCCAAACATAAGAAGTTAAATAAGAGGATAATTTCTCATTTGATCTAAAGGAAGACTTCAATGTTATCCATGAGAAACTACAAGAGTTTAAGGATAATCTAAAAGAATTGAGATATTCCCTACATGAGAAGTTTGATCCATCACATGACTCAAAAGGTCAAGATATTGTACTAAGAAGGAAACATGTATTTCAGAGGCTATAGATATGGATGCCAAGTTACTACTTGACACAAATGAAGAGAAATAAGAGGAAGATTCCAAAGCATCAAATGTCCCATATTTCAAGTTTGGGAAATCACACTCAAAAGGAAAGGAAGTTCTAAAATATGAAAGCAAAGAAGCGCCTAGGATTTGTGAGGAAAGTTCCTATGGATTCAAATATTCAGTTTGGTTCTTGTTTTGAGATAGGTGAATCAAGATCAAAGGGAAAAGAAATTCTTGAATAAAAATGCAAGGAAGAAACTAAGGAAGATGTTTTATATTCTACAAATAAGTTTCAAGAATGCAATGTACAAGTTGAAGATGATCATAAGGATAATGGTCGAGAAAGGATCCATGGATCAAAGAATTTTTATTTTGCTAGAAGAAACTTCAAAGGAAGAAGGTATGGTTTTCAGGTACATTGCTTCTCATGTAACAATATTGGTCATAAAGCTTTTTAGTGCAAATAAAATGAGCAACATGGTTTTGGTTTTAGAGCTACACAATTCAAAAGTCATGGTAATAATGGTCATGAAAATAGAGCTTCACAATATAGGGTTCAGGAAAGGAATGGATATGGAAATTACTTCAAGAAAGAATTTAGGACATGGGCACCATTCAAAGGCTACAATATCAAGTGTTTTAATTGCAATAACTTTTGGCATATTGCAATATGGTGTAGGACTCAATTCCAAATAGGTTCAAGGCAAGAAGGTCAAACAGGTTCAAGACATGAAGATCAAGTAATTCATCAAGAGAAGGATATCAAAAAAAACATGGAAGGAAGTTGATAGAGGAAAGAATCAATGTAATATGGGAGTAAATGTACTCCCACCCCAAAATTAATCACCTCAAGAGAGAAGGTGGTGAGGGACCTATGCTTAAGAGTCATATCTTTTAGCCCCATAAGTGTCCCTTTTGCCGTTGATGTCAAAGAGGGAGAGATTTGAGTAAGGGGGATCAGCCTCCAAAGAGAGCATTAAGTTAGGGGGATCAGCCTCCAAAGAGAGCATTAAGTTAGGGGAGTAGTCTCTAAAGAGAGTATTGAGTTAGGGGGAGCAACCTCCATAGAGAGTATTGAGTCAGGGGGAGCAACTTTGATTCTTAGAGATGGTTTTTGCAGTGATTGTGGTGTTTGCATTAGAGGTGTTGCCATCAATGACAAAGGGGAATATTGTTATAAATTTGAGGTAATTTGAGGCATTTTATGTTGTCATTGATATCATATGGATCATTGATGTCACATGGATCACATTTGGTTTTGGTGGCCAAAATATTTCATAAATAAGCATTTATGATATTTTGGAAAGCATGATTATTTGCAGGGTTTTTATGAAAACCAAGGCAGGGAAAATAAAAGGTTTTATTTAAAACCATGGTGGGCTTATGTGGAAAGGGCTTTTCTTAAAATCCAAGGTGGAATTTTTTTTCATCGAAAAATGACCTCTGGTGATGAAGATATTAAAGTTTAAATTAATGGAGGGCCGACCTATGTGCAATTAATGGAGGTTGGCATATATACATATGTAAAGGTTTCAATTTATTTCAGAAAGTGGGCATATTATATATTGTCGAAAAGCTTATTTTAAGGGATATTTGACTAACTTATTTAGAAGGATAAATAAGGTGTGTGTAAAGATATATTTCTGATTTTGCAAAGGGGTTCCAAAAGTGAAGTTTACCTTGTTCTTTTTCAAGAGGATTAATTCTTTCATGAGGTGACAAGGTATGCAATATTGTGATTTATTTTATTTTATTGTATAAGTGGTTTTGGGAGTGAAAAGGTTATGCAATGTTTTGATTTATTTTATTTTATGGTACAAGTGGTTTTAGGAGAGATAAGGAAGTGCAATTAAAGGCCTTGGTGATGATTATTGAAAAGTGGAGTAATGTTGATTATTTTGTGATCTACTAACCCTTGTGAAGATTGGCAAAAGAATTTTGTGATTGTGGCAGATTTACAAAGAGGTTTTTTTCATCTTCATAAAAGTTATGGGCACATTCTTCTATTGATTGTTTATGGTGGTTGATTTCTAAAATATCATTGGAGGGAAAAGGATTGTTTGTGGTTTCCTTTTCGAAAGTGGTTGATTGAATGCTTCAAGGTTTTATAAGTTGAGAGTTGTGTTTAAACTTTGTTGTATAAGCATAGTTGTTGAAGCCCATTGGTTGTGAAAGAACTTGAGTTAGAAAATAACATGAGTATCATTGTTATGTGAGATTTGTGGTTGAGCATTGTTGGAAACATTTGAGTTGGTTGATACATACTTGGACTAGGGTTGTGTGAGAGAGAGTTGTCTCTTGTGGTGATTGGTTGAGTTGATTTTATTGAGCCTAGTCAAGTGATGTGTGAAGTGATTTTTCAAGTTCTATAAAGCAAAATATTCCATCATTATATGTTGAGTTGATATTAAAGTTAGAACATATTTAGTCTCTAGCAATTCTCTTTATGGGTCTATAAGACTTGAATTGAGTTGAGGTTTATTTGAGTTGAGAGTGAGATTAAAACATATTGAGTCTCTAACAATTATCTTTATGGTTCTATAAGACTTGAATTGAGTTGAGGTTGATTTGATTTGAGAGTGATATTAGAACATATTGAGTCTCTAACAATTCTCTTTATGCTTCTATGAGTTGATTTGAGTTGAGTTGAGATTTATTTGTGTTGAGAGTGAGTTTAGAACATATTGAGTCTCTAACAATTCTCTTTATGCTTCTATCAGTTGAGTTGAGATTGATTTGGGTTGAGAGTGAGATTATAACATATTGAGTCTCTAACAATTCTCTTTATGCTTCTATGAAGTTAATTTGAGTTGAGATTGCCATTCATTGTTGAGTTTATTTTGAGTACTACTTGAGCATGATTGATTGAGCCTTTGAGAAGGCCTTTGGGACAGATTTGAGGACAATGTTGGGATAGATTTGAGGACAATGTTTGGAAAAGTTCTTAGTGAGCTTGTTGGAGCAGATTTGGGCAAGTTCTTGGTGAGCTTGCTAGAGCATATTTGGGTAAGTTCTTGGTGAGCTTTCTAGAGCAGATTTGAGCAAGTTCTTGGTGAGATTGCTAGAGTAGATTTGGGCAAGTTCTTGGTGAGATTGCTAGAGTAGATTTGGGCAAGTTATTGGTGAGCTTGCTAGCACATATTTGACAAGTTATGTGTGAGCTTGTTAAGCAGGTTTTGTGTGAGCCTATTGAGCAGGTTCTTAGTGAGCCTATTGATAAATATTTGGAGGTGACAGAGTACAAAGGATAGAGTATCAGTGGATAGAGATCTATCAGCTAGCACAATTGAAGATAGATCTGAGTGAGGAGTCTTCAAGTGGAGAGAGTTCCACCAGTTAGTGTAGTAGAGAGACAGAGTCTTCTAGAAGATCGCATAGCCAAAGCAGAAGAGGAAAGAGTTCTCTTGTGGAAGAGATCTGTATCGCTCCAAATTTTTTGCACCCTTACCTTCAGGCTATAGGATCCATGCCTAAAAGGGGGATGTGAAAAGGATGGGACAATACCTCGGACTGAGAGGCCCTTTGAAGGTCCCGCCTCTCGGGGGAGGTGTATAAGGGTGAATTTTTGATGGATGGTGGGTTCACCAGGAAACTTTTGAATGGCAGTTTCCACGCCTAGGTTGGGAATGTGTTTGATGTGTTCAGTTTTAGCTTTAATCATCCAAGTCCTAGGTTTGGCCAAATGAATCTAAACTGTTCTATATGAAATGCAGATTTAAATGAATATAGAAAATAGAATTAAACAAAAAATACAGGAAATATACTAGATTAGAAAAGTCATACCTGATTCGGATGTCTGATGGAGGTTCTGATTTTTGAAGCAGTCCAGATCATCTAGAATTTGATAGAATCATCTCTGATCTGACAAGATCATCTCTAATTTGATGAATTCATCAGAGACCTACAATTACAAAAATGGATACCAAGAACAAAAAATACAATTGCAAAAGCAAGGGAAAATGATAGAAAAGAAAGTATGAATGCTAGAATGATAACTTCAGATAACAAATTGAGTAAAATTTATTGTTTTAATGACTAAATTTGATTATATCATGCATCTACGCTACATGAGGTGAACTCCAAGATGCAAAATAATAATAAGCCTAACTAATGCAAAACAAAATAGTAGATAATGGACAGAGAGTGCAAACTCAGGGCACTGATTGCCCCCAATGTTGGCTACAGTCAAAATCGTCTGTAGAGTGCGAAATCATCTCGAATTGGGGCATGATCGTCCGAGATTGTACAAGATCGTCTGCGATGATCTGAGCTTGCTCCGGCTAAAAAACAATGAGGTTCTTGCAAGAAAACTTTGAAAGGGACAAAGGCAAGTAGTAGTCTAAGACGTTCTAATGCATGTAAAACTTGAAGTGCAATAAAATTCAGCCAGGGGAATGTCAAGGGGAGGGCCTAAGATTAAATAGGCATAGGAAGGAGGTTAGGAGGTTGGATATCATCCTAATCTGGAAGATCTCCAATGGGGGAGGTCTCTAACGATGCAGACACGCTTCTGCCCAACTTAGAGACGTCGTTGAAACAAAATCTAATTATGAAAAATCAGTTTTGGGATGAAATCGTCTGGACGTTCTGCTCCAGACGAATTCGTCCGATCTGAGGCGATATCGTCTGATCAACGACGATATCATCCAACGGTCACAACAAATCCTAAAAATGGCACAAAAAACAAGGAAAGCGGTTTAACAGGCGGTTCGGGGTTAAAATTTGAATTTGAATTATTACTAAAGTAATTTTAATTATTTGCTAAGGTTTACTGCGCCAATTTTAGGGTGCTACATTTTGCCCCCTCTTTAGCAAATTTTCTAAAGAAAATGCGTTAAATATGAGTTCTTCTCGATCTACGAGAAAGCAAAAATTATTCCCATTTTTAGGCGACGATTCTAGGTCGAATCGTACGACAACTTACTATGGTGCCCCCTCCGTGTTTTTACCCAAATCGAACGTTTGAGGTAAAAACGCGAAAAAGAAAAATTAAAATGTTGTTAATTGTTTTGAATAAAATTAAGAAAAATAGGGAGAAACCCTAATTCATTTTTACTGTTCATTTTCCTGGTTTCTAGAGCTCTACAGACAAGATGGTCGAGATAGCGCACAGATCGACAGAGGTCCGGCACGGGCTATGGGTAAGGGTCCAAACTTAATTTAGAATGCTTTAATTTTGAATTTCATGCTTTTTAGATTAATTTTGAATGATTTTTGAGCATCGCGGCTGTTTTTGGGCCGTCGACGTCATCGGGACGAAATCGTCTCAATTTCATCGAAATCGTCTCGATATCGTCGATTTTGTCCAAGGGCAAAATCGACGATATGGGGGCGATTTCATACAATAAGGGACGATTCCCTCTTGCAAAATCGGAGACAAATTTGCTCAAATTTTGGACGATATCGTCCAATAGTGGACGATATCATCATTTGTATGAGATTGAACTTGTTTTACTTGCATTTTTAATCACTGTTTTATTAATGATTTTTATTGTTTTGTTGTTTATGTTGCAGAGAGGATTACTAAAGAGCTAGGAATGGAAATACGATGGGCTGAGGGATGACTTGGCTGCTCTATCTTAGGTAGAGCGAGATCAGTTGGCTCAAGTCGGCTTGTAGCATGTGGCAGATATGCCACAGGTTTCTACAGATATGGGGCTATTGACAGCGCTAGCAGAGAGGTGGTATCCGGGTTCTTGTTTTTGGTTACCGACAGGGGAGATGACTCCCACATTGGAGGATGTATGGAGGATTTTGAGGATCCCCATACAAGGACGGCTAATAAATCTCGTGGCCAATCAGGGCCATGCGATGATGTGACTATGCGGAGGTCGATAGGGCTCCCACTAATAGGGATTGATGGGGAGAGGCCTCGAGTTTTCTATTGGTGGCTCCGGAGAGGGTCACAGCGGCGGATAGATCTGCCAATGTCCCGGAGACTACTTGACGACCTTGTCTTCGACCAGATCACTTGGAGGCCTTGGAGAGATCATCCAGGGTGGGCCGAGGATAGACAGGAGCTGGCTCGCGTTAGGTGAACCTATTGGCTGAGGATGGAGAGGAGAGAGGTGGAGCTCCATCGCTATGACCGAGTTTTGAGGCAGTTTGGTCTACAACAGGGGATCCCATCTCTCAGGGACTACGAGTTTTCCCGAACCGTCCGGGATAACACTACAGTCGGTAGGGCTCTAGATATGCAGCGCTTCTGGAGTGAGGATGCGGACGATGCCCCCATTCAGCCAGTGGATGGGGATGACGTAGGGGTTGCTGACGGCTATGATGCCTGGTATGCAGGCATCCACCCTCCTCGAATGACGAGGGCTCAGGGTCCGATTCATGCAGTTGTGCGTCGGATGGGGAGGCGGTGCCAAGCGGCCATTGAGGTGGCACAGGGTCACGACGGGAGAGAGCAGAGGAGGCCACAAGCTCAGTAGAGGCCATGACAGTGGGAGAGGAGGGAGGAGAGACCCCCTTCTCCACGAAGAGAGAGGCCACCATCACCCGATAAGGGCAAGGGTGTCGAGGTAGGAGAGAGTAGCAATATGGCTACTCTCCGGGTGAAGACTGTCCGTCTCCAGGCTCAGGTGTAGTCCTTGCAGGATGAGGCTGCACGACATCGAGAGGAGGCCACACAGCTCAGAGATGAGGTCGCACGCCTCAGAGCATGGAGCAGAGGGGTGAGCACTCGGGACCTAGCATGGGCTATTGCCCAGATCACATTCTATCAGACACTATACCACCATATGGTACCAGAGGGGCAGAGGTTACCATTGTCGGCCCCCATTGCGGAGCCTATCATGATGAGGTCATCGAGGACATCATCACGATCAGAGTCCAGGACTCATAGCACCACACGGACTATGATGGGGCCACCTCATCCACCTTAGGGCGAGGGAGGAGATGAGGCTGAGAGCTCGAGGGGTTCTCGAGGCTAGCTTCTACAGACTGCACTGCATAGATTGATACATAGTGTTTATTATTTTTGATAGAGGATTGAGTATGCCGAGGTACAGATTGTGGCATACCGATCCAATTTTGAGATGATGTATATATTGTTGATATATATATATAGATGAGATATTTTTGATCATATGACTTGTCTTATGTGTTTGTATGATGCTTTAATGTTTTGATGTGATTGATTTGATGATTCATGTAATTATGTCGTTTGGAAATATTATGGTTTGAATGTCATGCTTTTAAAATTTAAATGAAATAATCTGATGTAAACAAATTGGTTGTTTGTGGGATAATTTGATAAAAATAAAAGGGACTTTTAACAATAATTTCAAAGGACATTGTCGCTATTTATGACCATTTCATGGAGTCGCCGCTCGCTAGGTCGTCAAGCTAATCCTGGTATAGAAATATTGCTAAAAGTAAAAGAGTGCTTAAGAGACTGTCTTAAGACTTTGTTGTGATGATGCAAATGATGATGATGATGGTGATTTGTTTTCAGATTTCCATGAAAATATTATGCATGAAATATTTTTTTAAAAATGATTTTTGCTAGGCATAAATTCCTAAGTGTGATAAAATTTTTGAATAATTCCCTAGGAATTATACCATCATTGCAAAATTGAAGTTTGACATAATGACATGAAATAGTAACAATGTGCGTTGTTTTAAAGCATAATTGTGTAACATAATGATTTAAGTCATATGTTTTTATGATTTTAAATAAATGGGAAATAAAATTAGTACAATGGTTTGCGCTAGGCATAGAATATTTAGGTATAAACTTATACCATCATCGCGAAATCCAAAGAAGAAAATAATAGTTTTATTGCATGGTTGATTTTTAATTTTTGAAAATAAATAGAAAATATAAAGATGAGGACTTGCGCTAGGCATAAAATTCCAATTTTGGTTTTGGAACTATACCATCGTCACGAAAGTCAAAAAGTTATATATAAATGTAACTTTATTGCATGTTTTTTGAAAATGATTTTGATTTTTTTTTATAATGCATGTAGTTGTCTTTATACTAAACAACTGTTCTCAGATAAGAAAATGAAATTATTCCAGACAATTTGCAAAAATATTTCAAAGTATCTTAAAGACAAAAGTTAGATTTATAAGGAATCCCATGTGCGTATGTGAGTTCATTTCCGATCTTGATTTATCATAATGATACACAAAATCTCTCAAATACAAATGTGTGTGCAATTGCTTTGTGCATTTACCAGTTTTGAGCAAGATAATTTGATACAAGTGATTTGAATTAACCAAATAAGTGTTCATTAACCATGATTTAGATGCATATAACCGTACCGGACTACTATGTAAGTCGGGTTATCAAGAGCTAGCTAATCCATAAGCAGACATAGGTCTGTACAAAAGAAGGTCGCTAATGTGACAGACATATCACCACGCTAGGAGTTACCCAAGGCCAAGCGGGTTGGGCACAAACCACCTGTTATGGGGCTTACCTCACAGTTTTCGAATAATTGAGAATTCCAGGGATTCAAGCTCATCAACCCTTCTTTTCTTTTCAATGGGTAGGGAAAGGGATTTTATTGCTTTTGCTTTTGCTTGTTTTGCTTTCTTTTTTCTTTTTCTCTTTTTTTTTTGTATTTTTATTTTTCGTATCTTTTGCTTTGATATTTGAGATAATGCTGAAATAGTGCTAAGAGAGTACAAAATGATTCTGAAATAATGCTTCTTTTTCTCATGATTTTGCTTGATTTTTCTTTTTCTTTTGCTTCCTATTCTAGGGATACTTGCTCGGATTAGCTGTAGAGCAAGGGATTTTTATTCTGGGTAGGGGTGAGCTTGTCCTTTTGTCAATTCTCAAAGATTCTAGACCATGTGCATGATAGGATAGCAGGGGAAACTTTTCGCTCAAGAAACCACTTCTACTATGTAGCATAGCATGGACATTACAAATATAATCATTTTATTGTGAAAGGATATGCTTGGTTTAAGTAAATAACAAGATCAATTCTCCGTGCTCAAACTTTATTTAATTGAATTTTGTGGACTTTGATATAAGAGAGATTAGTAATCATGCCTGATAAAATCAAGATATTTATTTTTGTGTTTGCAAAAGTGAGAGATTCCAAATAAATGCTAATTTATCCAAAATAATTTGAAAATATAACTGCAATACTTTAAGAAGAAATATATACAACAAATATTTTTGAGGAGTTTGATAATTTTGACTCTCTCTTTCTTCTCTATTTATTTTTTTTTGGTTTCGAAAGAGTCAATAATATTGTTGTTTGTTTTTGTTTAAACAGTTTTATACATTTTTAAAATGAGACAACATGCAAAATATATACAAATGATGAAATGACCAAATTTTATGCGTAATATCGCTTAAGATGCATAATATTCATAGGTTCTTTTAAATCTTTACCATCTAAGGTAGCTAATTTGTATGCTCCCGATTCAAATTTAGCAATGATAATATATGGTCCAAGCCAGTTGGGTTCAAATTTACCTTTAAGGTCTTTAGTTGCATTAGTATTTTTTTTATTTTCTTTTAAAACAAGGTCGCCGACCTCAAAGGATCGATGACGAACTTTCTTAGCATATGATCTTTTAAGCTTGTTTTGGTAGGCACGAAGATGCTCCAAAGCATTGATGCACTTTTCATCTAGGAGTTCCAGCTGATTGAGTCTGCCAACTCGATATTCATCTCCTACTTCGGTATCTTGAAGTAGTAGAGCCAAAGAAGGAACTTCTAATTCAAAGGGAAAAATAGCTTCAACACCATAAACCAAAACAAAAGGTGAAGTACCTATGGGAGTACGAACACTAGTGCGATATGCCCACAAAGCTGGATATAATTGAATGTGCCAGTCGCGGCCAGATTTATTGACCAATATTTTAAGGATTTTAATTAATGTTTTATTAGATGCTTCTGCTTGGCCATTACCCTGAGGATAATAGGGAGTGGACCAACGATGTTGAATCTTATATTTTTGGCATAATTTCTTAACATATTTATTTTTGAAACAAGTTCCATTGTCTGAGATGAGATTTGCAAGAATTCCAAACCTACAAATG
Organism: Wollemia nobilis; assembly: GCA_028583015.1. NCBI lineage: Eukaryota > Viridiplantae > Streptophyta > Pinopsida > Araucariales > Araucariaceae > Wollemia > Wollemia nobilis. Next base: position 557,899 of record JAQPPZ010017258.1, read on the forward strand.
ATTTGATTAAAAATAAATTTAGAGACTTGTGTTCCAGTGCAGGAAGCTAAAGGCATAGCTTCAACCCACTTCGTAAAATACTCAGTGGCGGTTATGATGAATTTGTGTCCATCAGATGACACAGGATTAATTTTGCCAATAATGTCTAAGCCCCATTTTGAAAAGGGCCAAGGAGATGAAATAGCCTGCAGTTCTTGTGTAGGGGCATGGACAAGGTCAGCATGTTTCTGGCACTTGTCGCAATGGCGCACATAATCATGTGCATCAGTTTCCATGGTAGGCCAAAAGTAGCCTATCCTAAGGAGCTTTTTAGCAATGACACTACCACTGAAGTGTCCTCCACAAGATCCATCGTGGGCTTCACTCAAAGCTGATTTGGATTCTTCTAGATTCAAACATCTCAATAGGATACCTTCAAAAGATCTCCTATATAAAGTATTGCCAATTATTACAAATTGACTTGCTCGTCTACGTAATAACCGACGCTGGTTCCTATTAGAACTGGCAGGGAAAGTCCCATTGTGAAGAAAATCAAATATATCCGTATACCAAGGTTCAGGAGTAGTTTCATTGATTAGAAACACATCCAAAGGTTCTAAGCATGACTTATTTGAAGCGGGTTCCTAGAGTCGACGAATAATGATGGTGGCATATTCGTCATCTAACTCCAAGGGCAGAAGAGATGCAGCTGCGGCCATAGCATCAGCCGCACGGTTGCTAGTTCGAGGAATAGCTTCCAAGGTAACTTGATCAAATAGAGATATTAATTGTAAAACATATGCTTTATATGGGCGTAATTTATCATCTCTGGTTTGATAAACATCATTGATTTGATTTATGACAAGTTGTGAGTCATCGAAAACCAATAAACTTTTGATTTTCAATGCCAAAGCAGCTCGTAATCCAAGGATAAGAGCTTCATATTCGGCAGTGTTATTGGTGCAAGCAAATGTTAATTTGAAGGACAGAGGTATAAGATGTTTTTGTGGAGATATTAAAATAATACCCACACCAGCCCCACTCATGCATCGGGCTCCATCAAAGTATAAGGACCATTGCTCTGAATGGTCTGCCTCTAGTTTAAGGCATTCATCAAGAAACTCAATGAGGAGGGGATGAGTAGATTCTAAGGGTGCAGCAGCTAATTGATCAGCTATGATTTGACCTTTAACATACTTTTGTCCTATGAAGGTGAGTTCAAATTCGCTTAGCGCAAGAACCCACTTAGCTGTGCGACCAGATAAATACGGTCGACTCATGAGATATCGCAAAGGGTCGAATTTGGCAATAACATAGGTTTTTTGACTGAGCATATAATGTCATAGTTTTTGTGTAGAAAATATGACTGCTAGACATAATTTCTCTAATATGGTATAACGAGTTTCATAACTGATTAAGGTTCTGCTAATGTAATAATTAGCACGTTCTTTCTTCTCATCATCCAGCTGAGCTAACATAGCTCCTAAGGCAGAATCAAAAGCAAAAATGTACAAGATAAAAGGACGATCAGATCTAGGCGGTGAAAGCACAGGTGGGTTAAGGAGGTATTGTTTGAGAAGTTCAAAAGCTTCCTTACATTCGTCGTCCCAATTAAAAGGGACATCCTTCTTAAGAAGCTTAAGAAAGGGATCGGTTTTGTCCGCCAGCTTATCGATGAAGCGACGGATAGCTTGAAGCTTACCTTGTAAACTTCGTAACTCAGATATATTGGTAGGTGCGGGCATATCAGTGATAGCCGCAATCTTGAGAGGGTCAATTTTGATACCACGTAAAGAAACTAAAACCCCTAATAATTTATCGGACTTGACTCCGAATATACATTTGGTTGGATTTAATCGAATAAGATATTCTCTTAACCGATTAAATACTTTTCTCAAATCATCTAAATGATCATCTTCATTAATAGAGCGAGCTATAATATCATCTACATAATCATGTAGGATATCATGCATCATATCATGAAAGATATAAGTCATGGCTCGTTGATATGTTGCGCCTGCATTCTTTAAACCAAATGGCATCACTTTCCAACAAAAGGTACCCCAGGGGGTAATAAAGGTTGTTTTAGCCTGATCTTCAGGAGCTATCCTGATCTGATTATAACCAAAAAATCCATCCATTAGGGACATCATTCCACTCCCCATAGTAAAATCAATGATTTGATCCATGTTGGGAAGAGGAAAATCATCTTTAGGGCATGCAACGTTAATATCTCTAAAGTCTGTGCAAACCCTAACTTTGGTAGCTTCTTTCTTGGTGACTGGAACTACATTCGAGATCCATTCAAAATAATCAATAGCTTGTATAAAAACAACATTCAGGAGTTTTTCTAACTCCCCTTTGACTAGCAAGGCCACTTTGGGATGCATTTTTCTGAGTTTTTGTTTAACAGGTTTAGCATCCGGATGGACTACTAGATGATGCATGACTACAGAAGGGTCTAAACCTGGCATATCTTCATATGTCCAAGCGAAGACATCTTCATATTCTTTAAGGAATGCAATGTATTGCTCTTGTTTTTCTTGACTTAATTCTGATCCAATACTGATGATGTGAGGATTATCCTCAGTTCCAATGTTAACCTTAATGACGTTTTCTACTTCCATGTGTAGATCTCTTTCAAAATTAGGTGGGGCAGGTGAAACGCCCAATTCTTGTAATTCCTTTAAGGTTAACTTGGATAATTCATCTTGAGGAGTCGTGGCCTCAAGCTGGGCTATAGTAGGTATAGAACCATCAAAATAAAAACCATTGTGTAACATCTCTTCCACGGAGACATCATGGAAAATATCTCCTTCCAACTCATCGTCGGATTCAGAAATCATTTCAGGATAGGCTATGGATAGCATATTGCAGGTAGAAGAATTATTCTTGGGATACAAAGAATCTTGTTTATCTAGATAATCTTGATAACATATGAGTTGATCATCATCTTCAAAAGGGAAGGGTTGATCCTTACTAGGAAATAGGCCCACACCACATCGGGCGGGCCATGGTTCTACCTCAAAGGGTTCTTTCATACCATCTTGGAGAGGTCCCAAGCCTTTCCCTTTATATCCCAATTTAAGCATTATGGGTTTAGCTTTAATATATTCATTAGCAAAATAGCATCGAGCATATCCATCACAATGCGTCTTGATGTTTCGGGGTATTCTTCCCCAATCATATCCTTTATAAATAAAAGCACAACTCCCGACTTGGTAGATACTTCCCATAGGTTGTGGGAGGCCCAAGGTACGAGGAGAAGGTGGCAAATTACTTAAGATAATGGAATCTTGCATAGAAGCATTTGTTTTTTCTGATATAAGAATTTTAGATAAATCAGGTAAGAGTTCATCAGAAAGAGCATAAGAGGTAGAAGGATCATTCCCTATATCTTTAGATGTGGAAGGTATGATAGATGTAGATAATGTGGAGGTGTTAATAAATGGGTCTATAGGTTTTGAAATTATAGGGATGGAACATGAAGGATTGGTTGTGGATTTAAGATCTTTTTGAGGTTCTAGTGTGGTTTGTTTAGAAGATTGTTGAGCTATATATGAGGGTGAAATTAATGGAGGAGAAATAGATGAAGTTATGGGTGTGTGTTTCACACGTTTAGATGAAAAATAAGAATTAGGATGTGTGGATGACAGAGCAGGGCAAAATTGAACTCCAACAGGTTCTGCCAAAGCACACATATCAAAGGGTCTAGGATCACCATGGATAGTGACCAACTGATTTTTAAATTTGAATTTAACACATTGGTGTAAAGTTGATGGGACAGCCCGCATTGCATTGATCCAAGGACGACCCAAGAGTATATTGTATGATGCGGGGCAATGTACAATAAACACGGTCGTGTCTAAGGTTCTCGGACCAACTTGCAATGGGATGGTGATAACTCCACACGTTTCTTGTGTTTCGTCATTGAAAGCTTTTATGATCATGTCAGTTTTCTTCATTTCATCACTTCTAAACCCAAATATTTGGTAGAAGTCAAAAGTGCAAATGTTTAGAGATGAACCATTATCAATCAAGACCCTTTTGACTCCTACATCTCCTATTAGGGCAGTAATATATAAGGGGTTATCCTTATGTAAACTATGTTGTGGGATATCTTTATCTCGAAAGTCAATACAATCGACTTCTCGAGTGATGATAGTATTGGACATGGCTTCAGGTTGAATATTTTGAGGTACCATCATTTGGCTTAATGTGAGCATTAATTCATCCCTATGGGTAGAAGAAGATCTTAACAAGTCCAAAAGGGAAATTCTGGCTGTAGTATTGGATAATTGTTCATTAATATTGTAAGGAGGTTTTGGTTGAACATTAGACATATGATTCCCTTTATTGGGATTTTTCAAAATAAATGGAGCTGATCCATCATTCTGAGTTTGATCCTATTGAGAATTGTGAGCCTGTTGTCTGGTAACAACTCCGATGGTACCTACAATGTTATATTGAAGACGCTGAATTGGTCTCGGTCTAGCATTTATGGCTTGTTCATTAGGAAGGAACTGATTAGAAGAGGGTCGAGTAGTAACTCTTCTAGGAAATGGTTCTTCCGAAACCATAGAATCTATGATAGGTTGAATAGGATCTGATTCATCTTCAGAACTATTCGATTGATTTGAGGTGATGTCTATTTCACTTTCAGTATCCGATTCTACATCACTAGGATCCGGTGTTTGAGTATTATATAGGGGTCTGGACGTAACCATGGATAAAGTTGTGTCAAATTTTTGTAAATCATGATTAGGTAAATGTCCGCTAATAGTTCCTACATATCGGGTAGGAGGAGGGACATTATGATGCTCAATTTGATTGGCCACCTCTTTACCATGTTTTGGTAAAGGATGTTGAAATATATCTAATGATTGATTAGCATTTTGATTCTGATTTTGGGGAATGTTCTTTTGAGTATTATTAGGAGGATTTTGTTTAGGTTGAAAGGCTTGCACCTCCATTTCATTATTATCAATCAAGTCTTGTATTTTATGTTTTAATATTTTGCAAGAGTTTGTAGCATGTCCAGGTCCTCTATGAAAATCACAATGTAAATCAGCTCTGTATCCGGGTATAGTTGGATCAAGTTCTCGGATAGTCGGTAATTGAATCAAACCTCTTTCGAGTAATTGGGGTAGAATAGTTGATAATGGTTGATTCAATCTAGTAAACTCTCGAGGTGGTTTATCGGGAGGTTTTAATATAAACTTCTCCGTTGTTTTCATAGTATTAACATTAGCAATGTTTCTACTATCAGTGACTCCGTCACCTACAACTTGTTTGTTTTTATATTGATTTTTGGATGTTTTCTCATCATCTTTCCTTTTGAGCTGACCTCTTCTAATGAGAGCATCTTCCACCCTTCGAGCTAAGTCTATAGCTTGATCGAAGGTGGTTAAGGTAGCAGATTGATAATTCATAGGATATTTGTTCTTGCAAATTATTAATAAAAATGTCCAACATTTCCCTATAAGGTAGCACAAAGTGCAGTTTTCCTGTCAACTGCCTCCATCTAGCTAAGAAATCAGCAAAACATTCATCTTTGTCTTGTTTTAAGTTGTATAAATCTTTAATGGTCACGTGTCTCTCGATGTAGGCACTAAATTGATGGACAAAAGATTCAGTTGTTTCTTCAAAATTCCTCAAAGAATGAGTGGGCAATTGATAGTACCACTCTAATGCCATTCCTCCTAAACTTTTTGGGAACATTTTTAGTAATAGCAAGTCATCATGTGATATATCATGACATGCTATCCTAAACATGCGAAGATGCTCTATGGGATCTTCAGTTCCTTTATATATAGGCAGGACGGGCATGGGAAAGTGCTTAGGGTATGGTTGTGCTACAACTATGGGATCCAAAGGCTGACTACACATCTCTCGATAATTATACGAGGGACGGTAGGGATCTATCTGGTCCATGCGGGAAGCTAACTATTTCACCATGGCTTCCAGATTACTGGTTTGCCCACCATATTGGTTCGGTAGGGTATTAATATGGGATTTGTGAGCATATGATGGAGGGACATGAAGATTAGATGCTATATTGCTATTGTGTAAATTGTTGGTAGGAAGGGTGTTATGAAGAAGTTTTGAAGTTGTATTATGTTGTATCCCAGATTGTTGAAAATTGGTGTTTGGCTTCATTTTAGGTTTTTGTCGATTTGAAGCATATTGATCAATAGTTTGGCAAAATAAAGCAGTGAATGAAGGTCTCTTTTGTGTGGGAATGATTTTAGGCTCAATAACAGGTTCCTTAGGGGGTTGGGTAACCTGTTGTTTTTGCATGTTCTGAATCATAGTGACCATATCTATATTGGATGGTCCAGACTTTATCACTTTCTTGATCGATAAAAGACAAAGGATTAGTGTGCACGTTAAACATATGTTCCATGGCTGCTTGAGTGTCACTAATTTGTCCTCTATCAATACGAACTGCCATATTAAGAGCACCAATGTTATTACTGAGAAATTTCCAGAAATGATCTATATTATCAAAAGCAACAGTTTCATCTGGAGCCATTCTAGGGGATGAGGATCCTTCCTCTTTAACATTTTCTTCTTGTTCATCTACAACAAGCTCATCTTCTGGCTGTTCTAGAGTTCCTCCTTCCGGAATTGAATCCTCAGGAAGGACATTTGGGTTTTTTGTTTTGTTTCCTAGCCAATCTTCTTCTTCTTCTTCTTCAGTTTGTTTACCATTCCTAAGTCTAGGCATTGTGCTTAAGTTTAGATTTCAGCAAATATATATATACTATATATATATATATGCAACAAGCTTAAGAGGTATATATTTTAATTATATACCTACTATAGTATTTAAAATAAAATGTTTTGGTTTTGTTATGTTTTTGGTTTTTCTTGTTTTTTTTGTTTTTTTTATGTTTTTATAACAATATTATAAAGATAACAAACAACACACTAAATGCAAGAAATAATAATAATGAAAGCAATGATCTAGTTTTCTATAAACAATTTATAAATATCATTAACGGGCTCAAGTTCTTCAGGAGTCATGAAATGTTCTTCTTCAAATTGAAAATTTTCTTTCAAGAATTTGACAAAAAGTGCTATAGTGATATTATCTGTCTCAGACTCTGGTTGGTAGAAATAAAGTTCGTGGCAATACTCTCGATATAACACAGCTCTAGGAACTCTCCTCCACCTTTCCCTATCCATAAGAATGACCTCTTGGTCTTCTACATGACCTAGGAATTGGTGTATAACAGCTTGCGTTCTCGAGGTATTCCTCGAAGGTGAACAATTTTGAAGACACAAGAGCTCTCCTATAAGCTAACCACCTATGGCAAGCTCTCTGAAGTTCATGATAAAAAATGAGTTGATGAGGATCCAGGATTCTATCTAGGGCAAACCTCTTAATTTGCCTAAGTTCGGTTGATCTAGATGAAATAATACCCAATCTCCTATTAAGTTCGTCCCACAAAGGTGGAACTCTATATGTTTGAGATAGTCTAAGCAAAGAATTAAACTCTATGGCTATTATTTGATTTTCAACATTAATGGTGACAACTAGTCTTTTCTTAGGAGCTACCATCTAAACATGATATGCAACTTAACGATTTTAAATGCATCTATGTTTTTTTTGTTTTCAAAAGGTTTTAGTTTCACGTCGGGTTCACCAAAATGTATCGCTCCAAATTTTTTGCACCCTTACCTTCAGGCTATAGGATCCGTGCCCGGAAGGGGGATGTGAAAAGGATGGGACAATACCTCGGACTGAGAGGCCCTTTGAAGGTCCCGCCTCTCGGGGGAGGTGTATAAGGGTGAATTTTTGATGGATGGTGGGTTCACCAAGAAACTTTTGAATGGCAGTTTCCACGCCTAGGTTGGGAATGTGTTTGATGTGTTCAGTTTTAGCTTTAATCATTCAAGTCCTAGGTTTGGCCAAATGAATCTAAACTATTCTATATGAAATGCTGATTATATGAATACAAAAAATAGAATTAAACAAAAAATACAGGAAATATACTAGATTAGAAAAGCCATACCTGATCCGGATGTCTGATGGAGGTTCTAATTTTTGAAGCAGTCCAGATCGTCTGGAATTTGACAGGATCGTCTCTGATCTGACAAGATCGTCTCTAATTTGACGAATTCATCAGACGAATTCATCAGAGACCTGCAATTACAGAAATGGATACCAAGAACAAAAAATACAATTGCAAAAGCAAGGGAAAATGATAGAAAAGAAAGTATGAATGCTAGAATGATAACTTTAGATAACAAATTAAGTAAAATTTATTGTTTTAATGACTAACTTTGATTATATCATGCATCTACGCTACATGAGGTGAACTCCAAGATGCAAAATAATAATAAGCCTAACTAATGCAAAACAAAATAGTAGATAATGGACAGAGAATGCAAACTCAGGGCACTGATTGCCCCCAATGTTGGCTGCAGTCGAAATCGTCTGCAGAATACAAAATCGTCTTGAATTGTGGCGTGATCATCCGAGATCGTACAAGATCATCTGCGATGATCTGAGCTTGCTCCGACTGAAAAACAATGAGGTTCCTGCAAGAAAACTTGGAAAGGGACAAAGGCAAGTAGTAGTCTAAGACATTCTAATGCATGTAAAACTCGAAGTGCAGTAAAATTCAGCCAGGGGAATGTCAAGGGGAGGGCCTAAGATTAAATAGGCATAGGAAGGAGGTTGGGAGGTTGGAGATCATCCCAATTTGGAAGATCTCCAACGGGGGAGGTCTCTAACGATGCAGACACGCTTTTGCCCAACTTAGAGACGTCGTTGAAACAGAAGCTAATTATGAAAAATCAGTTTTGGGACGAAATCGTCTGGACGTTCTGCTCCAGACGAATTCGTCCGATCTGAGGCGATATCATCTGATCGGCGACGATATCGTCCAACGGTCACAACAAATCCTAAAAATGGCACGAAAAACAAGGAAAGCGGTTTAACAGGCGGTTCGGGGTTAAAATTTGAATTTTGAATTATTACTAAAGTAATTTTAATTATTTGCTAAGGTTTACTGCACCAATTTTAGGGTGCTACAAGATCCACGAACTTGAGATTAGGGGATCAACATCTCCTTTGGATAAAGATCCATAAATATTGTAATTGGGAGTGATTCCCAAAGAGATCGATTGAGAAATTTTTAGTAAAATATTTTCTCCATGGAGTAGCCCACATTGGGTGAACCACGTAAATTGTGGTGTCTCTATTATGTATGGTTTTTGTGCATTGCTTTGATTACTTCTATTGATATTGCTATATTTACACAACATAATATTAATTTGGAAGAAAAATTAAAAAGTGGTCTTATACTTTTCACCCCCCCTTTTAGTATAAGCTTGTGTTCTTCATAATTATAGGCCACCTAAATAGCTATCAATAATTAATACACACATGGTTTTGGGCTTATGGTTTTACCCAAAATCGTGGTTTTTTAACAAGCACTTTTTACCTATAAATATGTATTATTTTTAATACAAATCAATCAGTATTCCATTATCTACATCAATACTCGTTCAAGTTGATATATGAGGATTTAGAGCAATCAAAATTTCTTAATTCTAAATATTCCCTTGGAATAATGCTTGGCCACTAGAGGCTCTTCCTAGGGCCTCATCATTCCTTTGGTTAGTAGTTCAAAGTAGTATTCTTACAAGAGAGTCTAGAAAGAAGAGGATATTATGGACCTTTCAAATGTGTCTTGTGTAAGAATGAATAGAAACATTAAACCATTTACTTCTTCATTGTCCCTTTGCTCACACCATTTGAGGTTTATTTTTAAAAAATATACGAATATATTGGGTAACTCCATCAATATTGAAAGAGTTATAAAATGATGTATTAATTATTTTAATGTCAAAGCATTATGTATCCTATGGAGGATTGATCTTTTCATTATTTTTTGGAATTTATGGCTTGAAAGGAATAATAGACTTTTTACTAACAAATCTCAAAATCATGCCTAAGTTTAGAACCGTAATATTACCTCTTTTGTAGAATGTTTATCATGGGAAGACTCTAGTGTATAAAAAGAGGTGCTAGCCACTTGTTTATAGAATTTAAATATACATGGAAGAGACATTTACAAAAATGTTATTAAAAACAAAGGATTTACTTTGAGCTATAGTAAAAAATAAATGTCTAGAAATTGGGTCCATCAAAATTAATTTTGAAGGTGCTTCTAAAGGAAATTTAGGAAAAGTTGATGGAGATGGTTTTTTTTTAATATGAAGGTAAAATTATCCTCACTTACTCAAAATCATATGAAACTTCAACTAATAATTATGTAGAGACTAAGGTAATTTCTTATTGAGATTAAAAGTATAATTAAAAAATGATAGAAATATATTTCAATTGAGGGGGATTCAAAAATTATTTTTAATGCTATCAACTAAACTAGATGCAGGATTGGATAAAAGATAATATTATCATTGATGTTCATCATCTATAATTGGAGGTAAATTATAATTGAAAAATTATAGAAATATATTTCAGTTGAGGGAGATTCACAAATTATTATTAATGCTATCAACAAAAATGGATGTGAGATTGGTTAAAAAATAATATTATCATTGATGTTCATTATTTATTATTTGAGGTAATTTCTTAGAAATATGAGCATATTTATAGAGAAGAAAATTGGGTAGCAGATAATTTAGCCAATTATGGTCATGATCTTCATCTTGATAAATTCAAATTTTACAAGGTAATTGTTGAGTGAGAATTTATCTCTTAACAAAAATAATGTCAAAGAGTTGATTATGGAAACATAACACTTTGAGGAATATGAAGTATATTTAATAGAAAAGGAAATGAAAAATATTTTTGATAAAGGGGAACTTGAATATGATTTAATTAATTTAATAGAAAATGTAATATCTTAGTTTTTTTATGGGAGTGGCCACCAATAAAAGCCATATATAGCTTATATATATATATATCACACCTATTTTAATGTAAATAATAAAGTAAAATTAAAGATATAATTATTAAAAATAATGAAAAAATAGGGGACCAAGACCCCTCATAAAAATATGTATAAACTTGTTAAAATTTTATCAAGGTATACAACCTTATAAGAACACGAAAAAAATGAACGCATGAAGGAAGGTGAGCATGCAGGGTGGTCGAATGTCTAAGAGCAAAGTGAAGGGTGGTTTGTAGAATCTGATTGGCAATGATACCAATTAGGGTGGTGGTCTCAGTGGTGGTCTTGATGGTGGTCTCGACGGTGGTCTCAATGTCAGTTTACAAGTGAATGGGGGTCTAGAGAAGGTTGGCGATCAAGATGGTGATTTCGATGGTGGTTTTGAGGGTGATTTGCAATTAGGTGGTGAGCTCAGGAAATTTAGTGGTCAGTTGGAGCAAGTGGTATCTGGGGGGCCTTGAAGCAGATCAAGCAACACGAGACAAATAATACACAAGTGTTTTTCCTTTGATCATGTCAGCTGAACCAAGCATTTCATTACTTTCATCCCAAAAAAAAAAAGGATACCAAAGAAAGAGAGCCCTTTTACAATTTCGAAAATTCTCTCTAATACCCTATTTTCCCCTATTCCCACCTAAAAAAATGCATTTGAAATTTGAATTTCGGAGGCAAACTTCCCAGGGTTATAACTTCGCGCTCATTGCTCTGATTGACTAGTTCTACACATTTTTGAAAAGGGCACGAGACAAACTAAATGGGGTAGGATTTAATTAAATTTGGCGTCTATTTTAAAATCCTAAAATTCATCCTCTAAGACCTTCAAAATTCACCTACAAGTTCATGTATCTAGATTTTCATTATTTTTGGTAGGGTTTTGCCATAAAACATATATATCTCCCAAACCGTTCAGGGTGTTGGGGTGATTCTTTCACCAATGGCTCTAATTTTCTATCCCCTATACAACTAAATACACTCAAAAAATAATTAAATCAAATATAAATTTTAGGTGATGCAAGATCACTCTTACAGCACTGGATGCTCCTGCATCAAGCCTCCTTTGGGATTTTTGGAGCTACAAAGTCAGTGGGTCTAGTAGTGTCCTCTGGTGAACCCATGAAGCAATCCCTAAGAAGTGGTCATCCCTTTGACCCAAGTGAGTCTTCTTTAACTACGGTTATCTTTAGGAGTTTATTTTCTTAGGTCTCAAAACCTCTTTTTGACATTTCTTTAATTAGCAATAAACTTGTCATTTTGAATGAGTTGGTGGATGCTACCATGGTTGAAGAATTGTGGAACCTCGTTGGGAAGTTTTAGGGAACTCGACCAGATATTGATTTCTTTCGGTGGTGGGATCTGTTCAAATGGAAACCCTTGGGCTCCCTTGATATTGTAGCTCTATCTAATGCTTCATTCCTTATCAAGTTGAGATATGAGGAGGAATAGAAATGAATTCTTGTGGGAGGCCCATGGTTTTTTGTCAAATGAGGGTTTTTTCTACGAAAATGGGGTCCAAAATTCAACCCCAAAACTTAGAAGGTTAATCTGGCACCCCTCTGGGTTTGCCTACCTAATTTACCATTTCATTTATGGCACAAATATATCCTAAGGGGTATAGTCAAATCCATTGGGAAATTGGTTCTTATTGACTCATCAACTAGAGCCAATTCTAGTATGATATTTGCTAGGATATGCATAATGGAAGACCTGTAAGTAGAGCTACTAGGACACATTGAACTTATCTCCAAGTAGGGTCCTTGGCTGTAGTAGATAGTCTATGATAATTAACCCATTAGGTGTTCATCATATCAGAGATTTTGGCATGCAATAGGGTCTTACCCTCATAAATATTCTAGTAGTGGAGTTCCAAAGAAGATCGAGACAAAAAAACCAGTTGACAAGACCTAGGAACAAATGGCTCCTTTTGAAATATGAAAATCTGAATCAAGCCTGAATGAGCTAGAAATGGGAGATAATATTGTGGATCAAATTATCCCAATTAATGTATCCAAGTATGGTGAGGTGGTGGTCCAAGCCCCGGTGGGTAGCCCTATTAAGGTGATGGCTCTAGAAACCAAGATATGTATTCCATTAAAATTTATTCATAATTCCTATCAATATTTGACTTCTCAAGATCTAGTTCTGGAGGAACTTTGTTCTCCTTGAAAGGCTTCTGAACTTGCATTCCAAGAGGAACTTTGTTCCCCCAAAAAAAATCTAAAGTTGTCACCCAAAAACCGGAGTCTTCAACTCTTCTTGAATTGAAAAAATCCTTGTGTATGGAAGCAAGATCTTTGGGAACTTCAAATTCTAGTCCCAAAACCAAAAGTTTGAAAAACAAATAAATGGATGTGGGGGTTAGTCAAAATCTTGGTAAACCCTCAAATAGGATGGTAAGGTTCAAAGTAGTAGAATCAGATGTCATGGATAAAATTCAAACTCATCTTAAATTTGAGAAAGAGAAGGTGATTAAAAATAAATATCTCAAGCTAAAATCATTTTCTGGACCCCCTCAATCCTTGAATGGAGGAAAATTTTCTAAACCATACAAATGAAGATGCTCTCTTGGAATATAAAAGGCCTAAATGGGCCTGCAAAGAAGAGGATTTTGACGTTTTTTTAAGTAGAAGTTGATCCGAACATTATATTTATCCAAGAAATAAAAATGGATAAGACCAATGCATAAATTACCAAGGACATCATCTAGAAGGAAGTTGAGTTTGCATCAAATTCTGCTATTGGGGCTTTGGGAGGCCTTTTATGCCTTTGGAATCCTACAAATTTGGATGGTTCTATACTTCTTATATCTGAAAAGGGTGATAAATATTGTTTTTTGCTACAAAAATTTAGGATTTAAGTGGATCTCATCTAACATTTATGCTCCTAACACTGGTCCAAACAAGGTGATACTATGGGATTCATTGAGTGCCATGAGAGGCTTATTCAAGGATGAGACTTGGGTTCTTGTAGGGGATTTTAATACTCTGCTCTATCCCTATGATAATAAAAGAGACTGATTTAAATTCCAAAAGCATGGAAGATTTTGCTTCTTTTGTTAAAAACCAGGAGTTGATGGATGTAGAGTTGAAAGCATATAAATTTAACTGGACTAACAGATGGGTGGGAAGCTAGAACATTCAAATTATACTGGTAAGAGTTCTAGTTTTGAAGGAATGTCTCCCCTTTTTTGGTGATGCTCTCCTTTTCTCCTTGCCTAAAATCGGGTCTGATCACAACCCTTTAGTATTGGAAAATTTTCAAAATCAAAAAATTTGTTAGTCTTACAATGGCACTGAGAGGGGGGGTGAATCAGTGCAGCTATTTTAAAAACTTAATGCTTTAACTCTTAAAGCCAAAACAAAAGAAAGCTAAAACCAGAAACAGCAAGTACCACAAGAGAGCATAACATAACACAAGATGTAACGAGGTTCACCAGTTTTGGCTACTCCTCAAACTAGACTGCTTGGACTCCCATCCAAATCCAGCCATTGCAAAGCACCAACTTTACAATCAATTTACAAGCATCCACTGGAAGGAGCAACAACCCCTAATTTACCAGCAGCAACTGGAAGGAGCACCAACCCCTGATTCCAAGCACCAACTTGGATTTCTATTTTCAATTTTGATTGACATAAAAATGCCTTCAGTGTTACAAGATCCTCACTGATCTAGCTTAAATCAAATCAATCTCATGGAAGCATACACTCTTTTACAGTTCTACCTTCTGCACACTTACAGCCCTTTCATATGGCATGCTCTTGCAGCTCACATACGACCAGCCTCTTTCTGCAACATCTTCTATCTCGCAGCGACAACTATCTTCTCTGTACGGTTATTCTTTTATAACCTTTCAATCCTGCATGCAATCGAATCACATACTCTGACTGTTCGAATCCATGCAATACGGCTGTTCGGTTCCATGCACTTCGACTGTTCGAAACCCTGCAATACGTCTTTTGGAAACCATGCAATACGGCAATTTTGTTTCATGCACTTTGACTGTTCAATTTCTTCGAATACGGCTTTTCGAATGCTTTTTCGAAACTCCATATATGATTCTTAAAGCTTTTCGATTCTTCATTTTGTTGTATGCTTCAAATACGTCTATTAGAATGCCTACAAATTTGACCTTTCGAATGCTTTTATTATCCTTCAAATTTGGCTTTTCGAATGCATTTAAATTATGCATGTTTGGCTATTGCAATGCATGTCCAACACTTGTCAATCGATTAACTGTCTGTCGACATCAGTTACTTTTTACATAACTGGCTGCATGATTTTCCTGTCTACTTTTTCGACACGTGTCACCTTGCATGTTCCTACGGGTTTTACATGCCAGACTGTTACCTGTCGTGATATCGTGACACTTTTGACTTATGCTGACGTCACCCTGAAGGTTGTCACGAAATCATGACCATTTTGGCCTTGAAAGCTTTTCCCTCGCTCATGTCGCGATATCGTGACACTTAGAACTTTTGCTGATGTCATCCTTAAGCATGTCGTGAAATCATGACCGTTTTGGCTCTTGGAAGCTTTCCTTGCATCTTGTCGCGATATCGTGACACTTTGAATTTTGTTGACGTCATCCTCAATGTGTCAAACTCCGTCATCCTTCGAAATCGTGACCTTCGCTTCCAGAAGCTTTCCTTTCATCTTGTCGTGAAATCGTGACACTTTTCAACTTTTTCCTCATCATCCTCTTGTCACGAAATCGTGACACTTCTCGCTTCCGTACACTCTTCTTTGCCCCAGGAAAATGGAACATGTCGATGAAATCGTGACACTTTGTTCTTCCGTACAACTCTCCTTGCCAACTCCAAGAAAATGGAACATGTCACGAAATCGTGACGCTCCTGCCAAATCCCCGCTCTTGCTGACGTCATCATCCTTCTTGTCGCGAAATCGTGACGCTTCTGGCTTCCGTACGCTCTTTGCTCCATGCAGTAGCGAAATCGCTACAACTTTTTGCCTTGTGCTTTTACCTTGCCTCTTTTCATGAAATTTTGACTTGTAATATCAATCTTTGCATCTTTCAGATCTACACTTTTGACTAGTAGCGAAATCGCTACACCTTAGTTCCTTTCCCTCAATCCATGTAGCGAAATCGCTACACCTTAGTTTCTCCTTGTTTCAACATGTAGCGAAATCGCTACACCTTAGTTTCTCCTTGTTTCAACATGTAGCGAAATCGCTACACCTTAGTTCCATGTATTTTCATCATGCAGCGATATCGCTACACCTTTGTTTCCTTTCATTTCAACATGTAGCGATATCGCTACACCTTTGTTTCCTTCTCTGCCAGCATGTCGCGAAATCGCGACAGTTTTGCTCGCATCTTCTCTCTCCTCGACCATGTCGCGAAATCGTGACAATTTGGCATGCATTTTCTCTCTCCTACTTTTTGTCGCGATATCGCGACACATTTTCTCTCTCCTCAGCGAAAACTTGACATGTCACGAAATCGTGACATTTTCGGCTGCGCCTTCTCTCTCCTCGACCATGTCGCGAAATCGCGACAGTTTTCTTCCTTGTCTCTTTTTGCCAGTTTCTGAATCTGGGTCACTTCTGTTTTCCTTGAAACTTTCTACACTTGATCTGACTGACCTCTGAACTGCATCAACTGCATCAATCTGACTGTGTTGACAACAATGACAATACTTTTGCAATTCTTTTGCTGCACCTTGCTCAACAAACAACTCCTATCCATCACCTTGCTCACCAATCAACTTCTAACCATTGCATCAACTGATCAACCTGATTGTGTTGACAACAATGACAATACTTAGGTTGCACCTTGCTCATCAATCTCCCCCTTTGGAATTGTTGGCAACACACGTAATTGTTTGCAATTACCTGTAATTCTTCTCCCCCTTTGACAAT
This sequence comes from Wollemia nobilis, assembly GCA_028583015.1. Lineage (NCBI taxonomy): Eukaryota > Viridiplantae > Streptophyta > Pinopsida > Araucariales > Araucariaceae > Wollemia > Wollemia nobilis. The sequence continues at coordinate 574,689 of JAQPPZ010017258.1, forward strand.
AATACCAAAGGGCGGCTGCAAAACTCCCCCTTAGTCCATGCACAACATTCACAGGCAAAAAATTAATCCAGTTAGCAAAAAGCATAAACATGAGCAATATGATGAACAGATCCATAAATTCTCCCTCTGAGAATTTGATCCTGATGTCTAGTCAAATCTTAGCCAATACTTGAGAAAAAATGACCTCTTCAGATCACGCTGTCTTCTGAGCCTCAACCCTCTGTACTCTGTCATAGACTCACTAAGAACATGCTTAAGAAGCACACATAGAACTTGTCCAGATCAGCACACAAGTTCTCACTAGAACCACGCTTAGCATGAACCCACAAAGAGAATTGTTAGAGACCCAATGTGTTCTATACTTAATTCCCAATCTCAAACTCAACTATTAAACTCAAGACAGCCAACCAAGGGTTCCACCAACTTAATACAAGTAGCTAGACTCACAAAAATAAGCCCTAGAGCACAAAGCTTCCACTATCTCAAACCAGAAATTAGGATTTACACCAAGCCAAGGGATACCTAGAAGAGTACCTTTTCACTCCAACCTTATTTCAGAAAACATACACCAATCATACTCATAAGAAGAATGAGTCCATACCTCATTTGAGTAGAAGATAATTGAACCTTCAAGCTGACACTACACACAACTCTCAAACTTTCAACCAATTTAGGGAAGGAATAAAAATAAATTAGCAATAAAGTGAACTTCCTTTATTACACCTTTTAGCTCCACTTCTTTAAACACAATCATCAAAACATGCCAATAAGATAATGTCAAAGCAAAATATGACAACTTAACCTTATACCTCCATCAATTATATTTGCCAAGTCAATTCAAAATACTCCAAGCAAATAATAATAAAAGATATACCTTGGCCAAACTTAGTTCTCCAACCTTTGGAGAAAGTGAATAACACCACCACAAAAGCTAAAGCGCTTTTATTGCTGCTATCCACGAGCATCACGACCAAGACGAAATTGCCCACAACATGGGTCAAACTTGGCACCTCGCCCAACGCTTCTTCACTTCAACAAGCAGATTTCACATCTTTCAATAAAATTGATAGGAGACTCACTTGTACCAACTCTACAAATTTCTCGCCAACTTAGTGCAAGCAATAAATCGTATCTTGCGACACAACCAGATTCCTTTTTAAACTTAAAACCTGATCCGAGTTTTCTACGAATCTGCAGATCACTTTACTTTTAACGGTGCAAATCTTGGAGAAGACATTTTGACAAACACTTTATGGGCAACCATAGAGCCCCTTACTCAACCTCAACTTCTTAACCTCGGATTGATATTTTATCAACAGTTAACCCGAACTGTCTGTGAATTGAATAATCTTACCAATGCGACAAGAAGGATCTTGTAAGCTTTACCTCAAAGTGTAAAACAAATACACGCTGCTCGAAACACGTATATGCAGCTAGAGCAAACACGAAAAAAAAATTCTGAACTGTTATGATCCGAAGTAATGAACAGTTGGTGGAAGAATTATCAACAGTACAGCAGTGACATATCTCAACACTACCAAATGTGACAACTCTTCAAATTAAACAGCACACTTCACGGCACCTTCAAAAACGACAACAAGAACTGACAACACACTTTAGCTGCAAACAACAATAACTCGACTTCTTACCTTTCATCCTCAGAAAACTGGCCCAAAAACATAGGAGCATTAAAATAAAATTTTAAGATTGCTCCCCCTAAGGATGTGCCACTTGGAGCTGCTTAAAGCAGAAGAGGAGTAATCTCCTTCCGTCCAAGGAGACACGAATTCCTTTCTTCTGTCTTTCTCCAGACTTTCCTGAACTTGGGCTTGAGTTTTTCAACTACATCCCTATTTTGCCCTTGTTCGTGAACTTGAACATTTTTCTTGCGGGGTTGTCTCTTGTGCGTTCTTGAAGGATGATTATTTTCCTTTCTGTTGTGCACATGATTTATTCTCTGTCTGTATTGTATTCTTTGCGTTTGATGAAATCTAGGGTTTTGCCTTAGATTAGATACAGAAGTGCTTGCACAGAACCTTGCTATGTGCCCTTGACCATTACATTTAAAACATTGCACATGTTTTATTCCTTGTCTGTATTGCATTATGTGTGTCTGATGAAATCTATGGTCTGGCCTTAGATTAGATACATAAATGCTTGGACAAAACCTTGCTATGTGCCCATGGCCATTACATTTAAAACATTGCACAGGGTGTTCACTCAGGAAAGCCAGATGTGTTTTTGTCAGTATAACTCTTTGATCTATTATTCTATCCACAATAAAATGCCTTGTGACCATAGTAGTTGCATTTAGAACAATAGCCATTAAAAGCATTATTATTAAAAGAGTGAGAGTGAGAGAATTTCTGTTGCTGTGGTTGCTTTGCTGTAGATTTTCTTTGATGATTTCTTCCTTTTGAGGATTCAGCTTCAGACTTTTCTTTTTTCAAACCTTCAACCGAGGACTTCTTCTTCTCTGCATGTTTAGAGGATGAAGGTTGTTCAACTTCATATCCAAGACCAAACTTAGACGTGGAGCTTCTTTGTTGATTTATCATTGTATCTAGCAACTCTGTGCTTTTCTCAAATTTGAGATTTATATTGGCCTCTTTTAGTTGTTTCTTCAAAGAAACAATCTCTTCTTCTTGTTGGCAACAAGCAGTCTTTTTCTCATTGAACTGAGACCTGAGAATTTCTTCAACCCTCTTGGACACATCTACTTGCAACTTTAGATTACTAACAGTTTTGTTAGATTCTTCTTCACGTTTGCTATATACATCGACTTTATCATTCAACTGTGTCTTCAAGGCTTCTTCTGCTTTCTTGGCCTCTTGAATTTGTAAACAGAGATTTTCAATCTCATCCCCGTATTCTTCCAACTTTTTGGACAGTCTTTTGTTGCTTTTCTTTTGTATACTTAACTCTTCAAGAGCGGCGATCAACTCACCTTCTAGATCTACTTCAATCTCCAGGTTTTCATTGCAAACTTCAGAGTTCACTTCTTCTTCCTTCTTTAGTGCAATTTTCTCTTCTGAAGGAATTGAAACTGATTGAGATACCTTAATGGAAGATAATCTATTCTTCTTACCCATTGTAAACTAATCCAAGATCAACCCTGACTGATTTAGCCTGAACTGGGAACTTGGCTCTGATACCAATTGTTAGTCTTACAATGGCACTGAGAGGGGGGGTGAATCAGTGCAGCTATTTTAAAAACTTAATGCTTTAACTCTTAAAGCCAAAACAAAAGAAAGCTAAAACCAGAAACAACAAGTACCACAAGAGAGCATAACATAACACAAGATGTAACGAGGTTCACCAGTTTTGGCTACTCCTCAAACTAGACTGCTTGGACTCCCATCCAAATCCAGCCATTGCAAAGCACCAACTTTACAATCAATTTACCAACATCCACTGGAAGGAGCAACAACCCCTAATTTACCAGCAGCAACTGGAAGGAGCACCAACCCCTGATTCCAAGCACCAACTTGGATTTCTATTTTCAATTTTGATTGACATAAAAATGCCTTCAGTGTTACAAGATCCTCACTGATCTAGCTTAAATCAAATCAATCTCATGGAAGCATACACTCTTTTACGGTTCTACCTTCTGCACACTTACAGCCCTTTCATATGGCATGCTCTTGCAGCTCACATACAGCCAGCCTCTTTCTGCAGCATCTTCTATCTCGCAGCAGCAACTATCTTCTCTGTACGGTTATTCTTTTATAACCTTTCAATCCTGCATGCAATCGAATCACATACTCTGACTGTTCGAATCCATGCAATACGTCTGTTCGGTTCCATGCACTTCGACTGTTCGAAACCCTGCAATACGTCTTTTGGAAACCATGCAATACGGCAATTTTGTTTCATGCACTTTGACTGTTCAATTTCTTCGAATACGGCTTTTCGAATGCTTTTTCGAAACTCCATGTATGATTCTTAAAGCTTTTCGATTCTTCATGTTCGGCTTTTTTGTATGCTTCAAATACGTCTGTTAGAATGCCTGCAAATTCGACCTTTCGAATGCTTTTATTATCCTTCAAATTCGGCTTTTCGAATGCGTTTCAATTATGCATGTTTGGTTGTTGCATTGCATGTCCAACACTTGTCAACGATTAACTGTCTGTCTGACTTCAATTACTTTTTACGTAACTGGCTGCATGATTTTCCTGTCTGCTTTTTCGACACGTGTCACCTTGCATGTTCCTGCGGGTTTTACATGCCAGACTGTTACCTGTCGCGATATCGCGACACTTTTGACTTATGCTGACGTCACCCTGAAGGTTGTCGCGAAATCACGACCATTTTGGCCTTGAAAGCTTTTCCCTCGCTCATGTCACGATATCGCGACACTTAGAACTTTTGCTGACGTCATCCTTGGCATGTCACGAAATCATGACCATTTTGGCTCTTGGAAGCTTTCCCTGCATCTTGTCGTGATATCGTGACACTTTGAGCTTTTTCTGACGTCATCCTCAATGCTGTCGTGAAATCGTGACGCTTTCGGCTTCCAGCAGCTTTCCTTTCATCCTGTCGACGAAATCGTGACACTTTTCAACTTTGTCGACATCATCATCAATGCTGTCACAAAATCGTGACACTTCTGGCTTCCAGCAACTTTCCTTTCATCCTATCATGAAATCGCGACACTTTTCAACTTTGCTGACGTCATCATCCTTGTCACGAAATCGTGACGCTTTCGCACTTTCCGTACACTCTCCTTTGCCAACAGCGAAAATGGAACATGTCGCGAAATCGTGACACTTTGTTCTTCCGTACAACTCTCCTTGCCAACTCCAACGAAAATGGAACATGTCACGAAATCGTGACACTTTGCTCTTCCCGTCATCATCCCTTCCTTGTCACGAAATCGCGCATGTCAAACCTTCGGCTCTTGCTGACGTCATCAATCTTCTTGTCGCGAAATCGTGACGCTTCTGGCTTCCGTACGCTCTTTGCTCCATGCAGTAGCGAAATCGCTACAACTTTGTGCCTTGTGCTTTTACCTTGTCTCTTTTCATGAAATTTTGACTTGTAATATCAATGCTGCATCTTTCAGATCTACACTTTTGACTAGTAGCGAAATCGCTACACCTTAGTTTCCCTTTGTTCCAACATGTAGCGCCATCGCTACACCTTAGTTTCTCTTTGTTTCAACATGTAGCGAAATCGCTACACCTTAGTTTCTCCTTGTTTCAACATGTAGCGAAATCGCTACACCTTAGTTTCTCCTTGTTTCAACATGTAGCGAAATCGCTACACCTTAGTTCCATGTATTTTCAACATGTAGCGATATCGCTACACCTTTGTTTCCTTCTCTGCCAGCATGTCACGAAATCGTGACAGTTTTGCTCGCATCTTCTCTCTCCTCGATCATGTCGCGAAATCGTGACAATTTGGCGTGCATTTTCTCTCTCCTACTTTTTGTCGCGATATCGCGACACATTTTCTCTCTCCTCAGCGAAAACTTGACATGTCACGAAATCGTGACATTTTTGGCTGCGCCTTCTCTCTCCTCGACCATGTCGCGAAATCGCGACAGAAAACATGTCGCGATATCGCGACAGTTTTCTTCCTTGTCTCTTTTTGCCAGTTTTTGAATCTGGGTCACTTCTGTTTTCCTTGAAACTTTCTGCACTTGATCTGACTGACCTCTCAACTGCATCAATCTGACTGTGTTGACAACAATGACAATACTTTTGCAATTCTTTTGCTGCACCTTGCTCAACAAACAACTCCTATCCATCACCTTGCTCACCAATCAACTTCTAACCATTGCATCAACTGATCAACCTGACTGTGTTGACAACAATGACAATACTTAGGTTGCACCTTGCTCATCAAAATTTTCCCTAGGCTGTTCAAATTTGAGGTAATGTGGCTGCAACACTCATATATGGAGGCCAAAATTAAAACCTAGTGGTCATAAACTTTCTTCGATCCTTTGATTTTCCTTGTTGGAAATAAAGCTAGTAAAAGGAGTAAAAATGTGTAAAAGGTGTAAAAATTTGTTTCAACTGTAAGCTTTGGATCTTACCCCTTTTACCTCCTTGGACGACAGCTGACTGGGCAGGTAGGTTGACTTGGACGACAACTGACTGGGCGGATTGGACGGCAAGGGCGGCAAGGCGAACCAATTCTATTTCCCTTTCTCTTTTCCTCCCTATTTCTCCTATTTTCCTAACTTCCCTATATTCCCTAAAGTCATTTGGAGTTACCATTATAAATACCATTGTAATCTCAATTTTCTAAGGTTCAATATATATTATTTTCTATTCGCTCCTAATTTTTCTCTCACAAACCACATCTGGTATCAGAGCCGAAGTCGAGAGGGCATGAGGATCGAGGCGAGGGAGGCCCGAGGACCGAGGTGAGAGAAGCCCATAACACACAACCCATAGTGAGGTCGAGGTGGGGCCCACAACACGTAGCTCGAGGTGAGAGAAGCTCGAAGCACATGGATCGAGGTGAAGTCTAGAGTAGGCCAGCACAGCAAGCATGCGAAGACAGGAGCGACGCAAGAGGACCTATCATAGAGTGACACATGGTGAGAGGAGGACGACTCAGGAGCTGACACAGATAGACACGTGGCACGAGGAGGAGGAGCAACGTGGCAGCAAAGGGAGCAACGTGGCGAGGAGCGATTGGTCGAAAGGAGGCAAAAGGGGTGATCGTTGATTGCCCGAAGGCAATCGCTTCATTACTCGCCCACCCAGGGTTATAAACCCTATTTTTGCCCCCGTCCTGCTCAATGTGGGACAAAAGAATTTCAATTTTTTTATTAAAATCGTCGTCCACTGCATTTCAAATAGAAAATATTCCTCCTTCATACCCAGCCATGGGCGTAGCTCGAGCGGCTAAGGAGGAGCGCTTGTGAGTAGGGTGTCTCGGGTTCGAATCCCGCCAGGCACATTTTTAGTTTTTTTTTTTTAATCTTCGGGAAGCACAAGCTAGAAAAGGATCATGGATCCTTTATGTTTCAAATAGACACCATGGCGCATTGGTCAAAAGTTTTGTGACAGTCAAGAGGTCACGGGTTCGAATGGGCTAGAGGATAAATTTTATTAATTTTTTTTTTATCATTTAAACTTTAGAATATTTAAAATTATTAAATATTAATTTAATAAAATTAAAACTAATTTATAATTATTTTAAAACTTAGGTTTTTAATAATTATAAAGTTATTTTTTTATTAAATATGAATATTTAATTTTTTTATTAAGTTTAAATTTTAAAATTTTTATTGTAAAAGCCCTAGAGGCTTGATATTGTCAATTATTGGAGCCTTGTAAATTTCACATTTTGTGAAAATTTCAGAGATTGTAAAAGAGGTTAAAACTTTCCTAAGAGGAAAGAGTGTGTAATAAGCCTAAGAGGCTTAGTTTTTTTTGTAAAGGGCATTGATGATAAGACCGAATGGTTGTTATCATGCCTTATGTGCAATTCTAGCAAGAGAAGGTGCAGAAAGGTTTGATGAAAAGGTAAGAGGTTATGGACTCAACATTGTGTTTAGTCAACTCCAAAACGCAGTAATCGCACATCAAAGGCATCCTGACTCAGGGTACGAAGCGGATTTTGAAGATAACTCATTCAAGAGTCAATTTGAACAATCAAAATCCATACAAGCTGCACCACAAGAATCAGAGTACACACACTACAGTATTTCAGTAGAAATCCTAGAACCAAAATCACCAAAAATCATACAGATAAGTGACGACGAAGAAGAAGTGGCAGATAACTTTGTAAATCAAGAGATAGCATCCCCACATCAAGAGGAACAAGCAGTCAATGATAGAGTAGAACAAGTCAGATTTGACTTAAATTTGTAAGCTCTTCCTTCTTTCTTCTTCTTCTTTCCTTATTTCAAACAACAAAAGTACTTTATTGTAACCATGAAATAAAGAGAGTTTTTTGGTAACTATGGCCTCACACAATAGCTTACCTATACCAGAATTTAACGGTTATGACTATGAGTATTGGTCTATAAATATGAAGACCTTGCTCATAGGTAGAGGTTTGTGGGACATCATAGAAGAGGGCTACACAGAACCCTCAGACTGGACAACACTTAGTGCCGCAGACAAGAAAACACGAAAAGAAGAGAAAAAGAGCAACTCATCTGCTCTTTCTCATCTCCAAGCTGCATTGGAGAAAAGCATATTTCCTAGAATCGTTGCTTGTACGACTGCACAAGCTGCATGGAAAGCATTGAGTGATGGATTCTAGGGTAGTAATCAAGTGAAGTAGGTAAGGCTTCAAACATTGAAGTGAGATTTTGAAAATCTCTAAATGAAAGATGATGAAAAAGTCGATGATTATTGTGTTAGAGTAAAAGCAATTGTAGATAAAATGGTTACACTAGGTGAAGAAATCAAGCCTGAGATAATTGTAACAAAAGTGTTGAGAACACTTACACAGAAATGGAACCATATTGCCATAATAATAGAAGAATCCAAAGATCTTTCCCTTTTAACATTCGATGCATTGATCGGATCGTTAATGTCACATGAAGAGAGGTTTCCTGAAACTCCTTCAACAAGCTACGGAGGTGATGATAAGGCCTTCACTTCCAATGAAAATAATGGAAGAGGATGGGGAAGAGGTCAAGGTAGAGGCAAGCAAAGAGGTAGAGGCAGAGGCAACTACAGAGGAGGCAATTCCAACAGAGGAGGCAACTAGAACAGAGGAGGCAATTCCAATAGAGGAGGCAACTCATACAGAGGAGGCAACCAACAAAGAGGTGGAAATCAGAATCGAGGTGGAAATCAAGGACAAAGTGGCAATCAAGGGTGAGGAAGTGACAAGTCCAAATCAGCATGTTTCAACTATGGCAAGCCGGGTCACTTCGCTCGTGACTGCTGGTCAAAATCTTCACAAGGCAACAACAGTCAATATGGTAATTATGGAGAAGAAGATGATATTTCTAATATTTTTCTATCATATGGCCAATCAGAATAGAATCTAAATGACACATGGATTCTGGATACTGGTTGTTCCAACCATATGAGTGGTAAAGAACATTTATTTGCTACTCTCGATTCCACTTATAAATCCCAAATCAAATTAGGGGATGATAAGACATTGCAAGTAGAGGGTATTGGAGCCATGGAGGTTCCAACCAAAGAAGGACTAAAGAAAGTGCATGACATCTATTACACTCCAAAGCTCCAACACAATCTGCTAAGCATTGGACAAATGATGGAGAACAATTACAAGCTTGTATTTGATGAAGGACAATGTATTATTTTTTATAAGAATAATTGTAATCGTGTCATCACACAGGTCCCCATGACCAAGAACAGGTTATTCCCTCTCAAGTTTGATGAGCCAGGGGGAGCTCAAATTGCAAATGTAGCTATAACAAATCCAAGTGTCCTTTGGCACTTGCGATATGGTCACCTTAATTCCGCTAGCTTGAAACTTCTAACTTCTCAAGCTATGGTGACAGGACTTCCCAAAATCAATGAACAAAAGGAGGTCTGTGAAGGATGTGCTTTGGGAAAGCACTCAAGGTCAAAGTTTTCGATAGGACAAGCGTGGAGAGCCAACTATCCACTACAGTTAGTACATTCGGACATCTGTGGTCCAATGCAAACACAGAGTCTCGAAAATAGTTCTTATTTTCTCACTTTCATAGATGACTTCTCTAGAATGTGCTGGATTTACTTTCTGAAACACAAAGATGAAGCTTTTGATTGCTTCATAGATTTTAGAAACAATGTAGAGAATCAAAGTGGGAATTATGTAAAATGTCTTAGGACAGATCGAGGAGGTGAATACTCCTCAAAAGCTTTTTTGAAATATTGTAAAGCAAGTGGGATCAAAAGGCAATTTACCACTGCCTATACCCCACAACAGAACGGTGTGGCAGAAAGGAAAAACCGCACCATAGTTGAGATGGCGAGATCGATGCTACAGTCTAAGCATCTAACTCATATGTATTGGGCAGAGGCTGTAAGAACCAGTGTATATATTCTAAATAGAAGTCCAACTTCTAGTTTAGATGGTGTCACTCCTTATGAGGCGTGGTACGAAAAGAAACCTAATGTAAAGCATTTCAAAGTGTTTGGTTCTTTAGCATATGTACACATTCCTGACGAGAAAAGGAAGAAGCTTGATCCAAAAAGTCAAGCTTGTATATTTGTAGGGTATTGTGAGTCTACAAAAGGATATAGACTCTACAATCCCAAGACTCATAAAGTTGTAATCTCTAGGGATGTAATTTTTGATGAAGGGGGAGAATGGGGTCATCAAAGAATTTTTGTTGATGATGAGTCCCAAGATGTAAGTTCTTCACAGGTACAACAGGTGTCTCCAAAGAAAAGCAAAGGCACACTACCCCCTCCAAGCCCATACAGGAGTACTACATCAAGTACTTCAACAAACACTCCAAGTCCTTCTCCACAGAGATCAGTAAGTTCTTCACCGATGGACATCGACAGAGACTCTCCATCAAGAGGTAGAAGAATATTACAAAATCATCCATCCTTTCAAATGTTGGATCAGAATTTCCAGAGAAGATTCACTAGAAGTCAAGCTAGTGAGATGAATACAGTTTTGCAACAACTTGAAAATTTGCAATTGTATGGAGATGATGACTCCCATGATCCTATGGGAGATGTAGTCAATTATGCTTTATTGGCTAGTACACAACTAGAACCAGCTAGCTATGAGAAGGCATGTACTCAAAATGTATGGCAAGAAGCCATGAAAGAGGAAATAACCTCTATAAACAATAATGATACATGGGAGCTAGTAAAGCTACCCAAAGGAAAAAAATGTGTTGGGTGTAAATGGGTCTACAAGACCAAGTACAATGTTGATGGAAGCATTGAAAGGCATAAGGCGAGACTAGTAGCAAAGGGTTTTACTCAAAAATTTGGCATTGACTATGAGGAAACCTTTGCTCCTGTTGCACGACAAGAGACAATCAGATCAGTTCTTTCCTTAGCAGCCCATAAAGGATGGAATGTACAACACATGGATGTGAAGAGTGCTTTTCTGAATGGATACTTGACAGAAGAGGTTTATGTTCAACAACCTCAAGGTTTTCAAGAACAAGGAAAAGAGAACCTTGTTTACAAATTGAAGAAAGCACTTTATGGCCTCAAGCAAGCACCAAGAGCCTGGTACTCACGCATTGATGGCTATTTCAGCAAGTATGGATTCACTAGAAGCAAAAGTGAACCAACTCTGTACTACCTAAAGCAAGGAGTAGACATTCTCATAGTTTGTTTGTATGTGGATGATCTAATATTTATGGGTAGTAACAATAAAATGAATATGGAGTTCAAAAACTCCATGATGAAATAGTTCGAGATGAAAGATCTTGGTTTAATGTGATACTTCCTAGGCATGGAAGTGCATCAATCAAATAAAGGGATCTTCATATGTCAACACAAGTATGCTCGAGACATGATCAAGAAATTTGCCATGGAGCAAGTGCAAATCAGTTGCAACTCCAACTGGACATGGGATCCAATTGAGCAAGGACGATGGAGCATCAAAGGTTGACATGACCACTTACAGAAGCATGGTTGGGAGTCTGATGTTTCTCACCAACACCAGGCCTGATATTCAATATGCAGTTTCTCTAGTTTCAAGGTTTATGACTAGTCCATCTGAGCTGCATTTACAAGCAACTAAAAGAATTTTAAGATATGTAAAAGGTACATTGGATTTTGGAATCCATTACCAAAAATGTAATTCTGTGAAATTAGTTGGCTTCAGTGACAGTGATTGGGGCAGCAACATAGATGACAGGAAATCTACATCAGGGAATTGTTTTAGTCTAGGATCAGGACTAATTACATGGAGTTCCAAGAAACAAACTGTTGTAGCATTGTCATCAACTGAGGCTGAGTATATAGCCATCACTCATGCTAGTACTCAGGCCCTATGGTTAAGAAAAGTTCTTGAAGAGATTGGAGAAAGTCGGAGTGGTCCAACTCGATTGTATTGTGATAACATAAGTGCCATTCAGTTGGCATACAATCCAGTCCACCATAGCAGATCAAAGCATTTCGATATGAAGTATCACTTCATTCGAGATATGGTGGAACAACAGATAGTTGAGCTTCAATATTGTAACACTTTGGATAATATTGCAGACATCTTCACCAAAGGTATAGCTAAAGCTCAATATATAAAGTTGAGAGACTGTATAGTCAGTCCTCTCAACTTTAAGGGGGAGAATGTTGGAAATAAAGCTAGTAAAAGGAGTAAAAAGGAGTAAAAAGGTGTAAAAATTTGTTTCAACTGTAAGCTTTGGATCTTACCCCTTTTACCTCCTTGGACGATAGCTGACTGGGTAGGTAGGTTGACTTGGACGATAGCTGACTGGGCGGATTGGATGGCAAGGGCGGCAAGGCGAACCAATTCTATTTCCCTTTCTCTTTTCCTCCCTATTTCTCCTATTTTCCTAACTTCCCTATATTCCCTAAAGTCGTTTGGAGTTACCATTATAAATACCATTGTAATCTCAATTTTCTAAGGTTCAATATATATTATTTTCTATTCGCTCCTAATTTTTCTCTCACAAACCACACAAGTGGCATATAATTTAATAGTTATCAAGGCTAATCTTAAAATCTGGAACAAATTCATCTTTGGAGACATATTCCAAATAAAAAAGGAGATATTTGAGCAATTAAAGGAGTTCAAAGTTTATGTATCATCAAGAGAAGTAGAGGAAAGGGACCAAATCTGAGAGAAGGAATTATTATCAAAATATCATAACTCATTGGCCGAGGAGGAAATTCTATGGTAGAAAAAATCTAGGTCTCTCTAGCTTTGAGAAGGAGATAGAAACACAAAAAAAAATCATGCTTCTACCTTAAGACATAGAAGCAAGAATAGGATTAGATAAATCCATTGTGCCAACAGGATGGTATTCAAAGATAATGAGGACAAGGAATGAAGCGGTTAGTATTTCAAAAATCTCTTGTGTGTCATTGAAGATATAGTACAAATGGAAGAGAGACTTCTTTGAAACATACCTGCTTTTGTTTCGGTAGAAATGAACTCTACTTTGTGTGCCCCATTCAATGATGAGGAAATTAGGAAGGTGGTGTTCTCGATGGGGGACATCAAAGATCCAGGTCCAGATGGATTCACACCCTTTTTTCCAGAGGTTTTGGCACATTTAGGAGAAGATATTTGTAATGCCATGAAGGAAATCTAGGCATCAAATTTTATTCCACCTGACATCAACTCTACTTTCCTTGTCCTTATTCCTAAAATAAAAGTTGCTACCCATCAACCTTTGCAACACGTTTCTAAAAATTCTTACAAAAACTTTAGCAAATAGATTGAAAGTCCACCTTCCATGTATTATTGATTTACCTCAAACCGGGTTTGTAGCTGGAAGACAAATTCCTGATGGAATCATCTAAATTCATGAACTTATACACTCTCTAGATAAGAGTAGTAGACCAAGTTTCCTTTTGAAACTTGACATGGATAAGGTCTATGACCGAGTTTCCTAGGAATTTCTTCTAAAAGTGATGGAAAAATTTGGATTTAATCGAGAATTATTGAGTTTGATTAAATCTTGCATTTCATCAATGAATTTTTCTATCATTGTTAATGGATCTCCGATGAGCTATTTGTTGGAAATTTTGAGTATATTGTTGTCATTGATGTCAAAGGATTGATGTCATAGGTTGATGACATTGGTTGTCATTGATGTCAAAGATAGCTTGGCATGGCAAAAAGATAAGGTTTATAAGTTGGTTAAATATGCAAGGCAAAGTTCATCCCAATGCAAGGAAATTGATAAAAAGGAAAAGGTTATAATATTTACTTTAAATATTATAAGCCAAAGAGGTTTGGGACAAAGCTCTAAGTGTTTGGTTAAAAGTAGCCCGTTACCAAAAAAAAAAAAAAAAAATAAAAAAATTAAAGGTGAAGCCCGTTTAAACCAGGGGAGAAGGGGGGGGGGAGGAAAAAAAAAAAAAAAATTATAAAAAAAAAAAAAAAAAAAGGAGAAGGAAAAAAAAAAAAAAAAATATTTAAATATATTTAATTTTATTATAAAATATGGGCAAGGTTTCAAATAAAACCTATAAAGCATCGACGTCAAGAAAGGAAGGGGAAATCCATATTAATATGGATTTAATTTATGCACTAATGTGATGGTATGGTTCAAATTGTAATGGTATTTGATTTCCTGCGTGCATGATCGTGAGAAAAGAAAGGATGAATTTTAATTTAAAAAAGGACACTGGATGGTTGGATAAAGAGTGCATCATGGGAGTTTATTCTCAACGGTGTGGTTGGCCTAGCGGTAAACTAGGCAACACTAAGGCGCAGGGCAGGCAGTAGGTCGTGAGGTTGAAACTCGATGGTGATAGTTTTGATGTTTTGCTAGCAAGGAGGATTCATGAAGGGTTTAAATTATAGAACATGCATATTTGGTTCTTGTGTGGGTGGTTGGCCTAGCGGTAGCCCAAGTGGTGCTAGTGCACTGGCAGGAAGGAGGTTTCATGGTCGATTCCCACCCATGGTAGTTGTGGTAAGCGAAATAATTTTTATTATTTGTGACTAAGGTTGAGTTATTAAGGGCCTAAGTTGTGCTTGATTATTGTGTGCTCTATTGGACTTAGGGAGTTATAAGGGAAATAAATATTTTATTTTTGCCATTTTTTTAGAAGGAAATAAAAGGGGAAATTGCAATTAATTTTTGAAGTATTATTTTGTGGAGTAATAAGGTAATTAGTGGTAAATCAATTTGTGGGTGTATTGTTGAAATATTTAAGTGGGAGATAAAAGGTGTATAATGTGCTTTTATTGTTTGTAATACTTGCTTTAATATTGAAGGGCTTGGTTCATGATTTGATGTTTTATTTTGAGAAACCAAGAGAGTTATAGAGCATTGGTTTGGAACATAATTGTGCACACATTTTGAGAAGGTTTTCCAATATATGAAAAGGTGTTGTGCTAATCCTTTTGAAGTTGCAAAAGATATTATTTTTGAGATAGGTATTTGAGGGCACATCTTCATCAAGCATTTTGAGGTATGGTGGTTCAACTTTTTATCTAGGTGGTTGTGTTTTGAGAAAGTAGTTTTGAGGTGGAGTTAAAAGGGTTGATTGGTATGCATTATTGGAAATATTTGCATTAGGGTTTGAGACCTACATGTGCATTATTGTTGAATGAAAGTGGAAGCAATTGTATTAGGGTTTGAGACCTACATGTGTTCTATTGTTGAAAGAAATCTGAAATACTTGTGTTAGGATTGAGATCAAGTTTGTACATCATAGTGAAACATTATGGGCATTAGTTTGAGTGCTATTGAATGTGAATGGACAAGTGTTTGAGATCAATTTTGTGAAGAAGATTTGTGCATTATTGTGGTTGATGTTTGAGAGTAAATTTGCAAGAAAGATAGACCAATTTTGTGAAGCAAAGTTATACACTAGTTTGATTTGATTTGAAAGGGATTTTGCAAGAGGTAGAGATTGGATTAGATGAATGCAATATTTGTGAATGTGAAGAACATATTGGGTATTTGATAATGCATATCATTCTCTATATGTTCCAGAGGTTAAACGAATTCTAAGTAGAATATGTTTGAATTGCCTAGTTGAAGAAAGTATTTCTGAAAGAGATATAAGCATTTGTTTGTATGCAAGATTTGGAAATATTTGAGCAAGTTCAGTGAAGCAACATTGAGGTAGATTTGAGCAAGTCTTGTGAGAAGACTTGAAGTAGCATTGAGGTAGATTTGAGCAAGTCTTGTGAGAAGACTTGAAGCAACATTGAGGTATATTTGAGCAAGTCTTGTGAGAAGACTTGGAGTAACTTTGAGATAAATTTGAGCAAGTCTTATGAGAATACTTGGATAGCAACTTGTAATGAGGTTTGATATAGATTTTAAGACAAATATTTGTGACCATATTTAGAGCAAATTTTTGTTATCCTTGTAACAAATTTTGGTGTATATTTGAGATAAATATTTAAGATAGAGTTATAGAGGCTTTGAGGGAGAGTAGAGGAGATAGATTCTTATCCAAAGGGATAAATTCTATGGAGAGAGATCCACAAACTAGAGCAGAGGGGATAGAGTTATCCTATGGAGAGAGATCCACAAACTAGAGTAGAGGGGATAGAGTTCTCCTATGGAGAGAGATCCACAAACTAGAGTAGAGGGGATAGAGTTATCCTATGGAGAGATATCCACAAACTAGAGTAGAGGGGATAGATTTATCCTATGGAGAGAGATCCACAAACTAGAGCAGAGGGGATAGAGTTCTCCTATGGAGAGAGATCCACAAACTAGAGCAGAGGGGATAGAGTTCTCCTATGGAGAGAGATCCACAAACTAGAGCAAAGGGGATAGAGTTCTCCTATGGAGAGAGATCCACAAATCAGAGCATTGGGGATTGAGATCTCCTTTGGATAGAGGTCCATAAATATTGTAATAGGGAATTTATTCCCAAGATATTTATTGAGAAAATTTAGAAGAAATATTTTCTCCATGGATGTAACCCACATTGGGTGAACCACATTAAATTTGTGTCTCTCATGTGTGTGATGATTTGTGCATTGCTTTGATTACTACTATTGATATTGCAAATTGATAACATTGGATAATATTATTTGGGAAATAAAAGTAAAATTTGATCTTATACTGTTCACCCCCTCTCAGTATAAGCTTGTGTTCTTCAATTGGTATCAGAGCGGGTTCCTTCAAAAAAGTCTAACAACTTGAAGGAAGATATTATAGGAACACAGATGGCATCTCAGAGTGGATCTTCATCAAACAAGGCTCCATTGTTCGATGGGAACAATTATGCTTTCTGGAGTATAAGGATGAAGACTTACTTGATGGCACAAGGATATGAGACATGGCAATCTATTGAGGATGGGTTCACACCTACAACTACTCCTCCCATAGATAAGGATGGTAAGCAGTTACATGTGAATAATGCCAAGGCTATGAATGGAATCTTAAGTGGATTACATGAAGCAAAATTTGTGAAAGTTATGCAATGCAAATCAGCAAAAGAGATATGGGACAAATTGAAGCAAACATATGAAGGAGATAACAAGGTCAAGTTGGCAAAACTACAAAACCACAAGAAAAGGTTTGAAGATTTGAATATGGAAGATGAGGAAGATATTGCTAAATACTTACTTCATGTGGATGAGGTTGTTAATACCATGCATGGACTTGGATTCAAAATTGAAGACTCCAGTGTTGCTCAGAAAGTATTAAGATCACTCCCTATAAGGTATGATGCAAAGGTTTCAGCTATAGAAGAGATGAGAGATATTGATAAGTTGACTATGGATGAGTTACATGGAATTCTCATAGCTTATGAGATGAGAATAGAAAAGGATCACAATTCCAAGAAAGAGGTAGCTTTCAAAGCTTCAAAGAAGATAAAATATAAGAAACCAGAATCAAGTGGTGAGTCAAGCAGTAATGAAGAAGCTAACTATGTGAGAAGAAATAAGAAGGACTCAAGAAAGCACAAAGGTATGAAGACTATGAAATGTTTTAATTGTGGTAATTTTGGTCACTATGCATCTAATTTTCCACAAGCTGGAAGTAGTAGCAGTGAAGAGAAACAGGATCATAAGAAAAAGGAAGAAGGAAAATTTAGGCATGAAAAGAAAAATAGGTATGGTCAAGGCAAGCATGAAAATAAGTTCTTTCAAAGGCACAAGAAGAGTTTCTATGTTAACAAGGCAAGCAATGCTTCAAGTGATAGTGATGAAAGACTCTCAGATAGTGAAGAAGAAGAGATTCTATTTTTGGCAATAGAAGAGGAAGAAAATGCTCCTATTGAAGATAAAGTCGAAAAGTATGAAGATGCTCTTGAAGACCAAGAAGTAGAGAAAGATTCAAAAAATGAAGAGGAAGGCACAATTGATCTAGAAGAAGAACTTATTGTTGCTCTCAGAGAGTTGAAAAGAGTTAGAAAGTAGAATTCAAGACTAAAGGCTCAAGTTCAAGAACATGAGGAAGAAAAATAAAAGCTTCTACAAGACCTGACAAACTCAAAAGCTAAGGCAAGGAGATTTAAAGAGGTCATGGTTGAAAATTTAGAGGTAAAAGAGTTAGAATGTGAAATATTAGAACATGAGGTAGTTTCTCTAAGGATGGAAGTGAAATATTCTAAGGACAAGCTACACAGGTTTGGGAAAAGTTCAAAAACTTTGGATAAAATTATCAATGCACAAAGATCTTCATCTATCAAAATAGGACTTGGTTTTGAAGAAGGACAAGGGAAACAAGAAGAAGGGTCAAGCTCAAGCTCAAAAGAAGAGGAAGTTTTAGAGGAAGAGAGTGAAGAAGAAATTAAGACTTATGCGGATAAGTTGAAGAATAGAAGCTTCACTAAGAAAGGAAACAATGCACAAACAAGAAACAAGGATCATCACAGAGAAGGCAAAGAAAGGACTAAGAGAATAGAGGTTTCAAAACAAGATTTTTTCAAAGGGCATTGTTTTTCATGTAATCATTTTGGTCACAAGGCTATGCATTGCAGGGTTCATGGAAAAAAGGAGTATGGTTTCACTAAGAGGAACTTCAACTCATTCAAATATGGACATCTCTTTCAAGGGTATTGCTACTCTTGTAATCACTTTGGTCATAAAGTGATCCACTACAGGGTTCATGATAGAAATGATTATGGCTTCACCAAGAGGAACTTCAAGATATTTACACCTTCCAAGAACTACAACATTAAGTGTTACAAGTGCAATAATCTTGGGCATAAGGCCAAGTGGTGTAGAACAGAGTTTCCAGAACTTCCAGAGTCAAGCAAGAACAGGGACACTCAAAAGGATCAAAAGGGTATGGTTACAAAAATGTTGAAAAAGAAGGTTGACAAAGAAAAAGAGCATTGTATGCTGGGAGTAGAGATACTCCCACCCCAAAATTAATCACCTCAAGGAGAGGAGGTGGGGAGGGGGCTGAGCTAAGAGTCTTATATTTAGCCCCAAAGGAGTCCCTTTGCCATTGATGTCAAAGGGGGAGAGATTTGAGTAAGGGGGAGAGCATTCAGTTAGGGGAGCAGTTTCTCAGGGGAGCAGATTTGGAATCCAGTGGTAGGAAAAGGAATTTTTAGAAAGGGTTGCCATCAATGACAAAGGGGGAGATTGTTGGAAATTTTGAGTATATTGTTGTCATTGATGTCAAAGGATTGATGTCATAGGTTGATGACATTGGTTGTCATTGATGTCAAAGATAGCTTGGCATGGCAAAAATATAAGGTTTATAAGTTGGTTAAATATGCAAGGCAAAGTTCATCCCAATGCAAGGAAATTGATAAAAGGATAAGGTTATAATATTTATTTTAAATATTATAAGCCAAAGAGGTTTGGGACAAAGCTCTAAGTGTTTGGTTAAAATTACCGTTTAACGTGTAAAAAAAATAATATTATTATTTTAATAAAAATAAAAATAAAAAATATTTTTTTATTTTTTTTTTTTTTTTTAGAAAGGTTTCAAATAAAACCTATAAAGCACCGACGTCAAGAAAGGAGGGTAAAATCCATATTAATATGGATTAAATTTATGCACTAAGGTATGGTTATAATTGCAATGGTATTCAATTTCTCTACGTGCACGATTGTGAGAAAAGAAAGGATGAATTTTAATTTAAAAAAAGGACATTGGATTGTTGGATAAATAGAGCATCATGGGAGTTTATTCTCAAGTAGGTGGTTGGCCTAGCGGTAGACTAGGCAGCGCTAAGGTGCAGGGCAGGTAGCAGGTCGTGAGGTCGAAACTCGATGATGATAGTTTTGATATTTTGCTAGCAAGGAGGATTCACAAAGGGTTTAAAACATAGAACATGCATATTTGGTTTCATGTGGGTGGTTGGCCTAGCGGCAGCCCAAGCGGTGCTAGCGCACTGGCAGGCAGGAGGTTTCGTGGTTGATTCCCACCCACGGTAGTTGTGGTAAGCGAAATAATTTTTATTATTTGTGACTAAGGTTGAAATATTAAGGGCCTAAGTTGTGCTTGATTATTGTGTGCTCTATTGGACTTAGGGAGTTATAAGGGAAATAAATATTTTATTTTTGCCATTGTTTTAGAAGGAAATAAAAGGGGAAAATTGCAATTAATTTTTGAAGTATTATTTTGTGGAGTAATAAGGTGTAATTAGTGGTAAATCAATTTGTGGGTGTATTGTTGAAATATTTAAGTGGGAGATAAAAGGTGTATAATGTGTTTTTTATTGTTTGTAATACTTGCTTTAATATTGAAGGGCTTGGTTCATGATTTGATGTTTTATTTTGAGAAACCAAGAGAGTTATAGAGCATTGGTTTGGAACATAATTGTGCACACATTTTTGAGAAGGTTTTCCAATATATGAAAAGGTGTTGTGCTAATCCTTTTGAAGTTGCAAAAGATATTATTTTTGAGATAGGTATTTGAGGGCACATCTTCATCAAGCATTTTGAGGTATGGTGGTTCAACTTTTTATCTAGGTGGTTGTGTTTTGAGAAAGTAATTTTGAGGTGGAGTTAAAAGGGTTGATTGGTGTGCATTGTTGGAAATATTTGACATTAGGGTTTGAGACCTACATGTGCATTATTGTTGAATGAAAGTGGAAACAATTGTATTAGGGTTTGAGACCTACATGTGCTCTATTGTTGAAAGAAATCTGAAATACTTGTGTTAGGATTGAGACCAAGTTTGTACATCATTGTGAAACATTTTGGGCAGTAGTTTGAAAGATATTGAAAGTAATTGTGAAGTGTTTGTGAAGAAGAATTGTGCATTATTGTGGTTGATCTTTGAGAGTAAATTTGCAAGAAAGATAGACCAATTTTGTGAAGCAAAGTTATACACCAGTTTGATTTGATTTGAAAGGGATTTTGCAAGAGGTAGAGATTGGATTAGATGAATGCAAGATTTGTGAATGTGAAGAACATATTGGGTATTTGATAGTGCATATCATTCTCTATATGTTCCAGAGGTTAAATGAATTCTAAGTAGAATATGTTTGAATTACCTAGTTGAAGAAAGTATTTCTGAAAGAGATATAAGCATTTGTTTGTATGCAAGATTTGGAAATATTTGAGCAGGTTCAGTGAGCAGCATTGAGGTAGATTTGAGCAAGTCTTGTGAGAAGACTTGAAGTAACATTGAGGTAGATTTGAGCAAGTCTTGTGAGAAGACTTGAAGCAACATTGAGGTAGATTTGAGCAAGTCTTGTAATGAGGTTTGAGAAGATTTGAAGAGATTTTGAGAATTAGAGTAGATTTGAGCAAGTCTTGATGAGTAAGACTTTGAAAAATTTGTGAGCAGATTTAGAGTAGATTTGTGCTAGCCTTGTAACGAGGTTTGGTGTAGATTTGAGGTAGATATTTGAGATAGAGTGGAGAGTAGGCTTTGGAGAAATAAGAGAAAAATATTGAGAAGGAAATTTGTAAGAGTAGAATTTGAGAGGGGGATAGATATGAATAATAGAAGATAGATTTATGCAAGTAGTAGAGGGATAGAGTTTATGGAGAGAGATAAAGAGAGGATAGAGTTCTCTAGAGAGAGATCCTAAACAAAAGAGGGAATAGAGTTCTCCTATGGAGAGAGATCCACAAACTAGAGCAGAGGGGATAGAGTTCTCCTATGGAGAGAGATCCACAAACCAGAGCAGAGGGGATAGAGTTCTCCTATGGAGAGAGATCCACAAACCAGAGCAGAGGGGATAGATTTCTCCTATGGAGAGAGATCCACAAACCAGAGCAGAGGGGATAGAGTTCTCCTATGGAGAGAGATCCACAAAAGAGGGGATAGAGTTCCATGGAGAGATATCCACAAAGAAAAGGGGATAGAGTTCTCCTATGGAGAGAGATCCACAAACCAGAGCAAAGGGGATAGAGTTCTCCTATGGAGAGAGATCCACAAATCAGAGCATTGGGGATTGAGATCTCCTTTGGATAGAGGTCCATAAACATTGTAATAGGGAATTGATTCCCAAGATATTTGTTGAGAAAATTTAGAAGAAATATTTTCTCCGTGGATGTAACCCACATTGGGTGAACCACGTTAAATTTGTGTCTCTCATGTGTGTGATGATTTGTGCATTGCTTTGATTACTGCTATTGATATTGCAAATTGATAACATTGGATAATATTGTTTGGGAAAGAAAAGTAAAATTTGATCTTATATTGTTCACCCCCCCTCTCAGTATAAGCTTGTGTTCTTCACTATTTTCGGAGTTACAGGGGTCTAAGACAAGGGGATCCCTTATCTCCTTATTTATTCATCCTACTGGTAGAATCCTTGGGAAGAGCTATCAAAGTCAATATTTCTATTATAAGCATCAACCCTGCAAGTGATTCTGATCTAATTTCACACCATTAGTTTGTAGATGATACATTGTTATCCTTCTTGGCTTTGATTCCACAAGCTCATGTGATTAAAGCTATTCTTTTGAACTATGGTAGGCCACAGGGCAAAATATTAGCTTTATAAAAAGTAAGGTTTATTTTTCAACACTCCAATTAGAAGGTAGAGGGAAATTGCTAATATCCTAGGGTGTGTAATTGATTCCCTTCCATTTGTTTACCTAAGAATGCCACTCTTCAAAGGTGAATTCAAAACTTCTTTGTGGGAATCGATGGTGGAAAGAGTCCAAAGAAAACTAGCGGAGTGGAAAGGGGTGCTCTTGAGCTAGGCTGGTAAGGCCCTTCTAGTTAAAACTACTTTACAAAGTATTCTTGTTTATTTTCTTTCTTTATTTAGGGTGCTAGGAATCATTCTTAGAAAATTAGAATAAATTCAATATTTCTTTCTTTGGTCTGTATCTCAAGACAAAAAAAAAGCTTTCCTTAGTAGATTGGGATTAAGTTTGTAGTTGTAAGGATATGGGAGGACTTGGCTTGATGAAAAATGAGTTTAATGAATAGGGCCCTCATAGCTAATCAAGGGTGGAAGTTGATCCAAAATGCAAATACAAACTAGGTAAAAATTTTAAAATCCAAATACTTGGGAAATGGGAATTTTTTTCTGATCCCAGCCTGTGCCAAGGTTCTGCATTCTGATAAAGTGTGTTTAAATATCGAGTACATGTTTTGAATGGTGGTTTTTGGATTCTAGTTAATGGTTAGAGGATCAATTTATAGATAGATAAGTGGGTAGCAGATAGACCTTTAAACTTCATTCATACCTTCTCTTAGGTTGAATTTATCACAACATAGGATTTCAGATCAAGGGTTTGTGATTACTTTGAGATGGTGAATGACAAAAAATATTGGAAACCTCTTTTCTTCCTAGACTGGTCTCAAGATGAGGAATCCACTTGTAAATCCCTTTCAAAATTGCTAAAATTCATTGTTATAGTCTTTGAAGATAAACAAGATAAGCTAGTTTGGGGAGTTGAAAATAATGGATGTTTCTCAGTCAAATCGGTGTATGCACTCCTTGATGATCATGAAGAGGCTTGGTTCTCGGCTAAGAAAATTTGGTGCAAAGGTCTCACACCCAACTGTATATATGTTTTTGGTTGACTGTGTAGGAAAAGTGCTTAATGCTAGATAATTTACAAAATAGAGGTCATAGTTTACCCAACAGATGTTATTTATGTAGGTTGGTGGAAGAATATCCTGAACATTTTTTCTCACTGTGTCCCTATTCTAAAGACATTTCTAAGATGTTGCTTCATCTGGTGGGAATGGATTGGGTTACCCCTAAAGAGCTAAATGCCCATATGGAGCAATGGAGCACTCCCTATTTTCCACCTCATATTTGATCATTCACATCCTTTGTCTTCCCTCATCTATGGTGGTAGATATGGAAGGAAAGAAATTCTAAAGCTTTTAAGAAAACTTCTCATCATTAAAGTAAATTTTCATTAATATTTTCCTTGTTACGATGGAGAATGTTGATCTCCTATCCCTGGATGCAGGGAATGTTGATACGGAATCTGGGATAGAAAAGAATTCGGGTTTTAAATATTCTATTGCTTTGGTCTTGAGAATCCATCAACCCATAACACTAGCACTATTTGGGAACCTCCCCCTCCTAGATGGTTAAAACTAAAATTTTATGGTGCATTTAAAGGTAATCCAAGCCAGGATGGAGTAGGTGGTATTATTAGGGATGCAAAGGGGTAAATTTTATTAGTGTTTGTTGAAAAAATCAGAACCTAAACTAGCCATGCAGTTGAGGCTAGAGCTCTCTTTTAAGGAGTCTTGCAGTTAAAATCTCTAGGATTTAGAAAAGTCATAATCGAAGGTGACTCGCTCAATATCATTAATATGGTTAGAGGGATGCAAACTCTAACTTGGAAAATCTTAAACCTATTGGAGGAAGTGCATAAATTAGCCCAAATATTTAAAATTATCCAGTACCAACATGTGTTTAGGGAGGGTAACAATTTGATCAATTTTTTGGCTAACCTAGGCACCTCTCAAAATGGCATCACAATTTGGAACAGGGAGTTTTTGAAAGTCTTAATCCAACTAGCTAATGATGTCAAAAGAAGGTAATCTACTTGCTTCTTATTTGGAGGCCAGGGTTCAACTCTATTTAAGGGGGATTTCACAATATTTTTTAAAATTTTAGGAACCACCCTCTTTTAAATCCAAACAAGATGATTTTATTTTGGGTTTGAGATGACTGGTTTTATGGCCCTAATCCTCTTGTTTCCAATAGATTATGGGATGACTCTATTTTATTAGGCACCGAATCTAATGGACTCAGCTACTGGGTCTAAAATCCTCTTGAGTTTTGATAGGGTTGTGGATTTTCATTGCCTGATCATCTCTCCAGATGATGGCTTGGTCTTTAAGTAGCTTGGCAGAATGATTTTTGAACTATTTTACTAGGCTCTAAACTAGGCCAATATTTTAGTTTCCTTTATGATGGTTTTCCATTCTCAAATTTTGGTACTTATTTCTAGATCAATTGGGCAGGAAGCCCATTTAAATTTATAGTTTTAACTTTTTTGTGGTCATTTTATGTTTAATTTGCTTCACTTTGTATGCCAAACTCTTTCTCAGTTGGGCGACATTTCAATTTTTAAATTTTAAATTATGTTGATGTAAGTGTTGCCCGGGTTTGCCTGGGTGTAGCCCCTTTTTATGTTGATGTTCATTGTCACTCTCTTAGTGACTAGTTTCTCTTTGTAATAGGTTTGGAGGTCCTTTCAAAACTCCTTCATCCACCTAATCAAAAAAATAAAGTAAAATTAAAGTAATGAAAAGCATGATTCATTTTGTAAATGACAAATACACAATCCTAAATTTGAACATTATCATATACAGTTTTTAATAAAAATTATAAATAAATAAATAAAAATCTTAAATTTATTTTTAATTGGTTATATGCAATTGAAATGGTCCCAACCTAATTAAATTATAATCACAAGGTGGTATTATGCATGTATTGGTTATATGGGATTAACATGGACCCACTTATACTACATCATGACCACAAAATGGTATTGTAATTATATATATGTTATGCTTGGCAAGATTCAAATAGTGTAATTCAAATCTTAAGAGCTTAGGGGATTGGAACTCTTGTCCAAGTGATTGAACCAGAATCATCTACAAAGTGGATACATGAATGGAAGGAAGTAGTAGATTTGGGGCTTCAAGGCCAAGAGGCACACCAATGGGAAGAATATGTGGAGAGGCTTAAATTTAGACATATCAAGTTGCAAGAGGAAGTTGATCAATTATTTTGGATAAATAATGGGACTAGGGGGGAGTAGACTCCAAAATTATGGTATAAGACTCTATTGTAATATAGGAACTATGATTCAACATGGTGGTGGAAGCCACTCTAGAAGAAAAAATCCACATTGAATACAAGACTAGTCCTATGGCTTGCCATGAAAAAAGGTTCTGACACGGGAGATACTATAGAAAAGGAATTTGAATAATCTAGGAAGGTGTCATTAATGTAAGCTAGACAATGAAATAATTTATCATTTGTTGGTAGCTTTCTCTTTTACCAGACGGGATTGGAAGGAGATTATTGCATAGTTAAAGCTTCCTATAGGTGTTAGAAATATTGAGTCATCATTGATGTCAAAGGTGCATGGTATTCAAGGCAAAAATGTTCTTCAAGGATGATAAGTTTATAAAGAGAAGTACAAAGGTTGGGACAAAGGTTTGACATATTTAAATCAAAGGATTTAAATATATAAGAGTTTAAAATTTGAATATTTTAATATTTAAATCATATTTTTAAATATTATAACCTAAAGTGTTTGAAAAAATTAATTCACCAACATCTTTGGAGAAGATATAAAGTCGAAGGCAAAAAAAAAAGATCCAACCTCCTTATTGAAGACAATGGGAAACGTATAAATATAGGACATCATTTCACCTTTATTGTGTGCATGGAATCGATTTATCCTTGTGGTGAGTGCGAGTGGCAGAGAGAGGAGAAAAGCAACAAAAAATTAGGCAATGAAAGACAAGGATAAATATCAATTTTACCCCTTTGATTCCATCCGTTGGGGTAGCCTAGTGGATGTCTTTCTTGCATGGAGCGTTGTTGTGTAGGAGGTTAAGAGGTTGAATTTGGTTGACGTTGTTTTACTGAAGAGTGAAGGTAAAATTATGAAGGATCTATATATTATTTTTGTGCCCTTGGTTCCATCCGTCAGGGTAGTCCAGATGGTTGCCTAGCTTGTGTGGAAGCACTATTGTGCAGGAGGTTAAGGGATCAAATCCCTTCGATGTTGTTTTGCTATGGTTTTAATGTTTGAGGGAGCACAAAGACAAGGATAAATATTTGGGTGCCCTTTTAGATTTCATGTGATGTGGTAGCACAGCTAGTCACAAGTGCTTGTGAGAGCGTTGCGCTTCGAGAGGACAAGGGATCGAATCTCAGCACGGTTGTGCAAGGTATTTAAAGTTTTACATAATAAAATTTAATTAAAGGAGAAATAAGGGTTATAGTGCTAGTGTAGAATTATATTTTTGCATATTAAATAAAGGAGAGATATAAGGATTGTGATGTTGGTATAAGGTTTTATTTTTGAAAATTAATAAAAGGGGATGTAAGGGTTTTAGTTGTCAATAAAGCTTTACAATGTGAGTTTCAAAAATGGAAATATAAGGAGAATTTTAAGTTTTATTGTGTATGTTTTTGATAAGGGATTTTAAAGTGATTGATTTGATATTTAATCAAGAAATGGAAAAGAGAATTGTTAAACATATTTTCAAGAGACAAACAAAAGGAAAATTATTTTTGTCAATACAGGTTTGGAAAGCTCATACAAAAGAATACCATCATCATTAAGGTAGATTTTGAGGTATGGTGATTTAATTCCTTTCTCAAAATGGTTTTGTTTGAGGAAAATATTTTTGTTGTCATATAGTGGGAGGTATAAGGAATTATTGGATGTGCATTGTTTTTGTTTAAAATTTGAAGGAAATGGGTAAGCTTTATAGATCATATTTGAAAGAAAATTTGTGCATTATTCATGATTGATTTTAGGAGTAGATGAGAAGGACAAATTTGTGCATTGTGATTGGTTTTGAAGTGAATGTGGAAATAAGAAAAATAGTAGTCTTACACAAATAGAAGGGTTGTTTAAAACAAGTGAAAGTGTCATAGTGCAAGGATAGTGTGAAAGGATTCAATTGAAAAGAAGGACATCTTCAGCTATCTACAAAAGGGAAGAAAATGTGCAAATCAGCAATTACAAGGTCAGTTATCGAGTACTAGACTATATCTACCTTTCAATGTAATAAATATGATACATGTGAAAGCGACGGACTTAATGAATGTGAAGAAGATATTGGGAATTTGATTGGTGCATATCATTATCTATATGTTCATGAAGATAAAATAATTTTGGGTAGAATATTTCTAAATTGCTTTAGCTGAGGAAAATACATTGAATAATAGGTGAAGAACTTGATGACATCATTATGCAAGATTTAGAATAGATGAGGATTGTTTGTATACAAGTTGTGGAGCATATTTGAGTAGGTTTTGTGAGCAAGTTATGGAGTAAATTTGAGCAGGTTATGGAGCAAATTTGAGTAGGTTTTGTGAGCAGGTGTTTGGAGCAAATTTGAGTAGGTTTTGAAGCAGATTATGGAGTATATTTGAGTAGGTTTTGAAGCATATTATGGAGTAGATTTGAGCAGGTTTTGGAGCAGATTTGAAGCAGAGTTTGTGAGTAAGTTTATGAGCAAGATTTGAGGACATACCCGAGCAAAGTGTTGACCAGACTTGAGAGAGGGGATTGGTGTCTCCTATGGATTGGTTTCCATGAACCAGAGCAAAGGGGATTGGTGTCCATGAACTTGAGAGGGGATTGTTGTCTCTTGTGGATTGGTGTCCACTAACTTGAGAGGGGATTGGTGTCTCATGTGGATTGGTGTCCACGAAATTGAGAGGGGATTAGTGTCTCCTATGGATTGGTGTCCACAAACATTGTAATAAGGGATTGGTGTCTCATGTGGGTTGGTGCCCAACAAATTTATTGAGAATTTTATAAACAATATTTCTACATGGATGTAGCCCATATTGGGTGAACCACATTAAATCTGTGTCTCTCATATGTGTGATGATTTGTGTATTGTTTCATTACTGCATTGATATTATTGTTATTATCATTTGGATTGAAAAGTAAAAAGTTTTATCTTATACTATTCACCCCCCTCTCAGTATAAGCTTGTGTTCTTCAATAGGATGTTAAGAAGACTCCCTAAGAGAGTGTTTGAAATTATGTATTGAAAATAGGTCATACAAAGGTTTTATAGCTTTCCCACTATTTGTGTCATGGGGAGTATGGATATCAAGGAACATAGAAATATTTTAGTATGAGGAGAAGCCTACATGGCATGTCTCCTTCCAAATCATCAAATTTTTTAGTAAATATAAGTTTTTAATAGTACCAAAGGTAATCAAGCAAATTATGCCTCAAAAAATCAACAAATTAAGGGTCTAGGGATTTTTGATGGGGCTAGTCAAGGGGTACCTGGAGTTTTTAGGGTGAGAGGATTACTATATATTACTAACTTTCATTACTTCAAATTCAAGGCTAAACTAGGAGATGATTCCAATAATTATGCTGAAATAACAACACTTAAATTATTGGTTCAATTGGAAGAATCAAAAGGAATATAGAAATTTTAAATTTATGAAGACTCACATGTGGTGATAAACTAGATGCTTGGTACTTTTAGGATCAAAAAAATGGCTCTACAACTCATGTTCTCTAAAATAAAAAAAACTATGGGTGAAGTGAAGATTTTACATTCAGGCATATTTATC
The DNA here is from genome assembly GCA_028583015.1 of Wollemia nobilis. Lineage (NCBI taxonomy): Eukaryota > Viridiplantae > Streptophyta > Pinopsida > Araucariales > Araucariaceae > Wollemia > Wollemia nobilis. The sequence continues at coordinate 603,912 of JAQPPZ010017258.1, forward strand.
AAGAACTAAATAGGGAAGCAAATGATCTCGCAAAGGAGGGGGCTAGTAATTGAACCAAGTACATGCTTAGTACAGAAATTCAAATATGGCTATTCACAATAGTTGGTTTGTATTTCTACTTGGGGGATTTATCCACTTCAACCAAAACATGTAGATCCAAATTCCATACCACATATTAAATATTTGTCATGTTAATAGTGAAATATTAGTCTCCAGTTTGGTATGTTTATATATTTCTTAACGGGGATAATTATAGCAACTTTCTAAAAACTTAGAAGTCATTGTTTTAAAGGTTATCGGGTGATAATATGGGAATGTACCTAAGGATAAAACTATCTATTGGAGATAACTAGCTATGATGTATAAGCAACTTGATTTTTAGGTTACTATTGAAGTTTTGAAGAAATGTCTAGAGGCATCTGAAGAATGTAATTTCATATTTTCTTACTATAAATTTGATCCATTATCAAGAACAATATTTATTAATAATTATGTTATAGTGCTTATTCATCATATACTTAACAACTTTTAAGATGATATTTACTACCCACTTTTTAATGGAATTTTAAGTATTTTTTCTCCTTTGAAACATGCTAAGATAAATAGTTTTATTAAAAGCTAGTTTTTTTAATTTAATAATAAATAATAATTAATATATAAGACATTTTATACAATTATAATGAAAATAAACTTTACTTTTTATATTCTATAATAATATTTATTGAAAAATATCATTATATTATATTTCATTTCTGAAGCCATTTATTAGTTCAAGAAGACCTTTTGCATTTGGGTTGGAATCAAATATTTCAATCCACTTCAACATGAATATTATCACTAACATTAATAATAGTTTAGTAATATATATTTACTTTTATTAAATAGCTTCATGCATAAAAACTTTTACTAAACTCAATATTTGTTTTATGGAATATGTGGGGATGTTCATGTTCTTTGTTTTTTTTTACAATTGATTATATGGGATTGACACTAGTCCCACTTCTACTACATCATAAGAATATAGTGGTATTATAATAGCTTGACAATTATGTATGGATTATTTATCAAAATTTAACCTAAGTCTTTTTCTTGAAAGTTTAGGTAGTGAAATAATTTTTTATTTTTTTTGTGTAATTAGCTCACCCACACACACAAGACCATGGTTTGAACATGTGTCTCCTAAAAGAGAATCAAAAACTTAAACAATCGAATTCATATCATTTAATCTTTTTAAGGTTCATCTATAAAATTTGAACCTTGATTTGGAGTGTGAAATTCCTCACTCAATACTACTTGTTCTAAACCCCATGGGCTCTCATGCTTCTTGTTAGTACATGTGCTTACATCATTAATTTAGATTTTTCCTTTGCCATCACCCATATTTAATAGGTGTATAGTGATGAATTTGATCCAAAATTTTATGTTTTATCAATGGCATTTAAATGCAACCCATAAGCAACTTACCATGATTACCATGACATTGAATGTCGATGAAGCTAAATGGATTTTTGAATTTATGTAAGATGAGAAAAATACAAAGGGGTAATGACAATTCCTCCACATTAATTGAAAAAGTGTGTTGATAACTCTAATTCTAATGTTGTTTTCAGAAACCTAAGTGTGTCATTAACTTATATAGATGTTTGTATTAATGGAGAGAGGGAGGTGAGTTTGTTATCTGTAATTTCTAATCCAAGTTGTAGGATTAGTTATCATATTAAAAGTTAATTGATGAACTCAAGAATATTTTGAATTTATAAAGTCTTTTGTAAGATTGCAAAAAATAAAGTCATGTTAAAAATCAAATATGTTTAGATATATGTTAAAGTGAAATATATTATGTCACTATTACAATACTCAATATCAATATTTTGATATTAAAATTATCTCAAATATTAACTCACTATATATATATATATATATATATATATATATATATATATATATATATATATATATATATATAACAAAATTAAAATTAAAATATTTACAATCATATAATTAAATACTCTTTACACTTCAAATTTTAATTAATAATTTTACATATTTTTGTATATCCTAGGATAACCTAATGAAAATGGGTTTTCATGGCCTCTCACAATGTGTTCTATGTAAAAAGAAGGAGAGTATAGACCATATCTTGGGATACTACTCAATAGTCTAAGAACTATGGCAATGGATTCTTAATATATTTGGTAAATACATGGTGATAAAGGGTAGAACTAAAGAATGGTTAAAGCAATGGCAAAGAACTTTTAAAATTGAGGCATTAAAAACAATCCGAGATACATCAAAATATACCATAGTGTGGACTATATGGGTCGAAATAAAAATAAGAATATTTAAAAGAAAGGAAAGCATTTTAGAGGTATTGAAAAGGAATATTTGTTTAGCCATGGAGGAGTCTAAACTAGCCCTCTCAACTCACCCAATACCTAATCTTGAAGCAAATATCCTTGATAGATGGATCCAAGTCATCATTGGGAATTATGATGGTGAGTATAAGAGAAACAAAAAGAAGACAAAAATATAAAGTGGAAACCACTAAAATTAAAGATGGTCAAATTGAATTTTGATGGAGCTTTTAAAGGAAATCAAGGACCAGCAAGAGGAAGAGGAATAATAAAAAATAATAGGTATTATATTTTATCACATTATGCTTTCAGTACTGGATTTAATACAAATAATGAATTTGAAGCTTAGGCACCTTTAAAAGGATTAAAACTATGTAGACAAATGAAGTGGAACAAAGTATGGATAGAAGGTGATTTACTAATAGTAATAAATGCAATTTTGAATAAAGCAAAGGCTCCATTGTGGAAATACAAGATCTTGCTCCAAAGTTTGAAGAAATCAAGTTTACACATACATTAAGCGAAGGGAAGGGAACAAATCTATAGATAAGCTAACCAATAGAGGATCGTGAAGTTAAATTTTATTTTCCATGGTTATAGGAAGTAGTAAGTTTAGGTGAAGCTAACAAAAAAATCTTAAAGGAGCAAATTTGAAATAATGTTTTAGAGGATTAGAAAATGTTGCAAAGTATCTATTTATAGATCAATACATTGGAGAAAACTAAGAGTCCAGATTTGATAAAGTGGACTATGATTTCATGAAGAAGTAAAATTTTTGTATGTTGAAGTAGAAGAAGATGATATCTTATGAGCTTCATTTTTGAATAGATTATTTGAGTTGTTGGTCGGATTATGTAATAGAGTATGGATTAGAACTTTCAAATTTTTGAGACAGCCAAACTATTTACTAAATTAATACTATTATGATTTGTTAAAATGTCATTATAATATAAATGAGATTGATTTCATAACTGATGGATTTTTCATGATTAATGTTAATTGAAATGCATAGGATAAATTCCATAAGATCGGATATAATATAGCCACAAAATAGTAAGATCAAGATAATGATGTAAGTAGAATAATATGAAAAAATTAATATGTATATCAAGGCTTATAATATATCAAATAACATTCATTAATAAACAACAATATGAATGTAAATAGCTTGAATCATACATGTATAAAGCATGTAGCACAACTTACAATATTAATTTCTCAAAATGTATGCAATCTTTATTACTCCACTTTCTCTTACAAATATAACACTTGATGATGAATATATGATCTTCTATGATATTATATTCTGATCTGATATTCTGATATATGATATTATCTTCCCACTATGGAGTATTATATAGCCATAGTAGATTGACTCTTTGGATACTTGACTATTCCTTTCCATATGCCAAGTCTCGTGACTCTTGGCTTCTCTACTTGACACTTGCATACACATGACTCTATCTTGTATGCACACCTAGACATGACTCTTCACTATGCACACTCTAATCTAAATATATTTGTGCACTCTTACATATAAGACACTTGTGCACATAGACTCATATTACACTTGCACACATACTTACATGACACTTGTGCATTTCCTACACATTACACAATTACATAACACTTGTGCATTTCCTGCACATTATTACATTACATAAAATATTACTCACACTCTAAACTAAGACTCAACCCTAATCTAATATTTACAAGATGTACCATGAAGGTACCATGGGGGTACATTAGCATGTACCAAATAATATAATATACTCCAACACCCCCTTGTATTACATTATTTGGTTATTGAAGACTTTAGTCTTCAATCATGGTCTTCATTCTTCAAGTGACCTTACAATGCAAGTGATCTTTATCTTGATCTCCATCAGGTTCTTATTCTTGCTTGAATTTATCTTTGGATTCAGCTTCATGTTCTTTAGTCTTTGTAGCTTCAATATTACAAGTCTCTTGAACTCTCTTATAGTCATCAAATTCTTGCATAAGAATCTTTTCTTTTCCTTTGTCTTTAGAATCATATGATTCTTTCTTTTCCTGTATAGAAACTTCTAAACATTCACTTAAAGCATCATAATAAATTCCTGAGTTATATGAACTTGGTTTATCAATATTGCATGAAGAATGAAATATCTTTTCTAGAAATGATTCATCTACTTTTATTTTCTTCTTGAGAAATTCAATCAACTCCTTTTGTTTCATATTTTATTCTTTATAAAACTTAAGTGTAAGCAATGCCATATACATTATGCTACCAATATCTAAAGATATATTAATACTATATTTTCTATCATCAATTGTTTCAATAATTCTTGCATGTAAATAGCATTCAAATATTTCAAAATTTTCATTTATAGCTTCACTATAATTAACTTTGAGACCAAATCTATTTTTCCTTCAGATTTTTCAAGCAAATTTTTTATCCCAAATTTTATGACATCTACTTTTTCTTTTCGTATCATGGACTCCATATTGTTATCCATTAAATTTGTAGATTTTAATTCCTTTGAGGTAGGCTACCTTATAACTCCTAGGTTTCAAGAATTTCAAAGTTTCTAAACTAAATCCTATGAAGTAGTAATCCTTATATCTCCCTAATTGTTAGAAACTAAGAAATAAGAATTTTGTAAATTTATTTTTTCCTAAGTTTGAAGTAGAACTCCTTTTGACTCCCAAATTAATTAATTTGCAAAAATTCAATAATCTTCTATTTTCAAAAAATTAAATAAATTTTAAATCTAGAAAATTATCTAATAAATCAAAAACTTACAACTCCAACTTTGTAAGAAAAAGCTTTAACTTTCTAAACAACTCTTATTTTTTTAATTCTCTTATCACTCCTAATTTCAACTTTAATAAATTTGTAATAAATAAATCTCTAGCTTATTACTCCTAAAAGTTAACAAACTAAGTCACTTCTTATCTCTCCAACTAAATTAATTATTTATCTAATCATCACCTTATAACTCAATGTTAATAAAACTTTATGAAACCCTAAAAATTTAAATTTACCTTAGCCAATCTTACGCACGCTCATATCTTCATTCTATTGTAAAATCTAATATGAATGCCTATTCTAATGCATGCAAAGGGTCTTAATAATCTTGGATGAACTATTGCATGTTTCTCAAATGAATTGAGATGAAATGTTTTAGCTTCGACATGTAGAGGAGACATTATAATCTAGGATGGTGTTCTCATTACTAACGTGTCATTCTGCTGAGTTCTACACTTAGGAGAGTTACAATGCACTTAGCACTTAAGTCCACTTTAATGCCAAAGCTTTACAAAACAATTAGTGTTTCTTTCGTTATGTATTCGTCTAACGTATTACCTTCTCTTGCATACCAAATGCTTCACTTTATCTATCATGTTTCAATCCAGAATGATGCTACCTCATGTTGTTGTGCATTGCCTAACACTAAGGAATGCTTTAGTTAGAAGCTAAGCCATAATACATAGCTTTATTTCCCTTGTTTTCCTTGTCCATAGTGTCGTCTATTTTTTTAGCCCTTATCAGGTGCTTGTGAATAGAGTGCTATTGAATATGAAGGCTTTATTTCCTACTTCTATCATTGTCCAGGCTCTTTTAAATCCAAAAAACTTAGGACGGTAATTGTTGCTTGGTGTTCAAATGCTAATTGAAGTTCAAGCATTGATTGTAGTTCGGGTGCTAACCTAATGTCCAGGCATTGTTCAAAGGTTGTGCATTAATTTTATGTCCAATAATTGTCCAAAATATATCCACTAACTTGATGTCTACGTATTTTCTAAAATGTTTTTCAATGTTGTCTACATGCACCATTACTCACACCGCTTCAGAATGATGTTACATAGGATGTTGTTCTATGTGCTTCATAACTCTTTTTGCTCCACCTTTAATATAGATGTCTCTATTCCTCCTAGTGTGACTTTAATTCAAATGGCTCTGGCCTTTATTCTACGTTGCCTTGAGTCCTATGGCTCCTTTCTTCCTTACATTGCTTAGAGTTGAATATTTGCTTTTTCCTTTGCCATTCTTGCGTTTAGATTCCTCTCAAAGAACTAATTCTTTTACATGTATCACCTCGGGCCTCTTTCTAATCCAAATTTTATTTCTTATATTTGATGAGTGTGCAGTCTTCTTTGTATGTTGTTTGGTTAGTTTTCTTTTGTATAAAAATGTTGAATGTTGGTTGTTTAATCTCTTTAGCTTCTATATTGACTACACTCGTCTGATTGTATCCTTTTATCTAAATATCTTCTTGCTTTTTGCACTTTAGAATCTTCTTCACTGAATCTTTATATGGCTGCCAATGTCAAGCCTATTGTCAAGGTCAATATCTAATGACATGAATCTTTTTGCAATTTCTTTTCTTTGTCATGGTTTGTCTTCGAGACTTGAATCCACTATCTTTTATGTTAAGGTTTATCTTCAAGACCTAAAACCATAATATATTGAAACTTTAATTAATATTTTCTTGATGAAAGCTTACTTTAATATAGATATATCTTTCTAATATATCCTTCTCTTGTTTTGCTTTCTCTTGCACTAATAATATGAAATTCTTCTCTATCTGTTGTAGGAAGCTTTCCACTCTTCCAACAAGCTTCCCACTCTTTTGACGATCAATATTTGCTGCAAGTGCCTTAGGTTGCACCTAAGAACTCCAAATGTTGTCAAGGTGAATTTGATATCCTTTTTTATTCTATAAATGTCAAGGGTTGTCTATGTCCATGAATAATCAATTATCTTAAAGTTGATTCACCCTCCAATATATGAGTCCTTGTCTTCAATGGTTATAATTATGGAAAGACTATAGATGAGTCTTGGTCTTCAATAGTTATTCTGCAACCGTGGAAAGACTCTATAGTTGAGTCCTAGTCTTCACTAGTTGTTCCTTTAATCGTGGAAACACTTTAGTATTTCTAATTACTATGATCTTACAATAGATTTGAGGTCTAACTCCCTTTAAAGTAGACAGACTCTAAATCAATTTTATCAAACTGGATAAAATCGATTTTTTATGCAACTAAATAAATTCAACCTGTGCAAGAAACTACTTGCAGTAGCTTTGATACCATTGATGTTTTTTTAAATCTTAATGTTAATGTAAAACTCACAAGATAAATTCCACAAGATCAAATATAATATAACCACAAAATAGTAAGATCAATATAATGATGTAAGTAGAATAATATGAGCAAATTAATATGTATATCAAGGCTTATAATATATCAAATAACATTCATTAATAAACAACAATATGAATGTAAATAGCCTTAATCATACATGTACAAAGCATGTAGCACAACTTACAATATTAATTGCTCAAAATGTATGCAATCTTTATTACTTCACTTTCTCTTACAGATCTAACACTTGATGATGAATATATGATCTTTTATGATATCATATTCTAATCTGATATTCTGATATATGATATATTGATATTTATGATAATATTCTCTTCCTACTGTGGAGTATTATATAGATATAGTAGAATGACTCTTTAGATACTTGACTATTCATTTCCATATGCCAAGTCTCATGACTCTTGGCATAGTAGAATGACTCTTTGGATACTTACTATTCATTTCCATATACCAAGTCGCATGACTCTTGGCTTCTCTACTTGACACTTGCATACACATGACTCTATCTTGTATGCACATCCAAACATGACTCTTCACTATGCACACTCTAATCTAAAGATACTTGTGCACTCTTCCATATAAGATACTTTCGCACATAGACTCGCATTACACTTGCACACATACTTACATGACACTTGTGCATTTTTTACACATTACACACTTACATAACACTTGTGCATTTTTAGCGCATTATTACATTATATAAAATATTACTCACACTCTAAACTATGACTCAATCCTAATCTAATATTTACAAGATGTACCATGAAGGTACATTAGCATAAAATAGGACTCAACATTAATCTAATATTCATAAGATTACCATGAAAATACATTAGCATGTACCAAATAATGTAATATACTCTAACAATAACTCATTAAATAATAAAATATTTTTTATTGGTTATTTGAGATTAAAATGAATTTCACTTGTCTAATATAATTACCCATAGTTTAATTATTATGCATATATTACCTATAGTTTAGTTATTATGCATATATTTTTTGATAAGATTTAATCATAAACTAAACCATTTATTATAGTTTTTATGGTTGCACTTATACTTTAGGAAGGAAACTAATTATGCTAAACCATTTATTATAGTTCTTGTGATTGCACTTATGCTTTAGGAAGGACAATAACTATGATAATGTGAAGTTTTAAAAATATTACTCTACTAAGATGTAGACAATGCTGACTAGCGAAGTCTTATATATATATATATATATATATATATATATATATATATATATATATATATATATATATATATATATATATATATATATATATATATATATATATATATATATATATATATATATAACTATGCTAAACCATTTATTATAGTTCTTGTGGTTGCACTTATTGTGAATATCGTATTCTCATTAAAACAAAATAATTGAAATACATGGTTTATATAGTGGCCCTAATGTTGTTGGAGAAAATAAAGGGCATACAAAACAATTTTTATTCAAACTCTCTAACTCCTATGCCGATTGCTTGCCGATAGTTGCTTTGCCGTCCACCCTAGCCGCCTGTCGTCCAACCATGGTGAAAGGTGGGGTAAAATATGGTTTAACTGCCAACATTCTCCCCCTTAAAGTTGAGAGGACTGACTATACAATCTCTCAGCTTTATATATTGAGCTTTAGCCATGCCTTTGGTGAAGATGTCTGCAATGTTGTCCAAAGTGCTGCAATGTTTAAGCTCAACGATCTGGTGCTCCACCATGTCTCGGATGAAGTGATACTTCATATCAAAATATTTTGATCTGCTATGGTGGATTGGATTATATGCCAACTGAATGGCACTCATGTTATCACAATACAATCTAGTAGGACCACTTTGTCTTTCTCCAATCTCTTCAAGGACTTTTCTCAACCATAGGGCTTGAGTACTAGCATATGTGATGGCTATATACTCAGCCTCAGTAGATGACAATGCTACAACAGTCTGCTTCTTGGAACTCCATGTAATTAGTCCTGATCCTAGACTAAAATAGTTCCCTGATGTAGATTTCCTATCATCTATATTGCTGCCCCAATCACTATCATTGAAGCCAACTAACTTGACAGAATTACATTTGTGGTAATGGATTCCAAAATCCAATGTACCTTTTACATATCTTAGAATTCTTTTAGTTGCTTGTAGATGCAGCTCAGATGGACTAGCCATAAACCTTGAAACTAGAGAAACAACATATTGTATATCAGGTCTTGTGTTGGTGAGAAACATCAAACTCCCAACCATGCTCCTGTAAGTGGTCATGTCAACCTTTGGTGCTCCATCATCCTTGCTCAATTGGATCCCATGTCCAGTTGGAGTTGCAACCGATTTGTACTGCTCCATGGCAAATTTCTTGATCATGTCTCGAGCATACTTGTGTTGACATATGAAGATCCCTCTATTTGATTGATGAACTTCCATGCCTAGGAAGTATTGCATTAAACCAAGATCTTTCATCTCAAACTGTTTCATCATGGAGTGTTTGAACTCCATATTTATTTTTGTGTTACTACCCATAAATATTAGATCATCCACATACAAACAAACTATGAGAATGTCTACACCATGCTTTAGGTAGTAAAGAGTAGGTTCACTTTTGCTTCTAGTGAAACCATACTCGTTGAAATAGTCATCAATGCGAGAGTACCAAGCTCTTGGTGCTTGCTTGAGGCCATAAAGTGTTTTTTTCAATTTATAAACAAGGTTCTCCTTACCTTGTTCTTGAAAGCCTTGAGGTTGTTGAACATAAACCTCCTCAGTCAAGTACCCATTTAGAAAGGCACTTTTCACATCCATGTGTTGAATGTTCCATCCTTTGTGGGCAGCTAAGGAAAGAACGGATCTGATTGTTTCCTGTCGTGCAACAGGAGCAAAGGTTTCCTCATAGTCAATGCCAAATTTTTGAGTAAAACCTTTTGCTACAAGTCTCACCTTGTGCCTCTCAATGCTTCCATCAGCATTGAATTTGGTCTTGTAGACCCATTTACATCCAACACATTTTTTTCCTTTGGGCAGCTTTACTAGCTCCCAAGTATCATTATTTTTTATAGAGGTTATCTCCTCTTTCATGGCTTCTTGCCATACATTATGAGTACAAGCCTTCTCATAGCTAGATGGTTCTAGTTGTGCACTAGTTAATAAAGCATAATTAACTACATCTCCCTTAGGATCTTGGGAGTCATCATCCCCATACATATGCAAATTTTCAAGTTTCGTACAAAACTGAATTCATTTCACTAGCTTGGCTTCTAGTGTATCTTTTCTAGAAATTTTGATCCAACATTTGAAAATATGGATGATGTTGTAATGTTCTTTTTCCTCTTGATGGAGAATCAATGTCCATCGGTGAAGAACTTACTGATCGTTGTGGAGAAGGACTTGGAGTGGCGGTTGATGTACTTGATGTAGTACTCCTGCTTGGGCTTGGAGGGGGTGTGCCTTTGTTTTTCTTGGGAGGCACCTGTTGTATTTGTGAAGAACTTACATCTTGGGATTCATCATCAATAAAAATTCTTTGATGACCCCATTCTCCCCCTTCATCAAAAATTACATCCCTGGAAAGTACAATTTTATGTGTCTTTGGATTGTAGAGTCTATAGGCTTTGGTAGACTCACAATACCCTACAAAAATACAAGCTTGAATTTTGGGATCAAGCTTCTTCCTTTTCTCATCAGGAATGTGTGCATATGCTAAAGAACCAAAAACTTTGAAATGCTTTACATTTGGTTTCTTTCCATACCACCCCTCATAAGGAGTGATGCCATCTAAACTAGAAGTCGGACTTCTATTTAGAATGTATACACTGGTTCTTACAACATCAACCCAATACATATTAGTTAAATGCTTAGTCTGAAGCATTGTTCTCGCCATCTCGACTATGGTGCGGTTCTTTCTCTCTGCCACACCATTCTATTGTGGGGTATAGGCAGTGGTGAATTGCCTTTTGATCCCACTTGCTTTACAATATTTTAAAAATTCTTTTGAGGAGTACTCGCCTCCTCGATCTGTCCTAAGACACTTTACATAAAACTCACTTTGTTTCTCTACATTGTTTCTGAAATCTATGAAGCAATCAAAAGCTTCATCTTTATGTTTCAAGAAATAAATCCAGCACATCCTAGAGAAATCATCTATGAAAGTGAGAAAATAGGAATTGTTTTCGATACTCTTTGTCTACATTGGACCACAGATGTCCGAATGCACTAACTAAAGTGGATAGCTGGCCCTCCATGCTTGTCCTCTTGGAAACTTAGACCTGGAGTGCTTTCCCAAAGCACATCCTTCATAGACCTCCTTATGTTCATTGATTTTGGGAAGTCCTGTCACCATAGCTTGAGAAGTTAACAATTTCAAGCTAGCAGAATTTAGGTGACCATATCTCAAGTGCCAAAGCACACTTGGATTTACAATAGCAATATTTGCAAGTTGAGCTCCCCCTGGTTCTCCAAACTTGAGGGGAAATAACCTATTCTTGGTCATTGGTACCTGTGTGATGACACGATTACAATTGTTTTTATCAAAAATGACACATTTTCCTTCATCAAAAACAAGTTTGTAATTCTTCTCCATCATTTGCCCAACGCTTAGAAGATTGTGTTGGAGCTTTGGAGTGTAGTAGATGTCATTCACTTTCTTTATGCCTTCTTTCGTTGGAACCTCCATGGCTCCAATGCCTTCAACTTGCAAAGCTTTATCATCCCCTAACTTGATGCGGGATTTATAAGTGGAATCTAATGTAGCAAAGAGTTCTTCTTTGCCACTCATATGGTTGGAGCAACCAGTATCCAAAATCCATGTATCATTTAGATTTTGTTCTGATTGTCCATATGAAAGAAAAATATTAGAGGTTTCATCTTCTTCACCATAATTTCCATATTGATTGTTGCTGCCTTGAGAAGATTTTGACCAACAATCACGAGCAAAGTGACCTGGTTTGCCATAGTTAAAACAAGCCTTTTTGGATTTGTCACCTCCTCGCCCTTGATTTCCACTTTGACCTGGATTTCCACCTCTATTTTGGTTTTCGCCTCTGTTCTGATTTCCTCCTCTACTGGGATTGCCTCCTCTGTAGTTGCCTCTGCCTCTACCTCTTCTCTGACCTCTGCCTTGACCTCTTCCACGTCCTCTTCCAGCACCCTCATTGGATGTGAAGGCTTTATCATCGCCTCCATAACTTGTTGAAGGAGATCCCTGTAATCTCTCTTCATGAGACATTAACGAACCGATTAATGCATCAAAAGTTAAAGTGGAAAGGTCTTTTGACTCTTCTATGATTATGGCTATGTGATTCCAACCTTGAAGAAGTGTTCGCAACACTTTCTTTACAACTATTTCAGGTTTAATTTCCTCGCCAAGAGTAACCATTTTATCGACAACTGCTTTTACTTTGATGCAGTAGTCACCAAATTTTTCGTCTTCTTTCATTTTGAGATTTTCAAAATCTCGTTTCAGGGTTTGAAGCCTCACTTGCTTCACCTGATCACTTCCCTGGAATCCGTCTTTCAAAGCTTTCCATGCAGCTTGTGCAGTTGTACAAGCGGCTATTCTAGGGAATATACTCTTCTCCAATGCTGCTTGGAGATGATAAAGAGCAAAAGAGTTGCTCTTTTGCGCTTCTTTCTTTGTTTTCTTATCTGCGACACTTAATGTTGTCCAATATGTGGGTTCGGTGTAACCCTCTTCAATTATGTCCCACAATCCCTTGCCTATGAGTAAGGTCCTCATTTTGATGGACCAATACTCATAATCATACCCATTGAATTCTGGAATAGGTAGATTGTTATGTGAGGCCATAGCTGCTATAAACTAAAAAAACACTCCTTTTATTTCTCTATTACAATAAAGCACTCTGCTTTTCAAAGAAAGAAGAAAGAAGAAGAAGAAGAAATTACAAATTGAGATCAAATCTGACTTGATTCACCCTTTCACTGATAGCTTGTTCTTCTTGCTGGGGCGCTTCTATCACTTGATTCACGAAGTTGTCTGCTACTTGTTCTTCGTCGTCACTAATCAAGATTATCTCTGGTGATTCTAGTTCTAGTATTTCAATGGAGTCATCATTGCTGAATTGTGGATTTACTGGATCTTGTGGTGCAGATTCCGACTGCTCAAATATGCTACCAAAAGAGTTATCTTTAGAGTCTGCCTCGTATCCTGAGTCCGGATGTCTCTGTTGGGCTATTACTGCGTTCTGCAATTGACTAAACACAGTATGTAGTCCATAAGTTCACACTTTTTCATCAAACCCTTCGACGTTTTCTCTTACCAAAAGTGCACAGAGGGCATGATAACACCCTGTGGATCGTATCATGAATTTTTGCCCTTTAATGTACCTTTTCAAGTTTTCTATTCTCTGTCTCAGACTTTTACAAAGAAATTTTTAAGCCTCTTAGGCTTTTTTACACAATATTTCCTCTTAGGAAATCTCTATTTGCCTTCCCATAAAAGTTGCAATTTTTTTTTTTATAAAACCTTATTAAAGTATTAATTAATAATCAAGTAAATATTTAATTAAAACATTTTAAAAAATATTTTAAAAAATATTTAAACTAAATTATTAATTAAGTTAATAAGTTAAATAATTTTTTTCAAATATAATGAAAAATTAAACAAGGGGGGCTTTTAAAAATTTTTAGATCTGTCGGGACTCGAACCTGCGATCTTTTCCATGCCACAAAGACTCCTTACCACCTCGGCAGCCTCGACCGATGAAACCAGAAGCACAACAAGTAATTTTATGCCTTTAACCTTAGCATAATACCAAAAAAAAATTAATTAAAGTGCTTGGTCCGTCGTCGTTGGGATTCGAACCCGCGACCAAATGGGGGCGGGCGCCTTAAGGCTGGCTTCGCGAGCCAGTCGAGCTAGGCGCTCGACAAGAAGGCCTGGGGAGCGCCTTCTATATGAAGGCAACCCGTGCCTTCAAATTAAAAATTTTTTTGGGACTTTTAGTCCCACATGCTCCCGGAGAGGGGCTTTTGAGGGGTTTAAAACCCTCAAGGCATGGATGAAGCTTCGATTGCCTTCGGGAAATCGCTTCGCCCACCTTTTGGACTTCTCCACCCAATCTCCTCATGCCACGTCACCTTCTGCTCTCCTCGTGCCACGTTGCCTGAACTCTGTCCTCTCCTCACGTGCCACGTAGCCTGGTTCGATCTCTTCGCCTTGTCGCCTGGTCTGGTCAGCTTGTCGCCTGGTCAGCTTCGACCGATCTCTCCTCTCACCTAGTTGTCGTTCTCCTCTCACCAGTTGGCTCTCGACCTCGCCTGCTAAGCTCGACTACCGGATGTGAGCTCCTTTCGACCAAGCTCTCCTATGGCCTTGATGTTTGACCTCGCCAAGCTCTGATACCAGATGTGAATATCGTATTCTCATTAAAAAAAAATAATCGAAATACATGGTTTATATAGTGGCCCTAATGTTGTTGGAGAAAATAAAGGGCATACAAAACAATTTTTATTCAAACTCTCTAACTCCTATGCCGACTGCTTGCCGACAGTTGCTCTATCATCCACCCTAGCCGCCTGCCATCCAACCATGGTGAAAGGTGGGATAAAATATGGTTTAACTGCCAACACTTATGCTTTAGGAAGGAAAATAACTATGATAACGTGAAGTTTTAAAAATATTACTCTCCTAAGATGTAGACAATGTTGACTAGTAAAGTTATATATATATATATATATATATATAAGATACATAGGGGAGTTGGTTACAACAACACCATTTTTAGTAACTGTCAAGCGCAAGGTTCAAACCACAAGGGCTGCTCCCAACAAGCCTATTCCACCTCATTGTTTTGACCCGACGTGAAATGGAGACCACCAGTTGCTTGGGATTCATACCATCGTCATTGATGTGACGTGCACTAAGAGGATTCAGAGCAGACTGCTACCTTTGCAAATTGGCACCCCCAAGGTTTGAACCTAGTCTCTTCTTGGTAAATGCCTAGCCAGGTTTAAAAATATTACTCTACTAAATGTAGTGCATAGAGTTCTCAAGGGCTAGGTGGATTGGTAAGACTTTGGGCACTTACCAAGACGAGACCTAGGTTCAAACCTTGGGGGCATGCCTAGTAAGAGCAAAGTAGTAGTTTGACTTGAGTCTACTTAGTACCTGACGTGAAAGGGAGATCATCGATTGCTCGAGATTCGTACCATCGTCATCGATGTGGCGTGCACTAAGAGGATTCAGAGCAGACTACTACCTTTGCAAATTGGCACCCCCAAGGTTTGAACCTAGTATCTTCTTGGTAAGTGCCTAGCTAGGTTTAAAAATATTACTCTACTAAATGTAGTGCGTAGAGTTCTCAAGGGCTAGGTGGATTGGTAAGACTTTGGGCACTTACCAAGAGGAGACCTAGGTTCAAACCTTGGGGCATGCCCAATAAGGGCAAAGGTAGTAGTTTGACTTGAGTCTACTTAGTGCGTGCAGTACCAACCCTAAGCCACTGAGGGTCTCTCATTCCGGGCTGCGTTTACTGAGAAAAAGTAGGGGTTATAGAGACAGCTTCAATGATTTGACCTATATTCGAGGCAGAAACTTCAAGAAAAATGTTGGAGGATGTCCCTCGTGCCCAATTATTAAAGATGAAAGGATGTTACTAATTCCTATGAAATAAAAAAAATAAAAATAAATAAATATAATATTATGTATAGACAATAGAGTAAAAGTTTAGTAAAGCAGACCATCCTTGCATGCAAATCACATCCATGTAGTATTAACTCCTTTAAAATAGTAATACAATCCATTCTAGCTGCCATGTGAAGAGGACAGAATTCTTGTCCATTTGTAGTCCTTACACAAAACTCAGCATTAGCTTCGGCATCCAGAAGCACCTGAACAACCCTCGCATTGCGGCAAAGGATGACATGACAAACTAATGTCCTTCCTCGATGGTCACTACCAGGGGTCAAGCGTTGCAGAAGCAGTTTGAGAATGGTGCCACTTGCTTCATAGTATTCAACAACACATCATGCTTCATTAAGTGGCTCTACTAGACCTGCCCCAACCCGCAACTCTTCACCTGAACATATATCCCACGACAGTCCCACCTGTATTATCTTATTATGCCTTTCCTCTTATGTGGTCTCAATAAAAAAGAGGTTGGAAATTTGGTTTGCAAACCTAAAACCCACAAAATCGTAATTTATTTAGACTGTTTATTCCAAGGATTAAAAGCAGTAATACATTACGAAATGTTTTTATGTTTACCAGAAGTCTGCATACAAGCTCAACATTCCCTGCATAGTCAGCTGCAAATAGAGCTGTGTCATCAGTTTTAAACTCCTCGTACCCAAATTTTAACTTCGTCCGGTGCTTCCTCGTATTGAGCAATATCCGTGCACTCCACCCTCAAGCTTACGGTATTTTTGTAATTCACATCCACAAGAGGATTAGCCAGGCAATCAGCCACAGTCTTGACATCTCCTTTACAAGCTGCTTCTATAAGCTTCTGAGAATCATGGTCCACTGGAACCACCGGCCTCACCATCTTGCAGGACAGAAAAATCCTATGCTCAAAAGCATAAACCAATACATGCCACAAGTATATCCTCTACTGTTGTACTAGGACTGGTTTGAGCCACAATTGTTCAGTGATATGAAGGCTTCTATGAAGGCTTCCCTTTTCCAAGTGAACTCTAATTTATGCCCCTTCTAGGCCAAAAAAGTAAAAGCTTGATAGGGGGGAACATATATACTGCTATTAGTGGCTTATGGTCTGTCTCATCTCCCTTCAAATTCCCTGGCTTTCAATTTGCTTTTGAATCATTTATTCCATACAACAATAATATCATTGAGAGCCTCACAGCCAAGGTTTTCAAGCCACCCACCATCAAAGACATCCAGGAGAAGCAGAGGGCCTTGGCAAACCTGTCCACAAACTGATCCCTATGCTCCATGTCGTACCCCACATTCGCAATAACAAAAGAACAGTACTAAAATCCATTCAGTCTCCTGCAACATTCCTGTCCTTTTCTAGCCCATAAACTATTAAAAAAAAAAAAAAATCACAAGTCCTAACACTTGATCCAATCTTGACATGTCACCAACACCCACACAACATCACAAAGTGGGCAATCACCCATCACAACACCACAAAATACCTATGTAAGTCATCAGCACCCTTCACAATAACACAAAATGGGTATCCAAATCATCAGCACCAATGCACACCGATAACCACAACACAATGCGGGCATGTAAACGGTCACCACCCAACACAAACAGGGCAAAATCATCAACACCCGTTACAGCAAAAACAAACCGGTATGCAAATCATCAGCACCCATCACAGGAGCCCCAACTGGGCATGCAAACCGACAACACCCATTACAGAAACACAAAATGGGTATCCAAAACGCAACACCCACCTCACCAACAACAACAAACCGGTATGCAAATCATCAGCACCCATCACAGGAGCCCCAACTAGGCATGCAAACCGACAACACCCATTACAGAAACACAAAATGGGTATCCAAAACGCAACACCCACCTCACCAACAACAACAAATGGGCATAATTGATCCAACCAACAGATTATCACCCACTCCTCATTATCAGCACCACAACACTCCAGTCCTTAAAAACCAAATTTCTAATTTTAAGGTGACCGTCTCTTCTCCCAGTCCACCACAGTTTATCAACACGCAGCAGCAATGTCAAACCCATACGTATCTCCCACTTTGACCAACGAATACCCTAAAACCCGGTTATATATACATTGGGTATCTATCCAGTGCCTCAGATAGATCGAATTCAACCCCTCGACCCTGAATAAAAGTAGACAAATTGACCAGTATATCCACCACGAGGAGACCTAGGTTCCAATTTCACGGGCTTGCCCATGCACAGATAGTAGCGCAGATTCGATTCCTCTAAGTGGTGCGCCAGATTGATGACGACGGTGCAACCTCTGTGCTTCCGGCGGTCCCCATCTCACACTGGGTTACCATGTACCGAGACTGTGGAAGTCCTGGAAGCCTTCGTAGATAGTTTGAACCCTACCAGCTGTACTGATAGTTACTAAAAATCGTGATTGTAACCATTGCTTCTATATATCAAATATATATATATATATCCACTCCACCATCTGGGCATTGGAATAAAAACACCCCCTCCACCCCAGGGCCCAGCTATCCAATCTACCAAATCATAACTAAATGTACCCAAAACAGAATATTTGAATATGAGGGGTTTCACACTCCCCCAAATGTCATTGCATGCAGGAGACCTACCTCAGATTAGACATCACCTAAATTAACATTACACCACATCATCAAGATAAAAAGGTGATCAAATGTGATCAAGGCTTCTGGCCCTTGAAGGCTTCAAGGCTTCTGTAACCTCTCCTGCTTGTAAATCAAGACATTCCCAACACACTTGGAGGAAAATCCCCAACGACGCCGCTAACAACACTACTTACTTCTAAACATTGGACTGCTCGTTCAAAAAATTGTTGTCCTAAGCGCTGCATTTCAACCGGATCACACCAAGTCCAAGTTTTCCGTTTTTTTTCTCTTCTATTTCTTGTACTTGATTTATTTTAAAATGTTATCCACGTCTGCAAAGAGTTAAGATCACTACAGACTTTTTTTAAATTAATTTTGTCTATTGTTCCTAAAGAGGAAGACAACCCATCCTTAGCCGGCCTCATGTGACCTCTGCTGCTGTTTTTTAGCTCCTTGTGACCAAAGGTTTTATTATATAAGGGTGTTTTTAATCGATAACATATTTTCATCTTTAACAATTGGATAAGGGAATAGACATTCTTTCTCAGGTTTCTTTTGAATAGGTAACATCCTTTCATCCTTAGTAGGGTGGATAGACATTCTCCCCAAAGTTTCCACTTCCTAACACAGGTCAATTCATTGAAGCTGCCTCTATAATCCCTGCCTCTCCTCAGTAAACACGCCCAAAGTGAGGGAGACCGGTAAACACGCCCAAAGTGAGGGAGACCCCGGGTCAGGGTAAACACGCCCCAAGTGAGGGAGACCAGGGTGGTACCACCCTAGTCAAGCTGGCGTGCACTAGTAAACTCAAGTCAGACTACTACCTTAGATTGGGCATGCCCCAACATTTGAACTTAAATCTCTTCTTAGTAAATGTCCAAAATCTTACTGCTTATTCAATCCATATATTTGAAGTGAACCTGGTATTTTTGGTATGCGATGTTCAGACAGTGTGTATGTTTAGTTTTTGATATATTAAACGATGTCAATGCATTCTATATATGTGGAGTGGATCTTTACTGCTTTCCTCCATAGAATGGATTTGAACTGCTTTCCCCTTTAAATAGGGACTGAGCTTTGGATAGAAAGTTTTTAAATTTATCAGGCCTATTCATCCAATTTCTTTTTTAGGAGGTTACTTATCCTAAAATTGAACTTAAATTTTTTAATGAATGGACGGAGCTCCACTTAAATTTCTTTAATGCTGTTTCCAGATGTTTTTCAAGGGATTGATTTGACCACCACATTGTGGGATTGTGGGGAGGCAAACACTTGAGCGAAATTAGGTTGTACTCACTGTGGGTCAACCATGTTAGTGTGAAAGAGGAGAGTTTCATTCCTATGATAACTTGTATGTTCTTTGTCCTTGAAGCTTGTATACACATAAGCCTTTTTAATTGTTTTTTTAAGGATTTTTGGATGGTCTTTTACACTTCTATTGATATAGGGTGGTATTCATTGAAAAGATCACTAGGTCTGCAAGGTTTAGCATCCAAGGGTGAATATCACTTCCAAGAAGAGTGGGAATCTTGTCAACCCTTGGATTCTTATCCGTGGCCTGCCCTGAACCTCCCTCAAGTTGTAGTTTTTGGTCCTAGTCAAAAAGCTGTCGGTGTAGAAGTCCAAAATATTTTTGTCACCTTTTATTTGGGCTGCAAACAACTTTGTTTATTATACTATCTCCACGTGGAGATTGACTTGCGAGGCACTTTGGTCAAAGATTTTAATGTTTCCTACGTCTACATTAAAGGCTCCGTATAGTTGTGGGGATTCTCCTTGAATATTAAATGTAACCCCTCCAAATTGGAATATCCCTATTGTTGGTATCTCTAGTCTCAATCAAAATGGTGTCAGAATAAGAGATCATCTTTATATGATAATATATATTCCCATCATTTTGTGGGTTTCTGCGTGACATTGTTTAATGGGAAGGTGATGTTTTAGTTAAAACGCTATCCCCTATAAATAAATGTGCCATGGTTCCAAATTTGGAAGCAAATAAGCCTGTCCAACAACGTGGGGACTCCTCTGACAACATGCCGAGAAGGCCTGCAATCTCCTCATGTTGCCATTTTTTAAGAGGCTTTCTGGTCAAGTGGTGTCAATTTTGTCGCCATTCATATGTGTGATTTTGGTGTCGCATTTCTTATTGGATTTCAGCGCGTGGTTTATTGGATTACGGGACATAATGTATAACCCTAATCTCTGAGGATTTTTCAGTGTTGAACTTTTATTCATTGTTTCAAAGTTTTTATTAGACCAAGTTATAACAGATTAAAAAGAACTCACACTAGCAGACTTCCTAAAAGTATTAGGAATGATAATTATTCATTTATTAATTACTTGATAAGATTTTAAAAAATTGAACATGGATCTTCTTTGAAAAGAGTTGAAGCTAGCACGTTGGTCAAAGCGTTTTCTTAGGAGGTGAAGACCATGATTCGAATTTCTTAAGCCTTGTAGAACTGGAGGGTGTATTGCATTAGCGTTGTCGGCTACGTTAAAAAGTTTACTTAATGCAACTAGAGGTTATAATAGCAACAAGAACAAAATTCAAACCCACGAAAAAACAATGAAAAATGTAAGTTATCGAATTCCTCTAGAATACAAAAAAAAAAAAAAAAATCAAAGAATTTAACTAATTATAAACCTTACATTAAGAACACATAATAATATTACAATAACTTTGATAATTATGCATAGATTTAAACTCGAGTTTCGTCCTGGAAATTGAAGATTTTAACTATCGAACTAATGTTATTTAATATATGAAATTACCAATGTAATAGTTTTTAGTTTAATTATAATTTAATTAAAACCTTTTACTTTCAATCAAATTATATATATATATATATATATATATATATATATATATATATATATATATATATATATATATATATATATATATATATATATATTTTTATGAATACACCCACCCCTCACACACTCACCCATGCTACGGTTTGAACCTTGGACCTCCTGAAGAAGAACCAAAACCCAAACCATTGTGTTGTCCCCCCTGGACATATTTATTATTATTGTTGGTAAAAAGGATTAATAAATTAAATTAGTTGAAAATCAGATTACATCTCTTTCCTTTCTAGGATTGAAGGCTTTTAAGCCAAGTTTTAACAGAGGATGTGGGACTATTCTCCCTCACATCTAATCTACTACAACTATCTATGCAAAAAAAAGTAACCATGTAAAGCAAGGATATATAAATCTAGATACAACAAGCAATACTATCATCAATGGTAAGAATGAAAAAAGAGCTTCCCTGGTCCGCTGAGGCCACCATCTGGGAGGATATCCATAGCAAGTGAAGTCTCCTCGATCAAGAGCCCAGTTAGCCATCGCATCTGCCACCTTGTTCTGATCTCTAAAGATGTGTATGAACTCCATTGTCTCAAAGCGTTGTTGGGTCATCTATATTTGCTCAAGTATTCTTTGTATTCTCCAATCTATATTCTTTTGCTTGCTTGGTCCTTTTAAGTGGTTAATCATAATTTGGGAGTCTGATTCCACCTGAATTTTCCTCCACCCCACCTTCAGAGCCTCTTGTAATCCCCCATTGGAGACACTTGTAATCTAGATATTATCTGAATCCACTTTTGGTTAGGATTTTGGGGCTCTTTTAACAGGTATTGGATTGACTCCCTCATATTGGTTATGATCCTTTGCCAGACAAAGTGGTTGTCTTTGTACTCTTGGTTGAAGATATAATTATTTCTCTCCTTCCACAAATTCCACAGAAGGAGAGTCATCCCCACCCAAAAATCTATTGAGTGGGTTGGTCCATTTCCTCCCATTTAGGCCACTCCCTCCAAAGTTGTTCTATAGAAGATATCTCAGACCAACGGATGCCTAGCAAAGTTGCCATCTATTTCCATAGTTTGATTGTGATGGGGCATTCTATAAAAAGGTGAGAGATCATTTCCTCATTCTCCCAACACATCTCACATCTAAAAGGCCCATGCATCCCTCTTTTCATCAATTGTTCCCTTGTGAGCACCCTTCTATGAAGTAGAAGCCAAATGAAGAATCTAACTTTGGGCCAAAGGTTTTATGCCCACAACTACATGAATATATCACTTAACAAGCTTAAGGTACTCTAATAGAGGGCTAAGTATCCAGAGGCAACTGTATATTCACTCTAATTTTTCCTACCCCATCCAAGAGTATCCTCCTCTTGAGACCACGAGAGTGATCTCATCTAGATGGTCCTATAGATTTCTTTTCTCTGATCCTCTAGGATTTGGATTGGCCACTCCTCTATTGGGATCCATTGCCTTCCTACCTCCTAGCTACTACTTTGAGGCTTACAGTATTTGGCTACCTTAACCCAATTATTTCTATGAAGATTCTCCATCAACGGTCTCCAAGTCGAGAATTGAGTTATTAGAGGAGGATGACCATCCCACGAATCTATCCAAAAGTTAGCCTTTTATCCATTATGGATAATCTAGAATAATCTTTCCTTGATCATATCCTCTCCTATTCTAAGTCCCATTAAGATGGGAGATCCTCTACTAGGAAGCAAAAACTGGATAAGCTCTATCAAGGTTTTATTCTCTACATATTTGGCCCTCAAAATTTGAGCCCATAATTCCTCAGGGGATTTTAGCAATCTCCAATATAACTTAGCCGCTAGTGCCTTGTTATTCTTGACAACTGATCTGATTCCTAGTCCTCCCTCCTTTTTTGTAAGCATAAAGTATCCCATTTCACTAGTGCCCATTTTCGTTCTTCCTTGACTCCATTCCAGAGGAATCTATAGCTTATTTGATCCAATTCTTTAAGAACTACCTTAGGGATAGCTAGCACTGAGGAGACATAAATAGGTATGGCATTGAGGACTGTTTTTATCAGGGTCATCCATCCTCCTGTAGAAAGCCACCTATTAGTCCATTTTCCCAATTTGGCTTTCACTCTCTTTAACAGCCAAGTCCATTCCTCCTTTTTTGCCTCCCAACTATAAGTGGAATTCCTAGGTAGGTGATTGGAAGAGATGTCTTCTTGTATCTCAATTTATCCAACAACATTATCTCCTACCTAGGTGAGCAATGGAAAAATATGACCTTGGACTTTTCTTCATTTATAAGTTGTCCAGTCGCTTTTGTAAACCATCCTAGAATCATTTTAAATCTGGAGGCCTCCCTTACTATTGCTTTTCCTAATAATGTAGAGTCATCAACAAATTGTAGGTGAGTAATTGGTTTAGCTCTAGTTGCTATTATTATTCCCTCCAAAGCTCTGGTTTCCCTATCCTTAGCTAATGTTCTGCCCAAACATTCAACCAATATGATGAACAAGTATGGGGATAAGGGGTCTCCCTACTTGATACCTCTAGAAGTTATAAATAGTTGGGTAGGAGCTCCATTTACTAGAACCAAATAGGATACCGAGGAAATACATCCCTTGATCCATTCTACCCAATCACTCGAGAATCCAAATTGTCTCATCACCTTTAGGAGGAAGTGTCAGTCAACTCTATCATATGCTTTGGATAGGTCTAACCTAATAAACATGGAGGGTATTTTTTGTACCTGCATAGAGTGGATGGCCTCTTGAGCTAAGACTATCTCATCCAAGATCTGTCTTCCTTCCACAAAACCACCTTGTTCTAGAGAAATAATTTTGTGAAGAAGAGGTTTGACCCTTTTTGCCATGATCTTAGTGATAATTTTATATAGGACATTACAAAGGGCAATTGGTCGGTAGCCAGAGATGTGTTCAGACTCCTAGGTTTTTGGAACCAAAGCTATATATGTCTTGTTCACCTCTTTGAGCACCACTTTGGCTATCCTAGCCTCTTCTACCACTTCCAATAGTTCTTCCTTAAGGATATCCCAAAATTCTTGGTAGAATTCTATGGGAAATCCATCTAGGCCTAGAGTTTTGCCTTTTTGCATCTTGAAAACTACCTATTGTAGTTCTTTGGCAGTAATTGGGGTAGTCAAAGTTACATTATCTTCCTCTGTGATGAGAGAAGGAATCTCTTGGAGTACTTCCTATTGTGCCTCCTGGTTTAGTGGTTCTACCTTAAAGAGTTGGGCAAAGTATTCTCTTGCTATATCTTTCATCCCATCCCATGTGTGTATTGAATCACCCACAATTATTTTTAGGGAAGAGATGAAATTGTGTGACAACCTTGCTAGGAGAGATTTATGGAAGAAGCTAGTGTTCCTATCTCCCTCTTAGAGCCATTGGATCCTAGATTTTTGTTTCCATAGGATCTCTTCTCTTTTGTCCCATTCCTCTAGCTGAGCAATAAGCCTAGCCTCCTCCTTGCTTTGGATCTCAGTAGTGCCATCTATTCGTATTTGCTCATTTAGGTCCTCAAGTTTGGTTAAGATATGTCATTTCTTTTCCTTTATGTCACCAAACTCCTCCTAGTTCCATGTTCTCAATTTGGACTTGAGGTACTGAAGCCTCCTAACAAAATTGTACATCTTTGTACCATGCTTAGGTTTACCCTCCTACCACCATTGTTGAACCTTATCTCAGAAACTACTATCTCGAAACCACATTAGCTAGAATCTAAAAGGAGCATGACTGGGTCTAGTCTTCCACACTTCCACCAACACCGGCCAATGATCTGATCCTACATTATTCAATATTTGTGCTCTTGGAATATATCCATTGCTCAAAAACTCCTTTGATAACAAAAACATATCTAGTCTTTCTAGAATGCATGTTGGGCCCTACCTTTTATTAGACCAGGTCATCATACCATTGTCTAGTTTGATATCTACCAGATGAAGAGATCTAATATGCTCCATCATGAGGTCAATACTACTATCTAGAGTGTGATTTCCCCTATCTTCTCTTCCAATGAGAGGATGGTGTTGAAATCTCCACCTACAAGTGACCAAGCTCTGGGGAAATGATCGATAATATAAGCTACATTCCTCCATTGTTGTCATTTTTCATCCAGGTTGATAGGAGAGTATACATTGAGACATAACCAATGCTGAGAAGAATGTCTACTCTAGGCCAGTAAAGCTAGAATCCCCCAACTTCCCATTGTTTGGTGTATCACTATCTCTTTTAGATCCCAAAGACAAGCCACTCCTCTAGAAGCTCCTTGGGAGCTTAGGGATTCCACCCTACACATAGGCCAAATATTTTTGGCAAATATTTGCATCTCTTCTTTTGACACTTTTATTTCTTGGATGAAAACCATCTGTGGATGATGTTGTTGAATCATTCATTTTACTTCATTATGCTTTATCAAGCTACCCTTAAGCCCTCAAATATTCTAGGTGATGCACTTCATCAAGCATGAGGACTAAAAATATGGGTAAGATCCTTGACCTTACCCATTGCTATCAACTTTGCACCTTCTTTCCCTATTTGATGTTGAGTAGTCTTCCTACCTGCTCTTTGGTATGTATCTAGCTTCATCTTTTTAGTAGACTCTTGACTCACTCCTATTGGTTCTGGGATGGACTCCAAACCTAGCGTAGGTGAGAATACCACCATGGCCCTATCAAAAGATTCTTGGGTGTCACCTCCACTATCTATTCCTTTATGAGTTCCTCCATTTGATTGGTTAGAGTCATTATCTTTCTCTTGGCTTCTATTTTTCCTTTGGGATCTCTTCAACTTTTGGGGTGGGTTCTCTTGTGGGCTACTTAGTAGATCTAGAATTGGCTCAGTGTTGCAATTTATTTCTTCAACTATTGGTTCCTTTCTTAGGGCTTGAAGAGGAGTTTCTAGGATCTCTATCTCCATGATGTTCTCCTCATCATCCATTGGGAGGTTAGAAAACTTATTGGTGGAGATGACTACCTACTCTTTAGATGTTTGTTTTCTCTGTATGTTCTTTTATTTAGGTAGTTCAAAACCTCCAAGGGTCATTTCCTCTTGTGCCTACTCTAGGATCCAATATTTACAATCCCTAGCTAGGTGACCATATTCATGACAAATCCTACACCTGAAGGGGATGTTCTCATAGTCCACATCTTGTTCCTAGGTATCCTCCCCAAACTATAGAGTAATATTTTTGGCAAGGGCTTGTCAAGGTCGATGAGAACACAAATTTTGGCATAGATAATTTGTTCAAATCAGCTTGTATTATCGGTTGTCATCATATAAGATCCTAGAGTATTGCCTATTGCCATGAAGACAACTTGGTTCCAAAACTCTGATGGCAACCCAAAAAGTCTCACCCAGACTGGGGCTACTGAGGGCATTTCCTCTTTTACCTTGAACTTGGTATGCCAGGGCTTCATGAAAAGCCTTGCCCTACCTAAAAACCAAGGACCCCCTTGGAAAACTTGTTCTCTATCCTCCTCATTAGCAAAAAGAACTAAGAAATAACCATTGGGGTAAGCAAAAATATTTAACTCACCTCTAGTTCTCCATTGTCTAGCAGCCCACATCTTGAAAGCAGGGAGGCCTAGACGAAGACCCAAAAATCGATAGATTAATCCTCTACGTTCCATAGCATCGATCCTAGTCTGTATGTCTGACATCTGAAGTTGGACTATGGGAGAGCCATCTGTCGCTTTCATGCACCCCGAGGTTATTTTCCTAGGGTCCATTTTGGGCATTCTCAAAGGTCTACGAGAAGTCCTAGTGTTATTAATTGTAGTTGTTTGTGATTGTCCTCCTCTCAAGGCATCCTAGAAGGTCATCTTTGGCAATTTTTCACCAGAATCTCTTCCCATACTGGGGATCGACTCATTTTCCTTGCTATGATCAACAACATTGGCCCCTGCTTGATTACTTTCCAATGGTCCAAGGTTATTCCCCTTTTGAGACATTTCCACTTGTTGCAATATAACCCTAGCTTGTTGTTTTAAAGTTGGTCCTCTACCTCTTGTGCATTTGCACCCTTGGTTCTACCCTTGTTTGGGATTGGCTGTTGTGAACTCGAATAAATATTCAGATTTCTCTTGCTGGAATGGGATTTGATCACTGGCTTGTATTATTTGTTCCACCTGCATGTGCTCATGGTTATTTTGGCCCTTCTTGGAGTCCACATCCTCTAGCTTATTTTGCATATTGGTCTTGTTCCCATGGAATCCTCCTTCTTCCACCATCCAGGGCTTTACCATTTTGTTATCCACTGATCTCTATAAACCCTCAGCCAAGGGTCTCTGAAAACCCTCAGCCAAGGATCTTTGTAAACCCCCCTTTGACATTTTTGACTTGCATTCTACACCTTTAGCTTGAGAAGAGGTCGATTGAGTTCCTTCATTTTGGTTTCCAATAAATTCTTGAGTCTCCTACTAGATTCCAAACCCAAAATATATAGCATTTTTTAAGAACTAGTTTATTGATGTTTTTTTATAAGTTATTATTTTCATAGTCCTATATTTTTATGAGGGGATTTTGTTACTGTAAAAAAAAATCACATGTTTATTATTTATATAATTATTTGAATGTCTCGGGGGAAATGCAACGGTTCGAGCTTTGACTCTTCTTCAAGAGGTCCAAGGTTCAAACCGCGACATGTGTGTGTGGGATTGTGTGTTAATCCCCTATTGATAAGCTTAGCTCTTGGCCTTATGAGGGGTCATGGTTGGGATGGGAATGCTCAGTCCTAAGAATTAGTCGTAGGAGTTTCTCACACTAACAAAATAAATAAATATAATTTTTTTAATAAGCTCCTTCACTCACTCACACACCCCACTTGTGGTTTAAACCATTTTTTATATAATTTTATTTAAGTGTTGTAATCTAACGTTTTGTGTAATTTCTAATTTAAATTTAATAATTTAATAATTTAATTTTTTAAATCTAAAAATAATTTTAAATATAAATACAAGAGTTTTAAATTAAATTTGAAAAGTTTGTAATATTTATTTAAAAAAGTAATCAAGTGACATTAGCTCAACCGGTTAAATTTCTTAACATTTGAGGAGACCAAGGTTCAAATCTTGCCAAGTGATACCTGATAATATCCAAACTTTGTTATAATACCACTATGTACGTTTAAGGAGGAGACCAAGGTTCAAATCTTGTCAAGTGATACATGATAATATCCAAGTTTTGTTATAATACCACTATGTAGTGATAATATAATTCAGGTGAGGCCATTTCAATCCCATATAACCAATTGAAAAAATATATTTATGTTTTAATACCACTATATAGTGATGATATAATTGGGGTGAGGCCATTTCAATCCCATAACCAAGCTTTGTTATAATACCACTATGCACATTTGAGGAGACCAAGGTTCAAATCTTGCCAAGTGATACATGATAATATCCAAGCTTTGTTATAATACCACTATGTAGTGATGATATAATTCGGGTGAGGTAGTTTCAATCCCATATAACCAATTGAAAAAATATTTTTCAGTTATAATACCACTATGTAGTGATGATATAATTTGGTGAGGCCGTTTCAATCCCATAACCAAGCTTTGTTATAATACCACTATGTACATTTAAGGAGGAGACCAAGGTTCAAATCTTACCAAGTGATACATGATAATATCCAAGCTTTGTTATAATACCACTATGTAGTGATGATATAATCCAGGTGAGGTGGTTTCAATCCCATATAACCAATTGAAAAAAATATTTTTCAGTTTTAATACCACTATATAGTGATGATATAATTCAGGTGAGGTCGTTTCAATCCCATAACCAAGCTTTGTTATAATACCACTATGCACATTTAAGGAGGAGACCAAGGTTCAAATCTTGCCAAGTGATACTTGATAATATCCAAACTTTGTTATAATGCCACTATATAGTGATGATATAATTCGGGTGAGGTAGTTTCAATCCCATATAACCAATTGAAAAAATATTTTTCAGTTATAATACCACTATGTAGTGATGATATAATTCGGTGAGGTCGTTTCAATCCCATAACCAAGCTTTGTTATAATACCACTATGTACATTTAAGGAGGAGACCAAGGTTCAAATCTTGCCAAGTGATACATGATAATATCCAAGATTTGTTATAATACCACTATGTGGTGATGATATAATTCAGGTGAGTCCCTTTCAATCACATATAAACAATTGAAAACATATTTTTTATTTCATTTTATTTATTTATTTATTTTATTTTTTTTATTTTACATGGTGAAATCGATAGCCGCCACGAATCTGGGTAGGTTGTCTAGCTTTTATGACCGCCATAGTATTCTGCGTTGTTCACCCTGGAAGCCACCACAGATCTCCACGTAATCCACCTCTATAACCACTGTGCCACGATCATTTTAAACCTTTTACGCCGTTGAAAGCACATGGAAAGGGACAAGCGTTCAGTCCAACGTCATTTTATTTATTTTTATATTTTACTTATAAACATTTTTTTATATAATTTTTTTTAGATCGAGCCATAGTTCAACTATGTCAAAATATATAGCAAGGAAGAATTTTTTTTTTATTTGGTTAGTGTGAGAAACCCTTACGACCAACAAAATGAAAGATTTTAATTACGTCCGTAGAGACCCAAATATGGTCTATGGGACCTCAAATATGGAAGTACAACTACTCAAATCATATCATATGATCTTTAATATCTTTGAGAAGGTTGTTCCTTCTCCTGCTGATTTGGGTTAGCAATTCCCCAACTTTTTTATTTTATTGTCTTCAAATAACTCTGCCATAGACCCGTTTCCAAGTGTTTCTTTGTATTTGCCACGGATATCTGAAAAACTCGGGCATTTATAGATGAAGTGTTCCTCTGTCTCTACTGCCCTTGTGTTGCATAGAGTACATATCCTTTCTTCCCATTGTTCTTTGGGCGTTGTCCATCTCCCTGTTTCACATCTAAGCCTATGAGAGCTAGTCCTTATCTGAGCAATGAGGATTTTTTCCTTCCACTTGATTTCAGCGCCTATATACGCTTTTTCCTTGTGGTCATACGTTGGGTTAAACTTTGCAATATAATATTGTCTTTTCCTGCTTGCATTTTTCCACATTCCACTTCTAAACTTTTCATTCACATAATTTTTTATGTCTTTGTTGACATTTGGGCATTCATTTATGTTGATTTCCCAACGTTTCATCCATTTCTGATTTTGTTTCATCCATGTATTCTTCCGCCTATGCAACTCTTCGTCCCTAGCTGCCCTAGGCCATCTGTCGTTTTTCATGTTTTCTATTTTTTCAAGTAACATAACAACTTGGTCATAGCAATTGCTTCTAAAGGGAACATTCCAGTTTCAACTAGAATAATTTCATAAGGGGTTGTGGCCTTAATTTTGAGAAAATTTGTGATTAGATATTTTTGAATCCTTTCTATTTGCCTCCATTTTGCATTTGTTGTGCCACTAGCCCACACCTCGCAACCATACAACAAAACCGGTGTAACAAGTAGGCCAAATAAGACCTTGGTGGTCTTCCAGTCCCACAACTCGGCATTCCTACACCTGTTTTGAAGTGCATATAGTGCTCTCCAACCACTTTGAGTTCTTTTCATCCTACATGTATTCCAATTAAGTTTGTCATGAAAGTCTATGCCCAGGTATTTGTATTCTACTACTACCTCAAGCGGTTCTCCTACAAACTGAAATTCGAGTTGTTGCTTCTTCTTTTTGCTAAAAAATCATAATTTTTGTTTTGCTCGTGTTCACCTGCATCCCAACTTCCTTACAAAAGAGTTCTAGAGCTCGAAGGTGATCTTCTAGATCTTTGGTTGTTTTGGCCACAAGAATTACATCGTCTGCATACATGAGGAGTTTTACCACATATTTGGCTAAGTGCACACCCTCTCCCCCAAATTTGTTTATCCATTCTTCTAACTTGTCAATGTACAACCCAAATAAGGTCGGAGATAGAGGGCAACCTTGTTTGACACCTATGTCACTACCAAAACATTCAGATAACCCTTCCTGTGTTCTGATTCTAGCCTTTACATGCTCATATAGTCTGTGAATTGCTGCCCTGTAGTGAATTGGAACCTCTAGCTCTTCCATTATGCTCCATAATTTTTTCCTTGGCACTATGTCAAATGCCTTTTTGAAGTCTACAAAACAACAAAAAGCCTCCTCTTTTTTGTCCCATATTTTTTCCACTATGTGTTTGAGCGTGATACAATGATCAATAGTTGAGTGCTTGGGCCTAAAACTTGCTTGCCCCTTTGCTCTCTTTCCCTTTTCTTCTGCCCATATGTTGATCCTACGCTCTATCATACTCCCAAACAACTTTGCAAAGAGAGGGTTGATCATGATAGTTCGATAGTTTGAGGGATTATTTACATCTCCACTTTTAAACAAAGGAATGGTCAAGCTAGTTGTCCACTCGGTAGGGAAGCCATTTTGTATGACCTCATTGAAAATTTCTTTGATCTGCGGTGCCAGAATATCTACCCCCCATTTTATATGCTCTGCTTGAAGATTGTCTATGTCACGGGCTTTACCAGTTGCTAACTTTTTTATCCCTTGAATAATGTCTTCATTTGTGAAAAGTTCTTTCTTGACAATGATAGTAGGGGGTGTCTCCTGCTGGTTACTACGTTGATACAATTGTTTTGAATACTCCAACCACTGATTAATTGTTATGTTATTTTCAGTTTGCATCCTTTTCACGCTTAGTTCCTTCCAAAATTTCTTTGGTTCATGCTTCCCTAAGTAAATCAATTCTTTCCTCCTTGTTCTAGTGTATTCTTCTTTTTTTGCCCTTACCAGTTTCTCATATGCTTTTTTGTTTGCTCTTGTTTTACCCGTTGGTTCCTTTAGTAATCTTCGCACTTTTTTGCAATCTTCATCGAACCATGGGTTGGTTGGGAAGCTATTCCTTTCTTTCTTTTTAGGTTTAGCTCTCTTGCATTTGTTTAGAGCTTCTTGGATAACGTGCATTAACCATTCACTCTTACTGTAATCTCTGCTACTGTGAGGTAGTTCTTCCCTTTCCTGTAACTTGTTATTTAATACTGCTCTAAAATTTTGTCGATTTTCATCTGTTAAGAGAATGTTTCCCTTGTGAGGATATTTATTTTGATTGCCTTGCAAGTGTTTTTCCCTTGGTTTGTCTCCATGCATTCGAAGTTTCATAACAATTGGGTTGTGATCTGACTTAAGTTCCATTGGAGAATCTTCCACTTCTAGCTCCTCTATTTTTGGTATGTAATTTTGTGAGCATATTACATAGTCTATTACACTTTGTCCCTTATATGTTTTGCATGTATACTTTCCTAAATTTTTCCATTTGTTCATCCCATTGCAAATAATCAAGTTGTGTATGTTGCAGAGGCCTAACAACTCTTCTCCATATTGCGTGATAGCCCCATGCTCATCTTCTGAAGTCCTGGTCCACTGCTGATTTTCCTCTTCTGGCATCCAAAGAGGATTAATCTCAATATCTTCGCTACCTTCTAGAATGTTAGCTTGCTTATTTGTTGTCCTTGCATTGAAATCTCCAATTAATATAATCTCCCCCAACTTACTGTATATCGAAATATCTCTTTTTAGGGAGGAGTATGGGTCTTCTCTGTTAAGGTCATGTTTCTTATAGAATTTAGAATTCTTGGGAGCAAAATAACATGTTGCTATGCTAATAACTGACTTATTTTCTAGGATCTTTATCCAGATGTACTGTTTGTTTTCATCTTGTTTTTCAATTTTAATGACCCTATCCCATTCCTCTTTTATTAAAACCATAATACCCCCATGCCCTTTGCCATTTTCTATTGCTTTATTCCATATTGCTATTTTTTTGTATCCCACAAATTCTGGAGTCCTACATCCATCGTGTTCATGTGTTTCCGTCAGTATGATTATATCTTTATCTCTAGCAATGGGCCCTAACCCGGGTCCTCTTCTCCAAGGGTAACCTCTACAGTTCCAACTTACCATCGTAAGATGTTCTCGGGTGGGCCATACTCCCTATTTGTTTTGGGTTTGTTTAGATGTGATGTATGCCTTTCCATTTCTTAAATATACCTGTTTCCCTTCATTCCTTGTTGCCCTCACCTTTTCCCATTCCTTATTTCTTTCTTCCTACTGTAAAAATGTTAGGTCATCATCTAAATAGAATTGTGACCCTCTCAACATGCCTCTATTTTTTAGTAACCTTGTTTTATCCTCGTAGCTCATCAATGTGACCCGAATATGCCTATCTCTGCCTCCTTCTCTCAACCTACCAATTATGCTTGCTTTTTTATCTGACCTTTCCATTGTAATCGATCTGACAAGAAGTCCCTAGTTAAACGATTTGTGTCTTCCCTATCCCCATAATCTTTCAACCCTTTGATGATTATATTTGATAACTTCTCATGTCTTTCTTTCTCTTATATTATTTGAATTTTTACTTGCTTCTCTATCAACTCTTTTTGTTGATTGATTGGTTCTTTTACTACTTGAGACCATGTCTTTGCCTTTGCTAATTCATTTTGTAGCTCATTTTCTCTTGTTTCCATGTTTTGGAGTGTTTCCCATACCTCTTTTATTTGATTTGCATTTGTTTTTTCCACCTCTATTGCATCATTGATTGGGGGTGGATGGCTTGTTTGAGGACATGCCATTCACGTTGACCCATGTTTGCAAGGTTTTGTAGCTTTGACACTTGCTCCTTGAGTTGGTTGTTTTCCTTTTCCAGCCTCCGAATGGTGTTTATAACCTCATATGATTTAGTATCTCTTAATTTCTCCCTCCTTTCCATGCTTTCAAGTTTCTCTTTCATCTTCATTAGCTCTTGCACATAAAGTCTTGGTGCCCACATGAGTGGTGTGGTTGTGGGAACTGTAAGTTTCTTCCTCGTCTGAAAACTCATTTTGGTGACCTCCATTTTCCATGTTGAATGCTTTCTTGCGGTTATTTCTGATTTTTTTCTCCTCGCTTGTTTTTCCTTCTGTATTCTCTTGTGTTGTCATTTTGCCTTCGTTTCTTTTATCTTCTCTCTTTTGTCCCCTCTATTGGGCTAATTGATCTCCTCGTTTGATGATGGTTAGTGCCTTTGATTGTTCCTTATTCTCCACCTGTTTATGTGGTAGAATATTTTTTATTTTTATTTTTCGATATGTCCTCTTCATTGTTGTTGCCCTTGCTCGAGCTTGTCGATGCCTTAATATCCTCTAGTATTATTTCTCATTGACATATATCGGTTCTTGCAATTGTTGCTTCCCTTCTTCCATTGTCGAACCCTTTATACTATTGATCCGATGAAATAGATGTGTAATAAAACCCTCCGTTGCAAACCCTCCTCCGCTGCAAACCCTTGTCGAACCCCTATACTATTGATCCGATGAAATATATATAATAAAACCCTCCGTCGCAAACCCTCCTTGCTTTGCAAATCCTCCTCCATTGCAAACCCGTTGAACGAATTTGTGTATATATATCTGTGCAAACCCTCCTCTATTGCAACCCTCCTCCACTGCAAACCCGTTGAAACAGACTCGACCCTCACTATTTTGTGATGGGAAAATATTTGTCGTATGTTTTGCGTTGTTATTTTTGTCGTATGTTTTTTTGAGGGTGACTAAAACCCTTTTCAAATTTTTTGTTCTAGCTAAAAGCTAGTGGAGCTCGCAACTGGGGTGTTGAATGAAGGAACTATATGTCCACGTATTTCTCCTATCTACTTAAATTGTTTTATAAATCGAAAGAGGACGAAAAATGTTCACATACAGGGCTGAGCAGTCTCCTCCCAACCATAACCCCCCGTAAAGTCGAGAGCTATGCTTATCAATAGGGAATTTAATACACAACCACCACACACCCACCCCCTCACACACTCGCTCATGTTGCGGTTTGAACCTTGGACCTCTCGAAGAAGAGCCAAAGCTCGAACCGTTGCACTGTCCCACTTGGACAAAGGAAGAAAAGTTTTTAAATTACATTTTTTTTTGTTAATTCATGATGATCATGTTTGTGGGTTGTTTCTGACACTCTTGTATACTCTTAACCACAATGGTTAATGTATTGGTTTACGGGGTGTGCTAATCCCACCCACCCTTTTTTGTATGGATAAAACATTATTTTATTAATATACTGGTTTTTTCATCCAAAAAAAAAAACCATTTCAATTCCATATAACCAATTAAAAATATATATTAATTTTTTAATATAATTTTTTTTGGTTCATAAACACACACCCAACCCCTCACACACTCACCCACGTCACGGTTTGAACCTTGGACCTCCTGAAGAAGAGTCCAAACCCAAACCATTAAGTTATCCTCGGAACAAATTAAATCAAAAGTTTTTAAATGTATTATTTAAAAAAAAAAACTTGAATTTAATTCTCATGGGACATTAGATTAAGATCATGTCTAGAAGAGCGATCAATCTTTAATTGAATCCAAATTGATGAGAATTTGAATTTTTGGGGTAGATTGTTTAAAAAAAAAAAACTTAGATTGAAGTCTTAAGGGAAACGACATTAAGATCCTTGTGTTCAACACTGCAGTTTTTTTTCATACAATAGTGGTATATGTTTAACCTCAAATTAATTGATTTATTTTTATTATATATAAAAAAAACTAAGGTTGATTGGTTAAATATAATGGTTGAAGAAATTTCAGGGTATTATTTAAAATAATCTAAATGAATGGAACTTGAAACTATGCCCAATTGCGATTGAGAATTTCAAGGGCAAAAAGAATTAACAAGCTTATTAAGGTGAAGATTCGTTAAGTAGAAGGCTCTGCTAAGGTTTGATGCAAGACTGGCTGTGCGTTTTTCATAAGGGTTTCAGTGGGAAAATCCTGTCAGCTCATGCAGTCGGCTCCATTTATTCTGAGTCTGTTGGAGAGCTCAATGGTACCGAGGAAGCGTCCGTGCAAGTTCATTCTGACAATGTATCACGAGGTAAAGGCCCTGTCCCTGAAGTTGTTATTCCTTTGCATGAATTCCATACAACTTGTGAATGGTTTGAGAGTCATACCCTGGTGGGTTATTTTTTGGGTCGTATCCCATATGATACCCTTATTCGTTCATGGGTCCAACAAGTTTGGGGCCCATATGGAGTCAAAGTGGAGAATGTACAAAACCTTACCAAAGGGTATTTCCTTCTTCGCTTTTCAGATCTAGCTCAAGCATAGAAGGTTCTTTCTAGGGGTCCATGGACTGTCCGTAATTATCTGTTGATTTTGCAACCCTACTCTCGAAATTTCCAAGTCAGTGATCAAGCTGCATTGGAAGTCCCGATGTGGGTTGAATTCCCTGGTCTTCCTGTTCCTCTTTGGGGTTTTTTGCAGACTTTAGTTGCCCCCTTAGGTAAGTTTGTTTGCCTTGAGCCAGAAAATTTTTTCTTCGCTCGACCCACTAGAAGGGTTTGTATCAAAGTTGACCTTACTAAGGATTTGCAGGAGTTTATTGATAATAAAATCGGGGACCAATCCATAAGGTAAAGAGTTGCCTATATCAATCTACCCAATACCTGTTATCGGTGTCAATCTACAGCTCACAAAATTCGGGAGTGCCCTTTGATGGAATGGAAATACAAGGAAAATCCCTCGCCCACTCCTGCGGCTCCTGCTAATGGCTTGCGGGGAAACACTGAAGAATGGACTACTGTCTCTAGCAAGAAATCTCGTGGTACTAAGCAACAAGAAGCTTCGATTTTTGCTGCACAACCTACCCCTTCTCCTTCTCAAGACATGCAAGCTTCTGCTGAAGTTGTTCAAAATCTTGTTGATACGGCCCCTCCGGTTGTTGACATGCAACCCCCAGTTCCACCAGTGTCTCAACTTCTTTGGTTGGGCCCTTCTTTGGCCTCAATGGTGGCAACTCCAGATAATTCTTTAGTGGAGGAGGGTCGAGCCTTGAAGGTCCGTCACTCTCGTAGCCCTATTCGGAATGATAAACGTCGACAACTAAATAGTGATGCTTTCCATGCGACCTCCAACTATTTTGGCTCACTTACAGGTTTGGGTGATGCAGAGGATGTCATGGAGATCATGCATCCTGACAAATCCCAATGATTTTTTTATCATGGAATGTTCGAGGACTGACGAACCCGGTCAGAAAATATTTGGTCCGAAATGAGATGTCAAATGTTTCTTAAATGCATGGAAGCCTCGATATTTTATGTCTACAAGAAGTTAAGATTTCTGATTTCAATCTGCGGTGTACATGTGATTTTTTTGTGGACACGAAGTACCTCTTTTGCCATAAAGCATTCCCCGAGAAAATGAGGAGTTGTCACTATCCTTGGGCATTGATTATAGAAGAATGTTGTGACTTGGGGTGTTGACCCATCTAATCAAGTTGTCTGGATTTTGCTCGAGATCTATGGAAAACCGCTTGGGGTGGTTAATGTGTATGCCTCAAATGTCGCTTCTGACAGATGCGAGTTGTGGAGATGGCTTGCCATGAATGCCATTTGCAACTTGGGTGCTCTGTGGAGATTTTAATATGGTGGAGAAATCTTTCGATAAGGTCAGTCATGTCCCGATGCGGTGGTGTTTAGGT
The DNA here is from genome assembly GCA_028583015.1 of Wollemia nobilis. Lineage (NCBI taxonomy): Eukaryota > Viridiplantae > Streptophyta > Pinopsida > Araucariales > Araucariaceae > Wollemia > Wollemia nobilis. Next base: position 642,000 of record JAQPPZ010017258.1, read on the forward strand.
GAAAGAGAAGCTTGGTTTTTTTTGAAAACAAGCTTTGCCTTTATGACCCTTATTCCTGCTTCTCGCCTTTTGACTTCCCGCAGGCTCTTTGGTAAACCTGGTCCAATTTTCAGGCTGCTTCTTCTAGGGTTTTGGTAAGATTGGACAAAGACATGATTTATGAGTGTGACAACTTTTAGTTCTCCCATATTTTGCCTTCTTCATCGTATGTGTTGACTTTGCCTGGTACTACACTTTCTGATCATTCACCTATTTTATTCTCGGTGGCAATGTTAAACTTTCAACCTAGAGTGCATTCTTCACAGTTTTACCTAAATGTTTCTTTTTTGCATAGCTTTAGCATGAAAGCTCATATATGCCGCATTTGGAATTTGATTCCTAGACCTGATGGTATTTTTGGAAGGATTTGATGGGGGAGCAAAAATCGCTTAGCCCAAATCCTCAAATCTCATTCATTAAACTCATAAAAAGATTACAATAATGGCAACAGTCTGCCAAATAAACTCCTTTATCCCGAAAGATAGTTTATTTATTTTTTTCTATTACAACATTTCCAACTCTAGAAGAAAAACAACCTAAACAGGTCCAGAATGGCCCTCTTGCCTTCACGTCTGCAACACTGTCTCGGTAGTTTTTTTGACCCTGGAAGAAAACAGCTCAAACAGGTCCAGAATGGCCCTCTTGCCTTCACGTCTGCAACTTTGTCTCAGTCGTTTCCAACCCCTTGTGCATGCCATCGCTTCCCCTTTTAAAATCTCTGGCGTGACTCTCCGTCTCCCTTTTCTGACCCTTCGTTTCATTTCCCGTGCCTCTTCGTTGTCTTGGCTTTCGAAACGTCTTTCTTTCCGACTCTTGATCTTCGTATGCTTTCATTGCACCTTGGTGCCATGTGCTTGTCCAGTGCTGCCACTGTAGACTCTGTTCGCCTGTCAACCAATGATGGCGTTCGGTATACCCACCGCTCGACAATTTCCTCTATAACGGCCCCTGTAACCACCTACCGTTTCTTTTCTTTTGTTTGGTCGCGAAAATGCGACATGTCGTGATATCGCGACACTTTTCTCTTCTTTGCCAACATGTCGTGATATCGCGACACTTTTTCCTCCTTCCTCTTTCTCTTCTCTTGTAGTCGCGATAATGCAACATGTCGCGATATCGCGACACCTTTTCCCTCTTGCTCTTCCTCTTCTCTTTTAGTCGCGATAATGCAACACTTTTTCTCCCTCGCCCCTTCTCTCGTCCTTTGGTCGTGAAAATGTGACATGTCACGATATCGCGACACTTTTTCTCTCCTGCGCCTTCTCTCATCTTTGGGTCGCGAAAATGCGACACTTTTTCTCCTTTGCGCTTTCTCTCGTCCTTTGGTCGCAATAATGCAACATGTCGCGATATTGTGACACTTTTCTCTCTTGCACCTCCTCTCGTCTTCTGGTCGCGAAAATGCGACATGTTGCGATATTGCGACACTTTTCTCTCTTGCGCCTCCTCTCGTCTTTCGGTCGCGAAAATGCGACATGTCGCGATATCACAACGCTTTTCTCTCTTGCGCCTTCTCTCGGATTTTGGTTGCGATAATGCGACATGTCGCGATATCGCCACACTTTTCTCTCTTGCGCCTCCTCTCGTATTCTGGTCACGAAAATGCGACATGTTGCAATATCGCGACACTTTTCTCTCTTGCGCCGTCTCTCGGCTTTTGGTCGTAATAATGCAACATGTCGCGATATCGCAACACTTTTCTCTCTTGAGCCTTCTCTCGGCTTTTGGTCGCGATAATGCGACATGTCGCGATATCACGACATCTTTCCTTTCTGCCTCCTCCTCGCCTCTCGGGTCGCAAAATCGTGACATGTCACGATATCGTGACAGCTTTTCTCTCTGCTTTCTCTCTCTATTTCGGGTCGCGAAATAGCGACATGTGATATCGCGACATTTTCCTTCCTTTCTTTCTTTCTGCTCCTTCGATCGCGATTTCGCGACATGTCGTGATATCGCGGTAGTTTCCTTCCTTGCTTTCTTTCTGCTCCTTCGGTCGTGATATCGCGATAGTTTCCTTCCTTGCTTTCTTTCTGCTCCTTCGGTCACGATTTCACGACATGTCGCAATATCGTGACAGTTTCCTTCCTTGCTTTCTTTCTGCTCCTTTGGTCGCGATTTCGCGACATGTCGCGATATCGCAACATTTTCTTCTCTGGCCTTTCTTGTCTTCTTTCGGTCACGATTTCGTGACATGTCGCGATATCGCAACATTTTTGCTCCGCGCCTTCTCTCTCCTTCCTAAGTCGCGAAAATGCGACATGTCGCGATATCGCGACACTTTTCTCTGTCGTGATATCGCAACATCAAGGCAAACACTTAGAAATTTTTTTGTTGATGCAAGATTGCTCTGCTGCCACTGGATGCTCCCTGCATCAGGATTGAATGGTGGAATGCTGCCATTCAACAACCACTAAGGTGTTGCGAACTCTGGGTGTTGAAGTTGTAAAATGATGAAAACAGGCTAAGTCTGCCTTGCAAAGTGAGCTATCCAAAGCTTGTCTCAGGCTTGAAGCCTCTCCTTTCAACTCTGTTTCTCAATCCCAAGTTTCTTCCGTTCGGCATGAGCTAAAAAAGGTTGATTTGTATGAAGCCAAGGGGGCTCAATTACGTGCTCGAATGCATTGGCTCAAAGTGGGGGACAGAGTGACCAAAGAATTTTTTTAGTGCCTCAGACCTCCTGCTCAACATTCTTAGTTTCAAGCCATTCAAGTTGATGGGCAGAGATTTACAGATCTTTCAGACATTGTCAAAGTATTTGTTTCACATTATCAAGGTGTTTTTGCTTCTCAACCCCTTGATGATGCTAGAAGGAAAGCTCTTGCTGATTGTACTGCTGTTGTCCCCAACAAGCTTTCTCCTGAGCAAATATTATTTTGTGACACTCCTCTTTCTCTGGAAGATCTAAAAACTGCCTTGTCACTTATGGCCAATGATAAGGCACGTGGGCTTGATGGCTTCCCATGTGAATTCTATAAAGAATTTTGGGATATGCTTGGTTATGATCTCCACAAAGTTTATCTTGAAGCCCTGCAATGTGGTTCACTGGGTTCCATTATTAACAAAGGCAATGTTAAATTTATTCCTAAGTCTGGAGATCCTGAGCTCATCACCAATTGGAGGCCGATCACCCTGCTTAATGTGAGCTACAAGATTATTGCTAAAGCCCTTGCGCTTAAGCTTAAATCTATTCTGCCTTTGATTGTCAGACTTGAACAAACTGGCTTTGTTAAGGGAAGATACATTCTTGATAATGTTCTTGCTATTTGGGAAGGTATGGAGTGGGCAAGAAATTTTGAACAAGATGCTTTATTCATTAAGATAGACTTTGAGAAAGCCTATGATAAGATGGAGTGGTACTTCATAACTGCCATGCTTCAGGCTCTAGGTTTTGGGCCAGTATTTGTGAGCACCATTCTTATGTTATTTCAAGATGCTTCAACTGTTCTTACCTTGAATAATAGTCAATCTCATTCAATTTCTCTTGGTCGATCCATCTCTTTTCATTCTTGCTATAGAAGCTTTTGGCTATTTGTTGGCCCATAAGATGGATCAAGGATTAATCATGGGTATTGTTCTCCCTAATTATGACCGTTAGTTGGTCAATGGTCATTTTCCAGATGATTCCTTCTTAACGCTTCAAGAAGATGAGCAATCCCTTTCCTCGGCTATTAGTTGCTTAGAGGTGTTTTGTTTAGCCTCTGGTTCTTCTATACAATGGAAAAAAACATCCTGTTTTTGGCAATCTCAATCTCAACTGCCACACTGGTTACATCAATTCCAATGGACTTGGATTCATCAAGGTGAGGTGTTTAAATTTCTTGGAATTCCTTTTGCATTTCATGGTTCCTCTGCTCAATTGTGGCAGTATGTTATTGATAAAGTGGAAAAGAAGCTTTCTTAATGAACTAGTAAGAAACTTTATCTTTTAGGAAAATTTCAGATTTGTTCTAAGGTTTTAGCCACTACCCATGTTTATTATTCATCTTGTTGGGTTCCATCCAAATCTTGTTATAAAAAGCTGGATAAGCTTCTGAGAGACTTCTTGTGGGCCAAAGACTCTGTCAAGCAAGGTTTTCATCGGGTAGCCTAGGAAATTTGTTGTTTGCCCAAGGATTGTGGAGGCATGGGTTTGTTTGATTGTCATCGACAAGGTCTTTCCCTTTGTGCTAAATGGATCACCCGATCTTTAATTGGGGATGAATCTTGGAAAGTGTTGGTCAGACATTGCATTTCTTCTGGTTTGCTTAAGGGGAAGAAAATTTGGAAAGGGGTGGGATTGCAATCCATTCTTACTGCCCTTGTCCCTATTAAAGTTAAAGGTTCTTTTGTCATTCAGAGTATTTGGAAATCCTGGGAGGCCTTCAAACCCTGGCTTAGTTGGAAAGGGAGTTTTTGCAAAGCAGGTGCCTCTTTGTCTTCCATGAATATTTGGTGGTCTCCTGTTATCACTTGGCAAGGTTCTCCCTTAGCTTTGGTGTAGTGGGTTAGAGCGTAGAGGTTCTATAAGCGTGGTATTGCTTCCATTTTTTATTTCTTCTCCCTACATGCCAGGTGTTGGATACCCTAGGAAAGTTTTCGTCAAATTCACAATTTAAATCCTGGTGATAGAGACACTTATGAGGTGGTTATTGGTAGTATTCCGTTTTCTATTTGGAGCAAACTACATAAGCATTTTCAAAAACCTTGGTGGTCAGATTGGTGTTGGCCTGGGGAGCTTCCTGTTTTGCAATATAAAGCTCATCTTGGTTACAAATGGCTCACCCCACAAGTTCCAATGGTTGATAAGCTCACTTTGAGATGGAATTTAGTCTCTCTTCCCTCCCAATGGAATAAGAGGTTTCGGATTGCTTGGGCTACTTATATTAAACCTAAACAAAGTTTTTTTGCTTGGAGTCTCTTACATGAAGGGTTACCTGTTGGCAGTAGGCTCAAGCATCTAGGTGTTCATAATCTCATTTGCTCGGTTTATGGACAAGCAGAAGATTTACTGCATGTTTTTTGGTCTTGTGATCGGGCTCAGTGAGCTTGGGAGTGGCTTCTTGAAATTTTCAGACCTGTTATGCAGGAGGATTTTACTTGGGTGCATGCTATTTTGGGTGACCCTATTGCTTTTTCCTTCAACTTGGATGTTGTTTGGAATATTTTTAGAATTGGTACCTTGTTTTATCTATGGAAGTCCCGAAATAGAGATGTTTTTTCTCAGCAAGATGTCGGACATGTCTTCTCTATTGCTGATAAATATGATATATTCTTTGATTGTTGGTTACAGATTCAAGTACATGTTAACAAAGTACAGGTGGAGCTGCAGTACTTGCGTACCCTCATGGATCATTGGGGGAATGCACCCTGCATTATGAGTCATGTGCATCTTCCTTCCCCTTCCAGGTGGCAGTAATTTCTCGGCTTCTTTCTTTTCGAATGCATATTTAATACTTTTTTGGCAGTTGTTATTGGTAGTTTGTGGGTTGTTTCTGACACTCTTGTATACTCTTAACCACAATGGTTAATGTATTGGTTTACGGGGTGTGCTAATCCCACCCACCTTTTTTGTATGATTAAACATTATTTTATTAATATAATGGTTTTTTCATCCAAAAAAAAAATCTAAATGAAATGCTAAAAATAATTCATTAAAATAATAAAATATTCACAAATCAAAATAATAAATACAAAATTAAAAAATATATATTATAAACACTAATTCCTAAATATATTTTCTAAACTTCTCAAAAAAATTAAAATATATAATCATCTATTATAAAAATATATATTTTAAATTAAATTATTAATAAATCTTTTTCATCACACGTGTTAATTAAAATCAAACAAAGTCATCTCTCAGAAGTTTAGGGTACAACAGCAAAATATGTATAAACCTTTACAGTGTCCAATCAACCACCTCCATTAATTACCCTTCAATAAATTCTGACTGACCAGGCGTTGTAATAGGGTGGTGATGGACGATCATTAACTACCCTTCAACAAATTCTAACTGAACGGGAGTTGTAATAGGGTGGTGATCGAGAAGTTGCCAGCATAATAGACTATCATTTTGGCATGTCCTTCAAGTGAAGGGTGTTCTATTTTCATTTAATTTTTCAATATTTTTAGAAAGATAAGTTATTTAGTGGTGATTTTTTTATTAATATAGTGGAATGGGTAATTGTCTGTGTAATTAGCTCACTTATAATCATTTAACCATATTCATGTTGAACCTTTTACGTTTTTTGGAACACATTCGAAAACAGACAAGCGTTCAGTTCATCAAAACCGGAAATTTGAACCTTAAATACCTGTTCCTTACGAGGTTATATCTAACCAATTGGACTTGGTCTACTCCGACTTATTTAAGTTTGATTTTTAAAAGATTAAAATTTGTTGATTATTTAGGGAACTAAAGATTATAAATGTTTTCGATGCAACTAAAAAATCTCTAATATTTTAATATATACAATTCCACATAGATGCCACGCTGAAAGAAGGGCCACCTCGAGAATGCTTGTATGGAAAGCAAGCTTCACATCAATCAAATTATGCTTATCATTTTTTTTCAAAAAGGAAAAAAAAAGCCAAAATATGCTTATGGTTTCCTTCTTTTGATAGAAAGCATCAAATTATAGTTATGGGTTCATTCTTTTAAAGGAAATAAATGAAATTATAGGTAGTTGCTCTTTTTGATGCAAGACTTCATAATTTGCCAAGTGGGGCCTATTGCAATCTATTTGTGATGTGCATAAATTATTAGATGGAGACAAATCAATTGGCTAAACAATATTAGAATATAAACCTTATCCATGTCATGCATATATATAAATTGCTAGGACTTTGATATACACATTATATATACCACTTATATATTAGATTGTTTTGTTGCCCATGCTTAACAAGTAAGTATCCATTGGGCTAATAATTGTAACTAACCTTTATCAAATAGAGATTTATATAAATGAAAAGATGGGCCCATCATTTTTTTTTGGTTGGTGAAGCTTTCAAATTTTATTGCTATTAATACCTTTTGCCGCCTAATGTTGTGTTTTTTGAACCTTTACCCTTTTCATTCTACTTTTTCATTGAGAATGGAGGGAGTGCACTTTTTGAAATCATGCAATTGCGTGGGTTTGGTGGTTGTAACTTGTCCATTCTTCCACATATAGAAGATTTGTTTATAGTATTTCATTGACCACTAAAATGGAGCCAACTTCAAAGGTGATGTTGACAATGGTATATACTCCACCACAGACTTTGAGTTCAAATAAAGCACAATAACTATATTTATTCACCTTATGAACATAGGGAAACTACAAAACTATTATGATGTGTTTTTTTTAAAATATGAAACAAGTTATACTCGAATTATATCATCAAATAACTGTTTGGATATTATTTATATTGTTTTACAAGATTTAAATTTAACTTTTTTTTGAATTTGAAGGAATCTAATTGAATAAGTTATTGTCATTTGATAAACCATTATAACATATTTATTAAAAGTTTTTTTTTTTAATAATAAGATTAAATAATTATGGCTTATAACTATATAATGATATTATATATATATATATATATATATATATAATATCTTTATAATTGTTTATGATTACATAATAGTATGATGATTATATATGTAACTTTTGATAATATTAAATTTTAATTATTTTTTATTGAAAGTTAAAAGTTTAACTGATTTCATATGCTACTTGAGATGGGTAAATAGTATTTATGAAATTAGTGTATGTAATAGTAACCATGAATAATATTTAAAGTAAACATCAATTATTCAAAAAATAATATGTATCAATAGATCATCAACATCATATTATTATTTTTAAATTAGATTTTATGGTTCATTAATTAAGATTAAGTTGAATAAAGTTATGTCTTAGTGGTTGAGTGCAATGGTTTCGGCTTTAGCTCGGAAGGTTCAAGGTTCAAACCGTGACGTGGGTGAGTGCGTCAGGGGGTGAGTGAGTGTGTGGTGGTTGCCTGTTAAATTCCCTATTGATAAGCATAGCTCTGGGTGAGTGCCTGAGGGGGTGAATGTCTGGTGGTTTATAAGCGTAGCTCTCAGCTTTACGAGGGATCATGGTTGGGAGGAGACTGTTCAGATTTGTGCGTTGGTCGTAGGGATTTATCATATTAACCAAATAAAAAAACAACTAACTAAAGTTATAATATAATTTTAAAAAAATGTTATGAATGAGAATTTAAAAAAAAATCATGAACCTATAACTTCATTTAAATTTATTAAATTATTTAATTTTTAAATTTTATTTTAAATTAATAATTTGGGTCATGGTTGGGAGGAGACTCCTTAGACCACCCGTGCATTGGTCATAGGGTATAATATAATGTAAAAAAAAATGTTATGAAGGGAGATTTTAAAAACATTTCATGAACCTATAACCTCATTAAAATTTATTAAATTATTTAATTTTAAAATTTTATTATAAATTAATAATTTAGGTTATATTTATCAAGTGGCATTAACCTTAGTTTAGTCGGTTAGATTTCTCAACATTTAAGGAGAGACCAAGGTTCAAATCTTGTCAAGTGATACATGGATAATATCCAAACTTTGTTGTAATACCACAATGTAGTGATGATGCAATATGGGTGGGATCCTTTCAATTCCATATAATCAATTGAAGAAAATAATTATAGGTTAGAGGGATGATGGTTCAAGGCTGATGAATATCTATCAACCTAAATGCATTTGAATATTTTTAAATTGGTTATATGAGATTGAAATGCTTTTTTTTAATTGATTATATGGGTGGTCCCACCTGTATTGAATTATTATGACTATATAATAGTGTTACAAGAGTTGAACTATTAAACATCACTTGGCAAGATTCAAACCCAAATCAGTTAAGGAAATTTAACTAATTGAGTTAATATCATTTGATAAATACATTTGAATGTTAAATTAAATGTTAAATAAAGTTGCATAACCTCTAAAATTTGATAATTTAAAACCAACCTATGGTTCGATGAAGATTGCAAAAAAATGCGAAGATTACTAAAGGAACCAACGGGTAAAACAAGAGCAAACAAAAAAACATATGAGAAACTGGTAAGGGCAAAAAAAGAAGAATACACTAGAACAAGGAGGAAATAATTGATTTACTTAGGGAAGCATGAACCAAAGAAATTTTGGAAGGAACTAAGTGTGAAAAGGATGCAAACTGAAAATAACATAACAATTAATCAGTGGTTGGAGTATTCAAAACAATCAGTATCAGCATAGTAACCAACAGGAGACACCCCCTACTATCATTGTCAAGAAAGAACTTTTCACAATTGAAGACATTATTCAAGGGATAAAAAAGTTAGCAACTGGTAAAGCCCATGACATAGACAATCTTCAAGCAGAGCATATAAAATGGGGGTAGATATCTTGGCATCGCAGATCAAAGAAATTTTCAATGAGGTCATACAAAATGGCTTCCCTACTGAGTGGACAACTAGCTTGACCATTCCTTTGTTTAAAAGTGGAGATGTAAATAATCCCTCAAACTATCGAACTATCATGATCAACCCTCTCTTTGTAAAGTTGTTTGGGAGTATGATAGAGCATAGGATCAACATATTGGCAGAAAAAAAGGGAAAGAGAGCAAAGCGGCAAGCAGGTTTCAGGCCCAAGCACTCAACTATTGATCATTGTATCACGCTCAGACACATAGTGGAAAAAATATGGGAGAAAAAAGAGGAGGCTTTTTATTGTTTTATAGACTTCAAAAAGGCATTTGACACAGTGCCAAGGAAAAAATTATGGAGCAGAATGGAAGAGCTAGAGGTTCCAATTCACTATAGGGCAGCAGTTCATAGACTATATGAGCATGTAAAAGCTAGAATCAGAACACGGGAAGGGTTATCTGAATGTTTTGATAGTGACATAGGTGTCAAACAAGGTTTCCCTCTATCTCCAACCTTATTTGGGTTGTACATTAACAAGTTAGAAGAATGGATAAACAAATCTGGGGGAGAGGGTGTGCATTTAGCCAAATATGTGGTAAAACTCCTTATGTATGCAGATGATGTAATTCTTGTGGCCAAAACAACCAAAGATCTAGAAGATCACCTTCAAGCTCTAGAACTCTTTTTTAAAGAAGTTGGAATGTAGGTGAACACGAGAAAACCAAAAATTATGATTTTTTCAACAAAAAAGAAGAAGCAACAACTCAAATTTCAGTTTGTAGGAGAACCGCTTGATGTAGTAGTAGAATACAAATACCTGGACATAGACTTTTATGACAAACTTAATTGGAGTACATGTAGTATGAAAAGAACTCAAAGTGGTTGGAGAGCACTATATGCACTTCAAAACAGGTGTAGGAATGTCGAGTTATGGGACTGGAAGACCACCAAGGTCTTATTTGGTCTACTTGTTACACCGGTTCTGTTGTATGGTTGCGAGGTGTGGGCTAGTGGCACAACAAATGCAAAATGGAAGTAAATAGAAATGATTCAAAAATATCTAATCATAAAATTTCTCAAAATTAAGGCCACAACCCCTTATGAAATTATTCTAGCTGAAACTGGAATGCTCACTTTAGAAGCAATTGCTATGACCAAGTTGTTATGTTACTTGAAAAAAATAGAAAACATGACAAATGATAGATGGCCTAGGGCAGCTAGGGACGAAGAGTTGCATAGGCAAAAGAATACATTGATGAAACAAAATCAGAAATGGATGAAACGTTGGGAAATCAACATAAATGAATGCCCAAATGTCAACAAAGACAAAAAATTATTTGAATGAAAAGTTCAGAAGTGGAATGTGAAAAAATGCAAGTAGGAAAAGACAATATTATATTGTAAATTTTAACCCAACGTATGACCACAAGGAAAAAGCATATATAGGCGCTGAAATCAAGTGGAAGGAAAAAATACTCGTTGCTCAGATAAATACTAGCTCTCATAGGCTTAGATGTGAAATAGGGAGATGGACAACGCCCAAAGAACAATGGGAAGAAAGGATATGCACTCTATGTAGCACAGGGGCAGTAGAGACAGAGGAACACTTCATCTATAAATGCCCGAGTTTTTCAGATATCCGTGACAAATACAAAGAAACACTTGGGAACGAGTTTATGGCATATTTATTTGAAGACAGTAAAATAAAAAAGCTGGGGAATTGCTAACACAAATCAGTAGGAGAAGGAACAACCTTCTCAAAGATATTAAAGATCATATGATATGATTTGAGTAATTGTACTTCCATATTTGATGTCCCATAGACCATATTTGGGCCTCGCACACGTAATTAAAATCTTTCATTTCATTTCAAAAACATATATAATAAAAACATTTAAAAACAAGATTTAATCACAAACTAATCTTCTTCTTGGCATTGTTCCTTATTTTAGTTTAAAGCAAGAATCCTTTATTTCGATGAGCTTAGCATTTTAAAAATAGAATTAACAAATTGATCTCAACTATACAATTAGTTAGAAGTTTACTTTATCTCAAAGATATAATTTTTTAACAAGATAATTTTTTAATTATGATTTAGATTAATTTAGTAAATTATTTATAAAATAGTTGGGACTTAGTGCAATAGAAAATGAGTGCGAGTGTAATAAATAGTTGGGACTGAGTGCAACAGAAAACTAGTGTGAGTGTAATTGAGAGTGAGTGTAATATGGGTGGGATCCTTTCAATTACATATAATCAATTGAAGAAAATAATTGTTGAGCAAGGTGCAGCAACGGTATTGTCATTGTTGTCAACACAGTCAGATAGATCTGTTGATGCGGTGGACAGGAAGTTCAAAAGCTATTCAGATGCAGAAGACAGGAGTTCAAAGGTTATTCGGAGTATGTACGGTGATTTTCCAAGAAGACCGAAGTGGCCCATATGCAAAAGATCAAAGAAAAAGACAAGTAAGAAAAGTGTCGCGATATCGCGACATATACAACAGGCAAGAAAAACTGTCGCGATTTCGCGACATGTTGGAAGAGAGAGAAAAAGCAGGAAAAACTGTCACGATTTCGTGACATGTTGGAAGAGAGAGAAAAAGCAGGAAAAAGCTGTCGCGATTTCGCGACATGTTGGAAGAGAGAGAAGGAAGTGGAAAAACTGTCGCGATTTCGTGACATGTTGGAAGAGAAAGAGAAAGCAGGAAAAAGTGTCGCGATTTCACGACAAGTTCGAAGAAAGAGAACAAGTAAGAAAAGTGTCACGATTTCATGACATGTCGCATTTTTGACTAAAATAAGAGAGAGAAAGTAAGTTGGAAAAGTGTCACGATTTCGTGACATGTCGCATTTTCGTGACTAAAATAGGAGAGAGAAAGTAAGTTGGAAAAGTGTCGCGATATCGTGACATGTCGCATTTTCACGACTAAAATAGGAGAGAAAAAGTAAGTTGAAAAAGTGTCACGATATCGTGACATGTCACATTTTCGTGACTAAAATAGGAGAGAGAAAGTAAGTTGGAAAAGTGTCGCGATATCGTGACATGTCGCATTTTCGTGACAAAAGAAAGAGAAAGTACGAGGGAAAGTGTCGCGATATCACGACATTGTATTTTCAAAGTAAGAGAAAGAGCAAGGAGAAAAGTGTCACGATATCGTGACATGTTGTATTTCATCAAAGAGAAAGAGCAAGGAGAAAAGTGTCACGATATCGCGACATTTGTATTTTCACGGCCAAAGCAAAGAGAAAGAGCAAGGAGAAAAAGTGTCACGATATCGTGACATTGTATTTTCATAGGCCGAAGCAAAGAGAAAGAGCAAGGAGAAAAAGTGTCGCGATATCACGACATGTAGCATTTTCATGATCCGATGCAAAGAGAAAGAGAGAGAAAAAAAATGTCACGATATCACGACATGTATTTTTGCGGGCCAAAGCAAGGAGAAAGAGAGAAAGAAAAAGTGTCGCGATATCGCGACATTTGTATTTCGCAGCAAAAAGAAGAGAAAAGCGAAGCAAACAAGTCAAGAAGGAGAACCGGAAATGAGAAGTATGAAAATGGAGTTGTTATGAAAGCTGACTAAGATTAGGGTTTATAGCCGACTAAGATTAGGGTTTTCATCATAAAAATATTGTTATAAAAGGAGGGCTGTTTGGAGAATTGAGAGTGTGAAATGTGTGTGCAATACGGTCATTATGCGAGAGAGCAAGTCATGTCGAATCATGCTAAGTGCAAAATTCACAAAGAGAGCAGAGTGCGCAAAAGGGAGAAGATTATCGTGAAGTTCGAATGTAATGAAGCGAGTGTGCGAAGTGATTGCGAGAGAGAGCGAGTGCGAGAGAATGCAAAGGTGAAGAAGACCGGTCAGGGTCTTGCAAAAGCAAAGGTATCTTCTTGTCAAACTATAGATTCAAATTGAAGTCCGAGGTTGGAGCTTGGCATCGGGGGGTTGGTGCTCCTTCCAGTTGGTGCTGGTAAATCAGGGGTTGGTGCTCCTTTCTGTTAGTGCAGATAAATCAGGGGTTGGTGCTCCTTCCAGTGGGTCTTTGGTAAATTGATTGTAAAGTTGGTGCTTTGCAAAGGCTGGATTTGGATGGTAGTCCAAGCAGTCAATTTTTGAGGAGTAGCCACATTGGTGAACCTCGTTAAATCTTGTGTTGTGTGATGCTCTTTTGTTATACTTGTTGTATCTAGTAATAAGTTTTAATTATTGCGGTATTAAGAGCTATAAATTCAAGTTTAAAGAGCTACACTGATTCACCCCCCCTCTCAGTGTCATTGTAAGACTAACAATTGGTATCAGAGCTAAGTTCCTGTACAAGCTTAACCGGCTAGGGTGATCTTGGAAGTAACACAATGGCGAGGTGGTGAAGCTCTTTTCATGGCATTTGAAGAAGTAAAATCAGAAAAGGAAGAAGGAGTGAACTCCGAAGTATGTGGTGAAAACCACTGAGGCTGAAGTAGATCTAGAAGGTGAGTTGATCTCTGCACTTGAAGAGTGGAAAATAGAGAAGAAAAAGAATAAGAAAATTTCAAAAAAGCTTGAGGATGCAAACGAAATCATAATCAGTCTGAAAGTACAGACAGAAGAATACAAGAAAATATCTGAAGATCTCGAAGTACAAATTACCATGAAAATAGATTATTGCTGCAAACTAGAAGAAGAGAATGTTGGTTTACGGATGCGGATAGAAGAGATGAATCACAAAATTAGTTGCTATCACAAACGCGAAGAAAGTTCTATGAAGCTGGATAAGATTATAAATGACCAAAGGCCTGCAGGCATCAAATTTGGTCTGGGTTTCGTCGAAGGAGAATCATCAAATGGATCAAAGGCCAGAAATGTAGAATCCATAAAGAATGAAGATAAGAAATAGGTTGATCAAGGAAAAACGTCTCATGCAAAAGAAAGCAATAATGCCAGGCACGAAAGGAGAATTGACAATGATGGATTCACCAATGTCACACATCAAAGAAGAAGAAGACCTATGGCTCCTACGACAACATGGCAAAGACCATCACCCAGGTTCAATTATCCCTTTTTTGGTTTTTGTTTTAAATGCAATGGCTATGGACATAAAATCTCAGATTGCAAATATAATGTAAGACCAAGGAATTTCACCAGTAGAAATGCTTTTTCTCCTTTGATGAATTATACGGTAAAATGTTATAACTGTCATAATTTTGGGCACATTGCAAGAAACTGTAGAAGTACATTTGCATCAAATCAGTTTCAGGGAAGAAAATTTCAACCAAATAGGATGAGACAAAATAGAAAACTTCTCGAAAAACATGCACAAGCTATTGATAAGGGAAAGGCAAAACAAGAGCCCAAAACTACTATCAAAATGGAGTGGAAAGAAAAAGAGCGACTTAAGGAAGAAAAGGAATCCTTAATCGTACAAACAACATTTAAAGCACAGAATAAATATGTACCATGGATACTTGATAGTGGATGCTCCGAGTCATATGACGAGGTGACAAACAAAAATTTGAGAAGTTACAGAAATATGAAGGTGGTTCGATAAAGTTTGGAAATAATGATGGAGCTAAGATAGTTGGCAAAGGTTCGATTAAAATTAGTGACGGAAAAATTAAGTCGGAAGAAGTCTTGTTTGTGGATGGTTTGAAACATAACTTGTTGAGCGTAAGTCAGATTTGTGATAAAGGTCATGAAGTAGTTTTTAAGAAGCGAGGGTTGTGAAGTCGAGAAAAACAAACAGTGGAAAATTGATAGCAAGCTGGATCAAGGACATCGGCAACCTTGTACACGCTCTCAGAGACTTCAAAAGGAGCTTGTTTTATTGGACAGGAAGAAGAAAATTGGTTGTGGCACAAGAGACTCGGTCATATCAGTTTTGATAATCTAGTAAAAATCAACTCAAAAAGGGCGGTGAGAGATATTCCCACCATCAGCAAACACTGCAAACAACATTTGTGCTTCATGCCAAAAGGGGAAGCAAACTAGAGTCACATTCAAAACAAAAGAGTACTACACAAGCAAACCTTTGGAACTAATACACACTGATTTATGTGGACCCATGAGAACACAAAGCATAAATGGTGACAAATATTTTATGTTGTGCATTGATGACTATTCCAGAATGACATGGATATTTTTCTTGAAGCATAAATCAGAAGCTTTTAAAATGTTCAAGATTTTCAAAAACCATGTTGAGAATGAAACAGGAAAGAGGATCAAATGTTTAAGATCAGATAGAGGAGGAGAATTCATTTCAGAGGAGTTTATAGAGTACTGTGAAAAATACGGTATTAGGAGACAGTTTTCAGCAAGCCGGGACACCTCAGCGAGAATGGAGTGGTAGAAAGAAAGAACAGGACGGTGCAGGAAATGGCACGGACTATGTTGGCTGAAAGCAGAGTAGCGAGACAGATTTTGGAAAGAAGCGAGTCCATACTACGGTGTATATCCAAAATAGGTACATGCTGAGAACACATGAAAGCAAAACTCCTTATGAGTTGTGGTTCGGTAAAAGGGCAACAACAAAATACCTCAAAGTTTTTGGCGGCAAGTGCTACATCAAAAGAAGCTGAAGATAATCTTGGTAAGTTTGAAGATAGAGCGGATGAAGGTATTTTTGTTGGTTATTCATCAAAAAGCAAAGCTTACAAATGCTACAACAAGAGGCTAAAGAAAATTGTGGATAGTGCCGATGTTAAATTTGATGAAGGTAGAGAACGAGTAATTAGCTATGAAATGAACTACCCAATTTATGAAGAGGTTATTGAAGGAGATGAGGAAAACGAAATGGAAAAGATACAAAAAATTGACTCAGATGATTTAAGTTGTGATTCAGAAGTGGAAGAAAATAAGAAATTCAAAACAGGCAGCTGGCAGAAAAATCATCCTAGAGAGCAAATAATTGGAGACCCCAAAGTTGGTGTTTAGACAAGAAGAAGAGTAGTAAGTAACTACTCTCTATTATCCAACATTGAGCCCAAAAATGTTGTTGACGCAAGCAAAGATGAAAGTTGGATGAAGGCAATAAATGAAGAATTAGATCAGATCGAGAAAAATGAAACTTGGGAGTTAGTACCTAGATCTGCAAATAAAAATATAATCGGGACTAAATGGATTTTTCGAAACAAATTGAATGAAGACGGACGGGTAGTCAGAAATAAAGCAAGATTGGTATGTAAGGGTTATGCACAAGTTGAAGGCATTGACTTTGAGGAAACTTTTGCACCGGTAGCTAGACTAGAGGCAATTAGAATGTTTCTGGCTTTAGCCAGTCTACAAGAATTTCAAAGTTTATCAAATGGATGTGAAATCAGCGTTTTTGAATGGAAAACTTGAAGAAGAGGTTTATATTGAGCAACCGAGATGGTTTCCAACTTGGTGATGATCCCAACTTGGTTTGCAAGTTGAAGAAAGCATTATATGGCTTAAAACAGGCACCCAGAGCATGGTATGCAAGGCTAGACAACTATCTCACTCAACAAGGGTTTAAGAAAGGTATGGTGGATAGTAATTTGTATGTCAAAACAGAAAATGGGCATCTTATTGTTCTTGTTGTATACGTAGATGATATCATATTTGGCAGCGACAAAGATGAGTCATGTAAAGATTTAGCAAATAAGATGCAGAAAGAATTTGAAATGTCAATGATTGGTGAACTTTCGTATTTCCTCGGGTTGCAAGTTAATCAAAATAAGAAGGGCATATTTATTTCTCAAGTTAAATATGTGAAAGAGATGTTAAAAAAGTTCACAATGGAGGATTGTAAGCCGGTTAGCACTCCCATGATGACGGGTTGCAAGTTGAGCAAGGATGACAAATCTCCACCTGTTGATCAAACCATGTACAGATCTATGATTGGGAGCTTACTATGCACTGATAGCTACCGGACCGGATATTTTGCAGGCGGTATGCATGGTAGCACGATTTTAGGCTAATCCCAAGGAGACTCATGTGACGACGGTGAAGAGGATTCTTCGGTACCTCAAGGGTACTATGGAGTATGGGTTATGGTATCCGAAAGGTAAAGACTTCACCCTTATTTCGTATTCGAGATGCAGATTGGGCGGGGATGTGTAGATGACGGAAAGAGTACCGGTGGAGGTGCATTCTATCTTGGAGACAGATTGGTCGCGTGGCACAGTAAGAAACAAGAGTCGGTTTCTTTATCGACAATGAGAGGGAGAATATATTGCGGCGACAACATGTTGTACGCAGGTATTGTGGATGAAACAAACCCTGAAAGATCTTGGTATTAGCTTCAGTGAGCCAATATCGGTTAAGTGTGATAACACCGAGTGCCATTAACATCTCCAAGAATCCGGTTATGCATTCATCGCACAAAACACATTGCTATCGGGTATCACTTTTTGAAGGAGAAAGTTGCGGAAGGTGAGGTTAAGTTGGATTTTGTTCCAACTACAGAGCAAGTAGCGAGATATCTTCACAAAACCATTGCCCAAGGAAGTTTTTGAGTACCTTCGCAATAAATTGGGAGTGGTCACACTTCCCAAGAATTGACTAGCTACGGGGATCACATTCTCGGGGGGAGCATTTAAGTATTTGATTATCTTTTTGCTCATGTTCATGATTTTTGCTAAGTGTAATAAATTTTGCCTGAGAATGTTGTGCATGGACTCGGGGGAGTCTGCGGTAGCCCTTTGGTATTATTGTCAAAGGGGGAGAAGAGTTACAGGAAATTGCACATGTGTTGCCAACAATTCCAAAGGGGGAGATTGTTGAGCAAGGTGCGGCAACAGTATTGTCATTGTTGTCAACACAGTCAGATAGATCTGTTGATGCGGTGGACAGGAAGTTCAAAAGCTATTCGGATGCGAGAAGACGGGAGTTCAAAGGTTATTCAGAGTATGTACAGTGATTTTCCAAGAAGACCGAAGTGGCCCATATGCAAAAGATCAAAGAAAAAGACAAGTAAGAAAAGTGTCGCGATATCGCGACATATACAGAAAGCAAGAAAAACTGTCGCGATTTCGTGACATGTTGGAAGAGAGAGAAAAAGAGGAAAAACTGTCGCGATTTCGTGACATGTTGGAAGAGAGAAAAAGCAAGTGGAAAAACTGTCACGATTTCGTGACATGTTGGAAGAGAGAGAAAAAGCGAGAAAAGCTATCACGATTTCGTGACATGTTGGAAGAG
This sequence comes from Wollemia nobilis, assembly GCA_028583015.1. Lineage (NCBI taxonomy): Eukaryota > Viridiplantae > Streptophyta > Pinopsida > Araucariales > Araucariaceae > Wollemia > Wollemia nobilis. The sequence goes on from JAQPPZ010017258.1 coordinate 660,592, forward strand.
AAAAAGGCAAGTGGAAAAACTGTCACGATTTCATGACATGTTGGAAGAGAAAGAGAAAGGGGAAAAAGTGTCACGATTTCATGACATGTTCGAAGAAAGAGAACAAGTAAGAAAAGTGTCACGATTTCGTGACATGTGCATTCGAAAAGAGAGAGAGAAAGTAAGTTGGAAAAGTGTCACGATTTCGCGACATGTCGCATTTTCGCGACTAAAATAGGAGAGAGAAAGTAAGTTTGAAAAGTGTCACGATTTCGTGACATGTCGCATTTTCGAGACTAAAATAGGAGAGAGAAAGTAAGTTGGAAAAGTGTCACGATTTCATGACATGTCGCATTTTTGTGACTAAAACAAGAGAGAGAAAGTAAGTTGGAAAAGTGTCACGATATCGCGACATGTCGCATTTTCGTGACAAAAGAAGAGAAAGAGGAGAAAAGTGTCATGATATCGCGACATGTTATTTAAAGTAAGAGAAAGAGCAAGGAGAAAAGTGTCATGATATCGCGACATGTGAAAAAAGAGAAAGAGCAAGGAGAAAAGTGTCGCGATATCACGACATGTTAAGCTAAGAGAAAGAGCAAGGAGAAAAAGTGTCACGATATCATGACATGTTATTTTCGCGGGCGAAGCAAAGAGAAAGCGTAAGGAGAAAAAGTGTCGCGATATCGTGACATGTAGCATTTAGGTCCAATGCAAAGAGAAAGAGAGAGAAGAAAAGTGTCACGATATCACGACATGTATTTTGGGCCAAAGCAAGAAGAGAGAGAAAAAGTGTCACGATATCGCGACATGTTAGTTTCACGACAACAAAAAGAAGAAGAGAAAAGCGAAAGAAATGGCAAGTAAGAAGGAGAAATAAAATGAGTAAGTATGAAAAAATGAACCAACTAAGATTAGGGTTTACAGTCGACTAAGATTAGGGTTTTCATCATAAAAATATTGTTATAAAAGGAGGGTTGTTTGGAGAATTGAGAGTGTGAAATGTGTGTGAAATACGGTCGTTGTGCGTAGAGAGCAAGTCGTGTCGAATCGTGCTAAGTGCAAAATTCGCAAAGAGAGCAGAGTGCGCAAAAGGGAGAAGACGATCATGAAGTTCGACTGTAACGAAGCAGAGTGTGTGAAGTGATTGCGCAGAGAGAGCAGAGTGCGTAGAGAATGCAAAGGTGAAGAAGACCAGTCAGGGTCTTGCAAAAGCAAAGGTATCTTCTTGTCAAACTATAGATTCAAATTGAAGTCCAGGTTGGTGCTTGGCATCAGGGGTTGGTGCTCCTTCCAGTTGGTGCTGGTAAATCAGGGGTTGGTGCTCCTTTATGTTGGTGCAGATAAATCGGGGGTTGGTGCTCCTTTCTGTTGGTGCAAATAAATCAGGGGTTGGTGCTCCTTCCAGTGGGTTTTGGTAAATTGATTGTAAAGTTGGTGCTTTGCAAAGGCTGGATTTGGATGGTAGTCCAAGCAGTCAATTTTTGAGGAGTAGCCACATTGGTGAACCTCGTTAAATCTTGTGTTGTGTGATGCTCTTTTGTTATACTTGTTGTATCTAGTAATAAGTTTTAATTGCTGCGGTATTAAGAGCTATAAATTCAAGTTTAAAGAGCTACATTGATTCACCCCCCCTCTCAGTGTCATTGTAAGACTAACAATAATTATATATTATAGGGATGATGGTTCAAGGCTTATGAAAATCTATCAACTTAGACTATTTTTAAATTTGTTATATGAGATTGAATTTTTTTTTAATTGATTATATGGACGGTCCCACTTGTATTGCATTATTATATCTGTATAGTAGTGTTACAAGAGTTGAACTATTAGGCATCACTTGGCAAGATTCAAACCCAAATATCCTTAAAATTTAAGGAAATCTAACTAATTGAGTTAATATCATTTGATAAATATATTTAAGTGTTAAATTAAATGTTAAATAGAGTTGCATAACCTCTAAAATTTGATCTTTTAAAAATATATAATAAGAACATTTAAAAAAATATTTAATCACAAACTAAACTTCTTCTTGACATTGTTTCTTATTTTAGTTTAAACCAAGAATCATTTATTTTGATGAGCTTAGCATTTTAAAAATAGAATTATCTACTTGATCTCAACTATACAATTAGTTAGAAGTTAACTTTGTGCCAAAGATATAATTTTTAATAGAATAACCATTAACATATATATATAATTATGATTTAGATTAATTTATTAAATTATTTAGTGTAAATTATCTATAAAATAGTTGGGATTGAGTGCAACCAAAAACGAGTGCGAGTGTAATCGAGAGTGAGTGTAGCCGAAAGTGAGTGCGAGCGCGAGTCGAGAGTGAGTGCAGCCAAAAATGAGTGCGAGCGTGAGCTGAGAGTGAGTGCAACCAATAGTGAGTGCAAGCGCAAGTCAAGAGTGAGTGCAACCAAAAGTAAGTGCAAGCACAAGCTGGGATTGAGGAGGAAGTGTGAGCAGGGAAGCAAAATATAGAAAGCAAAGTGTGATCAAGGAACAAGTACCACTTTTTGTTCTAGATCTTAGGAAAATTTAAAGGATTCATTTGAAAAAAATCTAGGTAACATGGAAAGAAAGTCATTTGTGAAAGTCCTTACTGAAAGTATAAATGATTAAGTTGGAAGTATGGATGCCCTAGCTAGCAATAATAGGAAGAACGAATCTATGGCAAACCTAGTTCAGGTAGCAGATTGTACACCAAAAGTGATTATCAAGGATTAGATGATTGAGCATGATATAATGATTCTTAAACTAGAGGTCTAATATGTAAGTTTCATGGATATTGTCTAATTTTTTTTTAGATTCAAAATTGGATGAAGTGGAAGTGAGGATTGCATTCAAACTACTCCATGACTTTTCTTCTAAAAGTATTTTTCCTCATTATTTTCTCTAGTTCAAAAATAAGGGATAAAATAATGGATGGAGGCCCATGGTTTAGGGGCAAAATGCATTATATTTAATACCTTGAAGAGAGAACTATTCTGTGGGCACAAAAACTATTAAAAGGTTTTTGGTATGGAATATGTTTTTTGTACTTCCTTATCAACTCATCAATAAGGAGGTTTTGAAGAATATTGGTAATACTCTAAGTGAATTCATCCAGGAGAGACCAACTACTAAGGAGAGAAGGCATGTTGTATACACTTGAATATATGTTGCCATATATTTTTCTAAACCTTTATCACAATCAATTAGGATTAAATCTAAATCAAGATAATGGGATCAACAAGTGGAGTATAAAATATTGCATTATGATGTCGCAAATGCCATGAAATTGGGTACATGGCAAGATACTACAAAGTGAAAATGAAGGAAGATATAGAATTTTTTGGGCATGAGGGTAGCTTCAATTTGAAACAAGAAGATCATCTCACAGGAGAAGTAGGTCAAATCAAGGATTTTCCACTCCTAAGAAAGTGGCTAGAAGAATCCCTCTTCATCATTATATGGAAAATGCCATTATAGTTTACTTGAATAAACCATTAGAAGAAAAAATGATATGGGGGATGAGGAAGTACAATGCACAAGTTCAAATATAAAAGGAGCTAAAGGTGTGAAGGAATAGAGGAAGGTAAATTTTAAAACAAAGGAAGATGTGGAGATAAATTTTAAAGCAAATGAGGTGAAGGAGGTCAAGCTTAATCTAGGTAAATCACCTTTATTATCCTCAAGTAGCTTAAAATATTCTCCTTACAATAAAAATGAAAGTAGTACGGAGTGTATTCCTTGCACTTTAGGATTTTAAGAGCAATATAGTAAAGAAAATATTATGGAGGATATCCAAGGAAATTTAGGGTTTTCAGGCCAACATAAGAAAGTGATGACTATGGAGGATCATATATGCATTTTAGAGTTTTTAGGGCAACATAAAGAAGAAAATGCTAATGAGGCTATTACTTGCACTTTCAACTCTTTAGGGCAACATAAATCTTTAGAAGATAAGTCTCATTTTGAACAATAAGAAAAATAGAAGAGATTGATGAAGGTGAGAGTGTTGACGGGAATGGAAGGAGGAGAGGAAGGCCATCAAAGAAGGATCAAAGAGAAAAAGAAACTCAAAAGCATATTTATATGGAAAGCAAAATAAAAATATCATGGCTATTAACAAGAAGTGGGGCTAAGCCCACTAATGAAAATAAAAAATATTGATCTTGAAAATGATATCATGGAATATTAGGGGTATGAATGAAACCCCTAAAAGAAGAGTTATTAAGGAAATAATATGTTGTTATAGCCCTGAGTTTATTTTAATACAAGAAACAAAATTAAGAAATGACGAATGTGAGGATGCTTTTAAGACGATTTGGAAGACATGTGATTGTTTAGTTGTTTCTTCCACAGGAGCTTCAGGCAGTATTACAATAATATGAAACAAATGCAAATGGGATGGACAACTATTAGAAGCAAAAAATAATTGGGTTGCTGGATTATTTTGCAAGAGGAAAACATCAAAGTTGGGGTTATAAATGTATATGCTCCAACTATAGTTACTCCTCGTGAAATATGTTGGAAGGGCCTTAGCATATTTTTATCAAATACAATGATGATTCATTGTGATTTATGGATTTTTGGGGGTGATTTTAATATTGTTCTTTATCCTTTGGAAAAGAAGGGTGGCATTCCAAGATGGTCTAAATCAATGCAAGATTTTGCTTCATTTTTCAATTCAAATGACCTTTGGTATGTTAGTCCCTCAAGCTTTCAATATACATGGGATAATAGATGCATTAGGAAAATCATATAGCAAAAAGACTAGATAGATTCTTGTTATCCAATAAAAGGTTGCAAATAAACTATAAAATCTCTTTAGATATTTTACTGTGAGCAGGATTAGATCAGAAACCCATTATTTTGACCAAGGTTATGCATAAGAGGTTGGAATTGAAATCTAATTGTAAAAAATGACGAATCCTAATTGAAACCAAGGCAAATCAAGGTAAATTATAAGCAAATCAAATCAATCATATTCACACCAAAATTTGGGGCATTTGAAGCCCTAAAAAGTAAGGTCATATTTGGAATAATTTCTGATCTATTAAATCACCTTATAACTTCATAAGAACACCACCATTATATTAGGTTCAAAAAGAGCTTTCCAACGAGTACAAATATACCTATGTTTGGATATATATTATGGTGAATTGACCCTAAGAAAAAATTGGTCCCAAAAATTTTAAGCGAATGGGTCGACGTTGAGGGTCCTCATATTCACCAATTTCCAATTTTGGATATCCTAATATTCGCCTAATTTGTGAATATTCGCCACTGTGCATAACTCTGCTTTTGAATTGTGAGTTGCCTAATTATGGTCATCCAAAGCCATTTCACTTCTAGTCTATATGGCTCCAAGACATTGATTTTTTCCAAATGGTTGTGTTATGGTGCGATGAATCAAAATTTGATGGATCATGTATGTACAAGTTTATTTAAAAGTTGAAATATTTAAAGGAGCAAATGAATATATGGAATGTCAAATATTTTGGTAACATTTTTAAAGAAAAGAAAGAAATTGAATCCAAGCTCAAAAATCTACAAGAGATAGTAGAAATTAATGGAATAGATTAGGATTCTTAAGTGAAAGAAAAACAATTAATTTTTTATTATCATAATGAATTGATAAAGGAGAAGATATATCATAATACATTAAGAAATGAGGAGTCATATTGGTTCCAAAAATCTAAAGAGAAATGGCTCAAGGAAAGAGATAGAAATACAAAAAAAATGCATGATACAACAAAAATAATTTTTCCTGTTCGTCATATAAAAAATATTATAACTCCAAATGGAATATATATTGAGGACGAAGAAGATATAAGGAAGTAAGCTATTAATTATTTCAAAAATATTTTGTCAGATTCTAGGCAAGATAAGGAGGCACAAGAATTTTTTTTGTAAAATATTCCATCAATTATCACTCAGGGACAAAATGAAATCTTGATGAAGAAGATATCTATGAAGGAGCTCCATGAAGTAGTTTTCTCTTTCCATCCTAACAAGGCACCTAGCCTCGATGGATTTCCTACACTTTTATTTCAAATTTATTGGAATTTGTTGAAGAGTGATGTGTTAGATGCAGTTGAAGAGGCCCAAAAAATGAAGGTTGTAATAAGTGATATCAATGCTAATTTTATTACCTTGGTTCCCAAGAAAGGTGACACAAAATATTTTGATAATTTTCATCCAATAAGCCTTTGTAATATGATTTATAATATCATTTAAAAAATTAGGGCATTTTAGGGTGCCTTATCTCAGAGGAAAAAGGTAGCTTTGTTCATGGTAAATAAATTCTTGATGGTATAATTATTGCACAAGAGGCCATACATTCTATTCATTCCATGAAAAAACCAAGTATGTTTTTGAAATTAGATATGAACAAAGCATATGATAGGGTTTCCTAGAATTTTCTACATGCTATTCTTAGAAAGTTTGACTTTGATTATAGTTGGTGTGAGTGGATTAAAATTTGTTATAGCACTACAAAATTTTCTATTTTGGTCAATGTTTCTCCTGCTAGGTACTTCAAGTCATCTTGTGGACTTCGTCAAGGTGATCCACTTTCTCCTTATCTATTCATTATTCTGGCGAAAGCATTAGGGAGAGCCTTTTCAAAGGTAAAAATGGAAGGAAAAATCAACAAATTATTGTGAATATTTTAGGGTTTAAAATTAAAAAAATTCCATCAACCTACTTAGGTATTCCTTTGTCTAATAAAGGAAATAAAAAGGAGTTTTGGATCTCTTTTTTGGATAGAATGAAATCTTTCTTGGTAGGTTTGAAAGGTAAGTTCTTAACCATGGAGGAAGGCTGCAACTCATAAAGTCTACATTGCAATCCATCCCTATATATATGATTTCACTTTCAAGACTACCAATAGGTATTGCATAAAAAAATGATAAAATTCAAAGAGACTTTCTATGAAAAGGTTGTGACAAAAAATTTAGGTTTCCTCTTTGTAACTGAGATAGGGTTTGTAAAGGAAAGAATATTGGAGGAGCAGGCTTCAGAAATTGTAGACTTATGAATTTGGCATTAGGAGCAAATATTGGGTGGAGATTATTCAAAGATCAAGGAAATAATTGGGCAAGAATATTACTTCAAAAATATATAGGTTCTCTTGATGCAATAAAATTGTTTAGGAAACTAACTCTACTTAAAGGGTTGTCAACATGGAACTTCATATCAAAGAGTTTGTAATTGATAAAGAAACATATTAGATTATCAGTGAATGAGGGGAGTTATGCAAATTTTTATACTGATGCTTGGTTGAAGCTGTATCTTCTTATATTTGACTCAAAATGGAAACTATTGGCTCAAGCATGCCTAGCATGTAAAGGTCCAAAGGTCAAATATTATATTATTATGAGCAAAAAATCCATATCATGGATTGCTTTTAGTAACCTGGCTGAAGGAGAGGAACTCAAACAAATTGCAGATAAATTTCAAAATATGATTCAAAAGTTTTATTTACTAATTTCTACATGAAAGGATGAGTTGGTTTGGAATTTAACAAAGGATGGTGGATACTCGATCAAGTTGGGATATGAGAATTTATAACAATCAAAATTTCCTTCCTCCAAATATTTTTCTTGGAAGAACGTTTGGTCATTAGAGGCTCTCCCTAAGGCTTCAACATTTCTTTGGTTATCAGTTCAAAGTAAGATTATTACGAGAGAGATTTTACAAAAAAGAGGATATTATGGACCCTTTAGATGTGCCATGTGTGATAAGGATTTAGAAACATCATACCATTTACTTCTTCATTGTTCGTTGGGGTTATTTTTAAAAAAATATGTTCAACATTGAAAGAGTTGATAAAATGTTGGATGAATTAACTCAAAGCTAAAACATTATGTATTATTTGTAGGATTGGCCCTATCATTATTTTTTGGAATTTATGGCTTGAAAGGAATAACTAAATTTTTAAAAATAAATAGTTTTAGGCAACATTGAAAGAAATGCGTAACGCATTACATCTGCTATTTTTCGCAAAGCCTTCAAAGAGTCCAAGGTGGGAAAATTGAAGAAGCAAATTAAGCCAAAGGAGATCCCCTTTGGGATTAAAGATATCAACAAGGAAGTAGTCAAGGATAGTGGTAAGGATCTTTCCTAACTAGTACTTGTTGACAATTTTGTCACATTGCACAAGGGGTAGAAAAAAATCAAAATTTTGTATAGTGTTTCCTTTTGCAAAAGTATTTCTTTTGTTGCTTCGAAAGTATCTGTAAGTGTTGCAACAATTTTGGCTTTCAATGCCACCCCCTTGGACATAGGATGAAGAAGAAGAGCTTCACTGCCAAAAGAAGAAAAGTGTCATGACATCGCGACATGTCGCATTTTCGCAGCTCAGAGCAAGGAGGCAGAGCAAGCAAGAAAAAGTGTCGTGATATCGCGACACGTCACATTTTTGTGGTCGAAAGCGAGGAGAAAGCCAAAGGAAGAAAAGTGTCACGATATCGCGACATGTCGCATTTTCGTGGCCGACAGCAAGAGAAAGAGCCAGAACAAAAAAGTGTCGTGATATCACGACATGTCGCATTTTCGCAACCGACAGCCAGAAGAAGGTGCAAGCAAGAAAAAGTGTCACGATAATGCAACATGTCGCATTTTTGTGATAAAAAACGAGGAGAAATCCAAAGGAAGAAAAGTGTTGTGATATCGCGACATGTCACGTTTTTGTGACCGAAAGCAAGAGGAAGAGCCAGAACAAAAAAGTGTCGCGATATCGCGACATGTCGCATTTTCACGACCGAAAACCAGAAGAAGGGGCAAGCAAAAAAAAGTGTCGCGATATCGCGACATGTCACGTTTTCGGGGCTGAAAGCGAGGAGAAACCCAAAGGAAGAAAAGTGTCCCGATATCGCGACATGTCGCGTTTTCATAGTCGACAGCAAGAGAAGGAGCCAGAACGAAAAAGTGTCGTGATATTGCGACACGTCGCGTTTTCATGGCTCAAAGCGAGGAGAAAGAGCAGAAGGAGAAAAGCGTCACGATATCGGAACATGTTGCATCCTCGCGACCCAAGGAAGAAAAGTGTCGCGATGTCATGACATGTCACGTTTTCGTGGCTCAAAGCGAGGAGAAAGAGCAAAAGGAGAAAAGCGTCACGATATCACGACATGTCGCATTTTTGTGGCTCAGAGCGATAAGAAGGCGCAAGGAAGAAAAGTGTCACGATATCGCGACATGTTGCATTTTCATGGCCAAAAGCAACAAAAGAGGGCAAGGACAATGAAGTGTCGTGATATCGTGACATGTTGCGTTTTTGCAGTGCAAGAAGAACAATCAAGCTGAAGACGTAGAAATGTCATGATATCGCGACATGTTGCTTTTTTGTAATGGGCACGCACTTCAAGTTGGGTATTTTCTTGAGACAATCAAGTGCCTCGTAAATACATTCTTTCTTGCCCAATAAGCTCGCTATTTTTTTTGGCAATTAGAAGCAAAGTATTAGTCCCTAAAAGGAGAGCCCAGCAAGCATGGCGGCAACTCGAGCATTGCACCCAGAAACCAAGGATGCTCAGACCGCTCATCAATGCATATTTCCATGGTTGACCCGATCACAATTACCAGTTCTGGTAATGGATTTGAAAGCTTAGTCTTGAGAGCCACGAGGAGCCGACTTCTCAAATCTTAAGAGTATACTTTGCCATCCTATGTAATAATGATTCAGAGGGTCAGGTCCTCTATAAAAACCTAGGCATTGTAATGTAGCTAGGGGGGAACTATCTGCTAAGAAAGCTGTTGTAACTTGATGTCCTGCGATTAATACTAAAGAGCTTTGGGCTCAATTTCTCTCTTTTATGCTACCTTATTTCCTTGATTCTTTTGTCTGTCTTCATTTGCATACTGAGAAAGTTGAACCTTACGTCCGGTGTGCGATCGGGAACTGTACCCTAAAACTCATTTTGAAGGATACATAGGAGTGGAAAAGCGTAATATTGGTTTTCTTTTATGCTACCTTCTGTGCTTGATTCTTTTGTCTCTCTTCTTTTGCATACTGAGAAAGTTGAACCCTGCGTTCGGTGTGCAATCGGGGACTGTACCCTAAAACTTGTCTGGGGGATACATAGGAAGGTTAATGTTATGTTTCTTTCGGTTATTCTTGGTGTTCTTTACTTCTATTCAGGTTGTCTGTTAGTGAACGTGCTTCCTGTTCTTCTCCACCTTAAATCATCGATCTCTCTTTCCTTACCCCCTTTTATTTTATTTCTCTAACCCTAACTCCTTTTATCTCTTTCCTGCACCCTTATCTTCAAACACCCAAGTAGATTAGTATAGGAGCCGGTATTTCTTCGAATATTGGCATGAAGGGCATCTCTTCCCTTCGACCTTTCAATGTTGGTCCAGGTCTAGGGCGCATTCACCTATCCAAATCCTTTCCTAGGCAGATTTGATGACCAACAGTTTTTGGCATGCTCGATGGGACCGAGGTCCCACATTTTAAGTGCAAATCTCAAACCCGTCTTCACCGAGGTTGATAGTTCTAATCTGTTCCTGGTGTGACCCGATCAGTCTCACCTGACTAGTGGTAGTGAGAACCGATGCTCTCATTACCGAAAGACTCTTAGCATCTGGTGACTCTGTTCAACCCAAAAAATCTCTAAGTCATAAAGACCGGTACCTAAACCTGTGCATTTATGACAAAAGTCCCCATGTTTTAAGGAAGCCCGAGTTGGTGAATCTTTGGCTTGCCTCCATCTGGAAAAATCACCTGGCGACTCTGACTGAGCTAAAGATCCAGATTTCTTGATCGTAGGCACCTTTTAAATCTGAAAGAAGACATCCCGAAGGAATCAAGGTTCGGTGAGCAGCCTTGACCTCACAAGTGGAGAAGAATGTTCACTTGGCGACTCCGAATTAGTGGCAAAAATCATGATATCTGCAGTCCACTGCTATAATGGAGAGGGTATGCTATCCCAGCTGGGATGATCGTGGCCCTCTAAATCTTCAAAGTTACCATGAAATTCTTGAAGGTGCCTTGAAGACAGTGACAAAATACAATGGCACTAAGGGAATGGCCCAAGAGCACCTTGAAGATGTTGCTGCTCTAGCGCCCCTCTATGACATAATCCATGAAGATGTCATGATCAGACTTCTGGTCCTGTATCTGGAAGGAAGGGCGCTACAGTGGTATATACTGCTCGGGCATAAAACCATCTGCTCGTGGGATGACTTAGCGAGAGCACTATTCGAAGCATTTGATGGCTCTCAGGACCCCTTATAGCTTTTGACGTACCTCTCCACCATCAGGAGAGCACCTCTGGAGAGCATCACGGACTTCAATGTCTGATTCTGTAGAAGTTGGAAGATGATTCTAGGGGATATCCAACCGACGCTTGCCCAAGTCCACCTCTTCTATGTTCGAGCTCTTCACCTGGACATGGGTCTCATCTTACTACAATCAGGTGAACGAAGATTTCCTCAAATATTTGAGGAAGTAGCATGAGCAGAGCAGCTTCTGCTCCTATCTAGAAAGTGGCAGTGGGGGGAGACTCCATCACTGTCTCCAATGATTGTGGCTCCTGTCTATCCTGCATAGTGTTCATCATGGTAGACTCCTCATACTGAGCAGAGGCCTGAGATGCAGTCGTTTGGAGCTCGAGAGGTGGGTTTCATCCAAGTCTAACAATTGGAATGTGCAAACCATGATCCAACAATGAACAATATGGTTGCTTGCAGTCTCCATCAAGATATGGGCCAAGGAGAGGAATAGTCTCAAGTGGTAGAACCTGAGAACAAAGAGGGCACATTTTTGCACCCTTTTTGTATCCCAGTGGATGGCACGCAAGTACTCAGCCAGGATCCATTAAGCATATCTCATGAAGCTAAACCTGAAGAGATCCTGGAAGATTACTCTTTCCCAAAGGAGCCCTATTACCCCATCAGAAGGATGGAAGAACCTGTACCCAGCCCACAGTTAGTAGATTCTTCAGTATTCTGGTATTGGTTCCAACCATCACCACAACCAGTACCCCAAGAGGCCCCTCATGTGGTGAACTTCTTTGCCGCATCTTTCATCAACAGTACGGGTACTGGCAGGAGCGATAATTCACCGCGTTACTCCCTATTTGCAACATGGACAACTTCGGGAAGAAGCCAACCGGACTTCAAAGATCAACTGAAGTTCAATCAGATCTGGTCCAGACATTGTAGGTTCACCGGATAAGCACCCAAAGCTGGATTTATGGTAGCGACATGCCAATCATGTCATAAAATTTTGTGTAAATACTGTAAATGGCCCGGCTAGTAAATAAGTGCCGAAAGTGCTAAGTGTTGCTTAGGAGCTTAGGCACAAACAAAAAAAAATAATTGTTGTCAGTGGATAGTCAGAGAAGAAGACAATGGGAATGACTCTATTGCCCAATGGATAAAGGCCTGGGATCTCTACATTCAGACTAGCTAAATGCCCCGTGAGCCGCCAAGAATGTTGACAATTTTGTCACATTGCACAAGGGGTAGAAAAAAATCAAAATTTTGTATAGTGTTTCCTTTTGCAAAAGTATTTCTTTTGTTGCTTCAAAAGTATCTGTAAGTGTTGCAGCAATTTTGGCTTTCAATGCCACCCCCTTGGACATAGGTTGAAGAAGAAGAGCTTCATTGCCAAAAGAAGAAAAGTGTCGCGACATCGCGACATGTCGCATTTTCGAGGAGGCAGAGCAAGCAAGAAAAAGTGTCGCGATATTGCGACATGTCGCGTTTTCGTGGTCAAAAGCGAGGAGAAAGCCAAAGGAAGAAAAGTGTCACGATATCACGACATGTCGTGTTTTCACGGCCGACAACAAGAGAAAGAGCCAAAACAAAAAAGTTTCATGATATCGTGACATGTTGCATTTTCACGACCGACAACCAGAAGAAGGCGCAAGCAAGAAAAAATGTTGCGATATTGCGACATGTCACGTTTTCACGGCTGAAAGCGAGGAGAAAGCCAAAGGAAGAAAAATGTCATGATATCACGACATGTCATGTTTTCATGACCAAAAGCAAGAGGAAGAGCCATAATGGAAAAGTGTCACGATATCGCAACATGTCATGTTTTCGCGACCAACAGCCAGAAGAAGGCGCAAGCAAGAAAAAGTGTCGCGATATCGCGACATGTCGCATTTTTGCGGTCGAAAGCGAGGAGAAAGCCAAAGGAAGAAAAGTGTCACGATATCATAGCATGTCACGTTTTCATGGCCTACAGTAAGAGAAGGAGCCAGAACGAAAAAGTGTCGCAATATTGTGACACATCGCGTTTTTGCGGCTCAAAGCGAGGAGAAAGAGCAAAAGGACAAAAGCATCATGATATCGCGACATGTTGCATCCTCGTGACCCAAGGAAGAAAAGTGTCACGATGTCATGACATGTCACATTTTTGCGGCTCAAAGCAAGGAGAAAGAGTAGAAGGAGAAAAGCGTCGCGATATCGCGACATGTCGCATTTTCGCGGCTCAGAGTGACAAGAAGGCGCAAAGAAGAAAAGTGTCGCGATATCGTGACATGTTGTGTTTTCATGGCCAAAAGCAACAAAAGAGGGCAAGGACAATGAAATGTCACGATATCGTGACATGTCATATTTTCGCGGTGCAAGAAGAACAATCAAGCTGAAGACATAGAAATGTTGCGATATCGCGACATGTTGCTTTTTCATGATGGGCACACACTTCAAGCCGGGTATTTTATTGAGACAATCAAGTGCCTCGTAAATACATTCTTTCTTGCCCAATAAGATCACTATTTTTTTTTTGGCAATTGGAAGAAAAGTATCAGTCCCTGAAAGGAGAGCCCAACAAGCATGGAGACCACTCGAGCATTGCACCCAGAAACCAAGGATGCTCAGACTGCTCATCAATGCATCTTTCCACGGTTGACCCGGTCACAGTTACCAATTTTGGTAATGGATTTGAAAGCTCAGTCTCGAGAGCCCCGAGGATCTGACTTCTCAGATCTTAAGAGTATACTTTGCCATCCTGTGTAATAATGATTCAGAGGGTCAGGTCCTCTATAAAAACCTAGGCATTGTAATGTAGCTAGGTGGAACTATCTGCTAAGAAAGTTTTTGTAACCTGATGTCCTACGATTAATACTAAAGAGCTTTGGGCTTGATTTCTCTCTTTTATGCTGCCTTCTTTGCTTGATTATTTTGTCTATCTTCATTTGCATATTGATAAAGCTGAACCTTGTGTCCAGTGTGTGATCAGGAACTGTACCCTAAAACTCGTTCTAAAGGATACATAGGAGTGGAAAAGTGTAATATTGGTTTTCTTTTATGCTGCCTTCTATGCTTGATTCTTTTGTCTCTCTTCGTTTGCATACTGAGAAAGCTAAACCCTGCGTTCGGTGTACAATCGGGGATTGTACCCTGAAACTCGCCTGGGGGATACATAGGAAGGTTAATGTTACGTTTCTTTCAGTTATTCTTGGTGTTATTTGCTCCTATTCAGGTTGTCTGTTAGTGATCATGCTTCCTATTCTTCTCCACCTTAAATCATCGATCTCTCTTCCCTTACCCCATTTTATTTTATTTCTCTAACCCTAAATCCTTTTATCTCTTTCCTGCACCCTTATCTTCAAACACCCAAAGTAGATTAGTATAGGAGCCGGCATTTCTCCGAAGATTGGCACGAAGGGCATCTCTTCCCTTCGGCATTTCAATATTGGTCCAGGTCTAGGGCGCATTCACCTATCCAAATCCTTTTCTAGGCAGATTTGATGACCAACAGTACTACTGAGGATGGGTTTGAGGATTCGCCTAAGGACAAACATTGTTTTATTTTGTGTTAGCCTGGGTGGTCTAGCCTTCTCTCGTTTTTCTTTTGGTTTGTGTGTTTCTGGGTTGTTGGCCCTTTATTGCTCTATTTTTGGAGTCCAAAATGAGTCTATGTTTATTTTGTAATAAGGGTTCGGGACCCTTTCAAAACTCGTTTTAATGAAATACATATTTTACTTATAAAAAAAAAATTAAAAAAAATCTCAAAATCATGCCCAAGTTTGGAACCGTATTATTGCCTCTCTTGCAGAATATCTACAAATATAGTGCTCATAATGGGAAGTATCAATTGCAAAAAAAGAGGTGCTAATAACTTGGCTACAGGATTTGAACATACATGGAAGAGTCATCTACGACAACAAAATTAAAACAAAGGATCTACTTTGATCTATGGTAAAATGGAAATGTCCAAAAATTGGGTTTATCAAAATTAATTTTGATGGTGCTCCTAAAGGAAATCTAAAAGCTGGCGGAGGTGGTGTTTTTAGAAAGAGTGAAGGCAAAATTCTCCTCACTTATTGAGAATCATATGGAACTTCAACTAACAACTATGCAGAGGCTAGGGAACTTCTTACAGGGATTAAAATTGTAGTAGAAAAATGATGGAAATATATTTCAATTGAGGGAGAATCACAAATTATCATCAATGCTATTAACAAAAATGAATATGGAGACTGGACAAAAAATAATATTATTGTTGATGTTCATCATCTATAACTAGAGGTAATCTCATAGTAGTGTGAGAATATTTATAGAGAAGAAAATCATGTAGTAGATAAATTAGCGAATTATGGTGTTGATCTTCATCCCGATGAAATTTAAATTTTAGAAGGTAATTGGCCAAGTGAGATCTTATATCTTAATAAAAATGATGTCAAAGAGTTGATTGTGGAAACATAGCACTTCGAGGAAGTTGAAGATTATATTTAAGAGAAAAAAGAAATGAAAAAATGTGATAAAAAGGTATGCTGCAACAAATGCATTATTTTGATATTTTGATGGGAGTGGCCCCCAATAGAAACCACATATAACCTATTAAAAAAATTATCTAGAAAATAAAGATTTTTTTTTTTTTGGAGAATAAGGGGTTGTACTCAGATCCCCCATACTTTATAAATTATAACTCTCTCCTTTAAATCTTGAGAGTTTACAACAAATTTAATTCTCATCTCAAGTGAATTGCTATAGTTCGATACCTACATTTATTTTCATAATAAGTTGAAATTCTTTATTTTCATTTTCTAGATCTTCAATTTTCTTTGTAAATACAAATATTCCAAAATTTAGCATCCTTCTTCTTGAAATTTTCCTACAACAACCTTCACAATACTAAAACTCCACCTCTACTATCTATGCACTACATCTTAGTAGAGTAATATTTTTAAAATTTCACGATATCATAGCTCACTTTACAAAATCTAGTCTTTTAGTTTCCTTCTTGAAGCATAAGTACAACCACATGAACTATAATAAAGAGTTTATATAAAAACACATTAATGTTATAAAATATAGCAAGTATTACCATTGAAAATTATTACAAAAAATCTGTAATCATTATTTTATTCAAACACAATATTTTCTAATCAACTTCAATTATACTTACTACTTCCTCTAACCATGGAAAGGAAAATTTAACTTCATGATCCTTTGTTAAAACCCCTTTATTGGCTAGTCTATCTACGTATTTTTTCCCTTCCCTTAACGTATGTATAAACTTGATTTCTTCAAACTCTTTAGAAAAGTTTTCTATTTTGACATAGATATCTTCTATGTTTTGTAAAGCCTTTGCTTTCCTCATTGTATTTATTACTATCGTGGGACACCAAAATGTGCACAAGGATGCTAACCTTGGATGCATTCCCTCGAGGGTCATCCACACTCAAGTGAGAGAGTGCTATTGCTAACCCATCATTATAATTGCACTTTTTGTGCAATGTTTTACTTTTAGTGGGGGATATTTAGGTTCACCAAGGGTTTATAGATTTTTCTAAATTTTTTATGTTTAATTTAACAAGATACCAAGTTTTGTAGTCTATCCTAGGAGCTAATGCAAGATATGGTAATGCAATGCAATATGAATATAAAATGTAAGTGCTATCCTATATGCAATGTAGCTTTTGATGATTATTACCTATGCTATGAAAATAAATTTTTATTTTATTCTTTTTGAAGGCAACGGTACAAGGAGAATGCAAGCATATATTTTATCCTAATGTAAACTATATGCAATTTTAATTAAATGCTTAAGGAAATAGAAATAAAATGTTATGATATGGTTCATTTGATTTTTCCCTTTTTATAAGTATTTGCAAGATACATTCAAAGATAAACAAATAAATAATCAACAATTTAACCTATGCTAATGATTAAAAACTAGAGGACTTCAGGTACCTACCTATTTTGGTGCTTCATGTGAATATGTTGTATGAATGCAAATACACCTCTTTACAAATACGCCATCGAAAATCCTACACTTGGCAAATTTTCTAAAGCCTGCAAAACAAATAGAAAAAATATGGATTATGATTTGGGGGCTTGCCAAACAACAAGAAGGTTGTAACTTCCTGATTAGCATAGTCAAGCCTTTTATTTATTAAAAAATAAAATGATTAATATTTAGAAATCGATGCTGAAATATTTATGGGGAATACACCACCTGGAGGCTTTGTAGTTGGTGAATTATTTAAGATGACACAATCATATTGATAGTGGATAGGTAAAAGGATAGAGTTTAAAGAGATTTATTAGAATGATGCATAGAAGTAGGATTATCTAGGAGGGATGTTGGGTTAATAGAGAGATCTGATATCTCTCAAATGCATTACAAATATGCCATCTATAATAGTCATAGGTGGTATATTCACTTCTCGATCTGAAAATAGTCAAAGAATGTTAAATAGGTGAAACCAAGTATTTGACTATCTATAGTGAATACATAGCCTAATTCAGATATAGATGGTGAATTTGCTTAAACTGATAGTAAACAAAAAGGACAAATTGTATAGGGCTATGAATATCTTTTAATTGGTATTATGGGATCTTGTGAGTGATTCTCTATCCTATAAGCTTCGTGAGGTGCCTACAAAACTGAGAGGGAGATCTCTTTGACAATAAAATAGTTAGATATAAACACGATAAATATAGGGATACATATAAAAGGGTTATATCATGAAAACACTAATGAAAGTTTAAACTAAATCATAATGAATTCAGAAAAATTATCATTATATTTCAAATGTGATATGCTCCATTTCATTTCTTCGAAGCCTAAATCACTTGATAAATTTAAGGGAGAATTTTGTCAACACTTCATTACTCAAATTTGATATTTGATTTCGATAGAGTTTCAATGCGAGAATATGTCGTATCGAATGCCACACCATGGAGTCAATTTATAAAAACTGGCCCTCCTAGGGGTTTTCAAAATGGGAGGGGTGAGGTTTCTAGACTTGTTACTGATTTATTGATTTATTGGGTTGATTGGTTGTTGATGGGGCTAACAACATTGCTTGCAATCAATCGCCCCCTTGATTGGGGCTGATTTAGGTAGGTGGAGGAAAGTTAGACATATTCCTCCTTGCTTGTTGATTGCTTGTAATGACAAAGGAGTAGCCATGAGGGATTTACGCCTTCATTGGCTGTTGAAGGAATAATTAAATTTTTCTCACATCAGACACGAGTACTCCACTATCATATTCGTTAACTCAATGATTTTATAAATTTGATTGTTAGAGGTCAAAGTTGACAAGGAGCTAGGAATTTTGAACTTGTTATGAATACATCATCTAGAAAGTGTATTCATTTTTTAGAAAATTTTCTTTGAGGTAAAAAATTTGTTGATGCTGGGTTTTGACTACAAATTTTAAAGTTGAGCCAATACTATGGTTAAATTGATATCTTTGTGGAATTGCATCAAGGATTGGCATAAATGAGGTGGTCCAGTTTTAGGTATATATAACTATTAGTGAATTGCCTTCCATCCATACTCTATTCCATTTTACTTGTTTAGGTGCTTCTAGAGCTACAACTATTACAAAATATTTTAAAATATTATTATGGGTGTTTCCCATATTTACAAAATATTATTATGGGTATCCCCCCACATTCATAAGGTAACATTACATCATAGTGTTAGGATGGGGTCCTAATAGTATCAGAGCTAGGCTTCTATTTTGCTCATAGTGCTCTTCAAAACTCCCTCAACTTTGTGCATTGACCTCTTCTTGCATGATCTCAAACTTTGGTTCTTAGGTGCTAACGTCATCGCAAAAAGCATCCAAGTTTGTGCATGAAATCTTTTTTCCCAATGTCAAAATTTTGTGTGGAGGTGCTAACATCACCCTCAACAAGGGGCTCACTTTGTGCATCATATATTTGAACATCCTGGGTTTGTGCATCCTATATTTGTACATGAACTCCTTTTGCATGGTTTTGGGCTTTGGTGCAAAGGTTCTAATGTCACCACCAAGAAGGACCTAAGTTTATTCACTATGGCTTTGAACATCCCGGCTTTAAGCATCATAAATTTGTTCAACCTATCTTTGTGTAATTTAAGAGTTTTGCAATATCACATTTACGTCACCACTGAGAAGGTTATGGTTTCATTCATCCTGGTTTATGCAACCTCTTAAGCCATCAAAACACTTAGCCAAAATTTTCAAGGAAAATATATTGGATTCTTATATTGTAAATAGGATCATGAATTTTACCTACAGGTACCAGGAACTCTATGAGCACTACTACCTCTTACCTATGGATTAACTAGAATGGTGTATGGTTTTTGGTTGACTTAGCTTGTAATATTTCTTCCTAATCAACTCCTTCCACTTCATATGTCTTATATATGATTGGTACTAAGACCTTATTTTTCATCTCTACATACCTGTTGGTTCTAGGGTAATACAAACTTGACAAGTAATAGAAGATGCTAAAATTTATGGCTAAATTATAAATTATTTCATTCATAAAGTGTCATCCTCTATCACTTGTCAACTACAAGGGGATTCAAAATCTTGTAATAACCTATTCATACAAGAATATAACTATACTTCTTGTAAAATTATCTTGTAAGGCCCATGCCTCTACCCACTTTATCAAATATTTAGTTGTCACTATAATGTATCAACACTTTATCCTTTGATTTATCTTCAATGGTCCAACAAAGTTAAAACTCCATCACTCAAACAATTCATATAGCTATATTGGATGTAGTGGCACGAAATATCTCTTCAATAGCTTCCCTATTCATTGGCATGTATCACATGCTTGCACACGCTTCTTTGCATAATCATAAAGAGTAAGCCACCATAGCCCTGCCAATAGTACTTTATTGGCTATTATATCTGGCCCCATGTGTCCTCCTACTAGTAGTAATTCATGTACCTCTTTTAATATCATATTTACTTTTTCCTCCAACACACATCTCCACGAAATTACATTGGTTTCAATATTATATAGCAAGCCTATAATTAACTAAAATGGTGTTGAGTTAATAATGATGTGTCTTCATTCGACCATCATAATATTCCTTGGTAGCTCTTATTTTGATAAATATTCCCTAATATACTTGTACCATGTTGGTACTACTTTCACTATAAATAAATGAGTATACAAAAAGTTCATCTCATACTCCTTTAATAGGTTCTCTTGATCGAATATATGAAAATTGATCTATTATAGTGTATCTTTTCTTGGGTCTCAACACTACACAAAATACAAATTCTTGTAATGTGACAAGCCACTTGCTCACTTGCCTATATAAAATCAACTTGTTGATCAAGTATAACAATGCTTGATGGTCAAAATAGAAGTAAAAATGATTAATAAGCAAATAATGTTTGAATTGCTACACTATGTACACCATTTTCAATACTTATCTTTCTATCGTGCTATAAATTTTCCCTATCCATGATAGCAACTAACTCAAGAAATAGATGGGTTGATCTTAGCTGAAACTGCCCCTCCTAGATCAACCTTCATCCAATTAAAAAATTTGATGTGTCTATGTGGACATGAAACTCTTTATCCTAATATGGAAATATCAAAATGGGTGAGCATACTAACATTTTATTTAGCCCCTCAAAGACCTTATGATATTCCTCCATCACTTAAAAATAACATTCTTGTGTGTTAGGGCATCCAATGGGTGAAATACATGTGAAATATTCTTAATAAACCTTCAATAATACCTTACAGTTCCTAAAAATAACTTCACTGAATTGTTGTCATGTGGCTCCTCCATGTCCACTATAACTCATATCTTGTCAAGGTCTATCTTGAACCCTTCCTTACAGATATATGTACTAGTATTTTTCCATAAAGAACAAATAATTTGCACTTTTTTGGATTTAATGACAAATGATCTCTTCTACACAAACTCATTAATTCCTCCAAAGCTTTCAAATACTCATATTTTATTCCATATAGTGACCAATCATCTAGGAAGACCTTAAACTTCTCAATGGACATTTGCTCAAAAATATTCAACATTATCCTTTGAAATGTGGCTAATGCATTTCCCAAACCAAAAGGTATTTGACTGCATGCATAGATTCCATTATCCATGAAAAATGTAGTCTTGAGTTTATCCTCCTTAATAATCCTAATATGATTGTACCTTGAGAATCCATCTAAAAAAGAATAGATCTTGTGTCCTACTAGTTTCTCTAATATTGAATCTATGAAAGGAATGTGAAAAATATCTTTTATTATTATGGTATTTAAGCTATGAAAATACACATATATAAATATTTGACTTACCTCCTTCAAGGTGATTATTATTGGTGACAACCATTCATAGAATGCCACCTTAAATATAATGCTTGCATCTAGCATCTTCTTGATTTTCGCATTCACCAAGGCTACATACTTTGGGTTTGTTCTATATGGAATTTTTTGTATTGGTTACACATCCTAAATTAGTGGAATTTAATGTACACATAGATCCAGTGTGATTCCCTTTAGATCCTTATATGTCCATGCAACTACATTCTTATATTGATGGAAAATTCTAAAAGTTACTACCTTTAGGACTAGGTCCCATCCATCTCTGGAGTGAATGAACTCCTCCCCTTGTTCATTAAAGTTCACCTCCACCATATTTGGTCCTTCATACTAGATGATGTTAGGTTCTTCCATTGCCTTGAGTACATTGATCCGATGGGCTGGTTTCTCATCAATCACCACATATTCTACCATGTACTCTATAATTTTTTTAGGAAACTTCCACTTCTATTTTTCTTCCTCTTTCTTTGGTATAGATTTCTTTTTTGAAAAGAATCACTGTTCTCTTGCATAGTATTTTTATTATCATCATGGGTTTCTTCTTCCATGTGGATGCAAAAAAATAATGTGGGATATAATGGCAAAAAGCAATTCATTCATTGAGGTAAGATCCTATTTACTACATGCTTTAGGATTACAACTGGAATATCAATACTCCTAATTATAAGCATGTTACATGCAAGAAATATTAAAATAATCCTACAGCTAATAATACATGATCACCTAGCTCTTGGATCTGGCTACACTGACTCTAGCTACTCTGGTTCTTGGCTTTGGTTGCTTTAGCTCTTGGATTTGGCTACTTTGGCTCTTGGATCATGTCTCTTGGCTCTGGATGCTCTGGAACTTGACTATGGTTGCTTTGGCTCTTGGGTAAACATATTTGAAGCCACATATAGGTCCACCTATGGGTCTTCACCTTTGGGTATATTGTATTTGAGTTGACCACTGGTTATTTTACCTCTAGGTTTGTTACCTTTGGGTCTGCATCTGGGTCTATCACATCTAGGTTAGCTACTGGGTTTGTTGCCTCTATATATGCTTCTAGGTTTGTTATATCTAGGTCAAAAACTAGGTTTTTTATCTCTAGATCTACCTTTAGAACTATCATCTATGGGTCTTTCTACTTTAGGTTAGCCACTAGGTTTGCCTTGGTTTACGTCTAGGTATCCCATTGGGTATGCCACTGGTTATATCACCTTCAAATAAACCATTAGATCTATCTTGATTTACCTCTAGGTTTTCCATTGGATCTATTGAATTTGGGTATATCTCTAGGTTAGCCAAGTATGCCAAGCACACTTAGAGTACTTAAGAAATAGTGGGATTGGCCTCACTTTGCTTCTTCAACTATGAGTGTCCTTATGGTAACCTTCTCATCCTACCAAAATACATGGATAACCAATAATTGCAACCATCAAGTGTAATAAATATCACTGCTTATGAGGTTCACTCTATTGTCTCATCTATACTATAAGTATTTACCCCCCTTAGGATGAACTCATCACTTGCATTGTTTGCATTGTATTGTGAACATGTTGGTCTCTACTAAAAAATGCACCTTTTACAATCATTAAATTTTACAAGAAAGATGGTGTCAAAGTCTATATATATTGCACCTCTAACCATATTAGACTATCACAAAAGTGGATAATGTTGCTTCCACTAAAATAACATTGAAAAATGATTTCCAATGAGTATATATAAACCTATACTCAAAAATTGATCAATGCCTTGAATTGCGAGAAAACAATGTCTTGTTAGAACAGAAGAAAAAAAGGTGGAAATTTTACCCTTGATGAAGAATATTTGAGGAATATTTCTTTAGAATATTCAGATGTTTTAGAAATTTAAATGGGCCCTTTTAAAAAATAAAATTCTTTTATGGCATTTTATTTTATTTTTTATTTTTTTAGAAACAAATGTTTGTGCAAATTTAACTAGGCGCTTAAGTGCATGATATATGCCCCACTTTTTTTTGAGGTTAATGAGCCTAGAGTGATATACCTTAAAAAAATCTCATCAAGGTACGCTTTGTAAAAGTATAAGCACTCACACAAGATTTGAACATGGGTTGGTTGTAAGGCGACTTATCTTCTATGAGATATCCATTTGAGTGCCTTGCTCACTTAGGTCTAAAATGGGAGGTGTTGCAACAAATAGAAATGGTTAGAACCACTAACCACCAATGTGCTCTTGCCTCTATTTCCACCTTGGCAATGCCATCCCACAAAAATGGGTCCTACCTCACATATATATCATCTAACCCACTTGGCATTGTTTGTGAGCACCCCTCCTATCCACGTGTCATCTTCCCAAGTTTATCCATGCTTCAATTTTTTTTATGCTTTGGTTGCATGTTTACTTCAAGATTTAGGCTCAGATAAAAGCTTATCAACCATTGATGCCTCTACCATGTTGATTGCCTTCATCCATATAAGCTTTTATCTAATGGAAACTACAATAGTAAGTCAACATCAAGGGGGAATTTCCTAAGTGGGGCCATTATTTATGGGTTTTTTTAGCATAATTTCACCTGTTGAATTTTCTCTATTTATGAAAATACAAAATTCTAAAGCCCCTAATCTCTATGGTTGAAGAGTTCTACAAAACTATGACCAAAGTGCATTTACTTATGCTAAACCCTCCCATTGCGATGAGATCCAAGATAGGGTGCTCCATGCCTACCATGCCATGCATGCCCCATTTCTATATTGAAACACATGTAGGAATTTGATCATGACAAGAAGAATAATTTTCACCCATGGAAGTGAGTGGGTATAATAGCTTACTATTTTTTGGATTTGAGTAGAAACCTACTCATTGGGGTGATTCCACTAGAGATCAAGCTTTGCACACAAGGCGTAGTGATGACATATAAGGTTTTGTGCTTTTAAATAAGGGTCATATTTTATGGTAAATATTATCAAGTAGTATTTAATTAAGGGGTGGCAGTGTCCAAGTCCCACTCTGCAAGCTTTTATAATGTCACAATCCTCAATTGCATCACTGCCACATGACTAGATAGATTTGCATTATTGCTAAGAAATTTAGGGCTTTGAATTAAACCATAAAGGAAGCTTATTTTCCTAGATTGTAGCCACCATGGTGACTACACTTGATCCACTTTTATCAAATAAAGATGTCATTTTTTATTTTATCTACTTATTGCTAATATTTAGCACCTCAAATATATAATAGTATTTGAGCATTACGCTTTATCCATTGCTATGTAAATGCTCCTCTCCTCTACACATGTGGGGGTATAGGTTGTCAAATTTTGACACATCCACAATTGTGCTCTATTTTTCAAAGAGTTTCAATCTTGCATTAATGCATAAAAATCTAGGCAAAACTCAAAGTCGCTTTAGTTATTTTTTTTGTAAATCTTTGACCTAAGAGCATCCATACAATTTTTTCTGAGATTTGATAGGAAGATCAAGCTTCATGCATGTGAGTTATCCTCATGAGTCACACATGCTTTCTTCTCCATGTTTCTATCTTCTCTTTTCCATTGAAGTTAGCTCAAATATAATTTGGAGTATAGATCTATTGTAGGCATACATGGATCCTCTCTAACACTGTCATTGATGGTGGTGTATAAGGCTTGACCTCCAATATTGATAATGTTGGAGATTCCTTGAGACTTCCATGTTTAGCCTATCTTAGGATTAGACAAATATATCCATTGTGATTCCCATTTTAATGGGAGGGAGAATTTCCTTGATAATTCTCCTCATGGAAGATCAAATCGCTCTAATACCAAAAATGGAAAAAATCAATTCATTCATTTAGGCAAGAGCCTATTCAATACATGCTTTAGGGTCACAAAATGGAAGATCAACACTCTCAATTAGGAGATTGTTACATATAAGAAATATCAAAATAGTCTTCCAACTGATAATGCATGATCTACTAATAATATAATAAAATATCCTAATAGAATAAACATCTCATAATCCTCTATCTGCCAATGTCAAAGTCCACTATAAGAGTCCTCATCATCCTCTATACAACCTTAAAGTTCCAACATGCCTTATTAATTAGGCTCATATTTTTTGTCTTCATATGATGATAAACTTCTTGATTCATAAAATGTTACAATATCTAGGCTAACAAGTCGATTCTTAAGATTTATCATATATTTGTGTTGTCACATCATAAATGTTAGACATTCCTTCTCCCAGTTATGGTTCACTTTCACCATTATCAACCATCCACATCCCAAAAATGCACCATAAGTTGGTTTTTACATTGCGAACACCATGAAATCCATGATAAAGTCTTGCTCGATGCTTTTCACCTTTTGATTTGTTATTACACTTTTCATCTCTATGCTATATAGGTTTGCACCATACAACAAAAAATTTTGAGATCATAAAAATGGTGCTCAAATATCTTTCTCGGTCTTCTCTATCATAAAATTTATGCTAGACCCTCCATTGACTGTTACTTATGTCAATTTATGATTCAAAAATTCCATTGAATCATTCCTTGTTTCTTTTCTATGTCAATAATCAAAACTATTGGGTAAATAAATTGATCATTTTTTATCACAAATAGTTCTTGATGTCTTGGATCTATAGCCTTATTTGATCGTGCAATTCCTCCTATATTTGAATAGAGCTTTGGTATTGCACCAAGTAATCTGAACACCTTTACTTTGACTATCATGTTCAACACTTGTGCCACTAACTATTCCATTGATGATTATTTTTCTAAATCTCTTCTATACTAATCAACTTATTTAGTTGCTTCTAATGGAGGAGTCTCTCTTATTTGTTCTTTTGCACTTCTTTGTCAATCAAATCATGTGTTGCCTGCCACTTTTCCTTCTCTTTAAAGGGTTTTGTATATTGCTTGATTTTATGTACCTAAGCTCTCATTACTACAAGCACATGTTTGTCCTTGTTCTATTGGTTTGTCAAAGGTTCCTCAATGTCAATAAGATTGATATTATTTGTTCCATTGGAACTTGCTTTCTTTGGAAAATTCACTTCCTTTTAATTGCATGGTCAGCAACACCTACACATGTTTGTATTATTGTTTCTATTTTATCCTCTTGATTGTGGGTTCTAACAATTCCTCATAAAATATCCTCAGTATTGGAAATTTCTACATTGAATAATTAGTCTACCATCCGAGTCCTATTATAATTGACTCTAACCACCTTGTCAATTAACTTGTTGGGATTATCTTCCATCATGGTGATTACTCAAATAACCTCCACTCATTGTATCTTGTCCATTCTTAGAAGCACTATTTTTAATTTTCTTCCTTTTGCACTATTATTATTTGGTACCTTGTACTCCTCAAGTAGAACATACATTCTCTTATTGCATGTCCCAACACTTTACAAATATTGAAATATGAATTTATCAGACAATTTATATTATTTGTGACCTTCTAATTTGCAATACAAGCACCACGTCTCTATATTTTCCTTTTTTTTCTCACCTTTCACTTTATTAATCATTATTTCAAAGTCTTTTTTCATTTATTGGATTGCTATGTACAAATCTTCCTTGTCACTATCAGAGTCATCACTTCTTAAGTGACTTAGTCTTGTCAATATTTGTTTTGTTTCACTTTCTAAATAGTTTTATTGATCATATGCTTATTCATATGTGATAGGTGGTACTATCTTCATATTTTTATCATAGTGTGGTAGTAATCCATCAATGAACCATCTTTTTTGCAATCCATTTGCTAGTTGCACCTCTAATTTATCAATGAGTTCCTTTAATCATATATTGTAGGAATTTATGTCTACATACTTCTTTTTCTTAGTGGAATATATCTCTCCAATGATATATATATCATATTGCAACAACCTAAATTCCTTATTGAATTTAGCCACTAAGTTTACCCAAATTGTGAAGGTGTTTTTTTCTCTTCATATTCAGATGTTAATTGATTGCAATTCCTCATGATATCATTGAAAATAATTTTAATAATGCATCTAGATAATCCATAACATTCACTCTTCATATGGTAGTATAGGTTCCTATGTGATGATCTAGGTCTTAATTCTCATCTCCCAAAAAATATGGGCACTTTTTTTCCTGCCATAGTAGCAAACTTTACCATTAGGGGTCGATTATCTTCACTTGATTCCTCCTTATGATAATTGATTGGATAGAAATTATTCTATTGGTGCCTCTTATCTTGATACTTCTTCATACCAAGGTTCTTTCTCACCTTGTGTGTTGTTACCAACAAATAATATTTGACCAATTTCTAGTGCACCTTTATTTCATGGCCTCCTTCACGAGTACATGCATGTTGAATTTGACCTATTCACCATATCACTTACTGATAGTTTCTCTAGTTCCTAACTCTTGTCCTTTGCACCTCTTGGAAAAATCCTTCAACATTATGCTAGCACTAATATCCAATTGTCATCCCCTCATACACCCTCCATGTGAAGAACACAAGCTTATACTGACAGAGGGGTGAACAGTATAAGACCACTTTTTACTTTTCTTTTCAATTCAATATTATGCAGTGTATAGATAGCAGTATCAATAGCAATAATCAAAGCAATACACAAAACACCATCCACAAAAGTGACACAACAATTTACGTGGTTCACCCAATGCGGGCTACTCCATGGAGAAAATATTTTGCTAAAACTTTCTCAATCAATCTCTTGGGAATCCTTCCCAATTAAAATGTTTATGGACCTCTATCCAAAGGAGATGTTGATCCCCTAAATCTCAAGTTCATGGATCTCTTCCATAGGAGAACTCTTTCCCCTTCTACTCTGGCTAGTGATCTTCTAGAAGACTCTATCTCTCTACTGCACTGACTTGTGGATCTCTCTCCACTTGAAGACTCCTCACTCAGATCTATCTTCAATTGTCCTAGCTCTTGGATCTCTATCCACTGAGACTCTATCCTCTATACTCTATCACCTCCAAAGCTCTATCAATAGGCTCACTCAGAACCTTCTCAAATATTCTCAATAGGTCCACTCAGAACCTCTCAAATTCTCTCAATAGGCTCACTCAAACTTACTCAAATCTTCTCAATAGGCTCACTCAAAACCTACTCAAACTCAAAATCTCAAAACCCTCAATTCTCAACAAGCTCACTCAAACCTACCCAAATCTCTCAACAAGCTCACTCAGAACTTGTCCAAATATGCTCAACAAGCTCACTCAGAACTTGTCCAAATCTACTCAACAAGCTCACTCAGAACTTGTCCAAATATACTCAACAAGCTCACTCATAACTTGTCCAAATCTGCTCAATAAGTCCTCTCTAGGACTTGCTCAAATCTGCATAGCAAGCTTTCACAAAAGCTTACTCAAAATCAGTCCACAAGCCTTCTCAAAGACTTACCTCAAATCAGCTCAACAAAATCTCAACTCAATCTCATAGAAGCATAAAGAGAATTGTTAGAGACTCAATATGTTCTATACTCAAATCCCAATCTCAACTCAAATCAATCTCAACTCAACAATCTCATAGAAGCATAAAGAGAATTGTTAGAGACTCAATATGTTCTATACTCAAATCCCAATCTCAACTCAACTCAAATCAGAATATAGAATAGTTTGTTTTATGGAACTTGAACAACCACTTCACACAATCACTTGACTAGGCTCAAACAACTCTACTCAACCAATCACCACAAGGAGCAACTCTTTCTCACAAACCCTAGTCCAAACATGAATCAACCAACTCAAAATGTTTCCAACAATGTTCAACAACAAATCTCACATAACAATGATACTCATGTTCTTCTCTAACTCAAGTTCAAGTTCTTTGCACAACCAATGGGCTTCAACAACAATGCTTATAAAACATCCTTCACATAACAATGATACTCATGTTCTTCTCAAACCCTAACTCAGGTTTTTCACACAACTAATGGCTTCAACAACAATGCTTATAAAACAAGGTTTTAACCATAACTCTCAAACCAGAAATCCTTGAAGCATTCAACCAACAACTCTCAAAAGGAAACCACAATCAATCCTTTTCACTCCAATGATATTTTCAGAAATCAACCACCCAATAAAATTAATGGAGAATATTGCCCATACCTTTTTGATGCCAAGAAGTTGTCCACAAAATCTGCCACACTCAACACACTTTCTTTTTCCAATCTCAACAAGGGTTAGTGGACTTCAAATAATAATCACAAGATAAAGTATAACTCAATTTACACCTTTTTACTCCAACTCAATAATCACATCCACCAAAGTCCATCTATAGAAAAACCCTCTAAAATAATAATCAATAAGTCACTATTATAATCCTCAAATTCAAAACCCTTATTTCTCCTAAAATAATGCTCTCAAAAATTCAAATCAATACCATAAGGCTCAAATAATCATCTATGGCTTTCACCAACAAAATAATTATTTAACCTTTTAAACACAACAAAGGTTTTACAAAATGAAATATTTTCTAACCCTTATCACTCCAAACTTTAGGGCATCAATAAAAATTAATTAACAAAAAATTTCATACCTCCTCAAGGGGTTTCGACCCCTCAACCTGCCCTCACCATGAGTGCCTTAGCCATGGCTAAGGTTGCCACATGAGCTAGCCGCTCGTTCGCAAAGGGAAAGGCACAACGTGCCTTTTCTTTGCCTCACTGCCCACGTGCGCCAAATCACCATGCGCCTTGGGCGCTCCACTTTGCAATTGCCAAAATGACTCTGCCAAAACTTGAACGTACGACCTCGTGCCTCCCAATGCCTTTGCACTGCTTGAGTTGCCAACAGGCCACACTACCCATATTGTCTTGGGATTCGACCACACCCCGATTTATTCATTGCCTCTACCTTTAAACATTTTTTGCACGAGCTCGATTCGCATACACTAGCCAACAAAAATAGCACGAGCAAGGATAGATGTTAATAAACCTTAGGCACCCCTTTATATAGTCTTCTCCCTCATATTCGATGATGTCGATGGGAATTTCCACTTTGGAAATTTAAATTTTAAAATATTAAAATTTAAACTTTAAACTTCAAAGTTAAATAACTTTGTCACCGAGACTCCTTTTTCGATGAAACGAAAAGCCAACTTGGGTTTTAAGAAAAACCCATTTCAAATATGCCATCCTTGGTTTTAAATAAAAACCCTTTGCTAAGCTTCCATTGAAGCTCCTTTTTGGAACCAAATGCCATGCATCCTTTTGATCAAAACCTTTGCTTCTCATGAAGCTCTTTGTGGAGAAAATCATAGTGCTTACTTGCATAGGTCCTTTTGACATCAATGACAACTTTTTAGCTTAGGGACTCAAAATGTCCAACAATCTCCCCCTTTGTCATTGATGGCAACCCATATTCATTTACTAAAATTTGACCTTCTTTTTTGCTCCCCCTAGGACTTTGCTCCCCCTGGCTCAATGCTCTCTCAAATATCAAATCTCTCCCCATATCAAAAACTCTCCCCAATATACAAATCTCTCCCCCTTTGTCATCAATGGCAAAGGGTCACCTTTGGGGCTCGGGGCTAAGAATGAGCCTCTTAGCTTAGCCCCTCCCCCACCTCCACATGAGGTGGTTAATTCTAGGGTGGGAGTATTTCTACTCCCCGAAAGCATAGATCTATGCTTTTATCTTTCTCTCTTATTTTGTTAGTTTTCTGAATCCTCTCACTGTTTCTTTCCAAGATATCATCCATATTCCTGTCATCATTTATGTTCCTGTTTGTGCTCTTGTTTTCATCCATGTTCCTGTTCTTGTTCTTTTCTGAGTCTCTATTCTTTTCTGAGTCTCTATTCCTATTCATGTTCATGTTCCTATTCATGTTCATGTTCCTGTTCTCATCCATGTTCATGTTCCTATTCTTATTCTTGTTCTCATCCATGTTCCTATTCCTGTTCATACCTACTTCTGGAATATTTTCTCTACACCATCTTGTTGTGTGTCCATCATTATTGCACTTATAACACTTAATGTTATTATTCCTTGGAGGTGCAAATGTCTTAGGATACCTTCTAGTGAAGCCATATCCTCTTCTGCCATGAACCCTGCAATTCATTGCTTTGTGACCATACTCATTGCATGAGTAGCAATACCCATGGAAAGGTTATCCTTTCCCATATTCTTATCTTTCATATGACCTGCACTATGAAGCCATGTGCCCAAACCTGTGACATGAGAAGCATCTCCCATTGAAGCTTCCTTGCCTAGACCTCATTGGTCTCCTGTTCTGATTGTTGTTCCATCTGTATCTTCTTTGTGCATTGTTCCTCTCTTTGTTGAACTCTTTGTTGTCCAACTCAACCTCTGATGTCCCACTTTTACTTAAACTGTCTTCTTTTGATGTATCTTCTTCTGAAGTTTCTTCTTCATCAAGACTTGAAGTAGATTATTTTTCTTATTTATTTTGAACCTTTCCAAAGCCAAGACCTGTTGAACATGATGTTCGTTGTTGTCCACAGATGAACTTATCCAAGTTCTTAGAGCTATTTGTGAAACTCTTCATCTTGATCTTGGAGTCCTTTAAGTCTTCTTTTAGAGTAGCCACTTCTTGTGCTAACTTCTCACATTCCAAAATATTTGCTTCTAACTTATCCTTGAACTTGCTTGCCTTAGCCTTTGACTTCTCTAAATCCTCTATGAGCAATAACCTTTCTTCATCACATTCTTGAAACTGACTTTCAAGCTTAGAGTGTTGCTTTCTTACCTTATTTACTGTGTCAAGGGCATAGATAAGTTCTCCCTTGAGATCATAACCATTCTCTATTGAGTAATCCTCTATTTTTTTGCCTTTGTCCTTATCATTACTTCCTTTTGGCTTGTCTTCTATGGGATCACTTACTTCATCTTCTAGAGCCATTAGAAGATTCTCATCTGGTCTTTCAAGTGCATCTTCAAAACCATCATCACTGAAACTATAGCCATCCCTAGTGCAATCATCTTCAAGATGTCCAAATTTACCACATCTAAAACATTTGAGAATAACTAGAGTCCTTTTCTCTCTAACCATAAATAGGACTTCATCTCTATCATTGTCTAAAAACTAGCATCACTATCAATTGAGTACTTACTTGCATTATCTGCATAGTAGCTTTTCTTTTGCCTTTGGAAGAACTTCTTTCCTTGTCTATTTTGTCCATCCTTGCCTTTCTTTCGGTACCTATGTCTTTCTGATTCCCTGTACCTATGATCCTATTTTTCTTCATCACTGTTGTACTTTGGCTCTTTGCACTCTGTTGCATAGTGTCCATACTTTCCACAATTGAAACACTTAATAGATATTATATCTATGGATCTTTTGGAACCTTTATCTCTTCTACCATAGTTAGCTTCTTCATCACTAGATGACTCACTGCTTGATTCTATCTTTTTACCCTTTTTATTTTTTTCCACTTTGAATGTAGCTTCTTTCGGAGGAATAGGATCTTTTGTTCTTATCTCAAAAGTAGTAAGCATGCCAAGCAAAGAATTCCTTGTCAAAGAATCACTATCAATTGATGTTTCTATAGCAGAAACCTTTTCACTATACCTTTTTGGAAGAGTTCTCAAGATCTTATCACAAGCATCAGATTCATCAACCTTCATTCCAAGACCTCTCATCTCATGTACAAGCTCATCAATATTACTAAGATAATCATAAATATTTTCATCATCTCTCATTCTTAAGTTCTCAAATTCTCCTTTGAGATTTTTGATCTTAGCTTTCCTGACACCTTTATCACCCTCATATATGTCATGCAGTAGATCCCACATATCTTTTGTTGTTTTACAATCCATAACCTTCATAGATTTTGATCTACCCAATCCTTTTATAATTGCATTCATAGCTCTTGAATTTGCATGCATTAGAAGCTTACCTTCCTTATCTGTAGGAGGATTGACTGTTGAATCATATCCAAGTTCCACTACATCCCAAACTTCATTTCCAAGTGCCATCAGGTAAAATCTCATCAACATACACCAATACAAGAAGTCACTTCCATCAAATACTGGTACTGCATTATTGAATGACCCATCCTTTTGATCCTTGTGATCCATTGTGTTCTTAGACCACTTTTCCTTCAAGCTATCAAACTCTTATGAAGGAACCCACTCTGATACCAATTGAAGAACACAAGCTTATACTGAGAGGGGGGTGAACAGTATAAGACCACTTTTTACTTTTCTTTTCAATTCAATATTATGCAGTGTATAGATAGCAGTATCAATAGCAATAATCAAAGCAATACACAAAACACCATCCACAAAAGTGACACAACAATTTACGTGGTTCACCCAATGCGGGCTACTCCATGGAGAAAATATTTTGCTAAAACTTTCTCAATCAATCTCTTGGGAATCCTTCCCAATTACAATGTTTATGGACCTCTATCCAAAGGAGATGTTGATCCCCTAAATCTCAAGTTCATGGATCTCTTCCATAGGAGAACTCTTTCCCCTTCTGCTCTAGCTAGTGATCTTCTAGAAGACTCTGTCTCTCTACTGCACTGACTTGTGGATCTCTCTCCACTTGAAGACTCCTCACTCAGATCTATCTTCAATTGTCCTAGCTGTTGGATCTCTATCCACTAAGACTCTATCCTCTGTACTCTATCACCTCCAAAGCTCTATCAATAGGCTCACTCAGAACCTTCTCAAATATTCTCAATAGGTCCACTCAGAACCTACTCAAATATGCTCAATAGGCTCACTCAAAACCTGCTCAAATCTCTCAATAGGCTCACTCAACCTCTCAAATATGCTCAATAGGCTCACTCAAACCTACTCAAATCTCTCACATAGCTCACTCAGAACTCTCCAAATATCTCAACAAGCTCACTCAGAACTTGTCCAAATCTGCTCAACAAGCTCACTCAGAACTTGTCCAAATATGCTCAACAAGCTCACTCAAAACTTGTCCAAATATACTCAACAAGCTCACTCAGAACTTGTCCAAATATTCTCAACAATCTCACTCAGAACTTGTCCAAATATGCTCAATAAGTCCTCTCTAGGACTTGCTCAAATATGCATAGCAAGCTTTCACAAAAGCTTACTCAAAATCAGTCCACAAGCCTTCTCAAAGACTTACCTCAAATCAGCTCAACAAAATCTCAACTCAATCTCATAGAAGCATAAAGAGAATTGTTAGAGACTCAATATGTTCTATACTCAAATCCCAATCTCAACTCAAATCAATCTCAACTCAACAATCTCATAGAATCATAAAGAGAATTGTTAGAGACTCAATATGTTCTATACTCAAATCCCAATCTCAACTCAACTCAAATCAGAATATAGAATAGTTTGTTTTATGGAACTTGAACAACCACTTCACACAATCACTTGACTAGGCTCAAACAACTCTACTCAACCAATCACCACAAGGAGCAACTCTTTCTCACAAACCCTAGTCCAAACATGAATCAACCAACTCAAAATATTTCCAATAATGTTCAACAACAAATCTCACATAACAATGATACTCATGTTCTTCTCTAACTCAAGTTCAAGTTCTTTACAAAAGGGCTTCAAAACTTAAAATCTTACATAACAATGATACTCATGTTCTTCTCAAACCCTAACTCAGGTTTTTCACACAACTAATGGCTTCAACAACAATGCTTATAAAACAAGGTTTTAACCATAACTCTCAAACCAGAAATCCTTGAAGCATTCAACCAACAACTCTCAAAAGGAAACCACAATCAATCCTTTTCACTCCAATGATATTTTCAGAAATCAACCACCCAATCAAATTAATGGAGAATATTGCCCATACCTTTTTGATGCCAAGAAGTTGTCCACAAAATCTGCCACACTCAACACACTTTCCTTTTCCAATCTCAACAAGGGTTAGTGGACTTCAAATAATAATCACAAGATAAAGTATAACTCAATTTACACCTTTTTACTCCAACTCAATAATCACATCCACCAAAGTCCATCTATAGAAAAACCCTCTAAAATAATAATCAATAAGTCACTATTATAATCCTCAAATTCAAAACCCTTATTTCTCCTAAAATAATGCTCTCAAAAATTCAAATCAATACCATAAGGCTCAAATAATCATCTATGGCTTTCACCAACAAAATAATTATTTAACCTTTTAAACACAACAAAGGTTTTACAAAATGAAATATTTTCTAACCCTTATCACTCCAAACTTTAGGGCATCAATAAAAATTAATTAACAAAAAATTTCATACCTCCTCAAGGGGTTTCGACCCCTCAACCTGCCCTCACCATGAGCGCCTTAGCCATGGCTAAGGTTGCCACATGAGCTAGCCACTCGTTCGCAAAGGGAAAGGCACAACGTGCCTTTTCTTTGCCTCATTGCCCACGTGCGCCAAATCACCATGCGCCTTGGGCGCTCCACTTCGCAATTGCCAAAATGACTCTACCAAAACTCGAACGTATGACCTCGTGCCTCCCAATGCCTTTGCGCTGCTCGAGTTGCCAACAGGCCACACTACCCACGTTGTCTTGGGATTCGACCACACCCCGATTTATTCGTTGCCTCTGCCTTTAAACGTTTTTCGCATGAGCTCGATTCGCATACACTAGCCAACAAAAATAGCACGAGCAAGGATAGATGTTAATAAACCTTAGGCACCCCTTTATATAGTCTTCTCCCTCATATTCGACGACGTCGGTGGGAATTTCCACTTTGGAAATTTAAATTTAAATTTAAATCTTAAAATATTAAAATTTAAACTTTAAACTTCAAAGTTAAATAACTTTGTCACCGGGACTCCTTTTTCGATGAAACGAAAAGCCAACTTGGGTTTTAAGAAAAACCCATTTCAAATATACCATCCTTGGTTTTAAATAAAAACCCTTTGCTAAGCTTCCCTTGAAGCTCCTTTTTGGAACCAAATGCCATGCATCCTTTTGATCAAAACCTTTGCTTCTCATGAAGCTCTTTGTGGAGAAAATCATAGTGCTTACTTGCATAGGTCCTTTTGACATCAATGACAAATTTTTAGCTTAGGGACTCAAAATGTCCAACACCATGTTATAATTTCCTTCATTTTTTTACTGCAACTTGATGAGGCATAACAATACCTCATTTTTGACAACCTTTGACCATATTTTTGCACCAAAAGAATGTTGGAAATGTGTTGAATATTTACCATGCTATTATGGAAAGTTAACGTATGTTTAGACCCATATGTTTAGACCTATATATTAGACCCATATGGGTTGTATTGGGTTAATATATATGAACCCATGTTTTAATATATTTGGATCGAATCGGGTTTTTTTGAGCTCTGGCGTTTTGGCGGGAAACCTTCTGTGCAGGCACCAGGCGAAGCTCCAGGGTCTCTGGTTGGAAGTCTCTTCCAGATCCTCCTGTGGATTGATTCTACACCTCTTTGAAGGATTGCTCGTTGCCTTGGGAGGGCCCAATGGGGTCTCCTCCAGGATCTTCCGATGGGCAGAAAAGCTCATATGCAGATAAATTAAAAGAAAACCCTGCATCTTCTTTCGATGAAGCTCAACGCAGTGCTTATCAAATGCTATTTAAGAATTCTGGAAAGGGTTTACCTGCAAACAGAGTTAACGGCTGCCTTCCACAATCTGCGTCCAGGCCAAAGATTGTCATAGAGCCAAAACTGGTTGAGGATACGATTATATACCGTGCTACCCATGATCTGATCTGCAAATTCATGGGTATTCGGCCCACTCTGAACTTCCTTCACACCTGGGTGAGACAGAACTGGGAGCCCATTGGTGAGTACTCTCTATGGCCTATAAGCAATGGGTATTTTATTATTAGTTTCTCTTCTCTAGCAGATAGAAACAGAGCATTTGAATCAGAGAAGAGGAGCCACGGCCCGGCAGGATTATTTGTCCAACCGTGGAGAGTGGGTTTTGACCCTCGCATTGAGCCCACGGCTGTCCCGGTCTGGATACGGCTGTATGCTCTCCCAATGGAGTTTTGGGGTGAGCAAATCCTTGAGTTGATTGGTAATTCTCTAGGTAGATTTTTGGGAGTTTCAAGAGATACCATGGAAGGAAATACTGCTTTCTTTGCTAGAATATGTGTAGAAATGGACATTAGCTAGCCACTTCCTGTCGAGGTGGAATTGGAGTTGGCAGGACTAACCTGGATACAACAGCTAGACTATGAAGCCTTACCTTTCAGATGCAGAGTCTGCCATAAGCATGGCCATTTGGCTAGGTTCTGCCCAAATAGCTCGACCACAAAATCGGAAGCTCCGTCGGGAGCGTCAAATCGCCCCAGAGAGGGTAAGTTCACTTCGGTCAAAGATCCCCTCAATATCCCCCAGGGTTCTGATGCCCAGAAAGATGGCTTTGAACAGCAGAAGCGGAGGAAAAACAAAAAGAGAAATGGCAAAGAGCAGACCCAATCCAAGCCAACCAATCGATATGAAATCTTCAAATCCCTTGTAGACCAAGAAGACCAAGTCATGGAAGGAGTGGTTGGGAATGATGGGGATACTAACACCCACTCTCATGATCCTCTATCATCTACTCCTGTCTTAGAACAGGTGATTGAAACCCACGAGACTCTGCGACCGGAGAACCTAGGGGCTATGGTAATTCATTCCCCTGCACAACCGGTTATTAAGGATGTCCACATGGGAAGTGCGAGAAAGAGCAGAGAGAAAGACCGGCGTTGGGGATCACCCGAGGTGGAAAAGAGGTCTAAGAATAGTAATTCCCAAGGAGGTGGTAGAAAATCCAACAAGGATCTAATAGTAGCGCAAGGGGACAAGGCTGATCAATGGAGGATCGGTGAGAACAATTGACTCGTATTGCTCCCAAGGTTTCCAATGATTATACAATCCTGGAATGTAAGGGGTTTAAACAGTAGAACCCATCAATCTGTTGTTCAAAGACTTTTAGGAAGACACAAAACAGACTTTTTGCTCCTTCAGGAAACAAAAATGTCTTCAGATCTTATGTGTAAAATTGCTAGTAGAATATGGAGGGCGGCTGGATATATGGATGTGGCGGCCCAAGGAGCTTCGGGGGGAATTGTTACTCTGTGGAATCCTCTGGTGTGGATAGCAATAGAACATACAGCTTGGAGGGGGGTTCTCACATCTCTCTTTAAGAATATTGTTACAGCTGAACAGGTTTTAATTACAAACTTCTATGGGGCTCAAAGCATTGATGGACAGCGGCTTCAATGGAATGTTGTTCATTCAATGAGATCCTCCGGGAAGATTGCGATTGGATTGTTCCTGGGGATTTTAATGCCAAATTATACGCCGGTGATCGGGAAGGTGGTTTCCCGAGTTTTGGATCCGGGGGATAGGCTTACGATTGCTCAAGTCCGGGCCTTTCACCTTGTTGATATCAAAGGTCCTGGTACTTATTTTACGTGGACTAATAAGAGAAGAGAGCCACACGGTAGGAAGGTAAAACTAGACCGGTTTCTGGTCTCGGAGGAAGCATTTGTGAAATGGAATATTAAATTTCAGATTTTGGAAGGCCCGAGTTTCGAGACCACTTTCCCATTGTCTCGGAGGGAGGGGCTAGGACGAGGCGATACCATAAACCTTTTAAATTTGAAAATTTTTGGTTGCAAAAAGAAGATCTCCGAAGAAAAATTCCTCAGTGGTGGGAAGATGGCCGCCCACCTTTTGGGACTGCAATGTTCAAATTTCACAAACAGCTTCAATTTGTCAAGTGTAAACTGAAACGGTGGAGGCAAACTAACAAATCAGACTTCCCGGCTCCAACGGGCCCCCTTGTTGGCTAGATGGGATGAGGTGCAAAAACATTTCGGGGAAGGAAACATTTCCGAGCACCTTAAATCCGAGGATGATGCTTTGCGCAAAGCGGTTGAGGATATTGATAACCAAGAAGAGATTTACTGGAAACAGAGAGCAAGAAATACTTGGTTATTAGAAGGAGACAGAAATACAAAATTTTTTCAGCGCTCTGCCTGTGCTAGGAGACAAATGAATACTATGGATTTCCTTCAAGATGAGAATGGATACTCTTTTGACACTCTTCCTGGTATGCACTTCCACTCAATGGAGTATTTCTCAAAACTCTTTAAGGAAAGTATGGAGCAAGATGGGGCAGCCCAAGATGAAGTTATTGTTGTCATTCCTTCTTTAATCTCTCCTGAAGAAAACCAGGCTCTACTTAGACCTATAGATAAAGATGAACTTAAGAAGGTGGTCTTTGGGATGAGTGCTTGGTAAATCGCTTTGGTCTGATGGCTTCCCTATTGAGTTCTTCCGGGCCTTTTGGGATTCCCTGGAGGAAGATGTTAAGGTCATCCTTTGAGGAGTCCGAGAACCAATAAAAGAATGCTCAAGGCTCTAAATCATACATTCATTACTTTAATTCCAAAAGGAGCAGGGGGGGTTCATTTATCTGATTTTAGACCTATTGCCTTATGCAATGTGATCTATAAAATAATTACGAAGATTATGGCTGAAAGGTTAAAACCTATTCTGCATAATATAATTTCCCCGGAGCAAGGGGGTTTTGTTGAAGGGAGGCAAATTTTGGATGGAGTGATTCTTGCTCAGGAGGCTATCCATACAATGCACCAAGCTGGGAACAAAGGAATGTTCATTAAAGCTGGATATGTCCAAGGCTTATGACGGGGTGGAGTGGGGCTTCTTGGCAAAGATGTTGACTGCCTTTGGTTTCTCTTAGGACTGGACAGACTGGGTCATGAGCTGTATTTCTACGCCTTCATACTCTGTTCTTATCAAGGGACTTCCCTCGCCTCCTTTTGGTGCCTCTCGAGGATTGCGGCAAGGAGACCCTTGCTCTCCTTATCTCTTCCTCATCTTGGGTGAAGGATTGGGCAGACTCTTTATGAAAAGAAGACTTCAAGGTCAGATAACAGGTTTTAAGGTCGGGGCTGAAGTTTTGACACATTTACAGTTTGTAGATGATCTTTGGATTGGTGGGAGTGGCCGGCCTTAGGGAAGCAAGAAGAATCGGAGATACTCTAAATGTCTACCTCCGGGCCTCTAATCAAGTCATCAATGACAATAAATCCAAAGTGATCTTCTTCAATATTGATCAACGGTTACGGAGACGAGTTATTGAGATTTTAGGTTTCACTCGGACCTCTCTCCCCAGTAGTCTATCTGGGGGTCCCTCTCCATTTCAAAAAACTAAAAATTGATGTTTGGAAGGACCTTTTGGATGGCATCAAAGATAGAATGAACCATTGGTCTAATAGATGGTTAAGTTATGGGGGTCGTCTAACTTTTCTGCAGTCAATTATTCAGGCCATGCCAATTTATAAATTCTCCGTCTGGTTGCTCCCAGTCTATTTGGAAA
Source organism: Wollemia nobilis (assembly GCA_028583015.1). Taxonomy (NCBI): domain Eukaryota; kingdom Viridiplantae; phylum Streptophyta; class Pinopsida; order Araucariales; family Araucariaceae; genus Wollemia; species Wollemia nobilis. The sequence goes on from JAQPPZ010017258.1 coordinate 701,337, forward strand.
GAGGCTGGATAAAATGGCTAGAAGATTTCTATGGGAAGGTGCCAAGGGAGAGAGGAAATGGGCCTTGGTTGGGTGGGACAAGGTTACCCAACCCAAGGAAAAAGGGGGTTTGGGACTAAGAAGCTCCAAGTTTAACAACAAGGCTTTGGCTGGCAAACTATACTGGAGGTGGATTTCTCAGCCAACATCCCTCTTCGACAGAATTCTCTCTAGCAAATACATGGGTTCTGTCCATCCTAATGATGTGGGCCGCTTTCCTTTGGAAGGTTTTGGATCACCGGTGTGGCGGGCGCTCAAGCTTGGAGCTCAACTCATCAAAGATCAACTTTTTTTTGGAAAGTGGGGCGAGGGGATAAGGCTCGGTTACGGGCTGATTCACGGGACCAGAATCCTCCCATTATTGTTGTTTTTCTTGAATTGCAACCGATAAAATCTGCTTTAGAAGATAAGGGATGGATTCAAATTGAGAGCTACTTTAACACTAGTCATTTGGGGGACTACAAGTTCATAAAGTTTAAGCGGGTTTGGATGAGTGGCCAATACCTATCCCTCACGGAGTTGGTACCTACTTTGGGAAAAATCTTGGCAGAACGGTTTCTTACTGGGAGAGATGAGGAGGATGAGCTGGCCTGGGGCTATGGAAGCCTTGGGGTTTATACTATGAAAGAAGGATATGGTGAGATCCTCCCAGAGCCCCCTCCACCCTTTTCTTTGGTTCTTGACTGGAGAAAGATATGGCATCCCCAGGGTTGGCCGAAAGTGAACTTTTTCGCATGGCAGTTTTTGCATAATGGAATTCTCACCTATGACAATCTCAGACTCAGAGGCATCATTGGCCCTTCCCAATGTGTGTTATGCCATAAGCGGGGAGGAAACGGCGGATCATCTAATGTTTGAATGTTCTTTCACACGACAGATCTGGAAGCGCTGGTTCTCCCACTTTAAACTTCAGGCTAATGGGGTCTTGTCTCGAAACAACATATGGGAAAGCTGGAAGAAAGGTAGATTTAAATCCAATGCTCTTCGAATTGGCTGGGAGCTTGGTTTATTTTTTATCTGGTGGCAGGTTTGGTTGGAGAGAAATGCCCGTATTTTTCGTGAAACCTTCTCCTCTCTAGAAGGAATATGGCAAGTCATTTGGAGCAAAGTGGCGGAAACGGTTGCCATTCATACCGAGGGGAAATTCGATGCAGCTACGAGCCTTTGGACGAGGGAGTTGTTTTTCAACAAAGGCAGGTGAGTGGTAGTTGGAAACCTCCTCCTGAAGGATGGATCAAAATCAATGCGATGGAGCGGCTAAAGGCAATCCGGGAAGTCCTTGGAATTGGAGTTGTGTGCCGCGATCATGCTTGGGTCTTTGCTCTATTGGGAGCTGCGAGGTGCGGGATGTGCCACAAACAATGAAGCCGAGGCCTTTGCCATTAAATCTGCCTCCTTATGGGCTGCCAAAAAAGGACACAGGAAGATTATTATTGAGTCTGACTCCCAAATTTTGGTGGGTGCTCTTGATTGTATGAGAAACTTTGTCTCGAAAGCTTGGAGGTTGCGGATCTTAGTTTCCCAAATCAAAGAGCTCCGGAGGGAATTAGATGATGTGATACTGTCTATGTGAATCGAGATCTCAATAAGGCGGCCGATTTCCTTGCTAAGATGGGTCTTGAAAGGGAGGTTGGGATGCGGTTGCACGGTGACATGCACGTGGAGGATGCAGAGATTCGACAAGGCCTTGAACGTTTTCTGAAATGATGTGCAGTGTTTTTTTGCTAAGGAAGGTTTCTGTCGCGATATCGCGACATGTCGCGATATCGCGACAGGTTGCGCCCTTTCGGCCTCTTCGGGTTTTTGTCGCGATATCGCGACAGGTTGCGCCTTCTCGGCCTTTGACGGGTTTTTGTCGCGATTTCGCGACATGTCGCGCCATCGCGGCCCTTGGGGAAGGCGCTTGGTTAAGTGGTCGCGATTTCGCGATAGTTTTGGCAATTTGGTGCTAACTGGTAAAATTGTCGCGATATCGCGACACTTTTGCAGATGGAGTGCAAAGTGGAAAATTCGTCGCGATATCGCGACAGTTTTGAGAACTGGGTGCCGTGAGGATATTTCGTCGCGATTTCGTGACAGTTTTGAGAACTGGGAGCCGAAAGGAAAAACCGTCGCGATATCGCGACACTTTTGGCGGTCTGGTGTCATAAGGAAAACCCGTCGCGAAATCGCGACAATTTTGGCTTTCCAGCGGGTTGGCGAAAACTGTCGCGATATCGCGACGCTTTTGCGATCTGGTTGCCATTTGGTGAATTCGTCGCGATTTCGCGACACTTTTGTCGAAGGGTTGCAGGTGGGTGTTGTCGTCGCGACTTTGCGACATGTCGCGATTTCGCGACATGTCGCGATTTCGCAACATGTCGCGTTTTTGCGACTGTTGGCACCGCAGTGGGGGAGCCGGGGTTGACTGTCGCGATCTCGCGACATGTCATTTTTTCGCGCCCAGTTGACTTCTTTGCTCTGTGTTGTGCTGGGTTGCCTTTGTGCTCTTCTCTTGTTGTGTTGCTTGCTGTTCTTGGTTGGGATGTGTTCTCTCCCGCTTGTAATTGTTCTTTGTATTAATACAAGTTTTTCATTTTTTTCAAAAAAAAATATTTGGATCAATATATTTAAACCCATGTTTTAATATATTTGAGTTAATATATTTGAACCCATGTTTTGATATATTTGGGTTAATATATTTGAACCCATGTTTTAATATATTTGGGTTAATATATTTGAACCTATGTTTTTACACCCATGGTATTGTAAAACTCCTTCTTGTATTGTTGGTATATAAAACAACACTTTCATGAGGGTTTTGGGAGGGAATTGTTGGACACCCCCCAAGGGGGGGAACAAATTTGCAAGAAATGTAATCACAAGAAAGAAGTGAGTGAAAGGATATTATTGTATTGGAGATGGTCAAGTTTTTACAATAAGGATGTATTTTGGTTATTGAAGACTTTAGTCTTCAATATGGTCTTCGTATTGTTCTTTCAATTCACTTTGATCTTCCTCTTGTAAATTGATATATGGATTCAGCTTAAGAGTATTTTTTTTCCATCTTTATATTTTCTTTTCTATCATGCCTTCTCTTTTTGTTTCTTCTTCTTCTTCATTTCTACACCTTTACTAGTGATATATATTCAACATGATGAGTTAGTACATCATCACAATAGTATTGGTCAGGATTCAATATTTTATTGCTAATATGTTCATCTTTCTTTTGTTTCATCCCTTGAAATAATTCAAAAACAATTAATGATAGATATATCATCAAACATTCTTCTGAAGTAAGTATAACTATGTTTTGAGCATTCCACCAAGCTTTGAAAAGTACTTCATGAAGATAACCAATTAATGTCATAAAATTTTCTTCTTTTGCTTCCTTGAGAAACAAAGAAAATATTTCTTTTAAACTAGTAGACAAATATTTATATCCATCAAAAGTATCTATTAAGTTTTGTGAATAAAACTTCAGTTCATGAAATAGTTCTTCATCATTAAAAGCATTCTTTATTATTTCATCCATGATTTTACTAATTTAACCTTTTAAGTATAAATCCTTATGGCTCCCTAGTATTATATATTGAGAATCTTTTAACTTTCAAAAATATTGAGGTTGACTACCTTATAACTCCCTAGTTTAGAGATAAAATTCAATGAATTTTTTTCAATTCTCAAATTTGTAGGATACCCTATAATTTCTAATGTTCAAACAATAGTTTTGACAAGGATTTAATTTTCCAAATCTCTAGGTAGAATTACTTTTAGCTCCCTAGTAGTTTGAATGTAATAGATCAAATTTTGATATAAGATCTTTCTAATTCTCAATTTTTTGTAGAATACCTTGTATCTCCCAAGTGTTTTGAATATAATATGATCTTGATAAAATACTTAGTTTTCTAAAATTTCCTTTGAGTTGAATCCCTTTTGTCTCCCTAATTTTCAACTTCAAGATAAGCACTTGATTTCTTCCTATTTATGAATAAAAAGCTAAAGATAATTTTGATGCAATTTCAATTGATAAAATTTTCTATCTTCAAGATTTTTCAAGTTGGATTCCTTATGTCCCTTCAATTTGAATAAGAGACTAGTTGCAATATAATTTTTCAATTCTATGCTGTGCTTCAATTTGCAATAGTAAAATTTCTAAATTTCAAGAGTATAATTCCCCAATTCTAAATTTCATAAATCTATGTTGATGTTGGATTCCTTATAGCTCCCAAATAAGAAATTTAGAATCTCTATAAAAGATATTTGCAAATTTTGTGTTCCTAATTTGATGTTGAAAACCTTATTTATCCAAGATAGCAATATTTAAAAATATTAAAAATACTTCATAAAACTTTATAATTCAATTTCAAAACGTTTCAAAATTTTCCCAAAAAGTTTCAAAAACTATTCCAATAATCTCCCAAACTTTCCAAAAATAATTATTCTTGTTTCTAAGGTTTTAATCACTTAATTAGACTACTTATCTCTCCTTTAGTATAATTAATTCATCTTGGAAAATATAACCTTAGATAAAATATTGTTTATTATCCTTATTTCTCCTATCCTTTAATCAATAATTCAAGAAAGTATTCACATCACCTTACCTCCTTAATGAATGCATGAATTTTATATGGTCAAGGGAGTTTGACCTCTCCTCAAAGTGTGATCCTTGAAGAACTCTCTTCTCTATCATGCTTAGCCAACTATGATAGGATTCAATAAATGTGCATTTGTCCTTTCTCTTCTCTTCAAGTGAATTGTGAAATCAAATTTGAACTTTGCTCTTTCTTCTCATCCGTTCTTTCGTCAATGCAATGCATGCAATTAATAGCTTGTTTAAAAAATATCTCTCCTATCTCCAATGGCTTATGGCGCTCCTCCTTCCACGTGACAAGTGGTATGAATAATTTTATAACATTCAACCAACCTTGCAAATGATGGTTTCAATGCTTCACGCTACAGGTAATGTTCTATTCTTATTTGATTGCATTCTTCTTCCTCTTTCAACACTTGGCCACCTGTGTAACGTATTTTACCTTACCAATGAAATTATGTAACGTTGTCTTCTCTGTAATGAACGTTATGGATGCCAAAATTTTTCTTCTCTTCTTGGTAGTTACAAAACCTAAACATTTGATTTCCTCCTTATATATTTTCAATATTTGAATGTTATCTCTTTTGTTGCTTACGTGCATGCGATTATTCTTCTTCTCTAATGGTGGCTCTTCTCCACTTTGATGCTTCTTTACTCCTCCTAGGCTTGGTGGCTCCACCTTTCAATGGTGGCTCTCTAAAATAGTGCTCTATGGGTGGCTCTTCATGGTGGCTCTTCTCCTATAGATGGTGGCTCTTCTCTTCTGCTTGGTGGCTCTTCTCCTAGGAACTACTTGGATGCTTACCCTCATGTGCTTATACTTCACCTTGGCTCCTCTCCTATGGTGCTCAAAATTTTTTGTTTAGTGGATTTTTATTCAATGCATTGACACTTCCACTTGCTTAGTGGTCTCTCCTTTCTCATTTGATGGTTGTTATTCCTTTGTTCTTTGATTATCACTCTTGAACCTGCAACTCTTCTTCTTAACTTGGCTTGATGCTACTTAGCTTCTCCACTTTGTTTGGCTTTCTTTAACACAATTTTTAATGCTTATGCTCATCTTTTGGCACTAATTTTCTTGACTTTTGATTTTGAAATTTGTGCAGATTTGAAGATAACCAAGATGCTTACTTCCTCAACTTGGAGATACTAAACTTTAGAACTCTATCTTGTCAGTTTTAATGGCTCTAATATGGTGCTCCTATAACCTTAAAGTAAACTGGTTTTAATGATAAGATAATAAAATTTTGTAGCACCAATGTGGCATACCTTTTGGCCTCCTTTTTGTAGCTAATCCCTTTGGTGATTTGCTTCACCTTTTTGCTATCTTTATTTTACAACTTTTGCAGCCTTTGTTTCTTTTACTTTACAACTCTAAATTTGTCAATTTTGTAGCTCTAGTTGCTTCCTAACTTTTCTACCTTTTAACCTTTTATTTGCTACCTTCATGCTATCCTAGAACTCTATAGTTTACAACTTCAAATGTTGTTAAATCCTCCTTCGCTTTACTGTCCAAAGATCTCTCAAATTTACCTTGAACTCCACCAAATCGTAGTCCTCTCTTCTATTTCTAATGTTATCCAATTTTACAGCACTAAAGTCTTTAATTTGCTACTCTCTAAATAGGATTTCTCCTTTTTTATCTTACTGTCCAAAATCTCCTCTATCTTCTCTAAATTGTTGCCTTCTTTTTCTGTCAAGTATTTCTTTAATTGGTTGTCCAAGGGAACTTCAAAATATATCCAAATATTCTCCAAATCATAGCTATTTTTCACCTTCAATTTGCTATTTCATGACTCTTCAACTTCTACTATAAAAATCAGCAATCTTCTCCTTCGCAAATCAACCTTCAAATCCTTCATGTTTGTCTTCAAATTTGGTGGCCTCTTTTATCTTATTTATCCTCCTTAGCTCTTGCTAGATTCTATATTCCAATATAACCTCTATTGTTGGTCTCTTCCTCAAGAATTTGATCTTGATATCTTCAAGAATCCTTTCTAAAAATTTGGCAAACTTCTAGCCAAATCCTTTTATTTTTGGGCTTGTTTTCAGATGGTGATAATTATCCCAAATTATTATTTTTAGAAGCTACTCCTTTTTCCAATATTCTACCTTGAGCTTTCTTCAAATCTCCTCCAATGGCCACTTCTTCAATTTCTTCAATAGAGCTTTTGTAGCCTTCTTCTTCTTTCCCCTTCCAAGTTTGCTTGAGACCTTCTACTATTAGATCTTCAAATTCTACAACTTCTCTAATATTCAATACGACTTTTCCTAGTCCTCCTCTATCTTCAATATTTTATCTTCTAAATCTGGAAGTTCTTCAACGAGAACTTTTCTCTTAGGCCTTCTCCTTCTCAATCTTCAATAGATATGCTTTCTTCTTTCTTCAATCTAGAGTCTTCAATCTTCAAGCTTTTATGAGGACCTCCTTATTGGTTCTCCTTATTTTTCAATATTGAATCTTCTATGGGGCCTTCTTTCTTGAGTCTCCTCAATCTTCTATCTTCAATCTCCAATGGGACCTTTTTATTGGATCTCCTTTATATTTAATTTCTACTTTTTTTGCAACAAAGAACTAATTCTTGCATGAGGAAAGCACATAGAATTTCAGGTAATCGAAGATGAAATTATTATCTATTTATTGTAGGAAGCTTCTCAACTTCTAAGAACTAATTTTCTGCAATAAAAACTTAGACAATAGCAAGAAAATACATGCAAATCTCCAAATCTCTATAAATCAATAATCTTCACTAGTTATCCTTCAATCTAGTGGAAAGAGATCTATGTTGAGTCCTAGTCTTCATGAGTTTTCTTGCAACCCTGTGGAAAGAATCTAGACAAAAAGTAATTTTAGAAATTTTGAAAATGAGATCTCCTTATCTCCTCTCAATCTACCTTGTGCTTTGATACCACTATTAGCTTTTGATGCTAAATACTTAATATAAAATCAACCACAAGATATAAAATGAGCATGCAATATTAAATATATTATAATGGCAATATACTAAGCAGGTAAAACTCATAAGAAACTTCTACAATAACTCATAAAACTACCATTAATGAAATATCATGAAAATAGTATCTTCATACAATATGTGGAGATCTTAAACTCTCCATACTTCTTACATGCTCTACATTGTATCTACTACTTCTCTACTCTATGCTCTCTATTATCTCATCTTCTCTCTCTCTCTATATATCTCTCTCTTTATACTACAAAGGCCAATATATAATGGGATGTGAATCTTGGACTTCCACCTACCTATGACTCTTCATCTTCCTATTCTATAGACTCATTTACACATGGAAAACATGCACATTTACATCATTACACATTCTAATAATACTTGTGCATTTATTACATTGCATAAATTAAATACTCAAACCTTAATCTAAACATTTACCAAGGTGGCACATTGGCATGTACCAAATAATGTAATATATTCCAACATAACTTATTCTAAGAAGAATGTCTACTCTAGGTCAGTAAAGCTAGAATCCTCCAACTCACTATTGTTTGGTGTATTGTTATCTCTTTTAGATCCCAAAGACAAGCCACTCCTCTAGAAGCTCCTTGGGAGCCTAGGGATTCCACCCTACACGTAGGCCACATATTTTTGGCAAAAAAATGTATCTCTTATTTTGACTCTTTCATTTACTGGATGAAAATAATATGTGAATGATGTTGTTGAAGGGTTCATTTTACTTCAATATGATTTTTTGGTCTACCCTTAAGCCCTCAAATATTCTATGTGATGCACTTCATCAAGCATGGGGAATGAAAATATGGGTAAGATCCTTGATATTACCCATTACTATTAGCTTTGCATCTTATTTTCCTATTTCATGATGAGTAGTCTTCTTGCCTACTCTTTGGTATGTATCTAGCTTCATCTTTTTAGTAAACTCTTGACTCACTCTTGTCGATTTTGGGATGGGCTCCAAACTTGGTGTAAGTAAGAAAACCACCATGGCCCTATAAAAATATTCTTGGGTGTCACCTCCATTATCTATTCCTCCATGAGTTCCTCTATTTGATTGGTTAGAGTCATTATATTTCTCTTGGCTTATGTTTTTCCTTTAGGATCTCTTCATATTTTGGGGTGGGCTATTTTGTGGGCTACTTGGTAGAACTAAAATTGTCTTAGTGTTGCAATTAATTTATTCAATTATTGGTTCTTTTATTAGGGCTTGAAGAGGAGTTTCCAAGATCTTTGTCTCCATGATGTTCTCCTCATCATCCATTGGAAGGTTAGCAAACGTATTGGTGGATATGACTACCTAATATTTAGATGTTTGTTTTTTGTGTATGTTCTTATGTTTAGATAGTCCAAAACCTCCAAATGTTGTTTCCTCTTGTGCCTACTCGAGGATCCAATATTTATAATCCCTAGCTAGGTGACCATATTCATGATAAATCCTGCACCTAAAGGGGATGTTCTCATAGTCCACATATTATTTCTAGGTATCCTCCCCAAATTTGTAATTTTTTTTGGTAAGGGCTTGTCAAGGTCGATGAGAACACACATTTCTAACATATATACTTTGTTAAAATTGACTTGTATAGTTTATTATCATTATATAAGATCCCAAAGTATTGCCTATTGCCATGAAGACAACTTGGTTACAAAACTTTTATGGTAACCCAAAAAATCTCACCTAGAGTGAGGCTACTAAGGGCATTTCCTCTTCTACCTTGAACTTGGTATGCTATGGCTTCATGAAAAGCCCTACCCTACCTAAAATCCAAGGATCCCCCTAGAAAACTTGTTCTCTATCCTCCTCATTAGCAAAAAGAACTAAAAAATAACCATTAGGGTAAGAAAAAATATTTAACTCGTCTTTAGTTCTCCATTGTCTAACAAGCCATATCTTGAAAGCAAAGAGATATGGATGAAGATCCAAAAATTGATAGATTAATCCTTTACATTCCATAACTTTGATCTTAGTCTATATGTTTGACATCTAAATTTGGACTATGGGAGAGCCATTCGCTGCTTTCATGCACCCCAAAATTATTTTCTTAAGGTTTATTTTGGGCATTCTCAAAGATCTGCAAGAAGTCCTAAAGTTATCATTTGCAATTGTTTGTGGTTGTCCTCATCTCAAGGTATCCTAAAAGGTCATCTTTGGTATTTTTTAATCAAAATCTCTTCCCATACTAGGGATCAACCCATTTTCCTTGCTATGATCAACAACATTGGCCCCTACTTGATTACTTTCCATTGGTCCAAGGTTATTCCTCTTTTGAGATATTTTTTCTTATTGCAATATAAACCTAGCTTGTTGTTTTAAAGTCAGTCCTCTACCTCTTCTGCATTTGTACCGTTGGTTCTACCCTTGTTTGGGATTGGCTAGTGTGAAATCGAATAAAATTTCAAATTTCCATTGTTGGAACGGTATTTGATCATTGGCTTGTATTATTTGTTACCTTGCATGTGCTCATTGTAATTTTGGCCCTTCTTGAAGTTCACTTCCTTTAGATTATTTTGCATATTGGTCTTGTTCCTACGAAATATTCTTTCTTCCACCATTTAGGGCTTTATCTTTTTGTTATCTACAAATCTCTATAAACTCTTAGCCAAGGGTCTCTAAAAACCCTCAACTATGGATCTTTGTAAACCCCCCTTTGATGTTTCTAACTTGCATTTTATACCTTTAGCTTGAGAAGAGGTTGATTGAGTTCCTTCACTTTTGTTTCTAGCGGATTGCTGAGTCTCTTGCTCAATTCCAATCCCAAAATTTGCAGCATTTTTTAAACTACTTTATTGATTTTTTTAAAATTTATTATTTTCATAGTCGTATATTTTTATGAGGGAATTTTTGTTATGGTTAAAAAAAATCGCATGTTTATTATTTATATAATTTTTTTAGTAATCTCCTTCATTCACTCACATGACCTACTATGATTTAAACCATTTTTATATATTTTTTTAATTTTATTTAAGTGTTGTAATCTAATGTTTTGTGTAATTTTTTATTTAAATTTAATAATTTAAAATTTTTAGTCTAAAAATAAATTTAAATATAAATGCAAGAGTTTATAATTAAATTTCAAATGTTTCCAATTTATATTTAAAAATGTAAGTGTAACAACAAGCATGAGCACGAGCCAGGAGTAAGTGCAGTAGTGAGTGCAAGCGCGAGTAGAGAGTAAGTGTAGTAGTGAGTGTGAGCGTGAGTAGGGAGTAAGTGTGGTCGAAAGTGAGCACGAGTTTGAGTGAGTGTAGCTAAAAGCGAATGCAAGTGAGTGTAATCGAAAGCGAGTGCAAGTGAGTTTAGTCAGAAGGAAATGTGAGTCGAGAGGGAGGAGGAAGTGTGACCAAGAAGTAGAATGCAAAGTGTGATCAAGGAACAAGTGTCACTTCTTGTTCGAGTTCCTAAGAGAAGTTAAAGGATTCAATTGAATAAAATCTAGGAGAGAATGCAAGCTGAGAGCGAATGTGAGCTGATAGGGAGTGTGAACCAAGGAGTGTGAGCCAAAATTTGATCATGATGAAAGAGCAACGAGTTCATCCAAAGTGCATCAATGCTTCAAACCCTTACCATAAATATGTGGAATATTATTTTTAGAAAATTATTGAAGCGAAGGAATATCAATAAAAGAAGAGACAAGGGCAATTGTGATCCAAGAGGGAGTGCAAGCTGAGAGGGAGTGTGAGGCAAGAGAGAGTGAAAGCAAGTGCAAGCCAAGAGGGAGTGCAAAATAAGAGGGAGTGCGAGCCGAGATATAGTCATGGTAAAAGAGCAACAAGTTCATTTGAAGTGCATCAATGTTTCAAACCCTTACCACGAATGTGTGGAACATTGTTTCTAAAAAATTGTTGAAGCAAAGGAACATAAAAAGAAGAGATAGAGGCAATTATGATCCAAGAGGGAGTGCAAGTTGGAAGCAAGTGTGACGTAGGAGAGAGTACAAGCCAAGAAAGAGTACGAGCTGAGAGGGAGTACAAGACAAGAGCGATCCCCATTAGCTATTATGGAGGGAATGTCATATTTGAAAGACCTAATGGGAAGTCAATATGCCCTAGCTGGAAGTATGAAGACCTAAGTTGGAGATAAGCAAAAGAGTGAATACATGGTAAGTTTGATCTAGGTAGCAGATGTTACACTAGAAGTAAGTATCAAGTATGAGATGATTGAGCATAATATAATGGTTCTTAAAAGTAGAGTGTTAATATGTAGGTTCCATAGATCATGGTCAACATTTTTGGAGATTCAAAATTGGATAGAGTGGAAGTGGGGATTGAATTCAAATTATTTTGTGACTTTTCTTCCTAAAGGTTTTTTACTCATAATCTTTTCCAATTCAAAAATTAGGGATAAAATAATGGTTGGTGGCCCGTGGTTTAGGGGAAGAGATGCACTTTATTTGAGACCATGGAAAGCAAATTTCTCTATTGAGACAAACTATTAAGAAGCTTCTAGTGTAGGTTAGGCTTTTTGGACTTCCATATCAAGTTATAAATAAGTATGTTTTAAAGAATATTGGAAATACCCTAGGGGAATTCATCAAGGAAGGACTAGCTACTAAGGAGCGAAAGCATGCTATATATACTCAAATATGTGTTGCTATGAATATTTTAAAACCTTTGCCACAATCCATTAAGATTAAATATGAATCAAGAGAATGGGATCAAAAAGTGGATTATGAAAACATTGCATTTCATTGCCACAATTGTTATGAGTTTGGACACATGGCAATAGTTTACAAAGTGAAAACTACGAAGAAAGAAATAAAAAATCCTAGCCATGAGATAAACTTCAAGACAAAACAAGGAAATGGTACAAGAATAGAAGCTAGATCAGATCAAGGAAATTCCACTCCAAAAGAAGAGACAAAGAAAGCTTATCTACAATATCATTTGGCAAGTTCAAAAGGAATTAAAGGTGCAAAAGAAGATGTGGAGATAAATCCTAAAACAAAGACAACAAAAGAGGTCAAGTTTATTCTAGGTAAATCATCTTCATTTTCCTCAAGTAGTGTAGAATCCTCTTCGGGTAATAAAAGTGAAAGTGATGAAGATGTTATCCCTTGCACTTTAAGGTTTCAAGAGCAGAATAATAAAGAAATGAGGTTGGGGGAACCCATAACAATTTAGGGGTTTTATGATAGAATAGGAAGGTAATTGCTACAGTAGATCATCCTTGCACTTTAGGGTTTCTAGGGCAACATAATAAAGATTGTGCTTTTGAATTTATTCCTTGCACTTCAAACCCTTCAGAACAAGGTAAACCTAAAGATGATAAGTCTTACTACGAGCAATGTGGAAATATTGAAGAGATTCATGAAGATGAAAGTATTGTTGGGAATGAAAAAAGAGAGGATATTGATATGGGAAAACAAAGAGAAAAATAAACACAAAGGGATATTGATATGGGAAAACAAAAGCAAGTGTTAATAAGAAGTGGGAGGTCCAAGGTGTAGACCAATTGGTGCAGTGAAACCTCATTAGGGGGATGGATGCCCAAGGCTCAAATCTTGGGCCTAGTTAGATTGAACGCTTGTCCTTTTTCTAGTGCTTTTAGCAATGTAAACAATTTAAAATGAATATGGCATGGTGGTTATAGGGGCGAACTATGTGAGTATTATGTGGCGGCTTCCAGGGCAGACTGCATAAAATACTGTGGCAACCATAAAAATGTATAGTGTGCCTAGATCATCGTAGCGGCTACCGATTCCACCATGTAAAAAAAAAAAGAAGAAGTGGGATTAAGCCCACAAATAAAATAAAAAAATAACAATGAAAATAATATCTTTGAATATTAGGGGAATGAATAAGAACCCTAAAAAAAGGTATTAAGAATTTGTGAGGTTGTTATAGACAAGATAATTTTAGATATAGAAGTTGGGCAACAAATATTTTAGCCATTTGTGGTGTTGAATTTTATCTTGATAGAATTTAAATTTTGGAAGACATTTGATATAAAATAAGTTGATTGTGGAAACTTAACAATTGGAAGAAGATGAATAATATCTTTGATAGAAGAGCAAATGAAGAATATTTACAATAGAAGAAGCAAAATTGGATATGCTTTAATTAACTTGTTGGAAATGTAACCAGAGCAATGTAATGTTTTTTTCGTAATGGGAGTGGCCCCAATAGAACCCACACATAGCTTATATATATATATATATATATATATATGTTTTTCATTTAATTTTATTTATTTTTCTATTCTGATTATAAACTTTTTTTTATATAATCTTTTTAGGGCAAGCCATTGTTCCACTCTGTCAAATTATTTAACAAGCAAGAAAAGTTTTCAAATTACAAATTTTTCATAATTTCATGGTGATTATGTAATATAGGTGGGACCTGTTATAATTTCATTTATCCAACATAAAAAAAAATATTAATTTTTTTTGATGTGAACTATTTTTAATGGAATTAAATTCACGTGTTTAAGTTTTTTTATATATTGTTTAAAAAAAGACTTGAATTTAAGTCTTATGGGATAATGCTCTATTGGGAATTGCAAGGTTTGGAAAGGGCCACAAACAATGAAACAAAAGACTTAGCTATCAAATATGCTTCTATCTGGACGGTAAGACAAAGTTACAGGAAGATAATCCTACAATTATATTCTCAAATATTGGTAGGAGCTCTGGATTGCATGAGGAAATTTGCTTTGAAGACATGGAGATTGAGGATTTTTGTCACCGAAATTAAGGAATTGTGGAAGGAATTAGATGATGTGATTCCAATTTATGTGAGTAGAGATCTAAAAAAAGTGGCAGTCTTCCTGGCGAAGATAGGTACTAAGAAGGAGGTAGATATTCAATGGCATAGTGACATTGCTATTGAGGATGAGAGGATTAGGCAGGTTGGTGAGCAAATTCAGTGTTTAACTAATGTGGACAACCATTATAAAAATATGGTTTAAGAGATTTAGATCCAATGCAGATCTTCTTTTCATGTTGTAAACAGGTGGACAATCCTTGTAAAAATAGGTTTAGGAGATTTAGCTCCAATGTAAATCTTATTTTACTGTTGTAAACATGTCTTCTTATTAGCTAAAGCATGGAGGAGTCTGATCCCAACTTGTAAATAATCTTGTTTTAATGTAAATTTTTCAAATTCTTAAAAAAAAACTTATGAAACAAGACATTAATCATGTATAGAAAAGTGGTCAATCTTTAATTGAATCAAATTCTTAAGAGTTTGAATTGTTTGGATGCATTGTTAAAAAAAAAAAAAAAACTTATATTTTAAGTCTTATGGGAAAAGACATTACGATCCACTAACCTTTTCTTTATATAATAGTGGTGAATGTTTAACATCAAATTAATTGACTTATCTTCACTATAAACCTAATATATAGTTTTTAAAGGTTGGTTAAATATAATGGTTGACATAAACTACACTGTGGTGGTAAGGGTTTTGGCCTTTCTTAAGAAGATCCAAGGTTTAGACCTCACTTAGTATGAGGGGACCAAGACCCCTCGTGACAAACTTAGTATGAGGGGACCAGGACCCCTCGTGAAAAAACCCCTCGTGAAAAAACTGTGTAAACTTATAAAAAAAAAAGCAATGATTAACACTACTTTGAGGCATACCAAGAAGAAGCCAAAATATAATAAACTCTTATTCTTAAATATATCTTTAATAATTAAAAATTATAATAATCCATTATAAAAATATATTTTTAATTAAACTATTGATAAACCTATTCATCAAACGTGTTAATTAAAAAACAAACAAAGTCTTCCCTCTGAGCTTCATATAGAAGTTTAGGGTACACTGTGCAATGAAGTGAAGCATCAACCTTTACAAACCTTTACAGTGTCCAATCAACCACCTCCATTAATTACCCTTCAATACATTCTAACTGAACAGGAGTTGTAATAGGGTGGTGATCCAGAAGTTCCAAGTATAATAGGGCATCATTTTGGCATATCCTTCAAGTTAAGGGTGTTCTATTTTCATTTGATAAGCTCTATATGTTAAGGTGGGACCTTGAATAGTTAATGTGTTATTTTTTTCTTTAAAGCATTATCAAAGTATGCATGCATAACCACAAGCTAGAGAAGAAGTATCCCACACGTCACATGTTCTTACAAGACGTTCACACCACATAAGGATGGCTAGTTTTAATCTTTCAATACCGCGAAAAGTGAGTTTTTTTTTTTTAAATAAGGAAGTTGGTTACATTAGTGCAAAGAGTAGGTTTAAATTATAGGAATTACTTCCAACAAGTTTATACCACCTTATTTTTTTATACCCTGACATGAAGAGAACTATTGATCTCTTGGGATTAATATATACTTAGAAGATTTAGAGCAGACTACACCTTTGCAAACAGGTTCAAACTACATAGACTACTTTCAACAAGTTTATACCACCTCATTTTTTTATAGCCCGATATGAAGAGAACTACTCGTCATTCGGGATTAATATCGACATCATTGGTCTAACCACACTCAGAGGATTTGGAGCAGACTACTACCTTTGCAAATAGACATACCCCCAGGTTTGAACTTAGACCTCTTCTAAATAAATACATGACCAGACAAGCAATTACCAATTCAGTTAACCCTTGAGGCAAAAAAAATAATAATAATAATTAATAACGAGTTAATGTTTGTAAATGAATTGTTCCAACAAACTAAATATTATAAAAAAATTTAAGCAACTTAAAAAAAACTTGACTTTAAAAATTCCACTTGAAAAAGAGAGATGCAAGAGATCTCTTTCCACCATAAGAGAGATCTATTTCCACCATAAAAGAAGGGCCACCTCCACAATGTTTGTATGAAAATCAAGCTTCACATCAAGCAAATCATGCTTATCATTTTTTTCGTTAAAAAAATAAACCAAAATAGCTTATCAATTCCTTCTTTTATAGAAAACATCCACGGTTCATTCTCTTAAGGAAAATAATCAAATTATAGCCATGGGTTTCTTCCTTCCATCCAAAGTAGATGAGGTAGTTGCTCTTTTTTATGCAAGACTTCGTAATTTCCCAAGTGGGGGCCTATTGCAATCTATATGATGTGCATAAATTATTAGATGGAGACAAATCAATTGGCTAAACATCATTAGAATATACACCTTATCAATGTCATGCAAACATAAACATATATATATTGTTAGGACTTTGATATACACATTTATATATATTAGATTGTTTTGTTGGCTATGCTTAACAAGCAAGTATAAATTGGGCTAATAATTGTAACCAACCGGAGATTTATATAAATGAAAAGATGGGCCCACCATCTTATTAGTCGGTGAAGCTTTCAAATTTTATGTTTTTTTGTTTTTTTGTTTTAACCTTTACTATTTTATTACTTTTTATTAAGAACGGAGGGAGTGCACTTTTTGAAATCATGAAGTTGCATGGCAATTTAAAGGAGTGTGGTGGTTGTCACTTTATCCATTCTTCCACGTTTAGAAGTTTTTGTTTATGGTATTTGATTGACCAATGAAATGAAGCCAACTTTAAAGGTGATGTTGACAATGGTATATACTCCACCACCGGACTTTGAGTTCAAATAAAGCACAATAACCATATTTATTCTTCCACCTTATCAATATAGGAAATATGAAATTATAAAAATATTTGACATTCCAATGAGTGTGGTCTATTGGTAAGGATGCCACTTGCATGATTGGTGATGTAATCCGGGTTCAATCCCCATGGTGGATGTGTATAAAAAATAAAAAAAACTATTATGACATGTTTTTTTAAACATGAAATTGAAACAGATTCTTTTTAAATTATATTATTATTATTTAATAATATTATATTTATTTAGGTATTTTCTTTTAATAGGTGTATTAATGGGTGGGTTTTTTAAACAGGGTCCTCAAATCATATTTACAGTAAAGTTTCATACATCCATATAAAAAAGCAAATTCCCAATAATATTTCAACAAGCCAAAGCATAATACGTTATATACATTTTATCATACCACAACAAAATCGTAGTGAAGCTCCATCAAAACTAAAGCATATCTAGTTAGAACAATACAAAAGAAACCTAAAAATTAGCAAAATTACTTCTTTTTAAAGAAGTAACTGAAAACCACAAACTACATTTCCTCCTCAACAATTAGATTGAACAACAACACCTTATACTTCAGGCTTGCTACTCCCTCTGTTGCTTCCCTCATGGAAGAGAAGTTGAAGCATCTTAGTCATTTTACTATCCTTTCCATTCTCTACTGGCTTGCAAATTGAGTATTTCTCACTAATACAGAGTTTAACAATCTGGTATGCCTCTGCTTTAGTTTTGTTGTGGTTTTGGAAGATGTGATGGTTCCTCTCCTTCCATATAGCCCAACATAGGTGTGGAGGGATAAAGGACCAGAATTCATTGAGAATTTTTCTATTTGAGTTTCTTTCCCATTGGATCAAGAGGTCTCTTAGGGAAGCAGGTGAGACCCATTGGATTCTCAAATCATTTCATACTTGGGATTGATAAGGAACAAATGTGGAAGAACGTGTTGATTGGGAAGGTGGACAACAGGAAGCGGGACCTTTAAATAATAGAGGTGGGGATGTTCGGGCGGGTGGGGATGTTAATGGTGAATAATAGGGCTCGAAAAAATAGTTAGAAGAGGGGAAAAAGAAATTGATACCCTTTAAATAAGAAGTGAAGAGGATGTTGACAACACATTTCGGAACAAGACAAGAGATGGTCAATTCCACTTAACCTTAAGCTCTTAGACTTGTTGGAACCATTTTTTGCATCCATAGGATTCGATTGTCACGCTACAATAAATCATTTGAAACCAACGAGCTATTATAGGCTCTGGTCAACCTGCCACTTTATTCTATTTAATACTAAATATTGCTAATGGGAAAGTACATAATGGGTAAGGAGACCCCAGAGGTAATTTATGATATTTCACTAATTACACGCTCCATATTAGATTACACTAGATGTATTAAAAATGATCAAGCAAGAAAACAACCATTGTTATACCTTATGTAGATCGGTGCCTAGATTCATTGGGTTGTTATAGCAATTTAACAATATAAATGATATGAATAGAGAGAATGGAGGAAAGGGAAATTGGTGCTCTTAGACTTATTCGAATATCGTAATAAAACTAAAAGTTGACCAATGAGAGAAACGTACGCAATGCATTCAAATAATGCAATCCATTACATAGTAACACATCCATATGACACAAAGAAATAATAGGAAAAAGACCCATAATTGTATTGATTTAAAATGTCATTACATGCAGAGTAAGCAAGAAGCTTTTAAACTCTGTTTCTCTAAAAAGTTATCAATACAATGAAGATATTCTATTCAAATAATGTAATAGAAATATCCTACTCTTCTTGTTCCAATTAGGTAATAGTAGCGTTTCCAAATCTTTGACTCAATAGGTTTGGAAATATTCTCAGCTTCTTGAGTACTTTTCTATCAAAAATCCTGCACAAAATGGGGAAGAAAGGAGAATGAATAAGAAAAATAAACACAAAAAGGAGATACAACAACACAACTCTAAAGGGCACTCAAGTATACCTCTTAGAAAAATTTGTTATCTCTAATGCTTGATCATGATTTTGAACCTGGGCACTTCTTTTTATAGGTTGGGTTCTTGAATCTGTTATTATTAGCCTGATCTTTGCCTTACACTTGTCCATTTTTGGGTTGATATTCAAAATTGGTACAACTCGCTTCCACTATCCCCTTTTGTTTATGTTGTACACTCTCCTTTGACTTTTTCAAATTGTAACTTATTTCAACCGGTGATGCCAATGCTTGGAGGGTTTGTTTTGTCTACTTGTTCTTCTATTTTTCCTTTTACTGTTTCTTTTTGTTCATTTGCTTTAGTTACTGTTTTAGAGGTTTCTTATTCTAGGATAGCCTCAGGTATATCTCTAGAAGGTGAGCTCATTTCCAGCTGTTGACTACATATTTGAACATCCTTTCCTTTTATGCTCTATTGCAGTTGATTGATCTTTTTGCCTATCAGTCTCCAAGCTTCGATGTCAAAAGTTGTCGTAAACCTTAGCATATTCATTTCCTGTAGAGTTCTATTTTTTGTATGCTAATTAATGGGAAACTTGCTTTTTTCATATTGGAGGATCAGCATTTCTATGGTATTCACCAAGAAAGTGGATTGTCTAGACATTTCTAACTCATCATCTGGATCAAAATCAAATTCTTCTATAATATTTTTGAGTAACTCTTCTATATTGGGAGTATCTAAGAATTCGTTTAATGATAATCCAATATCTACCATTTTGTCAGTTGCGTCCTCCAATAGACTTGACATCTCAGCAACAACATTGATCCATCTTCCTTTGTTCACCCCAAACATGGCTGCTTTTAGGAATTCAATATTGCACTGTACCTTGGTGTCGTCATTCATCATTATCACTAGGCTCTGCATCTCCTCAAATTTATCTCCCATTATATCAAGAGTAGGACGAATGATTTCGAAGTCTTTTTCCTTCTCATGCACTAATGTCTCCATTTATCGAGCAGTTATTCGAATCACTCTAATCTGTCTAAACATTTCGATGATCCCTTTGATATAATCTCAAATTTTTATCGATATTTCTCTTCATTGTGTTCAGATAGTAAGTATAATTCAATATTCTTACTACTGAAGGGGTCTATGTTTCTAGGTGTATTTTTGCATCAAATCTTCCTTTTGTTTATTTATTAGTGTTTACATTTCAGCTTTTTCCCTCTTCTCAGCTTCTAATTGGTTCCTTAACTCTGCAATTTTATCAAGGAGCTGATCCAAGGTTTGCTCTTGCATGGATTTGGTAACTTTAACCATAATGCCTTCTTTCCCCAACATTGACGTTCCTCCTGTTTCCTCATTGACTCTGACAACAATTGGGTCTTATAGAATAGGAAGATTCACCTCTTCTATATCAGAAACAAATGTTTCTATTCTCGTTTCATCTACAAAATATTCTCCTATGTCCCCCATCCCTGCTACTACCAACTCCTGCTCATTAGCAGTAATAAAGGTAGTATGCTCATCTACTCTCTCCAACAAGACCTTCATAGAAGGTAGAAATAATTTAGGCTTCTTCTTTTTTTTAGTGGTTATTTCAGTTTGATTTTTTACTTGGTGACCTTGAAATAGACTTCAAAATCCACCTACTCTTCTCATATTCATTCGTATTACTGATGGAATTTTAATCTCCTGGCATTTTATTTTTAGAGAAGCGAGGACAGCTTTGGATGCCTATTTATTCACACTTTTTACTGCCAATACTTGATCAAAAATGGGAATTATAGCTTGTTCTAGAAGAGAGGACTTTTGAGCAGGTGTGGCTGCAACTTATTTCCCTTTTTCTATGCTCGGGATTTTGGATACTTCGTGGGAAGTGCTTGGTGTTGCCTCTATTCTAAGACGATTATCCCTAGGGGTTATGACCTGCTGCTCTACTATGTATGTTGTACTTACAGTGACTTCCATTTGATCAATACCTTGTTCTTCTATCAACTCTAACAAAGGGTATTCCTTGATTTCTTGAGTAGCTCCTGATAAAATAGGTGCTACAGATTCTACTAAAATTTCTCTAAGCCTTCTCAATTATGTAGGATAACTTCATGAATATGTGTGTTGCCCCTGTCTTTAGAAGGGAATTCATTCCATACAACTTGCAAATTTGTTCCTTTTTCTATAGCCTCTAGTAACCTTTCTTCATAAGCATCTTTTTGGTGCTGGATTCGAGCATATTCTCGTTTTTCCATCATTTTATAGTATATTCCTTTTGGGTCATAAAATCTCCAAGTTATCTCGTCAAAGTCCATGTTGTCTAGATCAAACATTCCTTTGAGCAGTGTAGGGTAGCCAACAAATATGTAGTCCCCAAAGCGACAGGGAACGTTGAGCCAGGGGACTCTACCATGTTTCTTTACGACTCTCATCTTGGCTTCCTCGGCCACCTACCTACATAAATCTAGCACAGCTAGGGACAATGGACAATACATAGGTAACATATTGGGGGGAATTTTGGCTCCATAGAGCCTAATATAGGTGAACCCTTTGGAGAAAAAGAAATCCCCAATCTCCTTTTCTTTAATGAAAGCCCTTACTCCTGGCCCTAGCCTAGCCTATCAGGGAGTTCGTCGATTAGAATCTAGTGAATATCTACCATAAAATGGTCACAGAACCAGCCCATGTGAGTTTGTCCTTCATGTATTCTCCAAAAATTGGTCTGGACATAAGGACTCTTAACGACTCCTGCTCTTTTTTGGGCTTCTTCTCCCAATTTCCCCGCTATCAGGTGGATGAAAATTGAGTAATGAGAAAAATAGGGCATCTCTTGCCTTCGTTCAAAAATAACCTTTTTTAATTCTGTCATCTGCTCATGTATTTGGTTACTCAATTCTAATTCCCATGCATAAATTGGGGTATTATTCACCCAGTTGCTTTGTGTTACTAAATATAAGACTTTTCTGCTTACTACACTGAGATATTGTACCCCTAGGACAATATTTACCATATCACAAAAATCTTGGACCCATAGTTTAAAAGCAGTTTTCCTAATTGGAAATTCATTAACTACTTTCTCATTTACATCAAACAATGATTTAAAAACCTCTAATCCTGTTAACATTCGAGATTAAAGTTTAATTACCCGTCGTATGAACCAGGTGATGGAATCTAACAAATTGAAAACTTGCTTGATGTGCTTGGCCTTCATACTGAACACCGATCGATCTTTATTATTCCAAAATATTCTAGTCCTCTCATCGTATGCCACTACTAACCATGCCATCAATTCTAAGGAGAAGTAAACCTTCGGACATATCAACTTCTCGAGGTTGTTGGTCCATCTATTACTTCTAGGAAAACCCTTGTATTGTAAACTCTTGGATTTATGAAATAGGCCAGCCATTATCCAAGGGGTTCTATAATCACTCTCCATCACACGAGCAAAACTCTTAATACATGTATTTTTGATCTCGTACTACTGTGCTGAAGTAGGTTTCTTATCAGCTTCGCACTTTTGGGAAAATTTATACATTGTTCTACCTAGTACAGGTGGTCAAAAAATCCCAAAGTATGGTGACTGGTCTGTAATAAATTTTACCGCCTCTCTAGTGACTTCGGGAACAAAAGCATCTCCCCAGGATGCCATTGTGTTCACAGTAATTAGTTTGATTTCTCTAAAATGAAAAGCTCAAACCTCTTTTTTTTCTACACTTCTTGTGTATCTGTTTCTGCCCAAGATTACTCGGGTGGTACGGTCACTTGATTTTGTAAGCTCAAATACTAGATGGTGGAATGAGTTCAATATTTTTGCACGACTTGTCGTTAACACCGTGTCATCAACTACTTTTTAAAATTGGCCAATGGAGATCTGCCAACATGTCTTTTTTTGAAGTTGGACCTTTATGGTGGGTGTTGTCCTTCATCCTATGTGTCCGCGGGTTCTTTGGTTCGTGTACCTGTAACCATTTATATTTTTGCTATTTTTCACTAAAAATTCTTCTTTGATGCAGAAATACGAATGTGTGGTAGTGGCGGCCCTTTTTTAAACATCGTGCCACCTAGGCCCTAGGAGATAATTAAATATTTGGGATCAATTACACTTTTAATTGGGCAGCAATCGTCCTGGGGATCCATCATAAGATTTGATTCTTGATGTAAGTTCCTATCATCATCCTCGATATCTGTTAGATGGGATGTGCCCTATAAGCTTGTTCTAAATACTTCCTACAAGGGTGTTAGCTTCCAAAGTATTAAGGGCAAATGTTAGGGGTGATCAGATTCTTTAAATTTAATCGAGATTTCAAAATTTATTCAACATTGGTTAAAAATATTAATCGGGGAATTATCAACCATGTTAAAAGCATAGTTCTTGAAATTTGGATTACCTTACTAGTGGCTTACCATCAAATCATATGTTCGACCAAGTGCAACCATTCAATTTTCTATACATACCTTAGGTCACCTTGATTAATCTCTAGGTTTTAATCACCTTTGATAACCATGAACGAGTGCAACCGTTGGATCAGACTAGGAAAGAATGTGGCCATTTGATTATGTTTTCACTTTTATACCATTCGATGATCTAGCCCCATTAGATCTATCCAAGTTAAGTGCCATCATTGGATCTCTCTTTGTCCTTTTTATAACCCTAATTAAATGGTGACCATTGGATCTTGGCGGGTTAAAACGTGGTAACCGTTGATCTCTTTTCATTTTACCATTGCTCTTAATCGAATCTTTGTTGTTGGATTCGTGCTAGCGTGATCGTGGTCGTTGACTTTTTTCAGCCCCTTGACTTGTCAACCTTTACATTGCCTTGGTTAATTCACGACCGTCAGATCCATAAAGGTTTAAATGCATTCGTTGATTTTGTAGGTTTAATTTCGTTCTTTGGATGAACCACGACCATCGGATCGATGCTAATTTTAACATGACCATTGATATCTATTGGTTTTCCTTCTAAAGGAATCCTCTTTTAAACTTTCGAACAACTTTCTTTCACATGGGACTGTTGGATCTGCTGGGCTTAGCCGCGATCGTTGGATCTAGTCAGTTTTGAAGTCGCTTTAAATTCAGACTTGAGTGAGAATATTTAATGTTTGACCTTCTTATCATGTGCGCCACCATTGGATCATCTCTGGTGCCCCTTTCCTGGGATGGGGGTTATGGGCCTCATAGTTCGTGGATCCTTTGTAACCTGTAGGCTTAGATAACCCAAAAAGCATGCTTCGAATTTTTTGTTAATCTTGTTTAATTGAAAAGGGGGGCGATTAACAACGTGTTAGAACCCTTGCTAAATTTTATTAATTTTGGCTAATCAAATGCTGACCTGGTCTTACCTGTATATTTTACCTTTGCTTACTTTGAAATGAGTGCCACCATTGGATTCACTCAGGATGGAATGCTACCATTGATCTCACTTCAATCTATGTGTGTTTTAATGTAATATCGATCATCTTTGGTTGCTTGTGGTAAACGTGCATCCATCGGATTAAAAGTGAGTTGGGTGCAACCGTTGATTCCTTTGCGACTATTCCTTTGTTTAGATTTTGACTTGGGTGCTACCATCAGATCTTGATGAGGATTTAGCACAGCCATTTATCTCTTTTACCTACGGGGTTAGTTTCAAAGCAAACACAACCATTGGATTAAAACATAATTTTATCGCCACCCTTGGATATTTTAAAGCAATTTAATATTTAATCAAGGTTTTTGACATTAAACTTAGTCTTTCGGGCCCTTAGAACAAGATATTTTACAATTGGACTTGCCGAATAAAGCACATCCATTGGATCTTCATCTGGATGGAGCGCTACCATCGGATCTACCCGAATAGTCATAGGAGTGCATGTTTAAAACATTAACCATAAGTTTAATACCTTAAGGCTAAGCCCTTCTATTAAAATATTTCTTTTGACCTGGTTAACTTATGTGTCAGAAAGGGGTGCGTACCCTCAAAATTTTAATTAAGGCTTTGGACATTACACTTAGGCTTTCAGGTTTTTTATATTATGGCATTTTTAATTAGCCCTTGATTTATCTCTTTAGGATTTGGGGATTTTATTTATTTTGACTTAAGTTTGAAAATGATCCTGAAAGACTAAACCTTACCTTTTAATAATTGGGTTTATTTAGAGGTTGACCTTTATGACAAATGAAATTATATCTTGATCCTTGTAAGCTTTTTAGGGTAAACCAATATTTAAAAGGGCATACATTAACAATGTCTAAGGTTAGGCTCATCAATCAAACTTATGAAAAATCAACTTCTCAAATAAAATGCAATAGGGACTAGCAATGCTTATTATTTTGATGAAACCAAAAATTTTAAAATTTGGGGTTTCAAAAGTTGAGTCAAATTTGGCTCCAACAGGACTACTCACTTCATTATAGCTACCCACACATTGATATAGTTACAATTTTTTAAATGTATTCTACCTTATTCACAATGAAGGAAGAAGGAAGATATGATCCAAAGATTCCTCCTTGTTGTAGCATAATACACATTTGTTAGGCAATTGGAAACTTTTTTTTCTCAAATTATCTAATGTTAAGATTCCATTATTAGCAACTATCCAAAGGAAGAAGGATATTTTTGGGATCAGTCCTTTCACCCACACCCTTTCCCAAAGGAGAGGAGATCCATCCATTAGGGCATCATTCAATAATTTGAAGGTAAATTTTACTTTGTACTCTTCTCCCTCATCACCATTCCAAACTAGGCTATCTTCATCCTCATAAATGATAATTTTTTTGCTTCTCAATTATTTTCTAACTACCTCCAATTGCTTGTTAATCTTCCTATTTGGAGCTTCTTGAAAATATCATTGCCAACCTTCCTGATTCAGTCTGGACGTAGTCACAGACTCTTCTTCCTTGGTTATCCATATCCCATTGGGCCCCTTCTTTGAGTTCTTCATACCAACTCAGTGAATTCTTCCTCAACCAAGCATCTTCCCAAAAAAAGACCTCAATACCTCTCTTAACATCCCAAGAAAGATGCTCCCAAAGCAACTTTTTGATTCTTGCAAGTCCATTCCAAAAGGTAGAACCTTTTGGGAGGATCTCCACCCTTAGGAAAGAGTTGGAATTGTCAAGATACTTTGCTTTGTAGATTGAAGTCCATTCACATCCTTTATTTTTGCACAACTGCCATCCACATTTTCCCCTTAGGGCTTTGCTTAGCACCTTCATTTTTCTCAATCCAAGCCCTCCCAAGAACTTGTTTTTGTAGACCTTATCCCAGGCTACCAAAGTCATTCTCCTTTTCTCCTCCATTCCAAACCAAAGAAATATATTATGGATTTGATCAATCGTCTTGGCAATATTTGTTTGAGTATTATTCAGGTATTCCTTAACAAGATTTAAACTTGAGTCTTCTTGCATTTGAAGGAATCTAATCGAATGAGATTTTACCATTTGATAAACCATTATGATATATTTATTAAAAGTATACTTCACGTTTTTTTAATTATAATACTAAATAATTATGGCTTATAATTACATAATGTTATTATAATTATATGTAATTTTTTATAATTGTTTATGACTATATAATGGTATTATGATTATATATGTAACTTTTGATAAGATTAAATTTTATTTATTTTTATTGAAAACTGAGAAGCTTAACTGATTTCATATGCTACTAGATATGGATACATAGTAATTTTGAAATTAGTGTATGGAATTGTAATCATGAATAATGTTTAAAGTAAACATCAATTATTAAAAAAATATATGTTTTAATAGAACATCAAAATTATATTGTTATATTTTTTTAAATTAGATTTTATGAATTATGATTAAGTTGAATAAAATTATAATATAAATTTAAAATAAACTGTTATGAAGGATATTTTTAAATAAAATTTGGTTCTCATATTTTAAGTATTTATTTTTTAATAAATATATGAGATTAAAATTAATAATCTCATATTCCCCGAAGTGGCATTGGGAAGCGAACAAAGGGATTGTTGAGCCTGGTAGGTGTTGTACCATGTGGATATCTAGACGGATACGCAGAACCCACCCTAACTAAATTTGGCTTCTCATGATTGGCTTACCAAAGGGGTATCTTACCATGTCGAAGTTGAAAATCTTGTTTTGGTGGTATGACACAAACGTAATTATGGTCCCAAGTTGGAAATCACCTAACTCGTTTAAGGTGTCACCTCATCGTTGCATGATTATCACCACCCTTCATCTTAGGTTGGGATGTAGAGATTCTATAATGATCTATTGCATGATTATAAGCATCTCGTGGAGTCTATAAAAGGCAAGAATGGGGTTTTTTCCACGACGCAACTCCTAGAGTGTGAGGTGGCAAGATGGATATGAAAGTGTGGTTGGGTGATCATTGATTTTCACTTCACCTCCCTCGAGGCTAGTGATTCTTCACGAGATCCCAAGGCTTTTGAAAAACAAGAATGCATGTTCTCCTTATTCTTGTTAGAGCTCTCTGATCCCCTTGAGTGACTCAATTGTATTCTCGGGTGGTAGAATGAGCAGTGAAAGTTTCAAATCTGTGGGAGAATGACCAACTTAATTCTAGAGCTGAGCTCTCTTGCGATGGATGAAGACATCGGGAAGATTCTGAAGAAGGGTAATATTCTATATTGTTTACCGAAATTTGGTGGCCACCATAGGGATATGGATAAGCAATTGGCTTACTCTTGGTGTAACAGAGCAGTCAGAATTAAGACTCTAGAGTTCAAAATTAACATTACCTTCATTGCAGAAGTGATGGGTTTGGTGGTGAAAAGTTTCATTCACAACAAAGAAAAACACTCACTTACGAAGGAGGTCCAAATTTTTCTTGACGAGGAGGAGTTGGTCAAAATCCATAACGGATTCAAGCACACTTCATTGAAAGCCCCTCGGGATAGGGTGGCATTGGTCATTATGCAATATTTCACTTTGGATGAAAGTCAAGAGATACTAAAAAGTTTTTATTTTATGTTCCTCAATCATCTATGCCACAAGAGACTGATGAACATTTCTCCTTTTGGTTCCAGTCCTTGGCGATCGATAAGTAGAGTTAAGAAAGGGATTGTCCATGAACCTATTCACCAAGGATGGTCAAATTACTATTTGATTTTATGGTGAAATCCAAAGGTTTGGATGGGGAGGAAATTCTAAACTCACTCAACAAAGTGTCAAATCCTATAGTGGACTATCCTGATTTATTTGACTCATAAGGTACCGACTCTTTAAGTCAAGAGATGGTTAACACTATCCCTGTCGCAGGGTCTATAGCTAGGATGGTAGATTCACCCTCATAAAGGGGTGGGAGGTAGCGACATAGGAAATCCAAATGCCTGGCTGTAAAATTGGCCAACTCTAGTAAGGACTCTTTATGCGTGGAAGATTATGACTTCAAATAATTTACTCTTCATCCCATGAAGGTGAAGCTCATCCTAGCAGCAAGAAATGCAAAGAAGAAGCATGAACCTCATATCCAAACCTTGGGGATAGACCCTAAACCGCTTAAGCGTACTCTCCTAAAGCTATAAAGGTCTCTGATCGATTCAATGTAAACCACTATTACCCCTTGTCAACTCCTTATTGGTCATCCTAAATTCTTGTTGACTCATTTTTGGTCCCATACCAGTCCTTGTTGATCCTTTGTTGACTCTTGCTAACCTTGTTTAGTCCTTTTTCAATTTCTTAGTGACTCCTTATCGGTCCCTTGCCAAATCCTTTTCAACAAGATGCCTCAAGCTGAAATGTGACCCTTATCTATAGCAGGAATCACCACACCATCATCATCATCATCACTACTACTAGTGACCTAGGTCAACTGTCTCTTCCCTATGCTTATGCTTTTTCTTGTTTCTACATTTTTCTTCATTTGCTTCACAACTTCTCTCAACATTTCCTTTTCTCCCTTCAACATGGTCTCATAACTCTTCAAGAATTATTTATTTATATTTAAGTACACTGTAGGAATGTTGTCCATCTTTTTCCTTTGTCCTTCAATGGATTTGGATTCTAAATATTCTTCAACCAGAGCTTTCTACAATCTCTATAGACACTAAATTATCCATACTCCCGCTATCCACAATCATCTTGCAATATTTTCCCTCTAATTTACAAATTGTACTAAAAAAGCTCCTTCTTTGCTTAGGTTCATGCACCTCCTTTGTGTGGGTAGAATTTTGCATCCCTTCACCCACTCTTCTTTATAGGTTGATGATCTATTAAATTGGCCAAACTCCAAATTTTTGAAGCCTGATTGATAGAATCTTGTATTAATGGTCAATATGGACCCGAAAGTAAAGGGTAGATGGTGTTTGTGATGAATGCAAATAGGGTAGAAGGCTGATGAATGACCCCAATGGATCAAATATTGCTAAAGTCTTAGGTCGAGCAGATAATTGGGCATGAAAGCATTCAAGGTGAATCCCAAATCCTTGTTCTAGCCTCTAGGTGGAAGAATGGGATCCCAAATATCTGCACAAAAAATAGGTGGAATAATGGAATGATAATACATTGGTTTCTACCCCCAAATTCTTACACCAGACAAAGAGCCAATCTCCTTCCTCAGTTCGCACTCGGGCAGATGGAAGGGACTTTGACATAGTTCAAAGGTCTGCCCTAAGTAGGGTAAAATGTTTGGGATTTATCATGAATGGTCTATACCTAAATAGATACCCTACTTAGAGTGGAAGGCTGGGCAAATTTTTAGGAGAGCAGCAACTAAGAATCAATCCCAATTGACCACCCTTTTGAGAATCTCACATCGGTAAAACATTTGGGATGTTAACAGGAAAGATAACGAGCCTGAGCATCCACCCCATACTAGAATTACCACCCGTAAAAGGAGAACATTGGGACTCCCTAGCAAGAGCATTAATGATTGTAGCTACCAAGGTACGGAGGGACAATGAGCATTAAGGTGGTAGTTCAAAATACACAGTTCTAGAGGTAATCAATCTTGGCCCACCATTTACTTGAAGGGGTAAAGTAGATGGAGATTTATGGCCCAACATGAATTTCATAATGATCAAGGTCTCAAATCTATGCATAAGCGCCTAACCCTTCTAGACAACCGTCATTCTTCCAAGAAACATAGTGCCAGTCAAATACTTATATGCTTCAGTAATTTTTTCCTGCCTAATGTCATTAATGCTTGTATTCAAATTTACTGTAAAATATCTATAAATACTGGGATGTTAGGCATCCCAGAGGATGAATTTTTAGCTATTACAATTCATGTGTAAGGCATTTGCCATTTTGATAATTTAAGTCTATTATTGTTTGGTCTCCAAATTAGCTCTCAAATGTATGCATAAATATTGTGGGTTTATTTATGTTAAATCTTGTTGAATGGATGTGCAATTAATTATTCTATATGGATATCTTGCATTTTTTTCATAAGTTCTAGAAGTTGCTCGTAGCTAGTGTGATAAGGGGTAGTTGAGGGTAAAGTTGGCTGATCTGTTAGGTGTAGAGTTGTATTTTTAGTAAGGGTGTATGCTTTCCCTACACGTGTCTTAATATAGCTATAACCTGTCCTTGTGATTTTTGGCTACGATATGTTTCCTATCTCTTTCCATTTCCCTTTTCTCTTATTTGCAGCACCAGTAGCTAGGGCTAGGACTAAGAAACTAGTCTTCTTCAAAGATCGATCGCTAGCCCGTGCGATCCTATGATCATTCAATGTTGGCCAAGGTTCGGTAAGTGGTTCCTTACTTGCTTGAATTTTGCACCAATAGTTTTTAGCAACTCCACTAGGGACCAAAAGGTCCCCATTGTTCAAGGAAATCAAATTTTGATGATACTCTGGTTTACCCAAATTTGGTCAATTCACCTGGAAACTCCTCTAAGCAAAAATATCATGATTCTGAGATCAATTACCTTTTTAATGCTTTAAAAGATCTAAATATCCCAAAGGAATAAGGGTTTTATGAGTAGCCCTGACCTCACTAGAAAATAAAGTATGCTCATCTGACGACTCCAAATCCAAATAAGGATCCAAAATCCTTGAATACCAACACATTAATGGCTCAATAGTGCTACCCTTAATGGGATGATCCTGACTCCCTTAATATTCAATACCAATATGATGTTCCTAAAAGTGTTCTAAAGACCCTACCAAGGTATGATGGCACAAAAGGAGCTATCCTAGAGCACCTTGAAGATGTTGCCACTCTAGCATCTCTCCATGGCATCATACATGAAGACATCATGATCAGATTAATGGTACTATATCTCAAAAGAAGGGCATAAATATGGTACAAATATCTGCAGTAGAAAAGCATTTCTCATGGGATGACTTGGCAACAACTCTTGTTGACACATTTGATAGCCCTAGGGATCCCTTCTAGTTGATTATGCAATTCTCGTTCATCAAAAGGTTTCCTCTTGAGAATATCATGGACTTCAATATCTAATTCAAGAGGAGCTGGAAGAGAATTCCCCTTGAGTACCAGTCATCCCCTACCCAAGCACATCTCTATTATGTTCGAGTTTCAATCTGGATATAAGCTTTCTCCTTCATAAGTCTTGGGAAAAGAGATTCCCTCAAATATTTTAGGAGGCTTTACAGGCCAAGAAAATCCTCTTCCAAATAAGGAAGTCACCTTCTGGAGGTCATACTAATCCATTTCCTCTTTCTACGACCATTCCACGAATGGTGGTTGTCCCATATTTAACATCATGAGGTGGCTTTTACAGCGATTCCCAAACACCCACTCAGCATGAACTAATAATGAAGTCTTACAGGCTATTTGGGAGGATCAAATGATGAGAACCACTTGCATAGTGTCCACAATGGTAACCACCTAAAATTGTGCAAAGGCAAGAGCCACAATATGACAAGGTTTGTAAATGGGAAGGGGTCAACCTTTAGACCTGCATAAGAAAGATGCATGCTTATCCCTTACAATGAATAATATTATTGTGTGCACCTTTCAAAAATATCATGACAGCTTGGATCAATAGAATAACCAAATGGTGATTCCCACTGAAAAAAGGGGAATAGAATTGCACCCTTTTTGTATCCATGAATGCACCAATCAAGAGCCAAGTCGTGTCCCAGAAAGAATGATTAAACAAGGGGTACACCCTAAATATATGTTGGTAGCAGGGCTATCCCAGATGGAAACCTGTTGTGGCTCTTCTGCATGGACATCTCTCATCAATTTAACGTTTGCCTCTTTAACATGTCTGGATAAGAGAGGCATCAATTCCAAAAAAATAATAAGAATAATGGAAGAGTATGTAAGAAGGATCACACATTAGGTAGATATTGAAAAGTGACAGCTTTAGGACCTGTTGCCATGTCAATCAGTTCTAGGAGATAGATACCACATGGAAAATTTAGTTTTCATACCAATTGTTCTTGGCCTGAGCACAAGCATGCTCAGGCTAGATAGACCATAAAGTTATGGTTTTCTTGCAACTTGGAATTTTTGGGGAAAGATATTCTCTCAAATATTTTAGGATGTTTAGGTTGAGCAAATCCTCTTCCAAATAGATAAGTCACCTTCTGGAGGTCATGCTAATAAATTTCCCCTTTTTGTGATCATTCTACCAATGGTGGTTATCCCATCTTTAACATCATGGGGTAGCTCTTACAGCAATTCTCAAACACCCGCTCAACATGAACTGACCATGAAGTCTTACGGTCTGATTGGGGGGTCACAAGATGAGAACCACTTGCATAGTGTCCACAATGGCAACCACCTAAAACTATGCAAAGGCAAGAGCCACAACTCGACAAGGTTCGAGAATGGGAAGAGGTTTAACCTTTAGACTCGCACAAGGAAGATGCACGCTTGTCCCTTATAATAAATAATATTATTGTGCGCACCTTTTGAAAAGATCATGAAGGCTTGGATCAACATAGTAACTAGATGGTGATTCCCACTGATAAAAGGGGTATAGAATTACACCATTTTTGTATCCATGAATACACCAAGCAAGAGCCAAGTCATATCCTAAAAAGAATGATTAAACAAGGGGCACACTTTGAAGATATATATATATATATATATATTTTTTATTTGTGGAAAACATCCCAAAAGGGATGCCACTTTCGGGTAAGACCCAAGGAGGCAGGGGTATCCATTCCACCAAAAACACCCAGGACTCGGACCTGGCCTACCACCTTTGACATACTCAAGGAGCAAACAAACACACAAAACCAATTTAAAAATAAGTAAATAACAACAAAAATAATAAAATAAAATAAAAAACATGCTCCTTGAGTGTGTCAAAAACAAAAGCACAACCAAACACGCACAATAAGATAAAAGAAACCACAACACAAACCACATAGAAAAACACAAGAACCACATAACAAAACACAAACAAGACAAAAACAACAGAACACTACAAAGACATAACCAAAAAAAAACATGAAAAATAAACACAACCAAAACCTAAAAATTTTAAAAAAATAAAAATAAAAAACAACCAACAACAGACAATAAACAAAAACAAAAAACATAGAAAACACTCACACATAAAAACACGAAATAACACAAACAAAGAGAAACCCAAGAACAAGAACGAAAAAAACACAAGAACAATAACAAAAAACATAAAAAAAAAACAAAACAAAACAACAAAAACACAAGAACAACAAAAAACAACACAAAGAACACAAAAACACAAAAACAACAAAAAACAACACAAAGAACACAAAAACAAAACAAAACAAAAGAACCCACCCACCTTAAAAAACAAAAAAAAAAAAAAATTGAACAAAACAATGACCTATCTAGACCAGAAGACTATTAAGGCAAGAATCAACAGAGGAAACAAAATAAAGAATAGAATGAGCTAGGGAACTAAAAAAAAAAAAAGAAAAAAAAAAAAGAAGAAGAAACTAGGTACCTTCAGAACTGGAGCCATCCAAAGAAATGATAGAAAGAAGAGCTTCCCTAATTTGAGAAGCCCACCATATAGGAGGGTGGCCATAACAAGTAAGATCACCTTTGTCCAAAGCCCAATTAGCTAAAGCATCAACACTCTTGTTTTGATCTCTGACCACATGATTGTAATCAACTTTCAAAAATCCCATCTGGATTAACCTAATCTTCTCAATAATTCTTTTTATTCTCCAATCCACCTTATGATTCTTAGAAGGAGTCTTCAAGAGATTAATCATAAGTTGAGAGTTAGACTCAACTAACACCTTTTCCCATCCAACCTTAGTAGCCTCCTGAAGGCCTCTCAGGATACCATACCCCTCAGCAAGGTTATTGGAAAGAATACCCAAATTCTCAGCAAAAGTAAAAACCAGGGAGCCATTTGAAAGTCTACCAATTCCTCCCACACTGGCTTTTCCAGGGTTCCCTCTAGAGGCTCCATCAGTATTGACTTTTCCAAAATCCTTAGGAGGAGGTTGCCAATTTCTAGTCCTATCCATCTTACTAATACTCACATTCCCTTTAAGTTGGTTGCCCTTATAAGATTTAATATTCAATCTTTGCATCACTTGATCCCATCTTTGGTGGGAGTTTTGGGGGTGATTAAGGAGTTGATGGACTGATTCAACTAAGTTGGCTATGGTATTTTGCCAAATATAGTGAATATCCTTCCTATCTTGATTAAAAATTTGGTTGTTCCTTTCATTCCAAATATTCCAAAGAAGAATGGTAGAACCCATCCAAACTAATCGCCTAATAAAATGATCAACTCCCTCTTGATTAGGCCAATCCCTCCAAAGTTGTTCAAAAGTAAAAAAATTGGACCATTGTAAGCCAAGTAAAGTGGCCATTCTCCTCCATAGCTCAGAGGCTAAAGTACACTCAATAAAAATATGGTTGATATTTTCTACATTCTCTTCACACATTTCACATCTAAAAGGGCCATGAAAACCATGCTTCATAAGTTGCTCACCAAGTAAGCACCCTACGATGCAATAAAAGCCAATTAAAGAACCTCACCTTAGGCCAGAGCTTTTGAGCCCACAATCGAGAAAATATGTCAGAAGAATGGTTGGGATTATTATGGCATAAGGTCAAATAACCTTGAGCAACTGAATACTCACCCTTAGTAGTGTTGTTCCATCCAAAACAATCTTTTTCATGGGACCAAGAGAGGGATCTCATATGAAGGATGCCTTGGATATCTTGTCTTTGCCTTTCTGGGATTTGAATAGGCCAGTCCTCAATAGGGATCCAATATCTACCAACCTTTGAATTACCAGTATGGTACCGATAGTAATTAGCCACCTTTA
The DNA here is from genome assembly GCA_028583015.1 of Wollemia nobilis. NCBI lineage: Eukaryota > Viridiplantae > Streptophyta > Pinopsida > Araucariales > Araucariaceae > Wollemia > Wollemia nobilis. The sequence goes on from JAQPPZ010017258.1 coordinate 736,579, forward strand.
TCCAATTAGCTCGGTGAAGCTCCTCCATCCAAGGCCTCCAATCGGGAAACTAAGTTATCAAAGGCTTGTGACCATCCCAAGAATCTGTCCAAAAATTTGCATGTTGACCATTATGAATGATCCAAAATAATTTTTTCTTTATCAAATCCTCACCAGTCTTAAGAACTGCTAAAATGGGAGAACCTTTGGTAGGAAGTTGATAGCGAACAAGGTCTTCGGGACTTTTGTTCTCAGCATATTTAGCATGGAGATTATTGGCCCAAAGAGCATTGGGGTTATGCAACATCCTCCAATATAATTTAGTAGCTAAAGCTTTGTTGTTATTAATTGAAGACCGGAATCCTAACCCCCCTTCACTCTTAGGAAGACATAAAGTATCCCATTTCACCAAGGCCCATTTTCTTTTCTCCTTAGTACCACTCCAAAGGAAATGATGACTGATTTGATCCAATTCTCGAAGAACAACCTTTGGGATATTCAAAATGGAAGAAACATAAATAGGAATAGCTTGAAGGACTGATTTTACCAAGGTGATTCTACCCCCAGAAGAAAGCCACTTGTTGGTCCACTTTCCAATTTTCTTCTTGACTTTGTCCAACAACCAATTCCAATCTTTATTTTTATGCCTTTGAATATTTATGGGAATACCTAAATAAGTGATTGGAAGAGAGGTCTTCTTATATCTTAATTTATCCAAGACCATGGATTCCCTGTCTAGCGAGAGCAGTGAAAGAAAATAACTTTAGATTTGTCTTCAAGAATCAACTACCCAGCAGCCTTAGAAAAATAGCTAATGATTTGCTTAATATTAGAAGCTTCCTTAACTGTAGCTTTACCTAAGAGAGTAGAGTCATCCACAAATTGAAGATGAGAGATAGGTCTAGCTCCATGAGCAATGGTAACTCCCTCAAGTGTTTTATTTTCCCTCTTTTTTGTTATAGTCCTACCCAAGCATTCAACAAGAATGATGAATAAATAAGGGGATAGTGGGTCACCTTGCCTAATACCTCTGGAAGCTGGGAAAGACTGAGAAGGTCTGCCATTGATAAGAACTAAGTAGGAAAATGAAGAGATACATCCCATAATCCAATCCATCCAATCCTTAGAAAAACCAAATTGCCTCAAAACTTTGATAAGGAAGTGCCAATCCACTCTGTCATAAGCTTTGGATAAGTCTAACCGAATGAACATGGAAGGAGAATTTTGCATATCCATGGAATGGATGGCTTCCTGAGCAAGAACTATCTCATCTACTATTTGACGTCCTTCCACATAACCCCCTTGCTCTGGGGAAATAATCTTATGCAAAAGAGGCTTCAACCTTTCTCGCCATGATTTTAGTAATGATTTTGAGAAGAACATTACATAAAGCAATAGGTCTAAAAGCTGAGATATGATCAACCTCTTGAGCTTTTGGAACAAGAGTAATATAAGTTTTATTGATAACCTTCAAAATTTCTTTGGCTTTCCTGGCTTCTTCCACCACCTCTAATAAATCAACATGAAGGATATCCCAGAACTCTTGGTAGAACTCAATGGGAAAACCATCGGGACCTGGGTTTTCCCTTTTTGCATTTTAAAAACTACTTGTTGAAGCTCATTGATAGTAACAGGAGTAGTCAAAATAGAGTTCTCCTCAGAAGTGATAAGAGAAGGGATTGCTTGAAGAACATTTTGTTGTGAAGCTGAGTCAAGAGGAGTAGCAGAAAAAAGATTGGAAAAGTAATCAACAACAATAGAGTTCATGCCATCCCAAGTATAAACAACATCTCCAAAATCTGATTTTAAGGAAGAAATAAAGTTGTGAGATCTTTGAGCTAGAAGATATTTGTGGAAGAAATTTGTGTTTCGATCTCCTTCTTTGAGCCATTGAATTCTAGATTTTTGCTTCCATAAGATTTCTTCTCTTTTTTCCCATTCCTCTAACTGAGTTGTGAGTTTAATTTCATCTGCACTTCTCTTCTCTGTGAGGCCATCTAAACGGATTTTCTTATTCAAATTTTCAATATGAGCAATAACTTCATGTTTTTTTTATGAACATCCCCAAACTCTTTCCAGTTCCAAGTCTTGATTTTGGATTTAATGTATTGCAGTCTTTTGGAAAAACAGAACATCTTAGTCCCATGCCTAGGTTTACCTTCCTTCCACCATTGTTGCACATGAGGTCTGAAGGAAATGTCTCTAAGCCACATTAATTGAAAACAAAAAGGAGAGAAACTCACATTGGTTTTCCACATTTCCACCATGATTGGCCAATGATCCGAACCAACATTATTAAGAGTCTTCACTTTAGGAATGTGACCATGGATTAAGAAATTTTTAGAGAGCAAAAACCTATCCAATCTCTCCATTATACAAGCTAAGCCTTACCTTCTGTTAGACCAAGTCATAAGGCCATTATCTGGTTGGATATCCACAAGATGGAGGTTTGCAATATATTCACTCATGAGGTCAGTGCTTTTGTCTAAATTTCTATTTCCCCCCTTTTCTCATCCAGAGAGAGGATGGTATTGAAATCTCCTCCGATCAAGATCCAAGATTTAGGAAAATGAGAGATAATATGAGTAATATCCTTCCACTGTCTTCTTTTTTCCTCCAAATAAGTCAGAGCATAAATAGTAATGCAGAGCATAATCTGGTTGGAATGTCTACTTTGAATAGCTATAGCCAACAAACCCCAACTGCCAACCATATGGTGAATAACTACCTCTTTTGGGTCCCAAAGACAAGCAATGCCACCCGAAGTCCCTTGGGAACTGAGGGAAACCACTTTTCCAGTTGGCCAAATTTTATTGGCAATTAAGTCCATATCCTCCATTGAAATCTTTGTTTCTTGAAGGAAAACAAGATGTGGATGATTTATCTGAATCATTCTTCTAATTTCATTTTGTTTTGAAAGACTCCCTTTGAGTCCTCTAATATTCCAAGTGATGATCTTCATTAATACCAGGGCTAAAAAAGTTGGGAAGGGCATTAATCTTACCTTCCTCTACAAGCTTTTCACCTTCTTTTACCATATGATATTGATTGGTCTTGCGACCTACTTTTTGATTAGAATCCATCTTCAATTTTTTTTCCCTATTTCTTGACTTATTCCAATTGAATCTGAGATGGCTTCTAACCTTGAAGAATGCTCGTACACGACCAAAATTTTACTAGATGGTTCAACGGAGTCTATATTGGGACCTGCATTATTTGAAGTTTTGACATTTGAAATATTGTTTTTCTTGTGTAAATTTTCTCTTTTTTTTTCTGTTGAAAACCTTTGATTTGTTGGTTTGTCTCTGAGTTCTTCCCTTCATATTTAAATTGTGTTTCTAAGATTTCGGTTTCCATTATTTCCTCTTCCTCACTTGGGACATCATTTGTGGAAAGGATTTCAAACATATTAGCAGATGACTTTGATTGATCCTTCATAACTGGTTTTTTCTGAGTGTTCTTCTTCTTAGGTATTTGGAAACCTGCTGAGTTTATATCTTCTTTCTTTTGATTAGGAATTTTATTTGGGCAAGCACTAGCCAAATGACCATATTCATGGCAAATTCTACAACGAAAAGGAATGTTCTCATAGTCCACTACTTGCTCCCAAGTGTCTTCCCCAAATTGTAATGTGATATTTTTAGGTAGGGGTTTGTCAAAATCCATTAAAACACAAATTCGAGCATAAATAATATGTTCAAAATTTTGAGTACAATCAACGATCATCATAAAAGTTCCTAAAGAGTTTCCAATTGAAGAAAAAATAGTAGGATTCCAAAATTCAATAGGGAGGCCAAAGAGTCTAACCCACACGGGAGCTATAGAAGGCATCTCTTCTTCGGCTTTAAATTTAGTATGCCAGGGCTTCATGAAAAGCCCTGCCCTTCCAAAAAACCAAGGACCCCCTTGAAAATTTTTCTCTCTATCTTCATTATTAGCAAATAAAACAAGAAAATAACCATTTGGATAAATAGAGATTTGTAACTCACCTTTAGTTTTCTAGATTTTTGCAGCCCAGACTTTGAAAGCAGATAGACTCGAACGAAAACCCACGAACCGACAAATTAGTCCTCTTTTTTCCAAATCTTCAATGCCAATCCGAATGTTACCCATATCAAGCTTAACAATAGGAGTTCCATCAATTGCTTTAAGACATCCTGACTCCATTTTCCTTGGATCAATATTAGGCATTCTTAGAGGTTTATGGGAAGCCCTAATATTGATATTAGCATTGGGTTGAGGCTGTCCACCATGAAGGGCATCCCTAAAATTCATTTTTGGGATTGAGTCTTCGAAATTCTTACCCTTGATAGGGGTTTTCATAGTAGAATTATTTTGTGGGTGCACCTTAGCACCGATTCACTTGAGATATGAGCCATTTTTTGATCAACTGCTTGAAACTTGTTTTGTGATCTCTTTAATCCTTGCCCTAGACATCGTGGAAAGGTATGGTTTTCACTTTTCTTTTGTGCAGCAAATTGGAAGCCGTTGTCACTCAAGTTCACAGTATGATCCATTGAAAGACAAATTTCTAACCCATCTTGTATCCCCTGCAACATTTCCTACTAAAATATTGAGCATAAACCATAAAAATATTGGCCTCTAGGGCCCGAAGGCCCTAAAAACCAACCTCTGGAGCTGCTTGCACTCAACCCAGATGAAACCCTCGCATAGCCGCTTGCCAAATATCTTGTTCACACATAGGGATGTGCTAGGATCTGTGTTGCTCCAAATGATATGAAAATTGGTGGAGATGTTCTAGGGTTTTTAGGCATCTACCCTCAAAATTTCAGCTCAATCCGAGTTCGGATGAGTGAGATATGGCCGAAACGAGTTCGATAGTTTGGGCAGTCCTGTGAAAAACGTCTAATCAATTTTGACCCCTTAAATAATCCGCTTTGAAGATATATTGCTTGCAAGGCCATCCCAAATGGAAACCTATTATGGCTCTTCTTCATGGACATTTACCACCAATTTAATGTTTATCTCTTTAACCTGCCTGGATAAGAGGCATCAATTCCAACAAAACAATGGGAATAATGGAAGATTATGTCATAGGGATCACACATCAGGTAGATCTTGAAAAGTGGTAGCTTTGGGACATGTTACCATGTCAACCAGTTCTAGGAGATAGATCCCACGTGGCAAATTTAGTTGTCACACAGATTTTTCTTGGCCTAAGCATAAGCATGCTCAGGCCAAATAACCCATAAATTTGTGGTTTTCTTGCAACTTGGAATATTTGGGTGCACTTCCAACCTGACAACCATATAAATATTAAATTTATTGTAATTTGGTCTAATAATTATAGATTCATAGGATGATTTTGGATTGAACCACTGGTTTTGACGTGCCAATCACGTCATGATTTTGTGTAAATAGCCAACAAATAAATAAAGGTGCAGAAGGCACGTAGCCACGTGTTAGCTAACATCATATTCTACCAGGGTATCTTGGTAACCATGGCTTTCAAAAGGAATTTTGGTCTTGAAGCACTTTACTTGTATCTGGTGTTATCCCCTCTTTTTCTTTTTTGTGTGTTGTGACCTCGTAACCCAATGGATGAAGGCAGCAAGCATGAAGAGCTTTTACACAATTCACAGAAAGGATATTGTTGTACAAAAAAATATTAGCATGACCTTACTATTTAAAAACAACACTATCCGTTTAGTTAGAAGAAAATTGCTCTATAAATATAGCCTTGCATGTAGTAGCAACAACCCATCAGACAAAATGTATGCAAAAGTGTTGTTATAGTTGAGTCTTCTTGAAAAATGTAGTGATGAGCAAATTATATTCCTAGTGAGTTGCATCAGAAAGAGGAGATGCATCAAAACTAACAAATGTCTTTGGAATTCTGTCTATTCTTGAATGAGCATTGATATTTAATGGGGTTTTCTTATTGAAGCATGATTTGTGGGTTTGTCCCATGAATTGCATTCCCTTTTTTCCTTGTTACTTTTTTTGCATCCTTTCCTTCTTATCTTCCCCGTGTGCATTTGTTGATACTAACTCCCTCAATTAGTATCAATTATGTCTTTTCCTCTACTACTTCTTGTGTATTCTTCCTTCCTCTCACACTCTCTTGTTCTCTTTCCCTAGTTTTTCTTGTTATTTTTTCTCTTGGTCCCCCTTCTTTTCATCCCTTCCACCCTGTTCTATCTTTGTTTCCATTTACCTTTGACTACCATCCTCATTTGTCTTATAGCCTTTATCAGCTATATTTTTTTGCACCCTCTCTATCCTCTCCTTCTTCTCTTCCCTATCCACAAGTTCTTTTTTCCAAGTGATGGCCTACTGGGTTCTCTTTCCCACAAGTGGAAAACCTTGTAAGTCATCAGAAGTGTGGGTAAAATTTTACATCCCTTCACCCACTCTTTTTTGTAGGTTGATGATCTATAAAATTGGCCAAAGTTTTGAAGCATGACTGATAGACTCTTGTATTAATGGTCGATATAGATCCTGAAAGTAAAGGAAAAATGGTGTTCGTGGTGAATGCAATAGAGTGGAAGGTTGATGAATGACCCCGATGGATCAAATCTAGCTAAAGTTTTAGGTCAGGTAGACGATTAGGTAGGCAAGCATTCAAGATGGGTCCCAAATCCACATCCTGGACTCTGGGTGGAAGAATGGGATTCCAAAGCTTTTCCTAACATATGGGCAAAATAATGGGATGATAATACATTGGTTCTTGCTCCCAAATTCCTATCCCAGATAAAGAGCCAATCACCTTCCTTAGTTTGCACTCGGGAAAATAGAAGAGACTTCGACATAGTTTAAAGGCCTACCCTAAGCAGAGCAAAAGTTCTAGGAGTTAGCATGGGATGGTCTATACCCAAATACCCATCCTGCCTAGAGTGGTAGGATGGGTAGAGTTTTGGGAGGGTGACAACTAAGAATCAATCTCGATTGATCGCCCTTTTGACAATCTCGCATCGAGAAAAAAATTGAGAGGTTGATAGAAAAGATAATGAGCCCGAGCATCTGCCCCATAATAGAATCACCACCCACAAAGGAGAACATCAGGACTCCCCAAGAAGAGCATTAATTATTGTAGCTACTAAGGTATAGAGGGACAATGAGCGTGAAATTGGTAGTTTGAAATACATATTTCTAGAGGTAATCAGTCCTGGCTCATCGTATGAATGAAGGGGTAAAGTAGATGGATATTTATGGCCCTACAGGAATGTTAAAATGATCAAGGGCTTATATCTATCATAAGCACCTAACCCTTTGAACAAATGTCGTTCTTCCAAGAAACACAGTACCAATCGAACACTTATTTGCTTCAACAATGTTTTTCCGCCTAGTGCCATTAATGCTTGTATTCAAATTTACTATAAAATCTCTATAAATACTAGGATGTTAGGAGTCCTAGAGGGCGACTCTTTAGCTATTATAATTCATGTGTAAGGTATTTACCATTATGATAATTTAAGTCTATTACTATTTGGTCTCCAAATTAGCTCTCGAATGTATGCATAAATGTTGTGGGTTTATTTTATTAAAGCTTGTTGAATGGATGTGCAATTAATTCTACTATCTGGATTTCCTACATTTTGTTCATAATTTTTGGAATTCGCTCGTAGCTAGTGTGATAAGGGGTAGCTAAGGGTAAAGTTGGCTGATTTGTTAGGTGTAGGTTTGTGTTTTCAGTAAGGGTGTTTGCTTACCTTGTATGTGTCTTGATGCGACTATAACCCGTTCTTATTAGTTCTGGCTATGATATTTTTCCTATGTCTTTTCTTTTTCTTGATCCCTCATTTGCGGCATCGATAGCTAGGACTAAGGAATCGACCTTCTACGAAGATCGACCGCTAGCCTGTGTGGTCCTACGATCATTCAATGTTAGCCAGGGTTCAGCAAGCGGTTCCTTACCTACTTGAGTTTTGCACCAACACTTTGTTGGATTCAATAATATCCTTCTTATCATAAGGAATTCTCCTTGTTTTGGTTTTTCCATGTGCTTCGGCAAAGCAATACTCTTTTCATCTGCTTGTGCAATTTGGTTGTGGGTTTCTTTTCAATGTCTGCTAGTTTTTTATGCTTGAGGGCACTCATATGCTCTATGCCCTTCTTCCAAGCATCTATTATACTTTCTAGTAAAACCATGTCCTCTTCATATAGCAAATTCACCTCATCCTCTTGATGATTCACCATTTTCTTGGGTACTTTGGTTGAAATTACTTTGAGAAGTACTAGCTTCTCCTTCTTGCATATGTTGCCCTCTACCACTATTTTATTGTTCTCTTCCTCTAGAGAATTGTCCTCTTCCTTTAGAATTATTTTGTTGCTTATGAGTCAACTTTTCTTCTACCTTGAGTGTATATTGATATGCCTCTTCAGGTATCCTAATTTAAAACATTCCAATTTTGTCTTGTATGGACAACCTTAGTCCAATTATATATTTTATCGTCTTCTTCTCGTCATATTCAATATGACCAACTCTTTTGGTCAATATATAGAGCTCTTTTATATATTATTTCAATCCCAACTCCTTTTGCTTAAGGTTTTAGAGTCTTCTAAATAATCCAATCTAATAATCAATAGGTAAAAATTTATTTTTTAACTTGGACACAAACTTATCCCATGTTCGAAATTTATCCTTCCTCTTTTTGTTCTCTTGGTTTGGAAATGATCCTACCAAATTGAAGCATGCCCATTCAGCCTTGTATATGTAAATTTAACTTGCTTTGGATCCTCCATAGATTTCTAATTGAAGAATATCTCCATGTCTGTTATCCAATCTATCAATTCTTTAAGATTCAAATTTCCATTAAAATTAAGAGTATTCATCTTTGGTTTATGTCTCATATTTGAGATTATCTGAATTAATTGTTGCTCTGATTCATATCCTTGCTCTTCACCTCAAACTTTCACATGACCAATTTCATCCTCTTCACTGTCACTAATCTCCTCAAGATGAATGCCTCTCCTTTGGGCAATCTCAATCCCATCTAACCTGGCAGTAATTCCCCTCAACATTTTTGCTATATATGTTGGTTGAAGTCCTAGGCCACATGGTATTCCTCTTCCTCATTGCACCATATTCCTCAATACAAAATCATGCTTTGATACCAAATGATGTAGATGAGATAATGGAATCCTCCTATGGATGACCTTCTCAAGCAACACAAGTTTCCTATATTTCCACGATCTCAAGACGCGTGGTAATCATGCATGTTGTAGCCACAAAATTTGGACACACCTCAAAATTACTAATGTTATTAAGACATCACAATTATCCTAATAACGTGTAAATCACCCTCAAAATCCCTTGCCTCAATATTCATACCAAAAAATATAAAAGAATAGCTCAATTGTACTCTTTTCAACAAAATTGGATGATCCTAACGAAACTGGATGTATCTGACAAAATCGAATGCATCTGATTTCATCCAAATATCATGTGCACCTAATTTAGGTACCTAGTTTAGATTTTGAATCTAATTTGGGAATTTTTAGATTCCCAATGAAATTGGATGATCCGATAAAATCAGATACAGCTGGTTTTGTCCAAATCAAGCCAAAAACCAAATTTGGCCTAACAACCTAATTTTTTTCACCACTCACCTGATCCCTCAAATAGAAACAACCATTTTAATCCCTTGGATCCATAGTAATCAGTATGGTTGATAGTTTTGCAGAAGAGCTTGAAAAAGAATAGTAGTTTTGGATCTTTTTTGCAGGTTGTAGTGGAACATGTTGTTGTTTGATCATCCAAGGAGCATACAACCATGGCATCACTTTCATTATACTTACATTTCACTTTTACTTGATTTATACTTCATTTTCACATAATTTGTATGAAATCGGTTGCGTTCAATTTTGTCCTTGTTATGTCCAATCTTGTTCTTTGTCTCGTAAAAACTAGTTGTTGGATAAATTTGACTGCATACGATTTTGTATCTAGCGTACGATCTTGTATCTGTGTCCCTCTAGGGGTAAAATTATGCATCTTAGATCTTTTATTTTACATTACTAACATTATAGCATCTTTAATTTTTGCAATTTCATATTACAACTCTCTGTTATTGCTAGATCTAGCATTTGCATTTTATGATTAGAATAATCAAATTTCCACTTTTTTCACGGTTGGCTAAAAGAACTGAGGGGATTTGACTGTAACACACCATGATCCAATGTGGCCTATGCAGATATTCCTTCCATAATTTTAAAATATAGTGTTATGTTGTGAAATTTTAGGTTTTGGATGAATTTGTATGCATCTAATTTTATTAGATGAAATTGTACGTCTGGTTTCGTCCTGTCTACATCCGATTTCATATAGTGTAGCCGATTTCATCAAAAATCAGACTTCCGGTTCAGGTAAGTGCTCCAAAATTTATTCTTTCACTGTTTGATTTACATTCTCTATTTTTTAGACATCTATGTTAGATCAAAAAATAGAAAAACTCCAAAAACATAAATTTATTATACTTTTTATAAAACACAAAATACCAAAAAGAAGGCATGTCAACTTAGAAACCTTGCATCATAGTTAAATTTTATAATGGTTTTCAAGACAAATTTGTATGCCTTATATTCATCTAAAATTTAATTGCATATAGCTAGGTAGAAATTGCATTTTGGCCAAATCCTAGGTGTATGCTTTTAAAAAAAAGAACACATAAAACTACTACCTCACCTAGGCATGGAAACCGCCATAGCAAGTGTTTCCTAGTGAACCCCACCCCATTCATTGAAAAAAATCAAAGAGAGTGCAACAGAAGCACTTCTCATCTAATTTGTAGATCCTTTATTTTTCCTCCCCTTTTAGATGCGGATCCATTAGCCTGGGATAAAGGGGTGCAAAATTTTTGGGCCTACATTCTTTGGTGAACCCAATGTGAACTACACAATTAATATTACATTTTATTTTCTTTACGAATTAAAAACCAAAACAAAAAAAAAATCTCATTAAATTTTAGAAAACAGACTTAATGAATCCTTCTTCATATATCTTAGGAGAACACTTATTGAACAAGAGGTTAATATCTCCTATGAACGTGATGGAACAGAACACCAAGTAGATTTGTGGAAACACTTTGGCATCCTTGAAAACAAATCCTAAGAAATTAGATAAATTAGGAGAATTGATGTTGCTAGAGCCTTAGGACCTAGTTATTATTCTCCTTACTTTGAAAACAAAAGAGGGTGTGAGCATTGGCTTACAAAAAAATGAGTTGGTTTCCATACAGACATTTATCCTTGGGATAATTACTTGGAAGAGGCCTTAAACGTCCATAAAATAATGAAGTCACCCTAGAACAAAGAAAAATTTTCAAAGGGCACCTAGGGTGATCTTATTTCGAGATTATTGCTACGATTTACAAGTCCAACCTGTTAACTTAGAGGCTAAAGGATTTATATTTGTCCATTTCATTCAACTCTTAATAGATGATTTCTCTTTTGAGGAAGAACACTACATGAGCCCAGCTGAAATGGAACCTATCAATGATATCCACAAGATCTTTGGAGAAAATTAAAACCATTTAATTTTATTTTCTAAAATCTTGTAAATATTTGAATTAAAGCATAGTAAATCATTTGCTTAAAACAAAAAAAAACAAAAAAAAATCATTTTTAGCATCGCTAGGAAAGATGCTTAAAAATCTAAGTGGTAAAAAAGTGGCAACTGGCTTCGAAGATGAGCTAGAAATTAACCCTAACGTAGAAGTAGAAATAGAAGAAGTTTTAGAAGAACAAGAACATCAAATAGGACAAAGTGAAGAAGATGAAACCATTAACAATATGGACCCAAAACTAGGACCTCGAGGAAGTGTTCATTTTCAATCCATGCACCATTTATGTGAATTCTTAAATCAAAATTGAACTGCCATCACTGATGTGTTGGAAATAAAAGACCAACTTGCAAAGGGTGATTTTTCGGTAGAGGCAGCCTTAGAAGTAGCCTTTCAACTTCGCCCACAACTTGAATCATATATGAACACTTCATTACAACATGCCAATGACAGTGTTCCCTCTTTAGATAATACTAAAAATATACCTCCTCCAAAAGATAATTCCCAAGAACAGGTACCTGAACCACCACCAGAACAATTTTTTGGTGCAACAGGTGCAACCATCCTCTTCTAAAAACCCTACTTTGCTTTCACAATATTTTGAACATGTATTTGCCCTAAATTATTCTTCCTAAAAAAATAAAAATACACAAGTTCCAAGTTCGCCTCGACCAAATGTTCAATAAAATACAATTCCTTATAAACTTCAATACCCTCCTCCTACTTCAAACCCTATGCATAATAGTATTCCTACCACAACTTATATGGCAGTGCAACAAACTTACTATCCACCACATGGAAACATAATAAGCCAAAATAAAATCAATAAGCCATCACATCATCTTGAAGCTATAGTGAAGTAGTTAGATTCACTTTTGGATCAAATCGACCCATATTTTCCTACATTTAGCTATAAAGAGATGTGTAATCAACCATTAGATCCTACGGTCACTGCTAGGCCATACCCTAAACGGTTCCCTATGCCTATTATTTCGATCTATAAAGGAACAAAAGATCATATAGAACATCTTTACATGTTTAGGACAACATGTCATGACATTGCTTATGATGATATGTTATTGCTAAAAATATTCTTGAAAAAGTTTAGGGGGAATGTCATTAGAGTGGTATTATCAGTTGCAAACACATTCTATAAGAAATTTTGAAGAAACTACATAAATTTTTGCACATCAATTTGGTGCTTACATAGAAAGGCATGTACAATAAAAGACCTATACATTCTTAAACAAGAAAAAAATAAAAGTTTTATAGAATTCTTAGCTCAATGGAGGAAACTTTTGGGAAAATTACATTTTGCTTTACCTCCAAGAGAAATGCTTGACATATTTATTGGAAATTTACAATAATAATTGTCTTATGAGTTAGCCACGGCCACTGTAACCTCCTTTGACCAGGCTATAGATTTAGCCAGAAGGGTAGAAGAAGCCCTAATTAGGAGAGGACAATTCAAAAAGAAAGATGAAGATAATTCATCTAAGAATCAATATAAAAACAAACATGTGGTAGGAGATGGGGTCATAGATAGTAGATCCCCTCATAATGTTAATACCATATATACTACAAAAAACGTTTGTGTTGAAGGCACCTCAAAAACCTCCATTGCTTCACAAGATTGAATCAATATTTTACAATGGTCTTACCTCAACTAGTAGAAAGAGGTCTAATAAAATTTCCAAATATACGACAACCTGACCCCTCTCAACCATGGTACAGACCTGATCAACATTGTGACTATCACCAAGTTGATGGACATCCAAAAAATACCTGTAGAATATTAAAATATATAGTACAAGACCTAATTAATGAAGGGAAACTAGAAGTGGAAAGTCCTCCATCGAATAAAAATCTCCAAACCAATACACAACCACAATAGGTACAAAATGTAAACTAAAATCTGGATATTTTCCAAAACCCACTGCCAAATCATGGCAGGAAGTTGTGAGTCGGCTAGACTATAAAAATACACCTCATTCAACAAGATATGTGGGAAAAATTAAAAAATATTTACTATCTCAACCTCCACCAAATATTTTTTTGCCTACTCAATCCAATATGATAATTAAACAACTTCAAGAAAGAAAATCACAACCGTCATCCTTGGATGAAATAGAAAGTGAATCAAAATCTAAAATAGATATTAGCTCACAACATGATAATAGTTCAGAAGATGATTCAAGGCCAATATTACCCATTACTGATTCACTAACCCCAGAAGAACCATTTACAAGAGTAACAACCACTCATCCTTCATTACAAAAAATTCTTCCTATCGAACAAAGTTCAACTACAAGACTATAAGTTGTTCGACCAAACAATATTGTAGGTATAATTGGAGTTGTTACCTGACAGCAAACCCAAACCCAAAATTATCGAACTCCCACTCAAAAAAATGGTGTTGATCAATTGATTTTTATTTTAAAATTACCTCATAAGGGAAATAACATAATTAGATCCCAACAAAAGACTCCATTTGATATCAACGATCAACTGGATAATACAAAAGCTAGTATTTCCCTTTTAGACCTTCTTAGAACTTCAACTATCTACATAGATGAATTAATGAACACATTAAGCCAAATGATGGTACCTCAGGATATATAGCCAACTGTTGTAGTTGACGTTGTAGTCTTTCATGAAACGGACTACATCGATTTCCATGATAAAGACATTCCTCCCCAAAGTATGTTTAGAGATAATTCTCTTTATATAACAGCCTTAATCGGGGATGTTTGCATCAATAGAGTGTTAATTGATAATGGTTCATCCCTAAACATATGCAGTTATGACTTCTTCAAAAGATTTAGATTTAAGAAAGACGATTTGAGACAAATTGAAATGATCATTAAAGCTTTCAATGATGAAACATAAGAGGCTTGTGGTGTAATATCTATTCTGCAACAAGTTGGTCCCAGTATTTTGGATACATCCATATTTTTTGTATCATACCCATCATTGTACAACATCCTTTTGGTATGTCCTTGGATCAATTTCATGAGAGCATTTCCCTCTACTTTACATCAATGTGTTAAATTTAAATTTAAGAATCAGTTGGTCACTATTCATGGTGACCCTAGGCCATTTGAAATGTGCACAATAGTGGAACCTGTCGACGTCCTCTTTTGTCCTGCTCTCTCATCATTAGAACCTTTACTTTTAAAACCTCTTTTCCTAAAGCAGAACCATCACCTCCTTGTGAAATGTCAAAACCTTCTAATAAGGATAACCCCTATACATCATATCCTTTGACAGATGAAGTTTTACAAGATTATCAACTATATTGGAACCCATAAAACAAGATGATTATAATGTACAAGATTCCCTTATTTTGTCTCAGTTACCACCATATCTGCATACAGTTGAGTTACCACAAAAAAAAGAAGCATCTTTCATGTTGGAAGTTGTACTTTCATCGGTGTTGGATGTGCTCTTGATGAAATTAATATTAGGCGAATGAGCTTTACATATGATGAGGATGGTTTTTCTATATGCTTATTTTCTAATAAATATATAAAATCTAAACAAATGATGTGTGATATGGGATAAAAATGTAAAGTTTTAGGTCCCCTATAAAATGGGATACGTGAACCGTTTGACGTTGAGGAGTGGCCTGCTTGATGTGGTGTAGGCTATATCTGTTAGAGTTAAAGTGCACTATGCCTTCACCTTGACACTTGTCAGTTTCTCTTGACAAGTGTCATGTGTTGAATATAGGCTTATGCCTATATATTGTAACCATTTGTATCAATAAAATTAACCCCTTCAGTTTCAGTCCCAACATTTGGTATCAGATACCGAGGGAGTATGCTCTCCATACGTTGCTGGAAGGATCAGAAACCAGAAGTTGAAAAAAAAAAAAAATCTGGCATGTACCAGATACACAGCACACAAAATACTTGTTGGCTTGTGTCAAATCGGAGAAGTTGGAGATTGTTGGCATGTCGTTGATTACAAGAGTATACATGAAGATGAGACCGATGGCCTTCAGGTTATGGACAAGGCGGGAAACTGGGTGGACGTGGAAGCGATCCCTAACTCATTCGTGGTCTTCACGGGGGATGCATTTTAGGCGTGGAGTAACGGCAGGATTCGCAACGTGAAACACCAGGTGATGGTTAAATGCGGACAGTCCTGGCTGTCTTTGGCATTGTTTTTAGTATTTCCAGAACGAGATGGAGATTAGGGCACCAATAGAGTTGGTCAATGAAGAGTGTATCGCTCCAAATTTTTCGCATCCCTACCTTCAGGCTATTGGATCCGCGCCCGGAAGGAGGATGGGAAAAGGATGGTGCGGTACCTTGGACGAGAGGACTTCATGAAGGTCCCGCCTCTCAAGGGAGGTGTATTTTGGTGATTTTTCGACGGATGGTGGGTTCACCGAGAAACATTTGGCGGCAGTTTCCACGCCTAGGTTTTGGAATGTGTTTAGATGAGTTCGTTTTATCCTTTAAGCATTCATCCTAGGTTTGGCCGAATGAATCTAACTTAATCTATATGAAAATGCAACTTTCAATGAATACAGAAAACAGATTTTGAAAGCAGAAAACAGAGAATTTACGAGGAGGAAAATGGGGAATACCTGATCCGGATGTCTGAAGAAGATTCTGGCGGTTGATGCAGTCTGGATCGTCTGGAATTCTACAGAATCGCCTGCAATCAGACGAGATCGTCTGAGATCTGACGAATTCGTCAGAAACCTGCAAAACAGAGAATAGATGCAAAATGCAAGAACTCCTACTGTGCAAACAGAGGCAAAATATGCCAAATAATAAATTGAATACTGAACAAAGTTTAAAAATAGAAATTAAAGTAAATTGCTGTACTTTAATGGCAGATTATGAGCTTAACATGCAATCTAGACTAGATGGGTGAACTCCAGATGCAAAATAGGATAAAAACTAAATAGATTATCTAATTTGTAAAACAAAATAACTGAGGCAAAGTTAAGAAAAGCAAACTCCAGGCACTGATTGCCTCGATGTGGACTGCAGTCGAGATCGTCTCGCATCAGTACGAAATCGTCTCGAATTTGACGAGATCGCCTCCGATCTTGACAGGTTCGTCGGCGGCGATGGGTGCTGGCTCCGGTTGAAAATCGGTGGTGTACCTGCATAAAAACTGCTATAGGACTAGTGCAAAAATAAGATTATGGTGTTTTAGTGCAGAGGGATTCAACTTGCAGATAAAATTCAGCCAGGGGTTGGGGAGGGAAAATCTTAGAGTTTAAATAGGCTTAGGGAGAGTTGTTGGGAGGTTGGAGATCTTCCCAATTTGGGAGATCTCCAACGGGGGAAGGGTCCCAACGGCGCAGACACGCTTCTGCCCGGATTGGAGACCCGTTGGAACGGATTCCAACTATGCAAATTCAGTTTTGCGACAAAATCGTCTGGACGTTCTAGTCCAGACGAAATCGTCAAATCTGGGGCGATATCGTCTGATCGGCGACGATATCGTCCAACGGTCAAAACAACCTCTAAAAATGGCGCGAAAAAAGGGGAAACGGGTTTCTCGGCGGTTAACGGGCGGTTTGGGAGGTTAAATTTGAATTTAAATTTATTTACTAAGGTGAATGTAATTATTCCAATTTTATTGCGCCAATTTTAGGGTGCTACATTTTGCCCCCTCTTTAGCGAATTTTCCGAAGAAAATGCGTTAAAGATGAGTTCTTCTCGATCTACGAGAAAGCAAAAAATTATACCCATTTTTAGGCGACGATTCTTGGTCGAATCGTACGACAGCTTACTATGGTGCCCCCTCCGTGTTTTTACCCAAATCGAACGTTTGAGGTAAAAACGCGAAAAAGCAAAAATATTGTTGAATAAAATTAAGAAAAATAGGGTAAAACCCTAATTCATTGTTCTTTGTTCATTTTTCTGGTTTTAGAGCTCTGGAGCAAAAATGGTTGAGACAGCGCACAGATCTGCAGAGGTCCGACGCGGTCTACGGGTAAGGGTCTAAACTGATCTAGAATTGATTTAATTTGATTTTACATGCTTTTTAGATGGATTTTTAGGTGAATTTGGAGCATCGCGGCCGTTTTTGGCCGTCGACGTCGTCGGGACGAAATCGTCTCAATTTCGGCAATTTCGCCCGAGGGCGAAATCGTCGAAAGGGGGACGATTTCATCAAATTAGGGACGATTTCGAACTACGAAATCGGAGACGATCGTGCTCAAATTGGGGACGATATCGTCCAATAGTGGGCGATATCATCAATTACATGAAATTGAACTTTAAGTTGCATTATTGATTTACTTGAATTGTTATTAATGATTGTTTGTTGTTTTGTTGTTTATGTTTGCAGAGAGGATTACTAAAAAGCGAGAGAGTGGAAATACGGTGGATTGAGAGACGACTTGGCCGCTCTCACCCAGGCAAAGCGGGATCTGCTGGCACAGGCTAGATTGCAGCATGTGGCAGAGATGTCGTATGTTTCCACAGACATGGGGCTACTGACAGCCCTAGCAGAGAGATGGTATCCGGGGTCTTCCTATTTTTGGTTACCGACGGGGAGATGACTCCCACACTGGAGGATGTATGGAGGATTTTGAGAATCCCCATACAAGGACGGATGATCACACCGATGGCCAATCAGGGCCACGCGATGGGACGGCTGTGTGGTGACCCGAGCTTCGCCCTGGAGAAGGGCGGAGTTAATATCGAGGCACTACGCCAGATGCCTGGGGCATCGAGACTCACACGGGTTCTGGTTGGGGTAGTTGGTGGACTTCTACTGTGCCACCAGAGCGGGTGCGGGGTGCCGTGGATGCTCGCAGATGTGATCTGCGACATGCGGGACCACGGCTATAGGTTCTCATGGGGCAGCTTTGTACTATGCTCGGTTGTACGGGATCCTTTACGGGGTCGTGTACAAGGGCGGGCGATGTCCGGTGATGACATCGCTACTACGAGTTTGGTGCTTGGGAGCACATTGCGGTGCGGAGGCCGGTAGGGCTTCCAGCGACAGGGATAGACGGGGAGAGGCCCCGAGTCTTCTACTGGTGGCTCCGAAGAGGATCACAACGGCGGATAGACCTTCCGATGTCCCGGAGACTACTGGATGATTTGGTCCCAGACCAGATCACCTGGAGGCCGTGGAGGCAGCATCCGAGGGTGGGCGAGAGGACGGACAGGAGGCGGCTCGCATCGAGCGAGCCTGCTGGTCGAGGATGGAGAGGGGATAGGTGGAGCTCCACCGCTACGACCGAGTTTTGTGATAGTTCGGTCTACGATAGGGGATCCCATCTCTCGGGGATTATGAGTTTTCTCGGACCGTCCGGGATAACACCACGGTTAGCGGGGCTCCGGACATGCGGCGATTCTGGAGTCGGGCGTGAGATGATGCCCCCATCCAGCCAGTGGATGGGGACGACGTAGGAGTAGCCGATGGCTACGATGCCTGGTATGCAGGCATCCGCCCTCCTCGGATGACGAGGGCTCAGGGTCCGATCCATGTGGTCGTGCGTCGGATAGGGAGGCGGTGCCAAGCAGCGATAGAGGCGGCCCAGGGTCACGGTAGGAGAGAGCAGATGAGGCCACGGGCACGGGAGCGGCCGCGACGGGAGAGAGGGAGAGGAGGGAGGAGAGACCCCCATCTCCATAGAGAGAGAGAGACCACCATCGCCCGATAAGGGCAAGGGCGTTGACACAGGAGAGAGCAGCGAGATGGTGACTCTCTGGATGAAGAATATCCGTCTCCAGACACAGGTGCAGAATCTACAGGACGAGGCTGCACAACATTGAGCTGAGGTGACAGCTCAGAGACGAGATTGCATGCCTCAGGGCACGGGGCGGAGGGGCGAGCACTCAGGAGCTGATGCGGTCGGTTGCTCAGACCGCATTCTACCAGGGGATCTATTTTTAGATGGTGCCCGAGGGCCAGAGGGTACAGCTGTCGGCTGCTATTGCAGATCCGATCAGGATAGGGTCATCGAGGAGCTCATCCCGATCGACGACGAGGACTCGTAGTACCACACATACTGTGATGGGGCCACCTCGTCCTCTGCAGGGCGGGGGAGGAGATGAGGCTGAGAGCTCTAGGGGCTCTCGAGACACTGCTCGGAGGACACTTGATTGAGTATGCCAAGATATGGATTGTGGCATACCAATCTAGCTGAGATGATGTGACATATATTTGTGACATATATAGATGAGATATTTTTGATCATATGACTTGTGTCTTATGTATTTTTATGATGCTTTTAATGTTTTGATTGATTGATGCAATGACTCATGTAATTATGTCATTTTGAAACATTATAATTTTGATGTCATGCTGTAAGATTTTAAATGAAGTAATCTGATGTAACAAATTGGTTGTTTGTGATGCAATGTGATAAAAATAAAAAGACTTCTAACAATAATTTCAAAGGACATTGTCGCTATTATAGACCATTTCATGGAGTCGCCGCTCACTCGGTCGTCAAGCTAATCCCAGTATAGAAATATTGCGAAAAGTAAAAGGAGTGCTTAAGAGACTGTCTTAAGACTTTGGTGCAATGATGAAAAATGATGGTGATGATAATAATTTGTTTTCAGATTTTCATGAAAAATATTATGCATGAAATATTTTAAAATGATTTTTGCTAGGCATAAATTCCTAAGTGTGATAAAATTTGTGAATAATTCCTTAGGAATTATACCATCATTGCAAAGTTAAAGGTTGACATAATGATATGAAATAATGAAAAGGGGTTTGATTTTGAAAAGCATAATTTGTGTAACATAATGAAGTCATATGGTTTTTGTGATTTTTGATAAATGGGAATAACAATTGTTACAATGGCTTGCGCTAGGCATAGAATATGTAGGTATAGACTTATACCATCATCGCGAAAATCAAAGAAAATAGTTTTATTGCATGGTTGATTTTTGATGAACAGAAAATATGAAAATGAGGACTTGCGCTAGGCATATAATTTCAATTTTGGTTTTGAAACTATACCATCGTCGCGAAAGTCGATATGATATGTATGATATGTTTTGAAAGAAATTTGTGATTTTTCTATTATATAGTTGTCTTTATGAAAAATAATTGTACTTGATTATTCCAAACAAGTTGCAAAAATAATATTTCAAAGTATTTTGAAGACAAAAATTAGATTTATAGGGAATCCCATGTGCATATGTGAATTCATTTCCAATCTTGATTTATCATAATGATAGACAAAATCTCTCAAATACAAATGTGTGTGCAATTGTATTGTTCATTTACCAGGTTTGAGCAAGATACTATGATACAAGTGATTTGAAGAAACCAAATAAGTGTTCATTAACCATGATGTAGATGCATATAACCATATTAGACTACTATGTAGATCGGATTATCAAGAGCTAGCTAATCCATAAGCGGACATAGGTCTGTACAAAAGAAGGTCGCTAATGTGACAGACATATCGCCACGCTAGGAGTTACCCAAGGCCAAGCGGGTTGGGCACAAACCACCTGTTATGGGGCTTACCTCACGAGTTTCGAATAATTGAGAATTCCGGGGATTCAAGCTCATCAACCCTTCTTTTCTTTTCAAAGGGTAGGGAAAGGGATTTTATTGCTTTCTTGCTTTCTTTTGAACTTTGTTTCTTTTTCTTTTGTATTTCTTTTGCTTGATAATGCTTGGAATATTGCTGAAATAACATTTTTCTTTTCTCTTTTTTTCTTTCTTGAACTTTTTTCTTTTTTTTTTTTCTTTTTAGTGCTAGGGATACTTGCTCAGATTAGCTGTAGAGCAAGGGATTTTTATTCCGGGTAGGGGTGAGCTTGTCCTTTTGCCAATTCTCAAAGATTCTAGACCATGTGCATGATAGGATAGCAGGGGAAACTTTTCACCCAAGAAATCAGTTCTACTATGTAGCAAAACATGGAAATTACAAATATAATCATTTTATTGTGAAAAGATGTGCTTGGTTTAAGTAAATAACAAGATCAATTCTCTATGCTCAAACTTTATTTAATTGAATTTTGTGAACTTTGATATAAGAGAGATTAGTAATCATGCCAGATAAAAGCAAGATATTTATTTTTTTGTGAGTGTGCAAGTGAGGGATGCCAAATAAATGCTAATTGTATCCAAAATAAGTTGAAACATATAACTGCAATAATTGTAAGAAAATATATACATGATTTTTTTAGAAGTTGGGAGAATGTTGACTCTCTCTTTCTTCTGTATATTGTTTTGGTTTCGAAAGAGTCAAGCATATAGCTGTTTTTAGATTTTTATTTAGATTTTTGTTTTTGAGCAAAAAGAACTTTAATAAGTGCTTTAAATAAATGCAATAGATAGTTTTTGAAGATTTTTGGATGATTATGAATGTTTTTGATGTTTTTGAATTTTTTTATAAATTGAAAGAAATATAAGAGAGTAACTTTGAACAAATATATACATGGATGAAATGACCAAATTTATGCATAGTAACGTTTGAGATGTAAAATATTCATGGGTTCTTTAAGTTCTTTACCATCTAAGGTAGATAATTTATATGCTCCTGATTCAAATTTTGCAGTAATGATGTATGGTCCGAGCCAGTTGGGCTCAAATTTACCTTTAAGTTCTTTGGTTGCATTTGTATTTTTTTTATTTTCTTTTAGAACAAGGTCGCCAATCTCAAAGGATCGATGACGAACTTTCTTATTATATGCTCTTTTAAGCTTGTTTTGGTATGCACGGAGATGCTCCAAAGCATTGATGCATTTTTCATCTAGGAGTTCCAGTTGGTGAGTGCACAACACGATATTCATCTCCTACTTCGGTATCTTGAAGTAGCAGAGCCAAAGAAGGAACTTCCAATTCAAATGGAAAAACTGCTTCTGCACCATATACCAAAACAAATGGTGAAGTGCCCGTGGGAGTCCGAACACTAGTTCGATAAGCCCACAAGGCTGGATATAATTGAATATGCCAGTCACGGCCAATTTTATTGACCAATATTTTGAGAATTTTGATTAAAGTTTTGTTAGAAGCTTCTGCTTGACCATTACCCTGAGGATAATAGGGAGTAGACCAGCGGTGTTGAATCTTGTATTTTTGGCATAATTTCTTAACATCTTTATTTTTGAAAGGAGTTCCATTATCAGAGATGAGATTCGCAGGAATTCCGAACCTGCAAATGATTTGATTAAAAATGAATTTAGAGACCTGTGAACCAGTGCAAGAAGCTAAAGGCATAGCTTCAACCCACTTCGTGAAATACTCAGTGGCGGTTATGATGAACTTGTGTCCATCAGAAGACACAGGATTGATTTTACCAATAATATCCAAGCCCCATTTAGAAAAGGGCCAAGGGGACGAAATAGCCTGCGGCTCTTGTGCAGGCGCATGGACAAGGTCAGCATGTTTTTGACACTTGTCGCAATGGCGCACATACTCATGTGCATCCGTTTCCATGGTAGGCCAAAAGTATCCTATCCGAAGGAGCTTTTTAGCAATGACACTACCACTAAAGTGTCCTCCACAAGATCCATCGTGGGCTTCACTCAAGGCTGATTTAGACTCATCTGAATTTAAACATCTTAATAGGATACCTTCAAAAGATCTCCTATACAAAGTATTGCCAATTATTACAAATCGACTTGCTCGTCGACGTAATAACCGATGCTGGTTTCTATTAGAATTAGTAGGGAAAGTCCCATTTTGGAGGAAATCAAATATGTCTGTATACCAAGGTTCAGGAGTAGTTTCATTGATTAGAAACACATCCAAAGGCTCTAAGCATGACTTATTTGAGGCGGGTTCCTGGAGTCGATGAATAATGATAGTCGCATATTCGTCGTCTAACTCCAAGGGCAAGAGAGATGCAGCGGCGGCCATGGCGTCGGCTGCACGGTTGCTAGTTCGAGGAATGGCTTCCAAAGTAACTTGATCAAACAAGGACATTAGTTGTAAAACATAGGCCTTATATGGGCGAAGTTTATCATCTACGAGTCCGATAAACTTCATTAATTTGGTTTATAACCAATTGGGAATCCCCAAAAACTAAGAGGTTTTTAATTTTTAGCGCTAAAGCGGCTCGTAATCCAAGGATTAGAGCTTCATACTCGATAGTATTGTTGGTGCAAGCAAAGGTCAGTTTGAAGGACGGAGGAATAAGATGTTTTTGCGGAGATATTAAAATAATACCCGCACCAACCCCACTCATACATCGGGCTCCATCAAAGTATAAGGACCATTGTTTAGGATGGTCTGCCTCTAATTGAAGGCATTCATCAGGAAACTCGATGATGAGAGGATGAGTAGACTCTAAGGGTGCAGCGACTAATTGATCTGCTATGATTTGACCCTTAACAGACTTCTGTCCTATGAAGGTGAGATCAAACTCGCTTAGAGCAAGAACCCACTTGGGTCGTGCGACCCGATAAATAAGGTCGACTCATGAGATATCTTAAAGGATCATATTTGGCAATGACATACGTTTTTTGGCTAAGCATGTAATGTCGTAATTTTTGCGTAGCAAACACGACTGCTAGACATAACTTCTCTAATGTTGTATAGCGGGTTTCATAACTGACGAAAGTTTGGCTAATGTAATAATTAGCACGTTCTCGCTTTTCATCATCAAGTTGAGCTAACATAGCTCCTAAGGCAGAATCTGAAGCAGAAATATATAGAAGAAATGGGCGATCAGATTTAGGCGGTGAAAGCACCGGAGGGTTAAGGAGATATTGTTTGAGAAGTTCAAAAGCTTCTCTACATTCTGTGTCCCAATTAAAGGGGACGTCCTTCTTAAGGAGCTTAAGAAAGGGACCAGTTTTGTCCGCCAGCTTATCAATGAAGCGACGAATAGCTTGAAATTTACCTTGTAAACTTCGTAGTTCAGATATATTAGTGGGGGCGGGCATATCTGTGATAGCCGCAATTTTGAGAGGGTCAATTTCGATACCACGTAAAGAAACTAAAACCCCTAATAGTTTACCGGATTTAACTCCGAATATGCATTTTGTTGGATTTAATCGAATGAGATATTCTCGTAATCGATTAAAAACTTTTCTTAAATCATCTAAATGATTATTTTCAATAAGAGAGCGAGCTATAATATCATCTACATAATCATGTAAGATATCATGCATCATATCATGAAAAATGTAGGTCATAGCCCGTTGATAAGTTGCACCGGCGTTCTTTAAGCCAAATGGCATCACTTTCCAGCAAAAGGTACCCCAAGGGGTAATAAAGGTTGTTTTAGCCTGGTCTTCAGGAGCTATCCTAATCTGATTATAACCGGAGAATCCGTCCATTAAGGACATCATCCCACTTCGACGAGTAAAGTCAATGATTTGATCCATATTTGGAAGAGGAAAGTCATCTTTAGGGCATGCAGCGTTAATATCTCTAAAATCGGTGCAAACCCTAACTTTGGTAGCTTCTTTCTTAGTGACTGGAACTACATTTGAGATCCATTCAGCATAATCAATAGCTTGTATGAAGATAACATTCAGGATTTTTTCTAACTCCCCTTTGACTAAGCAGAGCCACTTTGGGATGCATTTTTCTGAGTTTTTGTTTAATCGGTTTAGCATCCGGATGGACCACTAGATGATGCATGACTACGGAAGGGTCTAGACCTGGCATATCTTCATATGTCCAAGTGAAGACATCTTCGTACTCTTTATGGAATGCAATGTATTGTTCTTGTTTGTCTTGACTTAGTTATGCTCCAATATTGATTATGTGAGGATTGTCCTCAGTTCCAATATTAATTTTAATGACATTTTCTACCTCCATGTGTAGATCTCTTTCAAAATTAGGTGGGGCGGGTGAAACGCCCAACTCTTGTAATTCTTGTAAAGTTAATTTAGATAAGTCATCTTGAGGATTAGTGGTCTCAAGCTGAGCTATGGTTGGTATAGAACCATCAAAATAAAATCCATTGTGCAACATCTCTTCAACGGGAGACATCATGGAAGATATCTCCTTCCAATTCTTCATCGGGGTCAACAATCATTTCGGGGTAGGCTATGGATAGCATGTTGCATGAAAATGACTGATTTTTACAAGGCAAATCAACATGCCTATCCAAATAATCTTGATAGCATATGAGATGAGCATCATCCTCAAAAGGAAAGGGTTGTCCCTTACTAGGAAATAGGCCCACACCACAGCGGGCAGGCCACGGTTCTACCTCGAAAGGCTCTTTCATGCCATTTTGGAAAGGTCCTAAGCCTTTCCCTTTATATCCCATTTTAAGCATCATGGGTTTAGCTTTAATATAATCATTGGTAAAATAACGACGAGCATATCCCTCATGATGAGTTTTGATATTCCGAGGGATTCTTCCCCAGTCATATCCTTTATAAATGAAGGCACAACTCCCGACTTGGTAAGTACTTCCCAAAGGTTGTGGGAGGCCCAAAGTACGAGGAGAGGGCGGCAAATTATTTAAAAGGTTTGAATCTTGCATGAAAGCGTTCATTTTTTCTGATATTAAGGTTGTAGATAAATCTGGTAAAAGTTCATCAGAAAGGGCATAAGATGTAGAAGGTTTATTACTTATGTCTTGAGATGTGGAAGGTATGAGGGATGTGTCTAAAGGTTTTGAATTTATAGGAATAATAGTTGAAGGATTAGTTGTAGATTTGAGATCCTTTTGAGATTCTAAAATTTGTTTAGAAGGTTGTTGGTCTATATAGGAAGATGAAGTTAATGGAGGAGGAATAGATGAAGTTATGGGTTTATGTTTCACGAGTTTTAGATGAAAAAGAAGAACTAGAATGTGTGGATGACGGAGCGAGGGCAAAATTGCACTCCAACGGGTTACGCCAAAGCACACATATCAAAAGGTCTAGGGTCACCATGAATAGTGACCAAGCTGATTTTTAAACTCAAATTTCACACATTGGTGTAAAGTTGACGGGGCTGCTCGCATGGCGTTAATCCAAGGGCGACCCAAAAGTATATTGTACGATGTTGGGCAATGTACAATAAACACGGTTGTTTCTAGGGTTCTAGGACCAACTTGTAATGGGAGGGTAATGACTCCACACGTTTCTTGTGTTTCGTCATTAAAAGCTTTGATAATCATATCGGTTTTCTTCATTTCATCACTTCTAAAACCAAATCGTTGGTAGAAGTCAAAGGTGCAAATGTTTAGAGATGAGCCATTATCAATCAGGACTCGTTTGTGACTACATCTCCAATTAGAGCGATAATGTACAAGGGATTATCCTTGTGTAAAGTGTGTTGTGGGATATCTTTATCCCGAAAGTCAATACAATCAATCTCTCGAGTGATGATAGTATTGGCCATAGCTTCAGGTTGAATGTTTTGAGGTACCATCATTTGGCTCAATGTAAGCATCAACTCATCCCTATGTGTGGGAGAGGATCTTAATAAATCCAAGAGGGAAATTTTGGCCGTGGTATTAGACAATTGTTCATTAATGCTGTAAGGGGGTTTAGGTTGAACAATAGGAGCATGATTCCCTTTATTTGGGTTTTTCAAAATGAATGGAGCTGATCCATCATTATGGTTTGGTTCTTGTTGGGAGTTTTGAGCTTGTTGTCGAGTAACGACTCCGATGGTACCTACAATGTTATAGTGACGACGTTGAAACGGTCTCGGTTGAGAATTTATGGCTTGTTCATAGGGAAGGACTACATTAGAAGAAGGTCGAGTAGTGACTCTTCTAGGAAATGGTTCTTCTGGAACATTAGCATCTGTGACAGGTTGAATAGGATCTGATTCGTTTTCAGAACTATTCGATTGAATAGTGTCTACTTCACTTTCACTATTTGATTCTATATCACTAGAATCAGAAGTTTGAAAATTATGTAAGGGCCTGGTTGTAACCAGGGATAAGGTTGTGTCAAATTTTTGAGAATCCTGAACAGGTAATTGTCCGCTAATGGTTCCTACATATCGAGTAGGAGGGGGAACATTATGATGTTCGATTTGATTGGCTACCTCTTTACCATGTCTTGGTAAAGGGTGTTGAAATATGTCTAAAGTTTGATTGGCATTTTGATTTTGATTTTGGGGAACAGTCTTTTGGGCATTATTAGGAGGGTTTTGTCTAGGTTGGAAGGCTTGCACTTCCATTTCATTATTGTCAATCAAATCTTGTATTTTATGTTTCAATCTCTTACAAGCGTTGGTAGAATGTCCAGGTCCTCTATGAAAGTCACAGTGCAAATCAGCTCTATATCCGGGTATACTTGGGTCGGGTTCCCGGATAGCTAGTAATTGGATTAAACCTCTTTCAAGCAGTTGAGGTAAAATGGTTGACAAGGGTTGGTTTAATCTAGTGAATTCTCGAGGAGGCTTATCAGGAGGTTTCAATATGAATTTTTCTGTTGTCTTTGTTGCATTGACATTAGCAACATTTACTCTGTCAGTGACTCCATCACCAACAACCTGTTTGTTTTTATATTGATTTCTAGATGTTTTCTCATCATCCTTCTTCCTAAGTTGGCCTCTCCTAATGAGGGCATCTTCTACTCTTCGAGCTAAGTCTATAGCTTGATCGAAGGTAGTCAAAGTAGCTGTTGATAGCTCATAAGAAAGTTGTTCTTGTAAATTATTGATGAAAATGTCTAGCATTTCCCTATAGGGTAGCACAAAGTGTAGTTTTCCTGTCAATTGTCTCCATCTAGCCAAGAAATCAGCAAAACATTCATCTTTATCTTGTTTTAAATTGTATAGGTCTTTAATAGTTACATGTCTCTCGATGTAGGCACTAAATTGATGAACAAATGATTCATCTGTTTCTTCAAAGTTTCTTAAGGAGTGAGTGGGCAATTGATAGTACCACTCTAATGCCATTCCACCTAAACTTTTGGGGAACATTTTTAGTAATAGCAAGTCGTCATGCGAAATGTCGTGACATGCTATCCTAAACATGCGAAGATGTTCTATGGGATCTTCGGTTCCTTTATATATAGGCGGGACGGGCATGGGAAAATGTTTAGGGTATGGTTGAGCTACCACTATGGGATCCAATGGTTGGCTACAAATCTCTCGATAATTGTACGAGGGACGGTAGGGATCTATCTGGTCCATACGTGAAGCCAATTGTTTCACCATAGCTTCCAGATTACTAGTTTGCCCCCCATATTGATTCGGTAGGGCATTGACATGAGTTTTATGAGCATAGGATGGAGGAACATGTAGATTAGATGCCATGTTACTATTGTGTAAAACATTAGTAGGAAAAATGTTATGGAGGAATTTTGAAGTTGGATTATGTTGTGTTCCAGATTGTTGAAAATTTGTATTTGGCTTTGTTTTAGATTTCTGTTTATTTAAAGCATTTTGCTCAATAGTTTGGCGGAACAAAGTAGTGAAGGGAATTTTCTTTTGTGCAGGAGTGGTTTTAGGTTGAGTAACAGAGTTCCTTAGGAGGTTGGGTAACTCTGTTGTTTTGACATGGCTTGGGCTATAGTGACCATATCCGTATTGGATGGTCCACCCTTATCACTCTCTTGATCAACAAAAGATAAAGGATTAGTGTGTATATCAAGCGCCCGTTCTATAGATGCTTGAGCGTCACTAACTTCCCCTCTATCAATACGGACTGCTACATTAAGGATGTCGATATTATGATTGAGAAATTTTTGAAAATGTTCTGCGTTGTCAAAAGCGATGGCTCCATTGGGAGCTATTCTAGGGGATGAGGATTCATTCTCTTTAACATTTCCTTCTTGTTCCTTATCTTCACCTAAGTCTTCATCCGATTGACCTAGAGTTTCTCCTTCCGGATTTGTATCTCCAAGAAGGACATTTGGGTTTTCAGTTGTATCTTGCAACCAATCTTCTCCTTCCCCTAAAGTTTCTTTACCATTCCTAAGTCTAGTCATGGTGCTAAGTTTTGATTTCAGCAAATATATATATATTTATATATATATATATATATATATATATGCAACAAATTAAAAGGTATATATTTATATATACCTAATGCAATATTTGAAATGAAATGTTTAAGTTTTTACTATGTTGTTTTTGATTTTTTTCTTTTTTAGTTTTTCTTTGAAACAATATAATAAAGACAGCAAATGAAACAATAAATGCACGCAATAATAATAAAACTGAAAGTAAATGAACTAATCTTCTATGAATAACTTATGAATATCATTAATAGGTTCAAGTTGTTCAGGAGTCATGAAATGTTCTTCTTCAAATTGAAAGTTTTCTTTTAAGAATTTGATGAAAAGGGCTATGGTGATATTGTCTATTTCAGATCTTTGGTTGATAAAAGTAAAGCTCATGGCAATACTCTCGATATAGCATAGCACGCGGAACTCTATTCCATCTTTCCCTATCTGTAAGAACAACCTCTTGGTCTTCTACAAGGCCTAGGAATCGGTGTACAATGTCTGCGTTCTCGAGGTATTCTTCGAAGCTGAATAATTTTGAAGATACTAAAGCTCTCCTATAGGCTAGCCATCTATGGCAGGCTCTCTGAAGTTCATGATAGAAAACTAATTGGTGAGGATCCAGGATTCTATCCAAGACTAGCCTCTTGATTTGCTTAAGTTGTGTGGACCTAGATGAAATAAGCCTAAGTCTCCTATCAAGTTCGTCCCACAAGGATTGATTTCTACTTGTTTCAGGGATATTAAGGACAGAATTAACTTCTATAGCTGCCAATTGGTTTTCTACGTTTATAGTAACTGCTAACCTCTTTTTAGGAGCTACCATCTAAACATGATTTTGAACCTTAAATGTTTTAAAATGCATCTAAGTTTTAGTTGTTCTAATTTTTTGTTTGTTTTTGTTTTTGGTTTTCAAAAGGTTATGATGCATTCACGTCGGGTTCACCAAAATGTATCGCTCCAAATTTTTCGCATCCCTACCTTCAGGCTATTGGATCCGCACCCGGAAGGAGGATGGGAAAAGGATGGTGCGGTACCTCGGACGAGAGGACTTCACGAAGGTCCCGCCTCTCAAGGGAGGTGTATTTTGGTGATTTTTCGACGGATGGTGGGTTCACCAGGAAACATTTGGCGGCAGTTTCCACGCCTAGGTTTTGGAATGTGTTTAGATGAGTTCGTTTTATCCTTTAAGCATTCATCCTAGGTTTGGCCGAATGAATCTAACTTAATCTATATGAAAATGCAACTTTCAATGAATACAGAAAATAGATTTTGAAAGCAGAAAATAGAGAATTTACAGGAGGAAAATGGGGAATACCTGATCCGGATGTCTGAAGAAGATTCTGGTGGTTGATGCAGTCTGGATCGTCTGGAATTCTACAGAATCACCTGCAATCAGACGAGATCGTCTGAGATCTGATGAATTCGTCAGATGAATTCGTCAGAAACCTGCAAAACAGAGAATAGATGCAAAATGCAAGAACTCCTCTTCGTGCAAACGGAGGCAAAATATGCCAAATAATAAAATGAATATTGAACAAAGTTTAAAAATAGAAATTAAAGTAAATTGTTGTACTTTAATGGCAGATTATGAGCTTAACATGCAATCTAGACTAGATGGGTGAACTCCAGATGCAAAATAGGATAAAAACTAAATAGATTATCTAATTTGTAAAACAAAATAAGTGAGGCAAAGTTAAGAAAAGCAAACTCCAGAGCACTGATTGCCTCGATGTGGATACGAGTCGAGATCGTCTCGCATCGGTACGAAATCGTCTCGAATTTGACAGGATCGCCTCCGATCTTGACGGGTTCGTCGGCGGCGATGGGTGCTGGCTCCGGTTGAAAATCAGTGGTGTACCTGCATAAAAACTGCTATAGGACTAGTGCAAAAATAAGATTAAGGTGTTTTAGTGCAGAGGGATTCAACTTGCAGATAAAATTCAGCCAGGGGTTGGGGAGGGAAAATCTTAGAGTTTAAATAGGCTTAGGGAGAGTTGTTGGGAGGTTGGAGATCTTCCCAATTTGGGAGATCTCCAACGGGGGAGGGTCCCAACGGTGCAGACACGCTTATGCCCGGATTGGAGACCCGTTGGAACAGATTCCAACTATGCAAATTCAGTTTTGCGACAAAATCGTCCGGACGTTCTAGTCCGAGACGAAATCGTCAAATGCAGGGCGATATCGTACGATCGGCGACGATATCGTCCAACGGTCAAAACAACCTCTAAAAATGGCACGGAAAAAGGGGAAACGGGTTTCTCGACGGTTAACGGGCGGTTTGGGAGGTTAAATTTGAATTTAAATTTATTTACTAAGGTGAATGTAATTATTCCAATTTTATTGCGCCAATTTTAGGGTGCTACAAAGAGCACCCACAGCGTTATAGGACGTTCCTTTTTTTTTTGGGATCTGGTGGAGTACAGGATGAGGACAGAAAGAACCAGTGGTGGCACCGACTGGCGGTGCGCTCTCATGGTGGGATTCCGGTGTGGAGAGATCGATGATATTTTTTTTTTGGCATGCAGCCCAGATCTACGTCTTTTTTATTTTTTGACCTAGCTATTTCAATAAGGAGGCCGTAGTAGAGAAAAGGAGGTTGGAGTGATTAAATGACGATCGTGGTGCATAAGATTCCTCTTTCCAACAGATCGTGCAAGACCTGGAAATGGCAAACAATTTTGCGAAAGTGAAACGCAATTTTTTTTTCTTGCGTCAATTGACAGACATCGTTTCGTCTATTCGCATCTCCTTCTATCTGTTTTAGAGTCACTGGACGAAGGTGGATGGTTAAAATGGAGAATCCGATGGAGATTTCTCTTCCTATTGTTTCATGTCGAGCCTCTCCCTCCCATAGCATGACTTGCAATTTACGCAAAATATCTCTGTAAATTTAAATTCTTGAGATTTCAGATCTATGAGATTTGAGCGACCATGACAGTCCCCTATAGAGCGAAGGAGAAGAACGCCCAGAAATATCTAAAGCCTAGAGCCCTGGGCAGACTACGAGATGCCAAGCGAAGAGCTCGGTCCCTCTCGGCATTATCTTCTTTGTCTTGCTTCGTTGTCACGGTGGAGGTTCGAACACGGGACCTCGGTGAGCCGGATCCATCAACAGGAGGCAAAGAAAGGGCCGTGGAAAATGAAAATGAAATGGAGAAGGTGCCGCACATGAGCGACAGGGGTTTCGGCCCTACTTTTCCCTAGAGGAAGAAGTGCATAGCTCACAAAGATGTTATCCTGGAGTGGGCCGCGGATTCAATTCTTGGTTGACGTACAGGAGGGAGAGGAAATTTTGGCTTTTCTTCAGATGGATTTGTGGTCTAGCATAGCATTTTTTCAGCATCGTGATGCTTTTTGTTTGCTGTGGTTGGAAATCATGGTGAACCGTGTCTACGTGGCCATGGACCAAAAAATGGCAGTTAGCCGAGGGTTTAGTTTTGTTAACTACGTGAAGACGGCCCGTGAATGCATAGCTTGATTGGCGACAAAAAAATTCTAATATATATTTTTTTTCAGGTGGGAATGGCGATTTTGTTTTTTTGAAAAATGATGTGAGGCCCTTTGTTTTAGGAAGTGGAACACTGAGCATATGATTTTTTTATTATTGGAGTTTGTTAAATACAAATTGTAAGGGGCATATGTTGTTAAACTAGAGGGGACAACTTTGTTATGTATGGGGAACTTGAATGCCCTCATTTAGAAATTGTATGAAGACAAGAGGAGAATTCTCGTGAATAGTGGTTGACAGTATGGCCTCATTGGTCATTTGTTTTAATCATTTTTCACATTGAGGTGAAAGGCCAACATCGTCTATGTAAGAGGCTATTTTTTTTATTATTTTCACATGGAGAGTGGAAGTGAAAGGATACATGACCCCCTTTATTGTATTTAAAATATGAAGGCCCTTTTGACAAACAAACATAGGGGTATTTATAGTCGTTGGAAACGGTTTTCCACGACGGACACAATGGTGGTGTCATATTGTAATTTTGAGGCTGTTTCAATTGAGTTTTTTAGCCTCAAATTTTTTCTATCTTGGAGTGCACTTTTGGTTGTACCCGACACTCCCAAGGTACTTGTAAGTGAACCTAGTATTTAGTAGTACGCTCTTTCTACTTGGCGGATGCATCGACTAGTTACCCATGCATTCCGGTAAGATGAGGTACCTACCATAAGGACACTTATTCTAGGGACTACAGACATAGACACCCTAGACTCTATCCGAGGTTTTTTCGGATCTACTTTTGAAGACTACAGACAAAGACACTTCAGAAGATTCTCTTCTTCTCTTCTTCTCCTCCATATTTGGCATCTATGGCTCATTTTATTGTATTGAGTGCATTTTCGACAGAGACCGACACTCTTATATGGCTCATTTTTCCTTTGTATTAGGTGCATTTTTGGCAGAGACCAACATATTCTATATTGAGTTCACCATGAGGAGGGATTTGATATTCGTGGTGAATCTAGTCAGTGACCTACGAGAGGCAACATCCTCTGAGGATGACCTGCAGAGGCAACAGACCTAGAAGTGGCTGACCTTGAGGCACCCATGATGACCCTAAGGCACTTAGATGGCTGACCCAGTGGCAACAGACCCATGGAAGTGGCTGACCCTGAGGCAACAGACAGAGATGTATACATAGTGAATCTAGCATTATTCACAGTTGGAGAGCCAAGCGCAAAGAGCACGAGCCTAGACCAAATCAGTAATAAGAGAGGATGATAGGTTGTTTTAGAGAAGTCAACATTAAGGGGGAATATTACCTAATGTTGACTTGTTTTGTTTCTTCTTTAGTTAGGATAGTGCACTTTAAGGGGGAATGTTAGAGTTAAAGTGCACTACGCCTTCACCTTGACACTTGTCAGTTTCTCTTGACAAGTGTCATGTGTTGAATATAGGCTTATGCCTATATATTGTAACCATTTGTATCAATAAAATTAACCCCTTCATTTTCAATCCCAACAATATCCCCACAAAAACTCAATATTTTCCCTTCGATGAAGATGATCATCTTATCACATATGGGGAATACTTAGAAAAGCAAGAATAATTAAAGAAATGTAAGAGATCGTATACGTTATCTTGCAACATGTTATCAGTAGTACACCCAAAAATAATAGCTAATTCAGATGAATGTGTAGAAGGGGATGTCTTTTATGATATTCCTCATGAAGAAAATATGAGAATTAGGTTCTTCTCCGATGGATCTATCCCATGTATAGCCCACATTCAAACAACTACACAGGAAGAACTAGAAGAACTTCATGAAATGGGTGTTTCACCTGCACCTCCCAATTTTGAAAGAGATCTAAGCATTGAAATAGAAGCCATTCTAAAAATCAATATCGAAACAGAAAATAATCCTCGTATAGTTAAAATTGGGACTGATTTTAATATGGAAGAACATACGCAGATATGCCAGTCCTAGACCCTTCTGTGGTTATGCACCACTTAGTGGTTCATCCTGATGCTAAGCTAGTCAAACAAAAACTTATGAAAATGCATCCTAAAGTAGCCTTATTTGTTAAAAATGAATTACAAAAACTCTTGGATGTAACTTTCATTCAAGCCATAGATTATTCTGATTGGATATCCAATGTTGTTCTTGTAACCAAAAAGGAAGCTACTAAAATCAGAGTTTGCACTGATTTTAGGGACATCAATGTTACATATCCCAAATATGACTTTCCCCTTCCTAATATGGATCAGATTATTTATTTCACTTATGGATGGATTTTCAGGATATAATCAAATTCGTATAGCACCAAAAGATCAACCTAAAACTACATTTATTACACCTTGGGGAACTCTCTATTGGAAAGTAATGCCCTTCGGTCTAAATAATGCAGGGGCAACTTACCAACGAGCTATGATATACATATTTCATGATATGATGTATGATATCCTACATGATTATGTGGATGACATCATAGCTTGATCTATAAAGCGAGAATATCATATCCCCTATTTACAATGAGTCTTTGATAGACTCCGTAAATACAAAGTCTGATTGAATTCGGATAAATGTGTGTTTGGAGTAAAATCAAGGAAGTTGATAGGGTTTATAGTTTTAATGCGTGGTATAGAAATAGACCCTACCAATATATAAGGCTATCATTGATATGGCACCACCTAAAAATCTAATCGAACTTAGGAGTTTACAAGGCAAGCTCCAGTCTATCTGTTGCTTTATTGATAAACTGACAGACAAATGTAAACCCTTTATTAGGTTCCTTAAGAAAGATACACCTTTCTTATGGGATAAGGAATTTCAAGAAGCTTTCAAAACCCTTAAGACATATTGACTTACCTCTCCAGTGCTTGTTCCACCTAGACCATAAAATCCATAATATTATATATTTTTGCTTCAGAACTTGCATTAGACGTAATGTTAGCACAACATGATGATGATAAGAAAGAACGAGCCATTTACTACATAAGTAAAACTTTAATAAGTTATAAAACTCGATACACTCCTTTATAAAATCTTTGTTTAGCTATTTTATTCTCCACACAAAAACTATGTCACTACATGCTTAGTCAAAAGACTTATGTTATTGCTAAATTTGATCCATTATGATATTTAATGAGTAGACCTTATTTATCAAGACGAGAAAAAAAATGGGTTCTTGCTTTGAGTGAGTTTGACCTAACCTTTATTGGGAAGAAATCCATTAAAGGGTAAGTCATAGCAGATCAACTCGCCACTGCCCCTCTTGAATCTACTCACCCTTTGATGATAGAATTCCTTGATGAATGTCTTAATCTAGATACTGATTCTTCAGAATCATGGTCTCTATTTTTTTATGGAGCCCGTTGTATGAGCAATGCAGGTGCAGGTATCATATTGGTATCCCTGCAGAAGCAAATTATCTTATTATATTTTAAACTTCAATTTACTTGCACAAACAATACATCAGAACATGAAGCTTTAATACTTGTATTACGAGCAGCCTTAACTCTTAATATCAAATTACTTTCAATTTTCAGAGTCTCACAACTCATGGTAAATCAAGTTAATGATATTTACCAAACTCAATATGAGAAACTCTATCCTTATAAAGAATATGTTTTAAAACTTATTTATTTATTTGAGAAAGTTACTATAGAAGCTATCCCACATACCAGTGATCATTCTATGGATGCTATGGCAACATCTGCTTCTCTTATCCCTTTGGAGTTGGATGATGATCATGCTACTATCATCATTTGTCAACTTTGAAAACCCACATCATTAGAGTCATGCTTAGAACTTTTAGAAATATTTACAATTGAAGAAGCAATTTCGTAACCATGGTATGGTAATATTTTAAAATTTCTCTAGGATGGATCATTCCTAGATGGCTTCGATAGAAACCAACGACGAGCATTGCGCAAGCGAGTTGTTCACTTCATAATTATTGGAGATACTTTATATAAAATATCATTCGAAGGCATCCTCTTACAATACCTCAATATTAATGAATTCAAAAGATCTCTAAAGAAGGTTCACAACGGATCTTATGAAGGTCATTATAGTGGCGATGCCATAGCCAAAAAGCTCCTAAGAATGGGATACTATTGGTCCTCCATGGGAAAATATGCTCATGAATATGTACGTAAATATGATAAATATCATAAGCATGCAAACCTTGTTCATGATCTTGCCCAAGAACTTCAAGCTAGTTCTTCTCCTTGGCCTTACTCAAAATGCGATCTAGACATTATCGGGAAACTCAATCTGATTTCCTCATATGGCCATAAATTCATTATTACCGTAGCAAAGTATTTTAAAAAATAAGTAGAAGTTATGCCATTAGCTTCTTGTACATGAACCCAAGTCTCAAAATTAATTTTTAATCAAATTATCTGTAGATTTGGAATTCCATATACACTTGTTTTAGATAATGGAACATGTTTTAAAAATGAATACATCAAAAAGCTTTGTGCCAAATATAAAATTCAACATAGATGGTCTACCCCATATTATCCACAAGGAAATGGTCAAGTTGAAGCATCTAATAAAACTTTAATTAAAATCTTAAAAAGGTTAATTAATAAATCAGGCCGATATTGGCATACCCAACTTTATCCAACATTATGGGCTTACTGAACTAGTGTTCTAACCCCTACTAGCACTTTACCGTTTGTCTTAGTATATGGCACTGAAGTTGTATTTACTTTTGAGCTTGAAGTCCCTTCTTTAGGTCTCTTACTTCAAAATGTTGAAGTATGAGATGAATATCGTGTTGGATGATTAAGCCAATTGGAATTATTAGATGAAAAGTGTATAAATGCCTAGAGAACCTTTGCTCATATCAAAATAAACTCAAAATATCATATTCTAAAAAAGTCCACACTCAATATTTTGAGATTGGTGATTTAGTTCT
This sequence comes from Wollemia nobilis, assembly GCA_028583015.1. Taxonomy (NCBI): domain Eukaryota; kingdom Viridiplantae; phylum Streptophyta; class Pinopsida; order Araucariales; family Araucariaceae; genus Wollemia; species Wollemia nobilis. Next base: position 774,278 of record JAQPPZ010017258.1, read on the forward strand.
TAAAGAAAATTTAAAAAATACAAATGCTCGAAATGATTTAAAATGAAAATGTCAACCAAATTGGTTAGGACCATTTATTATCACTGCTAAATTTGGATCTAGTGCATATCGATTGGCAAATTTATATGGAAAAGATCTTAAGAAACCCATGAATATAATGCACCTAAAATGATACTACACATAATATCAAGCAATCTTACCACTATACATATTTGTAAATACTTCGTAATTATATATATTGCATCTACTTTAAAATCATTATATTTGAAACCCTATATCAATTAATTGCATTTATCACATCAATCTATCAAAACAAAATTGGAACTCAATTACATATGGCATATAATCACATCCAATTCTTATATCATTTAAATATTAGACCGATGTCAAAATTCATAGTTAATTTTGGTTTACTTCGAAAGAATTCAAATATTATCTTGAACCACTCACCAAATATACATTTTAAATAAAATATTGATTCTTGCTATTGATTATAAATCTCTCTTGAACCAAAATAACTACCGCTTCACTAAATAAATGTTGAAGTTTTGGGAACTGATCTTGCCACTTTTTGAACCAAAACACACTTACACATTAAAAATGATTTTGCACAAGGGAATATAACACTACATAGTAGTCCTAGCTCCTTAAGTGAAAGGTTTCCCTTGCTATCCTATTATGTGCATGGTTTAGAATATTGAGAATTGGCAAAAGGACAAGCTCCTCCCTACCCAAATAAAATCCCTTGCTCTTTGTCTAATCTGAGCAAGTATCCCTTTGAAAAAAAAAGATACAAAAGCAAAAAAGAGTAAAAGCAAAATACTTTTTACTACAAAATAAAAAACAATAAATTTCCCTTGTTCAAAACTAAAAGTGAACAAGAATCCCTACTCAAACAAATCAAAATAAAAGAAGGGGGTAATGAGCTTGAATCCCTGGAATTCCTCAGTTATTTGAACACCATAGGGTGATCCTCATTATAGGTTAGGTGGCATCAAACCGGCTTGGAAGTGGTGGTATCCTTACACGTGGCAACATATCTATCACATTAGAGACCTTATTTTGTACAAACCAATGTCAGCTTGTGGATTAGCTAGTTTTTGGAAGCTTGTATTACATAGTAGATACATCTAACTAAGTGTATACAATCATGGTAAATGAATACATATTTTGTACACATATTGGTTCTTAAAATTGGCTTGCACCACTACCTTACTCAAAATTGGTAAATGAATTTCATAAGCACACATATTTGATCCTTGAGATATTTTGTATCGTAACTAAGGTCAAGATGGAAAATGAATACACAAATCACACACTAGTTCTTGATAAATTTGACTTCATCCTAGAAGTGACCAAAATCCTCCTTGAATATTGATTAATAGACGTCATCATTTCATCATGGATTTGTATGACTATTAACATATGCAATTGATCCTAAAAACAATCAATATTGCATCTTCATACTTATCACTTAGCATAAATATGTCAATTTTATTATATTGCACAATTACTTATGATTCATCTAAAACTTACATTTTGATCATACATAATCAATCTATTATGAAATTTTGCGATGATGGCATGAAACAACCCTAATAATAATAATATCTTTAGGAATATTATGCCTAGCGCAAGTCTTTTACCCAAAATTATCATGCTTGATTATTATCATTGCACAAAACTAATTTAATGATTAAAACAAAATTAATCTTAAAAGTCACACACATTACTTATCATCAACTACATTACTTTCAATCAATTACAAACTACTTTTGGATAATAACCCTTTGAGGTTAGCAATATAAAAAAACCTCACACAAGATCCACTTCACGACTAAAGCAAGCAGATAGCCTTCCAAAACAGTCATAAACAAGCACACATATTCAAGGTATTATTGCTAATTGATCAAGATCGTAAGGGTTACTTCCTAATACAACTATCTTATTTTACAAACAATTCAATTACACCACATTACAAACATCAATTACTTCAAATTACACTTTACTACACTACAATGATATTTTGATTAAAACATGAGAAAATGAACACCATAAACCATACAAACAAGAATTAAAAGCATGATTATGTAGATCATCAAAAACAAACTAAAATTACATCACACATCATCAAACACATCAATAGATTATATATATATATATATATATTGTGTGTGTGTGTGTGTGTGTGTGTGTGTGTGTGTGTCGTTAAAATATACAAAAAATCATTCAATTGGTATGCTACAATCATGAAATTGGTATACTCAATCACTAGGGGGTACATTACAAAAACTAGCTCAGTGTATCATCCCCTAGAACCCCTAGAACTCTGAGCATCATCACTAGAAGGTGGTCTAGGCTCACAAAATGGAGTAGCCCTAGATGTTTTCCTATAATCTGACCTCGTAGGCCTCAGAGGAACACACTCTAGGGGTGAAGAAGCCCTTTGACCCTCAAGAACAAGCTGATAATATAAATTTTGATAAAAAGAGGCCCGTTGCGAGGCCGCGACCAACTCTGCCAATACTGTCCTGCTCCATGAAGCATGGCCTGAAGACACACTCTGTGACTACCAGGATTATGACTGTGAATGATGTGATGGCCCATGTGCCTGCATCTGAGCTACCTAGGTCTGATCCTAGCTCACAAGACTTTGTGCCTATGTAAGTTGTCCTTCCAATTGCTAAATGTGTCTAGCCTGATTGGCGATCTGCCTCCTCAGACCGTCATTCTTCGCTTGTAGAGCAGCCACCTCTTTGGTGCTACTCAAATCTCCTACCTATATTACCATACCCTTCCTGGGTGAATCTGTATGAGGGGTTACATATATCTCACTGAGGAGAGAGTATTGTTTGCTTTGGTGGAGAAATATCCTATTGTGAGCCTCCCTCCTGTTGGCACTGTCTCCTCTCTCTTTCAATCCTGAGAGTCCACTGAGTAGACCCCTATGGTCATAACCCTCCACGTATCTAAATACCATGGGATCAAAAACATCCTCATGTTTGATACCCCTATCTTTGTGGTGTCCTCTGTCTCTGTCCCTCTCCTCCTGATCTAGCAGATCAATGCTTATGGATCTCTCAAAAGGCCTCCTACAACTAACCAACAATACCCTATGCCTATGTAGCTGACCAACCAAAGGATCCCATCAAAATACTGTGGATCACCCATCCTCAATATCCTAAAGAGGAAACCCCCTGGGCCTCATCACTGCAATGTGCTCCTAGCACCACACCTAAAGAAACGAAGTCAAAACCAAACTACTACCATTCTTGTACACGATCCTGAATAGGGTATGGTACAAGTGATATAATATGTAGGGATCCCATGCAAACCATATTTGGGTCTTACATGTTAGCCACAACCTCGACCAACCCCCACGATAAGTGTTGGATGCTCTAATGGCACAACAATAGCCTACCCACTATCTCTGATAGTACCACTATCAGAGCAAAAACCTCCTTTCGTCACTATAAGGTGATCGATGCTAACTCCACTCCGCTCAATCATAAATGATGGGTCTCTTGTCAATCTTCGCATGGTATGACCCTGGGTCAAATACTGATATATATACTACCCTTTGATGAGCACTCTCAGAATCCTCCACACATTCTCTAGTGTAGGGGCCATCTCCCCTGTCAGTAACCAAAATGTCGATGATCCGGGATACCAATGCTCTGCCAATGCAGTGAGTAGACTGTAATCCACCTCTATACGTGGCATCTCAGCCATATGATTGAGCCCCACTAAAGTGAAAATATTCCTCACATCTTCACTGAGAGCTCCCACCCGACCCTCAAAGCCAGTATGTCGCCACTCACAACCTTTAAGTGGCCCTCCTTGCAAAAGAGATAAAAATAACAAACATATTAGTCACAAAAGTACAAACACAAAAAATAAAAATGATAAAAACAATTTCAATTTTAGCCTTAATGTCCAAAACCAGACATACAGTACAAAATCATACGTACGAAGATAAATTCGTACATACGAAGATAAAATTGTACGTCCAAATTTACAAATTTGAATGCACGAAAATGAAATTGTACATCCGAATTTACTAAAATGGACCTAATATGTGCAAAATCATACATACAAAATTGTCAAAAATTTCCAATTTCGTCAAAACTAAATGTAGTTTTTGACGAATTTGGACGTACGATTTTGTCGTGACGATTTGATTTCGTTGCTACGACCGCGCGACGACAAGTCGTGACAAAAATCCTAAAATCCTCAAAAAAATCAACCAAAAAAATCCAAATCAGAATGGATAGAATCCCTTACCCGGATGCTACCGTCGCTACCATAACTTCTGACATGAACAAAGTCTACCCAATGTGCTGTGGTGGACATTTTGCTCGTTTTCTCTAGAGCAAAAATCTTCTAAAATAGGAAGAAAAATGAATTAGGGTTTTTGCCCTAATTTCTAATTTATACCCTATTTTTGCCTCAAATTTTGATTTTTGCAATAAATCACGGATTTATTACAAAACTCAAAGGGGGTATCCCTGATAATAACTATAAAATGAAAATTGATTTTTTTTGCAAAATACCATACCTTTTCGCTACTTTTCTTTAACGCATTTATTTCTTATAAATGCACTAAAGAGGGGGTAAAATGTAGCTGCCAAATTTGGACACACCTCCAAATTACTAATGTTATTAAGACATCACAATTATCCTAATAACATGTAAATCACGGTCAAAATCCCCTACCTCGATATTCATGCCAAAAAATATAAAAGTTAGCTCAATTATACTCTTTCCAATAAAATCGGATGATCCCGACGAAATCGGACGTATGTGACAAAATCGGATGTGTCTGATTTCATCCAAATCCCATGTGCACCTAATTTAGGCGTACAATTTGTATTTTAAACCTAATATGGGCTTCACCAGATTCTTTATGAAATCAGGCGATCCGATAAAATTGGATACAGCCGGTTTTGTCCAAATCAAGCCAAAAACCAAATTTGGCCTAACCTAATTGTTTTTGCCACTCACCTGATCCCTCAAATAGAAACAACCATTGTAATCCCTCATATCCATAGTAATCAATCTGGTTGATGAGTTTTGTAGAAGAGCTTGGAAAAGAGAAGTAGTTTTGGAGTTTTTTTGTAGGTTGTAGTGGAGCATGCCATTGTTTGATCATCATCCAAGGAGCATACAACCATGACATCACTTTCAGTATACTTACATTTCACTTTTACTTGATTTATACTTCATTTTCACATCATTTGTATGAAATCGGTTGCGTCTTATTTCGTCCCTGTTACATCTGTTCTTTGTCTCGGAGAAACTAGTTGTTGGATAAGTTCGACTGCGTATGATTTCATACTTTGCGTACGATTTCATATCTAGCGTACGATCTCGTATCTGTGTCCCTCTAGGGGTAAAATTTTGCATCTTAGATCTTTCATTTTACATTACTAGCATTATAGCATCTTTAATTTCTACAATTTCATATTACAACTCTCTATTATTGCTAGATCTAGCATTTGCATTTTATGATTAGAATAATCAACTTTCCACTTTCTTCACAGTTGGCTAAAATAACCGAGGGGATTTGACTATCACAGACCACGATCCACTATGGCCTATGCAGATCCTCCTTCCCTAATTTCAAAATCTAGTGTTTCGTTGTGAAATTGTAGGTTTTGGAAGAATTCATATGCATCCGATTTTGTCAGATGAAATCGTACGTCCGATTTCATCGTGTCTGCGTCTAATTTTTTACAGTGTAGTTGATTTCATCAAAAATAAGACTTCCAGGTCAAGTAAGTGCTTCAAAATTTATTCTTTCACTATATGATTTACATTCTCTATTCGGTGGACATCTACATTAGATCAGAAAATAGAAAAACTCCAAAAACATAGATTTATTATACTTTTTATAAAACACAAAATACCAAAAAGAAAGCATGTCAACTTAGAAACCTTGCATCATAGTTAAATTTTATAATGCTTTTTTAGACAGATATGTATGCCTTGTATTCATATAAAATTTAATTGCATATAGCTAGGTAGAAATTGCATTTTGGACAAATCCTAGGTGTATGCTTGCGAAACAAAGAACACATCAAATTACTACCTCACCTAGGCGTGGAAACTGCCATAGCAAGTATTTCCTGGTGAACCCCACCCCATTCATCGAAAAACATCAAAGAGAGTGCAACAGAAGCATTTCTCATCTGAGTTGTAGATCCTTTATTTTCCTTTCCCCTTTCAGGCACAGATCCATTAGCTTGGGAGAAAGGGGTGCAAAAATTTTGGGCCTACACGTGCAATCAAAAATGTTTAAGATATCAATATAAGTTTTATGTCTTTTGAGAGACAGTAAAGTCTTATGATAGTGCCTCTGCAATCTTCATATTACATTGTACAATTGTCAACTGGTCTAATTGTACGATAAGTTTTTTAATTGTGCAACGAGGGACCTAACTTGAATGACAATGTTCAATTGTATGGAATTACCTTGAGATGATCAAGTCTTATACACTCCAAGATAGCAATGCATTATCATGTGATGACAGTCCTACAAAATGACATCTCATATTCAACAAGACGACAATATACAAGATGTTATCCTCGTATAAGATGGTTCGTGGTGGCTAGATGATGGTCAATTAATTTGAATGGTACCTTATTTTTCATTGACAACCTAGTTATTTATTATATGAAGGTCATTTGAATGAGAACATGATGAACGATTTCTTCACTCAACACTTGCTTACTCCAACAATTCCATTCACCTCTCCAATGATGATTGGTTTTATTTGAGCATCACTTTGGAAAATATGGTGGCTTTAGATTGTCATTTGTGTTTTCTTTGGATGGTAAGCACACATCCATAAGTCTCACAATGGTGAGAAGTACTACAATCTCTCTCTATCTGAGGCTTTGTACAAGTTATTCCTGCTAAGTTTGCAACTAGAATCCTACACCTTGGATTTATAACTTGCATACACAAATTACCATGATATACTATTATACAAACAACATATCCTCTGGTTACACATAATGGATCAGTAAAAGGGTGTATTGCTTCATTCATATATGTATACTATTTTTACAAATATCTTTATCAATTACTCTATGCTACAGTCATGCTTCTCTAGCCTATAGTATTTTTTTTGCTCATCGACCACACTTCCTTTTTTATAATTTTTCTCTTCTTTTCTTGTCAATATTTCTATTCCTTCTTTCTACGACTGCCATCCTTTTATTTTTCTCTGTGTCCCTATGTTTGTTCCCCTTCTTCTAGAATCTCTTCTCTTCTTTCAGACTCTCTCCTCTCCTTTTTCTGATGCATACCATTTCCCTTTCTTTTCCTTTCCTTTTCTCTTCTTTGCCTCTTCATTTCCTCTTCCTTGCTTTTGTTTATTTTGCTTCCCCATGTGTTCCATCTCCTTTTCAGGCAATAAAATTTCACTCTATGCAAGTGGTATGCAGTTACAATACATGTGGTAGTTACCTAACATGTAATCACTTGGATGCTCCTACATCAAAGTGTTCTTTTGTTACAATTTTGAATTTTGAAGGCATTGGTTGTCAAGTTGAAGATGAGTATGCACAAAGTTCATTAGGGTCCAGTATGTGCTAAGAGTTCACAAGAGAATTTAAATTTTAATTGGATGTTAGTCTACTTAGGAAGCACAATGAAAATTTTATAATGTCATATTGAACGCTCAAAGCATTTTGGAAAGCACACACAAAATGAGCATGATATGATATGAGTAGAGGTTTATGGATTGCATGAAGAATGGCAATATTGTTATGAAGTGTTGGCAATTGAATCGGCCTAGATATAGATTTTCTAATTCTACAACGCCCTATACCCGCTTCCAAGCATTGAATGGCCGAAGGAAAAAAATGTCCTTCATGCCAGTCTCTAGTAGGGCTGGTTTCAAAAATAAAATTGTTTTTTTGAGATAAAGGTTAGAGAAGATGCGGAAAGAGAAGGAAATTACTGAAAGGAGTGGGAAAAAAGATCAAAAGCCTAAAATATTGGGGTGATGGATAGGAAGCACGATATACAGCCTAACACTTGAACCAACAATAATTAAAATAATGAACTTTTAATAGAAATTGACACTAAATCTTCTCACTTGCATAACCTCAGGGGTATTCCAGTATTAATCCCTCACCAATAACTAAATCCAAAAATAGAATTCAAGTCTATGACAAAGTAACTAACTTGATAGAAATAAAATGATAGAAGGTATACACAGAGACAGAGGATTCAATACCAAAACCAGAAGTCTATGTTTCAGAAGCATATTTCAAAATATATAGTTGTTTTTCTAGCAGATATTGTCCATTCTTAGTTACAAAGAAAAAAGTAGTTTTTATAGAGGATTCTTCCTCTCAAAACATCAATGCCCAACAAATTTTGTTATGATGGCAGGTAGATTTCATCTGAAACTAACTTAACAACATAAATTTAAATCTACAGATAACTTAGCATTGAATGCAGAAGGTTCCCTTGATCCATCATGGTTAGACGGCTTAGAGCGCAGCTTTGGAAACGGTTGAGCAGTTAATGACAGTTTTGGGCAGCTTTTGCTATGTTTGGGGCCCACCTGGAATTTTGCTCCACAACTGGAGTAAAAGTACTTTTGCTCCAGAAGTGGAGCGAAAGCATACCTTTGCATTGCTTGGAGCCTTCTTTACTTTTTGGCCAGCTTTCGCTCCACAAGTGGAGAGAAGATGCTTTCACTTCACAAGTGGAGAGAAAGCACCCTTAGAGTTATAGTTAGACACTTTGTGCCTTTTCTTGATTTTTGCTCCACTGGTGGAGCGACAGGGATTTCTGCTCCACTGGTGGAGCGACAGGAGTTTTCACTCCACTGGTGGAGCGACAGGGACTTTGACCAAGTTTTTGGCTTTTATTGCACTTTTATTTTCATGACTCTCAAGAAGGAGCTTTTGCTCCTTAAGTGGAGCGAAAGCACTTTTGCTCCCCAAGTGGAGCAAAAGTTTGGTCAGTGTGCACACTTAAGTATTTTGGGGGTCTTTCACTCCACATGGAGTGGAATAACTTTGTGCTTTGACCAAGACTTAGTCATTCGCTCCCCTTTCATTTAATAGGAAATTTTACTCCACACTAGGAGCGAAAGTGCCCCTTGCGTTCAAAAGGAGAAGTATTCTCAAAAATTATCTAAGTCCCGAAAAATGTCACCATATGCGTAGAGTGGAGCAAACCTGCAGAAACCAGAATTAAGCAGAAAATTTATCCATGACATCACCCCATGCTAAAACCTTTACAATTTTGCATGTGAAACGATAGGAAAAGCACAGAAAAAACCAGAGAAAGCATAGAATTTTAAAGAAAACAAATTTGAGTAAAAGGATACAACTGGTGAAAACACAGCAAACATAACAACATATTAATCATTTTTATGGAAAAAGACAAGTTTTACAATGATAAACTCCCAAAACTGCATACAACTTAGATTTTATAAAATGTGGTAGAAGGGCCAACATCTTTGGCGGCTCTCGAGGTATTGAGTCTACCTCAATGCAAAGATCCCAGGCCTTATCCTTGGGTTGCAGAGTCATCTTCACTTTCAACGTCCTCGGACTTCTCATTGCTGCTTTCTGGTATCTCTTTAAGTTGGTCCTTCTCCTCTTCATATTCTTTCTTGCCTTCTTCTTCCTCCTTTTTTTCTTGTTCGCCTTCTATCTCCTCCTTGGGATCTAGCTCACGCTGCTAGGGGAGAAATATTTCCAGAGAGCTCTTAATCACATGTTCGTATACCGCTGAAGCATCGATCCATTGGTCGAGGCAAAAGGTTGGTTGTTTCTAGAGCTCTTGGATTAGATTAACGGAAGGTCTCAATTCTCTCAATATCAGCCAGATCCAGTCTCTGGTCAAACTCCTGCAAGCAAGATTCATTTGTGGCGTATTTGGCCATAAAAGGCATCACCTATGAATCTTAAATTGGATCCTCCCAAGCGTCAACATCTGAGGTGCTGCTGACAAATGCCACCCATATCGACCTTAACTCCTTAAGTGGGGGAATGGGCTTTGCATTGTCTATGAAATCAAGGATGCTAATTTGCGTGAGGACATTAAATAACTGCAACAAAACATCTCTCTCATGCTTGAGGGTGCCTGAGAGCCTACAAGATTCTTTGGTAAGCTCGAGCTTCATGAAGAAAGAGCACAGGGTCATCTTTGATGTTTCCCAGGATCGAGCCAAGGGGCTCATGGGGGTAAGGTGAGCATCCAAATTTTTTATTTTCTTGAGCTGCATGGCTAATTCCAACCAAATATCAACGTTTGTCTGAGCCGCTTCTAAAACGGAGTTGCCAGTGACAACTGCTTCATGCGCCTCTTTGAAAAAGGTTAAAATAATGACTTCCCATGCAACTCTCACCGAGAAATCTTCCAGGAACTATAGGCTATCCCTGATGCGCTCCCTAGAGAATGCAACAAGCTGCGATGTCTTCTCTGGTAACTCAACCTGCAACTACTAAACTTGAACGGTAAGTGTCTGCACCTACTGGTTTGCTTGGACACGCACCTTAGAATGCTGATCGCATGCCTTGGAATACTCCTTGACCTCTACCTCTAGCGAAACCATGTGTTGCCTTAACTACGTGGCTTCAGAATCGAGTGTTTCAAGCTATCTCTTTGTCATTGCCAAGGTATCCTCAAGCTCGAAGTTCTTGGTCTACGCTTCAAAGAAGCGCTCCTTGTAGTGCTCACCATGGAAGTAGACGGAGCCCATTTTGACTACAATGTTGTCCATATTTTATGTCATTTTAATATTTATTATGTCCTCCATGATATGGCGGTAAGTGTAATCAGCCGAGGTCATCTCCCCCAGGGGCTTCTGAACAATTGGCACTTTCTCTACCATGTGGATCTCCATCCTTTCTAGGTTGATGATGAATGCTTTCTCGGCTTGCACCAGAGTCTACACCTCCTTCTTCCTGCAGTCCCTCAGTCAGCACAATGAACTGTGATGCACCTTGTGAATGCTCTCTGTGGCTGCAAGGTGCTGCGTCATCTCCAACTCAGCTTCGAGCGACTCCTAGATTTATAGGATTGGCGTTTAAAGAAATAGAAGAGGTTGTGGCTCAGGTCCAGATAGAACATAGGAAACAGGAGGGGAAGTGATTGCGCTAACCATTAAGGGTGCTTGGGTCTAGATAGTGACTACGGAGATGGTGGGTTTAGGTGTTGAAATATCAGATGCAACCGATGCCATGATAGTATAGAGTGGTGAAAGAGAAAATAGATTTATCTCTATGACTATGGAAATATCGGTGATAGGGTTTTTTGAGACAGAGAAAGAAATGCTAACACGGCTAAAATTTGTGAAAGCGTTAAGGCATGTTACAAAAGATGCAAATGCAGCTAAGGGCAATGAAAGGGTTGAGGAAACTGATACGCCAGCGACTTTGGTATGGGGTAGCAGAAGATAAATAGAGGGGGCAACTAGGATTTTAGCCATTGAGGAAATAACTACTACAAAGAGGGAAGAAGAAAGAGACAAAAGTGAATGTGTACCTTCGGGCTCTATGATCAAATGAGTCGAGGAAGTGGGGCATTGTATTTGTGGGTCTTCTCTCTCCTCCACGTCCATCACATCTACATCAATCACCTCCATATTTTAAATTTTTTGCTCTTCCAAATGCTCTGCCACAGGTGCTTCAGGAGTGCTCGATTGAAGGGTTTTAGGTGCTGCAGAGGAGCTCATCCTAAAGGGCCTTAAAGCACTGGTTCACAACCTCTTCATTTCCTGCTGCAACAGGGGCATCTCTTCAGATTTTCTCTTCGATAGAGCGCTCAACTTCTTAGGAGGTGATGGCCTACTTTCTCTAGCTAACTGTGAACCACTCATGACCACTTTGCCCTTGCCTTGCACCACGTGCTTCTTTACTACCAAGTCATCCACTTCATAGGGGCTTTATGTACTTTGAGGCATGATCTCAAAAAATGAGGAGGACCGATAGGTGTTCATGTTTTTATCATAGACCGTGGAGAATTTGTCATCCAACACCATTGGGTAGTCAGAGAGCATCTTGTTATTGTGGACCCTCATGATCCACCACTCTTTTATCTTGTGATCTGACCAATGCTGCAACTTCTCCTTCATTGCCTGGTACACATCCTTGGGGAGCCTCTGCTCTGGGTTAACAACTGGATCATATTCAATCTCTATGGTGTAAAAATTGTGCCAGGGGGGCAAGGGCACCATCTCATCGATGTGCCACTCCAACTCATGCCCCATAGGGTTATTTCATTGGGTGACTATGTTTGGGCGAGGGCAACAGTGAAAAGACTTCGCTCTAATAAAATTTTGGAAGACATCACACGGATCGTACTTCCAACGTTGGGGGAGCTCAATCAATATGAAGTCGTACAACGTTACTGTAAGTACAATGTTTTGGTATAATGTCCCCTCTTCGGTGATGGAGATGAGTTAGATGATGATAACCTATTCAGAGTTCCTATAGGTTGATCATCCAGTTGTTAAGGGTCTCATTATGCTATGGAGGTAATAATTTGGTGAGCTTTAGCATGGAGTTTTCAGTTGCAATGTCATATTCTTGTGTGGATGCATAATTTGGCTAAGTATGAGTTTATTTTCCCTTTATTATAATGTAATTTTATAATATTAAAAGATAAAGGGAAATTAAAATATAAAGTTAAAAAAAGGCCAAAAGTGTTTTAAAACAATGTTGTGGCTACTAGGACATGGTGGTCCACTTTTGGATAGATAAGGATTAAAAATAAAATAAACCTTGGTTGACCTTGTGGAGCAAAAAAGATAAATAGAGGTGAGATGGGACATTTGTAGCATCCATTTTTTATATCATTTGAGTCTATTTTCTGAATACATTGCAGGTCTTGTTGAAGATTGCATTGTTGAGGCTTGTGGAGATGTACACCTTCATAAGTAACAATGGTTTCGTGTGTGAAAGATCACACCTAGCCATTATTGAGGAGAGTTTACTTCAGAACTCTCATTTATGCTTCAGATATTTCATCTAGGGTTTGCATATTTTTGAGGGTCAATCATTTGGCAAACCATTTCTGGGTTTTGTTGACCTTCATTAGCCATACAAGAATCCATAGTTATTTTCGAGAAGTAAGGACCTATTGAGGTAATTTCAGACTTTCATTCATGACTGGTTTTCCTACAACTGATCCATATTTTCATTCATAACCACATATTTTGGAATCATATGATTGTGGGTATTTTTGCATTGGGTTCCTTGTGACTTGACAATCATTTCAAGAACAAATTTGGGATACTTTGGAGGAGGAATTATTTTAATTTGCAAGTCATAGGGTTTGCTGGTTATATCTTGCCATGGTGATAATTTCATTCACAACTTTAGATTTTTGAGGTAGAATTTTGTGGGTACTTCACCAAATGAATTTCCTATCAAAGACAAAGAGAACAAGTATAAATTTGAGGGGTTTCAGTTGAGATATTATTTATTGGAAGAGGAATAACTACCTACAGGTCCGCCACCCTTTTGAGACACTTTGGGCATGTTAGAAGGGGCGATTTGGAGGTCTTATGGTTGCAACTTGGGCGGATAGCATTGAAGATCATTTTGCATCCTTTTGATTGTCATTTCTCCATCATTTTCTACATCTAACAAGTCTGAAGACAATCTGATCCAGTCATACTTCAGACTTCTTTATTGTTCAATTTGGAGGCCATTCAACCTCCAAATTTGTCCTTGACATCCTCCAAACTTGGCACCTCCATTGGGACTATTTCTTGGACAAAGGGGAATGTGTGAACAAGTCTGAAGCACTCATATCAGACTGTCATAACTTCATATTAGACCTTGATTTCTTGGCATACAAGGGTTATTTGTAGACTGAACTTCAAGGAGAACTTCCTCACTTCATAGCACTTCAATTGGTGATCATATTGGAGCATTTGGATGGCAGTTTGACATCATTTTGTGCATCTTATCAAGTTTGAAGTACACATAACAGTCCACAGACTTCTCATATCAGACCTTGCATCTTCAACAATTTGGCTTCATCATGGTCTCCATTCATTGGCCATTGATAGTGGACTTCACATATAATACCTAGAGCAATTTTGGGAGTGTTTGAGCATTGTTTGCACACTCTTACAAGTCTAAAGACAAAGTATACCAGGTCTGAAAATTAAAAATCAGAACTTGTAATTATTTCATTTGGTGATTAATAAAGTGTTGCAGTTGCTCTATCTTGCCTTGTATATGTTTTGCAATTAGTTTAGTGTTGTATTTCATGGTTTATGTTTCAAAAATCTATTGCAATTCATAAATACCAGCAAGACATCATTTTCAAAACAAATCAAACAAACACATCAAACTCAAACCAATATACATCAAGGGGTGTATATTATAGTGGTATCAGTGTACATGCTCAACATTGTCAGCTTGTTGGGTATTGAATCATAGCTCCATTGGATAAAAATAAGCTGTTTAAGAAGCTTATAAATGCAGGTGGTAAACTTACTCTTCTATCTCAGCCTATTGATGTTCACCTACACACCTTGAGGGAAGTAGAAGATTGTTTACATTTTATGGAACATGCACCTTCTCAGTATCTACAAGCAGTTATGGTTCTAGCAATGTTATCTTTGAACAAGCATAAATGGTTGAACTACTCGGATAGGGAGGCAAGGCTCATGGTCACTTCTTGCTTAAGTGAAATTTTACGAATTTTAGCACCTAAGGCACCTTATGGCGATGACACATTGAGAATAATTATGCAGTTGTTGGTTGACAGTTTTAGAGGGTTGGGAAATGTTACAAGTTCTCATTATGCTAGAAGAGTTACTATACTTGAGACATTTGCAAAAACTATATTGGGTAACATCATGTTAGATTTGAACTTGGATGTTTTGATTTACCAAATGTTCCATCATTTCATTGCTTCTATTGATGATGATCACGAAGAATTAATTTTTGATAGCATGAGGAACATTATGTCCTTGGTTATTAACGCATATGAAACTATTCCTCAACCTCTTTTATCTTTTTTATTGGTTGTTTGGAGGCATGATATGTTCGTTACAACTACTGCATCTTATTTGGTTAACGAAGTGGTGAAAGGGTGTGAGGCGAAGCTAAGGCCTGTCTTGGACAGCAAAGAAGTGGAGTACTTGAGAGATTCACATGATGAAAAACCTACAAAACATCAGGTTATAGGTCTTCCATCTATAAGCAAAAATCAGCTAAGGAGGGAGCATAAGTGTTTTTTATGTCATGACACTTGGGCACTTGATCATGTATGTGGTGGCAACAAAAAGGAAGACATCTTGCAACTAGATAAGGTTGAGGACAGCAAGGAGATAGAGATTTTAGAGGATGATTCATATCAGGTATCATGCATAACAAGGAACCAAGATGATGGAAATGATGAAACAACAGTTATAGGTGAGGATGGTGAGGTTGATTCTTCATGTGTTTTGGCCATTGGAGAGACATGCATGGATGAGCATGCTGATTTTGGTATTGATGAATCAACTATTGATACAGTTGTTGATTTTGAGGATGAGCATGGATCTGTCATAACTTCAGAGTATGAGGTTGGTGAGTGCAGTGTTGTGAGAGAGGTTGAGCCCAATCAAGGTGCATTAGAGAGTGCTTTTGAGGGTTTATTGTGTGATGCCGATGCTGACTCATTGGAGAACCAATTACAGGTTTTAGAGGGTCAGATTGTACAGACATTGACTCACTTGGATAGCACACATGAGTTTTTTGAGTGCCTTTTTCGAACAGCTCAGTTGGATGAGAGACGACATGAGAGGACAGTTGGAGTTACTGCTATATATTTGTAGACCATAAAGCGAGTGTTAGAGGTAATCAAATCAGATTACTTGAGGCTACTATATGATAGGGATCAGGCTTTGCAATTAGCAGATAGACTTCATCAACAACTCACTAGGAAAGATGAGTAAATCGATGACCTTTGCCTTGAGTTGTGTTTATCCCATCACTCAGCAAATCAAGAATTCATTGCAGCTATTTCACGAGATTCAGAGACCATGGTGGTCAAGCAGTTAATTGAGGAGATCAATGAGATTACGAATGAGGAAGGTTTGAGCAGTAATGTAGATGATGTTTCCACACTCATTCAGGTAGAGCAGTATGAGCATGATCATGGTGACAACATGCTTTCTTTTGTGGATGCACATTCCTCATTTGGTGCCTTGGATGATGATACTCCTATTGATTCCAGTCCTGATGATGACAACCATCATACCGATGATTGTTTGGAGCCTCATGGAGATCAAGTTGGTCATTTTTACATAGATGGCAATGTGAGGTATGCACATTTTTTTCCTTTTAGTCCTCATGTTAATGAATTGAGCATGACACATATGAGGGGGAAGAGAGGTTGTGATGATGGATTATATACTTCCCTTGGCTATGGGTCACCTCCATTATCAGCAGGAGAGTTGGATTTTTTTTGGGGTGATCAGTTGTTTCTCCAGGATGGGTCTTATGCAGGGATCGAGTTATGGCCGAGTTGTATTCCACCTATGTGTAGGATAGCCCAGCAGCATTCTTTAGTCAGCATGAATGTCAGATTTCCTATGAGTATGGTTTATCTAGGAGTGTCTATGTAGGACCAAGAGGTTCAGGATACAGTATTGATGTTATAATGTGGATATGGGATCCAGGTGAGATATACCTTGATACAAGGTCAGTTCACTGGTGGCACATGGACTTCATAACTATGATCAAAGTGGTGCAGAGTCATGATGGTGGTGTTGACTTGATATTGGTTTGGGATCCCATAATTCTATTCAGCTTCAGCGATGGATCATTTGTCAGTTTTTATGGAAATAATTGGAGGTCGTATCTCAGTTATGAGATTTTACTCAGATTTATATGGGACCAAGGAATTGCATTGGGACTTGTTGAGAGATTGCTTGAGGACAAGAAATCTTGGGAAGGGAGGACTGTAATGTCCCCTCTTCGGTGATGGAGATGAGTTAGATGATGATAACCTATTTAGAGTCCCTGTAGGTTGATCATCCAGTTGTTAAGGGTCTCATTATGCTATGGAGGTAATAATTTGGTGAGCTTCAGCATGGAGTTTTCAGTTGCAATGTCATATTCTTGTGTGGATGCATAATTTGGCTAAGTATGAGTTTATTTTCCCTTTATTATAATGTAATTTTATAATATTAAAATATAAAGGGAAATTATAATATAAAGTTTAAAAAAGGCCAAAAGTGTTTTAAAACAACGTTGTGGCTACTAGGACATGGTGGTCCACTTTTGGAGAGATAAGGATTAAAAATAAAATAAACCTTGGCTGACCTTGTGGAGCAAAAAAGATAAATAGAGGTGAGATGGGACATTTGTAGCATCCATTTTTATATCATTTGAGTCTATTTTCTGAAGACATTGCAGGTCTTGCTGAAGATTGCATTGTTGAGGCTTGTGGAGACGTACACCTTCATAAGTAACAGTGGTTTCATGTGTGAAAGATCACACCTAGCCATTATTGAGGAGAGTTTACTTTAGAACTCTCATTTGTGCTTCAGAGATTTCATCTAGGGTTTGCATATTTTGGAGGGTCAATCATTTGGCAAACCATTTATGGGTTTTGTTGGCCTTCATCAGCCATACAAGAATCCATAGTTATTTTGGAGAACTAAGGACCTATTGAGGTAATTTTAGACTTTCATTCATGACTGGTTTTCCTACAGCTGATCCATATTTTCACTCATAACTGCAGATTTTGGCATCATATGATTGTGGGTATTTTTGCATTGGGTTCCTTGTGACTTGACAATCATTTCAAGCACAAATTTGGGATACTTTGGAGGAGGAATTATTTTAATTTGCAGGTCGTAGGGTTTGTTGGTCATATCTTGCCATGGTGACAATTTCATTCACAACTTCAGATTTTTGAGGTAGAATTTTGTGGGTACTTCACCAAACGAATTTCCTATCAAAGACAAAGAGAACAAGTATAAATTTGAGGGTTTTCAGTTGAGATATTATTTATTGGAAGAGGAATAACTACCTACAAGTCCGCCACCCTTTTGAGACACTTTGGGCATGTTAGAAGGGGCGATTTGGAGGTCTTATGGTTGCAACTTGGGCGACTAGCATTGAAGATCATTTTGCATCCTTTTGATTGTCATTTCTCCATCATTTGCTACACCTAACAAGTCTGAAGACAATCTGATCCAGTCATACTTCAGACTTCTTTATTGTTCAATTTGGAGGCCATTCAACCTCCAAATTTGTCCTTGACATCCTCCAAACTTGGTGCCTCCATGGGGACTATTTCTTGGACAAAGGGGAATGTGTGAACAAGTCTGAAGCACTCATATCAGACTGTCATAACTTCAGATCAGACCTTTATTTCTTGGCATCCAAGGGTGATTTGTGGACCGAACTTCAAGGAGAACTTCCTCACTTCATAGCACTTAAATTGGTGATCATATTGGAGCATTTGGATGGCAGTTTGACATCATTTTGTGCATCTTATCAAGTCTGAAGTACACATAACAGTCCGCAGACTTCTCAGATCAGACCTTGCATCTTCAACAGTTTGGCTTCATCGTGGTCTCCATTCATTGGCCATTGATAGTGGACTTCACATATAATACCTAGAGCGATTTTGGGAGCATTTGAGCATTGTTTGCACACTCTTACAAGTCTGAAGACAAAGTATACCAGGTCTGAAAATTAAAAATCAGAACTTGTAATTATTTCATTTGGTGATTAATAAAGTGTTGAAGTTGCTCTATCTTACCTTGTATATGTTTTACAATTAGTTTAGCGTTGTATTTCATGGTTTATGTTTCAAAAATCTATTGCAATTCATAAATACCATCAAGACATCATTTTCAAAACAAATCAAACAAACACATCAAACTCAAACCAATATACATCAAGGGGTGTATATTACATTTGGCCACTTTACATCACCTTGATGGCTTCGAACTCGAAGGGCATATGATAGGTGTGCCTATTACCTCTAACTTTCTCGTACAACTCATTGGTGAAGTCGCACTATCGGGAAACCTCCAGGGCAAACATGTAGGGTGTGGTAAAGTAGGGCAGCAGGAAGGATTTCTTTGTGAATCCAAAAATTCTGATCACCAAGCCCTGGGTGAGCAAGAAAACATCCCTCAACTTTTCGTCCACCACTTTGTCTCTCATCTCTATGAGAACTCACTCACATTGGCCGTAGATCAGCTTCAGTGTTGACCCCAAGAAAACTCGATTAAATTTGTAGTACGATTCATCTTTGGACAAACTCTGCATCCATAGATAGACCAACAATGCCTTGCCTTCTTCATTAGTCTAATTCTTGGGGATGAAGAGGAAGTGCTCATGCAGGTGGTAAAATAAATACTACACGAGGGAATAGCAATGCGTGAACTGATCATATTTATGGCTCTGCAAGTAAGATAATGAGAGGTGCATCTACCGCGCCACCCACTCTGCCCAATTGAAGAAAACTGGCATGGTATTCAGCTGTATCTTGGATGGGAAATAAATTTTATTGTGAAAAATGGACTCCACCATGGACACCTGTCAGTTATAAACAATAGTGTCTATAGACAGCCCCATCACCCATGCTAGAATCGAGTAAATGTCATGATGTACAAATTCTATCAGGCACCTCGGTAATTCGGGAAGCTCCTCAGATGAGGTTGCTCCTCCCAACTGTTCCCTCAT
Source organism: Wollemia nobilis (assembly GCA_028583015.1). NCBI lineage: Eukaryota > Viridiplantae > Streptophyta > Pinopsida > Araucariales > Araucariaceae > Wollemia > Wollemia nobilis. The sequence continues at coordinate 793,967 of JAQPPZ010017258.1, forward strand.
GAACCAACACATCTGAGGCGTGGGTTGATACCTCTTGCTCTGCTCAGAACTTGTGATATTCCTAAGGAGGAAATCGATCGAGAGTTTCCTTCTACAAGAAAAATCCTCTCGGATGGTATCAGTTGTGATGGGGAACAGCCTATTCCCACTAGAATCTCGCACTGTTCTTGTCTAAGCATCATAAAATTGCGAGATCGCCCACACAAATTTTGGGCAGTGATGCACGAGCGTGAACATGTAAAAGAAGAGGTGCCAATGGTGAACTTCCGCCAATGCGTTCCCAGTCAAATTTTCTTTAAATGCCTTCTCGACGTATTGGCACAGTTCCTCGAGATCCTTGCATGTCATCAGGCAATCCCGAAGTTTGACAAGATTGTCTTCGGGTGACGTCAACTTCACTAGCTTCTTCACATGCTTTAGAGGCTTCTTCGAACCGCTCTCTTTCGGGGACATCGTTTTTTCTTAGACACCTTCTCGCTCTACTCCCCACCTTTCTTGCCCATGCCTGCAACGAACTGTTCGATTCAAAATCTTGCATAGTTGAATGATTTAAAAACTGCAGAGCACAAGGGCTGTATAACTACAATGAAGGGCACGAGATGCTTCTAGCAACTCTTCTCCTTATAGCGCTCCTTTAAATCTACCACCTTAAATGCCAACATCGAGAGTTAATGCAAGTGGAAATCGTGCATGAAATCGTGTGCCTCTGATTTACCCTTGTGCTGGTAGCTCGCCCTCATGAATTACGAACAATAGCGTCGGACAAGAAATCATCCTTAGGGTGCGTGCTTCTCAAGAGGCGTGCTCACTTGAAAATTCTACGATAAGGCGTGCTTCAGAGCGTTATGGAGAAAAATGCCTTGCTTGAACAAATACATCTAGCACCTTTATAACATCTACTAGGCTAGGGCACACTTTTCAAGTCTATCTCTGCTTGACACGTGGTGTATTCTAGGTGGACGGACTTAAAAGAAAAAAATAAAGGAAGGGGAGGCTTTCGCTCCACTAGTGGAGCGAAAGCACACTTATGTTTTTTTTTAGAGCCAAGCTTCGCTCCACAAATGGAGTGAAAGCACTTTTGCTCCAAAAGTGGAGTGAAAACACACTATATACATACACTTTCTTATATATATATATATACACAGGAGATATATATATATACAAGAGCATACTTAGCACTTTCGATCATTATACACAGGAGCATACTTGGTACTTTTCGTCATTCCTCGGGATTTCACTGGTGATAAGCCTTCAACAGAAAGTCGTTCACCGATATTGAAAGGGTAAAATTGTTGGTCAAATATCTGCCTAATCAACAAACACTACGTTCGTACGCCCTAGATACGGCCAACATTGAAAGGCCGGAGGAAATAAATGTCCCCCGTGCCAATCTCCAGAGAGAGCTGGTTCCCAAACTAAATCCTACACTGGTAGAAGACTAGGGATGTAGGAAAGGAATTGGAAAAATACGAAAAGAAATTGGAAATATGGCCTCAAGCCGAAGTGCAGGATTTGGGGGCAGACTAACAGCAGGAAATTCACCCAAGCATGAAATAGCATTTAACCGAGGAAGAAGCAGCAGAATTTACTTATAAACTGGCAGTAATAACCTTTAAAATAACACTCTAGCATTCACTCTCTTACTAGCAATATTATCCAAGTGCAAAATTTAAATCTAACAGCAAACAAGAAACATGAATGTAAAATAGAAGTGCACAGTACAGAAGGAAATTGCACACAAGTCCATTTGCAAATTCAGAAACCTGATGCCTTGTATTGATGCAGAGAACTTGGAGAGTATTCTCGTAAAGTGTCTAACCTCCTTACAATGGAAATTTGATTAGTATTTATAGAGGATTTCACCTCTTTCATTTAATGCGCTTACAAACAAAATATCGGTTGGTCAAAGATCAGCAACAACAATTCTCTCCCTTGGTAATGGTGATGCTCTAATCAAATTATTCTTCAGGGGACAACGATCCGGTTTTCATGGGACACGCCTAGGAAATCGACAAAAATGGATGATAGAGAGAGCATCCCAAGCGTTGGTGCATTGAGACTCACCAATGTCACGCGATAATCGATAGCTTAAACATTAAATCTTGGGCACCATCACATTCTCTCCTTCTTTACCTTGGAATCTTACCCTTGCCGATTGAAATCAGTGAAATATAATTTTGCTTTGAAAAGGAATGAAGTCCATGGAAGGTGCTTCGAAAATCATCAGGATCACATCGGATTGGAGGATGTAGCATTTAATACTTGCAGAAATTTCAGATTGTGGCTCTTGTTGTCCCAAACATTCAATTTTATCATAGCAGTAATTGATTTTTATTTTCGGGCAAAAATATTTTGATAACTATGTCATTCCCTTTTAAATTGATATTTGCCTTCAGAAGGGGCGAAACTCTTCCCTTTTAGGCGATCATAATTGCATTCGCCCCTAAACCTTAAAACGCTTTTGTCCCTGAACTGGGCAATTTCATCTCTGAAAATGCTTTTGCCCATCAATTTCGCCCCTGAGGTGCTTTCGCCCATCAGGTTCGCCCCTCAGCTTCGCCCCTTAGGTGCTTTCACCCTGAGATGCTTTCGCCCATAAATTTCACCCCTAAGGTGCTTTCGTTGAGGCGAAGTCACTTGTCATCATTACGTTCACCTCCAAGAGGGGCGCACATGGCTTTCACCCCTCAATTGGGACGAAATGATTTTATTTCTCCATTGGCTTTCGCCCCAAAGAGGGGCAACAATGAGTTTTGCCCCTCACTTGGGGTGAAAGCATTATACTTCTTCCTTGAGATATTTCACGATTTTAGCCAAGTTCGTCCCTTCTTCGCCAATTCAAACTCCAACATTTTTTCCATTTTCGACATTTTTCCATTTTTGGAAACTTTCCTTTTTCGGTGACTTGCCATTTTTGAAAATTTTATATTTTGATGACTTTCTTTTTTCTACGACTTTCCTTTTTCGGTGACTTGTCATTTTTGAAAACTTTCCATTTTCAGCGATTTTCCTTTTTCAGCGACTTTCCTTTTTCGATGACTCTCCATTTTCGGCAACTTGCCATTTTCGACAAGTTTCCATTTTCAACGACTTGCCATTTTCGACAAGTTTCCATTTTCGGAAATTTTCTACATTCACCCCAATGAGGGGCGAAAGGGACCCTCACTTGGGGCGAATCAACCTTTGACTTGTTTGACTTTGTAATTGTCTTTGCTTCCCAGAAATTGATTTTCTACCCCAAAATTGATTTTATGTGGTAAAACTTCCCGAAGCCATAACTTTTGATCCGTTCACCCGATTGTCTATTGTAATATATCGTTGGAAAGCTTGAGAAAATATCTATCACAATGAAATATCTAAAGATCATTTCATCTAGTTTTCCTTTAACCATTGGATGTACTTCACTTGAACAAATTTAAAAATTTATTTTTTAGTGTAGCAAAAATACGAACAAAAACCCTCCATGTCCTGTAGGATGAAGGAATTGGTCTGATTGACATCGGAGACTCGGAATGGGCCCTCCCAGAAGGCATCGAAATTATCATGGTTCCCCGGCTTAGACTTGTTTTCGTTCCATTTCAAGACCAAGTCTCCGACGCTGAAGGTTCTCTCAGAAATATTTTTACCAAACCAGTCCTTGGTGGATTCGGCATGCTTTACGAAATATCCATAAGCCTTCTCTCTGTCTTATTCCAGTTGTAGTAGTTGGGCTAACCTTGCCTCCATCAGGTCGAATTCACCCTCTTCACTGTCGAGCCACTTGAGTAACTGCAATGCAGGTAGCTCTATGTGTGTGGGAAAGACTACCTCTTTCCCGTACACCGGCGAATAGGGAGACGTTTTGATTGAGCGCTTGATCGAAATACGATAAGCCCAAAGCGACTGGTCTAAGAGTAGATGTCAGCTTCACTTATTCTCTGCCAGAGATCTTTTCAAAATACGTAGCAGGTTGTTGTTTGTAGACTCCGCCAATCTATTGCCCTGTGGGTAATAATTAAACGAGGTCTTCAAATAAATCCCATACCTGACTATAATTCGCAGATCCTTGCATCGATGAAAGGAGAGTTGTTATCAAATACGATCACTTCAGGTACGCCAAAATGAGTCATCAACCCTTGGAGAAAAGAGATAACCACGTCTTGGTTGGCCTGCTTGGTTGGCATTGCCTCCGACCACCGAGTGAAATAATCTGTAGCAGTCAAAATATATTTGTGGCCGACGAAGGAGTTGGGGTTGATGATCTCGATGAAGTCCAAGCCCCATTGCTGGAACGAAGCTTTTGCTTGAATGGGGTGGAGAGGAAGCGAGGCGTTTCGGGTTCTACCCGAGTAGCGCTGACATTTGTCATAGCACCTACTAACCTTGAAAGCATCAGCGAAGAGGGTGGGCCAGTAGTAACCTACCTTGATGATATTCAGGGCCATTGGCCTGCCCATGAAATGACCTCCCGAAATCCCAAAGTGAAACTCTTCAAGGATCTTTGATTTTTCTAACTCTCTGATACACCTTAAGAGGACTCTGTCGATATTCTGATACAACAGTCCATTGGATTTCAGAACATACCGACCAGCCTACAAGCAAAATCTTCTTCTTTGTGAAGCATTGAAGTGCGAAGGACATTTTCCTGTGTCGAAATACTCGACAAGGTCGTCCGTACAATCTAGATTGCTAACCGACAGGTTGGCAAGGTTGCTTTCAGGAGCAGAGTGCTTTGATTTAGGGTTTGCAGCTTCAACTACAACACTTCTGGCTAGTTTTTGACAGAGCGCTTGACCTCGGACCAACTTGGTAGGGCGTACCTCAATATCAAATTCTTAGATCTTAGAGACCCATCCAACCCTCCTATTGCCCAGCTCTCCCTGAGTAATGAAACTCTTGATGTCGGGATGTACCACGTACACTATCATCTTACCCTGGGAGACGAAATGTCTAAATTTCTGGAGCGATTTCATCATCACATGCATTTGTATTTCGATAAAATTGTACCTTTCTTCATGCGGTTGGATGACCTAGCTCAGGAATGCTATCAGGCGCTCATCTCCATCTTCCCCCTTTTGTGTCAGAACAGTTGCGTAGCTTTCTAGTTCACCGATGATGTACAAGATAAAATCCTTTGCGTAGTCAGGATTGATGAGGACTGGAGCTTGAGCGATTCGCTCCTTGATCTCTTGAAATATCTACTTCCTTACATTGGTCCACTTGAATTCGACATCCTTCTTCAGAAGCTCAGTCATCGGCTTCACCACTTGGGCGAAGTCGGCTATGAACTTTCTAACGAAGTTGATTTATCCGAAAAAGGATTATAGGGCTTTCTTATTTGACGGTAGTGGAAGTCAAAGGAGTGCTTCAGCTCGAGCAGGATCAACAGTTAATCCTTTCTCAGAGATCAAGTGCCTGAGAATTTTGCCTTCACTGCAAAAATCAATTTTTTAGGATTGATGGAGACCCCAAACTCTCGGTATTTCTCAAAGAATTACCATAAATGCAGGTTGTATTCCTCCCTCTTGTGGGATAAGATTGTCATACCATCTAAGTAGATCACGATGACATGGTTTAACAGTTCGTCGAAAGCGAGGTTCATTGCCCTTTGGAAAGTCGCCCCGACGTTTGACAGGTCGAGGGCATACATTGATAGACGAATGTTCCCCACTTGGTGGTGAACGCAGTCTTATATTGGTCTTCGTCTTTGGCCCATATCTAGTTGTAACCGGAGAAGCCATCCAACAAAGAGAACCTTTGCGCTCCCACCACTACGTGGAGAATCTGGTCAATCTGCGAAAGCGGGTAGTGGTCCTTGAGCGACACTTGGTAAAGATTTTGAAAATCAATACACAAGAGAATGCCCCCGTTCTTCTTTCGTACCGAGACCAGGTTGGCCACCCAGGAGGAGTGCTTGATTGGGTATATGATCTTCGCTTCAAGCATCTTCATAAGCTCAGTTCTCATCAGCATCTCGATCTTTGGGTTGACGGGCCTCTATTTATGCCTGAAGGGTTTGATCCCTTCTTCCAACTTAATTGTGTGTTGGATGGCATCCTTTTCATACCCATTTAGATCTTGATAGCACCAAGCGATGATATCTGGATACTCCTTGCATAAAGTGTGAATCTATTGGAGCTTCTCGGTTGTGCAATCAGCCCCTACTTTAATAACTTTCCTTAGCTCTAACTCCAGGTCTACGAACTCTTTGTTGTCTACCTTGATCTTGTGGGTGATAGACCTATCATTTCGATCAAACAGACTTTCTAATGTGATCAGACCCTTGGGGATATGATTGTTTTTCAATTGAATTAATCCCTCGCGGTCTTCTTCGTCCAGAGTCCTATTCTCAATTGAGGATGCTTCATTAACCAAAAAATTGACAAGTTGTTCATAATTATTGAACACTTGCTAGTGGATCTTCTTGTCAGGCACAATAGGCTTGTAAATCAGCCTCACCATTTTTGGCTTATGCATCATATTATCTGCCAGTGAGAACTGGGTACCAATGGAGGCCAAGATTTTTGTAAGCTTGTTTCCTTCTCGCAAAATCGACTTGATGCTTAGTGCGGTGAAGGATTCAAGCAAATCCCACACCTTATTGTGGTACGCCTTTAGATAGTGCTGCTTGGAGGAGCACTTGTTGGTGACTTGGTTGCAGATCAATTCGGAATCCTCGAATATCTGCAACTGCTTGATGCCAAGTTTCTCGGCTTTCTTGAGTCCGAGGCACAGAGCCTCATACTCAGTTGCATTATCCGTACAGCTCCATATAAGTTTGTATGAGTAAGTCAATTGTTCGCCAGATGGAGAGATAAGAGCAACACCAACCCCGACACCATTTTTGCATCGCGTGTCGTTGAAGTAAAGTTTCCATAGCTGGTCAGCCATCGGGGGCTTTTCCTCAAGTGCTTTCATTTCAGCCTTTTCAGGCTTTGTAAGTGAGTAGCACCCTAAATCTGTCTCGATGTTGGCATTAAAATCAGTCATAGAAAACTCATCTTCAGCTCAGATTTCGTCGAGATATTCTTCCATCAGGTTCACTTCTTGCATTTCTTATGTCATCAGGTTGACAGAGTCCGAGCCCTTCTCCCTGTCTTCAAATCTTTCAACATGAAAACTGGTAGGCTTCTCATTGAAGAGCTTAAATTTCTTCCCCTTGAAGGGGATCTCCAAGTGCAAGTAGTCGAGGGAGAGGTAGCCTCCCAACTTTGTTGTAAATTCTCTTAAGAGGCACATACTGAAGTATGGCTTGAGGTTGACTACCACGATCTCTTGGATGACCGTGACTTGCAGTATTTTATGCAGGAGGATCGAAACATCTTTGATCACTCCAACCATCTTTACGAGAGTCTCGTCCAGTTGCAATACTCCAGGGCTGCTCCGGGTATACTCCATGCCCATGATGTCACACATTGCTTTGGGTATGACGATCGTCGCAGCACCAGAGTCGATCATGCAGTTGTGCACGATCCATCCTTCCATTCGAAGGGAAAGGTAGAATGACGGGGGCCTATTCTTACCTGTGGCCGAAGTTGTCAATGGTTGAGGAAACACCGTCTGCGTCAACCTACTCTCCTTGTCTTTGGCAGACTTGAGAGATTCCTGCAAGAGGTCTACTTGACCGAGAAGTTGGAGGGCATCATAAAGGCTTACCTTGGTTGGTGCTCTTTTCATCTCTTCGACTATGTTGTAGGCCGAAGTGCTAGACTCTCCCGCTCCCTTTGCAGACTCATAAGTATTTTGGTACTGTTGCGTGGCATCTACTCTCTGACACTTGGTCAGTGAGGGGTATCGAAGCTTCTCCTTGGTTTGATCTCGCATTTCAGCTTGTGGTTGAGAAGTCAAATCTTTGGGTTGGAAAAATAATAATATTTTTTTAATACTATTAAATAAGTAAAATAAAAATAATTAAATACCATAAAGCATCTCAACTAATAATGCACATGTATATAAAATTTGATAAATGGAGAGTTAAGTAAGCTTCCTTGCAGAAGCAAACTAATAAATATCTTTTTTGGAATTGTAAGGCTGCTGAAGAAATTTGGTTCCATGTTCAAATGGTTTTCTCAACTATTTTTTCTGTCCAGACTGTTATGGAAATTTGTTTTGCTTAGTCTTTACAAAAATTTCAATGTTGTTTCTGAATCTTTCTACAATATTAGAAGATGTAGGGTATACTTTTAATGGTTCTTGAATTCAATTAGACATTGAGATGTTTGCTTTACTCTTTACATACAAATCCAGATGTCTCTCCTTTCCAGGCAAATCTCTCTCGAATCAACAAGGAACTGAGGCATGAGAAGACAAATGAAGTAAGTGTAGGAACAGATTGTTCATTTGATCAAAGACCAGCAGGCTTCACAGGAGGAAATGAGATCTATGCTTTCCATCAAGTGTACTTTACCAGCTCATATCAAATCCAATGTGTTATTTGCCAAAAACAATTTGACAAGCAAACAACCTAATCAGGCAAATGATAAAGAATTGAGTCTCCACTTAGGTGTCAATTTGGCTGAAATAAGGCAAATGATACAGAATTGGGTCTCCATCTGGGGGTCAATTTGGCTGAAATCAGGCAAATGATACAGATTTGGGTCTCCATCTAGGGGTCAATTTGGCTGAAATAAGGCAAATGATACAGAATTAGGTCTCCATCTAGGGGTCAATTTGGCTGAAATCAGGCAAATGATACAGAATTGGGTCTCCATCTAGGGGTCATCAGTTAAGAAGAAGCGATGACTTTCCTGTTGTGCTATTGTCTATTTCTCAAGCATCGGAGGCCTTGATTCTCAATTTTGTATTTGGGGGTGCTTATGCTTTGACTTTGTATAACTCGTTTTTACTTTCATATAGAATTTACAATATTAAAGAAAATGACATGTTATTAAAAGTATTATTCCACCTTCCTACCCATCTAAGGTCATCCATTTCCAATTGAACCTCCATACCAATAAATTCTCTATGTATCTCCGCAACTCACATAAATAGAGTTTAATCATAGATTGGTTGGTTGAACCATTGAACAAGTACGAAAATTAATTTTATAAAATCTTCCTACCTTATAAAATCCGCACAATAACTTTTTGAATGGTAAGAAAAAACTGTAGTCCAGAGAATTTTTCAGATAGATAGATTATTTTTATAGTTATATTTGTTGTCTTGATTACCGCATCGATGAAAATTTATCATATTTCACTGCAAGTATTTTACAAGCTCAACAAAGGCATATTGTTACTTAGGACTGCAATCCTCAAGGCAAAACAAGGAAAAAAGAAAAAATACTCATCATGTACATGTATGAGAGTGTCTACATCAAAAAAGCAATCATAAAAGCTTCTCTCAAGTATATGAAGGTTATGAATCCATAAAAAAAGTTGTAAACTTGGCTTCATGCCTTGTAAAATATACAACTTTTTGGATGGTAAGAGAGACGAAAGAAAAAAAATGTAGCATAAAAAGTCTTTTAGATGGAAAGATTTAAGATTATTGGCATAGGTACATTTGTTGTCTTGCCTACAAAGATGAATATTCACTATCTCCCACTGCAAATGCTTACAAGCTTAGCAAAAACGTATTGCTAATTTGAACTGCAACTTTAAGGCAAATCAGTAAAAGAAACAAAGAAGACTACCCGATGTGCTTCCACAAGAGTGTCTACATGAAAATTGTATTTGTAAAGGCTACTCCTGAGTTCATATACTTTTTGAGCAAATAATTTTTTAAAAAACTTGATCTGTCTTTGTTGTCTTGAATGTATAGGTTTGGTTCGATTTTATTTATGGTTCCATGACTTTAATATATTCATGTTTGTGTAGTATATTTATCTCTAATTTAGGTGGGGGATTAATGTGTGTAGTGTAATTTCATTTGACTCGACCTTTGAAAGGATAGGCAACAGTAGATATGTATTTTTTAATTTTTTAAATTCACTTTTAAAGAAATACTTTGGATTAAAGAAAAAAATGCAGCTTTTGTGTTTAAACGCAATAAATCCATTAGTTGCGATTTGATGGTTTACAAAAATATCTTTTCAGGAGGGGAAAAAAACAAGTCATTTTGCTCATTAGACCTAACTGGTACATGAAACTTTGTAGGGTACAGAGGAGATTTTCACATTTTTATTTATTCAGATTGTATTTTTCTTTCAGTTCTAGCACTTTCTCATTGTAAAGTACAAAAAAAAAAATTCACTTATTCAATTTGTATCTTCCTTTCAGTTCTACGATTTTCACCGAGTCATTGTCATTTGAGCTCTTTCTAAGTTCAAATCTATCAACTTTACCTTCAGAAATAATGCTAATCAAGCCAATTCATGGCTCAAAATCATCAATTTCACTCTTAGAAATAATGTCAATAGCAACCGTAAAAAGTCAATACCAACATGTAACTATTCTATGAGAAAAGCTCTCCACATCCTATTTCATTAATGCATATCCACAATTGTTGTCTACAGCCAGCTCAAAAGGCTCCCTTGAAATCGCAAATTTCATATAGTTAATCATCTCACATCTTGACAAATGTGACCAAATAAGGGGTTTTTAATACATAAAATAATAATAATAATAATAATAATAAAATTCTATATTTGCTTCTTCCAAAATTTTACATAACAGTTCAGTAACAAGTTACAACTTCTTGCCAATATTTAGGAAAAATGGAACTCTGTCAAAAGAAACGCAAGCCAGTTTGACCTCCTGAGGAGTTTCATCATTCAAAAATGATTTAAAGAATAACACCCTTCAGTTCACTTTAATACACAAGTTGCCTAAATTATTATAGAAATCCTCATTTGCATTTACACGCAAAATCTAAAATATTGAATACAATACAATTCACTCTCAAAAAGAAAGATTACTACCGAGATGATTGATCTTCCAGAAATCTAGAGTCACCAGATTCTCTTGTTAAAAAGAAACACACAAACTCTCTAGAATCAGATTTTGGCATAGAAAACAAGTGGATCAGTAGTTCTTAATAATCAAATGAATTAGAGGCCCTGCAATCACTGAAAATAAAACATGAATTCCAAACTATGTATTGATTCATGATGATATAGACGTGATAAAAAAAATTCTTCAGCAATTCATTTTTATTTTTATTTTTTCTGAGGCAAAGTTGTGGTGAGTTAGTAACATTGGGTCCACATCCATGATGAACTACACCAGAAGTGTAAAAGCAACATCAAGATGAGCAATAATTCCTCTCCATCAATCAAAGTAGCAGAAATTATACAACTCCTGAAGCAGCAGACCAGTGCACCGTCAACCCCAGAAATTCCCTTCTGCTTAGATGCCACTGACCAAGAGGTATCTATTATCTATTCCATCAAATTCACCCAGGAATTTCAACCATGCCTCATCCAGTTTTTTATTAATAACTGGGCCACATAATTGCAGAGGAGCAAGCCCAGATTTGATAGAATCCATTCAGCCATACAAATTCAGTAATAAAATCACCATGCCATTATGTATAAATGGAAATCTTAGTAGTTCAACAGCAAGAATTAAATGAAACAAAAGAAAACAATTCTGCTTTGCTTTGGAGAAACAACAAGAGACCTAGGAAAGACATGCTTGCCCGACCATCTGTTTTTATATGGGATCATGGTGAGTGTGTCATGCTTGCAAGTTAATTATATCTTTAACTCCATGACAATTTTCCTTGTCATTTTTTAATCCTGTAACTGCTCCCTTCCCTCTTGTCACCTTTTATTCTTTTTCGACTTCAAACAAAGGACATGGCATGCTAATTTCCGAATATCTTACTTCTATTTTGCATTCTGAAAGTAGATTCATTGAGTCACAGATATAAGACACAACAAAATTAATCAAACCACGTGCATAGCTCTTATTCACAACATGGAGAAGCATTGACCGTAAAGTACAAGATTTATGCAGTGTAAATTCAGTTGTACACTATATGGTCTTGCAAAAAGCCCACGTTAGGATGGAAAAGATATTGTTGCAATTAGCCTGACAATAGAAATATCCACATAAAGGTTTCTCAAGTTGTTGTTTTTACAACAATTATTGATTCATCATATATACGACATGTAACAATAAGCTTACATCCACACCTTAATTCAAAGAATACAAAGGCTGCTAGTACACAACAGGCAATCAGGCTAACAGATATATAACAGTAATTAAAGAATTCCCACATCCTCCATGATTTGCAACTTTAGAGTGTTAATAATCTGGTTTTACTAACTTCAAATTTCCTATACCTTAAAGTGCTAATGGGTGGCAAATTTTGCAATACAAAATATTTCAGATAATTGCTATCAAATGTATTGATCCCAAACGCATATGTTCAAGATAGAAAAAAAATTGCTTTATGATGGGTATTTCAACATTATTCCAAGAAAATACAAGGATTATACTCCTGGAATCCAAGAATCCCAAATTGAAAACTTGGTAAAGCTTGAGAATGAGTTACAATGTCCAAGACGATAAAACATATCATCTAAAAAATTGGCACACTTGGATAGGCCTTCTAATGATTAAATTAAAAACTTTCTATCTGCTTGAGCTTTGCCTTTTGTCATTCCATATAATGGTATCAGAAGAGTATGCTCTTGACCTTTGGGAATCTCTCTGGTGGCCCTTTTGTTGCCTGTTGCATGTGGGTTATCTTTCCCAGGATATGGCTTTGAGCAATAGGCTTGACATTTGTTACTCAGCACTATCACTGTATATCAAATTTGCAGCTGTTATACCCATGTTCCTGTAGTGGCCATGTGGATCTCTGTTAGTATTTTGGCCATAACTACTAATTGCCAGCTCTAATTTTAGTTTTCTTTTTGTGACGGAAAACTGAGAAGGAAATCTATACAAGAAGGTATGATATGAGGGGCTTCTCCAATTCCTAGAAGAAGAAAGTTAAACTAAAATCAAGCGAGTGACAAGCAATTGGCAAAATTTTGGAGCCAAGCTTGCTGCCATAATTTTGCCCATTTGAAGGGTTGGTAAATCCGTATTGAATTTTAAAAAATTATCAGAACCTTAGAATTCTCTTTTGCAAAAGGGTTTCCCTAAACAATATTTTAAGGAAATGAAATAAAATGGGCAGTGTATTTTTTAAGTGTTTTCTAAATGTGTATTTAGGGGGATTTCTTGATTTCCTTTTTCAAAGTGGGCTTCTAATTATATGAATAGGATCATATATTTTAAGAAGCTATTCTTATGTGTCCGTAAGAGGGGGAAAAGCATCTCCATTGGCTTGGAGTTTAGTTCATTACTATGCCTCCAATAAAGGCTTCAGGGAAAGACACTTAAGCAAGGGATCCATGTGGCAGGAATCCTAAAAAATTTCAGCGGATACCCACCTAGAAATTTTAGGAACTTTTAACATAAAAGTGGTGCTATGCTTTAAAATCTCTCCAGAAAAGAGATCCTCAGGAACAGGGATTCTAAAATTTCTGCTAACAAAAATGTGGTCCCATGCTTCAATATCTCCGGACAAGTGATCCTCAAGAACAGGGCCGGACAAGCAAGTGACATGGGAGTGCTTCAGGCCACCAAAAAAATCTCTCTGGATGAAGTTTTCCTGTATCCCCCCCCCCTCCTCTCCACTACCTGCTGAACATTCCCTAGCTAAAAACGCAAGTGTTCCGCTTTTCCAGGACAAGATTCTGATTTTTCCTGTACTGGTGCCTTTCTTTTTGCATGGAGCCAGATGCTTCATGGATTTAGATCATGTAGCAGGACTTATGGGACCCCTGCCTTAGTCTCTTGTTGACCAAGTCACAAATTTAGCCCATATTCTTGAGCTTATATCTGACAAAGTTAAAAATATTCATTCTCTTCAAATTCTACAAATACTAAATGTGAAGTCCAACCATATGATGGTTATCGCAATCGAGAATTCTTGATAATTGGATCTTGGATATGGAAGATTGGTTTGATTCTAATCACTTGTAATATTCTGAAAGATTTACTCTTGACAAGGTGAAGTTCACTACAGTTGCCAAAGTATTAGTAACTGGAAAAGAAAAGAATCTGACACCTATTACTACACAGAATTAGTTTATTGAAATGTTGCAAGATACTTTTTATCCAGAAACAGCATCTATATTCTTATCAACTTATATCCTCATCAGTAAAACAGGAAATACATGGGCAGCGCAATGTAGCTTTACTTATTTTCAAAGTAACAAGAAGGCAGAACATTATAGTTGTAAAGTCAAAGTCTTGCTTGGATAAGTTCAAAACCAAATTTCCAACTGTGAAAAACTTTATAGCAAAAAAATATATATATTGATAAAGAAAATGAATTGTGTAGAAAGGAGATAAAATCAAAATTAAAAAAAAAAACAATAATGTAAAACAAAATGAAATTTAAGGTGATTCAACCAACATAAAAATAGAAGTCATCACGTTACAAGTTATTTATGAAAAATCATCATCATTAATAGATTCATTTACTTACTGAGCAGCATTAGTACAAAATTAAATAACCTGAGTCAAGGAGTGCAGCAATAAGTAGTAGCATCCAAACTCATGTTATTAAAGTTGACAATTCTCAATGGTACAACATGTGACAAAACAATAAATACTGCACCTGTCTTTTATCGATGCTACAATTTTCACCTCTCAACCGATCTTCTGAAATCTCCAGCCAGAGTATCCTGATCAGAGCATTTTCAATGGAACAGAACCTTTAACAAATCCATTTAAATCAATCTGGGGAATTATCATTACAACAGTAAAGAAAAGCTACAAAATCAAATATGTGTAACATTTGACATACCCCAAAAATAACTTCTCTTGAAAGATTTTGTAGCTTACAAAATCTTCTGCAGTTTTTCATTTTGTGGTTAGGTTTCTGGATATTAGTGCATAGTACCAAGCTATGGGTGTGAGACTCAAATTGGTCTTCATACTTTTACTGCCCAAACTGTGTACTGGTCTCCAGCTCAAATTTCAACTGAGATAAACTGAAAAAATATCACTGAAAATCAAACTGCACATCAACATGCATAAACTTTCTCATAAGATTCACAATTGAAGAGGTGAACTTTGCCAAAGTCGCACATTCATCCCGAGTTTTTGTCTCAGAGACATATCCATGGATTATAAGCCGTTTGAGACTCGGGCATCTTTCAAGCAAACCTCCTATCCATTGGGCAAACAAGTCATTGATTACAGCTGATCCCAACTTCAGCGTGACCACATTTTCCAGCAATGTTGATCCTCTTAAAACATGCTGAAGCAATCCATCTCTTAGATCATAGCTCAAAGAGAGGTGGTTTAGTTTAGGAAAACATACTGCTATGGTCTCTAAATCCATTACTTCATCCTCTGCATCAAATACTATGCCCCATAGACGCAATTTTCGCAGTTTAGTTGCTCTTGATATCATCTGGTAAAATTTTGGCCACATGATTGTGAAATCACTTACATCCACTACCTCTAAGAGATCAGTGGTCTCCCCAATATCAAGATGAATTATACTTACATCATCCATTTGAATTTGTTTCAGGTTTCCCTTACATACAAGCTCAAAAAGCTCAACTGTTGAATCTTTTAAGTGTAGGCTCTCTAGATTATCAGCTTCCACAACAAATTTGTCCAAGCTTATTTCTTCCACATATAGATTTTTTAAAGTTGGACTGGTCAGCTCCATCACAGCTTGAGAATCGGACATGGCAATCTCGGGGTTTACAAGTCTAAAAGTTTCAAGCTTTGGGCATGCAGTCAACAAAAGGCTCAAATCCAATGCAGAAATGTTGACATTGTGAAGGGCAAGACATCTCAAACATGGAAACCGTTGGTAGCTTGGATCTACACCATTTATTGAAGTATAGCCCAAAACCAAAATTTCCAACTTTTGCCTGCCACATTTCTCAAAGATGTTCACATTGGGAGTTGTATGCATCATGTACACAAGAAACCTTAAAGATTCTCTTGTGTACATCAGCCAAGCAATGACTGAAGCAGCTGAAAATTCATCAGCCTCACCCATGCAAATTTGTAGGTCTTGCAGAGCTGTTGTCTGAAAAATTGTTTGGGTAATAAGAATTTCCAACCTGCTAGTGCTAAGTTCACGGTACATAGGCCAGTCAGCAGTGTCGAATGAAAGCGTGCGTAAATGCTTTCTTGTTGCTTCTCTCCATTTTCTGCAAGTTGCAGAAGCTATCATAACATCCCTAGCAGCAGCAAGCCGAGAGAGTATGTTCCCTATAACTTCAACAGGAAGGGTGTCCATAGTTTTTCTCTACAGTCACATTACCCTGCAAAGATCAATAAAATGAAATTGCTATTAAAGTTTGCAAATGACTTCAACAGGAAGGGATTCCTTAGTTCCCTCTAAGCTCCCATCGCACTGTCAAAAACTGAAATGAAATAAAAGCACTACTGTTCACAAATGACCAAAATAGGTCAATGAATCTGGGGACAACAGTCAGCAGAAACAATCAAATGGCAAAAGTTCCACTGGTTAAACACGACCGCTTTCACGGCAAAGGCCAGGATTCAAATCTTGGCAGGTGATATATGTGTAATCGCCAAAATGTTGATTTAATATCACAGCCATGATGTAACATGGATGGGACCATTTCAATCTCAAATAAATAATTAAAAAAAAAAAACAGTCAGCCGAGGCAAGCTCTACAAGGTCAAAAGAAGAAAACCTGGAAAATATAATAAACAGACCTCTGCAACCTTAAAATGTCAATAAAGCTTGAGAACCCACTTCAACATAAAGATTACAAATGACAGAAACTCCTAATAGATATGGATTTCTGCACCTCGATTTTCATAGGCAACCCTAGAAAGTAGAAAAATTTGCCCCCAAATACTTTTTAAAGAAATCACCCATTAGGAGCTCAACTGATTAAATACTTCAATGTTCATGGACAAGACCTATGTTTAAAACTATACATACATAATTGACAAAATTATTTATAATCAATCCCATATAAATTTATTTAAAAAGAAAAAAGCCATCACAGGTAACATAATCTCCAATGTACCTAATAGAACTTCATTTTAATCCCATTTAACCAATTTAAAAAATAAAAACACCACCCATCACACATACCATAATCTGCCATGTACCCTAATAGAACTTCAACAACCGTTTCAACAGAAAGGATACAATATCAAAGAAATCTCAAATGGGAATGGATTTCTGCACATCTATTTTCATGAGCAATCCTAGTTGGAAAAAAAATGCACCCACACACTCTATACACATACCACTCATCACAGATATCAAAATCTCCAATGGATTTCCACAGCTACATTTGTATAAATTTGAGAGAATGCAAACACCCAAATCTAAGGAAAAGAACAATTCATCAAAATCGCAAAAACAGAACTTCTCTCCAGTGTTGACCAACCCAGATCAAATGGGCAACCTTTTTTTAAGTCTACCATAAACATTACAGAGATCTACAGCTTTTATACCCAAATTTAACAAATAAATGTTTTCAAATGGGTATTGCTCAGATCATCAAATCATCGACAAAACCATCCAAATTTCTCGACATCTAACCCAACAATTTAGGAAAAAAAAAAAAAATCTAGACAAGATTTTACCTCAATGGCAAGCATTAATTCCTACAAAAATGAACTCATCCGATGGATTCTAAGCTCTGGAGCATTGAACAATTTGAATTCTCCAAGGATCGAGAGAAAAAAATTCAGCGTTCATCTCTGCAACTCCTGTGAGAGGAAAACTAACCAAAAATTCCATAGATTCTGATCAAATGGGAGAAGAAATAATTTTTAATTAAACTGAAACTAAAGGAATGACTCCCTTAATGGGTCCCAAATAATTTTCTTTCTATATTTTTAAATTGCATTTGGTATAGATGGCATCATGGGAATCTTGAAGGCACCCACATTCCCTAGGCCTTTATTTGACTGTTTCTTTGATCCTTGTAGGCAAAGAGGAAACTATGATGACACACATTTCTCTAGTTTTACTCTTATTTTGATCCTTGCAGCCTGTTAATCAAAGTCTACAAGAATATCTTCATTTATCATCTTGGCAATCAAACTCTTTGAATAGGAAAATAATAGGATTGTACCCTGTAAATATTATTATTATTTTATTTTTTATTTAAAATTTAATTTTTATCAATTCCAACCAACCTAAATATAAAAACTAGTTTTAAAATTTTATAATTAATTAATATTTTTAAAATTTTATTTGCTAAAATTATAAGCACAATACCATGATTTCTATATCATAGTAATGACTAACCATATTGTAAATTGTAACATCAAACCATCGTATGATTTGGTTTTAATATTTTTTATTAAAAATAAAAAATAAATAAATACATATAAAAGTAAAGTTCCGAAAAATTAGAAAAATCAAATTTAAAAAGTAATTAAATATATAATAATTGTTTTTTAAATTATGTAAAAATGTTTTTTCCTTGTTATTTATTATATAATTTTTTTTTTATTACAATTTTTTTCTTCTTTATTACATTTTGTTTTAACTTAAACCATTTACATATTAGTTTTTTATAATTGGTTATATAGAATTGAAACAAGTCTTATTCAATTTGCACGTCTTCTTTTTTATTACAATTTTTTCCTTCTTCTTCCTTATTACATATTGTTTTAACTCAAACCATTTAAAAATTAGTTTTTTTTAATTGGTTATATGGAATTGAGACAAGCCTTACCTAATTATGCATATATTGCTTAGCAATTTTTGAACCTAGATCTCCTCCATAAAAATTGAAGAATATAACTAGTTGAGCTAATGTCATTTGATTAAGATGTTAAAGTTCACTCATAAGATCTCAACCTTCATTTATTTTTTAATTGATATATGGGATTTTTTTTATTATTATTGAGAAATACTTCTTATATGCATCTGCCATGGGGATTGAACCCGGGTCACATCATCGATAATGCAAGTGGCGTCCTTGTCGGTAGACCACATCACGCGGATAATTGATATATGGGATTTAACTAGGCCTCACTCAATTATAAATATATTGTTTAACAAGTTTTGAATCTGGATCTCCTCCTTAAAAGTTGAGAAATATAACTAATTGAGCTAATGTCATTTGATGAAATTGTTATGGTCACCCATAACATTTGAACCTTAGTTTAAGTTGTGAAACTCTTCACTCTCGACCAATTACTCTAAATATCATTGGTAATCACATTTAGATTGTTAGCTTTTGGAGCCTTAAACTTAAAAAAAATGCTTTCACAATTATTGAAATAAGCATGCAATATTATAACTATGATAAAGGAAACTTAACATGCATGAAAATATGATAGAAGAATTCATACAATGCTCTAGAAATGCTCATATAAGAAAGCCAACGAAAATTACAATGCTCGTCTCATGGAGTTTATAACTACTCCATATTAACAAAATGGAGTTACATTGTGCCTACTACTACTCTAACCTATGCACACTACAAAATCCTCTCACAAACACTCAAAATGAGGCCTTTATATAGAAAGATAGATTTCTTGCCTCTTACTCAACCCTAAGACTCATGTACATGTAAACTACATGCACATTTATATCATTGCGCATTCTAACACTTGTGCATTTATTAAATTACTCAAATAAACTATTTATCTCCTATTATAATTCTAATGTAAATATATACCCATGAAGGTACATTAGTAAAGAACCAAATGATGTAATATATTCCAACATAGATTAATTGTAACATATTAATTTGATTGTATATTAAAATACTATATTCTAAGATATTTTGAATGGTTACATCTTTGGTGAAATTATCGTTTTCTATCTATATATATTTTTCATACTAAATATCTCTAAACCACTTTATTCTCTTTCCAATAGATGGTGTGTTCTTTATCATCCTTCTCCCTTTGCCTATTTATAATTAGGGTGCATGAATGCTTTGGTGATAAACAAAGGCTCTTTTTTTTCGATAAAAAATTATTAATAAATTAATTTAGTCACAAATCAGATTACATCTCTTTCCTTTCTAGGATTGAAGGCTTTTAAACCAAGTTTTAACAAAGGATGTGGGACTATTCTTTCTCACATCTTATCTGCTATAGCTATCTATGTAAAAAAGAGTAACCATGTAAAGCAAGGATATATAATTCTAGATACAACAAGCCTTACTATCATCAATGGTAAGAAAGGAAAAAAGAAGTTCCCTAATATGTTGAGGCCACTATGTGGAAGTATATCCACAACAAGTGAGGTTTCCTTGATCAAGAGCCCAATTAGCCATCACATTTGCCACCCTGTTCTAATCTCTAAAGATGTGTATGAACTCCACTGTCTCAAGATATTGTTGGATCATTTGTTTCTGCTCAAGTATTCTATGTATTATCTATTTTATATTATTTTGCTTGTTTGGTCCTTTTAAGTGGTTAATCATAATTTGGGAGTTTGGTTTCACCTGAATTTTCCTCCACCCCACCTTCAAATCCTCTTGTAATCCCCTTAAGATGGAATATCCCTCTACTAGGTTATTGGATAAGATACATAGTTTTTTACAAAGATAAAAGTAGGGGCATCATTTGAGAGGCAACCTATTCCTCCCATACTCACTCTTCCTAGATTTCCTCTTAAGGCTCCATCTGTATTAATTTTACCCAGTCCCTTTGGAGAAGGTTTCCAATTCCTAGTTTTGATTACTTGTACGTGATTTGGGGTTACCTTTTTTTATGTGACCATTGTTGGAGACACTTGTAATCTAGATATTATCTGAATCCACTTTTGGTTAGGATTTTGGATCTCTTTTAATAGGTGTTGCATTGATTCCCTCATATTGGCTATGATACTTTGTCAAATAAAGTGGTTATCTTTGTACTCCTACTTGAAGATATGATTATTTCTCTCCTTCCACAAATTCCATAGAAGGAGAGTCATCCCCACCCAAAAAAATCATTGAGTGGGTTGGTCCATTTTCTCTCGTTTAGGCCACTCCCTCTAAAGTTATTCTATAGAAAACATCTTAGACCAGTGAATGCTTGAAAGAGCTTCCATCTATTTCCACATTTTGATTATGATAGGGCATTCCATGAAAAGGTGAGAGATTGTTTCCTCATTCTCCCAAAACATCTCACATCTGAAAGCCCCATACTATTTTCATCAATTGTTCCCTGGCAACACCCTTTATGAATAAGAAGCCAAATGAAGTATGTCACTTTAGACCAAAGGTTTTGTGCCCACAACTATGTGAATATATCACTTAACAAGCTCGAGGTATTATAGCAAAGGGTTAAGTATCTAGAAGTAATTGTATATTCACTCTGATTTTTCCTGCCCTATCCAAGAGTATCCTCTTGAGACCATGAGAGTGATCTCGATTAGATGGTCCTGTAGATTTTATTTATATGATCCATAGGAACTTTTATTAGCCACTCCCCTATTAGGATTCATTGCCTTCCTACCTCCCAGCTACTGCTTTGAAGCTTATAATATTTGTCTACCTTAACCCAATTGTTTCTATGTAGATTCTCCATCAATAGTCTCCAAGTTAAGAATTGAGTTATTAGAGGAGGATGACCATCCCATGAATCTATCCAAAACATTAGCCTTCTATTTATTATGGGTAATCCAAATTAAAATTTTCTTGATCATATCCTCTCCTATTTTGAGTCCCCTTAATATGGAAGATCCTCTGTTGGAAAGCAAAATATGGATAAGCTTTGTTAAGGTTTTATTCTCTATATGTTTGGCCCTCAAAATTTGAGTCCATAATTCCTCAGGTTATTTAAGCAATCTCCAACATAGCTTAGTTGCCAGTACCTTGTTATTCTTGATAACTAAACTGATTCCTAGTCCTCCCTCCTTTTTCTATAGGTATAAAGTATCTCATTTCACTAGTGCCCAGTTTCATTCTTCCTTGACTCCACTCCAAAGGAATCTATAGCTTATTTGATCCGATAATTTAAAAATTACCTTAGGTATGGCTAGCATTGAGGAGACATAAATGGGTATGGCATTACAAATTGCTTTTATTAGGATCTTCCAACCTCCTGTAGAAAGCCACCTATTAGTCCATTATTCCAATTTGACTTTCACTCTCTCTAATAGCCAAGTCCAATCCTCCTTTTTTTGCCTTCCAATTGTAAGTGGATTTCCTAGGTAGGTTATTGGAAGAGTTATCTTCTTGTATCTCAATTTATCCAACAACATCTCCTCCCTAGGTTAGGAATGGAAAAATATGACTTTGGATGTTTCTTCTTTTATAAGTTATCTAGTCGCTTTTGTAAACTATCCTTGAATCATTTTAAATTTGGAGGCCTCCCTTGTTGTTGTTTTCCCTACTAATGTAGTGTCATCAATAAATTATAGTTGAATAACTGGTTTAGCTCTTATGTATTGGTCAAATGACACAAATAAAAAGAAATATTGATGGTTATTCAATAGTTGAGTGCAATAGACTTGAGGCTAGTGGTGGGGAGTGAAGTAAGGAGTTTCATGTAATATGTCTTGGTTTTAATTTTATTGGGTGACACCTTGTTAAACCTTGAGGACACTTAGAATGAGGGGTTAAACTTATGGCCAATTTTACTCATATTATTCATATAGACCCACCCTCATGTTCCTTATAAGCTTTGTCCAAACATTTTACTTTTAACCATTCTCCTCTATGATATCCACTCCATGCTTTCAGAGCAAAAAGTAACAGTTTACTAACACAAAAAAAAAGTAGAGTGCCTAAAGGTCCTTAAAGGTTGTGTTTATTTGAAATTTATTTTATATTACATAGTTAATAATATTGTTTAGGTGTGTACACATGATTTTGAGTTCACATCAGGGATGATTATCTATATCATATGGTTAGATACACATCCCACACTAGTGGTACATTGAATGACACATTAACTACATTAATAAGATATGAGTGCATTATGGTAATGGAAAAGTACTTTCTCCTAATAGGTATATCAATGTATTTTTATCTTTATAACCCCCACACCTCACACCCTCACATCCTCATACTCATGCACCCCACACCTCACACCCTCAAATCCTCCTATTCGTACACCCTAATTTTAAATATTTCCATGAATGCTTTAAACTTACTTGTATAGTTTAACAAATGTGTACCCTTTAAACCTTAGTATGTAATAATTGAACATCCTAAAAATTGAATGATTTATAAGAATGATAAAACCTTTTCATTTAGAAATAGGTTAGACATAAATGAATAAAAACTAGTGATGGACCTCTATGTAGATTCAAGACCATGATTTATTAGAGATGGTTATGTTATAGTAGGATGAAGCAAATTTTATCGCATTATGTGTGTACATGTTTGTTTAAAAGATGAATTATCTAAATAGGAAAATGAAGATTTAGAATGTTAAAATATTTTGCCAACATATTTAAAACAAAGTAGGAAATTAAATCCAAGCTCAAGAAGTTACAATACATAGTAGAAATAAGAAAGAGTTGTAAGTTTACTGCAGTGATAAGGGCTTTGACCTCTCTTTGGAGGTTTAAGGTTCAAACACCACTTAGTACAAGGGGACTGGTACCCCTCATAAAAACCCGTGTAAACTTAAATTTTTGAGCTATAAGCTTATTGCGGTGGTAAGGGCTTTGGCCTCTCTTTGAGAGGTCCAAGGTTCAAACCCCGCTCAGTATGAGGGGATCATAACCCCTCATAAAAATTTGTGTAAACTCATTGAAAAATACGTAGTAGAAATAAATAGAATGGACCAAGATACTTATATTTAAGAAAAATTATTACTTTTTATTATCACAATGTATTGAAAAGTATTTATATTAGTCACAAAAATCTAAGGAGAAAATGCTTAAATAAGGGGATACAAATACGAAAAAAAATTCATACTACACCCAACAAAAAATTGTTTTTTTATCTAATAAAAATATATTTCAACTCCAAATGGAAGAAATGTTGAGGAAGAAAAAGAATATAATAGGAAGAAAGCAATTAAATTAAAAAAAAAAAAAACTCTATCAAAAGTTAGAAAAAATAAGGAGGCTTAATGTAAGATTTTACAAATGTTCCATCAATTATTACATAAGGATAGAATAAAATCTTAATGAGTAAGATAATTATGGAGGAGCTATAGGAGGCAATTTTATCTTTCCACTCTAATAAAATATGTAAGCCCGTATGGATTTCCTTTAATTTTCTTTCAAAATTGTTGGGATTTTTTTTTTTGGAAGCCAACCAAAGTACAATGGGTGGCACAACTGGGGGACACACTCCTCAGGGGCACAACGGGGCCCTCCCTCCCTGTGATTTGAACTTGGGTAGTTTAGATAATAGCCAAACAACATACCATTAGGGTGTCCCCTACGAGACACTTTTGGGATTTGTTGAAGAATGATATGTTGGTTATAGTTGAAGAGGTCAATAATAATAAGGCTATAATAAGTGATATTAATATCATTTTATTGTATTTTATTGCAATAAAGACAAGACAAAATAACTTTATAACTTTTTTCCAAAAAGTGTATGTAGTGTAATTCATAATACAATTTCAAAATTATGACAAATAGACCAAAAAGTGTTCTAGTTTGTGTTATCTTAGGAAAAAAAATGTTGTTTTATTCATGTCAAACAAACTCTTTATGGAATAATAATTGGGCAAGATGCCATACATTCTCTTGATCTATGAAAAAGGGCACCCTTACAAAAATAGATATGGGCAAAGCATATGAAAAGGTTTTCTAGAGTTTACTATATGGTATTCTCAAACAAGTTGTTTTTCATCAAGGTTAATGTGAACATATTAGATGTTGTTATAGTGCTCTAAAATATTTATTTTGATCAATGGATACCTTGCTAGATACTTTGAATTATTCCATGAAATCTGTTAGGGTAACCCATTTGTAGATGCGGGAAAAAATGTTTCATTGGTTTTCCTCTTAAAGTCTAATTTAATGTCAAGTGTTGAAAAGGATTGAAAATCCAACTAATGTTTCTATTATTTACAACTCAATTTATAGGCTCTAAAGGCCCAAAATACATAACCAAACGCACCAAATCATGGATTTGATCCAATATGCTTAACCATAAGCTATAATAGTGCAAGGGAGAATGCACGTAACTTCTAAGCTAAGAAAGAAAGGAAAGATGCTAACTAGAAGATCCTTTTAGCTATCTTGAAGTACACACTTCCTAACTAACACTCCTAAGTGACAACTAGAAGACAACTAGTGCCCACAAGTGTATGTGAGAAAGAGACTCACTTACAATATTAATTTGCAAGAAATAAACTATGCAAACCTAGCTAGGAACTACTAGAGGGGTCATATGAGTGATCAAACATCAATCCTCATCAAGTGTGCGCAGGGGAGATTCTTTGAAATCTATGCTTCTCCACTTGAGGGTCTTTTTCCAAAGGAGACCTTGAGAATATGAAAATTATCAACACAACTGGACTCCTACTCAATGTTTTTTTTTCACGACTTGTAGAAGTTGATGTTATGCTCATTTGATCGGTGTTTTATGGGTTTATTCAAATAAAACACCTAAGGTTTTGGATCGCTATCTATATCAACTCTTTTTCAAGCCTTAACGATTATTTAAGACCTAAAAGTCAATGATCATATAAATGCAATGCTAAGTCTTTTATCACACAAATGCAAGAATATAAGAGCTATCCTATATGCTTTTCAAGTTTGAATGAGTTAACTAGGAGATTTTGGTATTTCAAGGTAAAACAAGAGGAGATGCAAAAAGACAAGTTAGCCTAAATGCAACTAAATGATTTTTTATTCTTTGCCTATGAACTTGAAAATGATCAAGAAGCTAGGATTTAGTCTAAGGTTCCTTAATTGACTAATTTAGGTGTGTTTTGTAAAGAAATTGAGATGTTTTGTAAAGTGATTGGAATATTTTGTAAGCAATTAGGGTTTCTACCTAGAATTCCTTAATTCCCCAAATTAAATGTGATTTTAAGACACAAAATAGTAGAATATGGAAGGAAAACATCGAGAAATGGGAATGCATGGCTAGGGAAGCGCCAAGTGGTAAAATCACCTCTTTTGGAGCCTTTTTATCAAATTCACCACTAGGACTGATGATTTTGATATCTACACAAAAAGACCAAAAAACTAGGGTTTTATACTTTGGGGGATCTCTCTAAGGGTTGGATAGGGTAGAAAACTTGTCTAAAAAGTTGATTAGACCCTCTATTGATGAAAAATTTGAGTATGCTTGCCTATTGGAGTGGATAATTGATAAATTACCAAATTCACCACTGGTTTTTGCCAAATTCACCACTAGTGAATTTGGTTAGTGGTGAATTTTGTTCTGAGTGTTTTCTGGTTTCCAAATTCGCCATTGACTGTGCAGGGTGACGAATTTGGTAAGAAAACAAAATGATGAAGGTTTTAAGAGTTATTTTGGGCAGATTTCGATAGAGTTTTAGGCTAAAACTACAGGGGAATGATCCTAATAATGTCTTCTATTGTTCTGAGTGCAAAAGAGATAGAGAATGCTATAAAATATCTACCATTTTATATTCTAAATAGATTCTTTGTTGAAGGGGTAGAGGAGGACACTTCAATGGTTGTTTTGAACAACCAAGGAATGTGAAACAAAGATCTAGGAGTGTAAGAGTGTTCGAAATATAGCAAGGTAACTTATCTATATCCTAATATTTACAATGTTTGTGAAATTGATGAAAATATTAGTACAAAGTACCTAAAACTATGAAAAATATGCTATGAAATGTATTTTTTAATAATTGGAAATAAAATACATGCAAATTGAGGATTGTAAGGGAAGCTATTAGTAGGTTGATAAGGTAATGAAGATATTATATTCAACACTAAATGGCAGCTTAGTGATGAAATGAGATGCTTAAAATGCTTTGAAATACTAAGAAAACAAAACTATGTATGTATGAAATGAAGAGAACTAGCATGCTAAATACTTAACATATGAAAGTATGAAAGCATGGAGGTGAAAGAAACTGATTAGTATGCTTGTAATGGAGATAAAAATGCTGCAAATAAAAAGAACAAGTATTTAAATGTTATGGAAGCAAAATACATGATATAACCCTACAAAATAGAGAGGTTAGGGGTCAAGATGAATATGGCAAGTAAGAGGACTCATCTAAACCTATAAAAATGATGTTAGATGCACAAAGAAGGCTTGTAAACCCTTGAAATCAGACCTGCAAATGATATTGTTAAAACCTACAACACAAGGGTAAGTTTCAAACAAGATGAAAGTAGACAATGCAAGAGAAAGTATGCAAGTAAATGAAGTTAGCAATCTAGCAAAGCTATGTTAGAGAGCTAAAATGAAAGGAAAACAAGTAAAATAAGGAGATAACTATGCTAAGGATGATATCACCTAGCAATGGCCTCTCCCTTGCACCAAGAAGATCTCCTTGCCACCAAGCCCTCTTGCCTTGCTTGAATCTCCTTCACAAATGCTTGCAAAATGGATGAGGAATGCTTGAAAATTATTGCTAATGAAGAATGCTATGGAAGAAGAACTTAGAAGGAGAATGCTAGAAATCTTATTATATTATAAATACAGTGAAATTTCATGCCAAATACCTACCCAAGGGGCTCTTTAAATAGGATTTGGAAGGAGAATTGGGGGGAAAGTTGGATAAGATCAAATTGAAATCTATGAATCTGGTGCATTGCTAGGGCATGTGGGATCAATGGCAGAGGATAGAGGAAGGTAATCTATGTGCTCCTAGTTTGTGCCAAATATTCTGAGTCATTTGGCCAAATTCGCCATTGTCAACCAAATTCACCACTGGAGAATTTGGTGATCCAAGTGGTAAATTTTGTTAGGAGGAAAATATGATTTTTTAAATATTAAAATTTACATTTTTGCCAAATTTACCACTAGCCAAATTCACCACTAACAAATTTAGTCGGTGGAAAATTTGATTCTAGGTTGATTTTGACTGTTTAAAATTTGATTTTGCAGTTTTACCAAATTTGCCACTCATGTTGCCAAATTCACCACTAGCAAATTTGGTT
Source organism: Wollemia nobilis (assembly GCA_028583015.1). Taxonomy (NCBI): domain Eukaryota; kingdom Viridiplantae; phylum Streptophyta; class Pinopsida; order Araucariales; family Araucariaceae; genus Wollemia; species Wollemia nobilis. The sequence continues at coordinate 821,870 of JAQPPZ010017258.1, forward strand.
AGGGTGGTAAATCTGGTAAATGTTGAAAATGATGTCCAAAATATTGGGGAATTGCTAGATTGAAGTTTTGTAACGTTGGCAACTAGTTTTGGGAAGTTTCTACTAGTCGGTGTGTCAAAATTGGGTGTCTACATTTTACCCCTATTTTGATGTGATGTCTATGAAATTGCATCAAAAGTCAAGTAGTGATACTCAATTTTGACCTTGTGATGTATTGATGTTGTATTGCTTTGTTGATTTGAAGAGATGATTGTGATTTCATTTATTTTGATTGCTTTTGTATCATTATGTATACATACCTCGTTTTGTGTGCCTTAATATCTGGAGAAGATCATTTTTCCCTATGTGAACAATTTTACCCCATGCCATAGTATTTTCTTTGAGCATGGTATACCTAATAGTAGATTTGGGGTAAATTCCTAAAACACGAGATAGTTGGTCGAGTTGGCGACAACAAGCAGGTGGGTTAAAAGGTGGAAGGGGAGGTAACAGCGCCCTCATTTGCACCTTACCAATTTTAGAAAGATAATGAGAGAGAAAAAATGTTCACTAAGGAGATGGCGAATAACCGAGGATGGGCGCATCACATAGATGTTGTTCAAGGGATAGTACACGTGCTAGATCAAGATCGGTAGGTACGTCTCTCAACCAGACTCAAAATTTTTGCTTTCAAGTCATTTTTTTCAATTTTTGCAAACTAGTGGCGAATTTGGCACCAATGGCGAATTTGGCTTTGGTGCCAATGGTAAATTTGGTACCAATGGTGAATTTGGCACTGGTTCCAATAGAAATTTTTTCCCTATGGCAAATTTGGCACTAGTGGCAAATTTGGTATTGGACTACAATTTTTGTTTTATAGTTTTAGGCATTGATATGTATCCAAATATAGGTATATTTGTACTTGTTGGAAAGCTCTTTTTGAGCCCTATCTGATGGTGATATTTTTGTATAATTTTGAGATGATTTGATAGGATTTTTGGCTGAGTTTTTAGATGTGGTTTTTGGTAGGCGATAAAGGTCTTGGTGAGATAAGAACATTGCCATAAGTGCTTAGAGATCATTTTGGTGAGCGAGTATAGGGTGAAGGATGTGGAAGTGTTGATAACTACTGAGCTAGATTATGTAGCGTATATACCCAAGCTAGATTTCAACTGTCCCTTGTTGACAACCCTTGAAGAGAGGTGGTACCCATATTCTAATACTTTCAGGCTACTAACGGGTGAGATGATGGTTGCATTAGAGGATGTATGGCGTATCCTCAGAGTACCTATTCAAGGTGTTCCTATTTATATAGGGACAAATGCAAATGTTGGGAAGTTATCCTTCTTAGAGAGGGGTAACTTTGAGGGGATGAAGGATGGATTGAGGATTAATGATGCTTATGTAGGAGGACACATTGATCGGTTGACCATATTTCTATCATCTATTTATGTCAAGGTTGATGATGGGTGACACTAGCAGGCACTTAATGCCATGGGGATGGGGAGAGATTAACATAGAGGTGTAGGAGATACCAATAGTAGGTGAGATGTGGATATGATGAGTACATTGTAATATGTGGTGAGATCTTGTGGATTCCTATATTTATATGGAGGTTGATGCAGATGATCTTGTAGTATTGATCCCTATGAGAGATGATGTAGTGGTGATGGTGGAGTATACTGACTAGTACGAGAGATTCAGGCCTCATCAATTGACAATGGGTCTAATACCGAAAGACTAGAGATAGGTATTTTAGGATATGCTCAATGCCTTGAGAGGGTTAGACGCGACTGTGGGAGAGAGAGGTGGTAGAGGATAGTGGTTAGAAGGATAACTAGGAGATCATCTAATACTCTCTTGGATGTACCTCCATTGATCGTAATCCTACTTTTAAGTGTCCCACCTAGTGGAGAAGGATTGAGTTCAGGTGGAATAGGGTTGGATTTTGGTTGAGCGAGGCCAAAATTTGGTGGGATGGGGCTAAACTTTGGTGGGGAGGTAGATCTTAGCAAGATCATAAAGGAAGATTCGGTGGTAGATCTAGGGGCTCTCTATCATACTTTAGAGGATGTGAGGATGTAGCTAGTGATATCTAAAGCCTTGAGTGTGGAGGAGATGAATCAAGTTAGAGACAAGATGGCCTAGATGAGGGATGCTAGCAAGGAGACCATATCTAGGCTTTAGTTGAATCTTGATCGAGTTGGGTAGGAGTGGGCTATAGACCAAGCGACCATTGCTAGACTAGGGTTCAAGCTTGAGTAGATGAGAGCTTTGATTGAGGAGAATATTTTTGGGCTCTAGTTGACTTTGGCTCAACTTGGGGAGGAGTAGGCTATGAACCAGGTGATCATTGCTGGATTGAAGTCTAAATTGAAGCACATGAGAGGAGATGGGATGAGGTTCGATCGTAGGTTAAGTAGGGTTTGGATTCTACAGTAGTGGCTATGATCATGAGGCCATTAGAGCAAGATATGTAGGGTTCTAGGGTAGTGTTACAGGATTCGAGGGCTAAGCTATAGGATTTGAGGGCTAAGCTACAAGCTTCAAGAACAAAGCTCACTAATGTTGTGGTGAGACTATAGTACACAAAGGTTCAAGATAAGAGGGAGTAGGGAAGGACCATATACTATTGATAGCTATATCATGTAGAGGTCCTAGCAGAGCGACAAGCATCATCACCTTCAAGATCACGATCGAGGGTCGCTTCGATGAGTGACACCTCTTGGAGATCTATTAGCTTCCAATCACCCCCTCCTCCTCCACAAAGAGTTGATTGGGGAGAGGTTGGTTCTACTTGTTAGGCATGTTATTCTAGAGTGAGTGTATCAATTTTTTGGATGTGGTACACTCTCCTTTCATGAGTTGAGTGTATCCTTTTGTTTTTTCTTTGTGATACACCTCCTCCAATGACATGTATGATATGAGGTATTATATATATATATGATGATGATACTTATGTTTTGAGTTTGATATGATGTTTTGACTCTTTGTGGTTTGATTATGTGATGTAAAAATGTGTATGATGTTTTTATGTATTGATGTGTTGAGATTATATGATGTATTTGACTAAGTGATTGTAGTCTTGATTGATTGCTTAGCGATGGTTTTATAAAACCATGATGATGATCAAATGCTAAGGGAGGGTAGTTACCCTATTGAGATATGTATCTGTATGATTCAAATGTATGCTATGAGTGATGGTCTTGAAACCTGATATAGGAGAATGCTCATGTATTTTGGGATACTCTATCCCTTGTGTATTTTCATAAGAGGAAACATCATATCATCATGTTTAAATGATGGCCTATAAAGCCATGTAAAAGACACACATTTAGGACATGATGAGGTACCTACCATATGTACATGGTATATAAGGTACCTACTTTATTCTCATAAATGTTTAAGTGTTGCTCTTTGCAAGTACTTAACTACGTAGATGAGGTACCTATAATATGCTCATGATATATGTATTTGATTTTGCCTCATCAATGTTTAAGTGTTGCTCTATACAAAAACTTAACTACGTAGATGAGGTACCTATTTTCTTCTCATCAATGTTTAAGTGTTGCTCTCTACAAGCACTTAACTGCATAGATGAGGTACCTATTTTCTTCTCATCAATGTTTAAGTGTTGCTCTTTGCAAGCACTTAACTACGTAGATGAGATAGTTTTGGTTCTTATCAGTGTTCAAGTTTTTCTCTTTACAAGCACTTGACTATGTAGATAAGGTACTTATTTGATTCTTATTAGTATTCAAGTTTTGCTCTCTATAAGCACTTGACTGCATAGATAATATAGTTTTGATTCTTATCAGTGTTCAAGTGTTGCTCTCTACAAGCACTTGACTGCGTAGATAAGATAGTTTTGGTTCTTATTAGTGTTCAAGTGTTGCTCTCTGCAAGCATTTGAATGCATTGATAAGGTACCTATTTGATTCTTATTAGTGTTCAAGTGTTGCTCTCTGTAAGCACTTAACTGTGTAGATAAAATAGTTTGACTCTTATCAGTATTCAAGTGTTTCTCTCTGTAAGCACTTGACTACATAGATAAGATTACTCGATTTTTATCAGTGTTAAGTGTTGCTCTCTACAAGCACTTGACTATGTAGATAAGATAGTTTGATTCTTATTAGTGTTTAAGTGTTACTCTCTACAAGCATTTGACTGCATAGATAAGATTATTTTATTCTTATCAATATTCAAGTGTTTCTCTCTACAAGCACTTGACTGCATAGATAATATAGTTTTGATTCTTATCAATGTTCAAGTGTTGCTTTCTACAAGCACTTTACTACATAGATAAGATTTTTTTGCATGAAGATTGAGGTGATTTGATGCTTGCAAAAAGTTTTGCAAGAAAATGTAATGATATGATTTTGTAATTGATTTCATGGTCTTTGCAAATGTTTTGCAAAGTGATGAAATGCTTTTGTAATTTATTTCGTGGTCTTTGCAAATGTTTTGCAAAGTGATGAAATACTTTTGTAATTGATTTCGTGGTCTTTGCAAATGTTTTGCAAAGTGATGAAATGCTTTTGTAGTTGATATTGCAAAATAATTTACGATAATGTCATGCAATGCTTTGATGCTTGCAAAATGTATTTGTAAAGTTTTTGGAATGATGATTGCAATGTTTTTTATGATTGCAAAATATTTTGCAATGTCATGTACTTTTTTGATGTTGTTGATAATATTTTTTAAAGAGATAGGTAATGTAATCTTTTAAGTGCTTTCAAAAGGATGATATAATATTTATAATATTTGCAACGTGATCTAGCAATTAATTTTATATTGTTCTTTTGCCCTCATATTTTAAAAGCAAGTGTTTTGGTACGATGATTTGAAATCATTGATTTTCTTAACACATGAGAAAGGGTAATAAAAGTATATAATTCTATTACCTAACACATATGCATATATTTACATGTATGTGAGGAATTGGACTTGATGCTCGTTGCCACCTTTGATGTGTTGAAATATTCAAGAATTTGTATGGTAAACAAAATCTTCCATATTGAGGGTGACACTTCATATGGATGATCTAAAAAAAGAATAAGTCCTTCTCCCTTGCCCATCATGTGTACAAAGAATTGTATATACACATAACATGGGAAATTTTTTCTTTTTTCTAGGAGGTCTATGTGATAGCATGGCCCTTGAAGGATCTTGTTTTATGAGAAATAGATAACATCTGTGCTAGCTCATAGGCAATTAGGAGGCACAGAGATTTGATAATCGACAGTTTGAAAAAGTCATAAATGATTATGGGTACATGAATTGTTGATTATCAAATCATAATATTCTCGAAGGGCCCATAGTTAGTCTAGATGTTATTATTTCATTAGAATTTTGAGAATGAATGATAGCTTGTTGTCATGCATCAAGATGGAGGAAGTTCTCTATCTATTGACTGATATTTTGTACAAAAAAATAGAGAATATCTAGCCATATTAATAAGTGATTCATTTGAGATTAAATTTTTATTGCATATTTGTATAATATACGAGTTGGAAAAAAAATCTTGTTAATCCAAAAGTTTATTAGGCAAATAGCCAATGAAGAGATCATGATTTGTGGATGTCCTATTATTGTAGAAGATCAAGCGACTACGAAGGTAACATAGATCTAGTGTCTAGTGAAGCTTGCAAATTATTGTAGGCTCACAAGTCATTGGATCCATGGAGCTTCGTAGTTCGATAGACCCACCTGAACAATAGTTCGTGAGAGATCTTAATTTTTGTTTGAGAATGCCAATGAAATGAACCAAACAAATACAAGGATAATATTGATCTAGTGCCTGGTAAGATTTCCAAATTATTGTAGATCTACAATATATTGGATCAATAGTATATTCTCATACTGCATGGCCTATCGAAGGCAATCAATGAGATTTATTAAAATGTAATAGCATGTTGATGCAATAAATTAAAAGGAATGTTATGATACCATTGATACATTGCCTAATAAGACTTTGTAAATAATTGTAAAAGTATATAAGATATTGGATCAATGAAATGTTATGATTCTTGTGATCTATCATCATGATAATGCATGGATATTTGATTTATACTTGATTGCATACTAAAGCAGTACGTCGAATTGGAAATACTACCCTTAATCATCCGTTTCCATATAAAGTTGATAAGTAATTGTTAATCCATAGGAGAATGGATGATTAAGGGATTCTTAGCTCGTGCAACTTACTGAATGAGTAAGCTAGTGATGATATATTAGGTATGATTTTGTGAACTTAGATGATAGGCCAATCAAGGAAGAAAACCCCATTCAACTAGTGACTAGTGAAATTTACAAATGATTATGAATTCACGAGATATTAGTTAAATGTAATTTCTCATCCTTGGATGATGTCGAACGAGCCACATTTAAAGAGTGTTATGAGTATATGTCATGACTTATTTGATATATTGATCTTTAAAACTCTTCTATGCAATACGTCAATCTCAAAAAATGTCTTGCAAGGTTATTGATGTATTATAGGAGAGGAAAATGTGTCCTTGAGGAGTCTATTAAATAATCGTGAGTGTTGATTGAAAAGAGGCTCTTTTGTTGAAAGATATTATAGATATGTATTTTTGATGCTATTTTTGTGAAATATTATTGATATTAGTGATGTGATTGTGTATGAAACAAATGAAAGTGGGTTATGCATATTACTTATCCCAAAGAGAGGGAGGAAGTATGATGGACGATAGAGAAGAAGGTAGAAGAGTAGATGTAATTGATTGTTGTTTATTTTTGGGTGTCCCAAGGTTGGGATAAAAGAGAGGGGAAAGACCAATTCATTAGGACCACGAATGATCGTGTCATACATCACTTAACCCAAGAGAGGGAGAAGAAGAGAAGAAATATGATAGTAGTGAAGTAGGATGTAGAAGAAAATTTGGTAGACAAGATTTTTGGACTGGGAGAGTTTACTCAACATATGGTTAGTTTAGGCAGATGCAATGCATATGTATTCATAATAAGGATTGGATTTTGCATCATAGTAAACCCTTCTGACTCTATGGTATGATCAAGCAAGTTAGGCAAACATGCAAGGGGTGTAGTGTGTATGATATTATGATGGTGTTTTTTGTGCATTCAATCAAATGAACAAGTAAATGAATTGATATCTTATGTATAGTATCATTTAAGATAAATGATGTTGATTGGTTTCTTATGTTCTTGGCCATCCAATGTGGCTAGGTGGTAAGTTGTGGATCCAAACTTGGATATGACGATGAAAGGTCCTAACCAATTAGGTTCAAACTTTCCTTTTAGGTCAACATTGATGTTAGTATTTTTTTGGTTTTCTTTGAGTATTAGGTCCCTAATTCTGAAGGATCTTGGATGCACTTTCTTATTATAGGCACGTCGTAGACTGTTGTGGTACGTTCTAAGGTTTTCTAAAGCATTGATACATTTTTCTTCTAAGAGATCTAGCTATTGTAGGCGATTTAGGTTATATTTATCTCCTACCAAAGAGTCTTGTAACAAGACTCTTAGGGAGGGTATCTCGAGTTCAAAAGGAAAAATAGCTTTTGTGCCATAAACTAAGGAATATGATGTTGCCCGTATGGGAGTACACACACTTGTGCGGTATTCCCATAGGGATGGATAGAGTTGTAAATGCCAATCTCGATCGTTTTTGTTTACTAGTTTCTTGAGGATTTTTATTAGCATTTTGTTGGAGGATACGACTTGCCAATTTCCTTATGGATAGTATGGTGTAGACAATTTTTATTGAATTTTGTATTTGGCACATATTTTGGTGACTTCCTTATTTTTAAAAGGGGTGCCATTATCAACGATTAAGGTAGAAGGTATACCTTATATGTTGATGATTTGATTCAAGATGAATTTTGATACTTGAATTCCTATTGCGATGGATAGGGGCATTTCTTCGACCCATTTAGTAAAATATTTTTCAGTAGTGATAATAAACTTGTGTCCATCTGATAATTGAAGGTTGATCTTCCTTATGATATCTAATCCCTAGGAGGAAGGTGAAGGATATGTGATCAGTTGTTACTCTTGATAAGGGGCATGAACAAGGTTGTCATGTCGTTGACACTTGTTACATTTCCTAACTTAGTTATAAGCATCCTTTTATATAGAGGGCCAATACTAACCCATAATAAGGAGTTTCTTGGCTATGACTAGTCCACTGAAATGTCCACCACATGATCCATAATGGGCTTCTTTTATGATAGCTTGGGCTTCGTTATGTTTATGCACATGAGGAGTATACCTTCAAAGGAGCATCGATATAAGATATTCTTAATGATGATGTATTTGCAATATTTTAGCCTAAATTGTCTTCATTTTTTAGAGTTGAATCCCTCGAGGAATGTTCCCTCTTTGAGGAATTTAAATGTCTTGATACCAAGGTTCTTGAGGTATAGAAATTTAAATATTATATATGTTGAGAGGTTGTAGGTATGATTCAAGCATGGAAGATTCATTAATTGATCATATTATAATAGAAGCATCTTCATCTTCCAACTCTAAGGGTATGAGAGATGCAACTATAGCCATAGCATCAACGTGATGGTTGCTAGATCGTGGTATTGCTGTAGAGGGGGAAAACTGCCCTACCATGTACAATTTCCAAAAGTTGGATCTATAAGAGAGAGAGCCTTTGGGGTGAACCACGGGGGTATGTTGTTCTCTACACTCGGTGCTAGGGGGAAGGGTTCACTAGGAATAGTTTAAGGACTCGCTCCAAGTCCTCGGTTTTTAAGAATGTTTGATGTATTCGATTCAAGACAAACATCTAGATTTGGCCTTTCTATATCTATGCTATAAAAATATAAAGGAAAATGCAGGAATATAGGATGCAAAAATACTTAACCCTAGTATGATTCTTTCTTTGAATGTTCTCTAACCTTAGGATTCCAATCAAACAACCTTTAAGCAAGGACTCAAGAAGAGATGCACAAACATAATTAACCCTAAATGCACACTATATGTTGTTTATATTTCAAATACCTAGAAATTAATTAGATATATTTCTTATAAATTAGATCTAGGGTTTACAACAAAAATATAAAGCACTCAACAAACAACCTAAATACTAATCAAAACACTTAGATTATCCGATGATTTATCCTTGCCTTTATCCCTTTATCCAATGCTATCAACAATTCATGTTCCTACAATACAACTTGATAAACACTTGAAAAATATGATTAGCATTATGGGGTCTGCTTAGTCCACTGTACAGTAGTTCTTGGAGGCATAATAGCTGACCTTTGGTAAAAAAAAGAAGAAATTGATCTTTGGAAGAAAACAAGTATATCACAATACAACAGAATAAAATGATGGAAACACAGAACATAATGTAGTATTATGATCTAAATGCAGTCTATAATGCAATGATGAAATCTAGAATAATAGTTTACCCCCAAATATGACTCAGGTGAAATTGTGCCTCGTAATAAATGATCATGATAATGCACAGTTAGAATTGCACCCCGTAGGGAGTCAGGTGCAAATTTTGCAAAGACTATATGAAAAATAAAATACAAGTATGACGACTCGATTACATCAATCAAAAAAATCCATGCAGAAGAGCGAATTCACCTGGTAGAGAGAGAGTGCATAAGCAATATAGAAGGGTTGAGACATCTTGAATGATTGATCTCTCCTTAGGGCTCCAACACAAATCCACTAAGAGTGAATAACAACAGTCAATAATCCAATGCAACATAAAACTAATCAGACTTCACACTCCAAAGTTAACTTGCTTGTGAAAAGAAGAAGAGAGATGTAAATAAATTAGCAAGTGCTTGAGAAATAATAATCATCAATCATCAATGTTCTTATTCATCCTTGTTCTCAAAGAATGAATTCAAACCCTTCTTATATAACGGATTTGAAGGAGAGACAGGCAGGAAAACCAAGGAGGGCCGATGCAAAACACACCAAACCTAAATAATTAGGGTTTTCTTAGAATAAACCCTAAAAAAGTGAAATTGTACCCCATCCAGGTCGATTGCGATTTTGCCTATGCAAAGTTGTGCCTCATCAAGGGTGAGGGTGAGCGTGATTTCACATAGAGGGACAAAAAGGACAAAAGATGGGGGGAGAAGCCTAACCCTTGTCTTAGGCAAGTCTAGGGGTCTCCTAGGAGGCTCTAGGAATATTGCCCACTAAAGTGGGTCAATTTTCCGTGTCTACATTTTACCCCCTCTTTGATGCATTTAAGGCCAAGTAAATGTGTCAAAGAAATATGTAGACCCCTATAGGCAAGAAGACAACAAGCACAAAAATAAGTGGCCAAGTTTGGGTAAAAATATGATGCAAAAGGGGTATCACAAAGGACACTCTAGAATTTTACATGTTAGGTAAGACATTATTACCATTAATACCCCTATGGCTAGGGTTGCCCCTCGAGTTTCGAAAGGAATGAAGAGTCCTTAAGAAAATCAAAAAAGACAAGGAGAGAAAGAGTGAGAAACGAAGAACAAAGTAAGAAAACAAATAGCATAGCATAGATTACTGGGTACAAAATGGATCTAATGCAACTAGCATGAAATGCAGGAAATGAGAATAGAAGAAAGGGAAAGAAAGAAGAAGGGAAGATAAGAGAAGAAGAAAAGTGATCCAAAGGTCAATTATGGAAAAAAAGAGAAGTTGATTAGAAAACCTTCACTGGAAGGTTTTATGCCCAATCGACGCTCCAAATGTGGAGTGAAAACCCACTATGGGTGTAGTACTCGCTAAGATGGACAGATGGGTAAAAAAAATGGAGCGTAATCTGCTATGGGTGATTGCTCAAATGATCAAATGATGGAGCGTAATATGTTATCGATGATTGCTTGCTAGTGACTATTGTGGGGTGATTACCCGCTAGGATGTATCTTGAGACCTACTGAAATGGTAAAGGAGCTTATCCTATAATGGGGTGTTGAGCCCACTAAGTCAAAATAAGCATAACCCGATAAAGGAATATATTATTACTGATGTGAATGATGTATTAGCAAGTACTACCTGATAGGGGTGTGTAAAAATATATATAGGTCAATCAATATGATCATAACACCAAGTGAGCATGTGCATGTGTTATAATAAAAGAGAGGAAGAAAGTGAGGAGTAAAGAAAATGTGTGTGTGTGCCCCCTGCTTGAAGTTTTAGTTATTGAAAATTCAAGAGGAAGGAAATGTACAAAGGAGAGAAGAAGGTACGTCCTTATCTAACTAAAGAAGACAAAGAAAAAATAAGAATTATGCAAAGGGCAAGGACATACCAAAAGAGGATTGCATACCTTGACTTTGAGGAGAAATGATCATTATAAAAATTTGCAAAGTCCAAGAATAGAAGAATAGAGAAGAGAAGAAAAGAGTAGAAGAAGAGGAGAAGAGAAAAGAAGAAGGGATGAAAATGCATGGGCCCTAGGTTGGGGTTTTGCTAGGCATAAAATACCTAGTGAAAAGTGCAATGCATGTGAGTTATGACCTAACTAGGTATCATCACATGCCATTATCACAAATCCTCAAGAGCTATATGAACAAGCTGTCATGAGCAAGTAAAAATGCAATTATAATAAGAAGAAATGCAAGAGAAATAGAATGTTAGGCAATCATGCAAAATATGACAAGCAGTCATGCAGTATGAGTAGGCAAAAAGATGCAATATGATCTAAGCTAAATGCAAAATGCAAACAATAAATCAAGCATGATATCTTTTTAAATGTATTATATTCATAGGTTCTGTTGAGAAGCAACACACCCCCACTGAAAAATGAGATTCCATCCTTAGAAAATTCTGAACTTCCATTTTTGCAGTAGGGACCCTCTAGATGTTTTTCAGGTTTTAAATCCAAATTTGCTTGCCTCCTTTTTAAAGTTGTGCTTTTTCTTGCATTCCAGCTGTGTTATTCCAGAATTAACTTTTTACATGCTAGAATCATTCATGCACAAAGAAAATCTTGCACCGGTACCGAGAAAATCCAGAAAACAGTTGCATAAATTCACTGAAAAATCAAACTTTCCATTTTTGGTAGTGTCGCGATATCGCGACACTTCCATTTTCGAAAATGTCGCGATATCACGACGGGTAAATAAAAATGCAGCTAAGTCGAAAAAGTGTAGCGAAATCGCGACACTTTCCATTTTTGTAAGTGTCACGATATCGCGACGTTTCCATTTTTGGAAACTGTCGCAAAATCGCTACCGACCGGAGGAGAGAGAAAGAAAGCGTACGGAGGGCGCGATTTTGCGACATGTCGCGAAATCGCGACATGTGGCAGAATCGCGGTAGGAGAGAGAAAATGCATGAAAATCGGCTAAGTGCCAGGAAGGTCGTGATTTCGTGACAGTTTTTTGGAGAGAGAAGCAAGCTGTACAGAAGGGCGCGATTTTGCGACATGTCGCGAAATCGCGACATGTCGCATTTTCACGACAGGAGAGAGAAAGTGGGCTGCAGAATGAAAAATCGGCTAAGTCGCAAACATGTTCCAAAATCACGGTCAACGCGGTCAACGCATGTAGGTAAGGGAACTGTCGCGATATCGCGACGTGTTCTAGAATCGCGACTGAAAATCAAGAAGTTGTACGGAGGCCAGGAAGGTCGCGATTTCGCGACATGTCACGAAATCGCGACATGTCACGTTTTTGCGGCCGACGAGGGAAGAAGTTGTCGATGCGCTGGCAGGGTCACGATTTCGCGACATGTCGCAAAATCGTGACATGTCGCAGAATCGTGATAGGAGAGAGAAAGTCATAAGTTGACCTGAAAGTGCATTTCGACGGGAAACAGAAGGCATCCTGGGGTAGCGACACGTGTCAAAGCGTGAATGAGACAAACAGAAGCCGACATGCAAGCTTATTTTGCGGTTTTTAATCTGTTTTAACCTTTAAAGCTTCTGATTTAATTAAAATGCTAATCTAATGCATCTTTTTGTCTTTCATGCAGGATTCCATCTGGCACTTGCGGGACAACCGGGAAAGACCATAAAGGCAAATTTAAAGTGCAGATTTAGTCAAGGACCGCCATGCTAGGAGAGAAGCTGCCAGTGAGAGCATTCAATGACAAATTTATTGTAGAATTGATAGCATGAAGACCATTTCAACTCAAATATGGATTTGCGGGATCAAATTGATGGAGAAGTGGTGACTCATCCGGCTCACCAGCAGAATTAATGGAGGCATTTATTTGTAGCTACGGATGAATGCAAGTTGCATTTGATTTTATCTTCTCCATTTATGGCAGCTGACTGCACTGATTTTCCGAAGGGTTAAGTTCTATCTGGACTTTGATTTTAAATGGATTTTTATTGTAAAACCCGGGTCCTAGGGTTTAAGTGCGATAAGATTTAGGGTTTGAGCAAGATATTTTGAAAAGATCAGGGTCTGTCCTGAGTCTATAAATACAGATTCTAAATGTAATCGCGAGAGGCGGAGACTTAGAAATAAAAGGCTTATAAGCAATTTCTTGCAAATTTTGTGAAATCCTTTGTTTCTGGACTTGGAGTTGATGTGCTTTAGCTTTTCTGTGATAGCATGGCCAGGAGCCTAATCTTTTGCAGAGTGTGATAAGTGTATCTTCTTTTGTTATCCGTTCCATTTAAAGTTTATTAGATATATGCTATAAATCTGAGTTATCAAGTTTAAATATGTTGTTAGGCTTCAGTTGTTCTTTTGTCTGCTAGGGGAAATTACAGATTTCAGGTGTAAGTTTGTTCTAATTGCTCTGTCTTCACTGTGCGAGCTAGGATATCGGTGAAAGATACCAGTTTTAACTAGCTGCCCTTGGATTTATAATTTTCTGCTAGATCTGTTTCACTCTGCCTTGTGCTCTTAGTTGAAAGTGATCTTAGACTGATCGGACACTTTCTTCTTTGATTTGTTCTGTTGTGAAGCTAGTAGCATAGATAAAATTGATAGTTTGGGTTTTACAGTTGATGTCTGATAAACTTCTCTTTCTGCCCTACCCTACCCTCTCTTTGTTTTCAATGAATGATCCATTTTTATTTTCTTTGTTTGTCTTTTATTTAAATCTGCTGACCCATGAGAGCTAGATCAAAGAATTCAAGTTAAATCGATTGTCAACAACTTTTGCAACTATCGAACAAGTTCAAGAACCCCCGTAAGGTAACGAGAGCGATCCATATTGAAATCTATTCCAAAAGTGGAAAAGAGTGAATTGCCATTCGACCCAACTCTGTAACTTGCACCTTGGATAACTAGCTAGATCCTAAAGTGAGTGGGATCCGTCCCGTGGGTGTCTCCGGAGCTTCCTTGCTTCATCCTTTCCTGGGGTGTGCATGAAAGCTGGACCAACAGGTTCTTTAAGTTATTTACCATACAAAGAAGCTGAACAATAGGCACCTAAGCCAAACTTGGCCATTATGAAAAAGGGCCCTAACCAATTAGGCTGAAACTTGTTGTTGGGGATTTTTCCTGCATCCTTGGGATAAGCTGTCACGCTACAGGAAAACCTACTACCAATGAGCAACTATAGGCTCTGGTCGACCTACCTCTTTAACCTGGGAATAGAGTTCTTCAATATTTTCTAAACAGACCAGGTATGGTAAGGATACCCTTGAGGTGAACTTAAATTTTTTAATGTTTTATGTTCATGCTCTTCCAGATTTATGGTGGTGAATTAAATATTTTATAAATTTTGACCAAACTAAAATAATAACAATTCAATTATACCTTATGTATGATCGATGCCTTAATCCTTTGGGCTATTGTAGCAAGATTTAATAACAATTCAATGAAAATAGAGAGAATGGAGAAAGAGATAATTAGTGCAATTACATTCATTCGAATATCATAATAAACATAATAGTTGACCAACGAAAGAAACATTCACTATGCATTCAAATAATGTAACCCATAATGAAGATACACACAAGATTGAAGATAAGGAAGTAATAGAAAAGAAGCCTAGAATTGTATTAATATTTGAAATATGATTACATGAAGAGTTGGCTTGCAAAAACCATTGAACTCTTGAAATATCAATACAATAAAGATCCTTGTTCGAATATCGTAACAAGGACCTTTCACTCTTTCATTCGAATATCGCAACAATCGAGTCTCTAGACCTTTGGCTCAATAATATGGAAATATTCTCAACTTCTTGGGCGCTTTCCTATCAAAACCTACATAGAAATGGGAAGAATAAGGGATGAAAAAGAAGAAGAAAGACAAAGGGGATACAACAACAAAGAACGGGCACTCGAGTATACCTCTTAGCAAAAATATGCTATGTCAAAGCTCGATCCTTATTATGGTTGTAGACATCCTTCTTATAGTTGTGGTGGCTCTGTAACTGCCTGAACTACTTTCATTTGGATTTTCCACCTGGTACCATCTCCTGCCTTGTCATCGGCTAGGTGTTGTACAATTTGTTATTTAACTACCTCAAAAATAAAATACATTATCAAAATTGGTTGAAGTCCTGCCTAGTTATCTCCCATCTTCTCTTTTCCCTTTTCTGTCATCGTGGGCCCCATGCTGCTTGTTGACCCAGATACCTTTTGACTTTTCTTAATTGCCTCCTTCTCATCTATGCTGGCACCAACCAAGTCTGCTATGTGGATCCATACTTCATTGTCGATCGCACTGAGTGCACTAATTCTATCTAAGACCCTTATTCCTTTGGCCCTATCTTCTTTAAAAATTGTCTTTCTAATCTAAAAAATCCTGAGAGTGTCAAGAGTGGTGACTGAAAAAGATAAGATTTGATCAGCTAATTTATCTTCATCAACTTCTTCACATGGGAATTCTCAAATATATTTAATGACCAACTGGCTGAACCCATCAGTACTAAGCAATTTGTGAAGACTGACATTAAGAAGTTTTAACCTGTTAATTGTATCATTTTCCACATTCTCCAGCTCTTTGATTGCATTATTCCATCGGGGCCTATCTACCTTAATATTAGTGACTTTCTCATATTCTTCTAGGTAGCTATGGCTTTTTCCATCAATGGTGACCACCTGTTTGGATCTGATCCACTCATATTCGATCTTGCATTTCTCATATACTAGGGAAATGGCTGCCACCTTTTTATCTGTTTCTTCAACCAGGGGTCTTATTTTTTTGTTTGTTTCTATTATTGCCCCGACATCCCTACAATAATCGTCAATCATTTTTGCATCGATTTCTATGATCTTGATCATATTTTCTTTGTATTTTTCTATGAGCATCAGAGTCTGCAATTATCTAATTTTTGAAGGCATTTGTTCTTGATTCTTATTGATTTCGGCCTTCAGCTTTTCATTTTCTACCTGTAATAGTTCAGCTTTAGACTTCCAGGCTATCACTTCTCTCTCAATGGCTAGTGTAGTCTGTGCATGGACTTGCACTCCATGTTTTAATAATGAGACTGAGTCTCCTTCTATCTCTGCATCACCTATGCTAGGATTTATCTGAAGTGAATGTATTCCTTGAGTGGGAATGGTGATGGTAGCCTTGGAAGTAGATTCAGAACTTGATGGAGGTGGATTCTGAACTTTGCTCCTATCTTGAGCTTCTATCACCCTATCTTCCATTATTGCTTTGATGTGCTCTTCTTCTTCAGAAGTGAACTCTGTGAAGTCCTCTTTTCTAACTAGAGTGAGGCTCAAAGGCTCATCGGTGCCCATTTCGATCCTGGCTCTCTTATGGGGGGAGAGCTTGAAGTGTCAGGGATTACTACTTGATAATATCTAAATATATCACTAAATCCTCCAGATTATTGTATTCTTTCCCATGCTATGGTGAATATTTTGATCTCTTTGTTATTCACCATGAAAGCCATTGGAACTGCTTGGGGAGAACCTTGGGCCATTTGTTGTAAATATCATGAGGCCATCAAAGTAACTACCAGGATTTCAACTATGAAACATCTTGGGGTAGCAAAATTGGGCATAATTTCTTTCCCTTTACTAGTACTGGGGGATTGAGAAGTGGGAGAGGCACCAACTACTTATTCTATTACTTGATATTTCACCTCAACTACTATATAAATTTGTTTAGGGTCTAAACTCATGACTTCTGCAATGGGATCTACAAAGTCTTCTGGTGGGATGACAACCACTTGGGGCATCATTTTATCTATTGTATCCTATCTCACCATCCTGAGGTCGGAGGAGTAGTTTCCTACTTATTCCAAATGAGTATGTGCCCGTACCAGGTTCTTGTTGTTCCATATGTCTTCTAAATTTACCCCATTGTTTTGTGCCCACAAGAGACTCTTTTCAAAATCATCTTCTCTGTGTATCATCGGCTTAGGCTCAATGGTGATGTCTTTGTAATGGACCTTTGGATCATAGGGTCTCCAGGTGATCTCTATGAAATGAAAGTAATCTATCATGGGTAAAGCATTTACCATCTTAGGATACCCTTTGTAAATATACTACCCTATTTTTTGGGTGTTGTGACCCAAGGAATCCTAGTCTTTTTCTTCTTCCATATTAATTTGGCTTCTTCAGTAGATTGCCTTACTATCTCTAAGGCGACCAGTGATTTTGGGTAGAAAGTGGGTAGAGCTTTGGGTGGCAATTTGCCCCCATATGTCCTGATGAAACTAAAATGCTTGGTGAGAAAGAAATCCCTAGCTTCCATTTCTTTGAGATACTTGATTATACCTGGACTCATTCTGGGGGTTCCTTATTCATGAGTACGTGATACATTGAAGCCAAGAATCTCCCATAAAATTTAGAATAATTGGAGGTGCCATCATAAATGCAAGGTAATCTATCTTGGATAATTTCTCCTGGTATGCCTCCCAACTGAGTGATTGCATCATATTTGAATTGTTTGATGATTAAATGGATGAGGAATGAGTAGTGAGAGACACAAGGTATGAAATCCTTATCATACTTTATGACTTTCTACAATTCCCTAAATTATCTATCCATCGTATCGCACATTATATCCTACCACCTATACATCGGTATCCTCCAAGTTGCACTGTATGATCAAATACATAACTTTGACACTGACCCAGTTTAGATCCTTGAATCCCATTGTTATATGGATCATGTTGGTGTAGTCTCTTGCCCATTTGTATAATTGATACATGGATAGGGAAATTTGTCGATATCAATTTGTAATAGTAAAACAAATTTTTGTAAAAGGTGGTGTCGATCATATGTTGGGTCTGCTTTGAGATCATCGTTGCATCATAAAATTGTTTAGTTGTCTCCAACCCAAATACTTGCTCAATATTCTCTAGTGTAATCCTATAAATGGGCTTGTTTTGGCCATTAACTATAGTCCTAATTCTCGGGTCATAGGAGATGGCTAGCCATGAGAGTAGTTCGGGGGAGAAATGTACTCTTGGGCACAAGATCTTTGCTAAGTTGGTTCTCCATTTGTTGCTATGGGGAGCTCTCTTATGTTTTTCTTCATACACATTTTTTAAGATGTTCTTAAGCAAATAGTGCAGGCGTCGCCACTCTTCCGTGATGGATTGGAAGTAGAAATCGGTGAGTTTTAATTCAACCCACACCTGTTCCTCAATTTTCCTGGTGTTCATTTTCTTAAATGGTACTTTTTCATCTAACGCCTCAACCCTTGTCTTGGGGGCAACTTTTCTAGAGGAGGCCATTGCTCGAGTCTCTATTACTAGGCTTCTTGGCTCTCAAATAATTTTAAGAATATTGTAAGTACTGTGAGTTGCCTGTTATCCTTACCATATATTTAAATTGGTTCACTCATGAAGCTTCATTAACGTCGTACCAACTACCATTGCATTGTTGCCATTCTTAGCTTGCCACCTTAATCTTTCATAATGGTCAATCGATCATGGATTGTCACCTTCTTGGTTGATTCGTGTAACTAGTCATCAGATCATACATGCATCAGACCCTAAATCATTTTATGAGTACACATTGTATTAAAGCTCATGCTTGGATAGATCTGAGGCTGAGATCTGTAGTTGGCTTGCGTGCCTATAATTTCCAAATTGGTTTTTGGTCATGTCAGTGAAATCATCATTGATTTGAGTGTTGTGTCAGCTTTCTCGGGTGAGGGTCCATAAATTTTGGCTTTTGTACTTTGATTGTGGTTGATGGTTGATCAATCGATCAATGCTTTAATTTGACCAAGGTTTTTTGACTCGTTGATTGGATGCTCGGTCGGTTAGCCCTTTTTCTTTGTCATATTTTGGTCGATGGATCCCTTTGATTTTGCACGAATGAAGATTTCGACCGTTGGATGTCATTATTCGATCGAATGGCTTAGGGTACTTTTGTATGTGCTGCATTAAAAATCTTGTGCTAGCTTTTATCGAGGAGGTTAGTTTATAATAATAATCTTCAATTAAAACATTATGCATGTGAAATTAAATATCGATGTACCTTGATTTTCATTGAATTTACCTTTATCTGGCTCGATCAATTTGCACCATTGATTACATTCGATCGGTGATATTTCGATGGCTATGATTTGTTTGACCATCGATATTTAGTGTTTATCCCTTTTTTGACTGGGAAGATTTCAATGGTTTTTCTTTTATCATGTCATCAGCCGATCCACGCAATTCTTTGGCTGACCAATGTTACTCTTTAGCTGAAACGATTTTTTGGACACGTGTTTGGTTGGGTGATTCTTCCTTTTGGTCGAGCACATTTTTCAATTTGACTTTGACCTTTTAAATTTCAATTGAATCCTTACTTACTTTGACCTAATGGTGTAATTTGGATTGGGCGAACTGATTTGTGTTCGATCGATACAAATTTTTGACTGGTGTGTTACCGCAGTCGATCAAAAAATTTTACAACCATTATTTCTCCTTTGGTGAGCAGATTAGCTAGTTGGTTGTTGTTTATTTCTCGTCGATCAAAAATATTTTCATAATGGTCTTTGACATTTTTCTACCCTCAGTTGTGATTTTCTACTCGTTGGCTGAAAAGATAGATTTGAATGTGTTGAATTCGGTTGACCGATATTTTTGGTAGATTGATCTTCTCACTTTCGTTAGTTGAAAAATTTTGGTAACAATTTTCTCTTCATCGACTAACTAACGACTTTGCATCATTCTTTTGTTTTAGATGCTCGAATCGAGTGGTCGACCGATGCTTCTTTACCGGTGGTCAAAATTTTATTGCGCTAAATTTTTGTTGGCTCATCCTGTTATAGTTGTCAGTCGAAAACTCTTTTTACCTTGTGAAATGATTATTGGTCAATCGATGTTACTCTTCCATCGATCAAAGATATTTTTGCTTAGTCTTTGGCAATTTCTAATTTTGGCAGTGATTTTCTGCTAGTCGGCCGAAGGATGAATTGCACTATTTTTTTGTTTGACCGATTGGGTCAAAAAGTCATGATCCTTTGAAAAAGCAGGTGGGGAACCCCTTAAGTTTTAATAAAAGGAAAATTTTGAGCTACTTAAGGGTGCAAGATGGCCATGATGATGAAATCATTTTCTTAGGTATTTTGAAGGTATTGCTTAAAGATGTTAATTCATGTAGATGTTTTGAGATAATTAATTACTTAAAATTGACTTCCTTATCAGCATATCACAAAACATGCACCTCATTCAAGACCTTCAAAAATTTTAAATTATGGGTACATTCATGTTGTATCAATTTTGGCTACAACATAGGCTCTGACTAGGATATATGGCAAAAACATGAGGTATTTGAGAACTCTAGAATCTCTGGTTATTGACAAGGCTTCAGAAAAAATAACTATGACCTTTATTTACCAGGCGAAAACTACAAAAATAGAATAACAAATAAAGCATTCAAACAGTTAAAAGAGAATAACCTTCAATTAGATAAAATTAGAGACTCTGGTTTTAAATCCAGGTGAACTTTCACTCCTGAAGGTTAGTTTTCTAGCAATATCTTCAAGGTGGTTTTGAACAAAATCAATCAGAAATTACTATCACATCAAGCCTGGGCTCAGAGTGTGTGCTTGTGCATTCTTTTATTATTTTCTCAGATCAGATAAAATTTTTATCAACTTGGAAGGAGTTAGGCTTATTAATGATTTCACTCTTTTAAATATTTTTGCCTTGTCATTGCTCCACTGCCAGTCAAGCATCTATAGCTTTAGTGGAGGTGACCTTGATCCCTTTGGACCTGCTCTACTACCAGAAAGACGTCTATAACCCCGGTAGAGGTTATCCAGATAGCCCTAAGCACTTGCTCAATTTGCATTATTGAGATTTTTCTTCTTTTAGGAAGAATTTTGATAAATTGCAAAATATTTTAGAGTGTGCTTTTTGGGTTGAGGATCTATAAGGCTATAGTATTGAGTGTATTTATTTTTAGCCTAACTGCCTTACCAAGGTTGACTAGATTCTCTGACTCTAGAATTACTTTTGAGGTCATGATAATGTATGGCTTTGGCTTGATGTGTCAACATTCCCAACCTTCATCTATTATATTCCAAGCCTCAAAAGATGCTTACTAAAATTCTCACTTTCTGAGTTGCTAGATCATCTGTACTCAATTCCATATTCTCTTCTCTTAACTGACCAAAGATAAATCTCTCACAGATAAGCAAAAATATAACAGGAAGACTTAACAAACTTCTAACAATCTAGAATCACTGAACAGATAAGCAAACAAACCTAACTTAAAAAGGAAATATGAACTAACAGAAAACATACAAAGATTTTTTTTATTCTTTTATGGTTCCCCAACGAGGGTGGTATAACTTTAGGTGTTGGTCGTTTATTGGGATTTCCATGAGATCACCTTGTAAGGTTTGCAACCTGTAAGTATTTGGGCCAAAGATCTGAATTATTTGATAAGGGCCTACCCATATGGGTTCAAGATTTCCTTTTTCCCCATGCTTTTCATTTTTGGGGTCCCAATATAGAACTATGTCTCCTTCAAAGAATGGAGTTCCTTTGGATTTCTTGTTAAAGAGTTGCATGGTTTTTTGAGTTTGTTCAAACATCTTATCCAGTGCATTTCTTCTTTCTTCCTGTAAATGTGCAATTTGGTCTAATCTCCTTTGTAAGGCATCGGGGTTTTCATGATCTTGTAGTAATAAGGATAGTGTTATTCTTTCTGTACGAGGAGGCAGCAGGGCTTTTTCTCCAAATACCATTTCATAAGGAGTTTTGCTTGTGTTCCTTTTAATTGATAATCTATCTACCCATAAGGAAAATTTTAACTCATCACATCCCTTTTTATTCTTACCAAGTGATCTTTTGATTATGGTAATCAAATTTTTATTTGATGACTCAACAAGACCATTTCCTTGAGGATAATAATTAGTTGAATGAGAAAGTTCAATCCCATATTTTGCACAGAATTCTATCATTTCAAAAGAGACAAAGTACTTTCCATTGTCTGTCACCAACTTCTTTGGGACTCCAAATCTGGTTAAGATGTTTTCCTCTAAGAAATCAATAACTACCTTAGTGGTTGAATTTCTCAGAGGAGTTGCTTCCACCCACTTAGTGAAATAATATGTTGCAATGATAATCCATTTGTGTTGGCCTGAGGAGTTTGGTTTTATTTCTCCGATAAGGTCAATTCCCCATTGTGTGAAATGTGCTTCTATGATTACTGGATGGAGAGGCATTGTTGCTAACTTTTTCTTCCCTACAAACACTTGATAGTTATGGCAGCCCCTTACATATTTATGAACATATTTGAATAAGGAAGGCCAATAATAACCTTGCTCTCATAATATTATTTGTAGTTGCTTTTGGGGTAAAGTGACCTCCATAGAATCCATCATGAAAATATTCTATCACTTCTAATGTCTCTTTTTCAAACAAGCACAACAATAATACACCATCTGGATGTTTCCAATAGAGTTTACCTTCTTGGGTGTAATATTTTTGTGCCTTGTTGTTTTATTGAACTCATTTTATTTACAGATATACCTCTAGGGAAAGATAGGGTTTGGAGGTATAACATGATATCATCATACCATTTGCATTCAACATTATTTGTTCTTCTGATATCATGCATGTCATCAACTGTGGCAATGTGTTGCATGTCTTCCCCTTCTTTGTTAGCCAAATATTTAGCTAGACCTTATCCTCTAATTATTTTCATAGCTTTAAATTCTACATCATATTGTAGTAATTTGACCATCCACCTGGCAAGGCTACCTATTGGTTTAGGTTGGGTGAAAACATATTTTATAGCAGTGAATGGAATACAACATATAATCTTGTTTGAACCAAAGATGCTTTTAAAATGTTCCAGTGCTTGAATCACAACGTATGCTTATTTTTCAATCATTTTGAATCTCAACTAAGCTCCCTTGAGTCCTATACTCATGAAGGCTATGGGTCTTTCATTCCCTTCATCATCCTTTTGAGAAAGGACTGCAGCAATGGTATGTTCAGAAGTGAATGAATATATGTTAAAATTCTTTGAGTAGTCAGGGCAATTCAAGACTGGGGTAGTGGTGATAGCATTTTTAATTTTTTGAAAAGCTTCAAGATTTTCTTCTGTCCATTTGATGTCAACATTCTTTTTAATCATGTTATTGATAGGTTGAGCTATTTCAGCAAAATTTGGCACAAACCTTCTTACAAAATTAATTTTACCAAAGAATGATCTGACTCCTTTTAGATTTTTGGGGGAGGTATCTTGGCAATAGCTTCTACTCTTGATGGATCAATGCTAATCCATTTTTCAGAAACTATGTGACCAAGGAGTTTTCCTTATGTTGCTCTGAATATACACTTCTTTGGATTCAAGGATATTCCAAATTCTTTGCATCTAGCAAAAATTGTGGCTAAATGTTCAAAGTGGTCTTCAAGGTTTTTTGAAAACATTGTTATGTCATCCAAATAGACAACTACTATTTTGAACATTAGTCCTTTAAAGGTGAAGTCCATGGCCCTTTGGAATGTTGCTCTTGCATTCATTAATCCAAATGACATTCTTAGATATTCAAAGGTACCCCAAGGGGTAGTGAAAGAAGTTTTGTATCTTTCTTCAGGATTTACCTGAATCTGATTATATCCTGAGAATCCATCCAGTAATGACATTCTGGATGAGCCTACTACAACTTGTAGTAGTTATTCCATGTTGGGCAAGGGATAATTATCCTTGAGAGAACTTTTATTCAGATTTTTAAAATCAACACAAAGTCTGATCTCTCCATTTTTCTTCCTTACTGGTACTAAGTTTGCTATCCAGGAAGAAAATCTTACTTTTCTAACTATTTTGGCATCCAACAATTTCTGAACTTATTTTTGCATAACTGGATGCAATGTGGGATTGAATTTTCTCTATTTTTGCCTAAAAGGTTTAGTATCCTCCTTGAGGGGAATGATGTGAGTCATGACATCAGTTTTAAAAGTTTTTAGGTCTTCATAACTCTAGGCAAAAGATTCTTTATTTTTCTTTAGAAAGCTGATGTACTGTTCTTTCTCTTTTTATGGTAAAGCCTTATCAATCTTAACAAATCTAGGCTCCTCTTTTGTTCCAATGTTCACATCATCAACTTTTATTTCTTTGAGGAGTGGTTTGTAGGCTTTATCAAAATCATCAAATAAGCTTTCTAAAGAAACTAACCCCTTAGGAATTCTATTGGTTTTGAGTTGAATTACTTCAACCGGCTCTCCAATTATATGTTTCAATTTTTCTTCATCCTCCTCCTCACATATAACATTAGAGTACATATTCTGGAGGGTCATGAAATCCCTAATATCCACATCATCTTGAAACACTTGCAGGTATACAACATTATCAAGCACAGAAGGTTTGTACACAGAGATAGTTGGAAATCTATCCATATACTCAGTGTTAATTTTTGGACAGTCTACACCTGAAGCATTGATGGCCAATAGGTCTGCAATATGATTCTTTTCTCTGGGAATGTAAGAGATGTTAAAATCTAGGAATTTATCAATTTCAGCTAAGACTATAGATTTATATTGTTTTAATCTGGGATGTTTTGTTTGATACTTACCTTTAACTTGTTGGATAATCAGTTTAGCATCCCGAGTCACAATCAAGAAATTTATGCCTAGTTATTTGGCTTTTCTCAGGCCTAATAGTAAAGCTTCATACTCAACAACATTATTGGTGCATGGGAATTCTAATCTGTAAGGGATTCCAAGATAGTTTCCTTTTATATCTATTAAATTTACACCAGCACTTGCTCCTGTTTGAGACTTAGCCCCATCAAAGGATATGGTCCACATTTCCTAGGTAAGAACTCTATTAGATTCTACATCTATTAGTTCTCTAGTTTTAGGGTCCATATCTTTTGCATCAGGGACTTCTACCAGGAAAGGATTATGCCAAACTGAGTATACTCCTATTTCTTTCTCTTCTATAGAATTAACCAAATTAATCATGGTGTCATCTGGTCTTACCAGTTCCAATGAATACTTGTTAAATGGTTCTCTCCTTAAAGTCATATTTTCTTTTCCTAAAATAGGGATTATGGCATAAGACCAATCCAATTGTATGGAGCCACCCAACTGTTCTGCCCAATGTCTGCTTAACAACAATGAGAAGAAAGGGTCTACATCAACTACTGCAACGTCCATCACTATACCCTTCTTGGGATGTTGATCTAAGAAGACTAACAAGCCAGTGATAATCCCTACATAGGGTATCTACCTACTATCCATTACTAACATAGGAGGGGACTCCCTGGTACAAATTAACCCTAGTTGGTCTACTATCTGTTTGGGCATGATGTTATGGGATGCACCACTATCTAGCATGCAGTTGTGAATGACATACCTTTCTCCTTCATCTGAATTATATCTGAGTGACACATAAAATGGTCTGATAGATGAGGGTGTTCTAGTCTCATGGTTAGATGGCTTGACTATATTACAGGACTGAGTTCCTTTTTGTTTGATCAGGCCAAAAGCCTTACAGACCTATTCTCTATACTTTTGAATATTCATTAACTCACCAAAGGTAATGTTAAATTTTTATTTACTCAGCTCAGAACCAACATCAAATTCCATCTTCTTAACATCTAATGTTTTGGTATATTCCTCATGTGTTGATGGCTCATTTATTTCTACATTGGCAAGAGTAGTTTTGTTTTGATTTTTTATTTTTTCTTTTTGTACATTGTTATTTATAGCAGGCTATTCTCTAGTCTCCTTATTTGATATTTTATCAATTTTATTAGGAACAGTCCTATTTCTTAGATTTAAAGCATGGGCTTCAAGTTCTTCCACCTCTTGAGCTATTGGGATTACCTTCCCTTGCTTCATTTTATCATACCTAGTTTCTTGTCCTCTTTGTAGGATTTTTGTATTTTTTGCAACTAGGATTTTGGGATGGTGATTTGAAGCATATGAATCCATATCTTCCTCAAAAAGCCTTTCTCTAGACTCATATTCAAGAGTTCAACATGCATTAATTTTGATGTCCTCTTCGGATTCCTCATCTAAGTTTACAGGATAATGGATTCCTAGATATATACCACAGTAATCTGGGTTATGAGGGGTATCATAGGCTGAATAGTAATAGGGTAAGATTTTTGCATAATTTAAAGTGCGTATAGTATTTGGAACTAAGTCCAAGTTCTTCTTTATCTCTTTTTTTTTAGTTATTCCCATTGCTTCTATTTCTCTCATCAGGATTGTTGTTACTCCAATTTCTATTAAAATTTCTCTTGAATGGTGGTCTATTGTCAGCTTGTTGTCTGTCAACCTGAGGGTGAGAAGATTCACCATTGTTCTCTTTATTTCTTTCTATTCTAGCTAATCTATTGTTCATTGTGTTAAACATTTCTATCATTTGATTAGCCAACTTCTCCATGGGGTCATGTTCAGTTCTCTTCTGTAGGTTGAATCCTACCTTCTTAGGTTTCCTATTAGGATGATTATCTTCTAGAGAATATGGTTTCATTTTTCCACTATCTAACATATTCCTTTCAATATCTATCGCCTTCTCCATACATTCATCTATTGTATTAACCTGTTCTTGTCTTAACTCATAGTTAAACTCTCTTGGGAAGGTATTTTTGTAAAAACAGATTGATTGTATGTTGTTTGGTCATAGAGAAATGGGAATATTATTCCTGGATTTAGAAAACCTTCTATTAAAATCACTTACTGATTCATTTTCTCTCTTTTTCATTGTTGCCAGGTCCATTAACAGTGATTGTTCATTTTTTCTCTCGCCAAATTTCTTTAGAAAGATAGTTTCCATTTTAGAAAAATTGGCAATTGTTGGACATTTTGAGTCCCTAAGTCAAAATTGTCATTGATGTCAGCAGATGAAGTCATCATTAATATCAAGGACTTCATAAAGAAATAAAGTTGTCAAGGTTGTCGTTTGATATCCAGGAAGAAGCTTCAAATAACACCAAAGGTCAAAAGAATCAGTGCAAAAGTTAAAGGTAAAAGGGCTCCATAATATTTTAATTTTATATGGAAGCTTAGTTTTGTTAGAGTTAAAGTGCACTATGCCTTCACCTTGACACTTGTCAGTTTCTCTTGACAAGTTTCATGTGTTGAATATAGGCTTATGCCTATATATTGTAACCATTTGTATCAATAAAATAATCCCATAAGTTTCCCTCCTAACATTTGGTATAAGAGCTCCAGGCTTTCTCTAGCCTTGTGAGCTTGAGGGGGGATTTCCCTCATGGAAATCCTCCCTCCCCCATCATTTTCCCCCATTTTTCATTTTCTCCCATTTTTTTTTCAAAATAGGGAGTATGCTCTTCATCCTTGATGGATGAATCAGAAACCAGATTTTTGAAAATTAATGGCTGCCCCCAAATTCAAAAGATCCATTGCTGTAGATAACTGAAAGCAAAGAAGTGACGGTTGATGTTTGTGCCTGTTTTGGGAAGATGGAGTTTTTTTAGTTTGTATTACAGCTTTGACTGGAGGAGTCTTGTTGGCTGTCACTGGAGGTCTAGCAGCCCTAGCTATTGTTGTAGGATTGGGCGCTTTGGCACCCACTTTGGGAACAATTATGCCCATCATTGGTGCTAGTGGGTTTGTTGCAACTGCAACTACAGCAGGTTTAGTTGCCAGATCTGTAGCCGTTGCAGCTTCTTTTGACGGCGTAACGGATGATGGTGCTGTAAATGGCGACGTTGGGGATTTTTTTGTTGCGTCGGGGTTAATATCTTCTATTTGCTGTAAATTCAAGAAATTTCACAGATCGCAAATTTTGCTATCAAAGATCCGGCACCGGGGGAGGTCACGTCTGTGGGATTCGGTTAGACAAAATAGCGACCTGTTGGGGGCGGAATGATTTTGGGAGACCTCGATCTTGGTGACGCCATGGACAAGCTCGATTCCTGCTTTCCTTCTGACGACTCTGACTCCTCTGGTTGGAGACATAAAATATCCCTGACACCCATCAAGATTTATTCCTTGTCGTACCAGTGGAGTAGTTTTTTCGAATGATGCTGTAATGTAAACTCAGCACTCATCAGAAGGGACAGGTTGCAAATGAAACATTGGAAACCAAATTCGTCAAGAGGAGAATGATCTTTTGGCAAATCGGGTAGAGCACCCAGTAGCGCTGCTCAAATTCTACAGAAACCACCTAAAGAGTGCAGGGTTTCGATCCATAAGCAACCAGTTGTGTCAGCAACAGGCTTCATCAGATCGCCTAGCGATGGTGGATTCATCGATGCTGCAACAAGCATGCAAATCTGGTCGAGGGTAGATTTTTTCAGAATGTGCAGGAGAAAAATTGATAATGTAGAGGCATGTGGAGTAGGTAGATAGCACTGTAATCAAACCCAGGGCTTGTGGAAGCATGGTGTTCTGCAGATCGAGGGTGATGAAGGAAATATTGAGGAAACGAAGACAAAAATTTAATTCTGCTACTGTCGGCCGATTGCAGGCGGGGCATATCCCTTTAAATTTTGGGGCAGATTCCATTGTTTTCGCACCAGTTGATGAAGAGGACGTTTAGCTCTTGATTTTTTGTGATGGTGATGTAGGATGGGGACAACATCGATGGCTCGAGCTCGTGGTCCGTGCCAAAAAATGTCAATGGCTTACACAAATTTGTAATTCAGGGTTATTTCACACTGTTATTTGCAATGCTCAAGAGTTTCGCAACACCACAGTCAATCATGACTTACATTTACTCGTAATTTTTTTTGGCGATATGGTGCTTTGCTGGTATAAAACAAGATGAAAAAATGCTTACTGGAGAAACCAGTTCAAAATGCTTATTGGAGAAACCATTTGGTATCAGAGCAGGCTTTCCCTGCCTTGTGAAACCCTTTGAGGGGGGATTTCCCTTATGGAAATCCTCCCTCCCCCCATTTTTTTCTAGATCTACTTCTGAAGACTACAGACGAAGACACTTCAAAAGATTCTCTTCTTTTCTTCTTCTCTCCTCCTATTTTGATCTATGGCTCATTTTATTGTATTGAGTGCATTTTCGACAGATATCGACACTCTTATATGGCTCGTTTTTCCTTTGTATTAGGTGCATTTTTGGCAGAGACCGACACCTTCTAGATTGAGTTCACCATGAGAAGGGATTTCATACTCATGGTGAATCTAGTCAGTGACCTACGAGAGGCAACATCCTCTGAGGATGACCTACAGAGGCAACAGACCCGAAGTGGTCGACCTTGAGGCACCCATGATGACCCTAAGGCACTTAGACGGCTGACCCAGTGGCAATAGACCCGTGGAAGTGGCTGACCTTGAGGCAACAGACCAAGATGTATACACAGTGAATCTAGCATTATTCATAGTTGGAGAGCCAAGCGCAAAGAGCACGAGCCTAGACCAAATCAACAATAAGAGAGGATGATAGGTTATTTTTTAGAGAAGTCAACATTAAGGGGGAATGTTACCTAATGTTGACTTATTTTTTTCTTTAGTTAGGATAGTGCACATTAAGGGAGAATGTTACAATTAATGTAATGTGCACTATGCCAGTTTGACACTTGTCAGTTTCATTGACAAGTGTCATGTTCATCATATAGGCTTATGCCTATATATTGTAACCATTTATCAATAAAATATATCCCCTTCAGTTTCAGTCCCAACATTTGGTATCAGAGCAGGCTTTCCTTGCCCTGTGAAACCCTTTGAGGGGGGATTTCCCTCATGGAAATCCTCCCTCCCCCATTTTTTAAAATTTTTACCGAGGGAGTATGCTCTCCATCATTTGATGGATCAGAAACCAGATGGTAATAATTTTAAAATTTGGGAAAAAAATTTCAAATTTTTTTTCCTGATTCGTTTTCTTCTAACCACTCATGTTCTTGCTCACTTGAATTGGTGCTGCTGCTGCTATTTATCTCGCTGCTCTATAGATCTT
The DNA here is from genome assembly GCA_028583015.1 of Wollemia nobilis. NCBI lineage: Eukaryota > Viridiplantae > Streptophyta > Pinopsida > Araucariales > Araucariaceae > Wollemia > Wollemia nobilis. The sequence goes on from JAQPPZ010017258.1 coordinate 852,015, forward strand.
CCGAGCCATCATCATTATACTCCAAATTTGTAGGATGTTTGTTCAAACGTCAAAGAAGTAATTACCCTACAAGAATAGTTGTGGCAGCCCTTGCAAGAGCGTCCAGTAGACAGGATCCATTCTTGGATTTGCATCCTGAAGTTTCAATTCTTAGGGGTGATAAACGCAATGCGACCGGTTCCTCAAAGAAACAGAATGCCAACAATGTGCCATTTCCATTGGAGGATTCTTATCCCCCTGTCGACAATAATGAGGCCAAAAATTAAGGTCAACACAAATGTGCAGGCCTTGAGAATATCACCTATTTATTTGGAGAATCCTTTGCAGATTGGAAAAGAATTGAATGTGGCCAAAGAAGGCCAAAGTGCAATTAAGGCGGCTATTTCTAAATTAAGGCGGCTATTTTCACTCTATTTCAACAACTCAGTGGATTTGAGGGCATAAATGTCCCGCGGTAGAATCTGCTCAATCTCAACTGCCGACTTCAAATTTTGAATTACATGCATATGTTGGTCAATGCAATTCTAAGGTGGCTTCATTGAAGGAACGGAGTATTGAAAGTTGAAAATTGTTGGATTCTGCTAAAGATTTCAACATTGTGAGCGTTGAAGTTTCGAGAATCGAGGCAGTTACGACAGGGATGGGTGGTGGCACTGGCACTAGCACTGGAAGTTTCAATTACTGTAACTTGTTTTCTTCCTGCTATCCTGCAGATTGTTTGTTTCCTTTCCAATTTTTTTTTTGTTTGTTGACATGAGAAATGCAATCATGGTGCTGTGAAATCGCACTGTAAGCTGTGGGAGAGCCACATACCCAACACCATCTATTGCACCACACATCGATTTCATGATGCTGGCCACTCCGAAATATCTGCTCACACTTCTCCCCCTTGAAATTGTTGTTTGTTTGCTCTACCTTCGTATCATTTTTTGAGATCGTAGATGATTCGAAACGCCATCGCAGGTTCCCCCCAAGGTGACCGAGGGAGGGGGAATCATTTTGAGAAAACTAGGGTTTGGCTACCTGGCTGCCATGTATGTCTGCACCATGTTGACTGTGCTCATGTTATTTACTTTGTTGGTAGGGTTCATCTTCGTTATGCTGTGTCGAGGAGCCCGTGATTATAAGGAAACCCCTATATTTTAACTACATGTAGCCAAACCCTACAACGATGGTCGAGTTTGTGTCGTCAGATGGCATACCGATGGGTGCCGATAAGCCACAGTAGGGGTTCAGGAGGAGGACGGTTTCGACCGATCACCAGTTCAGTGCAAGCGTGACTCTGGTTATGCTAGAGTCGGAACACAATCGCCAGATTGGGATGTTTCAGGTAATGGCAGAGATGAGTGCAGACAAATAGTGCACATGGCCATTTTTTTTAACCAGTCGAAGATGGGGTGAGCTAGATGAGTGCATGGCCCACTATTTTTTTTTTGAGGCTGAGTTTGATGGCTTTTTGAATTGTGCATGCTGTCCTACGCAATCTCTGCAACATTCTACGCTCTCCGTGTGTGCAGGGGCATCGAGTTAAGTGGTTGCCAATGGGGGAGTCTAATCGCCGTATCTCTATTTTTTGCAAGTCACGATGATGATGAAACGCCACTGAGTCTGCGAAAGGCGAGGAGGAAGGCAGAGGCAAGGCAGGGACGCAACGTTGAAAGGCATAGTTTTGGTGGGTCTTCTTCTAGTTGGGGTCGTGGGAAGCCTCGAAAGCATAGGTTACATTTTTCAAAGACCCAAGGCGCCTTGCCTCTACCTTTATCTCCTCAACGACATGGGGGTTAACGATGGCGACGCAAGATTTGTCGAGGAGGAGGTAGTACAGGAAGAGGCCATGTTGGTAGTGGATTCGAAGCCGGTGGATGCCATGGACTTCCAGGTAGCCACAAATCTTAGGGGTGCGAGGGTGCCTCAGTAGTTCTCTTGCCAGTTAATGCTGCTAGAGTGGATGGTCGACATTCCTCCCCGTAAAGGCCCACACCACTATGTTTTTTTTTTGTATTGCAAGTGGGTGGGTATTTTTTAAAAAGGGACACTAAACTCTTTAGATCATAATGGTTCAAATTGTTTTTAATCAAAACAAAAGGAAATATTTCATAAAGTGGAGGAGCACTTTATTGGCATGTAAGACAAACATGAGAGTGGGTGGTTTATATAGGCCCATGTAATTCCTTTGTGAGGGAAAATTGAGAGACTATTTTTTTTTCCGCCAGAGAGCGATGGCGCCACAGTGCGAGGTTTTAGTTGCTGTCTTGGATAGGCATGATGTTTTTTCCACATTATGAAGGCCCTTTTGATGGTGGAATATAGGGGTATTTATAGTCATTGGAAACGGTTTTTCATGACGGACACAATGGTGGTGTCATATTGTAATTTTGAGGCTGTTTCAATTTAGTTTTTTAGCCTCAAAGTTTTTCTACCTTGGAGTGCACTCTCGGTTGAACCCGACACTCCCAAGGAATTTCATATGTGATCCTTGTACCTAGTGATATTTTCTATACACTTGGTGAATGCAGTGGTTGGTTACCCATGCATTTTAGTGGGATGACATGGTCACCATAAGGACACTTATACTAGGGACTACAGACAAAGACACCCTAGACTCTATCTAAGGTTTTTTCCCGGATCTACTTCTGAAGACTACAGACGAAGACACTTCAGAAGATTCTCTTCTTTTCTTCTTCTCTCCTCCTATTTGGATCTATGGCTCATTTTATTGTATTGAGTGCATTTTCGACAGCGACCGACACTCTTATATGGTTCATTTTTCCTTTGTATTAGGTGCATTTTCGGCAGAGACCGACACCTTCTAGATGACTTGTTTTGTTTCTTCTTTAGTTATGATAGTGCACTTTAAGGGGGAATGTTAGAGTTAAAGTGCACTATGCCTTCACCTTGACACTTGTCAGTTTCTCTTAACAAGTGTCATGTGTTGAATATAGGCTTATGCCTATATATTGTAACCATTTGTATCAATAAAATAATCCCATAAGTTTCCCTCCTAACAAGTTTAAAAGGTGTTTCATAAAAAACTAAGGAGGCTTATTGCAAAGTTAAAAGGAGGCCTAATATTTATTTTATAAAATATTGAAATTCAAAAGGAATTTAATTTTTATAAATAAATATCATTAATACCAAGTTGTGCAATAAGATAAGGCCCTAATAAACCCAAAGGTTTTCTTAAATTATTTTATAACATTTAAATTTAAATAAATTTAAATCACTTATAAATTAATTTGAACGCCGACGTCGAATAAGATTGGAGTGTCGACGTGTTTGCATAAAGGATGAAAGGCTATATATATACCATGCCTTAAAGGCATTTTAATTATCCTTGCTTTGAACGTTATTTTGTATGTGAATTGAATGAAGAGGAGCTCATGAGAAAAGATAACAAATTCATATTTTGTGCGACAACGACTGAGAACAAATCGAAAGCACCAAAATTTTGAGATCCAGCTGGACAGTGTGGCCTAGTGGCGAGGAGGAATTGGCTAAAACGTTGAGGCACCGAGTGGCCTACATTCGAAATGCAATGACAATATTTGCATTGTGTTGTAAGAACCAGGGAACGACACACATTTTTATTTGGCAGAGAGAGGGAGGTTCATTGAGCACATTGTGCTCTCCACTTCCCAAGCGAGCACTTAGCTCGAGCGACGGTTGGAGCCGTGGAAAAGGTATTGGTCATGGGCTGCGTTGAAGGTTTGAATCCCTCCAAAGACAAGGTAATTAAATTTTGATTATTTTTAATATTGCCTAAACTTGGGAGTTAAAAGGGTTGCTAGTTGGAAATAGTTGAAAGGGTTGCTAGTTGAAAATTGGTGTTTGTTGGAAATTATTTTTAATATAGTTTGGAGTTATAAGGAGTTTGATTTTATTTTAAAATAAAGTCTTAATTATTATATTTGCATATTGGAGGAGTAAGACTTTAAGAGTGTTGATTTTATTTGTAAAGGGATTTTTGCCAAAGAAATTATTATGAAGATGTTGGATGTTATTTTAAATTTGGAGTCATAAGGTGTATTTTGTTTGATATCATTTTGTATTGTGATTCATTGAGAAAATTATTATCTTCTAACCTTTATTTGAGATTGACAAAGAAGTGATTGTGAGTGTGATAGATTTATGAGATCCCTTCATTATCAAGAAAAATGTATGAGCACATTCTTCCATAGTTGAGTTGATTAATTGACTTTCTAGAAAAAAGAGTTTGGAGTGAAAAGGACTTTATTAGGGTTTCCTTTTCGAGAGTGTTTTAGTTAATGCTTAAAGGATTCCTAGAATAAAGAGTTGTTGTTAAAACCTTGTTTGATTAGCATTGTTGTTGAAGCCATTGGTTGTGTGAAGAACTTGAGTTAAGGTTTTTGCAAAAGAACATGAGTATCATTGTTATGTGAAGATTGATTTATAAGCATTGTTGTTGAAGCCATTGGTTGTGTGAAGAACTTGAGTTAGGGTTTTTGTAAAAGAACATGAGTATCATTGTTATGTGAATATTGATTTATAAGCATTGTTGTTGAAGAGAGTTGTTATGCAAAGAACTTGAACTAGGGTTTGAAAAGAACATGAGTATCATTGTTATGTGAGATTTATTGTTAAGCATTGTTGGAAACATTTTGAGTTGATTTTTATATGCTTGGAATAGGGTTTGTGAGAAAGGGGTGTTTCATTAAGTGATTGGTTGAGTAGAGTTGTTTGAGCCTAGTCAAGTGGATGTGTGAAGTATTTATTCAAGTTCCATAAAACAAACTATCCTATATTCTGATTTGAGTTGAGAAAGTGTTTGAGCATTGAGTTGAAACATATTAGGTCTCTAGCGAATCACTTTATGTTTCTATGAGATTGGTTAAGTTCTATGTGAGCTTATTGAGAAGATTTGGACAAGTTCTGAGTGGACTTGTTGAGCAGATTTGGACAAGTTATGAGTGAGTTTGGTGAGCATATTTGGACAAGTTTTGAGTGGACTTGTTGAGCATATTTGGACAAGTTTTGAGTGAGCTTTTTGAGTAGATTGAGCAAGTTCTGAGTGGACTTGTTGAGTAGATTTGGACAAGTTCTGAGTGAGCTTGTTGAGCAGGTTTGGAAAAGTTTTGAGTGAGCTTGTTGAGCAATTTAGACAAGTTTTGAGTGAGCTTGTTGAGCAGTTTGAAAAAGTTTTGAGTGAGCTTGTTGAACAGTTTGGACAAGTTATGAGTGGACTTGTTGAGAATATTGAGCAGGTTTTGAGTGGACCTATTGAGTAGTTTTGAGTGGACCTATTGAGCATATTTGAGCAAGTTCTGAGTGGACCTATTGAGTAGTTTTGAGCAGGTTTTGAGTGGACCTATTAAGAAGATTTGAGCAGGTTATGAGTGGACCTATTGAGTATATTTGAGCAAGTTCTGAGTGGACCTACTAAGCATATTTAAGTAGGTTTTAAGTGGGCCTATTGAGCAGATTTGAGCATGTTTTGAGTGGACATGTTGAGCAGATTTGAGACATATATTTGGAGGTGATAGAGCAGAGAGGATAGTAGTCTCCAGTGGATAGAGATCCATCAGCCATAGTAGTGAATATAGGTCTTCTAAGTGGGGATAAGAGTATTCAATGGAGAGAGTTCCACAAGCCAGTGTAGTGGAGGCAGTAGTCTTCTAGATAATCACCAACCAGAGTATAGGAGGAGTTCTCCTATGGATAGAGATCCATGAACTTGATTTAGGGGATTCATATCTCATTTGGATAGATATCCATAAACATTATAATAGGGAAGGATTCCCAAGAGATTGATTGAGAAAATTTTAGTAAAATATTTTCTCCGTGGAGTAGCCCACATTGGGTGAACCACGTAAATTATGGTGTCTCTATTGTGTATGGTGTTTTATGCATTGCTTTGATTATTGCTATTGATATTGCTATCTATACATTGCATAATATTGATTGGGAAAGAAAAGTAAAAATGGTCTTATACTATTCACCCCCTCTTACTATAAGCTTGTGTTCTTCAATTGGTATAAGAGTCGATTCCTTCAGAAGAGTTTAACAACTTGAAGAAAAAGCTAATAAGAAAACAATAGATCCTAAGGAGGTGTCCTCAAATAATTCAAAACCAATATTTGATGGAAGTGACTATATGTATTGGAGTATGATGATGAAGATCTACCTAATGGTACTTGACAATGAAATTTGAGAATCAATGGATTTTAGATATGATCCCTTAATAAATCCTCCTACAGATAAGGAAGGTAAGCTTTTACAACACTATAATTCAAAAGCAATGAATGCACTTGTGAGAGGTTTGCGTAGAACAAAGTCTATGAAAGTTATGCATTGTAAAACTACAAAAGAGATGTGGGATAAATTGCAAAATATATATGAAGGAGATAAAAGTGTCAAGAAAGCAAATATGCAAAATCTCAAAGGACAACTTGAAGCATTAAGAATGAACGAAGAAGAAAATATTAGTGCTTATCTAATTCGAATTGATGAGGTTGTTAATGATATGCAAGGACTTGGAATGAAGATTGATGAATCAAATGTTTGTGATAAAGTCTTAAGAACTCTTCCAAAAAGATTCAATGAACATGTTTCTGGTATAGAAGTATCAATGGATGGTGATACTTTGAAAAGAGATAAATTGCTTGGTATGCTCACAAATTTTGATATAAGAACAAAATATTTTATTGCTTAGAAGGAAGCATCATTAAAAGCAATCAATAAGACAAAGGGTAAGAAGTCAGAATCAAGTAATGAGTCATCTAGTGATGAGGAAGCTAATTACAGTAAAAGAGATAAAGATTCTAGAATATCTAGAGATCTAAGATCTGTTAAGTGTTTCAATTGTGGAAAGTATGGATATTTTGCAACAGATTGTCAAGAACCTAAGAACAACAATGGTGAAGAAAAACAAGATCACAAGTACAGGGATTCAGAAAGATACAAGCATCAAAATAAAAGCAAGGATGGACAAAAAATACAAGGAAATAAGTTCTTCCAAAGGCAAAAGAGGATCTACTATGCGGATAAGACAAGTAAGTACTCAAGTGATAGTGATGCTAGTTTTTCAGACAATGATAGAGATTAAGTCTTATTTATGATTGAAGAAAAAGAGCAAGTTAAGAAAAGGACTCCAATAATTCTCAAGTGTTTTAGATGTGGTAACTTCGGACATCTTGAAGATGATTGTACAAGGAATGGTTATAGTTTTAGTGATGATGAATATGAAGATGCACTTGAAAGACCAGATGAAAATATTCTAATGGCATTAGAAGAAGAAGAAAGTGATCCTATAGAAGACAAGCCAATATAAAATAAATATGAGGAAAAAGGTAAAAAAATAGAGGAAGACTCATAAAAGAATGGTTATGATCTCAAGGGAGAACTTATATATGCTCTTGACATGGTAAAGAAGGTAAGGAAGCAACACTCTAAACTTGAAATTTAGTTTCAAGAATGTGATGAAGAGAGAATATTGCTCATAGAGGATTTAGAAAAATCAAAGGCTAAAGCAAAGAGGTTCAAAGATAAGTTAGAAGCAAAGATCTTGGAATGTGAGAAGTTAGCACAAGAAGTGGCACTACTAAAAGAATATTTAGAAGACTCCAAGGTAAAGATGAAAGGGTTCAAAAATAGCTCAAAGAACTTGGATAAGTTCATCAAGATACAAAAGTCTACATCAAGCAAAACAGGTCTTGGATTTGAACAGGTTCAAAAGAAATGGGAAGGAGAGTCAACTTCAAGTTTTTGAGAAGAAACTTCAGAAAAAGACAGTGTAAAAGATAGTGATACATATGAGGATGAGTTGGACAATAGAGAGTTCAACAAAATAGGAACAATGCACAAAGAAGATATAGATGGAAAAACAATCAAAATAGGTTAGGAGAGACTAAGAGACCAATGAGGTCAAGACAAGGAAACTTCAATGGAAGATGCTTCTCATGTCATAGATTTGGGCACATGGCTTTATAGTACAGGATACGAAATATAGGAATATGGGAACATACAACCTTTCCATGGGTATTGCTACTCATGTAATCAGTTTGGTCACAAGGCAATGAATTGCAAAGTTCATAACATAAGAGGATATGGTTTCACTAGGAGATATCCTAAGACATTTGCACCTCCAAGGAATAATAATATTAAGTGTTATACGTGCAATAATGATGGTCACACAACAAAGTGGTGTAGAGCAGACATTCCAAAAATAGGTATGAATAGGAACAAGAACAGGAATAGGAATAGGAACATAATGTAGGCATGGACAGGAACATGGAAAGGGATAGAAATAGTCAAAGGAATAAAAAAATTTAGATAAGAATAAAAGAGGATAAAGGTAAATAATAGTGCTTTTTGGGAGTAGAATACTCCCGCCCCAGAATTAACCACCTCAAAATGAGGTGGAGGAGGGGCTAAGCTAAGAGGCTCATTCTTAGCCCCAAGCCCCAAAGGTGACCCTTTGCAATTGATTTCAAAAGAGGAGAGATTTGAGTAAGGGGGAGAGATTTGATATTTGAGAAAGCATTGAGCCAGGGGGAGCAACATAGAAGAAGTCAAGTTTTTGGTAAAAAGGTTTTGGGTTGCTATCAATGACAAAGGGGGAAACTGTTGGACATTTTGAGTCCCTAAGTCAAATTTGTCATTGATATCACCAGATGAAGTCATCATTAATATCAAGGACTTTGTCAAGAAAAAAAGTTGTCAAGGTTGTCATTTGATATCCAGGAAGAAGCTTCAAATAACACCAAATGTCAAGAGAATCAGTGTAGAAGTTAAAGGCAAAAGGGCTCCATATTATTTTAATTTTATATGGAATATTAGTTTAAAAGGTGTTTCATAAAAACCTAAGGAGGCTTATTGCAAAATTAAAAGGAGGCCTAATATTTATTTTATAAAATATTTAAATTCAAAAGGAATTTAAATTTTATAAATAAATATCATTAATACCAATTTGTGCAATAAGAGAAGGCCCTAATAAAACCAAAGGTTTTATTAAATTAATTTATAACATTTAAATTTAAATAAATTTAAATCACTTATAAATTAATTCGAATGCCGACGTCGAATAAGATTGGAGGAGCACCGATGTGTTTGCATAAAGGATGAAAGGCTATATATATACCATGCCTTAAAGGTATTTTAATTATCCTTGCTTCAAACATTATTTTGTATGCAAATTGAATGAAGAGGAGCTCGTGAGAAAAGATAGCAAATTCGTATTTTGTGTGACAATGATTGAGAACAAATTGAAAGCACAAAAAGTTTGAGAGCCAGCTAGGCAATGTGGCCTAGTGGCAAGGAGGCATTGGCTAAAACGTTGAGGCGTTGAGTGGCCTGCGTTCGAAACACGATGACAATGTTTGCATTGTGTTGGAAGCGCCAAGGAATGACGCACATTTTTATTTGGCAGAGAGAGGGAGGTTCATTGAGCATGTTGTGCTCTCCACTTCCCAAGCGAGCGCTTAGCTTGAGTGGTGGTTGGAGCCACGATAAAGGTGTTGGTCATGGGATGCATTGAGGGTTCGAATCCCTCCAAAGGTAAGGTAATTAAAATTTGATTATTTTTAATATTGCCTAAAGTTGGGAGTTAAAAGGGTTGCTAGTTGGAAATAGTTGAAAATTGGTGTTTGTTGGAAATTATTTTTAATAAAGTTTGGAGTTATAAGGAGTTTGATTTTATTTTTAAATAAAGTCTTAATTATTATATTTGCATATTGGAGGAGTAAGACTTTAAGAGTGTTGATTTTATTTGTAAAGTGGTTTTTTCCAAAGAGATTATTATGAAGATGTTGGATGTTATTTTAAAGTTGGAGTGATAAGGTGTATTTTGTTTGATATCATTTTGTATTGTGATTCATTGAGAAAATTATTATCTTCTAACCTTTCTTTGAGATTGGCAAAGAAGTTATTGTGAGTGTGGTAGATTTATGAGATCCCTTCATCATCAATAAAAATGTATGAGCACATTCTTCCATAGTTTAGTTGATTAATTGACTTTCTGGAAAACAAAGTTTGGAGTGAAAAGGATTTGATTAGGGTTTCCTTTTTGAGAGTGTTTGAGTTAATGCTTCAAGGTTTTCTAGAATAAAGAGTTGTTGTTAAAACCTTGTTTGATTAGCATTGTTGTTGAAGCCATTGGTTGTGTGAAGAACTTGAGTTGTGATTTTTGTAAAAGAACATGAGTATAATTGTTATGTGAAGATTGATTTATAAGCATTGTTGTTGAAGCCATTGGTTGTGTGAAGAACTTGAGTTAGGGTTTTTGTAAAAGAACATGAGTATCATTGTTATGTGAATATTGATTTATAAGCATTGTTGTTGAAGAGAGTTGTTATGCAAAGAACTTGAACTAGGGTTTGAAAAGAACATGAGTATCATTGTTATGTGAGATTTTTTTTTAAGCATTGTTGGAAACATTTTGAGTTGATGTTTATATGTTTGGACTAGGGTTTGTGAGAAAGGGGTGTTTCATTAAGTGATTGGTTGAGTAGAGTTGTTTGAGCCTAGTCAAGTGGATGAGTGAAGTGTTTATTCAAGTTCCATAAAACAAACTATCCTATATTCTGATTTGAGTTGAGAAAGTGTTTGTGTAGACACCTAAATCGTGTCATGCTTAGGGAAGCTACTTACATAGACACACTCATAAGATCATAAGGCATAATAGTGGACTTTCCAAGCACCAAAAATGGTTCTCACCACTCATTTTGGGCCTTTTCAAGCCATCCAAGCTTGGTCACTCAAGCCAAGAGCAACCATATTCTAGCCGCTCAAGCCTAGAGCGTCCAGACCTTAGTTGTTGTAGTCAAAAATGACCAGATCATAGCCACTGCAGATGACATCAGCTAAGCCATAAGAAGCGGTTTGCCAACAAACAGGCCCAATCTTGGGTGGAAGTGGTAGTCTGCATACAATAAATATGAGGGAGAGTGAATTTGCATTCCTTTTCATGACCAGTTCACATAGGAGACTTGAGTTTGCATTTAGACTTAATTTAACTGACCTTCAAGCATAAACAAAGGACAAAAGCTTCTCATGCTAACAAATAGTTTGCATAGAAGACTCAAGTGGGCAGTTATATTTTAGTTAACTGGCCTTCAAATATAGACAATAGACAAAGGCTTCTCATGCTAACTTGCACTACACATGAGAAATTCATTTCTAGGGCTTGGACATAAACATAGGGTTTCACACTATAAAAGGTGCGAGCCTAAGAGCACAAAAAGGAGGAGACACATGATCGCTATATGACATATAGAGACTTAAATCACATACATGAGATAATTTTAGGGAGAGAGTTCTATTTGAGGTCACGTGTGTGGTGGATATTTGATAAATCAAGGGGCATAACACCTACTTTCTTCAATATCAGATCATAGTCTTTGAACCATAGCTTTGGGGGAAGGAGAGCCAGGTTTTCTTTAGTGGCCGCTATCTTGGATAGTGGCCCGTAGGCTTAGCTTAAATAGACATAGCATCTTTTATCTTGTTTTATTATATCATTATCTTAGATTTACTTGATTCCATGGTATCGTTTTATCATATTTATATTACATTCTCTGATTACTAACAACCTTATTCGGGGAGGCAATCTCGGATAGCTAAACGTGTATTGTTGTTTGAATTGCATACAGGGTCACAGGTTAATGAGACATAATCCATGACATACGAGAGCAAGAGGATCCATCCGAAAGACATACCTGGAGAAGGAGGCATCTGTAAACCCTCAAACATTTTTGTGTGTGGAACCGAGAAGTATTTTAGAGCACACCACCCTTTTGCAAAATGGGACATCTCTTCATCCACTTGTAAATCATTGTATCAAGATGGGTATCCCTAAGAGGGATCGACATGTAACCGGGGTTCAATATTAATGAAAGATTCATTCTTTGTCATTTCTATGTTATATGTTTTCTCATAATATTTTAGCTTCATTTTTGGTATAGTAATAACATCGCAAGTAGAGTTAAGAGCGGCGCGTGTGCCCCGAGGTCACTACAGATGTCGATCACCATGGGACAACCACTAATTTTTCATTTTCTACTAGAAAACTAACTTAATTATATGTGCAAGTCTAGCCGCTCTGAGCTAAAATGGCCAGAAACTAGCCACTCTGATCTACAGTGGCCAAAAACTAGTCGCTCTGAGCTACAGTGGCCAAGAACCAATCGCTCTGGTCAATAGCGGCCAGGAATGGAGTGTAGCAGAGGTCAAAACATCGACTCTCTAAGTTGGATCAAAGGTTGGTATAGCTTTTATGATATTTGACAACTTTCTGTCTACTTCTGTGTGTTCAAAATGTTTGGAAATTGAAAGAATAAAGAAGAAGAATCAAGCATTTCGCATATCTTAGATCTTCTTGTAAATTTTCCACTAGGCATTGCTAGGAACAATGGCTTATGCCTAAAAATTTCACCCTAGAATCCAATGTGCTAGACATTGTATGTTGTTTGCTTGCTTTGAGGCTCTGCTAGAGGCCATATTTGCACGATATAAAGTGCGCTCATACAAATCATAGTAGTTCATGCATCTTTTTGAATATTGAAACATATTTTTGCACTTAGGCATATAGGAAAGACTCATTGCTGCTATATGATGCACTTTATGTTATGCAAGCTTAAAATGAACACCACACATGCATGTCTCATTTAAATATTTGAGATTTGGATTTCATCACCAACCTTCAATTTAGTCCAGTGATGTTGGAATTCATCTCCTTCCACTAGTTTGCCCCCTAGAGCTTCCTAGAAACAGATTGGGAAACTTACTTATAGTGACACTAAGTTACTTGTGTTAAAACTGTCTCCCATTATTGGAACAATCATTGGTTCAAAGTGGAGGAGCTGGGTGAACCCCCCATTGGGTATTCAGTGGTGTATCCTAGCTTCTTTTGAGAAAACCATGTTTGGCATGAGTGTACTTGATTATCACTATGGATGAGTCTTATCATTATTAATCCAAGAACAAGAGCAAAGAAATCAAGAGAACAACACATCAAAACACAACAAACAGTTTAGGGCACACTTAAATTGGTAACAAAGATAAACATTTGTTTGGAATTGTGTGGTCATTTCTAAATAGCAAACTCAAAAGATCAAGTCATAAAATAATATGGTCAAAACAAGAAGTAAACACCCTCGGTCTGATACCGAGGGAGAGACAAAATAAATCCATACCCATAGGCAGAGTCATAGTAATGTTGAACGACCTGCCCGTAAGACCGTGAGACGTAGTTCTGCAAGCCTAAGATGTGATAATTCAACTATTGAGGGATCTCCTCGAGAAACCCCAAGAAAGGAACCACATCATAGAACAAAGTTACATAAAAAAAAAGAGGCTTCACAACCATCCTCATCAAGGAGACATGAGGAGACCTCAAAGGCCTCCTCTAAACACATAGAAACATCTCAAAGATATGAGGAAAATTCAAGGGCTTCCTCCTCACATAGACATAGAGAAGGTTCTAAGACTCATTATTCACATAGGGATGATGAGACTACCACGTCTCCATCCACATAGAGAAAACATGTCACCACCAAGCCCTCTTCATCAAGAAGGCAAACAAGAATTGCAACACCTCAAGACTCACAAGAAACATATGAAATAGGTCTACCCACTGAAGGGCAAGAAACTAGAGCTACATCTAGTCATGGGAATCATATAGAAGAAAACCTTCACACAAAAGGAAATATTCCCGTAGACTATGACCTCATAGGAGTAAATGGCACCCCACGGGACCAGCCATGGAGAATGAGATAACTAGACAGGTTGGATCGATTTCCTACTCAACCAACCCAAAGAAATGTAGCTACTGAGAACTCTGCATCTAGAAGCTCACAAAATGTGACTTGTAAATATACCTCCCAGTCTGGGGGTACATCAGAGTGACCCCGTAGAAGATGCATGGAGTCTGATCGTAGGGATATTCAATAGTACACTGAACAAGTCACATTAACTAGCAAGAGTACATATACAACAGAAACCCCCTTGAGGAATCTATGAGTTAAAACAACAAGAACAGAGTCAGATAAACATGAGTCTTCTACAATAGCACAAACTAACCGAATGAGGTGGCTAGAAAATGCATTACGCAAAGAGCGAGAGTTAGTGGAAGCTCTCGAACAAGAGCAACAAAGAGAAAGACTCTTGCGCAAACATAAGCAACGTTTAAGAGAGCAAGCTGAGCGGCTAGCTCTTAAAAAAAAATAGATAAATTATGGTGACCACCAAATAACAAGAAACATTGACTCACCTAAGGAAAGGCACACTAGACAAGATAGACCACAACGAAACCCCCACCGAATCATGAACAAAATCCAACTAATGGGGGGAGGGAAAACATAACAAACCAAGATCACAATCCTGAGTCCCCTCGTAGGAGGGAGGAAAATAGAACAAATCAAATGGATAGAGAGTTACCTCCATTGCCAATACGAATAGGCTTGCACGAGGAGGAAATCCATGCATCAAAGGCATTTCAAGAGCTTGTTGAAAAGATGAAAACCTTTGAGAAATAAGAGGCAGTTGGGAACTCACCAACATTGAGCAATATACACAATCAACCATTGTGCCCATCAATCCCTCACCCTTCATATCCTAAGCACTTTGAGATGCCTAGGTTAGAGAATTTTAAAGGTGAAGAGGATGCACAAGAATATGCCACCAATTTTATCAATGCTTGTTTTCATCTTGAAGACAATGACACTCTCATGCTAAGAACATTCATAATGACATTTTTAGGTGCTGCCACTCAATGGTTCAACCAAATACCTAAGAATAGCATAACCAACTTTGAAAAACTAGTAAACACATTCTTGAAGTGTTTCTCCTTTGGTGCTAAGAAGAAGGTGAACCTTTCAGACCTGGCCAACTTGAAATAGTATGATGATGAGCTAGTAATGGATTATGGGAATAGATGGAGGAAACTCATGGCAAAATTATCATTCTCCATTCCCACAAAAGAGATCATTTGCATGTTAACCAAAAGTTGTTCTAAACATATCTCCCTCTTGCTACAACTCCAACAATATCCTTCATTTGAGGAAGCTCTAGCATAGGCCAACCTCATCAAAGAGATAAAAGTAGATGAGGGAACCATTAAGCTCTGAAACAAAAAGGAGTGGAACAAAAATGGTAATAATGACAAGTAAAAACAGAAGTAGGGCAACCCTGCTCCAGTAAATCAAGTCATATTGGCTACACCCAAGGATGGGGGTGCACAACAACCACATAAATATCAAGCACATCCTCCACCAGCCAACTACGACCAAAAGAACAATCAAGGAAGAAACTAAGAATGCAAGCCACCTTGTTAGTTCATGCCTCTGACATAATCAATGCAATCAATCTTTAATAAGTTGAGAGAGGCGAGGAGGATCAGATTTCTTGATATACCTCTTGTAGATACTGGGGCATGACATTGAGGCTTGCGTCAGGTTTAAGCATCAAGGGCAAAATATGATTGAGGTGGGAGAGCTCAAAGTTGACAACCCACTAGCTCTCAATAATAGAGATATGGGCATTACAGAAACCCATTGCCCAATCATGAGGCCCCTCGAGAGCAAGGGGCCTAAGTAAATTAGGTTCGAGCTAACATACCTACCCACGAATGCGTTGGGATGGTTGAGATCGTTAATATAGCAACAAGGACTAGGCGATATGGTCAACCACAACTGCCTGTAGCTCCCATGAACATCCCAGATGCTCTTAGGCAAAGGCAAGACAACCTTCCAGGTCCACCAATGATACCTGTGGTAACTATTCGGAGTATATTGGAGAAAAACCTACAGACAACTTTAGCTAAGTTATATATCTATGAGCTCATACAATAGTCCCCAAAACATAGGGAGACTTTAATGGATATTTTAAGAACAATTGAGCTTCAACCGCAAGATGCGAATGCATTCACTCACTTTGTGGGACAAGTGCAAGAATGCCAGGAACCTGTAATACGATTCTATGATCATGAGATTAAGACAGTTTTTGCTGCCTTACTAGACCCTTCGCTAAACATTGTAGTGGCCATCAATGACTTACCTTACAAGAGGGTTTTTGTCGATACAGGTTCATTAATAAACATCATCACAACAACTGCAATAGAGCACCTCAAGATATCCAAGACCAATATCATTCCAGGAACTTACACATTGAGAGCTTTTAATGATGCTTTATGCAATACTGTGGGAACGATAGTCCTACCCATCAAGGTGGGACATAAGACCATCCCCATGATGCGTCATGTCTTGGAAGGCGCTATGCAGTACAACATCCTCTTAGGGCACCCTTGGATAAGGGCCATGAAGTGCGTGCCTTCAATTTTGCACCAGTGTGTCAAGTATGTGCATGAAAGCAAAGTCTATGTGGTTCTGGCCGATGAAGAGCCTTTTAAATATGTTAATTAGGTGGATATTCTAGGAGAATTCATGATCCCTTCTACTCACCTATACATAGAACCTTCATCCCCAATGACACAAGAGGATAACAAAGACAAAGGGGTAAGAAAAGACCCAAGCACATCAACACCTCCTGGTGCACTCAAGATAGTCAATGCTTCTAAAGTACCATCAATGTCAAAACCAAAAGACAATTAGAAGCTAAAGGCTCCTTTAGTTAAAGAAGAAAGGTCCAAAGAAATGCCAACTGTAGCCATTGCCAAAATGCCAAGTCCTATGGAAGAGGAAAAACCTCAAGATCAATATGAAGATAGTGATTATCACCCTGCTTCACCAATATCATCCGTGGGGTCATCCACGTCGCATGCATCAATACACTTGGTAAGCACAGGCATAGGGGAATACCTTGTGTAGAACATCACCTTTACACCTATCATTGAGTCTACACAGGACATAGGGAGGCCTAAAGAATTGAGGCCACCAGTAGGAATAGTGGTTCCACTTGGAATCCCTCCCAACTAAACCAATTTTGTCTATGTCGGCCTGCACTGCGCTCATAAGTCTTCAGATATAAAAGGAGACGGTGATGAATTATTCATAGTCAATGTTCATTACCTCTCTAATCTTGAGTTTGATCTAAGCTACTGTGAGCGTTGCCATTGGCATGGCTATGACCTTGGCGTATATGAGTAGGGGCGCAGGAGGCCTTACGAGCCACTATATTAGCTTCCTTTCAATAGATTTGGCTTAGGCTACTATAGTAAAGGTCGATATGACTCGCTTGCAGCAGCATTGGAAAGATTAATCATAGGATTGGGAGAAGATATTGATTTCATTCCTCATCACTCTAAGAATAGCAAATTTGAGCAATAGAGAAGTAGCCACGGTAAACATACCGCCTCCAAAAACTTATCATCCAAACACCTCAATTGATTCCACCCCAACAGGGTACAACTCATGGGATGAGGAGAATGAATATGAAGCAAGTGATGATGAGGCGCAACTTAGCTTAGCCTATCAAGGGCCTTGCTATTTACAAAGGTTCACATGGTCCATCCATGATGAGATTGAATATACATCAGATGAAAGTGACTATGAATCAGAAGACTCAACAAAAAGAGCTTACTTAGGCTTAAGCCATCAACCCCTGACTTTGGGGCAAGATACAAATGCAAATGGGTTCTTCATAAGTGACGAAGAATATGAAGATGAAATAGAGATGGCCTACTTAGGGCTAAGACATAAGCCCTTTGTATTAGGACCACATACCAATGCTAACGGTTTCTGGATAAGTGATGAAGACTTTGAGGATGAGACCGAGATGTCTTATCTTGGACCTCACCACTTGCGGCAAGTCAATGAGCTAGTAGAGAGAGAGGCAGCACTTCGTGCCATAGACCCTCAAATCTAATTTTTTGGGAGACCTATTTACCTAGATACCATTCATCGAATGGTTAATCTCCCTCCACTTAAATTCAGAGCAGTTAGAGCCCAATGATCCTATTATCCACCCTACTCACGGGCTAGATCCAGAAATTCCCATTCCTCCAGAACCTCATCACGAGTATGGAAGAGAAACCCCTGACACAAGATTGTGCCCATGTGGTCCTAGAGATTTCATCCCATCCATCGACATGATCTCCATTTATTTGACCACTCCACTTCATAATCAAGTAGATCCTACCAAATCATTGCATCTTGATATAGATGCTATTGATTGGGATCGCGCTAGTTCACCCATAGAGCCAAAAGACCTCTTCCCCAATGAAGAGATGTTACAGTCATTCCATTTTGCATTAGGTTGTGCATATGATGTCTTCCATGTTGATTTGGAACCTGAGTCAATAGGTCTAATGAATCCTGCTGATGACATTCATTTGATACCCACACCTCATCAGCTAGAGGATGGGTCACATATGGCTATAGAAGTAACTTTTGAGGTGGACATCAATGATGATCCTACCCAACCAAGGAAAGTCAATTTTGGAGAAAGTCTATCTCCACAAGAACAAGCCATATTGATTTCTCTTCTCAAGGAGAGGCCAAATATTTTTGCTTGGACTTACAAAGACATGCCAGGGATAGATCCAAAGTTAGTCGTTCACAACTTTTCATTGGATCCCATGAAGAAGCCAGTCAAGCAAAAACTAAGAAAAATGCATCCAACCATCACTTTGATGGTAAAGAACAAATTGCAAAAACTAGTGGATGTAGTATTCATAGTTCCTATTGACTACCCTGAGTGGGTGTCAAACATGGTACCCGTAGGGAAACCTGATGGAAGAGTCCATATCTACACGGATTTCAAATATTTGAATAGGGAAACACCAAAGGATTCATTCCCGTTGCCAAACATAGATGCTCTTGTAGATGCAACCATAGGTCATGAAATGCTCTCCCTAATGGATGGGTTTTCTGGATACAACCAAATCCGAATTAAGCCAGAAGATCAACATAAAATTGCTTTCATTACTCCATGGAGAACATTATGTTACAAAGTGATGCCATTCGGTCTCAAAAATGTTGGTGCCACATATCAGTGGGCCATGACATACATATTCCATGACTATATGCATAAGATCTTGGAATATTACATGGATGACTTACTAGCCAAGTCCCTATTACGGCAAGAGCATGCCAAAGTCCTTAGACAAGTTTTTGATCACCTCATAGAACACAATGTCCGATTTAATCCTAAGAAGTGCGTATTTAGTGTAACTTTTGGCAAGCTTTTGGGATTCATCGTATCCAAGAGAGGCATCAAAGTAGATCCTGCAAAGGTAAAGGCTATACTAGAAATGGTCACCCTACCAACATTAGGGAGTTGAGGAACCTACAAGGCAAGATAACATCCATCAAAAGATTCATCGTGTAATTATCATACAAATGCAGACCTATGAATAGGTTGCTATGCAAGGAAGTCCCCTTTAATTGGGACATAGAATGCCATCAAGCCTTTATAGAGATCAAAACTTATCTGGCAACACTACCATTATTGGCTCCACCAAGGCCAGACATACCATTTTTACTATATATATCGGCAATTGATTTTGCACTGGGCACCATGTTAGACCAAAAGAATGCACAAGATAAAGAGCAAGACATATATTACATTAGTCGCACCTTGGTGAGCTATGAGCTAGGATATGTGTATGTCAAACAATTATGTTTAGCAGTGGTCTTTGCCCCTTGAAAGTTGTGATACTACATGTTGAGACAGATGACCTACATCATATCAAAACAAAATCCTTTGCAGTACATGATGAGCAAGACATATCACAATACACGTATCATAAAGTGGATCATGCTATTAACAAAATTTGATCTAGAGTTCATAAGCCAAAATTCCATCAAGGGACAAGTCATAGTAGATCAATTAGCAGAGGCGCCTCTTCAGGATAACAAGCCTCTCACCATAGAGTTGCCTGATGATGCGGTCTTTGCATTATAAGATCCGCTAGAACTCAAAGAACCTGAGAAAGAAAAAGACATGTCATTTTTCTTTGATAGTTCAAAGTGTGAACAAGGAGGCAGAGCAGGGATTGTCTTTATCACACTGTAGGGTGCTCCATTGCCCTTATCATTCAAACTAGACTTCCCATGCACAAACAACAATACAAAATATGAAGCATTAATCTTAGGACTCCAAAAAACCATAAAAATGGGCATTAAAAGATTGAATATCTTTGGTGACTCCTTGCTCATAGTAAAATAGGTCAAAGGACTATTCCAATGCAGGTGCCCACTCCTGAAGACTTACAAGGAACTTGTTGACAATTACTTTGCTCGGTTGGAATGGTATGACATTGAGGCAATCCCTTGTACGTCGAATATATTTGAAAACACTATGGCCTCTTTGGGATCCTTAATCCCTCAGAATCTGTCTGCTGATTTTACAACCGTTCATGTGAAAGTGCTTTCGCACTCAAAAATACATCATGAAGCTTCTGACAATCAAGAATCAGTCAACATGATCAACATTGAACCAAATCAGAATTTGTCCTTCGCTGCCAGAAGTTTATTGCAAACAACACCTTGGGGGTCGTTGATCTCCTAAGGACCCATAGAGTGTGGTGTGACCATATACCATAGATTTGTTCCTCAATCCATGTTCACTACCTCAAAAATGTAGGAAGAGCAAAATGTCTATTCTATAGAGGTTGTGGCCTATCAGGATTGGCTTTCCCAACTACAGGACTTCCTGAAGCTCAAAATAATACCTCAAGGTTTATCGCATATAAAAATTCAAACATTTAAACAAAGACCAACAAGATACATTTTGCTAGGAGAAGTCCTCTACAGACGAGGATATGATGGAGTATTTCTCTGTTGTCTTGATCACCAAGAAACATCTTGGGTAGTTTCACAAGCCCACAACGAAACATGGGGAGGCCATTTGAGTGGCATGGCCATCGTTAAGCAAATATTGATAATGGGTTACTATTGGCCCACAATGAAAATGAACTGTTGCAAGTATGTTAAGAAATTTAGTAAGTGCCACAATCATGTAAACCTAATGCACTTACCATCGCAAGATTTGCAGCCCATCCAGGTAGCATGGCCATTTTCGCAATGAGGACTAGAATTGATTGGGAAGATCTCACCTCCGTCCTCAGGCTAACATACATTCATCATAACGACCACAAAATACTGCACTAAATGGGTAGAAGTGATCCCCTTAACATCAACAACTGGACCAAGGATTGCAGAGTTTATACTCCATAATATCATAAGTCATTTTGGGGTCCCTTTCTAAGATAATATCAGATAATGGGCCATATTTTAAGAACAAAAATGTGCGTGCTTTAATGAAAAAATATCATATTCAACATATTTTTTCAACGCCTTATCATCCACAAGCAAACGGGCAAGCAGAAGCCTCAAACAAAAAAATAGTCTCCATTTTGAGGAAGATAGTGTAAGAAAATCACAAGGATTGGCACATGCAATTGCCTCTTGCACTATGGGCATATAGGACTAGTATACGGATGCCCATTGGGGCAACATCGTTTTCACTAGTATATGGCACTAAAGCCATCATGCCTCTAGAGTTGGAAATCCCGACTCTACGCGTAGCACTAAAAGACTTCATAGATGATGAAGCTATGTGACAAGGCCACCTTGATCAATTGATGCTTCTTGATGAACGTCGAGTCAATTCTTTAGAGCATCTTCATGTTTATCAAGGTTGCCTTGTGCGAGCTTACAATAGTAAAGTCCACCTAAGGGAATTCAAGGTTGGAGATCTAGTGCTCAAATAAAACCAGCAGAATTCAAATCTATCGCCGCATCTACGAGATAAGTTTACAACAAACTGGATAGGTCCATACATGATTTCATAGAGAGTTTGACCTGGAGCATATCGCCTTATATCATTAGATGGTTTTGAAGAGCTTGAACCTCTCAATATCATTCACTTAAATGAATTTTACACATAAAAACACAAAAACATTCAAATATGTCAAAAACACAAACAAATCATAAAAGCATAAAATTTCAAAAATACAATCAAATCAAAGGCTCCAAGGGTAATTCATACTACTTGGTCAAAACAATCAAATCAAAGGCTCCAAGGGTAATTCATACCGCTTGGTCAAACAATCAAATCAAAGGCTCCAAGGGTAATCCATGTTGCTTGGTCAAAAATCAATACAAAAATCTCCAAGGGTAATTCATACCGCTTGGTCAAAATTCAAAGGCTCCAAGGGTAATTCATACCGCTTGGTCAAAAATCAAATCAAATGCTCCAAGGGTAATTCATACCGCTTGGTCAAAAATCAAATAAAAAAGGCTCCAAGGGTGATTCAAACCGCTTGGTCAAAATCAATAATAAAAGCCCCAAAGGCATAATAAGCCCTTTGGTCAAATTAATCGAAAATACAAAAACAACATAAAA
Organism: Wollemia nobilis; assembly: GCA_028583015.1. Classification (NCBI taxonomy): domain Eukaryota; kingdom Viridiplantae; phylum Streptophyta; class Pinopsida; order Araucariales; family Araucariaceae; genus Wollemia; species Wollemia nobilis. The sequence continues at coordinate 874,275 of JAQPPZ010017258.1, forward strand.
TCAAAAATACAAAAACAATTGCATTTTACATTTTGCATTCACATCAATGCATTGCATGTTCACATACATTAAAAGATATGTCATGAGAGTCTTAAAAGTGATACCACACAAATCATTCATATCCATACCTCCATCCACATGTGTGTAATTGTGTTTTTCAACACAACCATTATTTGTTGCTATACATAATTACTAAGGCTTTTTGGTTAGTCAACCAAATCTAGTAATCTTATCAACTTTTGAGGAAAACAACTTTGATTAGTAGAAAAAAAGGCCTAGCTGTGATAAAGCCTTGGATATTCAAGATCCCATCACTAATTGAAACACTAAAATCATAGCTGGTACAAGGAAAAAATGAAAGTTGCAAAGTGGTTTAGGTTACCTTAAGCAAAAAGGATTATCCTTGCTTATCCCCCTGTGCAACCGATTTAAAGGTGTTGAGAATTGGCAAAAGGACAAGCTTTACCCTATCAAAATCCCTTGCTTAAATCAAAATAAGAAAAATCCCAAAGCAAAAGTACAAATTCAAAAGGCCAAGCATATAGTCCAGATTTCAAAAGCAAAAATCCAATACAATCATATATTCAAAAATCAAGCTCAAGAAAAAATAAAAAATAAACAATGATTTTCATCACTAAGAATGAGCAAAATAAACAGTGATTATCATCACTACAAAAAAATCCCCGCTCAAAGAAAAAAAATCAAAATAAAAAAAACAATGATTTTCATCACTACATATGAGCAAATATCCAAAGCCAAAAAGAAGCCAAAAAGAAGGGAATAAAACTTGAATCCCTGGAATTCTTAGCATTGTACAAAACTGGAAGGAGAAATCCTTACGCATGATGATATGTCTATTACAATTGCTTCATACATTTGTGTAGACCAATGTTTGAATGTGGATGAGCTAGCTTAGGTAACCAAATATTGCCTAGTGGTATAGTCCAACTAAGTCCAACATAATGATGAGAAAAACACTTGAGGATCCCTGATCTTAGAAATGGGCTAAAAGAATCCCTCCTGACATTAGAGGAAATGCTTGAGTTCTACCTCAAAATATACAATCACATGCACACACAAAGATCATGAAAAACCAGGTCCATGGTAAAAGCATAACTTTTCAAAAGTCTAAGTGGTAAGTAGACAATTGTTGATAGGGTAACTAGAGTGTTTGAATCTCCAAAAAGCCCCAATTTTTTTTACATAGCAACAAATAATAACATCAATCACACCATCATATTCCTTATAAGATTCTATAAATTAGGGGGTATCAACATAGTAGGACAGATACCACATATATATTAGAAATAGTATATAGATGGCCACTGACTACTTTATATATTTTAATTTACATAAACTTATTAAGAAGATACATTACATGCCATTACATATCATATATGAATACTTAATCAATTCTTATGATAGAAGTGATTATTTAAATTCATGATCATATTTAAAATTTTTGTGGTATCACCCATTACGATTGTCAATGTCATATGCATTCCGTATGTTTTAAGTTATTAGAGCATACAGTTTATACCATTCCATCACATAAGTTAGGTGCATATAATTAAAGCAAATATTAAACATGCATTTAACAATAACATTTGCATCCACAAAAACAAGTCATTAATCATCCATAAACCACATCATAAAAATATCCATTTGCATATCATAAATTCATCATTCATCATCAAAATACATTGCATCATATCATCAAATCATATGAGCATCTACACATCCATCTAAGCATCTTCAAATATCATCTATCATCTAACATATCCATCAAATCATCATAATATCATAATCGCATCATATCATAAAATAAAATAACAACAAAAATATAAGCAATAAATGATACACATAATGAGTCACAAAAGGCAAATCTATCATAAAAATATGTGTGTCAAGTCCAATGGATATACAAAAATACCCGTGGGCTATAGTCATGTAGGTCAGTCGACCTCAAAAATGGATCAAGAACCAAGTAGAACATCAATCTAGTGTCGGGCTTGAGCCCCCTGCATCACCTCCTCCAGTGCCACCTCCCCCTATGGTGGTGTCGTGAGTCGAGTGATGTGAGCCTGTAGGTCTCTCTATCCGAGTCTGGGTCCACTGGCTAGGACGGGTGGAAGACTGCCCTGAGGTAGAGCGCCCACTAACCTGTGAACCACCTACATCTGTTGGATCCTTAGGGACAATCCCGTTCCTCCTAAGCTGCATCTGAAGGAGGGTAACATGATCTATAAGACCCTAGATTTAAGCCTCATGCTCATCCAACAAGGAATGAAGCCGTCACACCCCTACCCCTGAGCCTACTGTTGGAACCTCCTGTAGTGTAGAAGCTGGAACAAAAAATTACATCCTGGCATCGCCACCCCTGATAGTAGCCTGTAGAGCCTGTATCTGTGATGTAAGCTGCTCAATCGTAGCATCTCACTATTGTACCTGGATCTTAGTAGCCTGGAGCTCAGCCTCGACATCATGTAACTATGCTCTCAGAGGAGAGTCTCTCTCCTTGGGCTCTAACTCCTTGTCCTCCTTAGGAACATCAAGATCCTCTACTACCACCTGCTCTACTAGTTGGCCCCATACCTCAGTCCTGGCTCAAACCCTGCATCCTGCTAGATCTGTGCCATCACCCCCGCCATCATCCTCGTGCCCTAGACTACCAACGCCATGCCAAATCCAATCACCCATCCACTAAAAGTAGGCCTCTGTAACTCCCCCAACCACTGTAGGGTCTACATCTAGAGCATCCTCCTCATTTGCAAGCTCTGTGACCTTGTCATGGAGGTAGGTCCCTCTATGCTATGAGGTGCCTGTACAAGAATGGTACCAAGGGCACATCATCTTGCAATCCATATTTATGAAGAACCCGAGAGTAGATGAAATACTCTCAAATGGCAATCTTATGACCAATGAGCCATCGCTCGCATCGTGTCCTAGCAGTAAAACTAGCTGGATCATCCCAAATTGGATACTCATAATACGATCGCCACACGACATCTCTGGCCAATAGTCTAGTAAAAGCATTAGTGTAGTGGGACAGCTCCCCTGCAAAAGTGTGGCTCTTATGCTCCTCATGCTCCTGAGCCTATTTGGTAGTATAGCATTGTGTTCGAGCCTCAATATATGTAATCTCAGCTGGTATCCCCTTAGGGTGATCTACCTTAATGTGCTCCCATCCCCAAACCTATAAGAGCAAATTGCAAGCAATGTTGATGCATCCCCACTGATGGATGTAGTACAACTCATCATAGCACTGAGCCAATAATGATCTATCCTATGCATAGATGATAGGCTCCTCTCTATCCAGTAGGTCCTGCATCATCGCTAGGAGGTTTCAAGGGAACCTCAAACTCGAATAGTCTAGGATAAGAATGTTGTTGATCACCATCAGCAACACAACATGCCTCACTGTGAAAACACAAGCATCATACCAAGTCTTGATAGATACTCCCCCGGATCCAGTCTCCCAAAGAGCCTGTGTAGAACATGTCCCAAACACCCTATCATAGATATCCACCTGATCATTAGTGGCCGATGAAACAATGGGCACCCCATCAAACGGGATCCAAAAGATCCTGTACACGTCCTCCGACATGATAGTCATCTCGCTGGGTGGAAGGTGGAAGGTGTTGGTCTGTGGGTCCCAATGGTGGGCTAAAGCCATAAGATATGCCTAATCGACTATAATGTGGGGCAACCTGATAATGTACTGTAGCCCACGGGACTTAAACCACTCCCAGTCAGTGTCATCAAATCTAGGAAGCAAGTCCAGGAGGAGCTTCGGGTCCCGATACTGAGCAGTGAGGATCTAAAAAAAGCAGAAAAAAACAAAACATAACTACAATGCATCTAAGGCGTAATTCACAATAAACATGAAATGGTGCAAAAGAGTATGAGTTATTCTAAATCTAAGCAAAAGAAGAATAAATTGCACCTACTCAAGCAAAGAAAAAATTCAAAAGTAAAAAAAATCATAAAATCAATACACAAAATGCAAAAACAAGGCTCAACCGGTGTCGCCTACTATGACCGAAACCTGGCCGTTGGAGGCAGCAGTAGCCAAGGGCCAATGGTTAAATTTTTGACCGTTGGGATTGAAGCTTGGCCACTCTGAGAGACAATGGCTCAGAGCCGACTGCTATGAGCGACAGTGGCCAAGGGGCGACACGAAAAAAATAAAATAACTTAAGCAAAACAACAAAAGGGAGGGAAAGCAAACAAATTGGAAAACAAATCCCCTACCCAAGCATCAAAACTAAGCTAATTTTGAGAATGCCCAAAATGGAGGCAACAGGTGAATAATGGAAATTTTTTCAAAAACCCTAGGCTAAAGCCACTGACAGATTACAAAATTGGGGACCAACCCATCACGATAAAAAGGAACCTAAGACTAATTATGAATCTTGTTCGTTGCCAGCAGGTTTAGTGATGTTCATTTTGCTCATTTCTTAGTGAAATTCAATTTTACTTAAGCAAAGAAAAGACAGCTAGGGTTTTAAAGAGAAATAATCGAGAAGCTTTGGCTCCTCCAACAACTTATGTCTCACCCTGTGCAACCATGTCTTCAGCACCAGCAAGTTTCGAAGTCGCAACCATTGTCGTTGCACCAGAGCTCTGAAAATGGAATCTTGAATAGTGAAAATGAATGGAAAAACCCTAGAATTGAAAGTTTTATATTTCCTTAATTATGCCTTGGCCACTACTGACATCAGCGACCCAAGATTCTTGGTCGCTCAAGGTGACAGTGGCCACAGGCAAGAAATCAGAGGCCGCTGGACCTAACAACAGCCAAGTCCATAGGTAAAAATTAAGCAGTTCCTTCAATGAGGGAATAACAAAAACAATAAATAATCACACTTTGGTGGTTTCGAATCACCAGAATGACCAAAATAACAAAAAAAATACATAAAATCACAATCTCAAGTAGGCCTCGTATCCAGTTACCTACTCTATCCACTCGATGATTGTAGCAATTTGCACTCCATGTATTTCAATGAGATGAGTAGGCAACCATAAGGCCATTTGGGGCAAAAGCAACTCATTTTGGAACTATGATATGTCACCCTTCAAACTTGAAGAATATCAAGATGGTCGGACTGCTCCACGGGTGCGAAGGGGTCATTCTAATTCCCCTAGACATCAAAAATATTAATTCAAAGTGATACAATCTAAACATAAATAGAATCACTCATCCTAACTCCCTAAGAAGGCTATTTATAGTTGGACCACTCCTTAGGATAGGGATGGATGATTATCATAAGCAATTGGAATCACACTTGGATGTGGGATTGCCCATTAAAAACAACAAATGCTAGAAATGAACCAGATTAGTCATATTGGTCAAGGGACTTGTCGTTTCATTCATTGTTATTTCTTCACCAATCCATTGTGTGAAGAAGTAGTTCAAAACTTCAACTTAATCATAATCAAAATCAACAAAATATCACTTGATCATAGCAAAATCGTATCCATCCTTTGAATCATTGCATACAACAATCACAAATTTCCCTTGTTTGCTAGAAACGTAAGCAGACATGACATATTCAATTGTAGCTCTCCTATCGATCAAAATTGTTGTAGCAGCTGAAGCTACACAATTGAGGTTGAGGAATGAGTACAATTTAACATGCAAAAGCCACTGGGATAAGTTCTTCGAACATTGAGGCAATGATTCAAGGGATGCACACCATCTTGCATGATTGGGAAATCCGACGTTGATCAGAACATTGATCACCATACACCCTACAAATGGATCAGTCTACATTTTTGCTCAACATTGTGTTTTCCACACAACGCATCGCAAAAAGGGGCATCTGTAGACACCTAAATCGTGTCATGCTTAGGGGAGCTACTTACATAGACACACTCATAAGATCATAAGACATAATATTGGACTTTCCAAGCACCAATAGTGGTTCTCACCACTCATTTGGGGCCTTTTCAAGCCATCCAAGCTTGGCCACTCAAGCCAAGAGCAACCATATTCTAGCCACTCAAGCCTAGAGTGGCCAGACCTTAGCCACTATAGGCGACAATACAGACGACAACAAATAAGCCATAAGAAATAGTTTACCGACAAACATGCCCAATCTCGGGCAGAAGTGGTAGTCTGCATGCAACAAAGGTGAGTGGGAGTGACTTTGCATTCCTTTTCATGACCAGTTCACATAGGAGACTTGAGTTTGCATTTAGACTTAAGTTAACTAACCTTCAAGCGTAAACAAAGGACAAAAGCTTCTCATGCTAACGAACAATTTGCATAGGAAAAATATGCTATATCAAAGCTCGATCCTTATTCTGACTGTAGACATCCTTCTTATAGTTGTGGTGACTCTGTAACTACCTAAACTACTTTCATCTGGACTATCCACCTAGCACCATCTCCTACCTTGTCATCGGTTGGGTGTTGTACAATTTGTTATGTTAACTACCTCAAAAATAAAATACATTATCAAAATTGGCTGAAGTTCAGCCTAGTTATCTCCCATTTTCTCTTTTCCCTTTTCTATCATCATGGATCCCATGTTGCTTGTTGACCTAGATGCCTTTTGAATTTTCTTAATTGCCTCCTCATCTACATTGGCACCAACCAAGTTTGCTATGTGGATCCATACTTCATTGTCGATCGCATTGAGTGCCCTGATTCTATCTAAGACCCTTATTCCTTTGGCCCTATCTTCTTTAAAAATTGTCTTTTTGATCTGAAAAATCTTGAGAGTGTCAAGAGTGGTGACTGACAAAGATAAGAGCTGACTAGCTAATTTATCTTTATCAACTTTTTCACATGGGAATTATCAAATATCTTTAATGACCAACTGGCTGAACCCATCAATGCTAAGCAATTTATGAAGACTGACATAAAGAAGTTTCAACCTGTTATTGGTATTGTTTACCACATTCTCCAGCTCTTTTATTGCATTATTCCATTAGGGCCTATCTGCCTTAAGATTAGTGACTTTATCATATTCTTCTATGCAACTATGGTTTTTTTCCATCAATGGTGACCAATTATTTTGGTCTAATCCGCTCATATTCGGTCTTGCATTTCTCATATGCTAGGGAAATGGCTGCCACATTTTTATTAGTTTCTTCAACCAGGGATATTTTTTTTTTTGTTTATTTCTATTATTGTCCTCACATCCCTACAATAACCATCAATCATTTATGCATCAGATTTTATGATCTTTGATCATATTTTCTTTGTATTTTATCATAAGCATCGGAGTTTGCAATTTCTAATTTTTAAAGGTATTTGTTCTTGATTTTTATTGATTTTGACCTTTAGCTTTTCATTTTCTGCCTATAATAGTTCAACTTTAGACTTCTAGATAGTCACTTCTCTCTCAATGGCTAGTGTAGTATGTGTATGGACTTGCACTCCATGTTTTTATAATGAGATTGAGTATTCTTCTATCTATGCATCATCTATGCTGGTATTTATCTAAAGTGAATGTATTCCTTGAGTGGGGATGGTGATGGTAGCCTTGGAAGTAGATTCAAAACTTGATGGAGTCAGATTTTGAACTTTGCTCCTAGCTTGAGCTTCTATTACATTATATTTTATTATTGTTTTGATGTGCTCTTCTTCTTTGGAAATGAAATCTGTGAAGTCCTCTTTTTTACTAGAGTGAGGCTCAAAGGCTCATCAGTACCCATTCCATTCCTATCTCTCTTATGGGGGGAGAGCTTCAAGTGTCAAGGATTACTACTTGATAATATCTAAAGATATCATTGAATCCTAAAACTTTTTGTATTCTTTCTCATGTTATGGTGGAGATTTTGATCTCTTTTTTATTCACCATGAAAGCCACTAGAATTTATTGGGGAGAGCCTATGGTCATTTGCTATAGATGTTATGAGACCATCAAAGTAACTTCTAGGCTTTCAGTTGTGAAGTATCTTGAGGTAGCAGAAGCGGTTATAATTTATTTCCCTTTACTAGTACTGGGGGACTGAGAAGAGGGAGAGGCACCAACTACTTCTGTTACTTGATCTTTCACCTCAGCTACTATCTCACCTCAGCTACTATCTCAATCTGTTTAGGGTCTAAACTCATGAATTTTGCAATGGGATCTACAAAGTCTTCTAGTGGGATGACAACCACTTGGGGTATCATTTTGTCTATTGTATCTTGTCTCACCATCCTGAGATTGAAGGAGTAGTTTCCTACTTCTTCCAAATGAGTATGTGCCTGTACTAGGTTCTTTTGTTCCATATGTCTTCTAAATTTACCCTATTGTTATGTGCCCACAAAAGACTCTTTTTAAAATCTTCTCTATGTATCATCAATTTAGGCTCAATGGCGATGTCTTTGTAATGGCCCTTTGGATCATAGGATCTCCAAGTGATCTCTATGAAATGATAAGAATCTATTGTGGGTAAAGCCTTTACCATCCTAGGATACCCCCTGTAAATGTATTGTCCTATTTTTTCAGGTGTTATGACCTAAGCAATCCTAGTATTTTTCTTCTTCCATCTTAATTTGGTTTCTTCATCGGATTGTCTTACTATCTGTAAGGAAACCAGTGATTTTTGGTAGAAAGTGGGTAGAGCTTTGGGTGGCAATATGTCCTCGTATGTCTTGATGAAACTAAAATGCTTGGTGAAAAATAAATCCCCAGTTTCCATTTCTTTGAGATACTTGATTATACCTGGACTCATTATGGGGGGTTCCTTCTCCGTGAGTACGTGATACATTGAAGCCAAGAATATACCACAAAATTTTGAATAATTGGAGGTTTCATCGTAAATGCAAGTCAATATGTCCTGGATAATTTCTTTTGGTATGCCTCCCAACTAATCCATTGCGTCATCTTTGAATTGTTTGATGATTAAATGGATGAGGAATGAGTAGTGAGATAAGTGGGGAATGAAATACTTATCATATTTTATGGCTTTCTACGATTCCCTAAATTCTCTATCCATCGTGTCGCACATTATATCCTGCCACCTATACATTGGTATCCTCCAAGTATTATTGCATTGTATGATCAAATACATAACTTCGATGCTAATCTAGTTGAGGTCCTTGAATCCCATTGCTATATGGACCATGTCAGCATAATCTCTTACCCATTTGTAGTATTGGGACTTATGGATAGGGAAATTTATCGATACCAGTTTGTCATAGTCGTACAACTTTTAGTAAAATGTAGTACCGATCATATGTTGGGCCTGCTTTGAGACCATCGTTGTGTTGTAAAATTGTTTAGTTGTCTCCAACCCAAACACTTGCTCATTCTTCTCTGGTGCAATCCTGTAAATGGGCTTGTTTTGGCCATTAACTATAGACCAGGTTCTTGGGTCATACGAGATAGCTAGCCATGAGAGTAGCTCAGAGGATAAATATACTCTTGGTCATAATAACTTTGCTAAGTTGGTTCTCCACATGTTGTTACAGGAAGATCTCTTGTGTTTGTCTTCATACGCCTTTTTGAAGATGTTCTTCAACAAATAGTGTGAGTATCACCACTATTCCATGCTGGATTGGAAGCAGAAATCGATGATTTTTAATTCACCCCACAACTATTCCTCAATTTTCTTGGTATTCATTTTCTTAAATGGTACTTTTTCATCTAACGCATCGACCCTTGTCTTGGGGGCAACTTTGCTAAAAAAGGAGACCATTGCTTGAGTCTCTTTTACTGGGCTTCTCGACTCTCAAATAATTCAAGAATACTGTAAGCACTGTGAGTTGCATGTTACCATTACCATGTTTTTAAATTGGTTTACACATGAAGCATCTTTAACATCATACCAACTACCACTATATTATTGCCATTCTCGTCTCACCACCTCAATCTTTCATAATAGTCGGTCGATCATGGATCATCATCTTCTTGGTTGATTTACGTAACTAGATGTTAGATCATACATGCACCAGACCCTAAATCATTTGATGAGTACATGTTGTATTAAAGCTCATGCTTGGATATATCCAAGGCTAATATTTGTAGTTGGCTTACATACCTATAATTTCCAAATCAATTTTTGGTCGTACCAACAAAATCATCATTGATTTGAGTGGTGTCAGCTTTCTCGGGTGAGGGTCTACAAATTTTGGCTTTTGTACTTTGGTTGTGGTTGATGGCTGATTGGTTGATCAATGATTTAGTTTGGCCAAGGTTTTATGACTTATTGATTGGATGCTTAGTTGGTTAGACCTTTTCGTCTATCAGATTTTGGTCAGCGGATCCCTTTGATTTTGCATGAATGAAGATTCAACCACTGGATGTCATTATTCGGTCAAATGGCTTAGGATAGTTTCGTATGTGCTGCATTAAAAATATTGTGCTAGATTTTATCGAGGGGGTCATTTTATAATAATAATATTCACTTAAAAAATTATGCATGCAAAATTAAATGATGGCATAGCTTGATTTTCATTGAATTTACCTTTATCTACTCGATCAATCTGCACGGTTGATTACATTTGACTAATGATATTTTGATGGCTATGATGTATTCAGCCACTGATATTTAGTGTTCATCACTTTTTGGCTGAGAAAATTTCAATGGTTCTGCTTTATCATGTTGTCGACTGATCCACGTAACCCTTCAACCGACCAATGTTACTCTTCGATTGAAACAATTTTTTGGACATGTGTTCGGTTGGGTGATTCTTCCTTTCGATCGAGCACCTTTTTTCAATTTGATTTTGATATTTTAACTTTTGAATGACTCCTTACTTTCTTTGACTGAATGGTGGTGCATCAGGTGAATTGATTTATGTTCGGCTGATACAAATTTTTTGTTGGTTTTTTATCGCGATCAGTCAAAAAAATTTGCAACCATTATTTCTCCTTTGGTTGACAAATCGATCAATCAACTATTATTTATTTTTTATCGATCAAAAATCTATTCATAATGGTATTTGATGTTTTTCTACCCTCGACTATGATATTATGCTCATTGACTGAAAATATAGATTTTATTGTGTTAAATTCGGTTGATCGATATTTTTGGTAGATTGATCTTCTTGCTTTCGTTGATCAAAAAATTTCAGTAGCAATATTCTCTTCATCGGCCGACTAACGACTTTACGTCATTCTTTTATTTCAGCTGCTCGAATCGAGTGGTCGATCGATGCTTCTTTACCGGTGATCAAAATTTTATTGCGCTAATTTTTTATTGGCTCATCTATTTATAGTTGTAGGCCGAAAAAACTCTTTTTACCTCACAAAGTGATCATTGGTCGACCGATGTTACTCTTCCGTTGACCAAACATATTTTTGTTTAGTCTTTGGAAATTTTTGATTTCGATAGTGATTTTTTGCTAGTTGGCCGAAGGATGAATTGCATTGTTTTTCTGTTCGGCCAATTGGGTTAAAAAGTCACAATCCTTTGAAAAAATAGGTGGGGAACCCCTTAAGTTTTAATAAAAGGAAACTTTTGAGCTACTTAAGGGTGTGAGATGGCTATGATGATGAAATCATTTTCTTAGGCATTTTTAAGGTATTGCTTAAATATGTTGATTCATGTAGATGTTTTAAGACAATTAATTACTTAAAATTGAATTCCTTATCAACATATCACAAAATATGCACCTCATTCAAGACCTTTAAATTTTTTAAATTATGGGTACATTCATGTTGTATCAATTTTTACTGCAACACTTACCTCGAATATCAGCATGAGCATTGGTGTTCTTCTAGTTTTCCTTGAGGACAAGGTCCCTAATATCAAAAGAATGATTGAAAACTTTCTTAGAATAATATTTTCCAAGTCTATCCTGATAGGCTCTCAAATTCTCTAAGGCATGAATGCGCTTTTCATCGAGTAGCTCCAATTTGTGCAAACAGTCTGCACAATACTCATCATCGACCATGACATCTTGCAACAAGATGTGAAATAAAGGAACCTCAAGCTCAAAAGGAAATATCATCTCAGACCCATACACCAAGACATATGGTGAGGCCCCTCTGGGAGTATGTACACTAGTACAATAGGCCAACAAGGTAGGATAAAGCTGGATATGCCAGTCATGACCGGTCTTACTAACCAAAATTTTCAAGATCTTGATCAAGGACTTGTTGGATGCTTCAGCTTGCCCATTACCTTGGGGGTAATAAGGATTTGACCACCTGTGCTGAATCTTGTACTTAGAACAAAGGTTATGAACATCATTATTCTTGAAATAAGTTCCATTGTTAGAAACAATCATCGAAGAAATCCTGAATCTACAAAGAATATGGTTGAAGATGAACTTAGAAACTTGAGTTCCAGTCACCGTAGCCAAGGGTATGGCTTCAATCCATTTAGTGAAATACTCGATCGTAGTAATGATAAACTTGTGACCATCTGACAACACTGGGTTAAATTTCTCGATAATGTCTAATCTCCACATGGAGAATGACCAAGGGAAAGAGATAACCTGAAGGTCCTGAGAAGGAGCATGGATGAGATGATTGTGGCATTGACACTTGTTGTAGCACCAAACATAGTCACATGCATATTTATCCATAGAAGGCCAATAGTACCCCATCCAAAGGGGATTTTTGGAAATAGTATTTCCACTGAAATGGCCTCCACATGAACCTTCATGAGAATCACTAAGAGTAATTTGGGTTTCATCGGAGTTAAGACATCTCAAGAGGATACCTTCAAAAGAGTGTTGATACAAGGTGTTGTTGATTATGATGAATCAACACACTATTTTATGCAAAATCTTATGCTGATTACGATATAAACCATCAGGCATCAAACCATATTTAAGGAAATTAAATATGTCATTATACCATGGCTTAGATGGGGAAGCTTCGATGGTCAAATAACCTAACAGGACAAGACAAGAACCAAGTGATTCAGGTTCCCAGATTTTTCTAATGATAACCGATGCTTGATCATCTTCTAACTCTAGAGGGAACAAGGATGCAAGAACAACCATGAAATCCACATGGTGGTTTGAGGATCTAGGGACAGACTCTATGGTACTCTTTCAAACGAGGAGAACAACTTAGTAACAATCTCCTTGTAAGGTTTAAGTTTATCATCTCGATTCTGATAAACATCGTTATTCTGATTAACCACAAGTTGAGAGTCACCAAAGACCAAAATAACTCTAACCTGAAAGGCTAAGACAACTCTAAGACCAAGGATCAAAGCTTCATACTCTATAGTATTATTCATGCAAGAGAAATGAAGCTTAAAGGACAAGGAGATGAGTTGTTTTTGTGGGATAACTAGAATAACTCCAGCACCAACACCCTTAATGCATCAAGCTCCATCAAAAAACAAAGTCTAAGACTCTGACTCTTCAATTTTGATATTGAAGCACTCATCGGGTTTACTCAACAACTATAGTATGGGCAACTTCTAGGGGAGTGGAGGCTAACTGATCAGTAATCACCTAACCCTTAATAGACTTATGACCTATGAAAGTCAAATTGAACTCCCTAAGGGCCAATACCCATTTAGTAGCTTGTCCTGAAAGGTGGGGCTTAGACATCAAATAATGCAAAGGATCAAACTTTACAACCACCAATATCTTATGGTTGAGCATGTAGTATCTTAAATTCTGAGAAGCAAATACTACGATAAGGCAAAGCTTCTCTAAGGGATTGTACCTGTTTTCATAGCTAACCAAGGTTCTACTAATATAGTAGATAACTTGTTCTTTATTTTTATCATCATGTTGGGCTAGCATAGCTCCTAAAGCATGAGCAATGGCTGCTATGTAAAGCATACAATTCTTACTAGACATAGGAGGAACTAAAATAGGTAGGGAAGTGAGTTACTGTTTGAGATCATCAAAAGCTTTCTGACACTTAGAATCGTACCAAAAAACCACATCTTTCTTAAGAATCTTAAGAAAGGGCTAACACTTATTGGCTAACTAGACAATGAACCAATGGATAGACTAAAGTTTACCTTGTAGACTACACAATTCAGTTAGGGTACAGGGAGGAGGTATATCAGTGATGATCATTATCTTAGCAGGATCCACTTCAATGCCTCACCTAAAAACTATGAAGCCTAACAACTTGCTAGATATGACTCCAAACACACACCTAGCGGGTTTAAGACAAACCTTGTACTATCAAAGCCTTTAAAATATTTGTCTTAAGTCATAGACATGATCCTTTAATTCTATGGAGCGATCTAGAATATCATCCATATAGTATTGGAGAATATCATGCATCATGTCATGGAAAATATAAGTTATGGCCTGTTTATAGGTAGCTCCTACGTTCTTCAGGCCAAAAGGTATGATATTTTAGCAAAAGGTTCCCTATGGAGTAGTGAATGTTTTCTTGGCCTAGTCCTTAGGAGTATTCATAATCTGATTATAGCCTGAAAAACCATCCATGATCAAAAGCATCCCATACTTGGTAGTGAAATCTATAATATGATCTATTTTTGGCAAGGTAAAATCATCGTTGGGACATGCTAACTTAATGTCTCAAAATTTAGTACATATTTTTATTGTTCCTTCCTTCTTAGCTATAGGAAGGATATTGGAGATCCAGTTAGAATAGTTGATAGATTTTTAAAAATCAACGTCAAGGAGTTTTGGGGCTCTTCCTTGACTGATAAGGCGACCTTAGGATGCATCTTCCTAATTTTCTACTTAATAGGCTTAGCACTAGGTTTAACTACCAAATGATGCATGACAAGGGAGGTATCAAGCCCTGGCATGTCAGTATATGATTAAGAAAATATATCTTGATACTCTCTGAGTAAATTAGTCAATTTATCCTGCTCATCCATGGACAAGGATTTACCTAGCTTAAGGATTCTAGGGGCTTCCTCAGAACCTATGTTCATATCTATGGTCTCCTCAATAAGGATGGACAAGTCATCCTAAAGATGATGTGGGGTAGGAATCACTCCTAAGTGCTCAAGGTCCTCGAGGGACATAGAACCAAAGTCCACTTGATATCTAGAAGATTCAACTTGCGCAGCACAAGGGACAAACCCATCAAAGTAGATATCATTTTGAGGTGAATCCTCATATTTGACATACTACTCAGGGGTTAGAACCAACAAAGAAGGAGAGGGTGGTCCCTCATCCTTAAAACTCCACTCTAAACTTTGATGAGATTTTATCTAAGAGATATTCTTGATAAGAAGAGTTGATTTAATCTTGAGTGTAGAGGGGAAAAAATACCCTACTGTGTACAATTCCCAAACAAAAGGCTAGATCCGCAAGGAGGGAACCTTTTATGGGGTGAACCATGGGGGTGTGTTGTACTCTACACTCGATGCTAGGGGAAGGGTTCACTAGGAACGGTTTAAGGACTCACTCCAAGTCCTTAGGATATTTGAGATAGTTTGATGTATTCAGTTTCAAGACAAACACCTAAGTTTGGTATTTCTAGATCTAAGCTAGAAAATATAAAGGACAATGTAGAAATAGAATAATGCAGTTGAAAATGAAATGCAAGCATATAAGATCTATCCTAGAATGATTCTTTATTTGAATGCTCACTAACCTAGGGTTTATTTCAAAAAACCTTTAAAGCAAAGATATACACAAGATAAATGCATAGAAATTATCCCTAGATGCAAGCTAAATGCCTTTCACTTTCATATGCCTAGAAATCAATAATGAAATTAGATTTTCAACCAATAGAATGAGTAGAGCACTTATCTAGACCGATGGTTGACTTAGCATTTTTTGCCTCTTGTCCAATGATATCAAGAATACCTGTTTCTGCAAGATCACTCATGAAACACTAAAAAATAGAATTAGTATTAGGGGGCCTTCTTAGGCCACTGTGTAATAGATCTTTGAGGCACATCAGTCAAGACCCCTAGGTCCTTTTAGATGATATTTTAATGCAAAAGCAAAAATTGAACTTTGGATAATTAATCATAAATCAGAAATATAGTAGCAGAGAACAGAAAGAAAAGTGCAACAGTATGATCTAGAAATAGAATGTAATGCAATAGTGAAAGTAGAATATGGAAATTGCCCCTGGTGTGCCCTAGGGCAAAATTATACCTCACTAGAATAGGCATGATAATGTTACAGCAAAGTCATGCCCTTCTTGGATGGGGTACGCTTTCACTTCTATGTATAAATTTACCCTAATTAGGGCAGACAAAGTTGCGCCTCACTAGTGCCAGGTACGATATCACTGAAAACTAA
The DNA here is from genome assembly GCA_028583015.1 of Wollemia nobilis. Classification (NCBI taxonomy): domain Eukaryota; kingdom Viridiplantae; phylum Streptophyta; class Pinopsida; order Araucariales; family Araucariaceae; genus Wollemia; species Wollemia nobilis. The sequence continues at coordinate 890,380 of JAQPPZ010017258.1, forward strand.
AGAAAAATAAAAAGTGAATGTAGAAGATGAAATAAATGCCAAAAATAAAGTAATCAAACCCTAATGGACATCACAAAAGTAGGTATAGAATATCAAAGTATCCAAGCAAGCATTGTATCTCTCTGAAATACACAACGATCCACCAAGTCACACAACAAGTCAATCCAATCCACACAATAGAAGATCAATCCAAAATTTGCACTTCGGGGTTAGCTTACAGCAAAGAAAATAAAGGAAGAAGAATGAACTATCATAAATATTTTGAGCTTAATCAATAATTAGAAATTCGCACTAAGATCGCACATTAAAAACTCGCATATCAAAATTGCACATATGATTAAGCAAAAACATCCTTCCTTTTATAGACAAAATTGGAGGAAAAAGGTGGGCAAAAATAAACTCACAGTCGACGCCAAAACACGTGGGAGGTTTAAACCTAGGTCTAAGCGGGCTCAAGAATAATAAAATTAAAAAATTAGGTTAAACAACGAAGTCGCGCCTCGTCCTGATGGGGCGCGAAGTCACGCCTCGTAAAGACGATGTGCGATTTCACTAAAAGGTAAACAAATTAAAAAAATGAGGAAAAGAGGTCTTCCCTTGCTCTTGGCAAGAGTTGAGGGCCTCTTAGGGGCACTAAGGAAGATTGCCCACTCAAAGTGCGTCAAATTTCGGTGTTTACATTTTACCCCCTCTTTGATGCATTTATGGGCTTTTAAATGCATCAAAGAAAGGATGTAGGCACACACTAAAAAAGAACAGCAACAAAAAAATGGGTTGGTCGGGTTAGAAGAAAGGGATGGTGCAAAAATGATATCATTCCAAACACTTTTTAATTTATACGCAAATCAAGGCATTAGGGATATTAATGCATCTATAGGCCAGTGTGCCCCCTTGAGTTATGAAAAAAAATTGATGTTTCATAAGAACTCGAAATAACTGACACAAAAGAAAATAAGAGAGAGAAAGAGCGGTAGTTAAGCAAAATAAAAATAGGAGAGAGAAAAAAAAGCAGGGTTAAAAAGAAAAACAGGGGTAAAACCCTAATTCATTTTTACTGTGAGGAGGAGAAGAATAGAGCTCTGGGAGAAACAACGATGGCACTTCTAGTTCATCGAGTGGTGACTATGAGGGGCAAGGTCGGGGCTTGGGAATGGGTAAGGATTATCTTCGTTTCTCCTTTTGCTTTATTTTCATCTCATTTCGTATAATTTAGCTAGGATTTTAGATTTTTTTTGGAAAATCATCGTAAAAGCCGGTAAAATTCATGCCATGACCCGGGTGCGACTTTGCGGCCTGAGCACAATTTTTCTTTAGGAAAAACATGGTGAAATCATACCTAGATGAAACCAGACATGATTTCATGAAGTTGCACACCCTAAAAATGGGGTGTGATTTTGTGAAAACCTAGAAAAAAAGAAGAAGAAGAAAAGGAAAGAAAGAAAGAAAAGAAAATAAGAAAGAAATAAGTAAATCCCAAAGTGTGAATTAATTGAAATTTATTTATGCTGAATTAGAATTTTGATTAATTAATTTGATTTTGTGCTGAAATTAATTAAATTTTATGTTTTTTTTTTGGTAATTATTATAATAGATTAACAGTGGGTTTTTATAGAGGATCCCAAAACCTTATATACAAAATCAGCCTTGCTAAATAGTGCTTCATGCCTCTTGGCTGGAAGAATAAACCTGTATGCAAAAAAAAAACAAAAAGCTACTAATTGCCCGAGGGCTACAAGTAAGGCATTTTTTCCTGATTATCCTGGAAACCATGGCCATTATAACTGGGAAAACAAAAACTAGTCGAAGAAGCTGGACCATCAGAAAGCAGAAGAAGATAGCCAAGAAAACTACAAAAAATTCTCCCATACCTGGGAAATAACTTTCCACATTTCTGTTTTCCCGGAGGCAGAATTCGAAGCATACATGTTGGATAGGATCCAAGAAAAATGACTGGACTAAAAAAAACCGTTGAAAATCTTGCTGGAAAATTTTGCCCTGGCCCAAATGGCCACTCCGTTTAGTCTTCTCACATCTAGGATTTCATCCGTACGGTTTGAGGTTCTTCTTACTTCCCTTTCCCTTTTGGAAGGGAGGTTTTGGGATAAGCGCATCACCCATCAGAGAATCAGATTCATCCTGAAATAGCAACTGTTGGGTTCCATTTGCAACATCAGCTGTAGTTTCTTTGTCTCTCTTTTCCTTGTTGGGGGGACGACCCTGCTTCCTTTCACTACCAAAATCCACCCCTTGCTTTTGAATCCTTGTAATTCGAGGGCTAATATTACTAGGCTGGTAACCTCTTCTTCCCAACAGGTAGTCTTCCAATATCTTTTGTTCCTCGGGAGAGTTCCGATCATAAATTTTGGGTGAATCTGCCTGTGTGGTGATAAGGGGGGGCCTATTCCTTTTCCTCCTGTGGTCCTATATGGGGGCGCCCACCACATTGCTCGGAGTTCGGATGGGTGGTGATTTCATCTGGTAAGGAGGATTCGAGATGGTCCCTGGATGGACCTGGATATTCATGGCCTTTCACAAAAGGGTGCTTCGTCTGACCTTCACCGTGCTCCAGAGGGTTGCAGGGATCCCGCTCCTTCTTCCTCGGCTTTTGGAGAGGACAATTGGACTGAAGATGCCCTTGAGAACTACACTAAGGGTAGAAAGCTGGCCTGTTCTCATAAAAAATAGCTTGCTTGTGTAGAAAAGTACCCCCAGACCGCAGAGTAATGGAGGATGGGAGGTCCGTCTCCAAGTTTGCCAAAACACAGAACCGGGCTTGGACAAATCTAGTTCGAGCTCTGGTGGGAGGGTCTAAAGTGATCAGCTCCCCGATGGATCGAGCAATACCTCTGATTAAATTTTCATGCTAGCAAAAAAGGGGAAGACTCGGGAGCCTAACCCATATTGGAGCAATGTTGATATTCTGGGTATCGGGGTTAAAGTCCAAACCCCACTACCTTAGAAAGAGACTCCTACGGCCCAAGAACCAAGGCCCTCCAGCCAGGATTTTATAGTAGTCCTCCTTGTTGCTTAGCCTAATCACAAAAAAACCTTGGGTTAGGGCAGCCAGCTCTAAGTGACCAGAGGTCCGCCATTTGCTAGACACCCACTTGCGAATGGTCTCCATGTCGGGACGACCACCAATAAACTTACCAATGAGGGTAAATTTTTTGAAATCCACAAAGCTTGAGAGAATTTCCACCAGGATGTCCAACTCATCCTCGGATGAAAATAACTCCTTGGAGAAGATCTCGCTTAGGGTTTCAAAGGCCGCTGCCAAAGCATATGACTTCCGAGGTCCATCTCCCCATTTGTCTGGCGGATCCTTGTCGTGACTTGGCAAGGACTACTCGGCGTCCCCAGACTTTGTTTGCCCTCCCTCCACCCTGTCGAGCCCCTGGTTTGACCTGTTGACGCTATTATGCTCTCCCAGAATAGCCTTCCCACCCATCGTCATCCCCACCCTCCCAAGAAACCCTAATTTCATCGCTCCCTCGCATGCAAAAACTATATTTACTGCAACTATACATGTGCTTTTCAAATTAAATTTTATGTTGTTTATTGAATGTAGCTAGGTATTCTTGAGAGTCGAGAGTGGCGTGCAGGGGCTCTAGCAGAGCTATATGCTCTAGGATAGGTGGATAGGGCTAGGCTGGAAGTGGTTGGGCTAGACCACATGGCAAGGATGTCATGAATCGAGACAGACAGGGCTATGCTGATTGCCCTGGCAGAGTGATGGTATTTGAAGACTTCTACATTTTGGATACCAACAGGGGAGATGATCATCACACTAGAGGATGTGTGGCAGATCCTGAGGATCCCCATCAAGGGGAGAGAGATTCACATGGCCTGAGGGAAGGTAGCCACTTTGTAGTAATTTTCCACAAGTTTAACCCACCAGGTGCAAGAGGGCACTATAGTAGTTGATGACCTAGTCAGTCGCTATGGAGCGGACCCTCTAATTGTGGTACTCGTAGGGGTGGTTTTTGGTCTCTTGACCTGCCACACTAGTAGATGATACTTTCCATGGGCCTTGGTAGGATTTGTGGCAGACATGCAACAATAGGGAGTCTGCTTCACATGGGGCCCTTATGTGTTGGCCCGTTTATACTAGATGTTGTACAACATCTTGTATAAGTGGTGTACAAGACTAGTGTGTACAAAATTTCTCTAGGTGTGGTGTTGGGAGTACATGACAGTGCATAGACCATTAGCACTACCTGGACAATCATTCTACCCAGAGCGACCAACAGCATATAGATGGCCTAGATCCCTGGAGAGGACCACGAGGGCCTATGTAGAGAACCTACCACTAGCTAGGTTGGTGATCTATGAGTTGTGCGAGATAAAAATCATTTTGAGACCATGGAGGCTTCACCCTAGCTGGGTAGATGATAGGACAAAGTTGGCAAGGGTGAGGAGGATCAGATGGCTAAGGTCAAAGTGGGGAGAGCTAGAGTTGCTCAGATTTGATCGATTCTAGTGGTAGTTTGGGATCTTACAAGGAATCTCAGACCTGGGGGACTACTAGTACCAAAGGGTGACACGAGACCTAGCAGGGGTTGGAGGTGAGCCAAACCTGACCAAGTGGGCTGAGGAGGACCAGGAAAATCCTCCTTATGTCAACCCAGGGATAGACAATGTGGGAGTAGCCATCAGGTACAAGTGGTGGTATAGAGAAGTTGCACCCAAAAGGATCTTACTACATATACCTATATAGAGGTGTCAGGTGATGGGCCTGGGCATATAGCAGACATTCCAAGAGGTAGCTCGTAGGGCCATGAAGAGGGAACATCAAGATCCTATTGTGCCTAGATGGAGGCTGACATGGGTTTGGGTCCAGGTGATAGAGGAGACCATCCCAGGATTAGGGATTGGAGAGGGAGGGGTGATAGATGCCCCCACATAGGTAGAGGGGCCATGGGTTAGAGACCCTAGGGAGGCATCTACATAGGTAGTGGTGGGAGGCCAGAGGCATCTTCAACTAGCTTATCTTCAGATGTAGGTGATCCAAATATAGATTGAGAGGGAAACTACATTGGAAAAGGTTACCTAGCTATAGGGAGAGGTGTTTTGGCTAGATGGAGAGCACCAACAGGCCCAGGTTGAGGGGATGGCTACCATTGGGAGTAGCTAGGAAAGGGATGCAATGCAGATCCTTCAAGCGGAGTTGGGGTGTAATGATAATAGGTTGGAGGTAGCCATCTAGAGGGCCATGTTCTTTGAGATGGATTACTGCACAACTATCCCTCCAAAGTGAAGGATGAAGCTTCCTCCATCTCTTCATGCAATGAGCAGGTCTTTATCCTGATCATGGGTTCCAACGATATATCAGCAGTTGGTGGCACAACTGAGACTAACTCCACCCCAAGGAGAACTAGAGGGAGCTGGATCTTAGAGATAGGATAGGTTAGGCTATGGATCGGGATGATGTACCAATTTTTGATTGTGGTGTGCATCCCTAGGTTGAGTGTACTAAGCCTGGATTGTGGTACATCAATCTCACACAATGTACTCTTTTTCCTACGAGTAATACATAGTTGTATGGGAAGTTTCTTTTTGATAATAGGCTATGTGCCTTACCGGATGTAATGGCTTTGGTGGCATGTAGATTTTACATATATAGGATCCTTAGTAAGGACATGTTCACCCACTTTTGTAAAGTTTTTTGGTCCCCCGTAAACCCGGTTTATTATGCTATAGTATCTTATCTACCAAAAAAATACATAGTTGTGGATTCATATTTTTATGTTTTTATGTGTAATGATTGAATTTATGTTTTTATATTTTTATTTATTTTATTTTAAGTATTTTTATGTATGTAAACTATCCTAATGCACACTATATGAAGGATGAAATGAATGCAAAATAGAAGAAGAACAAGGAGAAGAAGAAGAAACAAGCAAAACAAAAGAAAGAAAGAAGAAAAGGAGAGAAGGAAGAAGAAAGAAAAGAAAGAGAAAAAAAGAAGAATAGATGAAAGAGAAGAAGAAGAAAAGGAAGAGAAGAGAAGAAGAAGAAGAAGAGGAAGATAAGAAGAAGAGAAAACAGGGAGTTCCAAAGGTCAACCATCAAAAAAGTAGAAAAATGAATGATCCAAAGTATAAGGCTAGCGTAGGTTGCTATGAAGCAGTGTAGCCAGACATGGAGGATCAGATGAATGAGGTAGCTAGACCCGTTATGGGTGTATTACTTGCAATAATGTGAAAAAATGTGTAGATGTTTGACCCACTATGGATGGTTGCTCCCTTATTGACTATTGTGAGGTGATTACCCACTAGGATGTATTATCGAGGTCTGCTAAAAATGACCAAGGAGCTTATCCTATAATGGGGTGTTGAGCCTACTGAGTCAAAATAGAGTATGACCCGATAGAAGATCATGAATAGTGCAATACCCACTAGGATGTATGAATATCCCATATGGGGTGTAACATATGTGTAAAAATATTATGCAGGTGCTAACCCAGAGTGGGAATATGAAAAATATTGTGTACAACATCATGAAGAAATCAAGAAAATGAGGATAAGCGACCAGGAGAATAAAAGGATGGAAAGAATCCCTAGGGGGATCTTGCTAGGCATCCAAGTCCTAGTGAAAAGTACAATGCATGTGAGCTATAACATAACTAGGTATCATCACATGCCACTGTCGCAAGATCCCAAAAATATATATGAGAAAATAGTCATGAACAATCAATCATGCATTAATGATAGGCAAACATGCAAGGTGTTAAGTTAGATGTCAAGCAATCATGCAAGGATGACAAGCAATAATGCAATATGAAAAAGCAAACAGATGCAATGGAAAATAAAAATGCAACTATATAAAAAAAAATTGGTAATTTATTTTTAAGGATTGAAATCAATGCAAAACCTGAATGCACCATTCATCTTATTAAAATGGATTAACGTGCCATGAGGTGTCAGATCGAAGATATCCCCAAGGAGTGCATTTTATTGATGATGAAAAGCATGAGAAAGTTCTTCCAAGGCCCTTATTTTAACATCCATGGCATGATAATCACTACATTTTCTAATAATACCATTCCTCTTAACATAAAAGATATTATACAAAGATTCCCTATTTTTTAACATAGGAGCAAAGTTATCTTTAGAACAGACAGAACCAATCATATTACAAAACATTATCTTTGAAGGAAAAAAAATTTGACACTTTTATTATCATCTATTGACAACTTTTGATATTCCATATGCTCTGTATAAGTCATAATATGGTCATCATCCTTAAAAGGCAAAGGTTCATTCTTATTAGGTATAAAAACTATACCACATCTCCTAGGAAAAATCTCAACATCCAAGGGTTCTTGAATACCCTTCTACTGTGGTCAAAATCCTTTACATGTATGTCCCATACCAGACAGGATCTACTTAGAAATGGGATAATCATTAGTGAGATAGCATTGAGCAAAAGAGCGCTCATTGAGAGATGGGTTGCTACCATGAAGATTTTATTCGAAATCCATGTTCCCAAAGATAAAAGCACACCTAACAATGTGTACACCATCACTCTTATTATGAGGCAAGCCCATAGTTCCAGGTGAAGGTGGTAGCTTGCCTAGATCCAAAAGAAATTTTTGAAGAAACTGATTATCATGATCCGAAGAGAAAATATGGGTCCTATGTTCCTCACTTCTAAACTTTGAAAATGCTCAAAAATTTGAGAGGAGGAACATGGGGAAGTTGTTGAAGAAATAGAAGGACAAAAATAAGAATCTATTTGAGGTAACTCTATATTTGAACAAAATTTAAATGATCGAGGACCACCCAAAATGGTGATGACTTGATTCTTAAATTCAAACTCGAGACATTGATGAAAAGTAGAAGGGACGACCTTCATATCATGGATCCAAGGTCACCCAAGAAGAAGATTGAAATATGCAAGACAATGTACCACATAAAACAAAGTATCCAATATCCTTGGTCCTAATTTTAAGGGGTGAGATATGACACCACAAGCCTCTTGGGACTCATTGTTGAAAGCTTTAATGATGATATCAGTTTTTGTTAAATATTCCTCTTTTAATCCAAATTTTTGAAAGAATTGATATGTACACAAATTGAGGGATGAACCATTATCAATAAAAACTTGCTTGATAAGGGTATCCCCAATAAGTGTGGTGATGTAAAGTGATGAATCTCCATGTAATTTTGAGGAAGGTTTATCATCATTTGAGAATGATACATGATGTATTCCAAAAGAACCTACAGTGTCAACTACAGCATTAGGAGGGATGTCTATGGAAACAAATTGTTGCTATAAAAATCTCATTAAAGCATTTATGTGATCATAAGAATTCTGCAAAAGCTTTAACACTAATATCTTTGCTGCAGTACTAGCTATCTACTTCTGGAGATCAAATGAAACCTATGATTATGGTCTCAATGCTATAGGTCGAATTCTTGTAGCTGAATATTTTCTTTGACTTTCCTTTAAAATTATACTAGGTTGAGATACCAAACTTTGTCCTTATTGATGTTGCTAATTCTGAGCATGTTTTCTTGTAGTTACCCCAACCATACCAACCATATTGCTATGGTGTAGGGAATCATCTTGATGAGCCACCTGATTGGCTGCTTGTTACTCATGCTTTGGTAAAGGATCCTTAAATATTCTCATATATTGATTTGTTGTTGAATCTTGTTGAGTAGGAGTTTGACTACTCATTGATCGGAGATTTCCTAAATCAATGCGTCCTGCATCAATTAAATCTTGAACCACATGCTTTAATTTCTTACAAGTGTTTGTCTAATGTCCTTCTACTCTGTGATAAGTGCAATATTGACCTACCTTATACCAATGAGCTGTAGTATCTTGTTGTCTTACTGGAGGTAATTCTATTGCCTTAGAATCTAACAGTTATTTCAAAACTGCTTCCATAGGGATATTAAGTCTTGTGAAATTCCTTTGAGGATGTTTTTGAAGCACAACATTTTTTAGGTTGTTATTGACATTTTTAACAAGCCTACTATCACTATTACCTTCTATATGCTTATTATTAGGTTGAGACTTAGTTGGATTATCTTCTTTAGCCTAGAGTTGACCTCTCCTAATGAGATCATGTTCCACTTTTCTTGCTAACTCAGTTGCTTGATCTAAAGATGTGACAGTAGTAGTTTCTAAAGCATAAGATAACTATTCTTGTAAATTTCCTGTAAATATATCAAGCATATCTTTCTAAGACACATGCTATCTTAATCGACCAACTAAACTTCTCCAACGAGCTAAGAACTCTGAAAAAATTTCTTCTTTACTTTGCTTTAAATCATATAAATCTCTCATTGTCACTTCCTTTTCAATATAAGTACTAAACTGATGCACAAACATTTCTACAGTCTTCTCAAAACTTTTCAAAGAATAGTTGGGCAACCGATAATACCATTCTAATGCCACTCTAGAAAAACTCTTTGGAAATGTTTTCAATAAAAGCATATCATCATAAACAAGATCATGACAAACTATTATGAATCCTCTCAAATGCTCTATTGCATCTTAAGTCCCTTTATATATTGGTAATACTGGTATGGAAAAATGCTTATAACAAGGTCTAGCAGCAACAATAGGATCCAATGACTAACTACACATTTCCTTATAGTTGTATGTAAACCCTGATGGTTAAATCATATCCATTCTTGAAACCAATTGATTCACAAAACTTGTCAAATTCTGCATTTCTGAATTACTATGTATATTTTCCAAAATTCCCAAAGGAGGAATGTATGCATGTTGAAACCCTGATGTTGGATTCAAACTTAGGATACCTTGGTTGTATGTGGTATTTTGAGGATAACTAAAATTTGGTGGAGCAAAAGCAATAGTGTTGATTTTAGAGGATATAGGAGAAAATTGAGAATAAATTTTTGGGGCACTACTAGTTAGAGGGACTTGCAAATTCCCTCCAACATTGGTGGTATTAGTATTGGCACAAGTCACTTGTTTTTTAAAATTATTTTGACGCAAGTATTGAGATGTAGGAATATCATGATGAAGCAAAGGAGACCTATTAGGAGGGGAAGGAGTAGCATCCTCTTTTTCAAGATGAGATTCTCATTCCATATATTCTAATAATTTTTCCTTATGAGCTTTCATGAATTCTCAAATGTGATCAAATGATGAAAATACATAATTACCATTAGGTCTAGCAAAAGGATCAGGATTAGTTTTAGTTTCCATGTCTACCTCTTCTTGCTCTTTTGGATCTACATTAGAGTTTTCCCTATCAATATTATAATCTTCCAAAGGATCATAATCAGATTCTAATTATTTCCTCTAACTTCTAAGGAAAGGAGCCATTATAAGTAGTAAAAAATAAATAGGGGAAAAATTAACAAATTCTTAATTAATTAAAGATTTTTCAAACAGAATTAATGATCTTGCTTAGTGTTTAAAAGAAAATGAGGTTTTCACATTGGGTTCACCAAAGATGTAGAGGGCAAAAACTGCCCTACCACGTACAATTCCCAAACAAAAGGTTGGATCTGCAAGGAGGGAACCTTTTGTTGGACATTTTCAATCAAAATTATCATTGATGTCACGGAATGAAGTTGTCATTGATGTCAACGAATAAGCTACCGTTGAATTCAAAAGGTTAAGAGGAACAATGCAAAGGTTAAAGGCAAAAGGGCTTCATAATATTTGTTAATATTATATGGAAGCATAAGTTAGAAGGGTTTTTATTAAAACCAATGGTGAGCAAAAATAAAAGGTTTTTCATAAAAATCCAAGGAAGCTTATTGAAAAGCTAAAGAAGTTTTAATATTTATTTAATAAAATATTTAAATTCAAATTAAATTTAAATTTTATAAATAAATATTATTTATACAAAGTTGTAAAATGAGAGAAGGCTTTAATAAAGCCAAAGGGATGTAAAAATTAATTTATAAAATTTAAATTCTAAAGAATTTAAATAATTTATAAATTAACAAATTAAAAATCAAAGCGTCGACGTTTATGTGTGAAGGAGGAAATCAATATAAAAACACTATGCCTTAGAGGCATTTAATCATACTTTTGTTCAAATGATAATGCGTGCAATCGTGTGTTGAGAACTCGTGCAAAAAAGAGAAGATAACATTGTTTTGAGCGCCAACAAATAAGGATAAATAGACGAGCGCCTAATTGCAAGAGCTATATGGGCAGTGTGGCCTAGTGGCAAGTGGAAAATGGCTAGAGTGTTTGGGTGTGGAGTGACCTATGATCGAATCACGATGGCAGCATTGTTTTTTTGGTTGTGCTTGTACTGGAAGCATCAAAGGAAGTGGCGCACATTTTTACATAGGCGAGTCAGGGAGGGTTATAGAGCACGTGGTGCTCTTTACTCCCCAAGCAAGTTCCTAGATTGTGCAGTGGTTGGAGTTGCGGCTAGGGCACCGGTTGAGGCTGCATTGTGAGTTTGAATTCCTCCAAGGCAAAGGTAATAAATTTTGAATATAATTTTTATATTGCCTAAGGTTTGACATGAGGTCTTAGGGAGTTAAAAGGGTTGTTTTAAAAGGTTTTTAATTGATCATTATTTTTGGTAAATTGGAGGAATAAGGAAGTTAGCTTTATTATTGAATAAATTATTTGTGTCACATTGGTGTATTGCAAATATAAAATTTTGAGAGGACTTCTTGCCATTGAGTTATTTTTGAAAAGGAGATTGCCTTGATATAATTCTTGGTATTGAATATTATTGGGAGATTATAAGGTGTATTTGGTTAATTATTTTTATATGTTGATGGATGCTTTCTTTAATATGGAGTGATAAGGTGTATGTGTGTTTTTATATTTGAATTGTATATTTGAGAGATTTTAGTGTCTTCTAACTCCTTTGAGCTTGGAAAAGAGGTGTTTGTGGTTGTGGCAAATTTTAGAGGTTCCTTCATCATCAAGAAAATGATGAGCAAGGTGCAACCTAAGTATTGTCATTGTTGTCAACACGATCAGGTTGATCAGTTGATGCAATGGTTAGAAGTTGATTGGTGAGCAAGGTGATGGATAGGAGTTGTTTGTTGAGCAAGGTGCAGCAAAAGAATTGCAAAAGTATTGTCATTGTTGTCAACACAGTCGGATTGATGCAGTTGATGCAGTTCAGAGGTCAGTCAGATCAAGTGCAGAAAGTTTCAAGGAAAAGCAGTGACCCAGTTGAAACGGCAAAAAGAGACAAGGAAGAAAAGCGTCGCGATATCGCGACATGTTTTTTGTCGCGATTTCGCGACATGGTCGAGGAGAGAGAAGGCGCGATCGAAAATGTCGCGATTTCGTGACATGTCAAGTTTTCGCTGAGGAGAGAGAAAATGTGTCGCGATATCGCGACAAAATCGAGGAGAGAGAAGGCGCAGCCGAAAATGTCACGATTTCGTGACATGTCGAGTTTTCGTTGAGGAGAGAGAAAATGTGTCGCGATTTCGCGACAAAAAGGAGGAGAGAGAAAATGCACGCCAAATTGTCGTGATTTCGTGACATGGTCGAGGAGAGAGAAGATGCGAGCAAAACTATCGTGATTTCGTGACATGCTGGCAGAGAAGGAAACAAAGGTGTAGCGATATCGCTACATGTTGAAATGAAAGGAAACAAAGGTGTAGCGATATCGCTACATGTTGAAATGAAAGGAAACAAAGGTGTAGCGATATCGCTACATGTTGAAACAAGGAGAAACTAAGGTGTAGCGATTTCGCTACATGTTGAAACAAGGAGAAACTAAGGTGTAGCGATTTCGCTACAGGTTGAAACAAAGAGAAACTAAGGTGTAGCGATTTCGCTACAGGTTGGAACAAAGGAAACTAAGTTGTAGCGATTTCGCTACTAGTCAAAAGTGTAGAACTGAAAGATGCAACAATGATATTACAAGTCAAAATTTCATGAAAAGAGGCAAGGTAAAAGCACAAGGCACAAAGTTGTAGCGATTTCGCTACTGCATGGAGAAAGAGCGTACGGAAGCCAGAAGCGTCGCGATTTCGTGACAAGAAGATTGATGACGTCAAAGAGGCGAAAGCGTCACGATTTTGACAAGGAAGGATGATGACGCAAGAGGAAGCGTCGCGATTTCATGACATGTTCCATTTTTGCTGGAGTTGGCAAGGAGAGTTGTACGGAAGAGCAAAGTGTCGCGATTTCGTGACATGTTCCATTTTCACTGGAGTTGGCAAGGAGAGTTGTACGGAAGAGCAAAGTGTCACGATTTCGTGACATGTTCCTTTTTTGTGGCAAAAGAAGAAAAAAGTGTCACGATTTCGTGACATGTTCCTTTTGTTGGCAAAGAAGAGTGTACGGAAGCCGAAAGTGTCGCGATTTCGACGACAACGGGATGATGACGTCGACAAAGTTGAAAAGTGTCACGATTTCATGACAGGATGGAAGGAAAGGCTGGAAGCCGAAAGCGTCGCGATTTCACGACGACATTGAGGATGACGTCAGCAAATTTGAAAAGTGTCGCGATTTCGTGACAAGATGAAAGGAAAGCTTCTAGAAGCCAAAAGCGTCGCGATTTCACGACAGCATTGAGGATGACGCCAGCAAAAGTTCTAAGTGTCGCGATATCGCAACATGAGCGGAGGAAAAGCTTTCAAGGCCAAAATGGTCGTGATTTCGTGACAACCTTCAGGGTGACGTCAGCATAACTTAAAAGTGTCGCGATATCGCGACGAGTAATGATCGCGTGTAAAACCCGCAGGAACATGCAAGGTGACACGTGTCGAAAAAGCAGACAGGAAAATCATGCAGCCAGTTACGTAAAAAGTAACTGAAGTCAGACAGACAGTTAATCGTTGACAGGTGTTGGACATGCATTGCAACAACCAAACATGCATAATTGAAACGCATTCGAAAAGCCGAATTTGAAGGATAATAAAAGCATTCGAAAGGTCGAATTTAGAGCATTCTAAGAGACGTATTTGAAGCATACAGAAAAGCCGAACATGAAGAATAGAAAAGCATTCGAAGAATCATACATGGAGTCAAAAGAACGAAACGATTCGAAGAATCAAATTTAAAGTATCGAAAGGTTTTGAAAAAGCATTCGAAAAGCCGTATTCGAAGAAATTGAACAGTCGAAGTGCATGAAACAAAATTTCCGTATTGCATGGTTTCCAAAAGACGTATTGCAGGGTTTCGAACAGTCGAAATGCATGGAACCGAACAGCCGTATTGCATGGATTCGAACAGTCAGAGTATGTGATTCGATTGCATGCAGGATTGAAAGGTTATAAAAGAATAACCGTACAGAGAAGATAGTTTCTGCTGCGAGATAGAAGATGCTGCAGAAAGAGGCTGGCTGTATGTGAGCTGCAAGAGCATGCCATATGAAAGGGCTGTAAGTGTGCAGAAGGTAGAATAGTAAAAGAGTGTATGCTTCCATGAGATTGATTTGATTTAAGCTAGATCAGTGAGGATCTTGTAACACTGAAGGCATTTTTATGTCAATCAAAATTGAAAATAGAAATCCAAGTTGGTGCTTGGAATCGGGGGTTGGTGCTCCTTCCGATTCTTTCTTTGGTAAATTAGGGGTTGTTGCTCCTTCCAGGTGGATCCTTGGTAAATTGATTGTAAAGTTGGTGCTTTGCAATGGCTGGATTTGGATGGGAGTCCAAGCGGTCTAGTTTGAGGAGTAGCCAAAGCCGGTGAACCTCGTTACATCTTGTGTTATGTTATGCTCTCTTGTGGTACTTGCTGTTTCTGGTTTTAGCTTTCTTTTGTTTTTGCTTTAAGAGTTAAAGCATTAAGTTTTTAAAATAGTTGCATTGATTCACCCCCCCATCTCAGTGCCATTGTAAGACTAACAATTGGTATCAGAGCCAAGTTCCCAATTCAGGCTAAATCAGTCAGGGTTGATCTTGGATTAGTTTACAATGGGTAAGAAGAATAGATTATCTTCCATTAAGGTATCTCAGTCAGTTTCAATTCCTTCAGAAGAGAAAATTGCACTAAAGAAGGAAGAAGAAGTGAACTATGAAGTTTGCAATGAAAACCCGAAGATTGAAGTAGATCTAGAAGGTGAGTTGATCGCCGCTCTTGAAGAGTTAAGTATACAAAAGAAAAGCAACAAAAGACTGTCCAAAAAGTTGGAAGAATACGGGGATGAGATTGAAAATCTCTGTTTACAAATTCAAGAGGCCAAGAAAGCAGAAGAAGCCTTGAAGACACAATTGGATGATAAAGTCAATGCATATAGCACACGTGAAGAAGAATCTAACAAAGCTGTTAGTAATCTAAAGCTGCAAGTAGAAGAGTCCAAGAGGGTTGAAGAAATTCTCGAGGTCTCGGTTCAATGAGAAAAAGGCTGCTTGTTGCCAACAAGAAGAAGAGATTGTTTCTTTGAAGAAACAACTAAAAGAGGCCAATATAAATCTCAAATTTGAGAAAAGCACGGAGTTGCTAGATACAATGATAAATCAACAAAGAAGCTCCACGTCTAAGTTTGGTCTTGGATATGAAGGCTGAACAACCTTCATCCTCTAAACATGCAGAGAAGAAGAAGTCCTCGGTTGAAGGTTTGAAAAAAGAAAAGTTTGAAGCTGAATCCTCAAAAGGAAGAAATCATCAAAGAAAATCTACAGCAAAGCAACCACAGCAACAGAAATTCTCTCACTCTCACTCTTTTAATAATAATGCTTTTAATGGCTATTGTTCTAAATGCAACTACTATGGTCACAAGGCATTTTATTGTGGACAGAATAATAGATCAAAGAGTTATACTGATAAAAACACATCTGCTTTCTGAGTGAACACCTCGTGCAATGTTTTAAATGTAATGGCCATGGGCACATAGCAAGGTTTTGTCCAAGCATTTATGTATCTAATCTAAGGCCAGACCATAGATTTCATCAGACACACAGAATGCAATACAGACAGGGAATAAAACATGTGCAATGTTTTAAATGTAATGGTCAAGGGCACATAGCAAGGTTCTGTGCAAGCACTTATGTATCTAATCTAAGGCAAAACCCTAGATTTCATCAAACGCAAAGAATACAATACGAGACAGAGAATAAATCATGTGCACGAGAGAAAGGAAAATAATCATCCTTCAAGAACGCACAAGAGACAACCCCGCAAGAAAAATGTTCAAGTTCACGAACGGGGGCAAAATAGGGATGTAGTTGAAAAACTCAAGCCCAAGTTCAGGAAAGTCCGGAGAAAGACGAGAAGAAAGGAATTCGTGTCTCCTTGGACGAGAAGGAGATTACTCCTCTTCCGCTTTAAGCGGCTCCGGGTGGCACATCCTCGGGGGGAGCAATCTTAAAATTTTATTTTAATGCTCCTATGTTTTTGGGCCGATTTTACGAGGATGAAAGGTAAGAAGTCGAGTTATTGTTGTTTGCGGCTAAAGTGTGTTGTCGAGTTCTTGTTGTCGTTTTTGAAGGTGCCGTGAAGTGTGCTGTTTAATTTGAAGAGTTGTCACATTTGGTAGTGTTGAGATATGTCAATGCTGTACTGTTGATAATTCTTCCACCAACTGTTCATTACTTCGGATCATAACAGTTCAAAATTTTTTTTCGTGTTTGCTCTAGCTGCATATACGTGTTTCGAGCAGCGTGTATTTGTTTTACACTTTGAGGTAAAGCTTACAAGATCCTTCTTGTCGCATTGGTAAGATTATTCAATTCACAGACAGTTCGGGTTAACTGTTGATAAAATATCAATCCGAGGTTAAGAAGTTGAGGTTGAGTAAGGGGCTCTATGGTTGGCCATAAAGTGTTTGTCAAAATGTCTTCTCCAAGATTTGCACTGTTAAAAGTAAAGTGATCTGCAGATGTACGTAGAAAACTCGAGATCAGGTTTTAAGTTTAAAAAGGAATCCGGTTGTGCCGTGATACGGTATTTATTGCTTGCACTAAGTTGGCGATAAATTTGTAGAGTTGGTACAAGTGAGTCTCCTATCAATTTTATTGAAAGATGTGAAATCTGCTTGTTGAAGTGAAGAAGCGTTGGGCAGAGGTGCCAAGTTTGACCCATGTTGTGGGCAATTTCGTCTTGGTCGTGATGCTCGTGGATAGCAGAAATAAAAGCGCTTTAGCTTTTGTGGTGGTGTTATTCACTTTCTCCAAAGGTTGGAGAACTAAGTTTGGCCAAGGTATATCTTTTATTATTATTTGCTTGGAGTATTTTGAATTGACTTGGCAAATATAATTGATGGAGGTATAAGGTTAAGTTGTCATATTTTGCTTTGACATTATCTTATTGGAATGTTTTGATGATTGTGTTTAAAGAAGTGGAGCTAAAAGGTGTAATAAAGGAAGTTCACTTTATTGCTAATTTATTTTTATTCCTTCCCTAAATTGGTTGAAAGTTTGAGAGTTGTGTGTAGTGTCAGCTTGAAGGTTCAATTATCTTCTACTCAAATGAGGTATGGACTCATTCTTCTTATGAGTATGATTGGTGTATGTTTTCTGAAATAAGGTTGGAGTGAAAAGGTACTCTTCTAGGTATCCCTTGGCTTGGTGTAAATCCTAATTTCTGGTTTGAGATAGTGGAAGCTTTGTGCTCTAGGGCTTATTTTTGTGAGTCTAGCTACTTGTATTAAGTTGGTGGAACCCTTGGTTGGTTGTCTTGAGTTTAATAGTTGAGTTTGAGATTGGGAATTAAGTATAGAACATATTGAGTCTCTAACAATTCTCTGTATGTTTCTATGAAGTTGATAAATCACATTGGGTCTCTAACAATTCTCTTTGTGGGTTCATGCTAAGCGTGGTTCTAGTGAGAACTTGTGTGCTGATCAGGACAAGTTCTATGTGTGCTTCTTAAGCGGGTTCTTAGTGAGTCTATGACGAGTACTGGAGGGTTGAGGCTCCAGAAGACAGCGTGATCCGAAGAGGTCATTTTTTCTCAAGTATTGGCTAAGATTTGACTAGACATCGGGATCAAATTCTCCGGAGGGAGAATTTATGGATCTATTCATCATATTGCTCATGTTTATGCTTTTTGCTAAGCTGGATTAATTTTTTGCACGTGAATGTTGTGCATGGACTAAGGGGGAGTTTTGCGGCCGCCCTTTGGTATTATTGTCAAAGGGGGAGAAGAATTACGAGTAATTGCGGACAATTACGTGTGTTGCCAACAATTCCAAAGGGGAGATTGATGAGCAAGGTGCAACCTAAGTATTGTCATTGTTGTCAACACGATCAGGTTGATCAGTTGATGCAATGGTTAGAAGTTGATTGGTGAGCAAGGTGATGGATAGGAGTTGTTTGTTGAGCAAGGTGCAGCAAAAGAATTGCAAAAGTATTGTCATTGTTGTAAACACAGTCAGATTGATGCAGTTGATGCAGTTCAGAGGTCAGTCAGATCAAGTGCAGAAAGTTTCAAGGAAAACAGAAGTGACCCAGATTCAAAAATGGCAAAAAGAGACAAGGAAGAAAACTGTCGCGATATCGCGACATGTTTTCTGTCGCGATTTCGCGACATGGTCGAGGAGAGAGAAGGCGCAGCCGAAAATGTCACGATTTCGTGACATGTCAAGTTTTCACTGAGGAGAGAGAAAATGTGTCGCGATATCGCGACAAAATCGAGGAGAGAGAAGGCGCAGCCGAAAATGTCACGATTTCGTGACATGTCGAGTTTTCGTTGAGGAGAGAGAAAATGTGTCGCGATTTCGCGACAAAAAGTAGGAGAGAGAAAATGCATGCCAAATTGTCGCGATTTCGTGACATGGTCGAGGAGAGAGAAGATGCGAGCAAAACTGTCACGATTTCGCGACATGCTGGCAGAGAAGGAAACAAAGGTGTAGCGATATCGCTACATGTTGAAATGAAAGGAAACAAAGGTGTAGCGATATCGCTACATGATGAAATGAATGGAAACTAAGGTGTAGCGATATCGCTACATGTTGAAAATACATGGAACTAAGGTGTAGCGATTTCGCTACATGTTGAAACAAGGAGAAACTAAGGTGTAGCGATTTCGCTACAGGTTGAAACAAAGAGAAACTAAGGTGTAGCGATGGCGCTACATGTTGGAACAAAGGGAAACTAAGGTGTAGCGATTTCGCTACTAGTCAAAAGTGTAGAACTGAAAGATGCAGCAATGATATTACAAGTCAAAATTTCATGAAAAGAGGCAAGGTAAAAGCACAAGGCACAAAGTTGTAGCGATTTCGCTACTGCATGGAGAAAGAGCGTACGGAAGCCAGAAGCGTCGCGATTTCATGACAAGAAGATTGATGACGTCAAAAGGTCGCGATTTCGCGACAAGGAAGGATGATGACGTCGAAGAGAAGCGTCGCGACATTTCCAGTTGGCAAGGAGAAGGAAGAGCAAAGTGTCGCGATTTCGTGACATGTTCCATTTTCTTGGAGTTGGCAAGGAGAGTTGTACGGAAGAGCAAAGTGTCGCGATTTCGTGACATGTTCCATTTGTTGGAGTTGGCAAGGAGAGTTGTGAGAGACAAAGTGTCGCGATTTCGCTGACATGTTCCCTTTTTTGAAAGAAGAGTGTACGAGCCGAAGTGTCACGATTTCCGACAAGGGGATGATGACGTCGACAAAGTTGAAAAGTGTCACGATTTCGACGACGGGATGAAGAAAGTCTTGGAAGCGGAAGCGTCGTGATTTCGCGACAACATTGAGGATGACGTCAGCAAAAGTTCAAAGTGTCGCGATATCGTGACAAGATGCAGGGAAAGCTTCCAGGAGCAAAGCGGTCGTGATTTCGCGGACATTGAAGGATGACGTCAGCAAAAGTTCTAAGTGTCGCGATATCGTGACATGAGCGGGGAAAGCTTTCAAGGCCAAAATGGTCATGATTTCGTGACAACCTTCAGGGTGACGTCAGCATAAGTCAAAAGTGTCGCGATATCGCGACAGGTAAACAGTCTAGGATGTAAAACCCGTAGGAACATGCAAGGTGACACGTGTCGAAAAAGGAGAAGGAAAATCATGCGAGCCGAGTTACGTAAAAGTAGCGAAGTCGAGAGACGTTAATCGTTGACAGGTGTTGGACATGCAATGCAACGACCAAACATGCATAATTGAAACGCATTCAAAAGCCGAATTTGAAGGATAATAAAAGCATTCGAAAGGTCGAATTTGTAGGCATTCTAACAGACGTATTTGAAGCATACAGAAAAGCCGAACATGAAGAATAGAAACGTATTCGAAGAATCAAATTTAAAGTATCGAAAGGTTTTTGAAAAAGCATTCGAAAAGCCGTATTCGAAGAAATTGAACAGTCGAAGTGCATGAAACAAAATTGTCGTATTGCATGGTTTCCAAAAGACGTATTGCAGGGTTTCGAACAGTCGAAATGCATGGAACCGAACAGCCGTATTGCATGGATTCGAACAGTCAGAGTATGTGATTCGATTGCATGCAGGATTGAAAGGTTATAAAAGAATAACCGTACAGAGAAGATAGTTGCTGCTGCGAGATAGAAGATGCTTTGCAGAAAGAGGCTGGCTGTATGTGAGCTGCAAGAGCATGCCATATGAAAGGGCTGTAAGTGTGCAGAAGGTAGAACTGTAAAAGAGTGTATGCTTCCATGAGATTGATTTGATTTAAGCTAGATCAGTGAGGATCTTGTAACAATGAAGGCATTTTTATGTCAATCAAAATTGAAAATAGAAATCCAAGTTGGTGCTTGGAATCAGGGGTTGGTGCTCCTTCCGATTCTTCTTTGGTAAATTAGGGGTTGTTGCTCCTTCCAGTGGATCTTTGGTAAATTGATTGTAAAGTTGGTGCTTTGCAATGGTTGGATTTGGATGGGAGTCCAAGCAGTCTAGTTTGAGGAGTAGCCAAAACTGGTGAACCTCGTTACATCTTGTGTTATGTTATGCTCTCTTGTGGTACTTGCTGTTTCTGGTTTTAGCTTTCTTTTGTTTTGGCTTTAAGAGTTAAAGCATTAAGTTTTTAAAATAGCTGCACTGATTCACCCCCCTCTCAGTGCCATTGTAAGACTAACAAAAAATGTATGAGCACATTCTTCCATAGTTGATTTGATTGGTTGGTTTTTTGGAAAATAAGTTTGGAGTGAAAAGGACTTGATTAGGGTTTGAGTATCATTGTTATGTGAAGATTGTTTTATAAGCATTGTTGTTGAAGCCATTGGTTGTGTGAAGAACTTGAACTAGGGTTTGAAAAGAACATGAGTATCATTGTTATGTGAGAGTGGTTGATGAAGCATTGTTGGAAATATTTTGAGTGAGTGTTTATATACTTGGACTAGGGTTTGTAAGCAAGGATTATTTCATTGAGTGATTGGTTGAGTAGAGTTGGTTGAGCCTAGTCAAGTGGATGTGTGAAGTGATTGTTCAAGTTCCATAAAACAAACTATTCTATATTCTAAATTGATTTGAGAAAGTGATTGAGTATTATAGGGCATATTGAGTCTCTAACAATTCTCTTTATGTTTCTATGAGATTGGACAAGTTCTAGTGTGGACTTGTTGAGCAGATTTAAGGCAAGTCTTTGAGAAGACTTGTGGATAGATTTGAGGACAGATATTGAGTACAGATTTGAGGATAGAGTTTGGTGCATATTTGAGGATAGGTTTGTGCCAGACCAGAGATAGATATTGAGGATAGATTTGTGCTAGACCGAAGGACTATGTTTAGTATAGATTTGAGATAGAGCTTTGGAGGTGATAGAGTTGAGGACAGAGATCTCCAGCTAGAGCAGGGAAGACAGGTGTCTTCTATGGATAGAGTTCCATTTGCTAAGGGTAGTGGAGGCAGAGGTCTTCTAGAGGATCACCAACCAGAGCAGAGATAGGAGATTGGTGTCTCCTATGGATAGAGATCCACAAACTTGATTTAGGGGATTGGTATCTCCTTTGGACAGAGGTCCATAAACATTGTAGGGAAAGGATTCCCAAGAGAATTTATTTGAGAAAAATTTATAAGAAATATTTTCTCCATGGAGTAGCCCACATTGGGTGAACCACGTAAAATCATGTCTCTCATGTGTGTGATGCTTTGTGTGATGTTTACTACTTTAATATTGTTGATGCTATTATTTGGATTAAAAAGCAAAAAGTTTTATCTTATATTGTTCACCCCCCTCTCAGTATAAGCACATGTTCTTCAATTGGTATCAGAGCGGGTCTCTCCATGAAAAGACTAACAACTTGGAGGAGGATCCATCAAAAACACACATGACTTCAAAAAATGAAGAAGAGACCATGTTTGATATAAAAGAAGAATTCTTTGCTGCTCTCAAAAAGTTGGAAAGGATTAGAGAGAAGAATTCAAGCTTGAAGGAACAAATTCAAGAGGATGAAGAAGCAAGGATGGAACTTCTACAAAATCTCACAGAACTCAAGATAAGGGTGGAAGAAGGAAAGAAAATTGAGCAGGATATGACATATCTGTTAAGAGCCAGAGAAACAGAATGTGAAATATTGGAAGCAAAAATTGTCTACCTAAGGAATGAAGTTGAAAGGACCAAGGCACTACAAGATGTAGAATATGAGAAACAGAAAGAGGAATCAAGTCTTCAAAAAGTAGAAACTTCAAACAAGGATAAGCAAGCAAAGGATATCAGAAAGGAAGAAAGCAAAGAAGAACCTTGGATAAGAGTTAATCACAAGAGAAAGAATACTCCACCACAAACTCCAAGGCATCCAAACAGGTTACATAATTTCTTCCATGGTCATTGCTTTTCTTGTAATAAATATGGTCATAGAGTTGTACATTGTATTAATCATGCAAGAAACAATGTCAATAGAAATTTCAATTCTTTTGCACCTCTTATGGATGATGATATTATATGTTACAAATGCAATAATTTTGGGCACAAGGCTAGATGGTGTAAAATGATACTTCCTGAGTCTAGAAAAACAATTTCAACAACTAGGAAAGATGAAAGGGAAAATGTTAAGGCTAGATCAATGTTAGTTCAAACAACCCTTCATGCTCAGGATAAAGAAGAACAATGGTATCTTGATAGTGGTTGCTCTAGTCACATGACAGGAGACAAAGACAAATTCATTGTACTAAAAGAAACCAATAGAGGATCAGTAAGTTTTGGTGATAATGGATCAACAAGGATTGGTGGAAGAGGAACTCTAAGTTTAGATAATGGGAAAACAAAAATAGAAAATGTGTTGTATGTTAAAGGGTTAAAACATAATCTGCTAAGTATAAGTCAACTTTGTGATCAAGGGTATATGGTTACTTTCCATCCGGATAGATGTGAGATAAGAAAATCAAAAACTGGAAAAGTCATTGCCAATGCAAGAAGAACCCCAAACAATTTATACATGCTCAATGAGATCAAAGGGGAAAAGTGCTTTCTATCACAAGAAGATGAGAGTTGGTTGTGGCATAGAATATTGGGTCACTTGAATTTTGATAACATAGTCAACATAAGCAATAAACAAGTGGTCAGAGATTTACCCAAAATAAGAAGACCTCAAAGCACAATTTGTGCACCCTATCAACATGGAAAGCAAACTAGGACAACATTTAAATCAAAAGGATATATGTCATCTGAGCCATTGATTCTAATACATACTGATCTATGTGGTCCTACCAGAACACAAAGTATTCAGGGTGAGAGCTACTTTATACTATTTATAGATGATTATTCCAGAATGGTTTGGGTAGCTTTCTTGAAAGAGAAGTCAGAGGCCTTTGAAAAATTCAAAGCATTTAAGGAATTGGTTGAAAATGAAACTAGAAAAAGGATTAAGTGTCTGAGATCTGATAGAGGAGGAGAATTTACTTCAAATGAATTTGTAGAGTTTTGTGAACAACATGGAATCAAAAGAGAATATTCAGCAACAAGAACTCCTCAACAAAATGGAGTAGTTGAAAGGAAAAATAGGACTGTTGAGAATATGGCTAGAGCTATGCTAAATGAGTCTAAGCTCTCAGATGGATTTTGGAGAGAAGCAGTCAACATAATAGTATACATAATCACTAGGGCTCAAATGAGGGTAAACCATCACAAGACTCCATATGAGCTTTGGAAAGGAAGACCTGCCACTGTAAAACACTTCAAGATTTTTGGAAGCAAGTGTTACATAAGACGAGAAGATCAAAACTTAGGCAAGTTTGATCCAAGATGTGATGAGGGAATATTTCTTGGTTATTCCTCAAGGAGTAAAGCCTATAGATGCTTCAACAAGAGAACACGTACTATGGTGGAAAGTATAAATGTAACAATTGATGAGAAGATAGATTCAAGAGAACCAGTTCAACAAATTATGTATCAAGAAGATGGATGTTGTCAAGAAGAGTTTTGTGAGGAATAAGATAAAGAAGAAGAAGAAACACAAAGACTTCTTCCCAAAACTCCATCCAGGTATGTACAAAAGCATCATCCAAAAGAGCAAATCATTGGGAATCCAGATGAAAGACAGACAAGGAGAAGAATAATAACACCATCTCAACAAGCAAATTTTTCTTTGCTATCTAAGATTGAGCCAAAAGACTTCACTCAAGCAAGTGAGGATAAATTTTGGATTAAGGCAATGGATGAGGAATTAGATCAGATAGAGAAAAGCAAAACTTGGGAACTTGTTCCATGACCAAAGGACAAAAATGTGATCGACACAAAATGGGTATTCAGAAACAAGTTAAATGAAGATGGACAGGTGGTCAGGAATAAAGCAAGGTTAGTATGCAAAGGTTATGCACAGGTAGAGGGAATTGACTTTGATGAGACATTTGCTCCAGTTGCATGGCTTGAAGCCATAAGAATATTTTTAGCCTTCTCAAGTTTCAAAAACTTCAAGGTATATCAGATGGATGTCAAGTCAACATTTCTAAATGGTGTTCTAGAAGAAGAAGTTTATATTGAACAGCCAGAAGGATTCATATTAGCAGATAAACCAGATCATGTATGCAGATTGAAAAAGGCATTGTATGGTCTAAAGCAGGCTCCGAGAGCATGGTACTCAAGATTGGATAAGTATCTTCAGGAACAGGGATTCAGAAAAGGAATAGCAGACAATAATTTATATATAAAAAATGAAGGGAATGATCTACTAATTGTGGTTGTTTATGTTGATGACATCATTTTTGGGGGAAACAATGATAAGATGTGTAAAGAATTTTCTAAGAACATGCAAAATGAATTTGAGATGTCTATGCTTGGTGAATTGTCCTTCTTTCTTGGACTTCAGATTTCACAATCAGAGAAAGGGGTATTTCTCTCACAAGCCAAGTATATAAAAGAAATGTTAAAGAAATTCAGGTTAGAAGATTGTAAACCGGTAAGTACCCCCATGGTCATAGGATGCAAGTTGAGTAAGGATGATGAATCTCTAGAGGTAGATCAGAGATTATACAGATCTATGATTGGCAGCTTATTGTATGTTATAGCTACAAGACCAGACATAGTACAATCAATGGGATTAGTGGCAAGGTTTCAAGCAGCACCTAAGGAAACACATGTGGTAGTGGTAAAAATAATTTTTAGGTATCTAAAAGGGACTATGGATTTTGGGCTTTGGTATCCCAAAAGTGATAGTTTCACACTGACAACATATACAGATGCAGATTGGGCTGGCAACATTGATGACAGAAAAAGCACAAGTGGAGGAGCATTCTTTCTTGGAGACTGTTTAGTCTCTTGGCTAAGTAAGAAGCAGGTTTCAGTATCCTTATCTACAATAGAAGCAGAATATATTGCAGTAGTAGCCAGTTGTACACAGGTGTTATGGATGAAGTGAACTCTAGAAGACTTCAAGATAAAACATGATCATCCTATTCCCATACTATGTGATAATACAAGTGCTATAAGTATCTCAAAAAATCTAGTGATGCACTCCAGGACAAAGCACATTTCGATTAAGTATCATTTTCTGAGAGAACAGGTGATAGATAAATAGGTCAGGTTGGAATATGTTACTACAAAGGAACAGATAGCAGATATTTTCACTAAGCCACTTTCAAAGGAAACCTTTGAGTATCTTCGAGGAAAACTGGGAGTAAGACTCCCACCCCAAAATTAACCACCTCAAGAGGAGGTGGGGGAGGGGCTAAGCTAAGAGGCTCATTCTTAGCCCCGAGCCCCAAAGGTGACCCTTTGCCATTGATGTCAAAGGGGAGAGATTTGAGTAAGGGGGAGAGATTTGGTATTTGAGTAAAGAGGAGAGATTTGAAAAGAGCATTGAGCCAGGGGGAGCAATGTCCCAGGGGGAGCAGAACAAAGAAAAGGTTAAGTTTCTGGTAAAAATAATTTGGGTTGCCATCAATGACAAAGGGGGAGATTGTTGGACATTTTGAGTCAAAGTTGTCATTGATGTCAAGGAACGAAGTTGTCATTGATGTCAAGGAATAAGCTACCGTTGATGTAAAAAGGTCAAGAGGAACAATGCAAAGGTTAAAGGCAAAAGAGCTTCATAATATTTTTAATATTATGTGGAAGCATAAGTTAGAAGGGTTTTTATTAAAACCAATGGTGAGCAAAAATAAAAGGTTTTTCATAAAAACCCAAGGAAAAAGGAGGTTTTAATATTTATTTTATAAAATATTTAAATTCAAATTGAATTTAAATTTTATAAATAAATATTATTTATACAAAGTGGTAAAATCAAAAAGGCTTTAATAAAGCCAAAGGGATTTAAAAGTTAATTTATAAAATTTAAATTCTAAAGAATTTAAATAATTTATAAATTAATGAGTTAAAAATCGAAGCATTTTTATTGAAGGAGGAAATCGATATAAAAACAATATGCCTTAGAGGCATTTAATCATCCTTTTGCTCGAATGAAAAAGCGTGCAATCGTGTGTTGTGAGAACTCGTGCGAAGAAAGAGACAAGAACATTGTTTTAAGCGCCAGTGAATAAGGATAAATTGATGAGCACCGAATTGCAAGAGCCATCTAGGCAGCGTGGCCTAGTGGCAAGTGGACAAAGGCTAGAGTGCTTGGGCGGAGTGACCTGCGATCGAATCACGATGGCAACATTGTTTTGTTGGTTGTTGTGAAGCGTCGAAGGAAGTGGTGCATATTTTTGCATAGGTGAGTCAAGGGGAGCATTATAGAGCACGTGGTGCTCTTTACTCCCTAAGCGAGCGCCTAGCTCGCATGGTGGTTGGAGCCACGGCTAGGGCGTTGGTTGAGGCTGCGTCGTGAGTTCGAGTCCCACCAAGGCAAAGGTAATAAATTTTGAATATAATTTTTATGATGCCTAAGGTTTGACATGAGGTCTTAGGGAGTTAAAAGGGTTAGTTAAAAAGGTTTTTAATTAATCATTATTTTTGGTAAATTGGAGGAATAAGGAGTTAGCTTTATTTTTGAATAAAGTATTTGTGTCACATTGGTTTATTGAAGATTTAAAGTGTTGAGAGGACTTCTTGCCATTGAGTTATTTTGAAAAGGAGATTGTATTGATATTATTCTTGGTATTGAATATTATTTTAATTGGGAGATTATAAGGTGTATTTGGTCAATTATTTTTGTATATGTTGATGGATGTTTTCTTCAAGATGGAGTGATAAGGTGTATGTGTGGTTTGATATTTGCATTGTATCTTTGAGAGAGTTTTCTAACTCCTTTGAGCTTGGCAAAGAGGTGTTTGTGGTTGTGGTAGATTTTAGAGGTTCCTTCATCATCAAGAAAAAGGTATGAGCACATTCTTCCATAGTTGAGTTGATTGGTTGGTTTTCTGGAAAATAAGTTTGGAGTGAAAAGGACTTGATTAGGGTCCTTGTGAGTTATCATTGTTATGTGAAGATTGTTTTATAAGCATTGTTGTTGAAGTCATTGGTTGTGTGAAGAACTTGAACTAGGGTTTGAAAAGAACATGAGTATCATTGTTATGTGAGATTGGTTGATGAAGCATTGTTGGAAATATTTTGAGTGAGTGTTCATATACTTGGACTAGGGTTTGTAAGCAAGGATTGTTTCATTGAGTGATTGGTTGAGTAGAGTTGGTTGAGCCTAGTCAAGTGGATGTGTGAAGTGATTGTTCAAGTTCCATAAAACAAACTATTCTATATTCTAAATTGATTTGAGAAAGTGATTGAGTATTGATGAGTTGGACATATTGAGTCTCTAACAATTCTCTTTATGTTTCTATGAGATTGGACAAGTTCTAGTGTGGACTTGTTGAGCAGATTTGAGGCAAGTCTTTGAGAAGACTTGTGGATAGATTTGAGGATAGATATTGAGTACAGATTCGAGGATAGATTTTGGTGCAGATTTGAGGATAGGTTTGTGCCAGACCAGAGACAGAGATTGAGGATAGATTTGTGCTAGACCGAAGGACTATGTTTAGTGCAGATTTGAGATAGAGCTTTGGAGGTGACAGAGTTGAGGACAGAGATCTCCATCCAGAGTAGGGAGGACAGGTGTCTTCTGTGGATAGAGTTCCATTTTCTAAGGGTAGTGGAGGCAGAGGTCTTCTAGAGGATCACCAGCCAGAGTAGAGATTAGGATATTGGTGTCTCCTGTGGATAGAGATCCACTAACTTGATTTAGGGGATTGGTATCTCCTTTGGATAGAGGTCCATAAACATTGTAGGGAAAGGATTCCCAAGAGAATTTATTTGAGAAAAATTTATAAGAAATATTTTCTCCGTGGAGTAGCCCACATTGGGTGAACCATGTGTAGACACCCAAAAGTCACATCTTGATATCTTTACATATCCA
Source organism: Wollemia nobilis (assembly GCA_028583015.1). Taxonomy (NCBI): domain Eukaryota; kingdom Viridiplantae; phylum Streptophyta; class Pinopsida; order Araucariales; family Araucariaceae; genus Wollemia; species Wollemia nobilis. The sequence continues at coordinate 918,912 of JAQPPZ010017258.1, forward strand.
TAGATGATTCCAAATATCCCTAGGCTATTGTAGGCTATTTTAGTCATGTGTAGTCATGCGTAGTCATGCGTAGTCATGTGTAGTCATGTGTAGTTACGTGTAGTTATGCGTGGTCATGCGTAGATTTTCGTAGTTTGCCATAGCAGTGTGTAGACTTCCATAAACCACTTCATCAGCTTTCAGGTCCAAAACCGTAATAAGCCTTCAAAATCACATCTTGGGCATTGGGATATCCTCCGACAACCTATTTGCACTCAATTGAGGCCTCCACAGGCCATTAATTGACAAAAGTAATTATCAAGTCAATTCTTAAAATCTAATTTAATGTTGACTTCACTTAAGTCACCTTTTTAGGGAAAAATTGATTAGTTGAACTCTTAATCCTTAATTAACACTAATTGCATCATCCCACATGTGTGTAATTAGGGTTAGCTAAGATATTTTCCTAGGAAACCTAATCAAGCTCTAATTTGACTTAGGACCTCCTAATCCTAATTAGACTTAATCCTTCCTCACACATGTGTGAGGATAGGATATTTCCTATGAGGAATGTGAGACCTCCACCTCACAAACCCTAACCTAACTTTGGTTAGGCTTAAGCTTAGGGTTAGTCTCCTTAACTCACCCCCTACACCTTGCCATTTTCTATAAATAGTGGGTCCTAAACTCCTAATTACCTCTCTCTCCATTTATGACATAAGTATAGAAACTCTACCGAATTCAACACTAAAGTTTGAACATTCAGATTTTATAGCAAACTGAAGCATAGTAGCAACCATGGATCCTCCCTACCAAAGCATTTTAGTAGAATACCACTTATAGTAGGATTCACCCCTCGCCCCATGAATTCGGTTTTGGTTTGTCCCCTGGGTGGCGATTTCACTCTACAAAGCCCAAATCACCTCATATTTGGTAGGTAAGCTTCCATTTATCATTCCTAAGTGTTTAGTATCATTTATTACAAATTTTAATATGTTTTTATGTTGATTTAGTCTTCATAACCAAGGGGCCTCACCAATGCAAGCCCCCCAACTAACTAACCCCCTTTTGCAGGTTCTTCATAGGTTAAAATAGGAAGAACACCATAAGCTAAAACCTAACGGTGGATTGCAAACCCATCTACATTGAGGGATGATATAAGGTGGTATCAAGACTGCTGTGAAGTTAATTGAGAAAGAAATTATGAAAGGGAAACTTGTACCTATTGTAACCTATGTTATATTTGAATATAAATGAAATACAACTTTCTTGTTCAACATACTTTGTGTTTATGTTGTTAGACCAAATACCACTTTCTACCCATTTCATTTTGGCATGCCCGGTTGGACCCCCACAATGGATAGTGTCAGGCTAATTTTTTTTGATAAATTTGATATTATCCTATATTTCTATGTTTTTTAGGTACTAACTCTAACTTTCACAGAGATTTTCAAAGCCCTGGGAACCCTCTCAGACCTTCATAACAGAGATTTGGGGTCTCTAGATCCAATTTGCCCCCTACCTCGCGAATCAGATCTCTATTCACCCCTCGAGTTGTGAAGTCAACCAGATAGCCTCAAAAACCCCTAAAATTGTAGGGGTGAGCAGTACATGACCTAATCAGACTATCCACAACATTAGAGTGTAGGTACTTCCCATTTTATCCCTTTGTTGTTTAAATTTTGAAAGCATAAAGCATTCACTAGTTAAATGGTAATTTCTAGGTGTAAATTTGCTTTCATTTCAAGATTCTAGGATCATTTATTTTATTTTGAAATTACAAAACCTGTAACTTTCAAGCAACTTCATTTAATTTATTTTTCAAATAAATTTACATTTCTCCTCTTTATTTCACATATAGTATAGGCCTACACGGTTTCCCCCTTTGTTCATAACATCTCTTGCTAAAAGAAGTACGCATTCTAAAGTTTAAATTAAGGTTTCCTAATCCCCTTCTCCATGTTATTTAATTTTAAAAAGAATTTTGGATCCTAAAGTTGAAAATTAGGGTTTCCTAATCCCCTTACTCCACACACTTGGATTGCATGTTTCCACACTTTGTAAAATAGATTAGTTTATTTCATAAAGGCATTTAGGGCTAGACTATTTCTTTGCAAAGAATACAATTATCTAATCATTTTCTTTCAAAAAGGCATTAGGTTAGACTCTCTTTTGAAAATGCAACTAGTTAGTTTCTTACCTTGCATACACCATTAGCAAAACACAAACCCACACACACTCACATGGTATCTAAAAAAGTGGTGATATTGGACTTCATCCCTAATCCATCACTTGATACTGGTGTGGATTGAGTTGCACTCTCCATCAGCTCACCCCCTAGACACCTAGCAGCCCCACAAGAGCGGTTTTTTGGATTTAATCACTAGAAAATCCCCCACTTTTGTGATTGGGCCTTGGATTTCATCACCAGAGGTTACCTGCGGAGTGGGATAGGATTAGCGCTTTCATCCACAAGGCTAGTATAATTAGTGGAATTGGTAATTGTTGTTCTTGACTAAGCCCACCCGAGGGTGAAGTGAAAGCATGGGGTTGTTGACCATGCCTAACAAGTATTAGACAGTACCATCTCTTCTCGTGAGAGGATATAGCGAGCTCATTCCAATATATTGAATTCTCCCCCTTTAGGTTATAATTTTATTGCACCTTCCATACAGGTCACCCTTTTGCATGTTGCGATACCATTCTATTTTGTGCATCTTTAGGTGTTGTAGGAGGTTTGATATCAATGACATTTCCACTTTTCTAGAGTGTTCACTCTATTACCCGTGATTCTACATAGGGAGTATCAACATCGCAACACACAAAAACAAACAAAACACTTTTATTTTTCAGCATTTAGAATTTATTCTGGTCTACCATTTTTTACATTATCACGAATCGGTCTCATCACATTACACTACATATTATTTTTCCATACACATCATACCACTTGCTTTACACTTACATTTGATTATGTATCATATAGGGTTTATTTCTAAAACCCTTTTTACACATTCTACTATGTATGTGGTCACCCGTAGTAGAGCACATGAGCAAGCATGCTTTATAGAGGAATGGCCTGCCACTTCCTCTAGTCAGTCCACTCTCACTTCTTCGATCATGAAGGGGAAGACCATAGACACATTTGATTCACACAAAATCTGATGTACAGCTCACACACATGATGCCTCATGATGGGATGTCAACCCTGAGTGAAGTCCTCAATACTTCACTCATAGAGGATTACCCACTTCTTTCATCCCTATCCTCACCTAATCCATCGACCACGTTCTACGACCATGTGATCTACATAGCACTAGGACAACCTCATCCATTCTTTACCATAGATGAGGGGGTCATACCTACTTCTTCCACCTTCTCACACCTCTTATTTCAAAATCTATCTCAATCCCTTTTTGAGAATTATTCCTCCCTCCTAAACCATACTTGTCTAGAGGTCACATTATTAACCCCTATCATAGGAATGGTGTTTGACCCATCCTTATCTGCTATAGGAAACCAAAAGCCATCCTTCCAAAATGCACAACAGCTCCCTCCCCAACAGGAACCGCAAGCATTTCCTCAAGCCTCACACCCGTACTCTTCATAGGAGTCCCAGCCATCATATTCCTAAGAGCCATTTTTCACCATATCTAAAGGTGTCTCCCAGAAGCCCCTTCAAACACAATATGCACAAAACCAAGTGGGAGTGTACACATACACCTTCCCCTCGACCCAAGTTACTACTTCAATAGCTTACCCTACCTTTTTGGTAGCTTTTCCACAAATCTCTCAAGTATTTGGAGTGTACGATACCCAACCTTTAGTGCCACCTGTATCTATGGAAAATTTTAAGATACCATCACGTCCACCTTTCCAAGCTCCCACAACCAATATTTCCCACCTATGGATCAAGACCAGTAGCTTATCCACCCACCCCACCAAGCTATTCCATGTAGTTTAGCTTCCTTACTTCCTAAATGCTATCACAAAGATAGATCCCATCCTTTGATACCTCGTCTCGACCACCCCTAGTACCGGTAGCCTTGACATCTACACCATTATCAGTTGCACCCAACTTCTTTATGCCTGCTTCATCTTGGTCATCGCCACCCATGGTCCAAAAATTATAGAAGGCTCCAACACAACAAGTACCTGCACCATAACCACATGCCTCCTAGTCACATTACTATTACCCACAATAGACACATATCCCACAACCTAGTGTGTCCGTAGATATGATATAACATGTCATCCAATACCCACCTTATCAGGATCAGGTGCAAAAATATCCTTTACAATACTAGAAAGAGCAATAATACTATTATCCACCACATCCATAGACTCAGCCTACCATAGTCCAGTCTCCCACCCCCATGATACTTGAACTTCAACTCTTACGAGATGAAGTCAAAATGTTGAACCTAAGCACCTCTAGCTATGGGCCATAAAAGCCCTGTTATGGTTAACTATGCAATGAGCCAGTTCACCCATTAGTTCCCATTCCTTCCTATCCCTATCGCTTCAAAATACCTAAGTTCAATAAGTACATAGGTAAGAAATACCCTAGAGAGCATGTGAGAAACTACCGCTCATCCTTCTATCAGCTTCACAGTAGTAATCCCCTCATGTTGCATACCTTCTCCTTTTCACTCACGATACCAGCATTGGACTGGTACAACATGCTGCCATGCCATAGCCTGTATACTTTTGAGCAGCTGGCCAATTCCTTCCTATAACACTTTTCCATCAACATCAAGAAAAGACCACATTTTTTTATGTGTACTCCTTATGACAGGCTGATGATGAACCCATCACTAAGTTCATTTCCATATGGAGTGCGATCATCCATGACCTTGCCCATAGCCTCCCCACTATCGATCTCATGACACTCTTTTCCTGAAAAACATAAGCTTATACTGAGATGGGGGTGAACAGTATAAGACCACTTTTTACTTTTCTTTCCCAAATAGTATTAATCAATATAATCAATGGTAATATCAATAGCAATAACCAAAGCAATGCACAAATCATCACACATAATAGAGACATGGATTTTAATGTGGTTCATCCAATGTGGGCTACCTCCACAGAGAAAATATTTCTTCTAAATATTTCTCAATCAATCTCTTTGGGAATCCTTCCCAATTACAATGTTTATGGACCTCTGCCCAAAGGAGATGCCGATACCCTAATATAAAGTTTGTGGATCTCTTCCATAGGAGAAATATTACCTCTTTTGCTTTGGCTAGTGATATTCTAGAAGACTCTATCTCTCTACTACAATGACTAGTGGATCTCTCTCCACTTGAAGACTCCTCACTCAGATCTGTCTTCAATTGTCCTGGCTGCTAGATCTCTACCCACTGAGACTTTGTCCTCTATACTCTATCACCTCCAAATATCTATCTCAATATTCTACTAAACATAGTCTAGTCGGTCTGGCATAGCTCTGCTTAATCTCTTGTACTAAAAACAATTCATTTGGTCTAGCACAACTTTGATCAATCTCTTGCACTAAATATAGTTCATTCGGTCTAGCACAACTCTGCTTAATCTCTTGCACTAATCATAGTTTATTTGTTCTAGCACAACTCTGCTCAATATCTTGCACTAAACACAATTCATTCAGTCTAGCAAAAGTCCACTCAAATCTACACTAAACACAGTTCATTCGATATAGCACAAATCTGCTCAATAGGTCCACACAAAACCTTCTCAAATCTACTCAACAGGTCCACACAGAACCTGCTAAAATATGCTCTATAGGTCCACACAGAACCTGCTCAAATATGCTCAACAAGTCCCCTCTAGGACTTGTCCAAATCTACTCAATAAGTCCTCTTTAGGACTTCCTCAAATATGCATAGAAAGATTCCACAAAAGCTTACACAAAATCAGTCCACAAGCCTTCTCAAAGACTTGCCTCAAATTAGTTTAACAAGCTCACACATAACTTGTCCAATCTCATATAATCATAAAGAGAATTGTTAGAGACTCAATATTTTCTATACTCAATGCTCAATAAATATCTCAATTCAATCTCATAGAAGCATAAAGAGAATTGTTAGAGACTCAATATGTTCTATACTCAAATCCTAATCTCAACTCAATTTCAATCTCATAGAAGCATAAAGAGAATTGTTAGAGACTCTATATGTTCTATGCTCAAATCTCAATCTCAAATAAAATCAATCTCATAGAAGCATAAAGAGAATTTTTAGAGACTTTATATGTTCTATTCTCAAATCTCAATCTCAACTCAAATCAGAATATAGAATAGTTTGTTTCATGGAACTTGAACAACCACTTCACACAATTACTTGACTAGGCTCAATCAACTCTACTCAACCAATCACCTCAAGGAATAATCCTTTCTAAAAACCCTAGTCCAAGCATGTATCAATCAACTCAAAATGTTTTCAAAAATTCTCAACAACAAATCTCACATAACAATGATACTCATGTTCTTAACTCAAGTTCAAGTTCTTTGCATGACCAATTGGCTTCAACAACAATGCTTATAAAACAAGGTTTAATCACAACTCTCAAACTAGAAAACTTTGAAGCATTAAACCAACAACTCCTCAAAAGGGAAACCACAATCAATCCTTTTCTCTCCAAATATATTTTTAGAAATCAATCACCCAAATAAGTCAATTAATAATATTGCCCATACCTTTTTGATGCTTTATGAGTTGTCCACTAAATCTGCCACACTCAAAACATTTTATTTTTCTAATCTCAACAAGGGTTAGAGGTCTTGAGTGATAACACAATAATAAAAATAATATCTCAATAACACCTTATTACTCCTACTCAATAAAATGCACCATACCCTCTTATGCAAGAAATAAACCCTCAAAAGAATGAATCAAACTTACTTTTGAAACTCCTTGACAAAACTAGAATATCTTCTTGCATACACATTATTTCTCCCTCTAAGCAATCTAAACAAATAGCTCTCAAAAAGAGCTTTCCAATGATATATAATATGATATACTTCCAAAAATAAAATCAACATAAATCTCTATCTTTCCTAGGGCATACCATATCCTTATTTCTCCTTAGGCAACCTTGGCAAAAATTAAAATATTAAACAACATCAAAAATTAAATCCACTTGTCATGCCCTTGACGGGATTCAATCCCCTGATGTCCTCCTACCCAATGCCTTAGCTGTAGCCAAGCCGTCGTTGGGCCATGCGCCCTGACGTGTCTAAAATGGCACGTCCACCATAAAGTTTCCGTGAGCAGCGCTCTTTCAAAAACAACAATCGCTTCTTCCTTGCAATCCAAAATGCCTCACACGAATCGAACATGGGACCTCCTCCTTAGTTCCAAGCCAACATACCACTAGGCCATGCTGACCTTTGCACTTAGAACCTCTGAACCTTCACACCTTTAGCCTTTACGTGAATTGTAAGGCCTTCAAAAAAAAAACCTTTTCACATGCACTTTGAATAATAATTGCAAGGGATGCCTTGGTAATGTTTTTGATGGCATTTATATAATGCCTTTGTCATATTTTGCAATCACGTCGGTGCTTCGAATAATTTTGACGTCGGCGTGATTTTTAATTTATAATTAATTTAAATTTAAATATTATAAATTAAAAAGAACCAACCTTAGGTTTAATTTAATTAAACCTTAGAACCTTGTCTTAATGCCCAATCTTGGTATAATTAAATATTATTTATAAAATTTAAATTCCTTGTGAATTTAAATAATTTATAAATAATTATTAAACCTCCTTTTTAACCTTTGCAATAACCCACCTTGGGTTTTTATAAACCAATCACTTAACCTATGTTCCCAATAATATTAAAATATTATGGAGCCTTTTTCCTTTCACTTTTGCACTCATGAAGCTTTTTCCTGGATGACTTGGGCGACTTTATTTCTTGCCAAATTTATTTAGATGAGTGATAACTCTATCAGGTGACATCAATGACAACTTTGACTTAGAGGACTCAAAATTTCCAAATTTTCCAAGAGTTGCCACAAACACATCTCCACATCCCTCCAGCTTCATCAAAGCCGCACTTTTGAAGATGCCATTTCACAAGCAAAAGTTATTGAAGACATTAAGGTCCAATCCGGTAAAATTAAGTTGAGAACCAAATCCAACTATAACCCCAACTTCCGCTTCAACAGGACCACACCAAATCAACCTTACCCTCGGCCGCCTCAAGCCAACCAAGTCGCAACCGCTACCCTAGCACCAGCACCGACTCCTCCACCCTATACACCGCAGCCACAAGCATTCCAGGCTAATGCTCCCGCTCCACCTAGACCACAACAATACCGAGGCATGCACCCATAGGTTCCACCGCGCAACCTCACACCATTATCCGAACCATTACCAGCGTTGTTTCACATATTGTATGAGGGCAACCATCTCCTCCTACCCGAGATCCACCCATTGGATCCAAATGCACCCAAGCCTCATGGGTACAATGAGCAGCTCTTTTGCCCTTTCCATAGGCAACATGGCCATGATATCGATTCGTGTCACTCCTTCCATGGGCAAGTTCAAGACCTAATCGATAGGGGCATCATCCAGGTAGCAAACCCTCTAGCCCCACAGAATCAAAATTTAGGGATTTTTCAAAACCCTCTACTGGATCACAGAGGACCCAATCCTCCTAGACCTCCAAACAATCCCCCAGTGCCACCTCACCAAGTGAACAATGTCCAACGTGATCCTCCATCACGTGGTGTAGTAGGTATGATCAACCTTACTACGAGGAACCAACGGTACCCATCATGCCAGACAACACCTATTGTTTCCCTGCCAGCTTAGTTCACATCACCACAAGTACCTCAAATGCCTACTACCATACCACCACCACCTCAAAATGTGATTACCATCCATGGTAGCCTAACCCATCAGTTACGTAACGCCCCTGCATGGCTATCCATATTTGATCTCCTACAGTAGTCTCAACCCCATCACGAGGCGTTGAATGACATCCTACGCTCCATTGACCTAGAGACACATGACACGAATGCCTTTGTCAATTTTGTAGGAAATATCCCATGATGCCTCCAACCCTCAATTAGCTTCCATGACCATGAGATAACGGAACTCATTGGAGAAGGAGCAGATCCCCCTCTCCACATCCAAGCCACAATCAATGATATCACCTACAAGTGGGTACTCATTGACATGGGCTCATCCATTAGCATTATATCCACAATAGCTCTACATCACCTGCATATCCCACCAACCCATTTTGCCATACCTTCCCTTGACCTACGTGCATTCGATGGCTCCATGAGACCTACCATAGGGTCCATAGTTTTACCTATCCACGTAGGCATCCATACCATCTCTATCCTCTTTCACATCATCCAAGGGGAAATGCAATACAATATTCTCCTTGGTCACCCATGGATTAGAGACATGCAGTGTGTCCCTTCCACACTACACCATTGCCTCAAGTACATCCACAATGGACTCATTCACTGTGTCCCAGCCGATGGAGATCCCTTCAAGTTTTGCAATGTTGCAGACCTTCCCCCTACACCATCATTTTCATCCTCCCAACTATTCCTCATATCCTCTCATCAGTCGGTAGGAGCATCGATATCCTCCCCAACTTCCACCTCAATATCCTAGTGTTCATCAAGAGCACAAGCCTCGATATCTACACCATTAGCACCATCTTCCATGGGACCCAAAACCACTACCATACCTTTATCATCACCATCCTTATGGCCTCCATAATCATCCTAGCCTCTACCATTCCAATTTCCACCTACAATGCCACAACCACCATCGCCACCCATTACACAACCTATCACGTTACCTCCCCCATCCTTGCCTACGAAAGCCCCTATCCTTCCTACACCACAAACACCTCCCCTTCCTTTTCAACCATGGCCTAGGACATTCACTTCTCCACGTAGCCTAGTGCCTACCCGATACCTTCCCCCACATAGGCCAAACATCCTACTCAAGCTACAACAACCAAATGTCATGAACAAGAACAACCAACACCCAGTTCAGAAGAACAACTCCCACACCCTTCAACCGCTACAATCAGAGAATCTTATATTTTACCTTCATCATCTGATTTTGATACCCCACCCCAGTCACTAGATCATGCCACACCATGCATTTCCATTTTCATGACAAATGTTAGCCCAAGAGACTATAATGTACATGATGCCCACATACATGATCCCCTTATCCAATCTACCCATGATTTCGGTCACCCTACAACCTCGGTCCTTACCATCGGAACCATCATACAACTAGGAGGTCCCAAAAATCATACCAATTTTTTTATGTAGGAGTCGACTCTTCAATCCCCCCACCAACTTCTCCTCCACCACAATCCAACTTTTGTGGTATGCTAGACCACATGGCCAACCCTCACTTCACCTTGTGCTACCTACAACATTTTCATTGGCATGGATTCAGGTTGGGCTACTACAAACAAGGATTGTACACACCTATTGATCCTCGAGTTCAGTCACCAACCGAAAAATCTGGTATAGGTTATAATCCAAGAGCAGTTCATACCTTAGAAGATGAATTCCAAGACCTATCCCTCTATCCTACTCCTCTTCCAATACACACTCTAGAAGAATATATCGACATGGACATCATGGAGGACACTTCATCACCTCATTCTACCATTGTAGTCCCCTACGACTTCTTTCAAGAATCCTCTATGCCTGACACTTCCTCATTCTGTTATGTGGATAGACTGACAAACCAATTCACCACCTTATCCTTAGAGGCACCACCAATAGAACCCGATACGGTCCCTCCTGAGTCATCACCGACATGCTTAGCTACATTCCCACCTATACATAGGCAACTACAGAGAGCAGTTGCTCATTCTCATTCACCCCCAGTTGTTCTACGACCTCCTTTGAGTCTCTTAGGATGCACACGAACCACCGAGCCCTACTCACCAGATTCTTCCCCACCTACTTCACCTACAACATCGGTCAATATGGTTGAGGTAGACTTGTTCTCTCCCCTTCATTATAGTCACCAACAGACTCGAGACGATACCCCAAATCCAAATTTTATAGATCTCATGCATATATCACCCATACCAGTGCCTCGAGATTTCCTTCTTTCACCTCATGTATTACGGGTGGAAAATGCTCCTTCCTCATCCACGCCACCCCAAGTCCCTCAAGTATCTCACACAGGCATCTACGTAGATGATGAATATGAGTTCAGAGAGGCTATCAATGACCTTAACCTCATCCCCATCCCCGAATAGTTACGTGATGGATCTCGCATGCTCATTGAAGACACTATCGATGTCGACATTGGTGATGATCCCAAAAATCCCCACATCCTTAAACTAGCCACTAGCCTCTCACCCGAGGAGCGCATTGCCTTCACAAACTTCCTTTGCAAGTACATTCAAGTTTTTGCATGGTCATACAAGGACATGCCGGGACTTGACCCTACCATAGTGGTTCATAACCTCATACTCGATCCTAATGCCAAATCGATAAGACAAAATCTATGATGCATGCATCCAAATATCACATTAATAGTGAAGTCCAAGCTCCAAAAGCTCCTAGACATCGATTTCATTGTACCCATCGACTATCCCAAATGGGTATCCAACATGGTCCCTATACCTAAGCCATCTAGTGAAGTTCATGTCTACATGGATTTTCATGATTTAAACAAAGCTTATCCCAAAGACAATTTTCCCCTACCTAACATTGACTCCCTTGTCAACTCCATAGCAGGCCATGAGATGATCTCCCTCATGGATGGATTCTCTGGATACAATCAAATCAGGATCAACCCAACCGATCAACACAAAACCTCCTTTACAACACCCTGGGGGACCTTTTGCTATAAAGTCATGCCTTTTGGCCTCAAAAATGTTGGGGCAACCTACCAACGCGCAATGACCTATATCTTCCATGACTTGATGCACAAAAATATTGAAGACTATGTAGATGATCTCATCACCAAATCCAAGAAATGTGCAGACCATCTCGAAGATCTCCATCAGATTTTTGATCGATTATTAGAACACAACGTGTGCTTGAACCCAAAGAAGTGCGTGTTTGGTGTTACCTCGGGAAAAATACTAGGATTCATTATCTCCCAATGAGGCATTGAAGTTGATCCTAGTAAGGTGAAAGCCATCACCGAGATGCCCCCTCCTACCACATTGAAGCAATTGCGTAGCCTCCAGGGCAAGATCACTTCTATTCATAGATTCATAGCACAATTATCTGACAAGTGTCAGCCATTCAACCATCTCCTACAAAAGGGAGTAAGCTTCAAATGGGACGACAACTATCAAGGAGCATTTGATGCTATCAAAACCTACCTTACATCACCACCGGTTATGTCACCACCGCATCCAGAATTACCATTGATTCTATACATTTTAGCCATAGAATTTGTGCTAGGTACACTCCTAGCTCAAAAGAATGCACTCGACAAAGAACAGGCTATCTATTATATTAGTCGTACGCTAGTCAGTTATGAAACAAGATATGGATACATGGAAAAATTATGCTTAGCGGTCGTATTCGCCACTCAAAAATTATGCCACTACATGTTAAATCACACAACTTTTGTCATCACCCGAGATAATCCCCTTTGGTACATGATGAATAAGAGCTATCACAATTCTCGCACATCTAAATGGATCATGCTCTTAACTGAATTTGACCTAGAATTCATTTCCCAAAAATCCATCAAAGGGTAGGTCATCGTCGACCAACTAGCCGAAGCCCCTTTGACTGATAATCAACCCCTCCTCATTCAGCTTCCAGATGATTCCATCTTCCATATAACCGAAGTGGAAGAATATGTTGAACCCGAAGTCGTAGCTGACCTCACCCTATTCTTCGATGGTTCTAGATGTCTCCATGTTGGGGGTGCAGGCATTGTCTTCTTCACACCTGAAGGAGAACCACTCCCATTTTCATTCAAACTTGACTTCCCCTATACAAACAACAATGCAGAATATGAAGCCCTAATCCTAGGACTAAAACAAGCACATTCCATGCATATCAAATGCCTCCACATCATAGGTGATTCACTCCTGATAGTCAATCAAGTGTAGGAACTCTGGCTATGCAATTGCCTAGTCCTCCAACAATATAAGAAAATCACAACAACTCTTATCTCAATTTGAGTGGTATGACCTCGAAGCCGCTCCATGATCATCAAACCATTTTGTAGATACTATGGCTTCCTTAGGGTCCCTCATTCCACAAAACCCAACATCTGACACAACATCCATATCCATCCATACGCTCACTCGATCTACCATATCACCCACACCTCCTACAGATGATGATGGTGTGTATGTGGTAAACTCTGAACCCCATGACCCATGGTTTTCACAAATTAAAGAATACATCAAACTAGGTTTCCTACCTTGTGATTTACCCCATGCTCAATGTCGAACCTTCAAACAGAGAGCAATCCACTACACCTTGTTGGGGGACATCCTTTATCACCATAGCTATGATGACATGCTCCTGCATTGCCTAGAACCACAAGAATCACAATGGGTTGTACAAGAAACCCATGATGGTACTTGTGGTGGCCATTTTAGTGGCATGGCAATCACCAAATGCATCCTCCGTATGGGTTATTACTGGCCCAAAATGGAGCATGACTATTGTGAATATGTGAAGCATTGCATTAAATGCCAACAACATGCAAACCTAATACATCTCCCATCCCAAGCACTTCAACCTATCCAATCCATGTGGCCTTTCTCCCAATGGGGCCTAGATCTAATTGGACAGATTACACCAGCTTCCTCAAGCAACCACAAATTTATCATCACTACCATAGAGTATTTTACAAAATGGGTCGAAGCCATCCCACTGGTCCAAACCACAAGAGCTAAAATTGTAGCATTCATCACAGACCACATCATATGTCATTTTGGAATCCCCTCCCAAATCATTTTTGATAATGGGAAATCCTTTAAGAACAAAACTATCCGAGCCCTATGTGACAAATTCCACATACATCATAGTTTTTCTACCCCATACTACCCTCAGGGTAATGGCCAGGTAGAAGCCACAAACAAAACCATTTGTTCCATCCTTCATAAAACCGTAGCAGAATCTCATCATGACTGGCATAACCAAATACCCCTAGCCTTGTGGGTGTATCGTACGAGCATCCATACTCCTACTAGGGCAACACATTTTTCACTTGTATACGGGGCTGAAGCTATCATGCCCCTTGAGCTTGAGATACCTTCCTTAAGGATCTCTATGAAGGATTTCATTGATGACAACACTGCTCGCCAAGCTCATTTAGATCAATTAACACTTCTCGATGAATGTCATATCCATGCAATCGAGCACACACGAGTCTATCAAGATCACCTTCATCATGCCTACAATAGTAAGGTACATCAACACGAGTTTAAAATCGGTGACCTAGTTCTCAAGGAAAACCAGCAAATCATGAGTCAGCCTCACCAACAACATGACAAGTTTACCCCAAACTGGTTGGGTCCATTCATTATTACACACAAATATGGTTCAAGAGCATATCAACTAGCCAATATTGAAGGCCTTAATGACCCTAAACCCATCAACATCTTGCATCTCCATGCATTCAATGCTTAATACACAAAAGCATCCATCATCACGAGTGCCACACACTACTATTTACAAGTCACTAAGCACATCACCACGTAGATATGCTATTTTGCTTTATTATTTTACTATACATGTACTTTCATCTTTATGTCATTTTTATGCTATGGGTATTTGTTTTTCCTTTTGCAGGATCAACATCATCAGTAGGAGACTACTACAACATCCCCATGCATCACCATGCAGAACCCTCCACCACCATAGTCTGTACCCATTACATCGGCTGACCTAGCCCAACCATTACCTATCATTCACCCTAGGCAGACATCACATTCACCACACTCGGATCATCACTCACCACCCCACCACAGGTCACCTCACCATCAAGGTTCTTCCTATTCACACCACTCTAGAGACAGCCAGATCTCCATGTCTTCCTTCGATGAGGAGGAGGAAACCTCCAACACCCATCCATGCGGGTCTCCTCCTCATTTATCCAGAGAGGCAAGGAACCCATACTACCCAACCAATTCTCCACATCACCCCAGTGATGCCTATCATCCACCAAATAGAGGATACACTCCTCAACAAACCCTCCCTCCAGGCCTACCACCTCCACTCTCAAATGGAGAATCTTCTTACACCCAAGCCTTGCAAGCCCGCACCACCCAAGCTGCCCAAGCTGGCCACATGCACATGCCCCCATCCCATTCACACCATCATCCAGGACCATCTCCCATGCCACCCATCTTGTAGGCCCCATCTTCACCATTCTAAGGCTTACCACTTCACCGAGCTGTACAACCTCCTAGATCATTTCACCCTGATGTCTCCTCATCATGGCCCCATCCATCCATCCCTACCCATCATGATGCCCCTTTCACATTAGAGGCTCGTTCACCACCTTCACCAGTTCTGTTATCACCTCATCAAGAACTCCAACATATCCTCACCCATGTGGAAGCCCTAGAGCTCCATATGAGTCACTGTTAGTGCCAGATTCCTGCTCATCGATCGATAACACCACGTACATCACCGCCACCTCATAGATCCATTCCTCACCCCAGGGTTTGACCTACATCAGAATCTTGACCCATGCCTCCCACATCGGACTTCACTCCACCTCATACCCCTTCACCCCAACAAGAGTACTATACCTACCACATGACATTTCCACCTACCCCACTATCCGAGATGTTTTACCACCTGATGCACCAAGGCCTTCTGGCTCTCCCAGAGACCCAGCCTATAGATCCATCATGCCCTAAACCATGCAACTACCATGAGAGTGAATACTGCATCTACCACCACTAGCCAGGCCATGATATCGAAGAGTGCAGATCATTCAAAACCCTGGTACACAACATGCTACATGGTACTCACCCAACATCACCTGAGCCAGCCCCTCGAGCCACCCGACTAATCAGCCCTCCATGCCACAACATTCCACAAACCTGACTATCCCAAGAATCCATGATACCACCCTCCCATTACATCCACAATAGGGCAAATTATCCATACCCCACTATTACTCCATTCTCTCATGCGCATCCTGACCCACACCATTTTTCCCATCAGTAGGTTCTCTTCTATCATCTCCCTTACTTCTTCCTCTACTTCTTCACACCTCTTCATGTGGTTGTATGGTCACGCTTCGAGCGGCTACATACCTACATTGATCTAACCCCTTTCTTCTATTATCTTTCAACTTTGGTAATCCCCTTTGCTCTTGTTGGTTACCAAAGTATATTTCTTCTATCTTCTTCCAGTTGTATATTCTATCATCATATTCCTCTACCTTTTTTGCCATTACCGCATGCAGCACCATATATTACAATTCCTACACACCCCACATGTTGGGGCAACCTTTATCATGCCATATCACATTGACCATCATTAAACAATACTATTTAGTTGTACATAAATCTTCCAAGATTCTCCTTCTAAAAACACATCATAAATTTCCTCTTGTAGATATTGCATTTCTCCACTTGCATCATTTACATTACATCCATTGCACATATCCATATGTTTTTCATGTTAATTTCATTTTAAGTTTGTACATTCTTCCTCAAAACAAAATGTACCTTCAAAAGGAGTAATACATGCACTTGTTAGCATCACCACCTGGATGTCCACTTCCCCTTTTCAGGATTAGGGTATACATAGGTGTCGTGTTTAGCTTTGACTACTCACTAGTTAAGTCAATCAAATGTCACTCCTAGCTGATAGGTTTTACATTCTTCTTATGGTTCTTTAGGTTGGTTCAACTTCTCTCATGGACCATTCACAATAGGTTACACATTAAACAAATTTTGGGTCTAGGAAAGATGACACCTTGAGTAGATGTCACCATCTAGCGAACGGTCTCCCCTGCTCATCCTATCACTTGCATGGTCAACATACGACCTAGGGATAAACAAAGGGATAAGCATAAGAAAAAGTACAAGAATGGGGTAGAAAACAAAAGCCAACGCCCATAGAATAGAAAGAAAGAGAAAAAGAGAATAGAAAAAAAGAGAAAGAAAAAAGAAAAAAAAAAAGAAAAGAAAAGAAAAATATGAAAAGAGTACCACAATAAATAGGTCAACAATAGATGAGGGGCAGAAAACAAAAGGAAAAGCCTCCTGATATCACCCATGTTATGCTTCATCGCCTTTGGTCCTTAGGTTTAACATAACACCATGGGATGATTTCCATCGCTAGCAATAGGCTCCAAGAGCCTGCCTACCAATGGAATAGTCTTACAAGTGGTGATATATCTATTACCTTAGCTACCAACTTTTGTACAAGATCACTATTCACGTATGGATGAGCTAGCTAGATCGGTCATGTCTACAATGGGCTAATCCTACCTATTTCTCAAAATGGATAAATGAACTTCACTCATTTACACACATAGGTCCATGACAGATTCTGAACCAGTCTGACTAGTTATGAGTTGCCACATAAACTCACATAGTTTGGAGTCTAAAATTTGATCATCAAAACTACATTAGTCAAAGCCATTACATACACCTCATATTATCCTACATCCATGAGATAATGGAAGGGATCACATCCACATAGGTACATGTAATGATACAAGTGCTTCCTTTGTGCATTTTAACATTCCTATACATGCATACATGCATCTATGTTACACAAATTTATTACACATAACACATCATTGCATTTCCATTACATGCATCACATTACGGATCACATCATTTCATTTCCATTACATGCATCACATCAAGGAGTACATGATTGCATTTACATTGCATACCTCACATCAAATTCTAAATCAAGGCATTCATCATGCATCTACTATCTCACATTCTATCATTTACATTACAGGCACTTACTACAAATATCATTTCACATTTTATCACTTCTCATTGCATTCAAAATAAAATCATGCAAGTCTACTCTACAACATATTCACACTACAACATGATAATAAATCCAAATCACAATACACATGCATATCCATTCATTATACATACCCACAAATCATGTCATGATATCTACACAAAAATAAAGAGAACACATTTGCAAACCATAACAATAACACATGTATATATAACAACCGAAATCAAACATGTCTATATATATGTCATCCAAAAATACCCATAGGCTACAAACTGGGACCATGCCCATCATCCATCATCCAAAATTCCCATAGGCTACAATCATAAGCAATCCTAACTATCACCAGGAGTCTCCCCATGTCCCTCATAGCTCGCCCAAACCTCTGCTGCTCTACTAGACTCTGCCCTGGCCCCTGTAGCCTAAACCATAGCAGGTGGATCTCCTACCCCAGCCATGGCCCCGACCTACTCCACCAAAGCAGCACTACACTGACTATGACATGAAGGTGCCCGCACTCATGACCATGACTCAGACTATGACACCACCTGAGCATAATCTAGAAGAGGAATCCCATGCACCATCAGAGAAGTCTCACATAGTACCTTCTTAGCAGACTCCACCACCAACTGACCAGTCAACCTCTCAATAGCCTACACCTGCCCAGCCATCATGGCCCTCATATGCTCCATCTCAGCTACTACCTTAGCATATCTAGCCTCGGTAACCTCCTCCTATATATGGAGCTCAGCCTCCAACTCACGAACCCTACCTCGTAGCTCTTGTCCCCCTCCTCCACATCCCCCTCTCCTAGATATCGAAAGGAATCTCCTCCAAATCTATGAATGCACCAATATCAATGGTATCATCTATATCACCCATAATAGTAGCTCCACCTCTCTCCTCCTCTGCTCCAATAGCCTACCCCATAGCCACATCAACATCCATAACTATCTCCTCTACTCCCACTCCCTGGGTGCTCGCTACATCGCCCAAGCATCACCATGACCATCATAGAGGAACCTCCCTCTCATCGCCAACTACATCCTCCGACCTAGCTCGAGTCCCCCTACTAGCTCTCCCCTCTGGTGGAGGTGCCCCAACATCAAGTGCCATCGATCGATCGATTACACCTCTGCCAGGCTCCCAACCTTGCATCACCCACCAGGCCTCAAACTCTGGAGTCATCCCGACATCCTCCACATCTGGGGTAGCCATAGGTGGGTCCCTCTCCCCAACCCAAGGTAAAACCATAGGATACTCTCCTCTATCACCTCACCACCTGAAGTAAATGATAGGAGCCCCTGGAATATCCTATCATAAGCCAAACTATCGCCTCACCCGATCAAACTAAAAATACTCAGCCTACCGAGTATATCGCCCCACTAACCATCTACCCTATCGAATGGTGCGCAGCTACTCATCATCCTCATCCCACCTTACCCCACCCAACCAAGGCCTCCATTTAATATCACCAGGTGTTAGGCCTCCAAACTTACCCCTCCATAATAACAGATCACCCTCATGAGGCCTCTTAATACCCTACTCCACCTCTATACTCCACCTCAAAGCATAGGGTAAATACTCCTTGCCCCTCACATGCATAGGGTGAGGCAATAATGAAGGCCTCTCAATAGCTATGTGCTCCCATGCCCATACCTGTAACAAGGGAATCAAACTCAACCCCTTGCGTCTAACTCGCACAACATCATGCAACTCCTGGTATACTTGGGCCAATAGTGCAGGTGCCCATGCAAACACGACCCTGTGCTCCACCATATCACTCACCACATCTAACATATTCTAGGTGAACAGAACCCTAGAAGTATCAGGTAATGCATAGGTGGAGATCATCATCATGGCTGCACACTACCGATCAGATATCTTCTTCTTCAACCACAACCACTCATAATCCATCTTAGAGACATCTATGTCTCTCCACTCCACCCCAAAGAACCACTCCAATACAACCTCCTTACTATCATCAACTGCTACCCTCACCGGAACACCCTCGATCGACAACTTGTAAATCCGGTATATATCCTCCAAGGTAATAGTCATTTCCCCAATGGGAAAATGAAACATGTTCCTATCCGCATCCCATCGCTCACATAATGTGGATACATATGCCCTGTTGGCATGTATACTTTTGCACTCCCACACACCTCGAAACCATATGTCATCCAACCACTTCAGCTCATCCGGTGTATTCATCAACTTATCAAAATCAACCTCCATTTTTTGCACACGATGACGGGGCTCGAGCATTTTTACCTATTCATCCACAACAAAACACAACAAAACATACATTAGTAATCAATCCAATAACAAACCATCAATCAAATTTACAAATTAACACAATTTAATTTGACACACAATTCGAGACATAAAACAGTGCACAAGTCACATCGCAAAATATATCAATAAAATAGTCACATATTTGGATACCCATTTTGTCATTTTATGGCAAAATTTCGAACAAATGTGACAAACAGTACATATTTGGCTTCCAACAACCAAAAATAAAATCACCCACACATCCACTATGGCACGAAATTCAAAACATGATCAATTCATTCAACATACAAAAACAAAATACATTTTTGAATACCCATTTGCCCACTTTACGGTAAAAATATTGACAAAATTCAAAAACAACATACAAATCAACACGGATTTCAAGGTCAATTTTACCATCCACATACCAAAATAAAACAAACACAAATACACGCAATATCAAAATAACAATCACATTTTTGAACACCCATTTTGCCACTTCATGGTGAAAGTTCAAATAGATGTGGAAAATAGTATAAATCGGGCTCCCTACAACTCATTTTCAATTTCACACTACCTACATCTTGGCACGCAAATCAAAGGTAGGCCAAATGAAATCATCTACAAAAACAAACAACATATTTGGATACCCATTTCGCCCTTCTATGGTGAAAGTATCGTCGGTTTTCAAAAATACTATCTCTAAGGTGGCAAATTAAACAGTCAAAATTTACTACTTTACACCCAAACACAACACATTCAGAAATCATGCCAAACGAAGGCAGAAAAATATAACAGTCGCATAACTGGATACCCAATTCCTACTTTTATAGACAAAGTGCAAAAACATTCCACAAACAGTACATCGTTGCTTCAAAAATGGATGGTCAAACTTTACACCTACTCTACCCATCACCCGGTCAAATTGGCGCCAAAACAAGTCAAACCTAGAAACAAATTACATTTTTGGGTACCCATTTGGCTTGTTTATCACTTTGTATTCAAATTTCAATTAAAATTCACAATTTTTTTAAAATGGGATGAAAACCTCCCCCCTAATTTACTTTTCTCTAGAAAATTAAACAAACAAAAAAAATGAGATAGGTAAGACCACTTACCGATGGATCTCCAAGCCTATTGCCGGCTCCCGATCATCCCCTCATCATCCTATCATCCAAACTTCCAACCGTCACGCTCGCACATCACCGAATGCCTCTCTCGCACGCTCTCCACCACTCGTCAACGTCACAATGAGGTCCTTCTCCCTCCAAATTACCTTAAAAATACCCTAAACCCTAATTCGCCCCCCACCCCATGATTTAGGCCTGATTCACCCCTTGCCCCGTGAATCAAGATCCAATTCACCCCCTGCCCCACGAATTGAGCATAAGACCCCCAAAACCAATCAAATTCATTCCAAAACCCTAGGAAATCATGCACATGTACCCTAAAACCCTAGGAACCCTCCTAAACTATCCTCTCACCTACTTTTTCATCATTTTTCATCATGCATTGGTATCTTATCAATCATTGCATCATCAAATCACCACATTTCATTCACCTCATTGTTGATTCCTCATTTGAGGGGGTATTCATATCCAAAGTCAGCTTTGCATGCAACCACACAACTAAAAATCCAAAAGTGCGAGTAGCACATTTGTCTACAAATTTTTTGTTGAAGATTATCTTATGAAATAATCTCAATCTCAACTAGACATGTGTTATATCACGAGAGCTATGCGTTTCGATGGAGAAATCAATCTAAGCATTCAAGTACATCGAGTACATAATGAATGATACATTTGATGTAATCCTAGTGCAACATTTGGAAAAGGATCTCATGACCATGCTGATCTGGTCACGTTTGAATAATCCAAATGTCCCTTTAGCTCAAATGGTTTGACACTTGTCGCCATGTTCTCATCAATCAATCAACAACAAATATTTAGATAGGCTTTTATCCTATTCATACTTTTGGACCATGCTGATCTGGTCACAAAAGCAAAGCAGTCAAAAGTTGCCATTCTCAAGCAACTAGTATGGCATTGAAAATGTCATACGGACTCAGCAAAATCACAACATTGCATTCGCAATCATTCATTTCCATTCACCAACATTGTTTTTATTTCTTTCCTCTTCTTCTTCTTCCCCCCCCCCCCCCCCCCCCCAAAACACAAAAAAAACCCCCACAAAAAAATTTAATAAACCCCTCCCCCCCCCCCCCCCCCCCCCCCCAAAAAAAATTTTTTTTTAAAAAAAAAAAAAAAAAAAAAAAAAAAAAAAAAAAAAAAAAAAAAAAAAAAAAAAAAAAAAAAAAAAAAAATAAAAAAAAAAAAAAAAAAAAAAATATAGTCATGCGTAGTCATGTGTAGATTATCGTAGTTCGCCATAGCAATGTGTAGACTTCCATATACCACTTCATCAACTTTTAGGTCCAAAACCCTAATAAGCCTTCAAAATCACATCCCGTGCATTGGGATATCCTTCGACAGCCTATTTGCACTCAATTGAGGCCCCCACAGGCCATTAATTGACAAAAGCAATTATCAAGTCAATTCTTAAAATCTAATTTAATGTTGACTTCACTTAAGTCACCTTTTTAGGGCAAAATTGATTAGTTGAACTCTTAATCCTTAATTAACACTAATTACATCCTCCCACATGTGTGTAATTAGGGTTAGCTAAGATATTTTCCTAGGAACCCTAATCAAGCTCTAATTTGACTTAGGACCTCCTAATCCTAATTAGACTTAATCCTTCCTCACACATGTGTGAGGATAGGATATTTCCTATGAGGAATGTGAGACCTCCACCTCACAAACCCTAACCTAACTTTGGTTAGACTTCAGCTTAGGGTTAGTTTCCTTAACTCTCCCCCTACACCTTGCCATTTTCTATAAATAGTGGGTCCTAAACCCCTAATTACCTCTCTCTCCATTTATGACATAAGCACAGAAACTCTATCGAATTCAACACCGAAGTCTGAACAGTCGGATTTTATAGAAAACAGAAGCATAGCAATAGCCAAGGAGCCTCCCTACTAGAGCATTTCAGCAGAATACCACTTACAGTAGGATTCACCCCTTGCCTCATGAATCCAGTTTTGGTTCACCCCCTGGGTGGCGATTTTAGTCTACAAAGCCCAAATCACCTCATATTTGGTAGGTAAGCTTCCATTTATCATTCCTAAGTGTTTAGCATCATTTATTGCAACTTTCAATATGTTTTTGTGTTGATTTAGTCTTCATAACCAAGGGGCCTGACCAAGGCAAGCCCCCCAACCAACTAACCCCCTTTTGCAGGTTCTTCACAGGTCAAAAGAGGAAGAACACCATCAACTACAACCTGATGGTGGATCGCAAACCCATCTACATTGAGGGACGATAGAAGGTGGTATCAAGACTATATTACCAAAACATCAAATAAATCAATTATTTACCCTACACACTTGGTGGTTGCACCGATTTGTGATCCATGCAATCTGGTAAGATGAGTAAATTACCATAAGGCCATTTGGGGCAAATTAGTCATCGTTCAATTGAAATGTCTTTACTTCAATCCCAAAGAAGGCCATTGCGGTCAGACTGCCCCATGGGAACGAGGTGCTCATTCCATTTCTTCTATGATATTTTTTGTAGATCATCGAACATAGGGATTCAACACAAGCTTAAATGGAATTACTATAAATTTAATTCTCTAAGAAGTCCATTGCAACAAGACTACTTCGTAGGATAGATATGTACAATTATAATTAATGATTGAAATCACAGTTGTGTTGGTCCGGCTTTCATGCACACCCCGGGAAAAAAGGGATGAAGGCAAGGAAAGCTCCGGAGACACCCACGGGACTGATCCCACTCATCTTTAGGATCTAGTTGGTTATCCAAGGTGCGAGTTACGGAGTTGGGTCGAATGGCAATTCACTCTTTTCCACTTCGGGAATAGATTTCAATATGGACTGCTCTGTTACCTTACAGGGGGTTCCTGAACTTGTTCAGTAGTTGCAAAAGTTGTTGACAATCAGATTTAACTTGAATTCTTGATCTAGCTCTCATGGGTCAGCAGATTTAAATAAAAGGCAAATAAAGAAAATAAAAATGGATCATTAACGGTAAGCAAAGAGAGGGTAGGGTAAGGGCAGAAAAGAGAAGTTTATCAGACTTCAATTGTAAACCCAAACTGTCAATCTTATCTATGCTATCGGCTTCACAACAGAACAAATCCCGAGAAGAAAGTGTCCGATCGAGTCTAAGATCACTTTCAACTAAGAGCACAAGGCGAGTGAAACGGATCTAGCGAGAAAATTATAAATCCAAGGGGCAGCTGGTTAAAACTGGTATCTTTCACCGGCAGCCTAGCTCGCATAGTGAAGACAGAGCAATTAGAACAAACTTACACCTGAAATCTGTAATTTCCCCTAGCAGACAATAGAACAACTGAAGCCTAACAGAATATTTAATCTTGACAATGGCAGATTTACAGCATATATCTAACAAACTTTAAATGGAACGGATAACAAAAGAAAATACACTTATCACACTCGCAAAAGATTAGGCACCTGGCCATGCTATCACAGAAAAGCTAAAGCACATCAACTCCAAGTCCAGAAACAAAGGATTTCACAAAATTTGCAAGAAATTGCTTATAAGCCTTTATTTCTAAGTCTCCGCCTCCTGCGATTACATTTAGAATTTGTATTTATAGACTCAAGACAGACCCTGATCTTTTCCAAAATATCTTGCTCAAACCCTAAATCTTATCGCACCTAAACCCTAGGACCGGGTTTTACAATAAAAATCCATTTAAAAATCAAAGTCCGAATAGAACTTAACCCTTCGGCAAATGCGTGCGATCAATTGCCATAAATGGAGAAGACAAAATAAAATGCAACTTGCATTCATTCGCAACTGCAAATAAATGCTTTCATTAATTCTGTTGGTGAGCCGGATGAGTCACCACTTCTCCATCAATTCGATCTCCGCAAATCCATCCCGAAGTTGAAATGGTCTTCATGCTATCAAGTCTGCAATAAATTTGTTGTTGAATGCTCTCACCGGCGACTTCTCTCCTAGCATGGCGGTCCTTGACTAAATCCGCACTTCATCTTCGCCTTTATGGTCTTTCCCGGTTGTCCCGTAAGTGCCAGGTGGAATCCTGCATGAAAGACAAAAAGATGCATTAGATTAGCATTTTAATTAAATCAGAAGCTTAAAACATTAAAAACATATTAAATCCGCAAAATAAGCTTGCATGTCGGCTTCTGTTTGTCCCATTCACGCTTTGACACGTGTCGCTACCCCAGGAAGCCTTCTGTTTCCCGCCGGAATGCACTTTCAGGTCAACTATGACTTTCTCTCTCCTACCGCGATTCTGCGACATGTCGCGATTTCGCGACATGTCGCGAAATCGCGCCATCCGTACAGCTTGCGTCTCTCTCCTAAAAACTGTCGCGATTTCGCGACATGTCGCGAAATCGCGACCTTTCTGCCACTTAGCCGCATTTTGACTTACCTGTCGCGATATCGCGACATTTCCAAAAATGGAAGTGTCGCGATATCGCGACACTTCCAAAAATGGAAAGTTTGATTTTTCGATGAATTATGCAACTGTTTTCTGGATTTTTCTCGTGTAACGGTGCAAGATTTTCTTGTGCATGAATGATTCTAGCATGTAAAAAGTGAATTCTTGGATAACACGGCTAGAATGCAAGAAAAAGCACAACTTTAAAAAGGAGGCAAGCAAAATATGGATTTAAAACTGAAAAGATCAAGAGGGTCCCTGCTGCAAAAATGGAAGTTCATAATTTTCTAAGGATGGAATCTCATTTTTCAGTGGGGGTGTGTTGCTTATCAACAAGTTGTAATATGACTTGCTATATAAAAAAATGCAAAAAGTCTTGAATTGTCTAAATTATTAATCTTGGTCAAGCAACTCATTGCTTTAATCACTTGTCCTTTCCTCATAGACTTGTTGCTTGAGGGGTAGTCATAATATCAACATTCATAATCAAAATCAACAAAGGATCACTCGATTGTGCAAAATTATGTTCGTCTTATGAATCATTGCTATCAACTACCACAAGCTTACCCTTCTGCTAGGAAAAAAGCAAACATAGCAAATTAAATCTTTGGTAATATGTTCTTTGGTTATTTGATTCCGATTTCATGTAGAGATTGTCCAAAGCTTTACTCAAAGTTAAGCCTTCCATCTTGTTGGAAGAAATTATTATGAGATGTGTGTCCTTTGAAGGATTTGGATATCTAGCATTGACCAGATCAATGAACATCAATCAACCTATAATATGGCTTTAGGTGATCTATTTTTTGCTTAGCATCATGTTTTCCCATAATGCATCACAAAAGGGGTATCTATAGATACCTAAAATAGGTCATGTTTAGGAGACTACTCATATGGGCATCTTTTTAGACCATATAAATGATCTTGGACCCTCCCAAGGCTAAGCAATGATTCTAATCACTCATTTTAGGTAATCTAAGCCTATTTAGCCTTAGCCACTAATGACATCAGCAACTAAGATCTCAACCATGGTTAACAATAGTGGCTAGTGTCCTAGCCGCACTAAGTAATAGCAGCTACCCCTATAACAAACTTGGGCTACCTAAACTGGAAGGATATTTCTATCCTTCTGTTCCAGAAACTTGCAAGATAAAATAATAAACCGAAATCAAATACGAACGAAGTTGACAATAAGAAAATGCAGTGAAACGAATGGAATAAATCAACGGCCACTTAAGGTGGGCACACCCTTGCGCAAACGCAGATGAATAAAATAAAAGATATGAGATGATCCTTCAATTAAATTATTATGAACCCATATATAATGAATTTTACACAATTGGATAATATAGCCGACTCTTCATGTTTGGAGTGTAACATGACTCCCCTCCTCGGAAAGCTTTGTCCTCAAAGCTGGAAATGTCTGGAAGATACTTTCAGGTTCCCATGTGGCATCCTCCTCTGGTAAATCTTGCCATTTAATGAGAAATTCTTGAATCTGACGTGATCTTAGTCTTCGGATTCTATGTTGTAGTATATCTTCAGGTTGGAGATGTATGCGTCCTTCCTCATCGAGCACTGGTAAGTCTGATTGACTTTGTACTTTCTGACCAATTACTTTTTTGAGACATGAAACATGAAATACTGGGTGTATTCGTGATGATGTAGGTAGCTCTAATTGATAGGCTACTTCTCCAATGCGGCGCACAATTTTGTAGGGACCATAGAATCGTGGAGCCAACTTTTGGCTGGACTTTAACCTTAACGAGGATTGTTTGTAAGGTTGCAGCTTTAGGAACACCCAATCACCTATATTAAAGGTTCTTTCTGATCGGTGCAAGTCTTGTTGTTGTTTCATACGATTCTATGCTTGGACTAAATTCTCTTTGAGGATGGTGAGTGTAGATTTCCTTTGTTGGAACCAATCATCCACTTTGGCTACCTTGGATGATCCCTGGACGTAATCTGCAATGGCTGGAGGTTTGGTGCCATACAATGCTTCAAATGGAGACATCTTAATTGAGTAATGGTAAGAAGTGTTGTACCACCATTCTGCCAATGCTAACCAATGGCTCCATTGGTATTGTTTATCTTGAGCAAAACATCTTAAGTACGTACCCAAACATTTGTTAACTACTTCTGTTTGACCATCTGTCTGTGGATGGTAAGCTGAAGACATGTTCAATTTGGTACCACTAAGGCGAAATAACTCCCTCCAAAAGTTACTAGTAAAAATGGGATCTCTATCACTTACAATATTTTTTGGCATACCATGTAATTTGAAAATTGAATCCATAAATACCTTTGCCACCTTGCTTGCGGAAAATGGATGTTGTAAAGCCTGAAAGTGAGCATATTTGGATAACCGGTCTACGACGACGAAGATTACTGTCCTGCCTTCTGATTTTGGAAGACCTTCAATGAAATCCATGGATATATGTTCCCACTGTCATTCAGGGATGGGTAAAGGTTGTAATAATCCTGGTGATTTGACTGTTTCTCCTTTATTGCGCTGGCAAACTTCACATTCTGCTACCCATTGTTTGACTTCCGCTTTTAATCCTTTCCAACAAAATGATTGTTTGACCCTTAAATATGTCTTCAAAAATCCTGAATGTCCTGTCGATGGAGAAGCGTGTGATTCGTCGAGGATCTTTGATTTGAGTTCTGAATTATGTGGAATGTAAATGCGGTTCTTCTTCCGGAGGATGTTATCTTCATAAGAGAACAAAGGGTGTTTGGAAGACCCTATAGATAATTCATGAATTATCTGGGCAGTTTCACTATTGGACAACCATTCAACTTGTAATTGAGTTACCCATTGGGAGCAAGGACCTGAAATAGCATTAATGACTACTTCATCTTCATATTTTTTGGACAGCGCATCGGCGGCTATATTTTCCTTCCCTTTCTTATATTCGATAACGAAATCATAGCCCAGAAGTTTGGTTAACCACTTATTTTGTTCTGGATAAGAAAACCTTTGCTCCAAAAAATGCTTGAGGCTACTATGATCTGTTTTTATAATGAAACGGCTATTGATTAGGTAGTGTCTCCATTTTTCTATTGCATGAAGAATAGCCAACATTTCTTTTTCGTATGTTGATCTTCCCAAATTTTTTCGGAAAGCTGTTTACTTTCAAATGCCAATGGATGACCTTCTTGCATTAATATAGCCCCAATTCCTGTTCCTGATGCATCACATTCGATAATAAATGGTTTGTGAAAATTGGGAGTTGCTAATACTGGGGTTGTACACATGGCTTGCTTAAGAGCTTCAAAAGCTAGAGTAGCCTCTTCCGACCAACGAAAAGCATCCTTTTTTGTGAGTGCCGTGAGAGGTGCTGCAATCTTACCATAATTCTGTACAAACTTGCGATAGTAGCCCGTGAGACCCAAAAAACCACGAAGTTTCTTGATGGTTTTAGGTAAAGGCCACTCTTGAATTGCCTTAATCTTATTGGGATCGACTTTGACACCCTCATGTGAAACTATATGACCAAGATACTCGACTTCTTGAACACCAAATGAACATTTGGAGCGTTTAACAAATAATTTTTCTTTGTGTAGAATGTGAAGGGCTTTATCCACATGATGTAAATGGTCCGTCCATGTTTTTTTGTATATGAGGATATCATCAAAAAAAACTAATACAAACTTACGGAGGAGTGGACGAAACACTTGGTTCATGAGACTTTGGAATGTGGATGGTGCATTAGTGAGACCAAAAGGCATGACCAAAAATTCGTAATGACCTTCATGAGTACGAAAGGCCGTTTTGGGAATATCTTCTTCTCTAACACGGATTTGGTGAAAGCCAGAGCGAAGGTCTAATTTTGTAAAAAAATTTGCCCCATGCAACTCATCTAATAGGTCATCTATGACAGGGATAGGAAATTTGTCCTTGATAGTGAGTTTATTGAGAGAACGAAAGTCGGGACACATACGCCAAGAGTTATCTTTTCGTCTAGCCAGGACTACAGGTGAGGAATAAGGACTAGTGTTGTGACGAATGACTCCATGATCCAACAAATCCTGAACGATCTGTTCGATTTCTGTCTTTTGTGGTTGAGGATAGCGATAAGGACGATCGTTAGGTGGGACACTCCCTGGCATCAAATGGATGGCATGATCATGAGATCGTTTAGGTGGTAATCCTTGAGGTTCTTGGAAAACCTCTTCGTAATGTGTTATAATATCTTGTAACTCAGGTGCAATAATATCCGAAGTTGCTGAAGATTGTTTTTCCAAACAATTAATTTGAGCTATAAAACCATATCCACCCTTTTTTAACATCTTCTCCATACTATGAGAGCTCACCATTTGTGATGGAGGAGTAGTAATGCCTTGTAAGCGAATGACTCGTCCATTTTCCTTCCATTCCACAAATAATTTTTTGAAGTTGAAACTGTGTCTAATGTTTCCAACCATTCAACACCCAAAATGACATCAGAGTTCCCTAAATTCATGACAAAAAGGGATCCTAACCAGGTATAAGTTCCCATATTTATGGAAACTTGAGATGTGCGACCCACACATTGTGCGTTCACCCCATTGGCCACTAGAACCTGGAATTTGTCTTTGTTGGAAGAGTTAATGAATAAATTCAAAGCTTTTGCTGTTTTGATGTCGATAAAATTGTGGGTGCTACCAGAATCAATTAGCACATTCACCTTTTTCTGGCGAAGAAAGCCTGGTACCTTGATGGTATGGTGGGCGGTTAAACCCATGAGAGCATGCACTGAAATTGCCATTGTATCCTCTTCTTTTTCGTCTATAGTACACGGTAGGTCTTCTGGCATAGGTTCTTCTGATTGGTAAGGTTCATCTTCTTCTCCTTCACAATGATCACCTTCAATATGAAAGTTTTGTTTTTGGGCACAAGCTTGTTCCCTGGGGTGATGAGTGCGACATTTATAGCAAAAATATCTTGATGGTTGATCATTTCTACGAAAGGAATTGTTGCGATATGAAGGACGACTATATGTTTCCCACTGTGCAGACAACTGATGTCTCTTCTCGGCCAACTTGGCTATTCTTATACAACTGTTCAACAAGGTTGGATCGTGCATGTCTACCTCCACTCGAATACTTTCTTTCAAACCATTGCGAAAGGCACCTACCACACGTGTCAGGACTAAGGTCCGAAGTGTATGGTAGTAAACTGGTAAACTCCGAAACGAATTCACTAACTGACCCTTTTTGTTTAAGAGATAACAATCTTACTGTGTAGGATGATGTAGCTCCGTCGTCAAATCTTTCTAAAAAAGAGGTAGTGAATTTTCTCCAAGTAATAATAGCTTCATTCTCTCGTTTAAGCCATACAAACCATTGGTAGGCCTCAGTGCCTAATTTTGATGCAGCGAAAGGAACTCTATCAATTTCCTTAATTTGATATAAGTCAAGGATGCCTTCCATTTTGGCTAACCAACCACGAGGATCATGACCTTCAAAAGTGGGCATATCAATTCGTGGAAAATTAATATTAGGGCCTCTTGGTTGGTGATAACCCGTGTCCCTTTCTTGATTTTGGTTATACCGCTGTCTTTGATAGGGATCCCTGTAATTATCCGAATCACCCTGTTTTTGTTCCCAATCATCATTAGGATCGACAGTTTCTTCATTCCGTTGGGCATGGGAGTGATTTTGGGGATTAGTATTAGGATTAGGTTGTTTTTGTGCTTTCACAAGGTCTTTTAGGAGGATACCCATTTCGTTCATACCCTCGAGTAAGCATCGAAGAGACTCTCTATCAGACATGGCTGAGTTACTTGAGTTTCCTTGCGGGATGTTTTCGTGAGTTGGGGAGGGATTATTAGCCATAGGATCTACTAGTGGATGGTGTGGATTATAACTACCAATTTTAAAAGGAGAAAGAGAATTTTTTGTACCTGGGCTGCGATTAGGTCTTCTTGTGTTGTTATTTTCCGAGCTTGATAATCGACCGTCAGGTCCTTTGGTCCAGCTTTTACTCATGCACTGCTTACACCTTCCGGATTAGTAATCCTTGCTCTGCAAAATTTGGTTATCTTTTGGTAAAAAATTTGGTGTTGATTCCGCCTTAATTGCCACTCCAACTGCGGTGCGAAAGTTGATGTTGTGTGCTCTGAGGACACTAGACACGACTCATAAGACCGAGACTCAATGGATACAACCCGAGCAACACGTGACACAACACTGCGTAAGGACTGCGACCAGGGACGAGGACGCGGGGAACACGACGGACAGACCTCGAACGGACGAACAGACCTCGAACGGCGCGGACACAAGGCGACGTGATGGACAGGACACGTGGGAGGACGCGCAACACTGCGAACCGGACAACACGACACGAACCAAACCGAACCTGACAGGACACGCTGGCGACACGCAACACTACGAACCGGACAACAGACGCCCAGACGACACGACAAAACCGCCCAAGCTGACCACGCACGGACCAAACCACAAGAGGAACAGACGCCAAGACACCACGCGAAGGAGCAACTAGTATGTGACCGAGGTCACACCGTTTAAGGTGTGACAATGGCTAGTTAAACCGCGAGTTGCACCCTGTATCCCGAATGTGGGATAAATACCACAAAACAGAAATCCGACGGATGACGTCAGCGAAATATTAATCGCAAAAACCTTAGCTTGCCCGTTTAGAAAAATTAAACGCGAATTTTGATTGGTTGACGACGCTGGCGATAGTTTGGCTGGACTGCGTGCGTTTTCACTCTGCTTGCGTTCAGATTCGGACTGCGTCGGCGGATCTAAGCTCCTAGACGAAGCTGTGGTAACGGCCAGGCCACCTGGTTTTGGTTTTGGCTATGAAAGATAACGGGATAATTCGGGACCTGCTGTGTTAATCGGCTGTGCGCGAAAACGAACGAACGGAGACGAAGGCGAACGGAAACGAAGAGGAAACGAAACGAAAGGACAGAGAGACGAACGACGGTAGTAATATTTGTTGACTCCAAATACGCAAGCGCTCCCGGGATCGGCTAGACTGATACCACTTGGAAGGATATTTCTATCCTTCTGTTCCAAAAACTTGCAAGATAAAATAATAAACCGAAATCAAATACGAACGAAGTTGACAATAAGAAAATGCAGTGAAACGAATGGAATAAATCAACGGCCACTTAAGGTGGGCACACCCTTGTGCAAACGCAGATGAATAAAATAAAAGATATGAGATGATCCTTCAATTAAATTATTATGAACCCATATATAATGAATTTTACACAATTGGATAATATAGCCGACTCTTCATGTTTGGAGTGTAACATAAACCAAGAAAATCAATTGCAACAGCCAGCTTGCAATGTTTTTCAAGCGATTTTGGGTGAGGAAGCTTCCAGAGAATTCCTCCCAACCACACAAGCCAACAACTTCTTGATCTTGGCTTCCTTGAGAAGCCAAGATTGGAATTTTATGAGTCTATTTATAGACCCCCAAAAGAGGTATTAAGATCTTGAATTCATTATAGCAAAGCTCTGTCGATTTTATGACTGACTTCAAAACCCTTGAGGAGTAGTGAGGTGCTACCAAATTGGAGAATGACACTTGTTGCTATGCCAATGGAGTTTTAAATAGCTTGAGGAGCAAGCTTGCCAATTCACACCAATCCACTACAAATTCACACAAATTCAACCACAAATCTATGTTCAAACATGAAGGCGACCCTTGACCATCAATTACATAGAGAATTGAGCATCTACAGACCTGATTGCAAGAGGACACTTTTTCCCGTGGTCACTGTTGTCAACAGTAGCCCACAATCTTACCTATGACTATCAACAGTGGCTAACAGAGCCAGTTGCTCTGAGCAATAGTGGCTAGGGTTTGATGAGCTTAATCCTCCAGTTTAGCCATATATTTACATTCCTTAGTATTAATTCAGCTTTATCTAATCTAGATTAGTTATATTTCATGCATTTCTATAGTTAATCAGTAGATTAATTGGCATCTTTGCTTACATTTATGCTCCTTATGCTTTCCTTGGCAAGATTTCACATAATAGGTTTCTTTACGCTTAATTTGCAAAATCTATTGCATCCTTAGGTCCCTTTATGTGTTTCAAGCATTACTTCATGCTTTAATATAAAAAATTTAAGCATCTTTATGCATATTTATACATTTTATGCTTTCTTTAAGTATTTGCTTCATTTCTTACATTTTCTTGGACAATAGCCTAAATATGAGAGGTTTCATATGCTTTTGATGTGCTTTGTTGTTTCCTTATACGCAGGTGAGATATTATTCAAATAACTCAATGCTATTCAAGATCATTCCTATAGACAATAGAGGAGGCATCCTAGTAAGCCCTCACACAAAGTTGTTGGAGACCTAAAGATCATTTAGAGTACATCACCCTCGTTTAGGGGATCAAAACAATTGTATACATGTATCAAACTTGGTATCCCTAAGAGGGATGGATATGTAATCTATTTTCACCATTGATTAATACAAAGGAGGTATTCTTTATCGTAGATTTGGTTATATGTTCTTTACTTCAATTTTGAATATCATGTTGCAATTAGTCTAGATGTACGCTTTTTAAGCCTCTTTCAAGATATCACACATTAATGCTACCTTGCACATGATCAATATCAAAACACTTAATCATGGAATTGTGTTTGTCCAAGAACTTTTCCTAAGACTATCTCAAGCCCTCCTTTACTAGGGTAAACAAAAGCAAAATTTATCTTCTCAATAAAACTCCAATCCAAATCAAATTTGCTATATCCCATGTTTTTGACTATATGATTACTCATGAATTCCCTTGATTGATGTGGTAAGGATAATATCACTTGTGATCAAAGCATCATGATAATACCCAACACTAACTGGTAGGGCTTACCAAACCAAAAAAATCTCAATAATATATCAAAGGTAAAGTTTCAAGGATATACATCCCTTCCACAATTGGTGGGGCATATTACATTGTTCATGACTCAATATAATCTTGTGTCTCCTCCCTTAGCAATAATTTTGATGCACCAAAAACCATAATCAATCACAATCATCCATAATCAATTTATCTTTCCTACAAGTCAACCACCAATCCAATGTCATAATTTTTTGCACTGCATCATGTTTTCATACAAAGTAGTATAAAAAGGGGTAAATGTAAAAAGGAGAGATCCTAACTCAATCGATAGAGAGAAAATCATGTGGATTGGCCACTATTTGGAATCACCAACTATTCCTAGAGATATGGGGGCCTCTACAATAGGGGTGTTGATGGTCTGGTTACAAAAATAAGGAAACGGGGAAAATTAGACTATAGTTAAGTTTTATGGAGCATAGATAGTTAGATTACAAAGGTATCAATGGGCAGCCATCCAGACTTTCAGAGACAACTACCCGGAGGACCAATGGATTGTGGGAGGATACTTCAATGCAAAGCTTAGAATAGAGGAACAACAAGGAGGCAGATCCATGCTAGAGGAAAAGGATAGGTTTTTTTAGCAATAACATGTCAAATGAATCTAATAGATATCCCAACTGTGGATAGCTCCATGACCTAGACAAATAGAAGAAAGGAAGGGGAGATGGTCAAATCTTTATTGGATCATTTCTTCATGGGGGAGGAATTATACTTGCATACCAAGCATCAAGTTAGGATCATGGACAGGCTTTCTTCAGATCATTTTCCAGTAAGCCTTACCATAAAAGAAGATAATCATAAAGTTGCAGGAACTTTTAAATTTGAGCTCTGGTGGCTGAAATATGAGGAGTTGGGGGCCCGCATAAAGGAATGGTGGAAATCATGGAAACCAAGATTTGGGATGACACAATTCAAACTCCACAAACAACTAAAATATGTAAGGACCCAACTAAAGGAATGGGGTAGACAAAATAAGGAAATAACTAGAATTCAAAAGAATGAAATCAAGGATCAAAAGGAGAATATTGCTCAGGAGATAAGACAAGGAACTATTACGGAAGAACTATTGCAACATGAGGCAGAAATTATTAGGAGAGAGGAAGCTTTGGAGGAACAAGAAGAAATCTATTGGAGGTAAAGATCTAGAGTTACATGGTTAAAGGAGGGGGATCAAAACATAATATTCTTTCATAAGACAACAAGAACCATGAGACAACCAAATAGAATTACATGTCTTACAGATATGATGGATCAGGGAGAAACCAGTGGAAGTGAAATGAAGACTATAAAAAATTAGTACTTCCATACTCTTTTTAGCAGCAATTAAAATTTAAATGCAATATGGTAGTAGAAGATACTAGAGGTAATTCCACAATTAGTCAAACTTGAACACAATAAATTATTAATGGAGGAAATTTCTTTGGAAGAAACCTAATAAATAATACAAAAAATGCAAACATAAAATATTCCAGGACTAGACGGATTCCCCATTTGAAATTTATCAAAATTTATGGGAAATTATGGGCCAAGTAGTGGTGGAGGCATTGGAGGAAATTAGATAGAGTAAGCAAATGTTAAAAGTCTTGAATCATACTTTTATCACTTTGATTCCTAAGGTCCCACATAGTGATATAATTGATAATTATAGGCCTATATCACTATGTAATGTAGTATAAAAGATATTAACAAATCTTATGGCAGAAAGTTTAAAATATTTTTTACCAAATTTGATTTCAAGTGAGCAAGGTGGTTTTGTTGAAGGTAGACAAATTCTAGATGGAATAGTAGTGGCCCAGGAGGTGATACACACAATGTTAAAGCAAAAGGACCCAGGTATATTTGTTAAATTAGAACTTTATAAAGCCTATGATAGAGTAGATTGGTCCTTTATGCAAAGGATTTTAGAAAAAATGGACTTTGTAGAAGGGTGGAGAGATTGTGTAAAAGCATGTACATAGACTACATCATTCTCAGTTCTGGTAAATAGTAGTCCCTCTCCCATGTTCACATTAAGAAGGAGGTTGAGGCAAGGGTATCCTCTCTCTACTTACCTTTTTATCCCTTATGCAGAGGGTATCAGGAGACAGTAGGGGAGGCTAAGGGGCCTAAAAATAAGTTCTTAGATTGAGATAAATCACCTCCAATTTGTGGATGATACTAATCTTATTAGTCAAGCCAATATCCTAGTAGCAAGAAACATAAAAGAATTTTTAGATGGGTATACTCAAGCTACTGGGAAAAATTTTAATAAAAAAAAATCTCAAATTGTTTTTTTCAATACAACAAAGAGGGTGAGAGATAAAATTATACAATAGTTGAAATTCATAGAAACTCCTTTACCCATACAATATTTAGGAGTACCTTTATCTGCAAAGAAAACAAAAATCAAGGAGTGGAAAGGGTTGATGGATAGACTTCAATCTAAGTTGAGCAACTGGACTCACAAATGGCTAAGCTTGGGAGGAATTATTACAATTATTAAAGTTGTGCTACAAGCTCTCCTAGTTTATAAGTTTTCTGTACTTCAAGCTCCAAAGAGAATTCTAAAAGATATTTACAAACACACAATAAAGTTTTTGTGGTCGGGTGTAAGGGAAGAACAAAAATTAGCACTAGTTGGATGGGAGAAGATATGCCAACCAAAAATACAAGGATTGGGGATAATATCAACATCCCACAACAGCCATGTTCTAGCTAGGAAGTTATATTAGAGATGGATTAAAACTACTGGGGCTTTATGGAGTAGACTCTTACAAGCCAAATATTACCCAAGAGTGGCTGAGAAAAACATCCCAAGACACAGAGTGGAAGGAGAGGGATCTACAATATGGAGGACAATGGTAGCAGGCTAGGATTTAATAAAGCCATACTTATATTGGAAGTTAGGGGATGGAAAGGATGCTTTATTTTTGGAGGATTCATGGAATCAATCTCAACCAACTATTCAGCTATTCCCAAGGATGGAGAGTTGGAAAGCAGAGCTCCAAAAAATAGGGTGGTGGAAAACCTCTTACTATATGAAATCATGGAATCAACATGTGCCAGACTTACTACAATAGAAACATCCTCGAGAATGGCCAGTAAGGGGGATAGAGGAACTAACAAAAAAATTATGGATACATCTCCAAAGACACCCAATTTAGGATGGTTCTAAGAGGGATATACTTGGATGGGGAGGAAGTAAGTTGGGAATTTATAAGGTAAAGGAGGGATACAAGGTAGTTTGTGGATATGATATTACCCCAACACCACTTCCATGGATATTTTTTTGGCAAAAGGAAGGATGGCCAAAAATTAACATTTTATCATGGTTGATTAACCATAGAAAGTGCTTGACATTTGATAATTTGAGAAAAAGAGGTTTCTACGAGCCTTCCAAATGTGTTTTGTGTGGAAAGTTTGAGGAGACCTTGAATCATCTCTTTTTTGGGTGCTTTTTTGCTAAAGACATATGGATCAATTGGTGGAGGCACATGTGGCAGCATTGGGAAGTTTTTGAGAGCCATGAAAGCTTTTATAAGAAATGGAAACAGTGCAACTTTAAGACTAAAACAATGAAAATGACATGGAAATTAGGACCTAGCTTCATATAGTGGCAGTTATACCTAGAAAAAATGCACACATATTTAGATCAGAGCACAGAACAAGGGAGAAAGTATGGGAGAGGATTATGAGCAAGGTAACAGAAACACTATCTATTAGATTACAGGATGAAACAAACAAAAAAATGGAGGAAGTGATTATTCTACGAAGCCTTGGAATAACTATAAAAGAGAAACAACTAAGGGATGGATGTGCAGGTGAGATCCCCTCAAATAACATAGAGTGGATTCCACCTCCCAAAGAGTGGGTGAAGGCAAACACAGATGGGGCTTCTACTAAAAACCCAAGAAAAGCTGGTTTTGGCATTATCATATGAAATTGAAAAGCAAAATAGGTGTACTAGAGAGCAGCGTCAATGATAGCTACAAATCTATAGTTACATAAGTTTTGGATAGAGATAGACTCTCAAGTATGGGCTAGAATCTTGGATCCGATAAGACCCTTTCAGGTGCTAGGAATTGGAGAGAGAAGGAAGGTGGAAGTAGTTCAAAAGATCTTGAAGGTTTTTCAAGATGTTTTTACTACACATATCAAGTGAGGGAAATAGGGTGGTAGAATATTTAGCAAAATGGAAAAAATAACTAGAGGAAGGGTAGTATGTGGACTCTCAAATGGAAAATCAAATAAGTTGGTGCCAAAGAATCCAAGGGATGGGGGAGGTGGTACAAGTGGATAGCAAAATAGAAATAGCAGACAATGAGTCTAATGAATCTACCATAGTTAGGCCACAAAGCAAAACAACATGAAGATAGAGGAATGGTTTACCCTTGTGCAATGCTAATGGTTGATGAATTTGCAAAACCCTACAAGATTTGCATAATTGAACTAAAAACACTATTCATCCTCATTAGCCCCTTTTTCCTCCTAAACCCCTTCCTACACTTAGTCCCTGGTCACCATGTGACCATCCCTTTAGTCTACCTCTTGTGGCTGCTCCACAACGTACCCCAAAATTGGGGACCCACCTTTTTGCATATTTTCCAAGAAGACCGAAGTGGCCCATATGCTAAAGATCAAAGAGAAAGAACAAGAAAGAAAAAGTGTCGCGATATCGCGACATGTTGCATTTTCGGGGCCAAAAGAGAAGAGAAAGAACAAGAAAGAAAAAGTGTCGCGATATCGCGACATGTTGCATTTTCGTGGCCAAAAGAGAAGAGAAAGAACAAGAAAGAAAAAGTGTCGCGATATCGCGACATGTTGCATTTTCGTGGTCCAAAGCAAAGAAAAAGTGTCGCGATATCGTGACATGTTGCATTTTCGTGGTCCAAAGCAAAGAGAAAGAGCAAGGAGGAAAAAGTGTCGCGATATCGCGACATGTTGCATTTTTGCGACTCAAAAAGGGCAGCAGAGAAACAAAAGTGTCGCGATATCGCGACATGTTGCATTTTCGTGACTCAAAAAGGGCAAGCAGAGAGAGAAACAAAAGTGTCGCGATATCGCGACATGTTGCATTCTCGCGACTCAAAAGGGGCAGGCCGACAGAGAAACAAAAGTGTCGCGATATCGCGACATGTTGCATTTTCGCAACTAAAAAGGGACAGTGCGTCTGATATTAGTGATGAACACCAGGATAGTGAAACTGAAGGCTGCATAATGACGTGGACCTATAAGGAATAAATCGAAGATTGAATAAGGTAATTTGTCACATAAGGACAAAATCCAATGAATAAGACAAAACGTTACATAAGGAATCTTTAATGATTTGAAATCATTTAAGATGGTCGTTACACATGGAAGGAAGCGGACGCATGCCCATGTGGAGAAAAGGAAACGTTTTTTTAAATCAAACGAAAAGTGAAGAAAACCAAACAGAGGAAGCCAAACCATGGGAATGAAACGAAGGGCCACAAAATAGAAACGAAAAGCCTTTTTGGAAACCAAAACACATGCATGCACAAGGGAAGGTGAAACGAACAACCATTGGAAAATGAAACGAAAAGCTTCCTAAAAATTTTAAATACGCCGAGGCAAGGATGTTTTGAGGGGTTGGAAAGCTGCTACGAGCAGAGTTGCAGATTTGAAGGCAAGAGGGCCATTCTGGACCTGTTTGGGTCATTTTTCTTCCATGGACTGGTTTGGGAAAACCAGAAATTTTTGTTATTGTAAAATGACAAATTTTTAATACAGAAAATTTCAGAAAGTTGCATCTTATGGACAAGAAAGAAGGAGTCATTTTCTGCATGCAAGATTAAATGTCTATTTTTCCCCTTTTCAGATTTTAGGCTTGTAAATGGAGTTTATGCAAGTTTTCTTGGTTGCTTCATGCGAATGTTTAAATCTGAAAACCTCATTTAAAACCCTAGGAGCCAGCACTTAGCTTATCCGGATTGTGCTTGTTTTGCAAGTCCAATAGGTTAGGTTGCATGCATGAAAACCTCACATCTTCGGTTTTGTCGAAATAGGATAGCATCAAACTGAATGCATTTTATTTTCATTTTCTGCATTTCATTTTCATTTTTCTGCATTTTATTTTTCCAGAAATTTTAATTTTTTGTTTAATTTTCAGGCATTAAAATAAACATTTAAAAAATTTCAAAATCCAAAAATAATTTCACCATTGCGTAGGTTATACTTCATACTTCCAATACGCACTTTGAAATTTCATTTTCGGAGTTGTTTAGTATTTTTAAAAATTCATCGAAGTTGTTGTTTTATTACAGATTTTGAAAAATCCGAAAATAGAAAATTTCCATTTTTGGGCCGAATTTCATTTTTTCAGTTTCATGTTTCATTCATGAGCCTATGATGACATTCCCTTCATGAAAATTCTAATTTCAACGAAGGAGTCATGTTTTATGGCACTTTGCAAATTACCATTTTGGGAGCAATCAAAGCACTAAATTATTCGTCTTGATGAAAATCTGATTTCATTTAAGAAGGATAATTAAAGTGACATTTTGAAGCTACATTTGAAGACCCTATTCATCATTGAGGATTTAATGCAAGATAAAATCTATTTTAAAACCCTCAAGATAAAAGGAATTAAGGCACTACATCGTGGTCATATGAGGGCCAACTCACATTTGCTTTATTTTGGTTCAATGAACAATCACTGAAGTTTCATGGTAAAATAAACCAACATTGCCCCTTGTTTAGAGTTACTTGCAATCACTAAGGTGTTCCAAGCATTTAAATTGAATATCTTTATTTGAGATTACTAATACACATATGCAAATGCTAATAT
The DNA here is from genome assembly GCA_028583015.1 of Wollemia nobilis. NCBI lineage: Eukaryota > Viridiplantae > Streptophyta > Pinopsida > Araucariales > Araucariaceae > Wollemia > Wollemia nobilis. The sequence goes on from JAQPPZ010017258.1 coordinate 960,280, forward strand.
AGCGGAGACCTTGGAGAAGTTGTTTGTTTAACTTCTTTGCAAGAGGGGATTTGGAACCCAAATCCTAAGGGAGAGTGTACTTTCACAATTGGGTGAAAATACCACTCAACATTTTGGCGCTAGAAGGAGGGCCTGAATTGGTTTATTTGAGTGTGATTTAAATGCTATAGGGATTTAAATTTTGAATATTTCATGCCCTATTGATTATTATCTTTAGCCCTCTTTTAACAATACAACCTTGTAGTGTTAAAAGGAGGACATGAATTGCTATGCATTGTTCTAACGCTTTTGATTGTTCATACAGGAATAATGTGTTTTGATTTGATTTTGAAAAATTTTGGTCTTGACTAACGAGGTTGTCTCCATGCAATTACTTTCATTTGATTTTAATGGATACATCTCTTGGTTGATGCTAACATGATTATTCATACGTTACATGTTTGATATTTGCTAGTCATTTCATGCTTATTTGTAAGGAATTATTTTGTCTAAAATGTAGTTGTTGTCGGTATTATGCTCTTCACTTGCGTGTAATGCGATCTTGTGAATCAGAAAGCCTACAACACTAGGAGTATGCTCTTCACTTGCGCATATGCGATCTGGTGAATCAGAAACTAATTTACATTTTTAGAATATTGCTTTGTCATGGTTCCTTCTTTTATTCATGACTAACAAATTGGTTTTGAAGTTATTCTTTGAGTTTCATTAATGGCTACAACTGCAGGAACGTGGTATGGGATACATGTTAATCCTTTGAACATTAGTGGAGATTCTCATGATTTACCCAAGAACGTAGAAAAACGTTTGCCCAAATTTAAACACAATGGTCCAACATTAGCCGAGGAACATATTCAAGCCTATGTGGATATCCTAGTTAGATGGAATGTCGAACATGAGGATGTGGCATGTAGAATGTTTCCTGGAACCCTAGATGAGGTGGCATATGATTGGTACATCAATTTACCCACTGGTTCTATTACATCTTGGACTCAATTGAAAGATGAGTTTATCAATCAATTTAGGTTGCTCATTGATCCTCTCACGATATATCAACAATTTACTTCTTGCAAAAGAGAACCTAATGAGCCAGTGAGAAGTTTCAACATGAGGTTTCGAAAGCTTTATGCGAGATTAATTTCTCCCTATACTATTGAGGAAAGTGGTGCTCTTCAAATATACTTTCGAGCATTGGATCCATTGTTTGCCATATTTGTTAGGATGAATCCCTTGGTTACTGATCTTGCATCGGCCTACATAGAAGCTATGATTGTAGATCAACAATTGAGGCCACAAGGTTATGGAATGGAGCAATCAACTATGGTAGGACAACTAGGGGCTTGCAATCAAACCTCGATGGTAAATCAAGCGTGGGCACAACAAAATTTGATATCAAATGTTTTTCCCTACAATCAACTTTATCCTACCATACCAACTTATGCTCCCACATGTGCTTATACAAGTACTTCCATCCATCCAACTATGCCTCAATTAGAGAATCATGTGGTCACTCATGGAACCATTGCAACAAATGTTCAAGCTTTGTCCGTGGATATCAATCCAACTAATCCTACTACTTCTACCACTCAACCCAAAGAGTTCGTATCGAAAGTAAAAGAGCAAAAGAAAGTGGTTAAGAAGGTATGTAGGCATGTTCCACCACAAAAACGAGCACGTCAATGTATGCATCCAAATCATCCTAGGAAGAAAATTCATAATGCCGATCTTAATGATGTTTCATGTTATGCTTCTTCAAGTGATACAAGAGATTTTGAGGTGACTCACGTTGAAGTAAATACCTATTCGAAAAGTCTTGAAGAGCATGAAGTTTTTGGAGAAGAAATTCTATGGATGGGTAACAAGAAGTTGGAATCAAATGATCACCATCTTGTTTTGGAAAAGAAATATCTAGAATCATTACCCAAAAAGGAGGATTTGGATGAACGAACTTATGTGGATATGATTTGGTCAGATGTACTTGCAAAGGATTGGAGCAACTATATGACACGGAATTCAAAAATTGATCCCATTATAGAAGCTCCTAAGCCATCACAAGTGGCTGAAAATGAATTTGAAAGAAAATCAACAAATGAAGTTGAAGACATAATCGAATTTCACCACTTGTTCTCGAAAGACACTTTGGATGATGTTCTCGAAAGTGATGACCAAGAGGATCCACACCTTCCAAATTGTGATAAAATTGAATCATGGGTTACAAATTTGGATTATGATAGCTTTACCAATTTGAATTCAAGAGATAACCCACTTTTGGAAATAACTGGACCATCTAAGGAAGGTGAAGATGAATTGGATGAGAAACATGTTGATGAATCAGAAGATGAAGAAGAAGTACTTGAGCGTCACAACTTGAAATTGGAAGATGATTACTATGATTCATGGAAGAAATGGGAAGAATATTATCAATCTAAATCTTCTAACAAACTTGTTGTGTCAATTAATATGCAGGATAACTCAATTGCTTCCTCACATGAGGATACTATAAATCCTGTACAATTTGAGAAAGTTTTGGAAGAGGAATTCGAATCTCATCAAATTTTGGAACATGATAAGGATTCTACAACCATGAATCAAGAAAGAGAGTCACTTGCTTTAGATTCCTTTGAAGGAAAAGAAATTGAAAATCTTGATCCACTTACTTGTGCTACAATGATTATGCCATTTCAAAATGAGAAAATTACAAAACCTAAATCATTTGGGTTTGATATCATTGATGATCCAATTGAAAATCTCACGTTACCCAAAACAACCCAAGTGATTGATCATGGAAATGTGTTAGTTAACCCACCCCTAGATAGACAAGACTTATGGTTTGAAAGGGATGGACATGTGTTCAATTGGGTACCTAAGTTTGGTGCCTTTGATAAACAAATCATGGAGAAAGAACAAGTGCTACATGATGATGAATGTCATGAGAGAAAAGAGGAATTTTCAAATCCTCTTCAAGTAAGGTCAAATGAAAACATGCCAAAGGTAAAATCTCACCTTTTTGGTTTCACCATGCAAAATTCGAATGAAGGTTTGCCTAATGAATGGTTTGATTCAAATATTATTAATGTTATGGCTTTATTGAATGAAAATGAAAGCTTATTTCTACACCATGAATCAAAGTGCGGAATGGACATCTTAAAGAATAGACATAAAGGAATTGAATATCAATCATTGTCTAATCAATTTGAAAACTTGAAACTCCACCATAGGATTATTAATGAAACTAAATCAAATTGGTATGGTGAGAGGGGCAAGTGGAAGTTTGTTTCTTTGTTTGGTTTGATCTTGTTTTTGTTGGATTCCTACAAAACTTGGTATGCGTATCACGTCATATGTCTTTTAAAGAATTCTAATCAGGTTTGGGATCCGGGAAAATGATAATCCAAACTTTTGCACCATCTTGTATTATATTGTACATTTGTATATACTTTTGGTTTTCGTGTTTTGGTTTTGGATTGGATCTCATTTTGGTTTTAAGTTTTGTGTGTTGGTCCTTTGGACACTTTTGGTTTGTCTTGAAAAAAAAAAAAAGTGAGATGTCAACTTATGTCCTTATGAATGTTGACTAAGACTAAGAGAATATGAAACATCGGAATTGTATTGCAGAAAGCTCCACGAGTATCGCAAACACATTAAAGAATATCGTTTGGAACTTGTGATGCATGAAGTTGTCAGTTTTACAAATTATGGTAAAGTAGGTGGTATACTCCATCCGCATTTCAAAAAGAGCAATGCATTCATCCATATCTCATGTTACATTCCACATTGCATATACATTTCATCTCAGTTGCATCTACATTTCAAATACAATCATTGAAAAGGTGTCGAATCCTCTTAGGGTTATTATATAACATATATTAAAAGGATCCTAAGGTTGGGAACTGATGCCCGAACTATCTTGAACCAAGCACGTTCTACACATATTAAAGAGGATCTTGAGCAAAATGGTCAAAACCATACTTGGAAGAAAAGGTGAGGCGAAAGGAGTATTTCGTGTCTGTCCTATCATGCAACATAATCCTTAAAACAATGGCTTTTTACCACTCCTATAGTGCTTAAAGCCTAAAATCAGAGTAGTAAGGATAGGGTTAAATCCCCATCGAACTTAGGTTGAGGATCCAATTCCCCAAAGCTCTGATTTGATCTTCATGGAGTAGTAAGGATAGGGTCTAATTCTCATCTCGCTTAGGTTGAGAATCCGATTCCCCAAAGCTTCTATTTTGCCTCCATCACGCTTTAAGAAATTAAAAGCGTGATCTACACTCAAGAACTTGAAGTTCCAAAGCAAATATTTTTCATTCTACTTTTATTGCATCATTGATATTGGATTGGAAGGATCGTACTACATGTCCCTTGCAAGGATGGGTAGTCATCCCCAAGGTTCAAGAAATCAAAAGTAAAGTCAAATCCTGGATTATGGGGTTGATCTCCATCGGGGCTATAGACGCTTGACTGGCAGTGGAGTATGCTCATGCGTGGCAACATGTCTTGTCTAAAAGCAAGACCACTGACTGCTCAAACGGATAGGCTAGCCTGACAGTTTCATCCATAACAGGTTAAATCATTTTGTTCAAGATGAGGTAATGAACTCCAGATCGAGTAGTAAGGATAGGGTTAAATTCCCATCTCGCTTAGGTTGGGAATCCTATTCCCCAAAGCTCTGATTTCACTTACACTTGCACATGGGTTCAAAATGGTAGTGACACATAACCAACTTTGGGATCTAGTAAATTAATTCAGTATACTCATATTTGGTCCTAAGAGGATTTGACAGTTTTAATATGTTTGTTCATGGTACTAGAAAGTTTGAGCCTTTGCAAAGCTTGTTATATCTCTAGCATCTTCACCATACGTTAAATCCTACAAGAATCATCCATAACTTCTCATACGCACGAATCATAAGTGAAAATGACAATGGAAAGTTGAACGAGTTTCAAACGATAGGGAATGAAGCACATTGCACACACCGAGCTGATGCTTAATAATTCTAATGCTTCATGTATTTCTCGTCTAGTTTCATTCTTGGGATATTTGTTGACGCTTGTGTTTGAGTTTTGAAGGTGTTCAAGTTGAGTTCTCACCAAAATGCTCGGGAGCATTTCCCAGTGAAGTCGCCATTTGTTGTGGCTGCTCCACAACGTACCCCAAAATTGGGGACCCACCTTTTTGCATATTTTCCAAGAAGACCGAAGTGGCCCATATGCTAAAGATCAAAGAAAAAAAAGAAAAAGTGTCGCGATATCACGACATGTTGCATTTTCGGTCCAAAGAAAAGAGAAAGAACAAGAAAGAAAAAGTGTCGCGATATCGCGACATGTTGCATTTTCATGGCCAAAAGAGAAGAGAAAGACAAGAAAAAAAGTGTCGCGATATCGCGACATGTTGCATTTTCATGGCCAAAAAAGAAAAGAAAAAAAAGTGTCGCGATATCGCGACATGTTGCATTTTCGCCAAAGAAAGAAAAGTGTCGCGATATCGCGACATGTTGCATTTTCGTGACTCAAAAAAACAGACAAAGAAAAAGTGTCACGATATCACGACATGTTGCATTTTCATGACTCAAAAAAGAGAGAAACAAAAGTGTCGCGATATCGCGACATGTTGCATTTTTCGACTCAAAAGGAAGAGAGAGAAACAAAAGTGTCGCGATATCACGACATGTTGCATTTTTCCGACTCAAAAGGAAAAGAAACAAAAGTGTCGCGATATCGCGACATGTTGCATTTTTGACAAGAAAGTGGAGAGTGCATCGATATTAGTGATGAACACCGGGATAGTGAAGCGAAGACCGCATAATGACGTGGACCTAAAGGAAAGGAATCAAAAAAGAAAAAGAAATATCACATAAGGACAAAATCCAATGAATAAGACAAAACGTTACATAAGGAATCTTTAATGATTTGAAATCATTTAAGATGGTCGTTACACATGGAAGGAAGCGGACGCATGCCCATGTGGAGAAAAGGAAACGTTTTTTTGAAATCAAACGAAAAGTGAAGAAAACAAAAAAGAGGAAGCCAAACCATGGGAATGAAACGAAGGGCCACAAAATAGAAACGAAAAGCCTTTTTGGAAACCAAAACACATGCATGCACAAGGGAAGGTGAAACGAACAGCCATTGGAAAATGAAACGAAAAGCTTCTTGAAAATTTTAAATACGTCAAGCAAGGATGTTTTGAGGGGTTGGAAACTATTGCGAGCAGAGTTGCAGATTTGAAGGCAAGAGGGCCATTCTGGACCTGTTTGGGCTGTTTTTCTTCCATGGACTGGTTTGGGAAAACCAAAAATTTCTGTTATTGTAAAATGACAAATTTTTAATACAAAAAATTTCAGAAAGTTGCATCTTATGGACAAGAAAGGAGTCATTTTCTGCATGCAAGATTAAATGTCTATTTTTCCCCTTTTCAGATTTTAGGCTTGTAAATGGAGTTTATGCAAGTTTTCTTGGTTGCTTCATGCGAATGTTTAAATCTGAAAACCTCATTTAAAACCCTAGGAGCCAACACTTAGCTTATCCGGATTGTGCTTGTTTTGCAAGTCCAATAGGTTAGGTTGCATGCATGAAAACCTCACATCTTCGGTTTTGTCGGAATAGGATAGCATCAAACTGAATGCATTTTATTTTCATTTTCTGCATTTCATTTTCATTTTTCTGCATTTTATTTTTCCAAAAATTTTAACTTTTTTTTTAATTTTCAGGCATTAAAATAAACATTTAAAAAATTTCAAAATCCAAAAATAATTTCACCATTGCGTAGGTTATACTTCATACTTCCAATACGCACTTTGAAATTTCATTTTCGGAGTTGTTTAGTATTTTTAAAAATTCATCGAAGTTGTTGTTTTATTACAGATTTTGAAAAATCCGAAAATAGAAAATTTCCATTTTTGGGCCGAATTTCATTTTTTCAGTTTCATGTTTCATTCATGAGCCTATGATGACATTCCCTTCATGAAAATTCTAATTTCAACGAAGGAGTCGTGTTTTATGGCACTTTGCAAATTACCATTTTGGGAGCAATCAAAGCACTAAATTATTCGTCTTGATGAAAATCTGATTTCATTTAAGAAGGATAATTAAAGTGACATTTTGAAGCTACATTTGAAGACCCTATTCATCATTGAGGATTTAATGCAAGATAAAATCTATTTTAAAACCCTCAAGATAAAAGGAATTAAGGCACTACATCGTGGTCATATGAGGGCCAACTCACATTTGCTTTATTTTGGTTCAATGAACAATCACTAAAGTTTCATGGTAAAATAAACCAACATTGCCCCTTGTTTACAATTACTTGCAATCACTAAGGTGTTCCAAGCATTTAAATTGAATATCTTTATTTGAGATTACTAATACACATATGCAAATGCTAATATAGCGGAGACCTTGGAGAAGTTGTTTGTTTAACTTCTTTGCAAGAGGGGATTTGGAACCCAAATCCTAAGGGAGAGTGTACTTTCACAATTGGGTGAAAATACCACTCAACACTACCCTAGGTCCACTTCACCCTAGTCAATCCTTTGACTAGTGTGGCCTCCACCTCACCATGGGTTACCCAGGACCCTAGTCTACCTTAACTCTTGCTCCCCCACACCCCTATGCTCATTCAATGTCATAAATGACATTTGAATACTTTCCCATTCAAGACATTCAAGGCATTGAATACATTGATGAGTCATCATCCACCATGCCATAATGAATAAAGACTTTCCATCCCCATGCATTTATAAGGCATGGTGCACCCATATCCATTTATTGCATATGGATGGGTGAGAACTTTCCTCTACCCAAAGCCATTTATGAGGCATGGTGCTCCATGCCACCTCATAGGACACCTCACATGACACCTCATCCCTCCTAACCTTGGCTAAGTCTATAAATAGAAGGTCATTTTCATCATTTCAAAGGATCACACATTTACATACCTAGACTTTATAGAAATCCCTCTAGACCCCATTACACTCACACCTTTACTTGAAACCAACCCCATAGATGCTCTTATATGCCATGTGTTACCTCTTTTTATGTAATTAATAGCTTGTAGATGCTAATCTAGAAGGCTACCAAATTTGGGTAGGAGTTTCAACAAGACCAAAAGAACCACCTCACCAAAGAAATTCTTTGTCTAGATAACACAAAGCCAACTGTATGGATAGGTACAATCAGATTGGACCATACCTAGGAGTGTGGTTCCCTTCAAGGACTTATTTCATGTTGTAACACAACCAAAATACACCAAATCAAGTAACCAACACTATTTTTGTTAGTTTTGTGATCATTACAACACTTTTGTAATGTAGTAGCCTAGACTTCATTTGTATTTTATCTTTTATGGAAAAGGGTCTGATTGAGATAGGCCTCCATATGATACTAATGCTTTGATTGGGTTGTGCAGGTTTAGAGGACTTATACAACTGACCATGGTATACACATAGTAATCACACTCCCCTTGAGGTGTCCATAGAATATCCTTGATGTCATTACTTATTCAGTGAAATGGGGTTTCCACCTTGGAAGACCCACTTTGTAGCCCATGGTGCATATTTTGTAAAAGGGACATCTTGTAACATATTTTTATCATCTATGAAATGAAACATTTTCTATGAGTACAAAGTTACTAGAACCTCCTACTCTGTTAATTTCTTTTCATCATTTCTTACAAGCACTTCGAGCATTTTCTTTGTTTTTGCTATCTCTATTTATAAGGTTTGGACACCCCTACTCCTATTTCTATTTCATGTGACTCAGGTTGGTCACAGGTTTTCTAAGGAGTATATGATGCTTTAGAATCCTTGGGCAATGGTTCTTCAACCCCTTCCTTCATCTTGATCTCCTAGTATTGGTTTTGCTACCTTTTTCCTTTCCTATTCTTGTTTCTTAATTGTAGATCCTAATTTTTTTACCTTATTCCATTTCTATCTCTTAGGCCTTGGCTTTGATGCTTGGGCCTATTTATTTTTCTTGGGCTTTAGTTTTGACACCTTTGTCTATCTTTCTTCTTGTATATTGGGTATTGGTGTGGATGCTTCTTCCTTCTTCCCCTATTTTTATCACTTGGGCATCGAGTCAGATGCATCTAGCTCCTTCCCCTGGTTTTGTGAGTCCTCAAAGACCCTATCTAGTGTATTTTTCTTCATGGTGGACTTACTTGGCTTTAATTCTATTGGTTTTGGTACTTCCAAAACATTAAATTCTTTTGACCTCTAAGATTCATCAAGATTCTTTGTGGTTTTTGCAACTGTTACATCCTCAAGCTCTCTATATTTGGTCTCTTTTGATTTATTTCTTTTTTTTGGAAACTTTTTCCAACACCTCTCATTGTTTTTACTAGTCCCAAAATGGTGATGAAATACTATTTGTATAAACAGGTGATTCTTTATTTGGCATATATCACCCCCAAACTAGTAGGTTGTATTATGTAAAGAAGTGTTCAAAAAATAAAGGAGATCTAAGTGTAAATAGGGATTGTTCTTACCATGGCATAGATGAATGAGCATTTCTATATGGGAGCTAGACAATGCAACATATTACCCATCGTATGTTATATATTTCATAATCCATAGTGCAACATCATCCCATGGTTTTGGTAAACCATTCTACCTAATTCCTTTACAATGTTCATTTTGGACATCATAAATAGGCTCAAGATTCCCTTCCTTTTAAAAATTAGGGAAGAGCATAGTGAGCCCCTTCCTAGTCTAAAAAAATTATAGAACAAATAATGGCAATCTTGTTACCATGTTGAGCACCATAGGATTCATAGGGATTTTAACTCCCCTGACATCTTCAACCTCTTTGTGCAAGCCTTGAGCAAATTCTTCTATAAGCTCAAGATCTTACTCTTTTAAGCAATAAAAATTATAACCATTCATGTGTTTGAAAATTTGTACAGCTTCCTAGTTCTGTAATAGTTTAGTGGTACTTTTTGTTTTGTATCTTTGTTTTTGCCCCATATTCTTTCGCTTCTACTCTCTTTAAAAGTTGGTTCTATGACAATGGTTGAAATACTGAAGAACACAAGCTTATACTGAGAGGGGTGAACAGTATAAGATCAATTTTTATTTTTATTTCTCAAATAATATTATCCAATATAATCAATGGCAATATCAACCAAAGTAACCAAAGAAATGCATAAATCATCACACACAATAGAGACACCAATTTAATGTGGTTCACCCAATGTGGGCTACTCCACGGAGAAAATATTTTTCTAAAATTTTCTCAACAAATCTCTTGGGAATCCTTCCCTATTACAATGTTTATGGACCTATGTCCAATGGAGACACCAATACCCTAATCAAGTTCATGGATCTCTATCCACAGGAAACACCAATCCCTTTAGCCGATTCGTGGATCTCTATCCACAAGATAAATCCTTCTCATCTACTCTAGTTGGAGATCCTCTAGAAGACTACTGCCTCCACTACACTAGCGTGTGGATTTCTATCCATAGAATACTATGTCCTCACTTAAAACATCTTTGTCCTCACTGTCTTGGCTAATGGATCTCTATCCACTGGAGACTACTGTCCTCTGCTCTGTCACCTCCAAAGTTTACTCTTAACTTTGTCTCAAATCTGCACTAAACACAGTCCTTTGGTCTAGCACAAATCAGCTCAATATCTATATATGATATACACTAAACACAATCCCTCAATCTAGCACAAATCTACTTAATCTCTATCTATGTTCTGGCACACACTTGTCCTCAAATCTACACCAAACTTTGTCCTCAAATATGTCCTCAAGCCTTAACACAAAGCTTGATCCAATCATAAATCAACTTTGCTAGATCTACCCCAAACCTTAACTCAATATTTGAACAAGTCAATCAATAAACTCTGCTCACAAGTCTTCTCAAAGACTTACCTCTAATATATCCACAATTCCTATCAAGAACTTGCTCAATCTGCTCAACAAGTCTTCACCAAGAATTACCTCAAATATGCTCAACAAGTCCTCACTACAACTTGTCTAATATTCTCAAGAAGTCTTCACCAATACTTACCTTAAATATACTCTACAAGCTTTCATAAAATCTTGTTCAAATCAATTGCAAAACTTGTATACAAAAACTCAACTCAATCTCTCATAGAAAACTTCTTCAATCACTCAAACAAGTTTCACTCGAAATCTTGTTAAACCATAGAAACATATAGATAATGGTAAGAGACTCAATATGTTTCACACTCACACTCACCCACTCACTTTCAGACTCACTTTCAAATCAATTCAAAAATAAATAATAATTTGTTTCACAAATCTTGAACTATCACTATAATACTTTCATTCAATAATGCTCAATCAAATTTACTCAACCATCCACTCAATGAAACACAACTTGCATCCAAACCCTAACCAAGTGTTTCACAATACTTCCAATAATTCACACTACAACCTTGACTCAAGATAATTCTAATTTTCACATAACAATGATACTCAAGTTCTTTCACAAACCCTAGTTCAATATTGTACTCAACTTCATATAACAATGATACTCATGATCTTTCATAAACCCTAATCATGCATATGAACACTCACTCAAGTATTTCCAACAATGCTTATCAAACAATCCTTTTCACTCCAACCTCGAATTTCACAACATTCAATCCAACCATATTTCACTCATAGGAAGATGTGCCCATAACTTTTTGTTTTTATGGAGATATGATCCCAAAACCTGTCTCAATCACAATCAACCTCTTTTCCGATCTCAAAGGTTAAATAGCAAAAACCTTCTCAAATATTTCCCTCATATTAATTCATCATACATAAGTATTAAATCCCAAGTACACTTTATAATCTCCAAACTTTACAAAGAAATATTCAACACATTAACCGATGAGGGTATATTTTTGGGTTACCTAGGTTATTTAATTTAACCTAGGTCATTCATATTCTATTATATAGTGAGCCTCTTTCAAACATTTCATTAGTTAGCATCTATTTTGGCATTTAGTTGTTATTTGTTAGCACGACTCGACTCTTGTGTCCATTAGCATTTTTTATTTGTTATACGTCTCCCTATTTAGGCTCTTACACGCTTTAGGTGAGTATTGGGTGATTTGGGGTATGATTATTGTAATTTGGCATTTCCTTTGCCTATTTAAACCTTAGTTCTATAAATAATAATTTAGTTTAATTTTAATCTTAATTGAGCCTTTTGATTTTAGTTTGATTTTAATCTTAATTGAGCCTTATTATTGGTATCAGAGCCAAAAGTTTTCTTTCAGCAAGGAGAGGGGGATCGGACCATCTGGTCAACTGACATCAAGTCGATACAACATTGTTGTTGACACGGTTGACATCAAGTCGGTATAGTAGGATGAATGCACTACACTGACGTTTCTGGACATCTATAGGTAACACGTCAATGGCGTGGAATCAACCTATATGGACTAGGCTATAATGGGGACTAGACGTAAGGCCTACATAGACCAGGCTATAATGGGGGATAGACGTAAGGATGGACTAGAATGGATGGGTGGTTTGGCATGCAAAAGTCTGTAGTGGAGCACTGACCACCATGTGGTGGTCACATGTCTCTTTGTAGTTTTGTGTTTTTAAATACTTTTTAACTCTCCCATATCCCACATATGGGATTATGCCTTTTCTTTGTTGCCAGTAAACTAGAAACCTCCTTGCAGCTTCGATGTTATCCATGTCTTTTTTATTTTGCAGATAAAATATACTCTTGTAGTTTGTGAATTTTGGTCGTATCTGTAGCCATCACCATAGACTTCCCTCACTAGAAGCTAACAACCATTGTTATCCACTTATGGTGGCTCTGCTCAACTTTCTTTTGGTTGTGTTTTGCAAGTTTCACTACTTGCAGATTTTTATTACCAAATCTTCTTTTCCCCGATGATACAAAAGTTGGATGTTTTTATCATCTATTTTTTGACTATCTATAGGCACAATTCTCTGAGTTTGTAGCACCAACTATACGGGGAGACAACCATTTTATGCATAGCACTCGCAGATGGTGTTTTCCCTTATTGCCAATATTGATGGTTTTTCATAGATGAAGTCGATCGAACATGGAAGGAGCATTGATTTTTTCATGTTTTTGCAGCCATTACATGCAGATTCCAAATCTGCCACTATGTGTGTCGCAGTGCATCGTCGATTGGTCTTCGAACATATTCACAGATGGTTTGCTTCTAGATCACGCATTTTCACGTTTCCCTAGCAAATACGTTCCTGGAAAATCATTAATCATCGCATGTTGAGACAATTTTTTCTTGTTTGTCATGTTGGATCTTGTCAGTGACAATCACCTCTGCACAGACCTTAGGCCCATTTTATTTTGTAGGTTCATCACTCTAAGGATGAGGCAGGTCGTAGCCATTCCAAACACTCTGCGGTCACCTAAATAAGTAAAATATTTTGTTACTTTAGACTTCTAGGGCTCCTTAGCCCAGATAGTCGGATCACCCGCTCTAAGACTTTGAGGGTTGAGAGGTCACGAGAACCAATACCATCGGCCTCCCCCTCATACCTTTTGCTAAAAGGTTAAAATAGAAATACTTTATTTTGTTTTAATTAAATTGTTTTAAAATTTAAATTCAATTTTATTTTATTTTTATTTTTTTAAATTAAATTTACTTGATTTAATTTAATGAAATTAAAAATTGATTAAAATTATTTTTAACAATTTGATTTAAAAATTGTATTTCTTGTTGCAATTTATTGTAAAAATCCCCTGAGGCTTTCTTTTGCAATTGTTTGCAAATTTCTCCACAAAATGGAAAGTTTTTTTTTACAAAAGCCTATTAGGTTAATTGTTTTGCCATTTAGAAAAACTAATTGTAAAAGCCCTCGAGGCTCATATTTTTGCAACTTCCTTCGCTGAAGTATTGTTAAGCCCACGAGGATTATTTTTGTAAACTTTTTGTAATTATCCACACATTAGGGACATATGGTTTTGAAAATTACCTACGAGGTAAAATTTGTAAAAAGCAACATTGTATTGCTTAAAGTGCTTAAAATTTATAGCACGTTGTATTGCCCTACGAGGCACATCTTGAAGGCCTTTTTGGCTTCCTAAAATTCTTGAAAACCATAGCATACTATATTGCCTATGAGGCAAATATTGAAGACCTTTTTGACTTCAAAGAGTGCTTGAAACTCATAGCACCATTACCACCTTTCAGTAACCATGTTTCTGTAGGTATTTGAGGAGTTCAATTTCTCCTCCCATTTTGGGATTCCAAAATTTGGTGGATTTTTATGGAGTGCATTTCGGTGGTACCCAATACTTCTTCTAATGTATACCACTTCATCCCACATGGGCATTATGTTCTCATTTATTTGAGACAATCGTATAGCCTTTCTGGCTTGCATCAGTGCACATAAGACCACTACTTTGGAGGATTAAATGATCAAACTAGCTGTTGTAGTAGTCTCATGGCCTTCAAGACCTTTGTCATTCTTAGGTGGTCATTCATCCTCCTTCATTAAGACTACTGTTTCTTCTTCTACCCCTACCGTTGTTCCACCTTGAGCACTGCAGCGACCTCTTTACAGGTTGATCGGATCGGGTTCCTTAGCGATTAGAATTTCCTATCACGGAATTACATCGCTCCATTTGGCTTTTGTGCCACTTGGCTATTATGGACTCTCATAGGTTCCAGGTTTTTAGCAGCATATGCAGAGCAACAGGTCTTTACTCCTTGTCTTTCCTTGGCATTGGAGTCCTCTCGATGTTGTATCTCTACACTGGCATCCCAGGGTATCCAGGATGATTTTCCGCCCAGTTATGAGACCTCTTTGCAGTGATTGGTGACTCACCCTTCCACTCTTACTGTGTACGCATTGGATTCCAATGCTACTTGAGTGGGGAGGTATGATGAGGGTATCTTTTTGGGTTACCTAGGTTAGTTGATTATTTAACCTAGGTCATTCATTTGCTACTACATCATGAGCCTCTTTCTCATGTTTCATTAGTTAGCATCTATTTTGGCATTTAGTTGTTAGTTGTTAGCATGACTCTTGTGTCCGTTAGCATATTTTATTTGTTATATGCCTCCCTATTTAGGCTCTTATGTGCTTTAAGCGAGTATTGCACGATTTGGAGCATGATTATTGTAATTTGGTATTTTATTTGCCTATTTAAACCTTAGTTTTATGAATAATAATTTAGCTTGATTTTAATCTTAATTGAGCCTTATTATAAACAATTAAAAATTTTCAATATCAAGCTTTATAAAAAAAATCTTTGAAATTACACACTATCATTGACTTCACCTTATCACTCCTTATAAAACTCAAACTATTATATTAATTCACTCAACAACTATTTTAATTTACTTTGTACACCTTATAACTCCTAAACTTTACAGAATAATTTAACCCTTTAAAAACTTATAACTCCCAATACCTTAGGATAGATCACTTTTAATTTTTAAAAGTAAAACCCTATAACTCCCCAAAAATAACTTTACTTATACCTTTGTAAAACTTTGGCACTCATAGATTTTTGATCTTCCAACCTCCAACACATTATACTTGTCCGCGACCAGTTGCGCTAAGCAGCTGATGGAACTTTAAGACCTGCATGAACCACTTAACACCGTGTTATCTCTTCAAACAAAAAAATTATGCCGCTTTGATTCAACTGTATGACCTTTCTTCCCACAATGCCTTTCAAACAATCAACAACCAACTCTCTTTTATCGTCAAACGAACATATTTGAATGAAGCAGACAACGAGTTTGATCTCCTTTCTCCACGTGAACGACATTCTATCTTATTTCTCTACCAATTTCACCAAATCACGTGCTCACGTGCAGGATTATCACTACAACTTCTACCTCAAATTTAGCATCGTCCTGCCTTTGATAATCAACTGAGTGCACATAGGATTCATTCACTGTCTTTTGCTCCTGATGAATCATGCGACTTCATTTGATGACAAACTGTATCAAATTTTGTTTTTCAAAAATTCCATTCACTGTTTTGACATCTTGTCATAGTGCTCTCGCATATCAAAGTGTTTTTGAATTTCTGCTCAAAAAACCTTACACCTTTACCACGTCGTTAATTATATACTCTCTATATACTCTCTAAATTAAGGTACGTTATCATTAATTTTTGTTGTAATCTTACGCTACCTTTTATATAAGGTTGGTCTTATACACCAAAGTGTCAGGGCTTCGACGCATCTTTTTGAGCATCGGTATTTACCCTTGTTATTATTAAAAGGATGTCGGTGAAGGTTTTAAAAGCCTTGGATAAGGCTACAAACAAGTCTTCAGTGGGAGGATTATAATATGGCGCTCAACTCAAATTTAAATATTTTAAGTCTCTTTTGAACCCTTAAGTTAAAGCCTCTTTAAAATATCCTTTTAACCTTTAACCACTTCCTTGCCTTTTTTAAAAACAATCTTATGACATTAATGATGATGAAACAGGACATCAAACTTATTGACATCAATGACAACACAACTTGGTCAAATTTCCAACAAATATAATGGATGGTGAAGCATGACAATCATGAAGCATATACATGGGAAAGGTGGACCATCTACTATTGTCTCACCATCATTTTTTCAAAATGGGATGAATCCAAAGGAAGCTCCCCATTCAACCCATGAGTGCCACTTGGACAGTAGGAAACTATCAGAGTGGCTAGAAAACTGCATCTAAAAAACATGCATGGAAAAATGATTTTGAGTCTTTTGTGAGGGTATGTTTCCCACATGACCTATGCATTATATTTTTAGTGTTGGAATCACCTGGATTCATCTCCAAAGTTTCCATGCAATCATATCACTACCATCCCTTATATGCTAATAAATTACTGCTACATGGACATTTTAGACATTTAGGATTTTGAATAAATTTTTGCCACATGAGCACTCTAGCTATTACACATCGAAAGACCCTTGTCTAGTATTTAGTAATATTATGGCTACATGTAACTTATGCAGCCACCCAAAAAATTCTAATGCCCAATCAAGGGATACCAGAAGACTCCTCATGCTAATCAAATAAGTTTCAATCCTTCAATATCTCCTATGAAACCTTCCTTTTTGCACCATAGATTATGACATTGCTCTGACTATGCAAAAATTAAAATATCAATAGAGTAAAAGAAGAAAATATATCTTACTAGAAGAGATTAGTCATGATGCCTTGAAAGGGTAGGGACCTATGATTAAGTAAATATAGCATTAGGGTTAAAAAAAACTAGATAAATGCAATGGCATACCAAAATACACACACACACATATATATATTACAAAAGGAACTACCATTTTTTATTTTCAATTTGCTTTTGCCTTGGTTGTGTCCTAAGGGATTTTTACAAGGTTTTATTTTCAAAACTAGTATGTCAAAAATTAGTTTTCATAGTAGTCTTGGCCTAATGGCACCCCCAAGGAGGGTTTTCACCATTGGATATATTTTTCGTAGTAAAATAGGACACAATCAATTGTCCTTCATAGTGGGAGAGGAACTCTCCCCTTCTATATACATGTCATATTGCAAAAGTAAATAGGTAGAGAAATCTTCTTTTATCATTGGTTTTTTATATAACTTGAATTAATATCCATTTACAACCATCTTTCTTCTCAAACCATCCATAGGTATCAATCATACACCATTATCAAAAACCTATTCAATTTTATATGGTTCAAGCCATTTAATCTAAATATTTCCCTTGAAATCAAGGTAACACAAATCGAACAAGAGAGCCCAATCATCTGGCTTGTACTTATTGGTTTTGATGTGTTTATCATGCCATACTTTTTACTATTGCTAAATAACCTTTGTTTTGTGAACTGCAGCCATTCGTAGCTCATCAAGTGCATTCAACTACAAGATACTTTTCTATTGTACCTGCAACAACTCAATACCCACATCAAGTGTAATGCATAAAGTTTGTAATATAAACTCAATTGGTAAAATTAGTTTCTTTTCTTAAAAAATCTCACAAGGGATGATTCCAATGGTGGATTTCCAAATAATATTATAATCCCACATAGCCTCATATAACCTATCATCCCAATATTTTCTATCTGAAGCTACCATTTTTGTTATGATATTCTCTAATTCGTTATCAGTAACCTATATTTAGCCATTGACTTGTGGATGATATAGTGAGGATTATTTTTATGTTTCACTTGGTAGTGTTCCATGAATGAATGGATAACATTTAATGCAAAACTGGGTCCCTAATCTAACACAATATCTCAAGGAGAACCAAAGCACTAAAAAATATGCTCATATAAAAGTTAGCTACTTTTTCCTCTCGCATTTATTGGAGAGCCACTACCTTGGCCCATTTAGTCACATAGTGTATGCATACTAAGATGTAGTATTTTTATGATGGAGAATTAATTGGTCTTATAAAATTGATGCCCCATTTATCAAAAGGTTCTAGAACAATTTGAGGTTGAAGAGGCATCTCATTTTGTGTTGTAGGTTTTTCCATTCATTGACATTGATCACAATGGAAGACATACTTCTTCACATCCTTGTGAAGTGAAGGTCAATAACACCCTGCTCCTAAAACCTTTTTTGTAGTTCATTTTTTAGAATAATGTTTCCCAAAGGATTCATCATGAAATGCATAGAGGATATCATAAACTTCATCCTCCCTTATACATCTTCATAAAATATTGTGAGGTCCACATTTAAATAGTAATCCTTGTATCCATTATAAGGACAAATATTTTTTAACTAGTTGACATCTCTCATTTGGAATAAGATGGAAAGGAATATTCCTAGTTACCAAGTAGTTAGCAATATATATGAACCATAGAGAGTGCACTGATATTGCAAATAAATATTTATTATGGAAATGAATCATTCACTAGTTCTTGTTCTCCAATAGTATTTAATCTGGATAGGAAATCAACAACTGCATTTGTCCTATTGAGTCTATCTACAATAGTAATATCAATTTCTTGAGGTATTAAAATCCATATGACCACTGATCCACTTGCCATTGGTTTATTCATCAAATATTTGATTATAGAGTGGTTTGTATGTACATATACAAGGTAACCTATAATATAGTAAAAAATTTATTGATGGCATATACTATTGCTAGATTCCCTTTTAGTTATGGTGTAGTTATTTTTGGTACCCTTTAAATTTTTACTAATATAGTAAATAGCATAGTTTTCTCATTTTCCTTATCTTGTTGGTCAAGAATTGCACCAATCATGATGTTGGAAGCATCTATGTGTATATGAAATGGGAGCTTCCAATCGGGTCCTCTAACTATACGTATAATGATAAACTTTTCTTTGATAGCCTTGAATATTGCTTGGCATTATGGGCTCCATTTGAATTCAACTTCTTTGGTAAGAAGCATGAATAATGGAATTACAAGTTTGCTAAATTTTTTAATGAAGTGTCTATAGTAACTGGCATATCCCAAGAAGCTTTTAACTTCCATTTGAGTCTTGGGTGAGGACAACTAATTTATGACTTCTATCATCTTAGTATCTACTTTTTGGGACAAAAATATTGGTTAATGTTTTCCTATTTTTGTCACAGGCCTTTCATTTACTTGTCAACCCAGGGAAACTCGTAAGCTTGTGAAGCACCAAGTTGAGATTAATTACAACACTACTGAGATGAGTCCACTAGTTCTATCATTGGGAGAGTGTTTATTGAGGTAGAATTAATTCATCCACACCAATTAAACTTGCATAAGTTAAATTGTAGAAATGAAATCACACCACACTGTGCAGAAATAAAAGAAAGCTGAAAATAAATGAACTTGCAAAAATAAATGAACTCGCAGAAATAAAATGTAGCAAACCAAAAATAAAAGAATCTAACTAGAAATAAAGGAAGAAGGGGATGAATACTATCTAGGAGTGGGTCCAAGCTCCAGCAGATTCTGCTTGGCAAATTCACATACACTGAATTTAGATGTAATACTCTTGAATGATCTTTATTAATGTTTTCTTCTCCAAGCTATTCTACTCTCCAGATCTCAATCTTTCTCATAGAAGTCATGTGTGTTTATATAACACACAAGCTTTCTATTACAATGTTATTATAGTAAGAAATTTTGCTACGCTCTAAGTTAAGACGGTTTAGATGTGCAGTAACAGATACATGCTAAAACAGTCAACAACTATTTTATCTTTTTCTAAGAGTGGTAGATTTTTTGGTTCTGTTCTCATCGTCACTCGTGTTATACTTCAGCAAGTGGTTATTTTTTTCCTCCTATAAGAATAAGATAGCTAATGTATTTTGGTAGCTATCCAAAGTTTGTGTATGATGTGGATTCAATGGTCTACCGTGGTCAATGTGGTCTCCTGTTGGCAGCAAGGTCAAGGCGCTTGGTATCAAGGTGCCTTCTTTCAATGGGAGCAAGGCACCTGGGATCGAGGCACCTCCCAAAAATGGGAGCAAGGCACATGGGATCAAGGTGCCTCCCATCAATGAGATCAAGGATCCTAGAATCAAGGCACCTTCCATCAATGAGATCAAGGCACCTGGGATTAAGGTGCCTCCCATCAATGGGATCAAGGCACCTCTCACCAATGGGATTAAGGTGCCTTACCTTAATGCACCTTATATTCCTTGAAGTAGAGTTGTGCCAAGTCCACGTAGGACCTCGACAATAATGCAGAAGATGAAAAAATCTACACAAAAAATGCTTTTCACACAAGTTAGGCAATGCACATAATTTTCATTAAATATATATATAAATTCTCATAAAAGGTACAACTCTGATAATATTGTCGCACAAAAATGTTAGAAACTCATACAAAAATATGAGCATTTCTGGTGCTTATTATCCTCCCATGCCTATCGAGTGCCACATCCTCGTGGCACCTAAAACTGGTAATTTCCTATTCTGTCAACCCCCTCCCAGTAGGCTTTGTTCCTCTGTTTCCTCTTTTGGGTGGCGACTTTAGCTTTTTATTTGTCCTTGGGCTTACATCCTTGCTGAGGGGCACCAGTTCCCTATGGTGGATTTCAACTGTGTTGACTATGTTTACCTATTTTGCTGGACCCTACACCTGTTTTGGGTGGCTCGATGTCATAAATTACCTTCCCTCTCACCACCTTCACATAATAGCCTATAAATGTGGGATTTCCTCTCTGGAATGCAGACTCTACCTGCTTCTAGAGATCAACATATTGAGGTGAAAGCTCTGCTAGCAATATATCTGAATCATCCCATTCTCATTTTACTACTCTGGCCTTGAACATCTAGACCACTTTGAGGGAAAGTCCTACATTTTCTTTTGCTATTGCAGCAGCTTCTACTTTCGGGCCGAACACTCCATATCTGTCTAAATATTTTCTCAATTTGGAGGGTTGACCTCCATATATATCCACAAACTAATTTTTAGAAGCAGGATAGACATTAATCCCATGCCCTCTTTCCATATTTTTGAAGGCCTTCCTTGTAGTATTTTCTTCTACACATTCTTTTTGGAGCTTCTTAAACAACTCCTGCTACTTAGAAAAACATTTTAGGTCTCTGGCCTGTTCTACTTTCGAATTATCATTCGACTCTGTATCTGTAATTTTAACCTTATTTTTGGCCCTCTACTATGGTGCTTTGGTCACCTTCCTTTTGGTCCTCAATGAAATTATTGGTGTAGCAAAGAGGGGATGTTATCCTTCTCTGTAGTAGGCACTTCTTCTCTACCAATAGAAAATTTAGGCCCTAGCTCAAACATCTCCTATATCCTCTATCCAAAATTTGGTGCTGCAGTCGATGACTGATCTGCTAATCCTTCTACTATGTGCACCTATTGTTGTTGTATTTTAGTTTAGCATAAAGCTCCAATTATTGCTATTGGCTAGGGCCTGATTGATCATCCTCATCATCGAGAATTTTTATCACATGGGGCTCTATCTAAAAAATAAATTTCCCCTATTCTTCAATTGCCATTCTAGTTGAGATATAGGTCCCATATTCAATTTTTGTGTTACCTACATATGATCTGAATATACCAGATGAAACAAATCTCTCCAAGGAGTCTAGACAAGTTGTGGGTACCTCCATTACCCAGTCTATTTGGGTGCATGCATCTACTCTTTTTACCTACCCTACCTTCAATTTTTGGTTCTCCTCAGTGATTTGTACTATTTTAGTTTTTTTGCAATGGCCACCTCCTGCAAATCAGGCTCCTACTCTGTTTCTAGCTCTTTAGTAGCCAATTGAGCCTATGCATTAGAAGTTTTGACCCTATATTTTCTTGCTACCAAGGACCTCCATGTGTGCTTTAGCATACTGTATCAGGGCTAAGATTAGCCTGTGGTGAGCTAGGGTAGTGGTCGCTCCTTCTTGATAGCATCTTGCTTCATCCTTTAGCATGCTTGCTAGGTAAAATGGAACATTTATTTTCCTCCCCTGTAGAAAATGGCTTAGGAATTGCATATGATTCATGTTCAGGTGGGTATATTTTCTTGTACAGATAAAAAATATTATCACTTGATTGAAGAGTTATTGCCAGAGCCCTGGGAGTTTCTATTTTTACAATCCTATGTACTTCAAGCCTATGGGCGCATGCCCTAGAAGTTGTTCTGCACATTTGGTTGGCACTCCCTCATTGTAAATGCATTATCCTATGATAGAGTCCAGTGATAGTCACAATGAATTTGACCATGACTAGAATTTCCAATCCACGTAATCGAGCAACTTCTCCATTCAATACTGCAACAAATTCCTTTGCTGCTTTAGGGTCCGATTTTGGCTAACCAGGTGGTAATATTTTATCCATCCAGTAGCCTCAAACTGAGCTCTGACTTATTCACTAATCCCCCCTACATGATAAGGCTCACTCTTTTTTTGACCATGATTTTTTGACTTGCCTCCCATTGTGAATTCTTTGAATTTTCTCAGCCTATTCCTGGATTGGTTCGATACTGCATCTTGCCTTCTTCCACAGGAAGGTGTCTACTTATGGAGGTAGGTGTGTATCCAACAAATTATTTTTGCATTAGGGGTTGCAAATATATACTTCCCAAATTGATTATTGGCACGTCATATTAGACAAGGTGGGCAAGTAATGATTGGTCGATTTATTTGTGATGGCACTATTTTTTAGAGGAGTACTAATTATGAAAATTATATAGATATTTAACAAAAAAATTATGCACATACCTTATTGGTGATTCATGCATTTGGAGCATGCCAATTTGGTAGTCTACAATAAGAACAATGGTGTATTCCCCATGTGGGCTATTTCTTTGGACAATTCTCCTTGGATACTACAACTTCATTCGTTAGAGGTCTTGTGCAAAAAATTAGAAAATCTGGTTGGCTCACGTGGGAGGACGCACATCCATTTTTTGGTTGCCTTGGGACGTGCTAAAATTATTTCATATGATTGCTCAATAGTTTCCTAGGTGATTTGAATTTTCATCACATGGTATGATGACGTGGCTTTGATCGCTCTTCAATACCGTTGAATTTGCGCAGGTGATTCAAATGGATCAAGGTGCCTTCTTGCTAGTGGAATCAAGACACCTTTCATTAATGGGATCAAGGCACCTCAAATGTATGGGATCAAGGCACCTCAAATGTATGGGATCAAGGCACCTCAAATGTATGGGATCAAGGTGCCTCAAATGTATGGGATCAAGGCACCTCAAATGTATGGTATCAAGGCACCTCAAATGTATGGGATCAAGGCATCTCAAATGTATGGGATCAAGGCACATGGGAACAAAGTGCCTTCCACCAGGTGAGATCAAGGAACCTTCCTCCATATAGAATCAATGTGCCTTCCACTAGGTGGTATCAAGGCACATATCCTTGAATATATAGATTTTTTTTAATCTTCTCAATAGAATTTAAGCATCCTTCAGCTTTTTGGGAGTTAGGTGCCTCCCATAAATGGGAGAAATATGCCTCTTATCAATGGGAGCAAGGCACCTTCCACCAACGAGATCAAGGCACCTTCCACCAAAGAGATCAAGGCACCTTCCTCCAAATGGGATCAAGGTGTCTCTTTGTTGTTGAAAATTCAGTAGTTGCTGACATGTCTATATTCATCGTTGCAGAGTTGATCAGGCCCTCCAATATTTCTTTTTTTTCATGAGCTATGTCAGTAGCTATTGTCCAGACACAAAGGTGGGTACCTTTTCCTTTGCAAGTAATTAACACCCACATTCGTATCTAGATAGTGACTATCTCCTCCAGATGAAAATAATCAAGGTCTCATCTCCTAAAAAAACTAAAATATATGCAGGCTCATGGATCCTGTATTGGTTAGGCCTAGGTTCCCCAAGTTTCCTACTTCATGCATTCAAGGCATTTCACCTAAAAAAGCAAAAACTAAAAACTAAAAAGTATTAAAAAGGTATGTTAGTGGAATATGTGCCTATTAGACCTAGGTTTCCTAGGCTACTTATAGATTACACTAAGAGCACTGTACCTGCAAAACAAAAACACAAGCAAAAAAAAGAAAAAAATAAAAGAATGAATTGTTCCTATTTTTAAGTGGACAATCTTATGTTCACTATCTATTGAGAAATAAAAAAGTTTTTACTTAGATGGGGTCTCCCCCATGCCTATTCTAGAATACATCGCATGAATTATAGACACATGATAAATTTTACATAATTCTGACATAAACCATCTGTAATACCCAGCTAAGCCAAGGAAAATTTGGACATCCCTCTAAGTTTTAGGATTGGGCAGATTCTTGATGACCTCAATTTTCTTTCTATCTAGTCTCACTTGCTCTTCTAGATATATACAATGAGTACATATTTCCAGATTGATTTCTCTCATGTTCGAATAATATCAGGTTAAGGCTTGTTGATGTCTCATCAGTATTTCCTTTAATACGATCAGCTACGTAGGTGTCAACTTACTACTGACGTTCAACATTCTCCCATGCTCAATTTGAATTTGTCTGACATGATGGTCTTAGCTTCTAGTGGCAACTCTGGAGCGATGTGGGAGGATTCCCCATGGAAGAAGTTTGAAATAATACCATCCTCATCAAATTCATATTCTAATTTGTTCAATGCCATCATAGGCTGCACCATTGATAATACTTCATCCTGATTTTCCCACATGGGTTCTCCTAGTGCATCGATGGACTACTGGTGGAGAATTGATCGGCCTTTTGACATTATAACCATTTGAGATAGTCATTTGTCCATTTTTGTAGCTTATATAAGCATTGGTTGTTTCCAACCATGGCCTCCCCAGGATAAGTGGATAGCCTCACAGTCCATACTTGGATTGCAGTACCAAAAAATCTATTGGGTATTCCCACACGTCCACCGTCACGATGATGTCTTCCAACATATTTTTTGGTAATACAGTTGATCTATCGGCTAGCTACAAAATAGTCTTGGTAGGCTTTAGGCCTATGAGCCTAAGCCTCTGCATGGTCTCTTTTGGCATGACATTAATAACCACTCTTAGATCAACTAGAGTGTTGACCAACAAGTAACTACCAATATTAATGGTCAAAATTGGACTGCCTAGGTCTGCATATTTGGGGTGGTATGTATTCCCTAGCATCAAATCAGCCAACTTTCTTACCACATAGCTCTACTAGGAGTTACGTAGGCCTCACTACAGGGGGAGCTAATAAGCTTTGTTATGGTGGATCTTGCACTACATTTGGTGGAGCTAAATTCCACGTGTTTTAGTTTCTCCATTGCTACCCAAATTGTTGGTATAGTATCCATGGGTGCTAATTGGAAAATATGGCTCCTTGAGGGACGTTCATCCAAGGTGGTGGTCCCCACCATCCCATATTGGGTGGTTGGACCTGCCCTTATGGCATGTAATTTCCTCCTTCATAGGGTGTCCTTCCTGCTGGCATATTCCCCATAGGAGGTTGCTACTAGTTACTTTTATTAACCATGAAATATGCTTTTGAAACTTCAACATTCTCTTTAATAGTTTGTAGTTGTGGGCATAGTCTATTCTTGTGATTCTTCTAATAAACAATGCACACCCTAACTTTTTCTTGTGGACACACATTCCTTGCATGCTTTCCTCTGCATTTTGGACAGTAATAGGTTAATGCAACCTTATTTTCTTGTTTCTTTCTCTCCAACAGGAGAGTGTCCATTTGCAATGCTAGGGAAGAAATCATTTCACTTTTCAAATCCTCTAACATATTGCCTATTTCTATCTTTGTGACTGAGGCTATTGGCTTCATTCTCCTGGAGGTTGGTTTTCCTTTTATTTGAGAGTAATTCTAACATATCTGTCATATGTCTATCATTTGGTGCTGGTAAATAATTCCTCTAGAGATCATATTCAGTGCTTTGATAGATTTTTTGGTAAGTCCTCTTAAGAAGATGCTCTTGAGGGACTTATCGCTCAGCTTCACGTGGGAAGATCTTTGTAAATTGAAATTAAATCTATCCCAATACTCTTCCAAGGATTCATCTTCCTTCTGGGTCATGTTTAGGACTTCCTCCCTGGAATCCCATGCTCTACCAAAATCTTGGTATTGCTCTAGGAAGATCTTCTTCATATCCCCCTAGGTAGAGATCTATTTATTGCCCAATTTGATGAACCAATGCAGGGCTGAATCATCCAATATTGAAGAAAATAACTTCAACTTTTGGGCCGCCAACTTATAATCCATATACCTACATAAGACATCAAACGTAAACAAAAGCATCTCAGGGTCTTCTATTAGGTATCCTCTGAAGGTAGGAAGGTGGGCAAGGGATATGTTTTTCATATTTGTTTCTCCCCTGGCCTCTTCTATTAGGAAGCTAAATTTTGTTGATATCTCTTCTTCCTTGGCCATGCTTTTAGGAAGTGTGGTCTCTATATCTAAAGTAGTGTCTAGACCCTCTTGGTTGTTCTTAATTTTTTGTACAAGAGTCTGTAAATCAGCTAGTTAAATGGTGTCGTCCTCAATAGCTTTCATAGTCGTTCTTCTTCAAATGAAGTTATTTTAAACAGAGTATTTTTTATGATCCATTCTTTTTCTAACTTATGGGATGTGGAAGAGCCTTTTGCAAAAAATTGGTAATAAATATAGTACACATCTGGGGTGACTATGAAGATTCTAGTTCAGGTTCAAAATTTTTAGTTGGTTTGGGATTCTCTTGTAGACTCCTTTTTAGAAAATGACAGCTCGGTCTTCTATTTCTCAATGGGTTCATGCAAAATCATATGGAAGGGTTATAAAAATCATAACAATATACTATAATAAGATCTACTATTGGAACTTCCCTGACAATGGTGCCAAAATATTGGGGTAAAAGTATTGGTTAATTTCTTCCTATTTTTGTCACAGCCCTTTCATTTACTTGTCAACCCAGGGAAACTCGTAAGCTTGTGAAGCACTAAGTTGAGATCAATTACAACACCATTGAGATGATTCCACTAGTTCTATCATTGGGGGAGTGTTTTTTGAGATAGAATTAATTCACCCACACCAATTAAACTGGCATAAATTAAATTACAAAAATGAAATCACACCACACTATGTAGAAATAAAAGAAAGTTGAAAATAAATGAACTTGCAGAAATAAATGAACTCACAAAAATAAAATATAGCAAACCATAAATAAAAGAATCTAACTCGAAAGAAAGGAATAAGGGGAGGAATACTAGCTAGAAGTGGGCCCAAGCTCCAATAGATTTCACCTGATGAATTCACATACACGAAATTTAGATGTATGACTCTTGAATTATTTTTATTAGTAATAAAAGTGTAGTACAATGTTTTCTTCTCCAAGCTATTCTACTCTCTAAATCTCGATATTTCTCAGAGAATTCATGTGTATTTATATAACACATAGGCTTTCTGTTACAATGTTGTTACAGTAAGAAATTTTTCTATGCTCTAAGTTAAGACAGTTTAGATGTGCAATAACAAATACATTCTAAAATAGTCAACAACTATTTTATCTTTTTTTGGGAGTGAGATTTTTTTATTATGTTCTCATCGTCACCTGTGTTCTACTTCAGCAAGTAGTTATTCCATTTCCTCATATAATAATAAGACAACTAATGTGTTTTTGCAGCTATCCGAAGTTGGTGTATGACATGGAGTCAATGATCTACTATGGTCAACGTGGTCTCCTGTTGGCAGCAAGGTCAAGGCACTTGGGATCAAGACACCTTATTTCAATGGGAGCAAGGTATCTAGGATCATGGTGCCTTCCAATAATGGGAGCAAGGTTCCTAGGATCAAGGTGCCTCCCATCAATGGGATCAAGGCACTTGGGATTAAGGTGCCTCCCATCAATGGGATCGAGGCACCTGTGATCAAGGTGCCTCCCATCAATGGGATCAAGGTGCCTCTCATAAATGGGATCAAGGTGCCTTCCCTCAATGCACCTTAGGTTCCTTGAAGCAAAGTTGTGCTAGGTCCACATAAGATCTTGATGATAATGCAAAAGATGACAAAATCAGACAAAATATACACAAAACACACTTTTCACACAAGTTAGGCAATGCACATAATTTTCATTAAATATATATATAAATTCTCATAAAAGGTACAACTCTAATAATATTGTGGTACAAAAATATTAGAAACTCATACAAAAATATGAGCATTTCTGGTACTCATCACTACCTTTATTCCTGTTACTAAGATATGCTGTCCCAATATGATACCCTCATCCATCATAATTAAGCACTTTTTATTGCTTAAGAATAGAATATGAGCTTCATATTGAGTAAGGACTCAATCTATATTATGAAGGGCCTCATCAAAGGTTTCTCTATAAACCATAAATTCATCCATGTACACATCAATACATCCATTAGTAAGATCCATAAAATTACAAAGGACTACCCATTGGAAAGTTGTAGGAGCATTACATAACTTGAAAGGTAAAACTTTGTAGGCAAATGTTCCCTAGGGGCATGTGAAAGTAGTTTTATTCTGATCCTCAGGTGCAACTTGTATTTGGTTGTACACTTTGAAACCATCTAGAAAGAAGTACTTATTTCTAGAGAGGCTATCGAGTACTTGATCTATAAATGTCAATGGAAAATGATCTTCTTGAGTGGTTTTGTTGAGTTCTTTATAGTTAATGTCCACTCGAATTTTCTCATTATATTTGGGAATGATGACGAATGGTGAGACCCATTGGCTATCATAAATTGTATAGATGAATCCAAAATCTAATTCTTAATTATATTTTCACCATGTCCCTCAAAGAAGTATTTATACCTCTTTGAGGCTATCGGATTGGTTTCTTTATTATTGTATAAATATGGCAAGTGCATATATGGGAATGGATCTCCTTCATATCACTATATTCCCATGCAAAAGCATTCACATTTCAACTTAATATATCAAATAATTTAGCCTCTTCTACTTCTAACAACCAACTATTAATATCAATAGATTTTCCTAATTGTAACTTGATTTTCTTGGTGCTTGGCAACACTGAATTCTTTTATTGATAAAGGGTTTTGAAAGGGTCACAAAACCTTGTTTCATGCCGAATAGAGGAGATCTCGAACGAAATCGAAAACCCCAAAATACTACAAACCAAAAAGGAGGACAAAAAATGGTAACCTCACAACAATAAAACCATAGATAAGGGTAAAAACCCATAAAACTACCACTAGAAGCAACCAAACAACTAGCAAAAGTAAAGGAGAACAATCGTAAGCCACAGGGACCATCCGTAGAAAAATCTAGCTATTTAAGGATTGGGAGATAATCCTCATCATCATAATCTTTGGAGGCATCCTCCCTAGAGTTGACCATATTTTGATTCCTCATTTGGTTGATGAGTTTGTTCGCTCTCACCAGCATCGACGTGGCCAAGGAGACAATATCATCCAAATTGATCATCAGGTCGATGTCATCAATGGGCTAAATAGGAAGCACACTAGGGGATGGATCAGTGGTTATATTTTACATTTTGTGAGCTGACAAGGAAAATTTTAATGAGATGGTATTCATAGAATGAGAAACCAAGATTATTTTATCTTTCTTGATTGAATATTTCATGCGAACTGAGCACCTACCAGGAGTAGAGATTCCAATGGAATAGCCTAGCAACAACTTCTATCTTCTCGACTTTCCAGAAGAGACAACCTCAATGTCAATAGGTTGGCCATCAGAAATATCATCCATAACAGCCTTGGGTGAGCTCGGGATGGGCTCAAGATTCTAATTCAACTCAAGGTCACCTACTTCAATTACCCTTTTCTCAGGGTTATGGTTTATATAGTTGAATATGATAAGGTACAAAACCTAGTGCTTTGGATACGTTGACTTCCCTTTAAAAATGTTGTCAATCTAAATCTCCATTAAATAGAGAAGGTATTATGGTATATTTATTAGCTTTACATCCTTCAAGTAACTGAGAAATTCCATGTAGAAAGTCTGTAGTGATGGTGATAGTTCATCAATAATTAGATACTACATCACAGGAACTAGGACTCTATTCCAAAAATGTGGGAGGTCCTCTCGGATAAAGCCATTGTCTTTTTTAGTGAGTAATTTGCCCTTGTCTCTGAATAACATTAGTTCACCCACCATGGAATTTTTGTCATGGAGAATGATCTCACCATCATTTGAAATCCTAGTAGTTTCGACCAGGAGATCAATTGTAACAGTAAACATGAGACCCTTAAGGGACACCATTCCACTATCCCAAGTCTAGATGAACTCTCTTAACAATTCAAGGTCATATCCTTGGAATTTCTTCAAGAATGTTAAGAGTCCATATGACCCCAGAATTTCCTCCACCATCAGGTCAAGTTGCAAGGAATCAGGCTCAACGAGTGCCATAAGCACTTTCTTGTTACATATTAAGTTGAGAACAGGTTTACCCCAAACCCCAAATTGAAACTGCTCTACCCACTTCTTTTGATCAATTTTGTATGAAACCATCATGAAATTGTAATAGATACCATTTAAAAGAACAACCACCATGGAGTCGATGATGGGCATGTCGCCACCTTTGGGATGAACAATCAATCTAATTTGTTGATGTAAATTCTTGATCCTGGAACACCTTGCCACATAAGCTTTGCCATACCCAAGAATAATTGAGTCGATGAGACAAGCATTGGGCAAACAATAAGGCACGATGGTGGAGTTTAAAAGTTGATGAAGAAAATTTCTTGGATTACAAGCATAGCTTGAGCTGGAAGTTTCTAATTACCAAAGGAAACTTGAGAACGTGGACCAATGGTAGTGACCCTTCGGATGAAAAATCCTTGAAATAAAAATACTTATCTGACCATGGGTTTAAAAGGAACATAACTGACCATTCATAGGGAGCTGACATCAAAAACCATGGTTGATAATGAAATTGGAATTACTCAAGTAACACAAACTATTGGGAATGATCCATTGGAAAATCTAGCGAAGGGGACTATGGGGGGAACCACTAATAATTACATGGAAACCACACACACTCCATGCCTTGGGTGGATACATATGCTCAAGTTTTCCAAGATACCCACCCGCTCTAATGTGGAAAACACAATTCCGCTAAACCTTGGGCAGATACATATACTTAATATTCCCAAAAAACTAGCACAAAATATTATAGGTAACACAAACCCAAGAAACTTTGGTTAAATACACATGCTCGGTAATCCCAAAATACTCACACACCTTCCTATGGCTCAAATGGAAAAGGGTTAACCCACCAGATGAATGAGGTAAGAGGTAACTGCAGGTTCTTTCATGGATCTTAGAAGGATTAAACAAAGGATGACAAGTCATTGTATGAACACATTTCCAACAAAAACTAGGAGAAATTCATAGTCCAAATCCTTAGTGAATCCTGCACCAAACCATTATTGACCATGATATCAACTGTTTTATTGCCTTTCCAGTACACGTGTTGGATTAAGACGTTTTTGAAGTTGTGAAGGCATAGTTTAGACTCTTTAGAAACACTGAATTGACTCTTTTTCTTATCAATTATTTTATAGGACAATGATGGGGTAGAAAGGAATGAAGAATTCAAGTATTTTTATCAAAGGTGATCCTTGTAGGGGTAAGATAGTTTAAGGGACACTTAAAGGATATAAGGAGGTACCTTTGTTGTCTATGTGGCAATGTGAATGGAATTTTTTATAATGATATAGGTGATAAAGGCTCAATGATTTCTTCCTCATCCTTCCACAAAAACCTATGAACTATAGTCCCTTCCTCATCTAAGTAAGGCTTGCTCAAAGAATCCCTCAAAATGGTTTTATCTTCAAAGAGAGCTTGGGTCTAGCTCTTCAACATGCTCTTTTACAATTATGATTGCTAATTGAAGATTGTTTTGTTCCCCAGGTTTGTCCACCCATACATTTCTAGAGAAATCCATAGGTCTAGTTGGGGGTAAAGAGAAATTTTCTTGGAGTTCAATCCATTGGAGATTGTCATGTCCCCTAAATGACAATCTATGAAGGCTATGGTAGTAGCTAAAAAAGGTCATCCAAGAATCAATGGATAACCATTCATATTGTATCTTGGATGGATAATCATGAAATCAATGGAATATTTCCAAGATTCTATAGTTACAGGTATATCCTCTACTATTCCTTCGATTTGGGTTATCGTTTGATCAACTAGCTAAAGGATAGTAGAAGTGGGTTGTGTATTTGTCAAATATGATCTATTCATAGTTTCTATGGTCATGATATTAATTGTTGATCCTAAATCAACTAGCACATTTGGTATCCTTGTTGTACCAATAAAAATGGTTATTACTAGGTTTTCAAGATCTCCATATTTTGGTGGAATAAGCTTTCCTACTAAGAGGTTAGCTATTTTTTCATCTACTTGTATGGTTTTGAGGTAAGCTTTTATTTTCTCCCTGGATTCTTTATCCATAGTTCCCAGATAACCTTATTGAATTTTGGTACATCCTTGATAGCTTGAAGCAAAGGGATTGTTATGTTTAAGCATTTTAGCTCTTTCAATATATTGGACTTCTCAATATGTTCTTATTTAGATTCTAATCTCTCAAGATATGGTGCTTTTTGAGTTTCTATAGGCACATTTTTTGGAAGATCTTCTTCCTTCTAATTATGGTATTAGGGATTAATAAATTTGGTTGTCCTTCCTCATATAATTCTTCTATCTTGGGAGGTTTTTATTCTAGCAAAACCTTCCCTGAGTGAAGCTACATGTTATCATAGTTAATGGTGTTAATATTGACTGTGTCACTATGTTTTGTATTATAGATAGGTATTTCCTACCTATTTTTATTTAGGTTGGCCATAGGTTGGGTTGGTAATAAAATTTTCTTGGGTGGTTGCAACTACATTGGTTAAGAAGAACTTATGGATGCTAACAATGATGCTTGTTATTGAGTTTGAAACTGTCATCGTCCCCCATAAGATTGGTTGGATTGGGGTGGTCTTGACCATTGCTAGCCTTGGTTTAAACATGACTAGTTTGGTGTTGATTGTATCCATGGAGGGTTAAACCAGCCTTAACTTCCCCACTCTAGAGATGGAATCCAGGAATATTAGCCCCATTATTGTTGTGGTGGGGGCATATTCCATGGAGCATTCCATGGATTTTGTCCCTATGGTGTTCTTTGTTATGGGAAAAATTATTTCTTTGTCCCACATAATTGATTTCTTCTATATTGATATGACTCTCTCCAAGGTTGGATTTCATTTTAGGTATGAGGTCATATTGATCGATAGGGTGGCTTTTCTCACAAATACTGCAAATATTGGTCTTACTGAGAGGAAATTCTTGTAAGGCATGTTTTTACCTACACCTTGGATAGTATATAGCCAATGGTTCATTGGCTTTAGATTTAGCTTATATTTCATCCAACATGGTGTTCAAATGTAAAAGAATATTGGTTTAAAAAATGGTGAATTC
This sequence comes from Wollemia nobilis, assembly GCA_028583015.1. NCBI lineage: Eukaryota > Viridiplantae > Streptophyta > Pinopsida > Araucariales > Araucariaceae > Wollemia > Wollemia nobilis. The sequence goes on from JAQPPZ010017258.1 coordinate 994,037, forward strand.
CTTTGGTAGCTCTCCTACATCACTACCACTCTTTCCTACTCAGTGTTTGCATGTTCCTTTCCTTGTTCTAGAGTAATTTATACACAAATCCATAATATTAAAATATCTAGTTTATTTATATCACCTTTTCATATGAGGTTTAATATGTCCCTTGACTCATATTGTTATCCATGTAGGAAGATAAATTTGACAAGTTTCATATCCATCGCTTATCCACATATTTTCTACACAAAATGAATCTATCTAGGTAATCTTCAAGTCTCTCATCCTCATTTTGCTTTATCCTAAATAGTTTTTTTCTTTCAATCCCTAACATGAAAATACTCATATTTTTCTAGAAATAAATTTTCCATCTCATCCCAGCTATGTATGCATTCTAGGGCTAACCCCATGAACCAACACATAGCTGCATCTTTGAGCATGGAAGGAAATAATTTAAGTTTATGATTATTAGTTGTATAGTCATAGGTTTGACATATGATCTTGAATTCAAACAAGAACTGATCTGGGTCTTTTGAGGTAGTTCCTCTAAAGATAGGTAGGTTTGATGGAGAGATGTTCTTCATTTGAGCTTGCAATTTGCATAGGACATGTAAATGTTCTAACACCATTGTTGGTTTCTCCCTAATGTATGATACCTTCTCTATCTCTGGAGTTGTTTGCTTCTTGCATATCTTCCATTTTGTTATCCTCCCACCAAACATTATGAAATAATTTGTACTCTTGAATATTTCTAAATGGAAGATATAGATCACTATAAAGTTCTTTTAATTTAGGGAATCCTTCAGATATTGAAGTAGATGATGATTGTTCACTAGCATTTTTCTTGTTTGATTGCAATGGATTATTTGGAGGTTCAATTGCAAATGTAGAGTACTCTTGTACAATCTCCAAGCATGATTTATCTACTTGTATGCCCTATTAGGGGTTATTTTTTATAAACCTCCCTTTTTTATCTCTAGGTCTATGCATTCAAAGATAATTTTCTAATTGCCTCTATCTTTCCCACTCAACACCACTAGTTTCACTTAGCTTCAACTAACTAGTCTCCTATTGGGATAAGGAACTTATTAAGGGCACTAGGTACCTTAGATTGTAATATTAGCTTTTACTCTTGTCCTAGTTAAGAACTTATATTATAATTACCAACAAGCAGATGTGATATCTCTTTGACTAATCAATCTCTATATAAGTGAAATTTTGCAATATGGGATGTAACCTAACAATTCCTAGCAACATTGTGTTCCCTAACAACGATGCCAAAAAGTAATGGGTGTTGTTATTACCACAATTTACCAAGGTCAATTTTAATTTATTAAACCAAGGATGGTGTTATGTTCTACAAAGTATTTAGGTCAGGTCTGGTTTTGGCTTTCTAAACTACAATAATTTAGAAATCAAAACTAAACTCTAACTACAGTTGAAAACGAGAATGTTTTAGCTAATCAAACACACTTGCAAGAATGGAATATATTGTAAAAGAAAAGTAAATGAAATTGCAGGAAATAAATGCAACATAAAACAAATCAAAATTCAAGCTAGACTATAGTGAAGTAAATCTAAAACTAATGCAACTAATTACTCTTTTTCTTTTCTTTTCCTCGAAAGTAAATGATGCAACTAACTAGTTGTTATGAATGTAGGAAAATTATAACAAAATCTAATCTAAGAATACAACAAAATAAAACATAATAAGAGTACCTTCCATCTTAACTATAATGGCCCACCCTAGGTAAACTAATTATTCTTTGAATGATCTAGACTTTGCTTTTGTTTATGAATGATCTTTGTTATGCTTGTAGTAAGTTATCCCTTGAAGCATTTTGAACTGGTCCTTTTTATAAGTGTTTTTCATTATCAAAGAGTACATAGGAGCCATAATGAAGTTTTAAGAGATCTACTCATGTGTTTTAGAGTGCAATTGGGTCTTTATGCAAATATATCTCGTGTAGTTTTTGTTTTAAGATTATTGTGTTCTAATTCTTCTATTTTGTAATGCGGTCTATGATAACCCCGTAGAAAATATTGTTGGAAATTTTGAGTAGTTTTGTTGTCATTGATGTCAAGAGAGTATTGTTTCAATTTCGTCATCATTAAGGACATCAAGTGGTTTTTCCAAAAGCAAGAAGGTCTTGAAAAGGAATAGGATATAATATTTATTTTTAATATTATATGCCTAAAAAGGCCCAAAAGGATGAAGACCCAAGGAAGGAGAAGCAAGTTTAAATTAAATAATAATATTATATTATTTAATATTATCGGACAAATTGATGAGGTGAAGTAAACCGGGTCCAAGAGATTATTAAAATAATTTATTCTTGAAAAGACCCATGAAGCAACTTGCAAAAGATTTAAATTAATTTATTTAAATTAAAATATTTTAACCCATGGTTAAAATTTTAATTTAAATAAATAATGGATGGCAAAGGTTTTTAAATTTAATATTTAAATCTAAATTCGATTTTCAAAATCGAATGATGGGCCGACGAGTTATGTGCAAGTGAAAACGTGTATAAAAAGGGAAAACAAATTCTCATTTTATTACCTTTGACATATGCTATCAAGTGTTGTGCAATGCTAATATAATTCATGTGCTTCATGTTTCGATAGAAGAGGTTTTCATGCTTTGAAAAAGAAGACAAGGAGTTGGTTTTGAAAAATGTGGAATTCAAAGGAGGTACCACCAACGACGGTAGCGCAGGTGGCAGTTGAGGCCAAGTGAAAATGTTGAGAGGGCAAATACATGGGTTTGATTCACATCGTGTGCTTTGCAAGGGAAAACATTTGGTTTTTTGTGCTAGAGGACAGAAGACATAAGGGACAAAATGTAAATCGTGTACCTTGAGTTTTGTGTGGGCTCATAGCCCAACCGGTTGCCTAGCATTGGCTAGGGTGTTGAGGAAGCAAGGTTGTGAGTTCAAATTTGGCTGGAAATATTTTTGGGCAGAGTGAAAATAAAAGGTATGCAATTTATGATTTGATTTTTCAAAGGTTTTTGATATCCGAAAATTCACTTTAAAGGTTGCATGAAATTTGAAAGGATAGCTTGTGAGTTTTGTCAAGGGAGGTATAAGGTGTAAGAAAATTAAAATATTTTATTTTAATATTGGTGGTTAGAATTTATTCAATGAGATAGGAGTTATAAGGTTTGCAAAGGAAATTATATTTTATTTTGAGATAAAGCTATGATGTGTTAATTGTTTTGAGAGGAGAAATAAGGTGACTAAAGAAAATTATTGTGGTTGTTTTCTTTATCAAAATTGTTGACTTATATTTTGAAAGTGTGGAGATTATAAGGTGTATTTAAGACTTGTTATTTTTGTGTGAAAAATAATTATTGGGAAAATATTTGCAAGGAGATTTTGAGAAAGATTGTTGTTACCTAACCTTAATATTGGCAAAGAAGATTTGATTGTGGTTAAGACAGGTTTTGAAGACATATCTCCATCAAAACAAAAGGTATGGGCACATCTTCCTATGAGTGAAATATTGTTGGATTGAATGTTGTGAAATGCAAGGTTGGAGTGAAAAGGATTGTTTGATAAGCATTGTTGGAAATATTTGAGTGAGTGTTCATATGCATGATTAGGGTTTGTGAAAGATCATGAGTATCATTGTTATGTGAAGTTGAGAACTATCTTGAACTAGGGTTTGTGAAAGAACATGAGTATCATTGTTATGTGAAAATTGGAATTATCTTGAGTCAAGGTTTGTAGTGTGAATTGTTGGAAGTAGAGTGAAACACTTGGTTAGGGTTTGGATGCAAGTTGTGTTTCATTGAGTGGATGGTTGAGTAAAGTTGATTGATCATTATTGATTGAGAGCATTGGTGTGATAGTTCAATATTTGTGAAACAAATTATTCTTTATTTCTGAATTGATTTGAAAGTGAGTTTGAAAGTGTTAGAGTGATTTGTGAGTGAGAAACATATTGAGTCTCTTACCATTCTCCATATGTTTCTATGGTTAAACAAGATTCTGAGTGAAACTTGTTTGTGTGATTGAAGAAGTTTTTTGAAAGAGATTAAGTTGAGTTTTGTGAGTGTGTTGTGAGTGTGAAACATATTGAGTCTCTAACCATTCTCTATATGTTTTTGAGGTTAAACAAGATTCTATGTGAAACTTGTTTGTTGGATTGAAGAGGTTTTCTATGAGAGATTGTGTTGAGTTTTATATGCAAGTTTGTAATTGATGTGAATAAGCTTTTGTGAAATCTTGTGAGAAGATTTGAGTAAGTCCTAGAGGGGACTTAAGGACAGAATTGAGGAAGCTTTTTGTGAAAGCTTAAGGATAGATTTGTGTGAGCTTTTGTGGAAGCTTACAATTTAGAGTTGAGGTAAGTCTTGGTGAAGACTTGTTGAGCATATTGGACAAGTTCTAGTGAGGACTTGTGGACAGATTTGAGGTAAGTCTTAGAGAAGACTTGAAAGTAGATTGGACAAGTTCTAGTGAGGACTTGTGGATATATTTGAGGTAAGTATTTGAGAAGACTTGAGAGCAGAGTTGATTGATTGATTTGTTCAAACCTTGAGTTAAGGTTTGGGGTAGATCTAGCAGAGTTGATTTGTGATTAGATCAAGCTTTGTGTTAAGGCTTGAGGATAGATTTAAGAGTTTGGTGTAGATTTGAGGGTAGATTTATGCTAGACTAGAGACAAATATTGAGCAGATTTGTGCTAGATCGAAGGACTATGTTTAGTACAGATTTGAGATAGATATTGAGAATATTTGTGCTAGATCAAAGGACTATGTTTAGTGTAGATTTGAGATAGAGCTGAGATCAAGCTTTGGAGGTGATAGAGCAGAGGACAATAGTCTCTAGTGGATAGAGATCCATTAGCCAAGGTAGTGAGGACAAAGGTCTTCTAAGTGAGGATAGGAGTCTTCAATGGAGAGAGATCCACAAGCCAATGTAGTGGAGGTAGTAGTCTTCTAAGAGGATCACTAGCCAGAGCAAAGGAGAAGGAGTTCTCCTATGGATAGAGATCCATAAACTAGAAAAGGGGATTGGTGTCTCCTATGGATAGAGATCCATAAACTTGATTAGGGGATTGGTATCTCCTTTGGACAGAGGTCCATAAACATTGTAATAGGGAAGGATTCCCAAGATATTTGTTGAGAAAATTTTAGTGAAATATTTTCTTCGTGGAGTAGCCCACATTGGGTGAACCACGTTAAATTGGTGTCTCTATTGTGTGTGATGATTTGTGCATTGCTTTGGTTACTATTATTGATATTGCCATTGATAATATTGGATAATATTATTTGGGAAAGAAAAGTAAAAAGTGGTCTTATACTGTTCACCCCCCCTCTCAGTATAAGCTTGTGTTCTTCAATTGGTATCAGAGCGGGTTCCTTCAGAAAGGGTCTAACAACTTGAAGGAAGATATTACAAGAACACACATGGAAAAGAAAGGCAAAAGTAGAACCATGAGATCTAAAAGGAAAAGAACACACATGGTCATGAAAGAAAAGGAAGATGAATTTGATTTTTTTTAAAGAGATTGTTTCTCTAAGAGGAGAAGTGGAAATAGATTCAAGAGATGAATCAAGTAGTGGAGAAGAGGCTAAATTGATAAAATTTTGTACCAGATGTAGGAAGATAGGTCACCATACAACTTATTGTCCACAAGATGGTGAAGAATGTTTTGTTTGTGGTCAACTCGGTCATGATGCAGGTTATTGCAATGGGTTTAGTAGTAGTGAAGATGAAATGGAACTAAAAGATAACAAGGACAGTCAAAATAGGTATGAAGAAGAAACTCTACTTTCGACAATAGAAGAAAAAGGAGATGCTCCTATTGAAGACCAAAGAAAAGAGAAAATTTAGAAAATCAAGAAGAGAAAGATTTAGAAAAAGAAAAGGAGGAAGCCACTCTTAAGGAACTTGTTGAGTTGAAAAGGGAGAACTTAGAATTAAAGGCTCAAATACAAGAGGATGAGAAATGTAAGACAAAGCTTCTACAAGATCTCTCTAACTTGAAAGATAAGGTTGAAAAGGCAAGGAGAGTTGAAAAAGGTATGGTTGAACAGTCAAAGGTAAAAGAGCTAGAATGTGAAAGACTTATTGTTGATCTTGAAGAATTAAAAAGGGAGAACTCAGGATTAAGGGTTCAAGCTCAAGAAGATGAGAAAGCAAAAGCAAAGTTTCTACAAGAGCTCACTAACTTCAAAATTAAGGTTGAAGAGGCAAGGAAAATTGAAGAAGGTATGACTGAAAAATTAAAGATAAAAGATCTAGAGTGTGAAAGATTAGAACATGAGGTAGTTTCACTAAGAATGGAAGTGAAATACTCTAAGGACAAGCTACACAAGTTTGAGGAAAATTCAAAGACCTTGGACAAGATTATCAATGCACAAAGATCATCAGTCACCAAAATAGGACTTAGTTTTGAAGAAGAATAAGGGAAATAGGAAGTAGAAAAAGGAGAGTCAAGCTCAAGCACCAAAGAAGAAGAAGCTTCAGAAGAAGAGAGTAAAAGAGAGAGTGAGACTTCTGAGGATAAGTTGGACAATAGAAAGTTCAACAAGGAAAGGAACAATGCACAAATAAGGAACAGATGGAATAGGAAACAACACAGGGAAGAAGAGACTAAGAGACCAATGGGGTCAAGGCAAGGTTTCTTCAATGGATGTTGCTTCTCATATCACAGGTTTGGGCACAAGGCTACACAGTGCAGGACACATGAAAGACAGGAATATGGAAACTTTAGAAACATGCATCTCTTTCAAGGGTATTGCTACTCTTGTAATCAGTTTGGTCATAAGGTAGTTAATTGCAGGGTTCATGATAGGAATGGATATGGCTTCACCAGGAGGAACTACAAGATATTTGCACCTTCAAGGAATCACAACATTAAGTGCTATAAGTGCAATAATATTGGGCATACAGCAAAGTGGTGTAGAGCAAAATTTCTAGAACTTCCAAGGACATGCAAGAAAGAGGATTCTCAAAAGGTTCAAAAAGGTATGGCTACAAAGGTATGGAAGAGAGTTGACAGAGGAAAATAGCATAACAATATGGGAGTAGAGATACTCCCACCCCAAAATTAACCACCTCAAGAGAGGAGGTGGGGGAGGGGCTAAGCTAAGAGTCTCATTCTTAGCCCCAAGCCCCAAAGGTGGCCCTTTGCCATTGATGTCAAAGGGGGAGAGATTTGAGTTAGGGGGAGAGCATTCAGTCAAGGGGAGCAGTTTCTCAGGAGGAGCAACTTTTGAAAAAGAAAAAGAAATGGTTAAAAAAAGGGGTTGCCATCAATGACAAAGGGGGAGATTGTTGGAAATTTTGAGTAGTTTTGTTGTCATTGATGTCAAGAGAGTATTGTTTCAATTTCATCATCATTAAGGACATCAAGTGGTTTTTCCAAAAGCAAGAAGGTCTTGAAAAGGAATAGGATATAATATTTATTTTTAATATTATATGCCTAAAAAGGCCCAAAAGGATGAAGACCCAAGGAAGGAGAAGCAAGTTTAAATTAAATAATAATATTATATTATTTAATATTATCGAACAAATTGATGAGGTGAAGTAAACCGGGTCCAAGAGATTATTAAAATAATTTATTCTTGAAAAGACCCATGAAGCAACTTGCAAAAGATTTAAATTAATTTATTTAAATTAAAATATTTTAACCCATGGTTAAAATTTTAATTTAAATAAATAATGGATGGCAAAGGTTTTTAAATTTAATATTTAAATCTAAATTCGATTTTCAAAATCGAATGATGGGCCGACGAGTTATGTGCAAGTGAAAACATGTATAAAAAGGGAAAATGAATTCTCATTTTATTACCTTTGACATATGCTATCAAGTGTTGTGCAATGCTAATATAATTTGTGCGCTTCATGTTTCGAGAGAAGAGGTTTTCATGCTTTGAAAAAGAAGACAAGGAGCTAGTTTTGAAAAATGTGGAAGTCAAAGGAGGTACCACCGACGGTGGTAGCGTAGGTGGTAGTTGAGGCCAAGCGAAAACGTTGAGAGGGCAAAGATGTGGGTTCGATTCACGCCATGTGCTTTGCAAGGGAAAACGTTTGGTTTTTTGTGCTAGAGGATAGAAGACATAAGGGAAAAAATGTAAACCATGTGCCTTGAGTTTTGTGTGGGCTCATAGCCCAACCGGTTGCCTAGCGTTGGCTAGGGTGTTGAGGAAGCAAGGTTGTGAGTTCGAATTTGGCTGGAAATATTTTTGGGCAGAGTTAAAATAAAAGGTATGCAATTTATGATTTGATTTTTCAAAGGTTTTTGATATCCAAAAATTCACTTTAAAGGTTGCGTGAAATTTGAAAGGATAGCTTGTGAGTTTTGTCAAGGGAGGTATAAGGTGTAAGAAAATTAAAAGTATTTTATTTTAATATTGGTGGTTAGAATTTATTCAATGAGATAGGAGTTATAAGGTTTGCAAAGGAAATTATATTTTATTTTGAGATAAAGCTATGATGTGTTAATTGTTTTGAGAGGAGAAATAAGGTGACTAAAGAAAATTATTGTGGTTGTTTTCTTTATCAAAATTGTTGACTTATATTTTGAAAGTGTGGAGATTATAAGGTGTATTTAAGACTTGTTATTTTTGTGTGGAAAAATAATTATTGGAAAAATATTTGCAAGGATATTTTGAGAAATATTGTTGTTACCTAACCTTAATATTGGCAAAGAAGATTTGATTGTGGTTAAGACAGGTTTTGAAGACATATCTCCATCAAAACAAAAGGTATGGGCACATCTTCCTATGAGTGAAATATTGTTGGATTGAATGTTGTGAAATGCAAGGTTGGAGTGAAAAGGATTGTTTGATAAGCATTGTTGGAAATATTTGAGTGAGTGTTCATATGCATGATTAGGGTTTGTGAAAGATCATGAGTATCATTGTTATGTGAAGTTGAGTACAATCTTGAACTAGGGTTTGTGAAAGAACTTGAGTATCATTGTTATGTAAAAATTAGAATTATCTTGAGTCAAGGTTTGTAGTGTGAATTATTGGAAGTAGAGTGAAACACTTGGTTAGGGTTTGGATGCAAGTTGTGTTTCATTGAGTGGATGGTTGAGTAAAGTTGATTGATCATTATTGATTGAGAGCATTGGAGTGATAGTTCAAGATTTGTGAAACAAATTATTCTTTATTTCTGAATTGATTTGAAAGTGAGTTTGAAAGTGTTAGAGTGATTTGTGAGTGAGAAACATATTGAGTCTCTTACCATTCTCCATATGTTTCTATGGTTAAACAAGATTCTGAGTGAAACTTGTTTGTGTGATTGAAGAGGTTTTCTGAAAGAGATTAAGTTGAGTTTTGTGAGTGTGTTGTGAGTGTGAAACATATTGAGTCTCTAACCATTCTCTATATGTTTTTGAGGTTAAACAAGATTCTGTGTGAAACTTGTTTGTTGGATTGAAGAGGTTTTCTGTGAGAGATTGTGTTGAGTTTTATATGCAAGTTTGCAATTGATGTGAATAAGATTTTGTGAAAGCTTATGAGCAGATTTGAGTAAGTCCTAGAGGGGACTTAAGGACATAATTGAGGAAGCTTTTTATGAAATCTTAAGGATAGATTTGTGTGAGCTTTTGTGGAAGCTTACAAGCATATTGGACAAGTTCTAGTGAGGACTTGTTGAGCAAATTTGAGGTAAGTCTTGGTGAAGACTTGTTAAGTAGATTGGACAAGTTCTAGTGAGGACTTGTGGATAGATTTGAGGTAAGTCTTAGAGAAGACTTGAGAGCAGATTGGACACAAGTTCTAATGAGGACTTGTGGACATATTTGAGGTAAGTCTTTGAGAAGACTTGAGAGCAGAGTTGATTGATTGATTTGTTCAAACCTTGAGTTAAGGTTTGGGGTAGATCTAGAAGAGTTGATTTATGATTAGATCAAGCTTTGTGTTAAGGCTTGAGGACAAATTTGAGGATAGAGTTTGGTGCATATTTGAGGGTAGATTTGTGCCAGACTAGAGATAGATATTGAGTAAATTTGTGCTAGATCAAAGGACTATGTTTAGTGCAAATTTGAGACAGATATTGAGAAGATTTATGCTAGACCGAAGGACTATGTTTAGTGTAGATTTGAGATAGAGTTGAGATCAAGCTTTGGAGGTGATAGAGTAGAGGACAATAGTCTCTAGTGGATAGAGATCCATTAGCCAGGGTAGTGAGGATAGAGGTATTCTAAGTGAGGATAGGAGTATTCAATGGAGAGAGATCCACAAGCCAGTGTAGTGGAGGTAGTAGTCTTCTAAGAGGATCACCAACCAGAGTAGAGGAGAAGGAGTTCTCCTATGGATAGAGATCCATGAATCAGCAAAGGGGATTGGTGTCTCCTATGGATAGGGATCCACGAAATTGATTAGGGTATTGGTGTCTCCTTTGGACAGAGGTCCATAAACATTGTAATAGGGAAGGATTCCCAAGAGATTTGTTGAGAAAATTTTAGTGAAAGATTTTCTTCGTGGAGTAGCCCACATTGGGTGAACCATGTTAAATTGGTGTCTCTATTGTGTGTGATGATTTGTGCATTGCTTTGGTTATTGTTGTTGATATTGCCATTGATAATATTGGATAATATTGTTTGGGAAAGAAAAGTAAAAAGTGGTCTTATACTATTCACCCCCCCCTCTCAGTATAAGCTTGTGTTCTTCAAATATTTTCCAATTGAGGAATTTGTAAGACAAGTATTTAAGTTGAACATCTCCATATTGCATTTGCTTGATTTTTAATCAACCCCATTACATCATTCTTTAAGTGTAGTAGCATGTATTGTTTCCAGTGATGATTGCTTTACTAGACATTCACCTTTCAAATTTCTAGTGCATAGTCCATAGTTTTAGTGGATTGATGTTTGCTATGTAAACATTTCAACTGTTTGTAACACTTTCTTTTAACCATATTTTGTGCAAGTAGGTTAATGAATTGTCTTTTATTTTTCTCTTAATTTACTTAAGATTTAATTATATGGATGTGATGGCTTCTCTATTGTTAGTAATTTTTTTAAAATTAACCTAATATGGTTGTTATAATATAGTCATATTTGATATCATAAGCTTGTATAATTATGTGTTACTTTTTTATTAGGTAAATAATTGGAAGTTTTGAATTAAGTTTTATTAGGATGAATTTAATTATAGATAACCCTTGGTATTTATGTATGTATATATATATGTGTATTCTTTTATAGTTTAAGTAATTGATTAGTTTTTAGAAACCAAACTATTATCCTATTATGGGGAATTTATGATTGATTAAACAGTGTTGCTTATTTAATAAAAAAACTAAATTTATAATTTGGTAAAGTAGTTTTCCAATCAATTTTATTTTGGATATAGAGAAGTTATTTTTCAAATATAAAGGTTTAGATAGTAGTTATTTTTAAGAAGATGGATGAGGCTTGAGTAGATAAATTGAGAGAAGTATGAGATTCTCTCAATAATTTTGCATGGTTTTGCTTTGCATGATCCTGCATTATTGTATGTGCCTCTTGCATAATGAATGTAGGACTTGCATATGCATTTTAAGAGTTGTCCTAATCCCTAAAAATTGCTTCAATATTGTTTGAGGAGACCCAACAAGTGGAAGAATTTTTAGAGAGAGAAGACAAAACCAGAACCATTCAAGTATATATGTTGAAATATAATTTATAAATGGTAAACATGAAAAATTTGGAAAGCATCTTGTATGTGAATTATTCTATTTAAATATTCTGATATTCTTGTTGTATTGTTCAAGGAATGAGGGATTAAATAATGTTATTCTTTTATGTAAAGCTTTTGGAAATAGTTAGTTATTTGCAAAATGGGAAAGGATGGATGTTTTGTTAATGGATGATAGAATCTAATTGATGGATTATGGTTATGATTCCTTTAGATGTTGATTTTATCCTTTCATTGTAAATAAAGGAAATGCTAAATTCTAGTATTATGATTTAAGAAGTATTTAAAATTCCTAGTCTTTAGCAATGTGTTATGTTGAATTTAATTATGATTTAATATAGCACTTTATTTCCTTTTGGGAGAGATGTTTATTTTAATGTTAAGACTCTTGGGTTTTGGGAAGGGGTTTTTGGGCATGAAATTAGAGCCATATTAGTAATCCCTTGAGTCAAGATGTACCCAATTCCTAGTTGAGTTGTGGTGAGGCAATAACTAGGTATTTGTGAATGATACACCCTAAATGGTGAGGCTTGGGTGGCCCAAAGTGATGAGGCTTTTGGGTAGTCCTAGAAGTGAGGCTTGGACAAGTCCTAAGTGGTGAGGCTTGGATGTATTCCTAGTGGTGAGGCTTAGGAATCTTAATGGTGGATTGGTATGGGATAATCCACTAGATCATTCACAAGATAGTATAGTGGTGGCACCTTATGGTGAGGTAAGAGTGACCATGATCATTACTAGGTGAGTGGTAATGGTCTTAGTTAGCTCATAGTGAGGTGAAGGTAACTAATCACTAAGGCATCACACTAGAATAATCCTACATAGATAGACTTATGTAGGGTTAGGGAATAGGCATCCCCCTTTAAGTGTTATGGGCCTTAAAGGATAATCCCTACATCATGGTCAAGTTGTCCTATACCGATGAGGGTATAGGAAAAGTGGGGGGACCACTGATGGCATCTTTTCTAAATGGTGAGGTTTAGAAAAGTGAACCCCAAAAGTATGGGAAGTTGGCCACTCCTATCCACTTGAGTGTCATCTATAGTGACAATGAACTCAAAATGTGGTTATGCCTTTATACTGATGAAAAATATTGGGTCTTCTTTGTGAGTTAATCCTTGTTTAAAAAATATCTCTCTCCCTTGGGTCAAGTTGGTGGGTTGTTACAGTTGGTATCAGAGCCTAGGTCATAGGACTAAAAGCTTCCATGGAGAGAACCTAGGTTGAACCTTGACTTGATGTGCTAATTTTGAGAAGGCTTACTCTTCTAGGGACCTTAAGTTGATTTGGGACAAGGTGGGTATTGCATGTCATCTTGACCGATCAGACCAAGGAGTAAAAATCCTAGAAAGTATAACTTCTTATTGGGGATGGCACCTTGCAAGGAGGCAAGTGTGACCATGATCATTATCAAGTGAGTGATAATGGTCTTATAAGAGATGGCACCTTGTAAGTAGGCAAGTGTGACCATGATCATTATCAAGTGAGTGATAATGGTCTAAGTTAGTTCATGGGGAGATGAAACTAACTAATCTTAGAAAGTATAATTTTGGAGAAATTATAACTTATCCAACTCCTTTTTATGGATAGGAGATGGCACCTATTTTGAGAGGAGGATCTTCCAAGAAGTTAAGGTCAGCTATATAGGAGGAAGTTGTAGCTCATCCCTAAAAGAAATCTGGAAGAATAGTGGACTCCAATAAGAGGGTGGAAAACCTTACTTCAATAGTTAAGTTGCTTCAAGAGTAGATGGAGCAACAACAAAAATGTTGGAAACACTTGTTAATCGAGAATCCAATAACAAGAATTTAGAGGGTAGACAGGAAGAGAATCCTACTAGAGGAGCCCATGAGGGTAAAGCTTAGATTGAGGCTGAGCTTGCCAAGGACCTTAAGAATGTCAAGGTACCTAAATTTAATGGAAGAGAAGGGGGTGATGTAATAGAATCTTGGCTGAATGAATTGGAAACTTATTTTTCCATGAAGAATTACTCACTAGAAACCCAAACTATTTGGGCAACCCTTCATCTTCAAGATGTAACCTTGGAATGGTGGAATACATTCAAGGTAGGTAGAGGAATCCAAGTAGTGGACCTCAAATGGGATAATTTTGTAAGGGCATTTAAGAAAATATTCCTATCAGATCAATTTTACATAGAGAAATTTGAGGAATTCTCTATGCTCCAACAAGGAACATTGTCTGTGGAGGTATATTATCAAAAATTCATCAAGATTTTGAAATATATTCCTAAGTATGAGACCAATGAACAATTGAAGGTGCAAAAGTTCATCTTGGGAGTGGATCCTAAGATTCAAACAATGATTAATTTTCTTAAGCCCAAAAACCTACAGAAGGCATATGATTTGGCTCGATAGGAGGAGATAAATCAACACACCAAGAAGACCTTCTTCAACTATGGAGTGTTGAAAAAAGGAGAGAGATAGGAACTCAGGAAGAGGAAGAGTGTTGGGTTTACAAAATGGGACAAAGAGCAAAATAAGAAAAGTAAAGGAAACCCAAAGTTTAGAAATAGGAACAATGGGAATAAGGAAAATTATAAGAAGAATTTCCAAAGGAAGGATAATTCAAAACCCCAACCTCAGAAGTAGAATGATTCAACTTAGAAGGAGGATATAGGGGATAAAAGATAAGAAAGGTCTCATGCACCTAGGATAGGTTGTTTCATTTGTGAGGGTCCTCATTATGCAAATAAGTGTCCCCAATGGCCAAAGTCGAGTAGTAGAGCTGAGGAGCAACCTCATCAAATCTATGTAGCCATAGGAAGTTAGAACCTAGATGGTCAAGAAACTCCCATGTTATTAAATGGTAAGTTGTTCAATAGAAATGTAAAGGTTTTAATTGATTATGGAGCTATAAATAGTTTTATTTCCACTAGTATTATTGGGGATATGCCAAAAAACCTAGATTTTTGGCACAAGGGTGGAAAGTTGAGTATGGGTCTAGATAAACTTACTTAGTGAATCAATGCTTTCCTACTACTAAGATTTCCTTACCCAATGGATCAACTATTTGGCACTTATATGTAGCACCGCTACATGCCTTTGATATTATCTTAGGGATGGATTGGCTAAAAGCTCATGGAGCCCTAATCAATTTCCAAGAAATATGGATGGATTATATTGATAAGGATAAGAAAATATTAAGGGTTCAAAGTAGGCAAGGGTCTTTTTGACCATATTTATTGTTAGCTATGCAACTTAAGAAGGTAATCAAAAGAGGTGGAATGTTGTATGTAGTTAAGATAAATGGCAAGAAAGGAAGTAATGGAGATGTAAAAATATTTAAGAAACATCCAATTCTGCATGAATTTAGGGATGTATTTCTAAAAGATCTCCTAGGCCTTCCACCTCGGCATGAATTTGATTTCACTATTGAATTAATGCCTGGAGCTGAACCTATTGCTAGGACACCTTATAGAATGACTCCTATCAAGTTGCAAGAGCTAAAGGTGCAACTCCAAGATTTATTGGAGAAAGGTTTGATTAAACCTAGTGTGTCACCCTAGGGTGCTCTAATGTTATTTGTGAAGAAGAAGGATGGTTCCTTAAGATTATGTATTGACTATAGAATGTTGAATAAGGTGACCATCAAGAATAGGTATCCATTACCAAGGATTGATGATATCTTTGATCAACTAAAGGATACCACTATCTTCTCAAAGATTGACTTGAGATCAGGATATCATCAATTGAGAATTCATGAGGAGGATACTCACAAAATAACCTTCAAGACTAGATATGGACACTATGAGTTCACAGTGCTACCATTTGGGTTGACAAATGCACCAATGAACTTTATGAATCTGATGAACAATGTGTTCAAGAAATATCTAGATCATTTTGTTTTGATATTTTTGGATGATATCTTGATATATTCTCACACTAGAGAAGAACATGACCAACATTTGAGGTTGGTGTTAGAGGTGTTGAGGAAGAATCAAATTTATGGAAAGTTGTCAAAATGTGAATTCTATGCTTCACAAGTTCAATATTTGGGGCATATTATATCTGCAGAAGGGATTGTTGTGGATCCCAAGAAAATTGAAGCCATATTAAGTTGGCCTGCACCTACTAATGTGTCTAAAGTTAGAAGCTTCATGGGAATAACTAGTTATTATAGGTGATTTGTGAAAGACTACTCAAGAATTGCCTACTCTATTACCAACCTTCAAAGAAAAGGAAAAGAGTTCAAATGGATGGATAAGTGTGAGGTCACCTTTGAAACTCTAAAGAATAAGTTGACTACAACACCAATTCTTAGAATACCTGATCCTTATGGGAATTTTATAGTATGTACAGATGCTTCCTTAGAAGGTTTGGGAGGGGTGTTATCCCAAAATGAAGCTACAATAGCATATGAATCTAGGAAACTCAAGAAGCATGAGTTGAATTATGCTACACATGACCTAGAGTTAGCAGTGGTTGTCCATGCTCTTAAGGTCTAGAGGCACTATTTGTTGGGAAAACCTTTTGAGCTAAGGATAGATCACCAAAGCCTAAGGTATATCTTTACCCAACCAATGTTAAATGCAAGGCAAAGAAGGTGGATAGAGTTCCTAGTCGAATATGACTTTGGTATAGAGTATATCAAAGGAAAGGAAAACAAGGTTGTTGATGCCTTGAGTAGGAGAAGGTATATAGTAACATTAACCTAGAGTCATGTTGACTTGATTGATAAAGTTAAGGAAATGCAATTACAGGATCAGTATTGCATTGAAATCTAGGCTAAAATTGAGGAAAATCTTGAGGAAAATGGGGATTTTAACATAAAATATGGACTTTTATGTTTCAAAGATAGGGTTGTCATACCCAAGATTAGTGATTTAAGGAGAATTATTATGTAGGAGGTGCATAGTTCTCCATATTCTGCTCATCTAAGAGGTGCAAATATGAGAGAAAATATGAAAAAGACCTTTTATTGGCCTAGAATGAAATAGGATATTAATAGTTTCATTGCTAGATGTTTGGAATGCCAGAAGGTAAAGGTAGAATATCAACATCCAATAGGAAAATTATACCCACATGATATACCTACTCAGAAGTGGTAGGTTATATCCATGGATTTTATTGTGGGTTTACCTAAAACAAGGTACCAACATGATGCAATACTTGTGGTGGTAGACAAGTTGACTAAGGTTGCACATTTTATACTCGAGGAACATCAAGGATGATGCACCGATTGTGGAAAATAAGTTTTCCAAGGAAATAATTAGGTTACATGGTTTTCCTGAGGTGATCATATCAGATAGAGATTCTAGATTTACATCAAAATTTTGGTAGGCTCTTCATCATGCATTGGGCACTAAATTGAATATCAATTCTGCTTACCATCCAAAAATAGATGGGAAAATGGAGAGGGTTAACCAAGTTCTTGAAGATATGCTTCGCATGTATTGCATGGATCAAAAGTCTAAGTGGGAAGACTATTTGCATCTAGTTGAATTTGCATATAATAATGGATACCATGCATCCTTGGGAATGGCTCCATTTGAGGCCTTGTATGGAAGAAGGTGTAGAACACCTCTATCATGGGATAATCTGGAATATCGGGTGGTGATCAGACTAGACACTATCAGAGAGATGGAGGAGCAACTCAGGGTAATTCGATAGAGGCTCAAGGAAGCAATCGATCACCAGAAGAGCTATGTTGATCTAAAAAGATCACCAAGAGAATTCTCTATGGGAGATAGAGTCTTCTTGAGGGTGAGACCCATGAAAAGTGCCATCAAGTCAACTAAGTTGGATCCTCATTTTGTTGGGCCTTTTGAGATCATTGATAAGATTAGTCCAATAGCCTATAGGCTCACCTTACCACCCAACCTATCAAAGATCCATGATACTTTCCACATATCCCTACTTAGGAAGTATGTTGTTGATCCTTCTCATGTTTGGAATGTGTCAAAATTGTAGATGGTAGATCCCTCAACCATTGAGGTGCGACCGATAAGGATTCTAGGGTTTCATTCTAAGAACTTGAGAAAATGAACCCTAGATCAATGTAAGGTCCAGTGGGACCATTATTCTAAAAATTGTGCAACTTGGGAAGATGTTGAGGAAATGAGGAAGCAATTCCCATTTTTGTTTGAATAAAATATATGCTTTGTTTTCAGAAAACACAAGGGACTGTGTTTAGTCCTAGGGGGAGTATGTAATGGCCCACCCTGGTAGGACTTTTCCTTGATGCTTGATTTATGTATTGATGTGTGGATATCAAATGCATAATCTTATTTTATTCTATCAAGATGAGTTGATAGTTGCACTTTATGCTTTCTAAAGTTGGATTATGCTACTTTTAGAATATGGTACTACTGATGAATTTTGTGGTTGTAGGACCAAGTACTCTCATGGGTGGATTGGTATGGGACAACCACCAGAGTTGAGAGAAAAAGGGAAATGATGGATGAATTCTCATCGACAACCACAAGGGTAAAAACCCTCATATAGATGCATTGCATATGTGTATGTTTGATTAAAATGCATCATTGGGCAAGGAGGTTGCTATTAAAGAAAAAGAGCCATCCTTAGTAGGTGGGTGATAATGTTGCAGTTATCGTAAAGCCTCCTACTTAAGGAAAAACATTATTGTGCATATTTTTATTGCATATTAGTTTGGGCAAGGATGACTTAGCAAGAGCCCTTGTGTTGTTGCATGTGTTATGGAGTGTGGAATTGTTTGGTTAAGGATTTATCAAACAAAGTATTAATAATGTTAGTATTAAAATATTAAATATCGATGTTAATGGTTAATATTAACATTCAATATTAATTAAATTAATTAGGTGAGTAATTAATTTAATTATTATTATATTACACTAATGTTAGTAATTAACACTAGCATTAGAAAGTAATAATAGTATTAAATAATGATATGAATGAATGATTTGATTATCAATGTTTGGCTTTAAGAATATTAATGGATTGATATTAATTAAGTTAAAACTAATATTATTATGAATAAATTCATAATACTAGAAAATTGAAAAAATTGAACATTGGCATAAAAGGATGGCAAGTTGAGAGTAATTCAATAACATAAATGTTACTTGCATAATGGGTTGGAATGCATGGCAAGAAGGAATCACTCCAAAGCCTTGATCTCCTTTTTTCCTACATGCATGATTATTTTTAGGGAGAAGAGGGACACCAAGCTTGGGGAATGGAAGAGGAGAAGATCAAAGTTAAAGAAGGATTGATCAGGAAAAAGAAAGAGAAGGAAGGAATAAAAGCACTTGAGTGGCTACCGTGGAGGTACTCTTCCTTCAGGTTATTTCTCTGAATAAAAATAATTGTATGTTTTATAAATTTTGTTTCCATGTGTGGTTTTGGTCTTTTTGTTGCAATATTAGACCTTTTGGAAGAGTGGGTCATAGAGTATAATTATGTTTTCAATGTCAAGTTGGGATAGTAGAATACGAGTTATATTTCTTCAATTATTCTTTGAATGATCTAGACTCTACTTTTGGCTCTGAATGATCTATGTTATGCTTGCAGTAAGTTATCCCTTGAAAGTTTTGAGTTTGTCCTTTTTATAAATATTTTTCATTGTCAGAGAGTACATAGGATCTAGAATAAAATTTTAAAAGATCTATTCATGTGTTTTAGAGTGCATTCGGGTCTTTAGACAAACCTATTTCTTGCAATTTCTATTTTAAGATCATTTTGTTCTAATTCTTCTATTTTGTAATGTGGTCTGTGAGAATCGCATAGAAAATATTTTCTAAATGAGGAATTTGAAGGACAGGTATTTAAGTTGAACATCTCCATATTATGTTTGCTTTATTTTTAATCAATACCCTTACATTGTTCTTTAAGTGTAGTCTATATTGTATCCAATGATGACTGCTTTACTAGACATGCACCTTTCAACTTTCTAGTGCATAGTCCATGGTTTTAGTTGATTGATGTTTGTTGCATAAGCATTTCAACTATTTGTAACGCTTTCTTTCAGCTATATTTTATGCAAGCAGGTTAATAAATTGTCTTTTACTTTCCTCTAAATTTCCTTAAAGGTTTAATTATATGGATGTGATGGCTTCTCTATTGTTAGTAAAAATTTTAAAATTAACCTAATATGGTTGTTATAATATATTCATATTTGATTTCGATAGCTCGTTGTATAATTATGTGTTACTTTTTTATTAGGTAAATAATTGGAAGATTTGAATTAATTTTTAATAGGGTGAATCTAATAATTGGAAGATTTGAATTAATTTTTAATAGGGTGAATCTAATTATTGATAACCCTTTTATATATATATAGGAGTATTCTTTTATATTTCAAGTAATTGATTAATAGTTTTTAGAAACAAAACTATTATCTTATTATGGGAAATTTATGATTGATTAAACAAAGTGTTGATTATTTAATGAAAAACCCAAATTTATAATTTGGTAAAGTAGTTTTCCAATAAATTCTATTTTGGATATATAGAGAAATTATTTTTTAAATATGAAGGTTTAGATAGTAGTTGTTTTTAAGAATATGGATGAGGCTTGAGTAGCTAAATTGAGGGAAGTACGAAATTCTATCAATGTTCTTGCTCGATTTGGATATGGCTTGTGTAGCAATAGATCCATATTTTGAGAGAAGTATGAGATTATCTCACTATTTTTGCATGGTTTTGCTTTGCATGATCCTACATTGTTGTATGTGTTTCTTGTACAGTGCATGTAGAGCTTGCATATGTATTTTAAGAGTTGTCTTGATACCTATAAATTACTTCAAGATCATTGGAGGAGACCCAAAAATTGGAATGTTTTTTAGAGAGAGAAGATAAAACCAGGACCATTCAAGTATATATGTTGAGATGTAATTTGTAAATGGGAAAATTGAAACACTTGGAAAGCATCGTAAATGGGAATTATGCTATGTAATTATTTTGATATTCTTGTTGTATTGTTCAAGTAATAACAGATTAAATAATCAATCTAAGCACATCCGGTGACGGATGGAGCAGCAAGGAGGAGGAGCGAGAGGTCTAGGGGCATCAAACCCTAGGTGTGGGACTTCAGAGGGCAGATCAGCAGACGCGGCAGGTGGGGGCTCTGGCGAGATAGCAGGCCCTCAGGCGGAGGATGTGGACAAGGAAGTTCTTTTGGAACCGGTCCAAGGGCGTTGGGCGGATGCGGTTGAAGATTTCTCTGAGGGGGACCAGGACTCTATGCGTCAGGATCAAAGGAAGACCCAAGAAGGAGACAAAGAGAAACCTGGCAACCGGAGACCTTCATATCTTAATGCTCTTCGCGGTAAGCAAAAATTATCCGACTCTTGTTTTAATCTAAAATCAGTCAATGGTAGGTTGCACGTCCTAGATACCTTAGCTCAGCATGTGGCTATGGAGGGCAAAACATCTTTGGTGGCTAAATTTATGGGGGTGAGGCCAGACATGGAAGTCATAAGGAGATGGGCCATCCAAAAATGGCAGCCAAGGGCCGGTATGATGATTAAGGCTTTACCCAAGAGTTTTCTTTTGGTGACATTTCAATGTGAACAGAACATGGAAAGGACTCTCCAAGGAGGTCCTTGGTTTTTTGGGAAAAGGGGCTTGTATCTGAAGCGTTGGTCCCCCGATTTCAACCCCTGCACTCAGTGCCGGATTTGGCTCCTATTTGGGTTAAGATGCCAGGATTACCTCCGCTTTCTCGGAACGAACAAATATTGGCCGGGATAGCTACAGAGATTGGAGAACTAATAGCTATTGATCCCGCAACCTTGAGCAAAACAAGACTCCGTCCGCTCGCATGTGTGTGTTGGCGGACCCGAGTAAAGAGCTCCCTAAATCCATTATTTTGTCGTCTATGTTTGGCCTTCATACTCGTGTATTTGAATATGAAAATATGTCTTTTAAGTGTAGTGTTTGTGGGAAGGTAGGGCACCAGTGGTATCCACCGCATTTCCAAGAACCACCCCCACTCCAAAAATACCGATCCTCAAACCTCAATAATATCCCTCCCCGCAGATCTCCATTCCTACCCAACCCGGGCCTCAAGGACGTGGAGCTCAAAATCCGAATATCGAGACCCTGCTCGCCCTATTGTAAGCAAGAGGCAACGTTTAACCCTCCTCCCAAAATTCCTATGCCCCAAAACCCTCTCACATGGGAGCCGGTCCCTTTGATGGGAACCCTCAAGCTCAACCTCGCTCCTAAGATGATACAAAAAGCCTCAGAGCCAAATCACAAAGGAAAGAACCCCATAGATCAACGCCCGGGGGAAAGTAAGTTTGATTGGGTGATACGGGAGGCCTATGGAGGCTCGGTGGAAGTGGTCCCATGTACCGCAAAGGAATTTATGGGAAGAAATTCCAAGGAGATCAACATCCCATGGAGAACAGCTTTGATGCATTAAATCATTTGAAGGGAGATCGATGGACAGCCAAGAAGTGGAATCGAGGTAGAGGAGACTCAAGAGAAGGATTTAGAGGAGAAAAATCAGAGGAAGGAGCAGGAAACTAATAATACAGCAAGGATACTCAGGAGGAAGAGGTGAACCACCAAGATCAGGGTAACCCCAAAGCAGGGAAAAAGAATCTACTAATCAAGAAGCTAAGAGCACGGAATCATCTCCACCTGCAAAAGACCAGCTAACTGGAAAGCCGATTGTTACCCCAAATACCAAGACCGACCTACCCAAGATGGTTACTAGAAGCCAAGTGAATCCCAAGGAACTTCAACCTAGAGCGGATGTATGGGGATATGGTTCGAAAGGAAGAGGGAAACCTAGCAATGCCGCCTTAAGGCGAAAGAAGCAGAGCGAGGAGTGGCCGATGGCACTCAAGCAAGATTGCTCTTTGGGGCGAAGGCTCGAGGATCCAAAGCCCATAAATGAAGATTCTTTCATGGAATATTCGTGGGAGTAATCCCACAAAAATAAGAGCTTTGTATGCTCTTAGACAAGAACACAAACCGGATATGATTTTACCGTAAGAAACTAAAATGGAGGAGAGTAGAGTTATTCCTTTTAAGAATAGGACTTGGCGAGAAGTTGAAGTAGTAGGCCAAGAGGCCACCGGAACAGCAGGAGGGTTACCGGTTATGTGGAACAAAAATGTGATTGATAGTAGAGTGATTCTGATGTCTAGTTGGTTTATTTGTCTCTTATGTGTGGATAAAACCACGCAGAAAGAGTGGATCTTAACGAATGTATATGCTCCAGCTAGACAGGGACCGAGAAGGGTTCTTTGGAGTCAGCTAGATGAATTGAGGGAGACGGTCCCCAACTACCCTTGGATTGTATCTAGGGATTTCAATTGCTACCTTAATCCCGTAGATAAATTGGGGGGCTCTCAAAGAATAATCGATATCTACGAGTTTAGAGATTTTGTTGAGCAACATGAGCCGATGGATGTGGACCTACGTAGATTCTCCTATACATGGTCTAACAAAAGATTGAAGGAAAACCAAATTCAGATAAGATTAGATAGGTTTCTTCTTTCTCAAGAATGCCTGGAGAGGTTTGGGGACTCTTCATTAATGGCACTCCCAAGAATCGGGTCTGATCACAACCCAATTCTGTGGGAAACAGGGGAGGACTCTAAGAAAAGAAACATCGTACCTTTCGATTCGAACTTATGTGGTTCCAACATCAGATCTCAAGGATCCGTTGCCCAATGGTGGGACAAAAAGTATAATGGTTCGAAACCGGCCCAAGTGGCATGTAAACTAAGGAATGTGAAGGCTAACATTAGAGAGTGGAACAAAACTTCCTTTGGCAATATTTTTGTTAAAAAGGCAGAACTAAAAGACAAGATCAATGAACTACAGGAGAAGCTGAAGTCGAGCACTACAGAGGATCTGAGAAACCAGGAGAGGGAGCTGTTAGCCGAATACCACACGATGCTAGGATTTGAAGAAACCTTTGGAGGCAGAAATCCAGATCACGTTGGTTAAAGGAGGGTGACAAATACAAAGTTCTTCCATGTCTTTACTCTTCGCCACAGAGTACTAACAAAATTAAGGAGATCAAGATGGCCGATGGGTCTAACACCAAAGATATGGAAGACATAAGGAGGGAAGCGGTTGAGTACTTTAAATCGTTGCTAGAAGATGTAAATCCGACTATTGAAGAAGAGGACTCTCTGTTGGCAGCCATTCCACCCCTCATAATTGATAATCTTAATGGATTCTTACTTAGTCCTTTCACAAAGGAGGAAATCAAGAAGGTCGTTTTTGACATGGATGGTAACAGCCTCCTCAGACCGGATGGCTTCCCGCAGCTTTCTTCCAAGTTTTGGGATATCCTAGGCAATGATGTAGTGGAAGCTATAATTGAGGCTCAAAAGGACATGGAAATCCGTAAGGAGTTAATGCTACTTTTTAGTCCTCATCCCTAAACTAGTGGGAGCAATGGAATTTTCCAGCTCGCCCTATCGCTTATGTAACACTCGATGAAGATTCTCACAAAAACAATCGCCAATAGGTCAAGGTTATCCTTCCTTTCATCATTGATATGAACCAAGGTGGCTTTGTGAAAGGGCGACAAATATTGGATGGTATCATCACAATTCATGAGGTTATTCATTCAATGGTGACTAGTAAGGTATGTTACTAAAGCTTGATATGAATAAAGCCTACGACCGGGTCTCATGGCGGTTCCTCACCAAGATTTTGGGTAAGTTTGGTTTCTTCCCAATGGATTAAGTTGATTTTTAGTTGTATCTCTACTACAAGATTTTCTCTCATGGTGAATGGGTCACCCTCCGGTTACTTTAAGAGTGAAAGGGGTTGCGACAAGGAGATCCTTTGTCTCCATACTTGTTTATTATTTTAGCGGAAGCATTGGGTAGGAACTTTTCAAAATGTGAGATGGTCAATTGGAAGGTTTTAAACCACCTCAACAAAGGGCCTTGTCTCACCAACAGCTTGTGGATGATACAATCATTGTGTCCAAAGCCTCTGCCTCAAGCTAGGAAGTTGAAGAGAATTCTAACCAAGTATGAGACAAGAGACAAGACATAAACTATAAGAAGAGTAGCATCTATTTCTTTAACACGCCCGGTGGGAGGGAGGAAAGAATAGCTAACCTCTTCGGTTGTGGAAAGGAGCTTCTACCAAGAACTTATCTAGGCATGCCTATGTTCGAAGGAAGAATGAAGGCTACTTTGTGGAACTCACCATTGACAGATCTCCAAAAAGTTAGCAGGTGGAAGGGCAGCCTTCTCAGCTCCGCAGGAAAAGCCTTATTAGTTCAAACTACTTTACAGAGCATTCCAATTTATCGCATGTCTCTATTTAGAATGCCTGCAAAGGTCCGAGCTACATTGGAGCTAATTCAACGCAACTTCTTGTGGTCAGGTTCAGAGGAGAGAAAGAGAATTTCATTGGTAGCATGGAATCGTGTGTGCAAGCAAGGACTGGGGGCTCTGGGTTAAAGAGAATGAAAGAATTGAATCAAGCTCCGATTGGCAAACAGTATGGAGATTTATCAATAATGATCAATTGGGATGGGTAAAACTTCTTAAGGCAAAATATATCGTAAATAATCGGACTTCCCGAAAGTTGATAATCTTCCTAGAGGATCCTATTTTTGGAATTGTTTGCTCGAATGTCGGGAGGTAGTCAGGAAAGGCATCAGATGGAGAATTGGTAATGGAAGACAAGTGGACTTTTGGAAAGACCCGTGGTTGGAAGAGGCCCCTCTGAAAGATAACTTAGACCTTCAAGTCCTCCAACATAAACTTTCGAAGGAAATGGGAGGAAAAGTAGGGGATTTTATTGCCAGAGCACAGAAACTTCTTCTTGGAAGAAAATCACAGCTCATAATCCGTCAGAGCAAGAGAAGGTGGCCCTAACCAAACTCAATGATGCTTTAAGGGTGTTCCCGATCATTCCCCGGGGAGGAAGAGACAAGGCGATTTGGGGCAAAACTACAAGTGGGATCTATTCAAGAAAACCGCCTATAAGTTAATCCACTCAGATTCAATGGTCGGACTCGACTTCGTTATTTGGTTAAATAATTTAACCCCAAAAATAGCTTTCTTCTTTTGGTTGGCAGCTCAAAATAAGATCCCGACAACAGATAATCTGCAAAGGAGAGGTTTCCAATTCATCAATCGATGTATCTTGTGTGAGAAAGCAATAGAATCGTAAGTCATATATTTCTAACTTGAGATTTTTCTTGTACAGCCTTCCAAATGATCCCGTCCAAATTTCATATAGATTGGGTCCGTCCAAATAGCATGTCCGACTTCGCATACAAGGGCTTCCCCTTCCGGCAAAGCTTTTGACTTGGCTCGAAGCTCACTTACCCCATTTTTTATGGGGGATATGGAATGAGAGAAATAAGAGAGTATTTAAAGGACGTAAGAAAGATCCCAATGTTATGTGGTAATAAAATAATCGTAGCTTTGAAAGAAAACCGGAAAACTTTCTTCTTCAAAAATGAGACCATGTCTCTAAGGGAAAGGAGGATTTTATGGAACTGGGGAGAGGAACTTCCGGACCTAGACATTACAACCAACCCACGGGATGGTGTCAAGTGGATACCCCCACACAAAAGTGGGTTAAGTTTAATTTTGACAGGGCAGCTAAAGGAAATCCGGGTG
The DNA here is from genome assembly GCA_028583015.1 of Wollemia nobilis. NCBI lineage: Eukaryota > Viridiplantae > Streptophyta > Pinopsida > Araucariales > Araucariaceae > Wollemia > Wollemia nobilis. The sequence goes on from JAQPPZ010017258.1 coordinate 1,020,225, forward strand.
CTGCAGGAGCAGGAGGAGTTTTGAGAAATGAGGAAGGAAAAGTGGTCCTTGCCTTTGCAGAGCCTTTGGGAACTCAAACAAATCATTTTGCAGAAGCCCGAGCTCGCATGCATGCAATGAGAATTGCCGACTTGAGGGTTATAAGGAAGTTATCTTTGAAGGGGATTCGCTTAATATAATCAAGGCAATTAAGGAGGATAAAGACCCCAACTGGACCATATTGGAGCTTATCCTAGAAGCAAAGATTCATAAATCTCATTTGGTTAATGCCCGAATCCAACACACCTTCGGAGAAGGGAACCAAAGTGCGGATCTAATGGCAAATATTGCAGCTTCGTTAGGGAGATGCAAATTTGGAAGGATAACTTCCCTCAAGAACTATTGGTGTTGGCTGCTAGAGAAGAGCTAAGATCAAACTTGTTAGAGCATCAGGAGATCATAGGGGCTGATGATGAGTAATCCGACAGATGGAATTAGGCAGAAAAGGCATCCCATTTGTCGGGGCCTGGGAGGTGACAAGTGTACAGTACAAAAACCTAGTGTTAGTAAGTGCTAGGTGTTGTTTGGTTTTTGTTTTATCCCTAATAGTCAAGCGACAAGTATAGGACTTTGGACTCTAAGTATGGCTTAATGTGAGTCTTAGAAAGATCCATTTTGTATTTTGATTATACGGGCTTGATGCTAGAACCAGCCCATTTTGACTTTGTAAAAGGTTTGTGGACCTTATAACCACCTCTACCTTATACCAAAAAAATAACAGATTAAATAATCTTATTCTTTTATGTAAAGCTTTTGGAAATAGTTAGCTATTGCAAATGAAAAAGGATGCATTATTTTTGAAATGAATGATAGAACCTAATTGATGGATTATGGTTATAATTCCTTTAAATATGATTGTTATCCTTTCATTGTAAATAAAGGAAAATATAAATTCTAGTGATTGATTAAGTATTTAGAATTCCTAGTCTTTAGCTATGTGTTATGTTGGTTTTTAATTATGATTTAGCATTCTATTTTATTTTGGAGAGATGTTAATTAATGATAATGTAGACACCTAAAATATGTCAATTTTATAACCATCTAAACTTGTCTTTCAATCAATCCACCATTCCCAAATTTCCTACAAATCCTTCTTAATTCCTCCAAAATCCCCAAATTTCCTCCAAATCCTTCTTAATTCCTCCAAAAATCCCAAATTTCCTCCAAATCCTTCTTAATTCTTTCAAAAACCCCAAATTCCTCCAAATCCTTCTTAATTCCTCCAAAAACCCCAAATTTCCTCCAAATCCTTCTCAATTCCTCAAAATCCTCAAATTTCCTCCAAATCCTCCTCAATTCCTCAAATTCCCCCAAATGTTCCTCTAATTCTTCTTAATTCCTCCAAAACACTGAATTTTCCCCTTAATGCATCTAATTTCTCCTATTCTTCTCTCTAATTTCCCTCATTTCTCTAATTCCTCTAATTTCTCTTTCTAATTTTTCTAATTTGTCAAATTCCTCTAATTTCTCTTCCTAATTTATCTAATTTCTCAAATTCCTCAAATTTCCCTCTTTAATTTCTCTAATCCCATCTAAGTTGTTTAAATTCTCTATTTTTTTCTAAATCCCTCTAATTCCCCTTTAATTCCTCTAAATTCTCCAAATTCATCTTTAATTTCCCTAAATCCTTCTAAAAAAAATTTATCCCTCTTTAATTTTTATAATTTCTCTAATCCCCCCCTAATTTCTCTAAATTCCCTAAATCCCTCTAACTCCCTTTGTATTCCTTTAAATTCCTCTAAATTCCTTGATTTTCCCAATTCTTTCTAAATCCCTCTAATCCCTTTTTTATTCTTCTAATTCTCCTAATTTCCTTAAGTTCCTCTTTAATTCCCCAAATTCTCATCAAAATTCCCAAAATCTCAATTAATCTCTAATTCCCTAATCAAATATTTAATTAAGCCCTAATCATTTCCTAACCCCTAGTCAAATCCCAAGTAAAATGCACAATAAATTCCCACATCCTAAATCAAATCCCCAAAAATCCTAATCAACCCTCAATATCCCCACCAAATCTCCTAGGAAATACCCACATTAATTCCTCAAGTCCTCCCAAATCCTCCTTGGTAATTTTGTGTGAATTTAAAAATGCCCCAAATCCTAAGTCAAAGCCCCTAATGAATACTCCTAATAAATTTCCAAGTCCTTCCCAACTCCACCTTGCACTTTTTAGGAATTAAAAATTCCTCCACATCACCCAAGGTCTACACATCCCCATGCTCCATCACCACTTCCCATGCCTATTTATGATACTTGGGTGGGTGAGGACTCTCCCCACCCAAGGTCATTAATTTTGGAGGGTGCACATACCTCCATGGGAAAACTTCCAAATTTGTCTTATTCTCCAAACCTACCACATGGTTGTCACCTCATGCCTCCTCACCTCCTAGTCACCACCTCCTGCCCCTTGCAAATTTCTATAAATACCCCCCTCATTTCTTCATTTGTATAAGAAGTTTGAGTTCTCTTACCAAAATTTTGTTCAAATTGTCCCAACCCCCTTTGCTTCTCCTCTTACAAAAACTTTATTTTTCATTAGACGTATCCTCTCTTGGTTCTACTATGAAAGCTTTTGACTTGTCCTACTCATTTTTTAGTATTTACTTATTAATGGTAGAGGTATTAACATCTAACATTGCATTTTCTCCACAAAATTTCTTCTTTTGAATGGTGCATAATACTTCAAGAGAGTTCAAAATATTATGAGACACATTCCTTAGGTTCATCAAGAATGTTCATTCTTAAATCATAATCATACTAAATAGATGGTTCCTTGTTAATATTTTGAACTTGTTGTACTATGCCCTCTAAGCTTTGATATGCTTTTTCTTCATAGGCTAAAGCCTCAAAAGAATTGGTATTTCTTCCAATATCCTTCCTTATTGATCTCCATTGTTTATTTACTTTCATCCATCTATACCTACTTTTTGGAATTTGATAACCATCCTCTTTCGTATCCATTTGTAAGTTTCTCTTGTGATTTTCTATATATGCTTCTATTGGACTCTTCTTAAGGTATGATATTTCAATATGCCCTATCTCATGTTATCTTATACATAAAAAATGATATGTTCATAATGGTTTGGATCCACAACTTACCCCCATACTTAAGAATGATTGATTATGGTAAAGGTTTACTTCTTTCAATCATGATCAATATCCGAGCATAAATAGCCAAGAATCCATATTTTGTAGTTTCTAAAATCTCATTTTTCCTATTTCCTTAGAGGTTTCTTTTTTCCAAAATTCAATGGGCATTCCATACATCTTAACCTATATTGGTACTAGGGATAGATTTACATCATCAAGCTCAAATCCTTTATACTAGCGGATAAGAAAGAGTCCTGCTCTTCCCATAAACCAAGGACCCCCTTTTAAGATTCTATCTATTTGATCCCTAGAACAAAAAATGGATAGGAAAAAACCTTTGGGAAGAAAGGATAGAATCACTCCTAGAGACTTCCAACTCCTTTCAATCCATTTTCTCAAGGTTGAAGCCCATCACCAAGACGCAATAAATTTACCAAAAACTATCCTATCTTTGAGACACAAAGATCGCTCCTCTATGAGGCATTCACTAACCTCTACTACTAGAGATGATTCTATAAATTTAGTTGTAAAAAGTCCATGGAAAGGAAACTAAAACTCAAAATCTATTGAAAATTACCAGAATATCCTATAGCAATTATAATATATGAAAAAAACCTTTAAAAAATTACATGAAAATTTTCTAAGACAAATTAAGGGGAAAAAGAAACTTAGATGAAAAATTATGTGCCCAAATAGAATATCTTGTCTCACTGAAATCCTAGCCCTCCAATGCTCCTCCCATCATCTGATCCCTAAGTGACAGATATCTTTGTTGATACTACTTGGATTCTTTCAAATGACCACTCATTTCAAAGCTTTTCATAATCCACAAAATGACACAAGAATTGTTTGAATTGGACAACTTAATGCAAATATGGCTTCTAAAAAATTGTTCGCTTTTAAAAAAAAATCCCTATAGCTTTGTCAATTCATAATTTTTTAGTGAGACAAGGTGTTGTAATACTACTCTTTTATAGTCTAATCATTAGATATTTTTATTTTTTCCTAAATTTTGGCTTTTTGGCTCATTCCTTAGCATGTTTGGAGCCCTTTCTATATGATGTAAAATATTTTTCAAGTTTCAAAACCACTCTAAACACAATAGGCCTTAGTTTTTTTTTTTGGGGGGGAATTTATTTAGAATCTAAAACAATACATTCCACAAGGATTTCCAAGTGATCCAAGCTAGCACATCATACAAAATACAATAAATCCACCAAGGAAATCCATGGATCATTCTGACAACAACTTCGATAGGACACAAGAACCCATGACAATCGGGTTCCTCCACCTTGAAATTATCTTTCCTGGTCCTCATGAATTAACTGATTAAGGAGTCTAGATTTCTCCTGATCAAGATCATTCCAGCTATCAACTTTCCAGTAAGGGAATCCTTCAGAAGCCCACTTCACCAAACAATCAGCCACTCTATTCCATTCTCTTGGGATATGAACAAAAGAAATTTCAACAAAATTCCTAGCCAAGCTCAAAATCTATTTCACTATTCTAGCCATAAACCAAGAAGCATCCTAAAAATGCTTGTTGTTCAGAAGAGACACCACTATCATGGAATCATATTCACAAATAACCCTTCTCCATCCCAAAGAAAAAGTTATTTCCAATGCATGGAGAATTGCCAATGCTTCCATATGATTATTCGAATGAATTCCCTTGTACACAGAGAAAAAGAGGTGGGCCACACCCTCACTATCACGACCAATTCCTCCTATACCAGCATTACCTAGGTTACCCCTGGAAGAACCATCCATGTTTATTTTGATAACACCCCTAGGGAGGGACTCCACTTCCCAGATCTATTGACCTTCAATGAACCAATCCCCCTAACAGGGCCTCTATTTGTAGTTGGTGATGATAAAGAAATCTCCAATCTATTGATAATCTACCAATCGAAGGAAGTAAGAGGAGAACTTAGAACACACTTGGCCTCAATAGTCTCCTTAACCATCCTTTTGACTCTGAGCCATACCTGTAAGGCTCCAAGTTGACATCCCTAAAAAATTCTTTGATTGCGTTCCAACCAAATCTGCCAAAATATGAAGGAAGGACCAAAATCCTAGGTAGTTTGAAGACATGAAGCAGAGGTAGGGGGTCTACCCAAGCTTTCCCAAAACTCAAAAATAGAAGTAGCATGGATGATGGGCCTTTTCCAGATCTGCCACCACAAGTTCCAGACCTCCAGGGAATATGAGCATTGGAAGAAAATATGGGGAATGGTTTCCTCATTCTTTCCACAAAGAAAACATAGTGAAGGACCCTGAAAACCTCTTTTCTGAATATTATCCCAAGTTGAACATTTCTTCTGACACAGAAGCCAAAGAAAAAAATTACATTTGGGCCAACCAAACTTATTCCAAATCTTCTTCCACCAGGGGGACACAATCTCCTCTCTTCTCTACATAATAAGGGTTTGATAACCCAGAGCAATGATGTATTTCCATTTTGAATTATGGCCCCAAGCAAGAATATCAGAGTCTTCAATAGAACAACATAGTCTCTCAACCAAAATAGAAGCCAGAGTGTCATGATCCTCAGGACAACCACCCTCTAGCCAGCCCTATGAATCCCACCAATAGTGAGTAAAAGAACTGCCAAGAGGACTTTATCGCTTGAAGTCAACCACCTTAGACCAACCCGCATCAAAAAAATATCTTGAAGAAGATGAAGGTGGGGGAAAGAAGAAAGGATAGGAGGATGATTATCCCAAGAATCTTCCCAAAATAAGGTATTGTTTCCCTTATTAACAATCCAAAAGAGACCCTGCTTAATAAGCATGGCACCTTTTTTGAGAGTGTCCCAAACAATGGAACCTTTCCCCCTCAGCTCCAATATTGGAATCTCATCAGTCGAAGCACCACCAAAATATTTGAGGCTAAGAATTTTAGCCCAAAGCTGATCAAGATTACTGCACCACCTCCAATAAATTTTAGCAACCAAAGCGAGACTATTCAAATCAGATTACCTCAAACCAAGACCCCCATATCTTTAGGGCAACACACAATATCCCAACTGACCAGGCTCCATTTATTACAATCCAAGTTTCCTACCCATAAAAATTTTCTAGAAAGAGAATCAAATTCTTTGAGAAAGCACTTAGGAGCAGCCAAGATAGAAAACCTATAAATAGGTAAAGCATGAAGGACAAACTTCAAAAGCGTTAATCTACCAGCAAAGGATAGCCACCAAAAAGTCCAATGATTAACCCTTGATCGAAATCTATCCAAAATACTTTTCTAGTAAGCCCTTCCAATATTTTTAGAAGAAATAGGAATCCCCAGATACTCCACTGGCAAACAACCCACCTAAAAACGTAGAATATTAGCAATCCTACATTGAATCCGACCATCCATATTGAAGAAGAAGATCTTTGATTTCTCTTCATTAATCATTTGACTAGAGGTAGATAAGTAAATATCTAAAGCCTTCCTAAAATTCACTACTTCCTCAATTTTTCCCTCCCCATCAGAGCAGTATCATCGACAAACTGAATATGAGACTGGGATAAAGAATTCTCCACCCAAGACCATCCCTAGATAGCACCATGATTCTAAAAACTCTTGAGAAGTCTACCCAAACCTTCAACCATAAGGATGAAAATATAGGGGGACAAGGGATCTCCTTGATGAATCCCCCTAGAGGCCGAGAAGAAAGTGGATGGTAAACCATTGATTAAAACTACAAAGGAGGCCGAAGTCACACAACTCATGACCCATTCAATCCAATTATACGAGAACCCAAAAGCTTGAAGGATGTTCTACAAAAAAGGCCAACTAACCCTATCATAAGCCTTGGACATATCAAGCTTAATGAACATAGCCTTTTCCTTAGAGATATCCATAGAGTGAATAGCTTCAGCAACAACCACCACACCATCTAAAATCTGATGACCCTTAACAAACCCACCTTGCTCAAGGAGAAATAAGAAAACCAAGAACTTTCTTCAATCGATCCACAATAATCTTGGTAATAATTTTGTAAGTAACATTGCATAGGAAAATAGGATGGAAAGACCCCAACGAGCTAGCATTTTTAGATTTGGGAATAAGAGCAAGGAAGGTTGAATTAATAGCTTTAAGCATTTGCTTATTAACTTGGGATTCCTGAACAACTTTTAGCAGATCAAAAGATAACACTTCCCAAAATTCTTGGAAAAATTCTATAGGGAAACCATCAGGTCCAGGTGCTTTACCTTTTTTCATTTGAAAAACCACCACTTTAAGTTCCTCCATCGATATGGGGTCCATTAGCATCTTATTCATATCATTAGAGACCAACCTAGGAATACAATCCAAAATAAGCCTCATATTAACAACATCATGAGGACCTTGCTCAGAGAAAAGAGAGGAGAAGAACCTGACTACTTCATTAGAGATATCTTCAAAGGATGAGAGAGTTTCCCCTTGATCAGAAGTAAGTGAGACTATAGCATTACCATTCCTATGGTCTTTAACCGAATTGTGAAAAAAAGAGGTGTTTCCATCCCCTTCCAACAACCAATCAATCCAAGATTTTTGCTTCCAAAAAATCTCCTCACGAAGCTCCCATTCAACAAGCTGACTAGAAAGGGAAGCTTCCATTTCCAACAGATCCTTTGTCAATCCTTCATATTTAATTTGAAAAGTGATCTCCTCCAGGCTATCCTGTAGTTGCTTTTTCTTCTAAAAAATATTTCCAAAAGAAAATATGTTCCATTGCCTGAGTTTGAATTTGACAAACTGGAGGCTTTTAAAAAAAGTAAACATAGCAGTGCCAAATTTGGGTTTCCCTTCGACCCACCACCTCTCCACATATTCATACAAATCATTATCCCTGAGCCACATAAGTTGAAATTTGAAAGGTAGATTTCTTGGCAATGAGAATCTCGAGGACTGAAAGAGAATGGGCCAGTGATCAGAGCCCCTCCAACCTAGAATCTCTGAGAATGAAGTCCAACTATCATCAAACCAACTATCTGAAGTAAGGAACCGATCCAATATTTCAGAAATAAAATCTGTTCCACATCTTCTATTAGTCCAAGTAAAGAGCCCATTTCGAGGCTTCACATCAACAAGATTAAGGAAAGAAATATTGTCCCGCATCAAAGTAGAAGAAGGACCCAAACACTCCACACCACCATTCTTCTCCTCTAGGGACATGATAGAATTAAAATCCCCAACCACAATCCAAGGAGAATTGGGAGCAAGAGATCGAATGAATCTAAGATGATTCCATAAGAGGATTTTACCTGATAAATCACTAGGGGCATACACATTAGATAGAAGAATAGAAGATCCAGATGAAAAGTAGGTAGCAACCATAGAGAGATAGTTCCTGCTACCCACCCACCAAGAGGGAGTTAAGCTTCATGGATCCCACAAACATGCAACACCACCCACCAAACCTTGGGCTCCAATAGCAAGACAATGACCACCTTTCCATATCTTAGAAGCAATTCTAACCATATCTTCACAAGATAATTTTATTTCCTAGATGAAAACAATATCAGGTCTATGATCTCTGATCAAATTTTGAGTAGCTTTTTGTCTAGGGCTGCTACCCAAACCCCTAACATTCCAAGATATCACTTTCATTTTGGGGGAATAGAGAAGTGAGAATCTAATGTCTTAACAACACCAGACTCAACTAAGGATTCCCCTATCAATTTCACTTTTTCTTGATCCTTATTTCTTCTTGCTTTTACCACCTTCTCCACCCCACATTTTTTGATAGTTTTTGGGTGAATACCTAACATAGAAGAAACTTTATTTTTCCCTTCCTCTCTGACAATCCTATCCTGGGAGGGTTCAAACCTAGTCTCATCCTCATTTCCCTCAATCAAGTTTTCAGCCAAAGGGGAATGATCAAGAACTTTATCAAGACAATCCGACACCTCTTTGGACTTATCTTCATTTCCTACAAGAGGGTTATTAGGCACCACCCCTTCCTTATCAGAAGTTTGCATTTCAAAAGAAGGATTTAGGAAAGAACAAGTACCCGGCTCTTGAATACAAGCATCCATATCACCTCCATTCCAGACTTGCTCCTCAACATGTAGCTCCTCAAAAGTCTCAAGCACATCAAATATATTACCAGAACCTCCCTTCCCAACACCTTTATTCTGATGAACAAAAGGCCTAGATCTTGAACGAGACTTAACAAGAATAAATCCATCAGAACCGGGCATCTCATTAACCATAGGAGCTTTTCCTTTTGCCTTTGTAGATGCATCTTGAAAGTCATATGAAGAGGATGAAGGCTGAGAATTCACTTTCTTACAGTTTCTCTGAAGATGCCCATATTCATGGCATATGCGACATCAAAATGGGAGAGCTTCATAATCTAACTATTGGACCCAAGACATGTTTCCTAGTTTAATCTCCAATGATTCAGGTAATGGATTATTCAGATCTACTTCAACACAGAGTCATGCAAAAGAAGCAAATTTCCTATCCAAAGTTTGGCGAGATGGACCAACCGGTTTCCCAATAATCTCTGCAATAGAATGAAGAATATTCGACCTCCAATATTCCATAGGGAGTCATGGCAAACGAACCCACATAGGAATCCTAGAAGGCCTCTCCTCCATCGGATCAAATCCTAAATGCCAGGGTTTGATAAATAATCCATACTGATTGTGAAAGTAAGGACCCCCTCGAACACTTTACTACGATCTACCATATGGGAGAACACCACAATAAAATACCCATTAGCTGCAAGAATAATCTCCAGATCACCTTCAGGGCTCCAATTTCTCCTAACCCAATTTTCTAAAAAAGGCATAGAAATTTTGAGACCCATGAATTTGCAGATGAGCGCATGCTCAGACAAATATAAAACATCATCCACAACAGAATCAGGACTGATAACCAAGACAGGATGATCTTTGCTTTTCTCCAAGCATCCATTATTCTTCGGCTTCGAAGTCGAAGAGGAATTAGAAACAGGATCAAGGGTTGCATGCAGCAAAAAATTCATGGCATTTGCATGATCAGAAGAAGAGGCATCCTTATTCAAAACAACATCCTTAAAAGACAAATATCGGGGGTCACCAGGACCCCTCAAAGCTGCCATATCTAAAGCCAAACTACAACACACCTTTCACCAGCCAACACGCTGGTTTTCATAGCAATAGGACTTAGTTCTTGATCTAGAACAAATAAAATTTAAAAAGAAAAAGAAGACACTTTACCTATATCAAAATAAAATCAACCAATTCTTTAGGATCATGCTTAATATATAAGTCATGTAGTTGCCACAATGAGGTCCAAGTCTTAGTGGATAAGATCCTTGTATTAAGTGATGAGGCATGCCATACCTTAATAATATTATCCATAAATCTAAGCAATGTTTGGCGTAATAATCCCCTTAGACATGAATTGCATGCTAAAATGTGTATTTCTAAATTTTAATTAACAATGCATTGAGGATATGTTTATTACAACTCAATGCATCATCTATTGTCATGAAATATTTTTGAAAGGCACAATAATCCTTTGAAAATATATAAAATTGATAAATGCGCTCTAAGTATCACTCTACATGCCATGTCATATGGTACACCCACAATGTTAATGTCCAAATGTTTTTTAAATACTATGCCTTACTACCGATCTTTGAGCAAATTGATGAAACAAGTTTGATAGATGATAGACAATTTGCAAGAGATAATAATGCCCATAATCAAAGGTTTACTTTTTACAAAGAATAATCAAGAACTCGTGGATATTATTATCTAAAGGGATCACTAGACAAAGTATAAAATGTTTCAACTAGCATAACTAGTTTCAAGATCTACAAAATATATGACTAGCTTCAAAATTTAATGAAAAGTACATTGGCATCTTCTACGAAGTGAAGAAATCGTATAATATGGTCAAAAAAGGGAGTGCTACACACAGATGGAATATTGTCAAACCTAATTTCTATGCATTCCTTTCAAAAGAGTTTATAAGTCTCACATGGACAACAAGACCCCCATATACCACTTGCTAATCCAAATAACAGTTGCCAATGCTTTTAACTAACACTCATGTAAATTTCAAAACAAGCACATGGGGTTTAGATTAAATGGTGAGGTATGAAAAGTTTTGATGTTTACACAATGACACTGAGAGGGGGGGGTGAATCAGTGTAGCTATTAATTTTTATATCTACAACATTTAATATGAAATAAAGAGAACTTGACTACAAAAAAAAAACAACTTGAACAAGAGAGCACACCACAACACTCAATATACCGAGGTTCACCAATTTGGCTACTCCTCAAAAATGACTGCTTGGACTCCAATCCAAATCCAGTCTTTGCAAAATCAATTTTACAAATATTTTACCAGCACCAACTGGAAGGAGCACCAACCCCTGTACTTTTCTGCTGCAACAGATGGAGCACCAACTCCAAGTACCAAGCACCAACTTGGACTGCAATTCTGATCAATTTAGGATGACATAAAATGTCTTCACTTCAAGCACGACCCGATCGGTCCGCAATTAACCCAACTCTACACACTCTCACGGCTCCGCTTATTTTTCTCTTGATTCTTATCTAACCCTCCTTTTACAGCAATTTCTCTCTAACGGTAGCATCATCTTCTCTCGTACGATTATTCTTTTATAACCTTTCAATCCTCGCATGCAATCGAATCACATACTCTGACTGTTCGAATCCATGCAATATGGTTGTTCGGTTCCATGCACTTCGATTGTTCGAAACCCTGCAATACGTCTTTTGGAAACCATGCAATACGGCAATTTTGTTTCATGTACTTTGACTGTTCAATTTCTTCGAATACGGCTTTTCGAATGCTTTTTCGAAACTCCATATGTGATTCTTCGAAAGCTTTTCGATTCTTCATGTTCGGCTTTTCTGTATGCTTCAAATACGTCTGTTAGAATGCCTGCAAATACGACCTTTCGAATGCTTTTATTATCCTTCATATTCGGCTTTTCGAATGCATTTCAATTATGCATGTTTGGCTGTTGCATTGCATGTCCAACACCTGTCAACGTTTAACTGTCTGTCTGACTTCAGTTACTTTTTACGTAACTGGCTGCATGATTTTCCTGTCGGCTTTTTCGACACGTGTCACCTTGCATGTTCCTGCGGGTTTTACCTGCCAGACTGTTACCTGTCGCGATATCGCGACACTTTTAACTTATGCTGACGTCACCCTGAAGGTTGTCGCAAAATCGCGACCATTTTGGCCTTGAAAGCTTTCCTTCTGTTCATGTCGCGATATCGCGACACTTAGAACTTTTGCTGACGTCATCCTTAAGCATGTCACGAAATCGTGATAGTTTTGGCTCTTGCAAGCTTTCCCTGCATCTTGTCGCGATATCGCGACACTTTGAACTTTTGTTGACGTCATCCTCAATGCTGTCGCGAAATCGCGACGCTTCCGGCTTCCAGCAGCTTTCCTTTCATCCTGTCGCGAAATCGCGACACTTTTCAACTTTGCTGACGTCATCATCCTTCTTGTCGCGAAATCGCGACATCTTTTCACCTTGCTTGTCTCTCTGCCAGCATGTCGCGAAATCGTGACAGTTTACCTTTCACTTTCTCTCTCCTCTGCCATGTCGCGATATCGTGACAAATTGGCATGCACTTTCTCTCTCCTCGACAATGTCGCGAAATCGCGACAATCTTCCTTACAGTTTCTCTCTCTTCAGTTTTGTCGCGATATCGCAACACATTTTCTCTCTCCTCAGTGAAAACTCGACATGTCGTGAAATCGCGACATTTTGGCGTGCATTTTCTCTCTCCTGCTTTCTGTCGCGAAATCGTGACACATTTTCTCTCTCCTCGGTGAAAACTCGACATGTCGCGAAATCGCGACATTTTCGGTTGTGCCTTCTCTCTCCTCGACCATGTCGCGAAATCGCGACAAAAAACATGTCGCGATATCGCGACAGTTTTCTTCCTTGTCTCTTTTTGCCAATTTTTGAATCTGGGTCACCTCTGTTTTCCTTGAAACTTTCTGCACTTGATCTGACTGACCTCTGAACTGCATCAACTGCATCAATCTGACTGTGTTGACAACAATGACAATACTTTTGCAATTCTTTTGCTGCACCTTGCTCAACAATCTCCCCCTTTGGAATTGTTGGCAACACACTGCAACCTTGCTTAATTTCTTCTCCCCCTTTGCCAATAATACCAAAGGGCTGCTGTAGACTCCCCCTGAGTCTATGCACAACATTCTCAGACTTAAAAAGTTTGAATGCTCCCCCTGAGAATGTGTTTCCCATAGCTAGTCAGTGCTTGGGTGGTGTGACTACTCCCAACTTCTTTCGAAGGTATTCAAATACTTCCTTAGGCAAAGGTTTTGTGAATATATCAACTACTTGCTCTGTAGTTGGAACAAAATCCAATTTAACCTCTCCTCTCGCAACTTTATCCTTCAAGAAATGATATCGGATTGCAATATGTTTGGTTCTTGAATGCATTACTTGATTCTTGGATATGTTGATAGCACTAGTGTTATCACATTTAATTGAAATTGGTTCATTGAAATGAATACCAAGATCTTTCAACGTTTGTCTCATCCATAATATCTGAGTACAACATGTTGTTGCTGCAATGTATTCTGCCTCTGCAGTGGATAGAGATACTGATTCTTGTTTCTTGTTGTGCCATGCTACCACTGTCACCAAGATAAAATGCTCCTCCACTTGTGCTCTTTCGGTCATCAATACATCCTGCCCAATCTGCATCGAATATGCAATCAAAGTGAAGTCTTTGCCTTTTGGGTACCACAACCCATAATCCATAGTGCCCTTGAGATATCTGAAGATCCTCTTTACAGCTATTACATGAGTTTCTTTGGGACTGGCCTGAAATCTTGCAACCATACATACTGCTTGTAATATATCTGGTCTAGTGGCTGTTAAATACAGCAAGCTTCCAATCATAGACCTGTACATTGTTTGATCTACATCCGGGGATTTATCATCCTTGCTCAACTTGCAGCCTGTTGTCATAGGAGTGTTGACCGGTTTACTGTCTTCCATTGTGAACTTTTTCAGCATTTCTTTTACATATTTAACTTGAGAAATAAAAATGCCTTTTTTATTTTGATTGACCTGCAATCCTAAGAAATAAGAAAGTTCACCAATCATTGACATCTCAAATTCTTTTTTCATTTTAATTGATATGTCTTTGCGGTATTCATCCATCTTCGTCGCCAAATATTATGTCATCTACATAAACAACAAGAACAATAAGATGACCCTTCTCTGTTTTGACATATAAGTTGCTATCCACCAAACCTTTCTTAAACCCTTGTTTAATTAGATAATTATCCAGCCTTGCATACCATGCTCTGGGTGCCTGTTTTAATCCATATAAAGCTTTCTTTAACCTGCAAACAAAATCTGGATTATCACCCATTTGGAAGCCATCTGGTTGTTCAATGTAAACCTCTTCTTCCAGTTTTCCATTCAAAAATGCTGATTTTACATCCATTTGATATACTTTGAAGTTTTTATGAACTCCTAATGCCAGAAACATTCTGATTGCCTCTAGTCTAGCTACCGGTGCAAAAGTTTCTTCAAAATCAATGCCTTCAACCTGAGCATAGCCTTTACATACCAATCTTGCCTTATTTCTGACAACCTGCCCATCTTCATTCAATTTATTTCTAAAAACCCATTTAGTGCCAATTATGTTTTTATTTGTTGGTCTAGGTACTAATTCCAAGGTATTGTTTTTCTCTATCTGATCTAGTTCTTCATTGATTGCCTTCATCCAACTTTCATCAGTGCTTGCTTCAACAACATTTTTAGGTTCAATACTAGATAACAGAGAATAGTTCCTCACTGTTGTTCTTCTTGTTTGAATACCATCTGTGGGATCCCCAATAATCTGTTCACTTGGATGATTTTTTTGCCAGTTGCCTGTTTTAAATTTCCTATTTTCTTCTTCTTCAAATTCAGTTTTTACACCATCTGGATCAATTTTCTGATTCTTCTCTGTTTCTTTTTCATCATCACCTTCAATGACTTCTTCATACATAGGGTAGTTTTCTTGATAAGTAGTTTCTTGTTCTCTACCTTCATCAACTTTCACATCAACACTTTCAACAATTTTCTTCAACCTCTTGTTGTAACATGTGTATGCCTTGCTTTTTGTTGAGTAACCGAGAAAGATACCTTCATCAGCTCTATCTTCAAATTTATCGAGGTTATCTTCAGTCCGTTTTATGTAGCACTTGCTGCCAAATACTTTGAAATGTCTTGTTGTTGCCTTTCTGCCAAACCACAACTCATAAGTTGTTTTGCTTTCATGTGGTCTCAGCATGCACCTGTTTTGAATGTAAACTACAGTATGAACTGCCTCTTTCCAAAATCTGTCAGCTATTTTGTTTTCTGCCAGCATTGTCCTTGCCATTTCCTGCACTGTTCTATTCTTCCTTTCTACAACCCCATTCTGCTGAGGTGTTCTAGCTGCTGAAAACTGTCTTCTTATCCCATGTTTTTGACAGTATTCTGCAAATTCTTCGGAGATAAACTCTCCTCCCCTGTCTGATCTTAGGCATTTAATTCTTTTTCTTGATTGATTCTCAACAAGATTTTTGAAGGTTTTAAACATCTCAAAGGCTTCTGACTTGAGTTTTAGAAATAGTACCCATGTCATTCTTGAGTAGTCATCTATACACAACATAAAATATTTGTGTCCATTTATACTTTCAGTTCTCATGGGTCCACATAGATCAGTGTGAATTAGTTCTAATGGCTTGCTAGTGAAGTATTCTTTTGCTTTGAAAGTGGCTCTGGTTTGTTTTCCCTTTTGGCATGACTCACAGATGCTATTTACAGGTTTGCCAATGTTTGGTATATCTCTAATTGCTCTTTTTGAACTGATTTTTGCAGATTGTCAAAACTAATATGCCCAAGCCTCTTGTGCCATAGCTAGTTTTCATCTTCCTGTCCCATCAAGCATGTTCCTTCTGTAGTTTCTGAAAGTGTATATAGATTTCCTGAAGTTCTCGATCCAGATGGCTATTAACTTTCCATTTTTTGTCTTTCTTACTTCACAACCCTCCTTCTTGAAGATTACATCATGACCTCTGTCACATATTTGACTTACACTTAGCAAGTTATGCTTCAGGCCAATTACAAACAAGACTTCTTTTGATTTTATATTGCCATCACTGATCTTGACTGATCCCTTTCCAACAATCTTTGCTCCATCATTATTTCCAAATTTCACGGAACCACCTTCATAATTCTGTAAATTCTCAAACTTTTGCTTGTCACCTGTCATGTGACTGGAACAACCACTGTCAAGTATCCAAGGTGCTGATTTGTTTTGAGCTTTAAAAGTAGTCTGGACAATCAAAGATTCCTTTTCTTTCCATTCTGATTTGATAGCAGATTTTGCTACTTGTTTTGCCTTTGTCCTTTCATTAGCATGTGCCTGTTTTTTAGGAAATTTTTGGTTTTGTTTCAACCCACTTGGCTGAGATTTTCTACCCTGATAATTATTTGATGCAAAAGTGCTTCTACAGTTTCTAGCAATATGTCCAAAATTATGACAATTATAACATTCAACTGCATAATTCATTAAAGGAGAAAAAACATTTCTACTGGTAAAATTCCTTTGAGATACATTATGCCTGCAATCTGAAATCTTATGGCCATAAGCATTGCATTTAAAACAATAACCAGAAAATGCATGATTAAATCTGGGTGCCGGTCTTTGCCAGTTTGAAGTAGGAGCCATGACTCTTCTCTTCCTCGGATGTGTGACTTTTGTGAATCCATCTTTGTCAGTATTCTTCTTGAATCTGGCATTATTGTTTTCTTTTGCATGATTTTGTTTTTCTGGTTCAACCCTGATCTTTTCTTCTTTCTTTGTGGGTTCTATATTCAAGTTCTTTGAATCCTTTGAAGATTCTCCTTCATCAAAGCCTAAACCAAATTTGATGCCAGAAGGCCTTTGGTTATTTAACATTTTATCCAGACTTTATAGTACTTTCTTCAAACTTATGAAAACAGTTCAATTTTCTATTCATCTCCTCTAACTGCATCCTTAACTTAACAATGTCTTCCTCTAGCTTGTTGCATTCAACTGTCTTTACAGTTAATTGTTCATCAAGAACTTCAGACATTTTCTTGAATTCCTCTGTCTGTATTTTCAGATTGTTTATTATGTCTGTGGCATTCTCTAATTTCTTTGAAAAAATTTTATTCTTCTTCCTTTCTGCACTCAACTCTTCAAGTGCAGCAACCAATTCTCCTTCCAAATACACTTCAGCTTCATCCTTGGAATTTTCATCACCTTCCTGATTTTCCTCTGTTCTTTCTTCTTCAAGTGCCATGAATAGAGCTTCACCTCCTTCTTCTTCAGACTCCTCATCTGTGCTTTCTTCAGAACTGCTGACATTCTTGGTTATGAAGCTTTTCTTCTTGAAGTTGTTCTTTCTGAAATTTTGTTTCTTCTTCCAATCACCTTTTTCTTGGTGTGAACCTTCACCATTTTTGGTTCTCTCCTGCATTGGACATTTGGCTGCAAAATGACCGACTCCTCCACAATTGAAGCATTTAAAAGGTAGCTTCCCTCTATATTTTCCTTTTCCTTTTGTGAGTTTTCGAACAAAATTGGCTTCTGTTTCATCCAGGTGTTCCTTCATCCTCAGATTCATGTTCAGCTTTTACATTCTTGTGTGCTTTAAAAGTCTGCTTCTCTGTCTCGTAGACTTGGTTTGTCCTATTCTCATTTCATATGTTGTCAGGGAACCATGCAACTCATCCATGCTGAAGTTGTTTAGATCTTTTGCCTCTTCTATTGCAGAGACTTTGGAGTTAAATCTTTTGTGAAGTGTTCTGAGAACCTTTTTCACAACAATCGCATCATCAATTTCTTCACCGAGTCCTCTGATTGCATTAATAATTCCGTTGACTCTCAGCATATAAGTCTCTATGTTTTCATCTTCATTCATTTGCGAGTGCTTCGAACCGTGCTCGATGAGTTTGCAGTTTTGCTTCCTTAATCTTACTGTCTCCTTCATGGATGCTCTTCGGTTTATCCCACATGTCTTTTGCTGATTTACAACTCATGACTCTTATCAGTTCACTTTCAACAAGCCCACACATTATGGCATTCTTAGCTTTGGAGTTGTTTTCAAATTTCTTTTTCTCAGCAGTATCTGTTGGAGGAGTAGTGGGTGCTGTGTATCCACTATCTACAGAATCCCAAATATCGTATCCCAATGCACTCAGATATGTTTGCATTCTAAGTTTCTAGAAGGTGTAATTTGTTCCATCAAATAAGGGAGCTTTGTTGGATGAAAATCCTTCACCACCTGCCATTGTTTCTTCCAAGATCTCCTTAGCTGATTAAGCTTGTACAAGGAACCTGCTCTGATACCAATTGATGTTTACACAATGACACTGAGAGGGGGGGTGAATCAGTGTAGCTATTAATTTTTATATCTACAACATTTAATATGAAATAAAGAGAACTTGACTAACAAAAAAAAAACAACTTGAACAAGAGAGCACACCACAACACTCAATATACCGAGGTTCACCAATTTGGCTACTCCTCAAAAATGACTGCTTGGACTCCAATCCAAATCCAGTCTTTGCAAAATCAATTTTACAAATATTTTACCAACACCAACTGGAAGGAGCACCAACCCCTGTACTTTTCCGCGTAACAGATGGAGCACCAACTCCAAGTACCAAGCACCAACTTGGACTGCAATTCTGATCAATTTAGGATGACATAAAATGTCTTCACTTCAAGCACGACCCTGACTGGTCTGCAATTAACCCAACTCTACACACTCTCATGGCTCTGCTTATTTTTCTCTTGATTCTTATCTAACCCTCCTTTTATAGCAATTTCTCTCTAACAGCAACATCTTCTCTGTACGATTATTCTTTTATAACCTTTCAATCCTGCATGCAATCGAATCACATACTCTGACTGTTCGAATCCATGCAATACGGCTGTTCGGTTCCATGCACTTCGACTGTTCGAAACCCTGCAATACGTCTTTTGGAAACCATGCAATACGGCAATTTTGTTTCATGTACTTCGACTGTTCAATTTCTTCGAATACGGCTTTTCGAATGCTTTTTCGAAACTCCATATGTGATTCTTCGAAAGCTTTTCGATTCTTCATGTTCGGCTTTTCTGTATGCTTCAAATACGTCTGTTAGAATGCCTGCAAATACGACCTTTCGAATACTTTTATTATCCTTCATATTCGGCTTTTCGAATGCGTTTCAATTATGCATGTTTGGCTATTGCATTGCATGTCCAACACCTGTCAACGTTTAACTGTCTGTCTGACTTCAGTTACTTTTTACGTAACTGGCTGCATGATTTTCCTGTCGGCTTTTTTGACACGTGTCACCTTGCATGTTCCTGCGGGTTTTACCTGCCATATTACCTGTCGCGATATCGCGACACTTTTAACTTATGCTGACGTCACCCTGAAGGTTGTCGCGAAATCATGACCATTTTGGCCTTGAAAACTTTCCTTCTGTTCATGTCGCGATATCGCGACACTTAGAACTTTTGTTGACGTCATCCTTAAGCATGTCGCGAAATCATGACAGTTTTGGCTCTTGCAAGCTTTCCCTGCATCTTGTCGCGATATCGCGACACTTTGAACTTTTGCTGACGTCATCCTCAATGCTGTCGCAAAATCGCGACGCTTTCGGCTTCCAACAGCTTTCCTTTCATCCTGTCACGAAATCGCGACACTTTTCAACTTTGCTGACGTCATCATCCTTCTTGTCACGAAATCGTGACATCTTTTCACCTTGCTTGTCTCTCTGCCAGCATGTCGCGAAATCGCGATAGTTTACCTTTCACTTTCTCTCTCCTCTGCCATGTCGCGATATCGCGACAAATTGGCATGCACTTTCTCTCTCCTCGATAATGTCGCGAAATCGCGACAATCTTCCTTGCAGTTTCTCTCTCTTCAATTTTGTCGCGATATCACGACACATTTTCTCTCTCCTCAATGAAAACTCGACATGTCGCGAAATCGTGACATTTTGGCGTGCATTTTCTCTCTCCTGCTTTCTATCGCGAAATCGCGACACATTTTCTCTCTCCTCGGTGAAAACTCGACATGTCACGAAATCGTGACATTTTTGGCTGCGCCTTCTCTCTCCTCGACCATGTCGCAAAATCGCGACAGAAAACATGTCGCGATATCGCGACAGTTTTCTTCCTTGTCTCTTTTTTCCAATTTCTGAATCTGGGTCACCTCTGTTTTCCTTGAAACTTTCTGCACTTGATCTGACTGACCTCTGAACTGCACCAACTGCATCAATCTGTCTGTGTTGACAACAATGACAATACTTTTGCAATTCTTTTGCTGCACCTTGCTCAACAAGTTTCACATCATGAACAACTATTTGAATCTCATGGGTGAAACTTATAAAAATCAAATGGCATTAGTTCAATTGGTTAGATTCATTAACTTTCAAACAGGAGACCTAGGTTCTAGTCTTGTCAAATAATACATGGATGATAACCAAGCTATTATAATTCTACTATGTGATCATGATGCAATATGGGTGGGGCCATTTCTATCCAATATAACCGATTTAAAAAAAAATAGCATCATCATCAAAATTTTAATTTAAAAAAATTTAATATCCATAACGATACACCAAAGTTTTGTTATCAAATACAATATGTGGTCTTGATTCTTCCTTAAAAAATAATATTATTTGAAAAATCAAAATTGAATCATCTTTTATTTTTACAAAATCAATTTTTTTTACTATTTTGGTTAATAGTCTATGGTAACTTCTATGTTCTTCTTTCTTTGTATTATAGAATCCCTTTCGATCCCCTGGGACAAGATAATGATCCTTGTAATGCCATATTTCACTTGTGATAAACCTAACGTCCCCCTGCGTAGTTTTCACCTTGCTTTTCTAAATCACCTTAGGGATATCAAAGTGATTAATATTCTTGATTATTTGTATAGATCCTTGGAAATTTCCATTGATAGCTTCAAAAAAGAGAATACCTCCCATCCTACCCACCAAGGATTACACTTTTTTTTGCTTGATAATAAAGGGTTGTACTCGGGTCCTCCACCCTTGAAAAATTACATCTCTCTTTTTAGAGATTTAGAGTTTACAAATAGATACACTTATCATCTCAATTGAGATTCTATAGCTAGAAACCTACATCATTTTACATAAAATGTCTGAATACTTGATTTTTATTTTCTGGATCCTTTCAAATCTCTGTATGAATACAATTACTCCAAAATTTAGCATCTTTCTTGACATTTTCCTATATCATCCTTCACAATGCCAAAACTTCACCTCTACTATCTATGCCTTGCATCTTAGTAGAGTAATATTTCCAAAACATCACACTATCATAGTCCGCTTTATCATAGTCTGCTTTATCAAATTTGGATTGCTAGTTTCCTTCCTAAAACACAAGTGCAACCATGAAAATTATAATAAATAGTCTAAATGAAAACACATTATTGTTACAAAATAAAACAAATATTACCAATGGAAAACATTAAAGTAAATCTTAATCATTAATTGATTTAGGCAATCAATATTTTTTGTCAGCTTCAACTAAACTTTCTACTTCCTTTAACCATGGAAAGGAGAATTTAACTTCACGATCCTCAATCAAAACCCCTCTATTGGTTAGCTTATATGCACATTTGTTTCCTTCCCTTAAAATATGTGTAAACCTGATTTCTTCAAACTCTTTAGCAAGATCTTGAATTTCCATAATTATCTCTTGTATGTTCCATGGAGCCTTTGCTTTCCTCAAAATTGTATTTATTACTATGAGAGAATCACCTTCCATCCATACTCTATTCCATTTCATTTTTTTACATATTTTTAACCCTTCTAAAGCTACCCAAGCTTCAGCTTCATTACTTGTCTTAAATCCACTATTGAAATCATAATGAGACAAAATATCTCCTCTATTATTTCTAATTATTCCTCCTCCTCCTGCTAGTCCTAGATTTCCTTTAGATGCTCCATAAAAATTTAATTTAACCCACTCCACATATGGTGGTTTCCATTTTATATTATTTACCTTATTTTTGCTTCTCTTATACCCAACATCATAATTCCATTTAATGACTTGACTCCATCTATCAAGACTCTCTGCTTCCAAATTAGGGATTGGGTGAGTTGATAAGGTTGGTTTAGACTCCTCTATGACTAAACATATCTTCTTTTTCATTACCTCTAAATTACTTTCCTTTCCTTTAAATATTCTTCTATTCCTTTCTAGCCATATAGTCCAAAGTATTGTATCTTTTGATATATCCCATATTGTCTATAAAGCCTCACTTTTATAAGTGCTATGCCATTGCTTTAACCAATCTTCAATTTTGCTATTCATCACCATGTATTTACCAAACATATTAAGAATCCATTGCCATAGATTCTAGACTATTAAGCAATGTCCCAAGAGATGGTCAATACTCTCCTCCTCCTTATTATAGAAAACACATTGAGAGGGGCCATGAAAACCCCTTTTCATAAGATTATCCTAGGATAAAATTCTTCTATGACCTACTAGCCAAACAAACATTTTAACTTTAGGAATGCTTGGGCTATTCCAAATATCTCTCCATATTCTAGTGATATTATTATTATGTTGGTGTTGAACATTATATCCACTTCTTGTTGTGTATTCTCCTAAGCTATTCAACTCCCAAATCAAATCCTTGGCACCCCTCGAAATAATCACAATTGTTATCTTTCTACTCAATTGCCTCCTAGCATCAATGTCTTGTATACTTGTAAAAAAATCTTATTTCCATTTGTATCTTCCTTCTCAATCCTTGTACAAAATGTTTGAAACCCTATCACCGTATTTGTCTTGAAGCAATCTCATCCAAGGTTTCAAAACTAGATCTAAATTGAGTGGTTTTTTATCACACCAAGTATCCATCCAAATAGAAATTTTTTCTCCAGTTCCCACCACCCATCTTAAACCTTTAATCATAATATCAATAGATTTTTTTAAACCATTCCAAAGAGCAAAACCATTTGGAAGAGAGAATGCAGTAAATATTAAACTTGGGTCATTGGGATCAACATACTTAGAAGAATTCTTGCCCATTGTCTTTGACTCTCTTTGTACAATCTCTAGATAAATTTTCCCCTAAGAGCTAAGTTTGCATACTGTAAGAGCTCTTAAACCAAGACCTTCCCGTGTCCATCCCCAAACAATAAAAATTTTTTTTTTTTTTTGTGGAAAACATCCCAAAAGGGATGCCACTTTCGGGTAAGACCCAAGGAGGCAGGGGTATCCATTCCACCAAAACGCCCAGGACTCGGACCTGGCCTACCACCTTTGACATACTCAAGGAGCAAACAAACACACAAAACCAATTTAAAAATAAGTAAATAACAACAAAAATAATAAAATAAAATAAAAAACATGCTCCTTGAGTGTGTCAAAATCAAAAGCACAACCAAACACGCACAATAAGATAAAAGAAACAAACAAACCACATAGAAAAACACAAGAACCACATAACAAAACACAAACAAGACAAAAACAACAGAACACTACAAAGACATAACCCAAAAAAAACATGAAAAATAAACACAACCAAAACCTAAAAAATAAAATAAATAAAATAAAAATAAAAATAAAAAACAACCAACAATAGACAATAAACAAAAACAAAAAACATAGAAAACACTCACACAAAAATACACGAAATAACACAAACAAAGAGAAACCCAAGAACAAGAATGAAAAAAACACAAGAACAATAACAAAAAACATTAAAAAAAAACAAAACAACAAAAACACAAGAACAACAAAAAACAACACAAAGAACACAAAAACAAAACAAAACAAAAGAACCCACCCACCTTAAAAAACTAAACAAAAAAAACAAAGAAGAAAAAAAAATGAACAAAACAATGACCTATCTAGACCAGAAGACTATTAAGGCAAGAATCAACAGAGGAAAAAAAATAAAGAATAGAATGAGCTAGGGAACTAAAAAAAACTGAATGAACCAAAGAGAAGCAAAAAAAAAACAAGAAGAAACTAGGTACCTTCAGAACTGGATCCATCCAAAGAAATGATAGAAATAAGAGCTTCCCTAATTTGAGAAGCCCACCATATAGGAGGGTGGCCATAACAAGTAAGATCACCTTTGTCCAAAGCCCAATTAGCTAAAGCATCAAGCACTCTTGTTTTGATCTCTGACCACATGATTGTAATCAACTTTCAAAAATCCCATCTGGATTAACTGAATCTTCTCAATAATTCTTTTTATTCTCCAATCCACCTTATGATTCTTAGAAGGAGTCTTCAAGATATTAATCATAAGTTGAGAGTCAAACTCAACTAACACCTTTTCCCATCCAACCTTAGTAGCCTCCTGAAGGCCTCTAAGGATACCATACCCCTCAACAAGGTTATTGGAAAGAATACCCAAATTCTCAAGCAAAAGTAAAAACCAGGGAGCCATCTGAAAGTCTACCAATTCCTCCCACACTGGCTTTTCCAGGGTTCCCTCTAGAGGCTCCATCAATATTGAATTTTCCAAAATCCTTAGGAGGAGGTTGCCAATTTCTAGTCCTATCCATCTTACTAATACTCACATTCCCTTTAAGTTGGTTGCCCTTAGAAGGTTTAATCTTCAATCTTTGCATCACTTGATCCCATCTTTGGTGGGAGTTTTGGGGGTGATTAAGGAGTTGATGGACTGATTCAACTAAGTTGGCTATGGTCTTTTGCCAAATATAGTGAATATCCTTCCTATCTTGATTAAAAATTTGGTTGTTCCTTTCATTCCAAATATTCCAAAGAAGAATGGTAGAACCCATCCAAACTAACCGCCTAATAAAATGATCAACACCCTCTTGATTAGGCCAATCCCTCCAAAGTCTGTTCAAAAGTAAAAAAATTGGACCACCTGTAAGCCAAGTAAAGTGGCCATTCTCCTCCATAGCTCAGAGGCTAAAGTACACTCAATAAAAAGATGGTTGATATTTTCTACATTCTCTTCACACATTTCACATCTAAAAGGGCCATGAAAACCACACTTCATAAGTTTCTCACCAGTAAGCACCCTACGATGCAATAAAATCCAATTAAAGAACCTCACCTTAGGCCAGAGCTTTTGAGCCCACAATTGAGAAAATATGTCAGAAGAATGGTTGGGATTATTATGGCATAAGGTCAAATAACCTTGAGCAACCGAATACTCACCCTTAGTAGTGTTGTTCCATCCAAAACAATCTTTTTCATGGGACCAAGAGAGGGATCTCATATGAAGGATGCCTTGGATATCTTGTCTTTGCCTTTCTGGGATTTGAATAGGCCAGTCCTCAATAGGGATCCAATATCTACCAACCTTTGAATTACCAATATGGTACCAACAAGTAATTAGCCACCTTTATCCAATTAGCTCGGTGAAGCTCCTCCATCCAAGGCCTCCAATCGAGAAACTGAGTTATCAAAGGCTTGTGACCATCCCAAGAATCTGTCCAAAAATTTACATGTTGACCATTATGAATGATCCAAAATAATAATTTCTTTATCAAATCCTCACCAGTCTTAAGAACTGCTAAAATGGGAGAACCTTTGGTAGGAAGTTGATAGCGAACAAGGTCTTCAGGACTTTTGTTCTCAAGATATTTAGCACGGAGATTATTGGCCCAAAGAGCATTGGGGTTATGCAACATCCTCCAATATAATTTAGCAGCTAAAGCTTTGTTGTTATTAATTGAAGACCGAAATCCTAACCCCCCTTCACTCTTAAGAAGACATAAAGTATCCCATTTCACCAAGGCCCATTTTCTTTTCTCCTTAGTACCACTCCAAAGGAAACGATGACTGATTTGATCCAATTCTCGAAGAACATCCTTTGGGATATTCAAAACGGAAGAAACATAAATAGGAATAGCTTGAAGGACTGATTTTACCAAGGTGATTCTACCCCTGAAGAAAGCCACTTGTTGGTCCACTTTCCAATTTTCTTCTTGACTTTGTCCAACAACCAATTCCAATATTTATTTTTTTGCCTTTGAATATTTATGGGAATACCTAAATAAGTGATTGGAAGAGAGGTCTTCTTATATCTTAATTTATCCAAGACCATGGATTCCTTTCTAGCAAAGCAGTGAAAGAAAATAACTTTAGATTTGTCTTCATTTATCAACTGCCCAGTAGCCTTAGAAAAACAGCTAATGATTTGCTTAATATTAGAAGCTTCCTTAACCGTAGCTTTACCTAAAAGAGTAGAGTCATCCACAAATTGAAGATGAGAGATAGGTCTAGCTCCATGAGCAATGGTAACTCCCTCAAGGGTTTTGTTTTCCCTCTTTTTGGTTATAGTCCTACCCAAGCATTCAACAAGAATGATGAATAAATAAGGGGATAGCGGGTCACCTTGCCTAATACCTCTGGAAGCTAGGAAATACCGAGAAGGCCTAAAATTGATAAGAAATAAGTAGGAAACTCGAAGAGATACATCCCATAATCCAATCCATCCAATCCTTAGAGAAACCAAATTGCCTCAAAACTTTGATAAGGAAGTGCCAATCCACTCTGTCATAAGCTTTGGATAAGTCTAACCGAATGAACATAGAAGGAGAATTTTGCATATCCATGGAATGGATGGCTTCCTGAGAAAGAACTATCTCATCTACTATTTGACGTCCTTCCACATATCCCCCTTGCTCTGGGGAAATAATCTTATGCAAAAGAGGCGTCAACCTTTCTGCCATGATTTTAGTAATGATTTTGAGAAGAACATTACATAAAGGAATAGGTCTAAAAGCTGAGATATGATCAACCTCTTGAGCTTTTGGAACAAGAGTAATATAATTTTTATTGATAACCTTCAAAATTTCTTTGGCTTTCCTGGCTTCTTCCACCACCTCTAATAAATCAACATGAAGGATATCCCAGAACTCTTGGTAGAACTCAATAGGAAAACCATCAGGACCTAGGGTTTTCCCTTTTTGCATTTTAAAAACTACTTTTTGAAGCTCATTGATAGTAACAGGAGCAGTAAAAATAGATTTCTCCTTAGAAGTGATAAGAGAAGGGATTTCTTGAAGAACATTTTGTTGTGAAGTTGAGTCAAGAGGAGTAGCAGCAAAAATATTGGAAAAGTAATCAACAACAATAGAGTTCATGCCATCCCAAGTATAAACAACATCTCCAAAATCTGAATTTAAGGAAGAAATAAAGTTGTGAGATATTTGAGCTAGAAGAGATTTGTGGAAGAAATTTGTGTTTCGATCTCCTTCTTTGAGCCATTGAATTCTAGATTTTTGCTTCCATAAGATTTCTTCTCTTTTTTCCCATTCCTCTAACTAAGTTGTGAGTTTAATTTCATCTGCACTTCTCTTCTCTATGAGGCCATCTAAACGGATTTTCTTATTCAAATTTTCAAGATGAGCAATAACTTCATGTTTTTTTATGAACATCCCCAAACTCTTTCCAGTTCCAAGTCTTGATTTTGGATTTAATGTATTGCAGTCTTTTGGCAAAGCGGAACATCTTAGTCCCATGCCTAGGTTTACCTTCCTTCCACCATTGTTGCACACGAGGTCTGAAGGAAATGTCTCTAAGCCACATTAATTGAAAAGGAAAAGGAGAGAAACTCACATTGGTTTTCCACATTTCCACCATGACTGGCCAATGATCCGAACCAGTATTATTAAGAGTCTTCACTTTAGGAATGTGACCATGGATTAAGAAATTTTTAGAGAGCAAAAACCTATCCAATCTCTCCATTATACAAGCTAAGCCTTGCCTTCTGTTAGACCAAGTCATAAGGCCATTATCTCGGTTGGATATCCACAAGATGGAGGTTTGCAATATATTCGCTCATGAGGTCAGTGCTTTTATCCAAATTTCTATTTCCCCCCTTTTCTCATCCAGAGAGAGTATGGTATTGAAATCTCCTTCGATCAAGATCCAAGCTTTAGGAAAATGAGAGATAATATGGGTAATATCCTTCCACTGTCTTCTTTTTTCCTCCAAAGAAGTCGAGGCATAAACAGTAATGCAGAGCATAATCTGGTTGGAATGTCTACTTTGAATAGCTATAGCCAACAAACCCCAACTGCCAACCATATGGTGAATAACTACCTCTTTTGGGTCCCAAAGACAAGCAATGCCACCCGAAGTCCCTTGGGAACCGAGGGAAACCACTTTTCCAGCTGGCCAAATTTTATCGGCAATTAATTCAATATCCTCCATTGACATCTTTTTTCTTGAAGGAAAACAAGATGTGGATGATTTATCTGAATCATTCTTCTAATTTAATTTTGTTTTGAAAGACTCCCTTTGAGTCCTCTAATATTCCAAGTGATGATCTTCATTAATACCAGGGCTAAAAAATTTGGGAAGGGCATTAATCTTACCTTCCTCTACAAGCTTTTCACATTCGAGCATAAATGTGATATTTTTAGGTAGGGGTTTGTTAAAATCCATTAAAACACAAATTCGAGCATAAATAATATGTTCAAAATTTTGAGTACAATCAGCAGTCATCATAAAAGTTCCTAAAGAGTTTCCAATTGAAGCAAAAACAATAGGATTCCAAAATTCAATGGGGAGGCCAAAGAGTCTAACCCACATGGGAGCTATAGAAGGCATCTCTTCTTCGACTTTAAATTTAGTATGCCAGGGCTTCATGAAAAGCCCCGCCCTTCCAAAAACCAAGGACCCCCTTGAAAATTTTTCTCTCTATCTTCATTATTAGTAAATAAAACAAGAAAATAACCATTTGGATAAATAGAGATTTGTAACTCACCTTTAATTTTCCAGCTTTTTGCAGCCTAGACTTTAAAAGTAGATAGACTCAGACAAAAACCCACGAACCAACAAATTAGTCCTCTTTTTTCCAAATCTTCAATGCCAGTCTGAATGATACCCATATCAAGATTAACAATAGGAGTTTCATCAGCTGCTTTAAGATATCCTGACTCTATTTTCTTGGGATCAATCTTAGGCATTCTTAGAGGTTTATGGGAAGCCCTAAGATTGATATTAGCATTGGGCTGAGGCTGTCCACCACGAAGGGCATCCCTAAAATTCATTTTTGGGACTGAGTCTTCAAAATTCTTACCCTTGATAGGGGTTTTCACAGTAGAATTATTTTTTGGGTGCACCTTAGCACCAGATTCACTTGATATATGAGCCATTTTTTGATCAACTACTTGAAACTTGTTTCGTGATCTCTTTAATCCTTGCCCTAGACATCATGGAAAGGTATGGTTTTCACTTTTCTTTTGTGCAGCAAATTGGAAGTCGTTGTCACTCAATTTCACAGTATGATCTATTGAAAGATAAATTTCTAACCCATCTTGTATCCCCTACAACATTTCCTACTAAAATATTTAGCATAAACCACAAAAATATTGGCCGCTAGTGCCCGGAGGCCCTAAAAACCAACCTCTGGAGCTGCTTGCACTCAACCCAGATGAAACCCTCGCATAGTCACTTGCCAAATATATCGTTCACACATAGGGATGCGCTATGATTTGTGTTGCTCCAAATGATATTAAAATTTGTGGATACATTCTAGGGTTTTTCAATCATCTACCCTCAAAATTTCAGCTCAATTCGAGTTCAGATGAGTGAGATATGGCCGAAACGAGTTCGGTATTTTGGGCAGTCCTACGAAAAATGTCTAATCAATTTCCTCGAGCATCCTTCAAGAAGAGATCTAAGACTGAATTAATTAACTACACTCTTCCTACTAATGATAACCATCAACCTTTCCAAGCTCGAAGTTTATTTTGAACTTTACTAATAACTGGATTCCATAAATCTATCCTTGTTTTCTCCTCAAATAAAGGTATCCCTAGATAAGTTGTTGGTAAATTTGCTTCCTCCATTTGAAACAACCTATAAATTCTTGCTTTGATATTATCAGGAGTGTTAAGGAATTAAATTTTGGATTTAGACCTATTAATTTTTTGCCTTGAAGCTCTTTCGTACTCTTAAAAATTTATTCAAAGCTTTGGCCTCATTTATCCTTGCCCTTCCAAAAAGGGTTGTATCATCTACAAACTGTTGATGGGTGATTTTATCGATGTTATTACTAACCTTAAGTCCACTTATAAGCCCATATTTGTAATTCTTATTAAAGTTCCTACTCAAAACTTCTGCTATAATAATGAACAAATAAGGAGATAGAGGATCTCCTTGTCTAAGGCCTCTCTTAGCTTTAAAAGATTCTATCACTAACCCATTGACCAACACTGAATAAGAAACTAAAGAGACACAATCTTTAATCCATCTAACCCATTTCTTCCCAAAACCAAACTTATCTAAAACTGCAAAAATAAAATCCCATTTAACCCTATCATAGGCTTTACTCATATCAAGTTTTAAGATCATAGATTTCTCTTTTCTTGAAGTTGCTAAATGTATAACTTCATGAGCTACTATGATCCCATCCAAAATTTATCTCCCTTTCATAAATCCTCCTTGCTCTTCTGAAATGATTTTGTCTAATAATGGTCTTAATCTATTTGCCATCACTTTGAAAATAATCTTATAAGCCATATTACATAGGCTTATGGGTCTAAAAGAATCAAACAATTCAGCATCCTTTTTCTTTGGAACTAGGATAAGATAAATTGCATTTATTTTATAAGGAATGTATTGTTTTATCCTATACTGTTCCACTACCATCAATAAAGAATTGTTCACTATATTCCACTTATGTTGGTAAAAAGTTGTAGAGAGCCCATCTAGACCTAGGGATTTATCCTTATTAAAAGATAAAAGAGCTAAATGAACTTCTTATAGAGTAATAGGCTCCATCAGTTTCCTATTGTCTTCATTTGTTATAATTGAAGGAACATCTTGAAGAAGTTTATCATTAAGAACTTTGGTCTCCTCTAAACCTAGAATATTTTATAAAATGACTTTGCTTCTTTTCTAATTTCACTCTGATCTTCAATCCAAACCCCTTCTATTGATTTAATTATACTAAATCTAGAATATGACCCATGTACTATAGCCATCCTATGAAAAACCTTTGTATTTTTATCTCCTTTTAACCAATTTTGTCTTGATTTTAATCTCCAAAATTTATCTTCCTTACTCAAAATATTATGATATTCACTAAGCAACTCCCTTTCCTCTAAGCTTGTATTATTTTCATCACCTTTTTGGAATTTTGAAAGTTTATCTTTTAGTTCTTCTTTCTTCTCAAAAATGTTTCCAAAGGTGTTCTTGTTCCATTCTTTTAATCTAGATGTCATAGCTTTAATTTGGTTTGGAAGAGCATACAACCCACCATTACCTAAAGAATTCCATGTTTGAGCTATCATATCAACAAATTGAGGATGGTCTTCCTACATCTGCTCATATTTAAAATATGATCTTTTTTTGAATTCATTTACCACAATTTTAACTCTTATTGGCCAGTGATCTAAACCAATCCTTGTTAAGGTATTAATTTTAGCACAAGTTCCTTAATCTAGCCAATGATCTGAGAGAATGCATCTATCTTTGCTATTAGGTTCTGGCCTCTCCTGTTGTTGGTCCAAGAATAGTTGTCTTTTCAAACTCAACTTCCCATAGATTATTGTTTTGAATAAAAGCTAAGAAATATTTCATACTTTGGGTCAATTCCTAATTCTCCCAATTTTTTCATTCAGCTTGGTTATAGCATCAAAATCTCCATTGATCATGAATTGGGTTTCTTGGTCTTTACTTCTCATAAAGGCTTCACTTTCAATCCAAACTTCTAATCTACCTGACTAAGTTGTAGGTCCATAGACATTGATAAGGATGAAGTGAATATCTACAAAGTAGCAAGTGACTAAAGAGACTATTCGATACCTAGATTTATGAATGGTTACACAAGAGGTTCTAGAAGGATTCCAACAAGTTAGAATTCCCCCTGTTGCTCATTCAAAATTAATAGCATCCCATTCACATCTTACCCAAATTTCTTTCATAGTTTTTGAAACTTCTTTTGTCATTTTAGTTTCCTAGATACAGAGAATATCAGGTTTATTACTTAAACATAGGTACCTAATACACCTATGCTTCTAGGGGGCATTAGCACCCCTTATATTCCATGAGTTGGTAATCATGTCTCATTAGGGGCTTTTGGACCCTCTTGTGTATTACCAATATCATTTTATTATTTAATAAAAATAAGTTACCAACTTAGTTTGTGTTCCTTTCTCTATGTTAGCTCTTGCTTCCCTGGATCTTGCTTGATAATTTGAGGGTTTTCCTCTTTTTGCTTTACCTATATCAAGAGTAGGTCTTATTATTCTATTCCTCAATTTTCTTTCACAATTTTATTTTTCAATGAAGAACATGTGCTTATACTAAGAGGGGGGTGAACAGTATACAATAAAACTTTTTGCTTTTTAATCCAAATAATAGCATCAACAATATTAAAGCAGTAAACATCACACAAAGCATCACACACATGAGAGACATGATTTTACGTGGTTCACCCAATGCGGGCTACTCCACGGAGAAAATATTTCTTATAATTTTTTCTCAAATAAATTCTCTTGGGAATCCTTTCCCTACAATGTTTATGGACCTCTGTCCAAAGGAGACACCAATCCCCTAAATCAAGTTCGTGGATCTCTATCCATAGGAGAACTCCTTCTCCTAATCTCTACTCTGGTTGGTGATCCTCTAGAAGACTACTGCCTCCACTACACTGGCTTGTGGATCTCTCTCCACTAAAGACTCTTGTCCTCACTCAGAAGACCTATCCTCACTACCCTAGCTAATGGATCTCTATCCACTAGAGACTACTGTCCTATACTCTCTATCACCTCCAAAGCTCTATCTCAAATCTACACTAAACATAGTCCTTCGATCTAGTACAACTCTGCTCAATATCTATCTTTGATCTGGCACAAACCTGTCCTCAAATCTACACCAAACTCTATCCACAAGTCCTCTTTAGAACTTGTCCAATATTCTCAATAAGTCCTCTCAAGAACTTATCCAAATATGCTCAAAATTTGTATTGTAAGCTTCCACAAAATCTCACACAAAATCAGTCCACAAGTCTCCTCAAAGACTTACCTCAAATATACTCAACAAGTCCACATAGAACTTGTCCAATCTCATAGAAACATAAAGAGAATTGTTAGAGACTCAATATGCTTCAATTTCAACTCAATGCTCAATCACTTTCTCAAATCAGAATATAGAATAATTTGTTTTATGGAACTTGAACAATCACTTCACACACCCACTTGACTAGGCTCAACCAACTCTACTCAACCAAACACTCAATGAAACAACCCTTGCTCACAAACCCTAGTCCAAGCATATGATCACTCACTCAAAATATTTCCAACAATGCTCAACAACAAATCTCACATAACAATGATACTCATGTTCTTTTCAAACCTAGTTCAAGTTCTTTGCTCAAAAACTCACTTCAACAACAATGCTTATAAAACAATTTCACATAGCAATGATACTCAAACCCTAGTTCAAGTTCTTCACACAACCAATGGCTTCAACAACAATGCTTATAAAACAAGGTTTTAACAACTCTTTATTCCAGAAAACCTTGAAGCATTAACTCAACACACTCAATAGGAAACCCTAATCAAGTCCTTTTCACTCCAAACTTATTTTCTAGAAAACCAACCAATCAACTTAACTATGGAAGAATGTGCTCATACCTTTTTCTTGATGATGAAGGAATCTCATAAATCTGCCACAACCACAAACACTTCTTTGCCAAGCTCAAAGAAATTATAAGATGATAAACTTCCTCAAAATACAATGTAAATATCAAGACACACATACACCTTATCACTCCATATTTAAGAAAACATTCATCAACATTTACAAAAATAATACACCACTTACACCTTATAATCTCCCAATTAAAATAATATTCAATGCACTCTTCTTTTCAAAATAACTCAATGCAAGAAGTTCCCTCTATCCTTTTAAAACTTCAACAAATCAATGTGACACAAACACTTTATTAAAATAAAGCTAACACCTTATTCCTCCAACTTATCAAAAATAATTTTCAACTAACAATCCTTTTAAGCAACCCTTTTAACTCCAAACTTTAGGCAACACACAAAAATAATAATCAAAATTTATTACCTTGCCTTGGAAGGGATTCGAACTCACAATGCAGCCTCAACCAATGCCCTAGCCATGGCTCCAACCACCACGCGAGCTAGGCGCTCACTTGGGGAGTAAAGAGCACCACGTGCTCCAAAAGGCTCCCTCGCCTTGCCTAGCAAAAATGTGCGCCTTTCCTTTGGCACTTCCAACACAAACGCAACCACCAAAATGTTGCCACCGAATTTTGAACACAGGTCACCTAGTGCCCAAACACTCTAACCATTGTCCTCTTGCCACTAGGCCACGCTGCCTAGTTGGCACTTGGTAATTTGGCATTGTTCCCTTTAAACCTTATTCGTTGGCGCTAAAACATAAAATTCGCTTCTCTTTTCCACACGAGTTCTCAACACAATTGCACACATTAATTTGATCGAGCAAAAGGATAAATGTTAATGCCTCTAAGGCATTGGTTTATATATTGATTTCCTCCTCATGCATATACGTCGGCGCTCGAATTACCTTCTCAATTTTTAGACGTCGACGCTTTTTATTTTCCTTTAACCTTATTAATTTATAAATTATTTAAATTCATTTGAATTTAAATTTTATAAATTAATTCTTTAAAACCCTTTGGTTTTATTAAGGCCATCTCTCATTGTACAACTTTGTATAAATAATATTTATTTATAAAATTTAAATTCAATTTGAATTTAAATATTTTATAAAATAAATATTAAACCTTCCTTTAGCTTTGCAATAAGCTTCCTTGGGTTTTTATGAAAAACCTTTTAACTTATGCTTCCACATAATATTAAAAATATTATGAAGCCCTTTTGCCTTTAACCTTTGCATTGTTCCTCTTGACCTTTGACATCATCAGTGGCTTATTCCTGGATATCATGACAACTTTGACAACTTTTTCTTGACAAATTCCTTGACATTAATGATGACTTCATTCCTTGACATCAATGACAACTTTGACTTAATGACTCAAAATGTCCAACAATCTCCCCCTTTGTCATTGATGGCAACCCAAATTATTTTTACTAAAAACTTGGCTTTTCCTTTGTTCTGCTTCCCCTGGGACATTGCTCCCCCTGGCTCAATGCTTTCTCCTTTTTACTCAAATACCAAATATCTCCCCCTTACTCAAATCTCTCCCCCTTTGACATCAATGGCAAAGGGTCACCTTTGGGGCTCGGGGCTAAGAATGAGCCTCTTAGCTTAGCCCCTCCCCCACCTTCTCTTGAGGTGGTTAATTCTGGGGTGGGAGTCTCACTCCCAGTTTTCCTCGAAGATACTCAAAGGTTTCCTTTGAAAGTGGCTTGGTGAAAATATCTGCTATTTGTTCCTTTGTAGTAATATATTCCAACCTGACTTGTTTATCTGTCACCTGTTCTCTCAGAAAGTGGTACTTAATCGGAATGTGCTTTGTCCTGGAGTGCATCACTAGATTTTTTGAGATACTTATAGCACTTGTATTATCACATAGTATGGGAATAGGATGGTCATGCTTTATCTTGAAGTCTTCTAGAGTTCTCTTCATCCATAACACCTGTGTACAACTGGCTATTGTTGCAATGTATTCTGCTTCTGTTGTAGATAAGGATACTGAAACCTACTTCTTACTTAGCCAAGAGACTAAACAGTCTCCAAGAAAGAATGCTCCTCCACTTGTGCTTTTTCTGTCATCAATGTTGTCGGCCCAATCTGCATATGTATAAGTTGTTAGTGTGAAACTGTCACTTTTGGGATACCAAAGCCCAAAATCCATAGTCCCTTTTAGATACCTAAAAATTATTTTTACTACTGCCACATGTGTTTCCTTAGGTGTTGCCTGAAACCTTGCCACTAATCCCACTAACTATACTATGTCTGGTCTTGTAGTTGTAACATACAATAAGCTGCCAATCATAGATCTGTATAATCTCTGATCTACCTCTAGAGATTCATCATCCTTACTCAACTTGCATCCTGTGACCATGGGGGTACTTACCGGTTTACAATCTTCTAACCTGAATTTCTTTAACATTTCTTTTATATACTTGGCTTGTGAGAGAAATACCCCTCTTTATGATTGTGAAATCTGAAGTCCAAGAAAGAAGGACAATTCACCAAGCATAGACATCTCAAAT
Source organism: Wollemia nobilis (assembly GCA_028583015.1). NCBI lineage: Eukaryota > Viridiplantae > Streptophyta > Pinopsida > Araucariales > Araucariaceae > Wollemia > Wollemia nobilis. Next base: position 1,056,534 of record JAQPPZ010017258.1, read on the forward strand.
TCATTTTGCATGTTCTTAGAAAATTCTTTACACATCTTATCATTGTTTCCCCCAAAAATGATGTCATCAACATAAACAACCACTATTAGTAGATCACTCCCTTCATTTTTGATATATAAATTACTATCTGCTATTCCTTTTCTGAATCCCTATTCCTGAAGATACTTATCCAATCTTGAGTACCATGCTCTCGGAGCCTGCTTTAGACCATACAATACCTTTTTCAATCTGCATACATGATCTGGTTTATCTGCTAATATGAATCCCTCTGGTTGTTCAATATAAACTTCTTCTTCTAGAACACCATTTAGAAATGTTGACTTGACATCCATCTGATATACCTTGAAATTTTTGAAACTTGAGAAGGCTAAAAACATCCTTATAGCTTCAAGTCATGCAACTGGAGAAAATGTCTCATCAAATTCAATTCCTTCTACCTGTGCATAACCTTTGCATACTAACCTTGCTTTATTCCTGACCACCTGTCCATATTCATTTAACTTGTTTCTGAATACCCATTTTGTGTCGATCACATTTTTGTCCTTTGGTCATGGAACAAGTTCCCAAGTTTTGCTTTTCTCTATCTGATCTAATTCCTCATCCATTGCCTTAATCCAAAATTTATCCTCACTTGCCTGAGTGAAGTCTTTTGGCTCAATCTTAGATAGCAAAGAAAAATTTGCTTGTTGAGATGGTTTTATTATTCTTCTCCTTGTCTGTCTTTCATCTGGATTCCCGATGATTTGCTCTTTTGGATGATGCTTCTGTACATACCTGGATGGAGTTTTGGGAAGAAGTCTTTGTGTTTCTTCTTCTTCTTTATCTGATTCCTCACAAAATTCTTCTTGACAACATCCATCTTCTTGATACACAATTTGTTGAACTTGTTCTCTTGAATCTATCTTCTCATCAATTGTTACATTTATACTTTCCACCATAGTGCGTGTTCTTTTGTTGAAGCATCTGTAGGCTTTACTCCTTGTGGAATAACCAAGAAAAATTCCCTCATCACATCTTGGATCAAACTTGCCTAAGTTTTGATCTTCCCGTCTTATGTAACATTTGCTTCCAAAAATTCTGAAGTGTTTTACAGTGGCAGGTCTTCCTTTCCAAAGCTCATATGGAGTCTTGTGATGATTTACCCTCATTTGAGCCCTAGTGATTATGTATACTGTTGTGTTTATAGCTTCTCTCCAAAAACCATCTGATAGCTTAGATTCATTTAACATAGCTCTAGCCATGTTTTCAACTATCCTATTTTTCCTTTCAACTACCCCATTTTGTTGAGGAGTTCTTGTTGCTGAGTACTCTCTCTTGATCCCATGTTGTTCACAAAACTCTACAAATTCATTTGAAGTAAATTCTCCTCCTCTATCAGATCTCAGACACTTAATCCTTTTTCTAGTTTCATTTTCAACCAATTCCTTAAATGCTTTGAATTTTTCAAAGGCCTCTGACTTCTCTTTTAGGAAGGCTACCCAAACCATTCTGGAATAATCATCTATAAATAGTATAAAGTAGCTCTCACCCTGAATACTTTGTGTTCTGGTAGGACCACATAGATCAGTATGTATTAGACTCAATGGCTCAGATGACATATATCCTTTTGATTTAAATGTTGTCCTAGTTTGCTTTCCATGTTGACAGGGTGCACAGATTGTGTTTTGAGGTCTTCTTATTTTGGGTAAATCTCTGACCGCTTGTTTATTGCTTATGTTGACTATGTTGTCAAAATTTAAATGACCCAATATTCTATGCCATAACCAACTCTCATCTTCTTGTGATAGAAAGCACTTTTCCCCTTTGATCTCATTGAGCATGTATAAGTTGTTTGGGGTTCTTCTTGCATTGGCAATGATTTTTCTAGTTTCTGATTTTCTTATCTCACATCTATCTGGATGGAAAGTAACCATGTACCCTTGATCACAAAGTTGACTTATACTTAACAGATTGTGTTTTAACCCTTTAACATACAACACATTTTCTATTTTTGTTTTCCCATTATCTAAACTTAGAGTTCCTCTTCCACCAATCCTTGTTGATCCATTATCACCAAAACTTACTGATCCTCTATTGGTTTCTTTTAGTACAATGAATTTGTCTTTGTCTCCTGTCATGTGACTAGAGCAACCACTATCAAGATACCATTGTTCCTCTTTATCCTGAGCATGAAGGGCTGTTTGAACTAACATTGATCTAGCCTTAACATTTTTCCTTTCATCTTTCCTAGTTGTTGAAATTGTTTTTCTAGACTCAGGAGGTATCATTTTACACCATCTAGCCTTGTGCCCAAAATTATTGCATTTGTAACATATAATATCATCATCCATAAGAGGTGCAAAGGAATTGAAATTTCTATTGACATTGTTTCTTGCATGATGAATACAGTGTACAACTCTATGACCATATTTATTACAAGAAAAGCAATGACCATGGAAGAAATTATGTAACCTATTTGGATGTCTTGAAGTTTGTGGTGAAGTAATCTTCCTCTTGTGATTAACTCTTATCCAGGGTTCTCCTTTGCTTTCTTCCTTTATTATATCCTTTGCTTGCTTATCCTTGTTTGAGGTTTCTGCTTTTTGAAGACTTGATTCCTCTTTCTGTTTCTCATATTCTACATCTTGTAGTACCTTGGTCCTTTCAACTTCATTCCTTAGGTGGACAATTTTTGCTTCCAATATTTCACATTCTGTTTCCCTGGCTCTCAACAGATCTATCATGTCCTGCTCAATTTTCTTTCCTTCTTCCACCCTAATCTTGAGTTCTGTGAGATTTTGTATAAGTTCCATCCTTGCTTCTTCATCTTCTTGAACTTGTTCCTTCAAGCTTGAATTCTTCTCTCTAAGTCTTTCCAACTTTTTGAGAGCAGCAAAGAATTCCTCTTTTATGTCAAACATAGTCTCTTCTTCATTTTCTGAAGTCATGTGTGCTACTGATGGATCCTCCTCCAAGTTGTTAGTCTTTTCATGGAGAGACCCGCTCTGATACCAATTGAAGAACATGTGCTTATACTGAGAGGGGGGTGAACAGTATACAATAAAATTTTTTGCTTTTTAATCCAAATAATAGCATCAACAATATTAAAGTAGTAAACATCACACAAAGCATCACACACATGAGAGACATGATTTTACGTGGTTCACCCAATGCGGGCTACTCCACGGAGAAAATATTTCTTATAAATTTTTCTCAAATAAATTCTCTTGGGAATCCTTTCCCTACAATGTTTATGGACCTCTATCCAAAGGAGACACCAATCCCCTAAATCAAGTTCATGGATCTCTATCCATAGGAGAACTCCTTCTCCTCTACTCTAGTTGGTGATCCTCTAGAAGACTACTGCCTCCACTGCAATGGCTTGTGGATCTCTCTCCACTGAAGACTCTTGTCCTCACTCAGAAGACCTATCCTCACTACCCTAGCTAATGGATCTCTATCCACTAGAGACTACTATCCTCTGTACTCTATCACCTCCAAAGCTCTATCTCAAATCTGCACTAAACACAGTCCTTTGGTCTAGTACAACTCTGCTCAATATTTATCTCTGATCTAGCACAAACCTATCCTCAAATCTGCACCAAACTCTATCCACAAGTCCTCTTTAGAACTTGTCCAATCTGCTCAATAAGTCCTCTCAAGAACTTATCCAAATCTGCTCAAAATTTATATTGTAAGCTTCCACAAAATCTCACACAAAATCAGTCCACAAGTCTCCTCAAAGACTTACCTCAAATATGCTCAACAAGTCCACACAGAACTTGTCCAATCTCATAGAAACATAAAGAGAATTGTTAGAGACTCAATATGCTTCAAATTCAACTTAATGCTCAATCACTTTCTCAAATCAGAATATAGAATAATTTGTTTTATGGAACTTGAACAATCACTTCACACACCCACTTGACTAGGCTCAACCAACTCTACTCAACCAAACACTCAATGAAACAATCCTTGCTCACAAACCCTAGTCCAAGCATATAAACACTCACTCAAAATATTTCCAACAATGCTCAACAACAAATCTCACATAACAATGATACTCATGATCTTTTCAAACCCTAGTTCAAGTTCTTTACTCAACAACTCACTTCAACAACAATGCTTATAAAACAATCTTCACATAACAATGATACTCAAACCCTAGTTCAATTCTTCACACAACCAATGGCTTCAACAACAATGCTTATAAAACAAGGTTTTAACAACTCTTTATTCCAGAAAACCTTGAAGCATTAACTCAACACACTCAATAGGAAACCCTAATCAAGTCCTTTTCACTCCAAACTTATTTTCTAGAAAACCAACCAATCAACTTAACTATGGAAGAATGTGCTCATACCTTTTTCTTGATGATGAAGGAATCTCATAAATCTGCCACAATCACAAACACTTCTTTTCCAAGCTCAAAGAAATTATAAGATGATAAACTTCCTCAAAATACAATGTAAATATCAAGACACACATACACCTTATCACTCCATATTTAAGAAAATATTCATCAACATTTACAAAAATAATACACCACTTACACCTTATAATCTCCCAATTAAAATAATATTCAATGCACTCTTCTTTTCAAAATAACTCAATGCAAGAAGTTCCCTCTATCCTTTTAAAACTTCAACAAATCAATGTGACACAAACACTTTATTCAAAAATAAAGCTAACTCCTTATTCCTCCAACTTATCAAAAATAATATTCAACTAACAATCCTTTTAAGCAACCCTTTTAACTCCAAACTTTAGGCAACACACAAAAATAATAATCAAAATTTATTACCTTGCCTTGGAAGGGATTCGAACTCACAATGCAGCCTCAACCAATGCCCTAGCCGTGGCTCCAACCATCGCATGAGCTAGGCGCTCGCTTGGGGAGTAAAGAGCACCACGTGCTCCAAAAAGACTCCCCGCCTTGCCTAGCAAAAAATGTGCGCCTTTCCTTTGGCGCTTCCAACACAAACACAACCACCAAAAATGTTGCCACCACATTTCGAACGTAGGTCACCTAGCACCCAAACACTCTAACCATTGTCCTCTTGCCACTAGGCCACGCTGCCTAGTTGGCGCTTGGTAATTTGGTGTTGTTCCCTTTAAACCTTATTCGTTGGCGCTAAAACACAAAATTCGCTTATCTTTTCCACACGAGTTCTCAACACAATTGCACGCATTAATTTGATCGAGCAAAAGGATAAGTGTTAATGCCTCTAAGGCATAGATTTATATATTGATTTCCTCCTCATGCATATACGTCGATGCTCGAATTACCTTCTCACTTTTTAGACGTCGACGCTTTTTATTTTCCTTTAACCTTATTAATTTATAAATTATTTAAATTCATTTGAATTTAAATTTTATAAATTAATTCTTTAAAACCCTTTGGTTTTATTAAGGCCATCTCTCATTGAACAACTTTGTATAAATAATATTTATTTATAAAATTTAAATTCAATTTGAATTTAAATATTTTATGAAATAAATATTAAACCTTCCTTTAGCTTTGCAATAAGCTTCCTTGGGTTTTTATGAAAAACCTTTTAACTTATGCTTCCATATAATATTAAAAATATTATGAAGCCCTTTTGTCTTTAACCTCTGCATTGTTCCTCTTGACCTTTGACATCATCGATGGCTTATTCCTGGATATCAATGACAACTTTGACAACTTTATTTCTTGACAAATTCCTTGACATTAATGATGACTTCATTCCTTGACATCAATGACAACTTTGACTTAATGACTCAAAATGTCCAACATTCAACATATTTATCCTCTCCTGGCTCTATTATAGAAGCTTTTGACTTATCCTGCTCATTTTCTGGTATTTCCTTATTAATGGCAGAGGTATTAACTTCTAAAACTGCATTTTCTTTACTAATTATTTTCTCCTGAATGGTGCATGGTACTTCAAGAGAGTCTTCAAGATCTGATTAGACACATTTTTTAGGTTCATCGAGAATGTTCTTCCTTAAATTAGGATCATACTGAATAGATGGTTCCTTGCTAATATGTTGAAATTGTTGTACTGTGTCCTTTAAGTTTTGATCTACTTTTTCTTCATATGCTAAAGCCTCAAAAGAATTGAAATTTCTTCCAATATCCTTCCTTATTGGTCTCCACTATTCATTTTCTTTTATTTTTCTAGATTTATTTTTTTGAAGTTTAAACCCATATTTATCCATAACCATTTGTAATTCTCTTACGATTTTCTACAAATGATTATGTTGGGCTCTTCTTAGGGCATGATCTCTCAATATACCCCACCTCATGACATCTTCTACATCTAAAAGATATGTTTTCATAATCTATAGTTTGGATCCACATATTATCCCCATACTTAAGAATGATTGATTATGGTAAAGCTTTACTTATATTAATCATGACCAATATTCGAGCATAAATAGCCAAAATCTATCTTTTGTTGTATTTGAAATCTCAAGGAATTCTCCTAGAGTGTTGCCTATTGCCTTGAATGTGTCTATTTTCTAAAATTTAATGGGTAACCCAAACATCCTAATCTAGATTGGTACTAGGGTGTTGGACTCTAGAGCATACTTTAGAGTATATTCCCTAAAGTATATAGGTTCTAAATATTTAGCATTCATTTAAATATAGTTGGACCAACTTTACTATTTGAGAGGAAATCATTTTTGTTGTGAGAGCATATAGGGAATTGTTTAGAATATTTCTAAACATAGTAGGAGCAAGTAAGATCTCCATAATAGTAGAGATTTCAAACTGATTGGAGTGCTATAAAAGCAATGTAAGTTCTTATGATTATTAATCTAATGAGTTTATTTTCTCATAAGGATAGATTTACATTTTCAGGTGAAAAGCCTTCATACCAGCAGGTAAGGAAGAGTCATGCTCTTCCCATAAACCAAGAACCGCCTTTTAGGATTCTTTCTCTTTCTTCCCTAGAACAAAAATGGCTAGGAAGAAACCTTTGGGAAGAAATGATAGAATCACTCCTAGAGACTTCCAACTCCTATCAATCCATTTTCTCAAGGCTAAAGCCCCTGGCCAATACCCATTAAATTTACCAAAAGCTGCCCTATCTTGGAACAATGAGGATCTCTCTGAGATGCGCTTACTAAAATCTACCACTAGAGATGATTCTAAGGATTTAACTATAAAGCGATTCATGGAAAGGAAACTGAAACTCAAAATCTAATGACATTTATCTAAAAGTCTATAGCAACTATAATATTTGATAAAAACTTTATAAAATTTTCATGCACAATTTCTAATATAAATAAAGGAAAAAATAACTTAGCTGAAAAATTATTTGTCCAGATAGAATTTATTGCCTTGCTGAAGTCCTAGCCCTTCATTGCTCTTCCCATTGTTCGAACCCTAGTTGGAAAATATTTGCAATTTCTCTTTTCACAACTTGAAAATTTGTCATTGCCCTTGTTCCAAATGGTTGACTTCACAAGGTCATATCTCCCTCAATATTGCTCAAATGTTTGCATATGACCACTCATTTTAAAGCTATTCAAATTCTGCATAAGTTGGTCTAAGAATTAGCTAAATTAGATAACTCTCTGCAAAGATGTGGCTCCTAAAATATGAGATGTTTTTGAGGAAAAACCCTAATCCTTCACACTTTGCAATTTTATTTTTTGTGACTTAGTTTTTGATTACCAAGGATTACACTTTATCCTTTATATATATGCCTTTGAAAAGCAAGCACATAAAGTTATTGTATCTTGTACCGTTACCCATCTTAACCCGTCTATCGACAAAAGTTTGAGCCAAGAATCCCTTGTCAATGAAATCATCAGTGATGATGATGACCCAGAGTTTGGATCCCCTAAATTGTCCAAAGCAGGCATAAAGCCAATCATTATCACTCTACATGAAGGCACTCCACTATCTGATAAATTCAAGATTTGACATCGCTCACCAAGAAGCAAAAATGCTGGAAACAAGTGTAAGGACAACCCTGATATAATTTGAGAGCCCCTTTAGCCAAAGCTGACGAAGACCTAAGGTTCTCCCCTAAAGGTGACATTTCAAGATAACCCTCCAGCGTGAAACTTTCTAAACCAATGGGGGAGCCCACAATTAGCATGTTCCAGAAGACCATCCTAGATCCTTTCGCCAACACTATGGTAATGCTTTATGCTACAGCTAATGCATCCAAGACTGCATGGACCCTATTAAACCAAGCTACTAAGGTTATGGATGACCTTTACCACCAGCTCAAAGAGTTTCAGAATACTGGTGATGAGACTTCTGCAAACAACATTGAATCTGCCTAGGGTCGATACCCTCTTTCTCTGCTCTGTTGTTCCATGTTTGTTTCTTCATCTTGGAATCCTTGATGGTTCCCTTTTGGTCTATTGGTTTACCTTCTAATCCCCTAAATATTTTTGTTGTTATAGGTTTGTTGACATGTTATTTTTTTGCTTCATATGTAAATAAGGTTTTGGAGCCCTTTCAAAACCCACTCCTCCAATATAACAAAAAAATATATTATAGAATCCCATGCAAATGTAATTATATGAAACACAATATATATATATATTGTAAATACATTCACACACACCTTGTCATGGTTTGAACTTTGGTCTCCCTTATGAGAGCCCAAGGCCATACTGCTTTGGTGTCCCATAAGGACCATGCAATGAAATTACAAAAACTTAACAATTAAACATATATTTTTGACAAGATTTAAACTTAGTCCTTATGGAACATTGTAGTGATATGGCCTTGGTTTCTCATCTGAGATATCCAAGTTCAAACCATGATAGGATGTGTCTGAGTGCATATACAAAAAATAAAATAAAATAAATATATATTTTATTCTTAAAATTCAAATAATTTAACTAGTTGAACTAATGTCATTTGATATTAATATTTCTTTATTTCTATTGTCTCTAAAGTGCAATAGGTGTATATCACCTCTTCTCATTTTTCTTTAAATCTCTTTTATCTCCCTATCTTAGATTTAAATTGATTTGATTTTTTTTTTTAATAAAAGGAGTTATATATTGATACTAGAGGCTACAAAGAACAAACAACTTATCCAACAAGTAACTTGGAGGTCACAAGTTACTGTCCAAAAGGAGGGACAAGCAACAAAGAAAAATAAAAAATTCTAAAAATCACATGATATAAAGGGTGTTGGAAACCCAAATATAAAGGGCATCGAAAACCCAAATACAAAATACATAAAAAATAGAAAGGGTGTGATAATAACTAAGAAAACCTAAAATAACAAAAGCTTTGAAGTTATCCAGTGTTCTAGGGTTTTACAAAGGCATTGGAATCTCCAAAGGTGTTGGAATCTCCAAAGGCACTGCAATCTTCAAAGGCTCCAGAATCTCCAAGTGCTCCAAAATCTCCAAAGGCACGGAAAACACCAATGTTAGCTTTTGATGGGTATGTAATGAAGGAAATACACCCACAAGTAATAAAATAAGCAAGCAATGTTATAGCTATGATAATGGCTAACTAATAAGCATGAAAATAATATAAAAAACTTTTGAAACAACTCATGCAACAACCATTAATGAAAGCTCACAAAAATGGAAAAATTGATACAATATCTCTCTATTTCTCTACTAGTGCATGCCATGAATAATGCATGCTTCATTGTTTATTACAATGCTAAGTCACACATATATATACTAGTATGTGACTCTTCACTTTCCTACCCTAAGGACACATGTGCATTATGCATGATAGACACTTGTGCACATGCACAACTAAGGACACTTGTCCTTTTACTTCTTCCCCAAGTAACTACTTAACTTTACTCTCAAGTAACTCCTACTCTAGTAATGTACCAAAGGTGGTACATTGACATGTACCTAAATAATGTAATATACTCTAACACCCCCTATATTACTTCTACTCTAGTCTTCAATATGGATCTTTGTATTTGTCTTCATTCTTCAAGTGATCTTGAAATTGATCTTCTACTTGAGCTTCACCTTTTTGCTCGACCCTGTATTTTGACTTTGGCACTATTACTGTTTTTCTTCCAATTTTATTGTCGAAGTAGTTCATACCTTTTATGTGCCCATCTTTGTTCCTTGAGAAGTATACTTGAGAAAATTCACTAATGAAGTTTCTTGTCATTGTATATATCCAATCAAAGAAATGATTTTCTTTGTACCAATAATGTCTTTGTGAATAATTGATTCCTCCATAAATCTTACATCTATGGAGACTCCACCATCTCTCTATCTTGTTCTCATATCTATTACAATAATCATACCTATTTTTTGTATCCAAATCCCTTTGACCATTATGTCCTTCATAGCAACTATTTATGTCATATTACTGATTTGATAACACTATGTTCTGTTATAAAGTCAGCCCCTTGCTTATTATTGTTGATATGACCCTATATATTCAAGACCTTCATTCTTTGATCCGATCTTTGATCCTATTGGTTTTTCAATCCTTGTTCATGTTTTTTTGATCCTATATCTTCATATCTTATCAACTTTGAACAAAAACCATTAGTATGACTAATACAATTATTAGAATGATCTTTTTTCAGTATCGTATGATCATGTGCATGACTATATCTATCATCATATGTATCTATGTTTGTCAATTCTAATAGCATAAGATTTTCCTGAATAATCATGATCTATATCTAAATCACTTGTATCACATATAACATCAATTTGTGTAACATGTTCTTCTACCTTAGTCAAGAATTCTAAATCACTAGTGTTAATGCTTGCATTGCAATATTCTCTTTCATTTTGACAAGAATCATGATTTGCATCTTTATCCATTTGAAGATCACTAGTATCATAGCATGCATCAATCATCAATGGTTTTGATTATATGGTATTGCAGCATGAATCTACCATCATGGGTCTTAAGTCATTTATATTATTAGACGCATCTTTCATTTCTATCTTGTTCTTTACCTCTTCAATATTTTCATGTTCTCTCATCTTAGAAACATTAAGAGTGATAATTCCTTTGTATATTATTCTCCATAGATTGGTAGGTATAGTAACAAAATATTCATAGTAATCATTAGCATTACTAAGAACACTTTGCATGCATTTTTGAAGTGTAGAATAATCCCCTTTTTTTGTTTCACTAGTAATATCTACAAGCCTATTGTTCAAAGCATTTGCTTCATCAATATACATGTTCTTCAAATATTTTATCATGTCCTCTTGTCTTCTATTCTTATCTTTGAGAACATCATTAGAAAGTAATGCCATATACATTACTTTTCCTATATCATTAGGTAATGTGAACACATCTTTTGAGTTTGTTTATGCTTCACCAATTTCTGAGAGAAACTTTCATTTTTTGCCTCTCTCATGATTGATTGTAAAACCTTCTTTTTGTTTGTAGATGCATTCTCTTGACTTTCAATTTTTTCCATCATCCTTTGTGTGCACCCTTTTAGTAATTACAATCAATTTTTAGTTTCTTCTAGTGAGTCGTCTTGAATATAAACTTTTTCTTCTTGAAATCCTAAGTCTTCTCCAATGTAAATTAGTTCTTCTTGTAGACATAGGTTTTCTTCTTCAACTAATTTTGACAACTCATGAAGTTCTAGTTTCTAAGTTTCTATTTTTGGATTACTTGTTTTCTTTTACTTTTTCTTTGTCATGTTTCTTTGATGTAGGCTACCTTATGGCTCCCTATATAAGATATTTAGAGTTTTGTAAACTATATTTGCAAAAATCAATATCCTAATTTGATGTAGTAGACCTTATCTCTCCAATATTATTAATTTGCAAATATTAAATCTGATTTACAAAACTTAATTGAAAACTTGTAATTAATTTTCCAATATTCTAAGTAATAACAATATGTTAAGTTATTGATAAAGTGCTTACTTTAAATTTGAATTGAATCCCTAAAATTCAACTCCTACGTTTCACCTTTTTCTTCTTATTGATGCACTTTCAATATCTTATACTTGGATTTCTTTTGTACCTCTAATGTGACAAGTATAAGCAATAAATTCCAACTCTTTCAAGCAAACAATTAATTTGCTTCTCTATCCTTAAATGTTTCAATTTATTAAATTCCAATAAATTAAAGTTTGATATAACGCTTCTTATGTCTCCCTAATTTGGAATTTAGAAGGTAATATTATTTGCAAACTAGTATTTCAATTTCCAATGTAGACAACCTTATATCTCCTAATTTTAATAATTTACAAATATATGAATTTCACTAATGCAATCATCTCAACCTTATATAATGGAATAGTTAAATTTTTTAAAGGTATAAATATTGAAATATATATTTTCCTTTATAAAGTGGCTTCCTTCAATAGTCTTCCTTGTGTCTTATGCAAGGATAAAGGTAAAGTTAATTTGATTTTATTACCTTCCAAGGAGTGTAATGTAGTTGATGCTCGAATCGATGGTCAAACTCAGATGACTGTGAGTGGTGATTTGACGTATGTCCTTCTTGTATCAATGACTATTTCCTCCTATTAACATTAGATGTTGATGTAAACGATTTCCTGAACACTAGCACTTAGATGAAAACTCTAGATTTTTTCCTTCCTATAGTCCAATTCGTGTATCCTTGAAAGTTGTTTGACCACATCTCTTTGGTGCACGACAGTGGCCATGTGGTATATAACTCCACAATTTGAATTGTAACACATTATTCCCCCTTTTTTTAATGGCTTCCTTTATTGTCTCACAGGTATACTTCCACTCATAAATTTCTATAGATTCTTTCAGGTCCACACTTTGATGGAAACCGCAATGCCATAGTTTGGTTACATCCTACTATTTTACTCCAATCAGAGGGTCCTTATGCCATAGCTCATGCAATGGCTATCAACGATCGTGATGCATGTCATTCTAGGCTTGACGTTGTTCCTATTTTGGATCTCTCTCACTTTGGAGAAGAAAATAAATTATACAATGAAAGTCTACAATCATGAGAGTGCTTCTAACGTGGTGAAATGACCTTCAATATCTGCTCCTTTTGACTTAGGTGATAGTGATTAGGATTTTTGAAATCAATGTGGCTCTTTAAATGAGCACCTCCCTTTATCACATTGTATCCTTCACTGTTTAATATTTGTTACCTTCCTCATATAGGATTTCCGAAGACTATGAGATATAATGCTCTCTTGTTGCCTATTTGTAGTATGCTCGAATTGACCTTGAGTATCCTTCATGTGGATGAATATGGAAGTAATTAAACTTAGGAAACATTTTTGTGAATCTTCAAACAATGGTACTCCCTGTAACTACTATATTCAATGTGGCATCCTCTCTTAGGTGGTAATATTGTAACAATTAATTCTTGTTGAAGATTATCTCCCTGACCGTTTATTGTTTGATAACAGCTCTTACAACATTTTGTTTGGTAAAGAATAGCTCTTATATTTTTCTTTCGATGTACAAAAATGTATCTGTCCTTTCTCCTTTATGCACGTATCTAAATGACTCTAACAGCTCTGCATGATAATGATCACTTAGCATCAATAATTTTGTTTTACCTTAACACGTCACGTGTTGATTGGAGGATTGCTTACTCCTTCAAATAAACTCAGATTCGTGTTGAATATGTAATGACTATTCATGTGTAATGGTTATGATTTACAAGCAATATGTTGTCTTTCCTCCAAGATATTCATTGTCCCTGCTTGTAATGGCTAGGGTTTGTAACATTCATTGTCCACCCTTGTAATGGCTATGCGCGCAACCTTGGTGTTGGCGATCTTCTAAGCTTTGTCCTCTCAAATGGTGCTCTATCTGAGTGCAATGCAATCAACAAAGGTTGACTTTATTTTTTTACACCGCTCATTCTCTTCACTGTGCTCTTGGATAAATACATATGATCATCAGAAAGTAACTTCTTTGGTTTTGACTCTTTATACTACGACTCAACCTTCAAAAGCATTCAATGTTCATTGTGCTATTACATAGTAAAATTAGATTGCGAGCTTTGTTACTCTTTGTTCTTGTGAGTTCCTTTATCTCTATGATATTCTAAATTGCACACCATGAATGTAACAACGTTTTATTAGAATATCATTGTCTCCTGACTACACAGGTGTGATGTTTTTCTTCGATAAAGATGTTACCACAATCTTCTCTTTCATTAGATCTTGATAATGGTGACTGCTTGGTGTCTTTCAAAATATAATGATATGCACTCTTGTATATGCAAGCTCTTCTTTTGATATTTCTCTTTCTCTTGAAATATCTCTAACTCCTAGTATTTATGTATAGGTTTTAAACCTTGTAGAGAACTATCTTTTGCACTCCCTTGAAGACTTTTAATTTAAAACCTTTTCATGCAACTTCTAAACTTCAAAATTTTGATTCTTAATAACCTTAATAATAAACTGAATATAAGAGTTCATATAGTGAACCTTTTGCACCTAAGTTGCATACATTTTCATCATTGATTTGATGGTGAAGGTCTTGGTGATTTGGATCACCCAAACGCAGCCCCTTGCTCGATGAATTTGCAGCTCTTTCTTATTGTCCAAAACAACTCTTTAACCCACTTATTTGTAGCTTTGAAACTCCTATAACTTACTTCTTGGAACTAGGATTTGGTGGCTTTAACTTTCCTCCAATATTTGGAAAATTTCTTGCCAAATCCTTCTCCCTTGGGCTTGTTGTCGTATGGCGATAATTGTCCCAATTCTTTGGTATCCAGAGCTTTTCCTAAAATTCAACTTCTCTTCAATTTTTCTTGTGGCTCTTCCTTCTTCCTTTTGATCTACCATGTGCTCTGATACCATTGTTAGCTTTTGATGGGTATGTAATGAAATAAATGCACCCACAAGTAATGAAATATACAAGCAATGTTATAGATATAATAATGGCTAACTAATAAGCATGAAAATAACATGAGAGACGTTTGAAACAACTCATACAACAACCATTAATGACAACTCACAAAAATGGAAAACTTGATACAATATCTCTCTACTGCTCTACTAGTGCATGTCATGGATAATGCATGCTTCATTGTTTATTACAATGCTAAGTCACACATATATATACTAGTATGTGATTCTTCGCTTTTTTACCCTAATAACACATGTGCATTTTGCATGATAGACACTTGTGCACATGCACAACTAAGGACACTTTTCCTTTTACTTCTTCCCCAAGTAACTACTTAACTTTACTCTTAAGTAACTCCTACTCTAATAATGTACCAAATATGGTACATTGATATGTACCTGAATAATATAACATACTCTAACAACCAAATATTTTGGAATCGCCCTATGCTTCCTATCATCTATGCCACTCATATTGTATGCTTTTCTTTTTCCTTAATACTTTGAGATGCAAATAAGTTATGTTTATGGCATCATTTGCAAGGCAATCAACCACCATTTTGTGCATCCTTCCAATATGGGAGTATTTCATATATTCAAACTATTGTTCTAGTTCTCTTAGTCTTCTTTCAACTATTTGATGTTTGAATTATGATAATTCCTTCCCCTTAGATAGGGCAAATATCACAAATCTCAAATCACCATACATATGGAGTTGTTTAATGCCTTGTTCTTTAGTCAAATTTTGTTCCATTTCATAGCCTATCATTTTTACAATATTATTGGTTGTTTTTCCAAAATTGACTTTGAACTGAAGCATTTCACAGTGTGGTACTATTAGTATCACTCCACCAATCGTTGCATGGTGTGGATTTGATTTAGAGGCTCCATCAAAGAAAAGTGTAAGGAGCTTTATCTTTGGAATTCTGAATATTGTAACTTGGGGCCTAAAATTCAGAAGATTTTGGAGTTCCATTTGGTATAATAGTTGTATCTCCATTTTTCTTAATCTCCTAATGTCTTGTTGTTTATGATATACAACTTTTGTGTTCAAGACTATCTCCCTTAACACTTGAAAATTGGTTTTTTTGTCATAAAAATATTATCATATTTCTTTCCTTCTAGACATGTCAAATGATGAATATTAGCATTGAATACCAAATTTTACTTATAAGGTGCTTATTCTTCAGTACCCATTTGTGCATTTGGCCCCAACTAGCTAGATAATTTTTGGAGTTGAAGCTTCCTAAGATTGTTGATCCTAGTTGTTGGGTTATTTTAATCCATATTTTAACTACTTTTGTATACTAAAAGAATCGATGTATCACTATTGCATTGTTCTTGAGACACCTGTGGCAATATATGAGAAGCTCATTGGTGGTCTTCTTTTCATGGACTCAGTATTTTTCAATTTTCAAGCAAAGAACCTGTTGAGTGATAATTTTACCCAATTGTAAAATCACCATCACAGTTAGGGTATTGTCAGAAAAACCCTCTCTTGCAAAGAAATTTAGAATTTCTCCAAGGTTCTAGCTTGCTTGATATGTGCTTGAATGCTTGTGAAAATATGAAAATGTGTTGAAATACCTTAGAGGTGCAAGTAACTGTTAAAAGTGTAGTTTAGTATTGATTTGATTTGCAATAATTTTGTTGCTCATGTGATTGTTAAAAATGTGTATTTATTGATCCACTATCTACTTTGAAATAATGATTCCATAACGGTGATTTAATTCATTTTATTTCAAATTGTTAAGTAGATTTTATCTTCTTTTGTTAAGCAAATTTTAACAAATTTTA
Source organism: Wollemia nobilis (assembly GCA_028583015.1). Classification (NCBI taxonomy): domain Eukaryota; kingdom Viridiplantae; phylum Streptophyta; class Pinopsida; order Araucariales; family Araucariaceae; genus Wollemia; species Wollemia nobilis. Next base: position 1,073,105 of record JAQPPZ010017258.1, read on the forward strand.
TCTTCCTTTGTTAAGCTTTGCTTGAGCATAAAAGAACAAGACTAAAATCTAACTTTGAAATGTCGATCCTGGAACGGTGATTTAATTCATTTTATCTTAAATTGTTAACAAATTTTATCTTGAATTGTTAACGAATTTTATCTTATTTTGTTAAGCTTTGTTTGAGCATGAAATAAAATGACTAAATCTAACTTTGAAATGTCAATCCTAAAATGGTGATTTAATTCATTTTATCTTCTTTTGTTAACAAATTTTATCTTGCTTTGTTAAACAAATTTTATCTTGCTTTGTTAGACAATATTTTATATTACTTTGTTAGACAATATTTTATCTTGCTTTTGTGTAGACACCAAAGTCTAGCCACTTGTCGTCCATACAGGTCTTCCCGTCATCTTACCAATTTATTTATATATATTTAGGTATATTTATTAAATATGTGTTTAATATTAATATTTTAATATTATATTTTATATATATTTAATAAATATAAATATTATATATGTGAATAAATCCCAACCATCCAATTTGATTTAATCCCAACCATCCATTTACATCAATCCATGCCACACACCCAAAATTAATATCCACCCTTCAATGTGTTTTAATCTGAGCCACATAATTTGTGTCGCTTAAATCCTAACATGCCCTAATTTGGATTATTAATAGAAGTCATTTTGATGGCTCAACCCCTAAGTTTTCTAAGCAGTTTCCCTAAGTTTACTAAGTGTTCGAAGTTATCTTTGAATCCTAAGCATCCTTAGTTACCCAAGCCTTCACACCATCCATCCTCACTCGCCATAGCCCCCGCATTCGTCGCCATCCCTCTCGCTCCATCATATCTACTTTTGCAGATCTTCACCTCAGTTTCCAAATACCTTTGGGCGCTCTCAATCACTGTCGAGTTCTTCGGGTGCTTCCCCTCTATTATCGAGTGCCTCTAGGTACCTTTTTCCATTCCTAAGCATCCACGAGCATTTTCTGTTATCGTCGAGCACTCACAGGTATCTTAGACTAGAGCCCTACAACACTACTAGCCCTCAGGCAACGCTAGGGCATCACCACACCAACTTCCTGCAATAGTTACATCCGATTAGAAAATGACAAATCCAATAAGGTAAATATTTTTATTGTTATTTCATTCTATGCATTTTCAATTTATGTTCATGTTATTTACATTAGATAGCTAGGGTTTTTGTATTGATTATTGAGGGCCTCACATTATGGAGCCCTCAAAGCTACTACTAACCTATTTGCTATTTTATTGTATGCAAATCTGGAAATATTACATAAGTGTTATGTAGCTGCTTAAGCTGGAGTGGCCCAGTATTGGATAGCACGAAGCCCACTCACATTTGTTGGGATCATAAGCAAGATTGAAGACACCACCATATTTGTTTTCTAGGGTTTTGAAGAACCCTAGCTATTGTAAACATTTGTATCAAAAAATCAATTCTTTCATTGTAACATTGGAGATTTGAGGCTCCCCCCATTAATAATAAAAATCATCTCTTTTGGTGCAATATTGTCTATTGATTTCAATTTGTCTTTATATCTATTTTGGTGTTTCGCTTTTGCATCTACAAATTGCACTTCATACATCTCATCCACATTTCATATTAGGGATTATTTATTCAGTTCAAGATCTTAATTGGTCTAATAAATTCATGTTGCCTTAATCAGGGGCACCTTCACAACATCATCCACACAATTCCACCAAGACAAATCATCATTTGTATTCATAATTCCTAGGTGTTTTCGGTCACTCAACCACTCCTAGTGTTTTAAGCAACCTCCAAATACATGTCAAAGTTATTTTTAGGACCATTGCACATCTTCACTAAGAAAATTTTGAGTTTTGGGAATTGACTCCAAAACATTCTTAAACCAAACACAATTTCACATCCTAAAAAACATCTTGTGTCAAAGAGGAATAATACCATATTTGGTTTGAGGTTTTGGGAGCCCTAATATTTTAAAATGATAGAACTTGTGGAGTGCAAAAATTCTTTTTTTTTGTTTTAAAATATTAATAAATACCTTAATTAAATGTGTCCAAATAATTTAACATGTTAGCCTTAATAGAAAAAATTATTTGGATGCTCTAATTACTTCAAAACCCCCATTGTTGATTTTAATGCAAAACGATATAACCTTTTAGGGCTTTGAGTGCTTGATGGAACTTAAAGAAAATAAAATGGAAAATAAATAAAAAAAAAGCTAAGGTTAGAGAAAAAAATGACAAAAATATGAAATAAGATGGACACAAAGTGCGGAAAAGCAATCAAAGTGAGCTACTGTAAATTAATCCCTCTTATTCTGCATATTATAGATCATGAACATTAAAACAAAATCAGGTTAGACCTGCATCCACACAATCTAAGTCTGGTTAAGTGCAAGAGTCTGAGGAATAAAAACACGTATCAAAAATATTAAATGATGCTACCATATCCATGCATAAAACACCATTGAATAAACTCAATACATGTGTGAGAAAGATATGCAATAAAAATTATATTAAAAACCTCCTTTGGCTGCATACAAGGTGGGAAAATTAGTTTGCAATAGCTTGAAAGCCTTCCAATTCCTTTACACGCCCTCCTATTCCAAAAAAATTCAGTCCTTCTTTGGCTTCGATGGCCATTTAAAATTTCAATAAACAGACCCTTTGTTTCCTCTCTCTTGTTTGGCTTCATGATGCTTCCCTCCAAAAGAATTTGTTCTCCTTCTTTCCTTTCATTTGTAATTTCCATGGCTTAATTAATTTCACTTGTCTTCATCCCGTCTAAATCTCTTTGTAACTTCGTAATCGTTGTTTACCACTTATCCTTTGATAACACCTTTTTTTGTGATGGTCGTGGATACGTTAGGTAATCAATTAACATCGACTCTAGCATTAAGAAGCATTCGTCTTCACTGTTACTTCTCCTTGAAACTAAAGCACCCTTTTTTCTACTGCCATGCTGCCCTATGGTGTAAAAAAACACGTTGATTGCTTAACAAAGATACCTAAAAGTGGTATTGAAACTACCAGTTGAGGACAAATATCAATGTGTCGCATACGTGATACTCGAGGAATTCTTGGTCCTAGGTTTTTGAATCATAGTGCCTCTATGATCTAACACATCTGAATAAAACCATCATCCCTCTTTGGCATACACCTATCCATAGTCGGTCGTCATTACCAGGAAGCTACGACCCCTTCGCCTATGAACATTCTCCATCAATATAATTATTTTAGTGTCATTTACATTGGATAATCCTTTCAAACGTGGGAAAGGTTCATCTCTGGCTTGCAATTCGTAAGCTCTTCCACACTCTATCTCATCCACCCCATCAAAATTTTGAAGGAGGGTACAAGGCGTAGTTTAGAACATGTCCTTCATAAGCGCTTACAGTAGAGGACCCAGTTATCAATAGCTTTTGAATTTGTGAGTCTGATCTATTTTATTGATATTGGAGAATAGATAGCTTATGCCATTAAAATGATATCATAGCCTTTTGAAATGGTACGATCTCTATCCTGCTCACAAGCACGGCTTCAAGAATGCCTCCTAATGATCTTTACCCGTTACCTTAGACTAAACTCATTAGTATTTCCTAATCACTAGCACCTCCATCCTGAGAATCACAATTGTTTAAAGGCAAGTCCTCTTCAAGTACACTTACGTCGTCTCCCACTGAATCAAGCAACTCTATTTTTGGCCAAGACAATAAAGTCTCTAATTCTCCTCAATCATCTACATAGAAATGCAAATTTGGTGCTAACTTATTATTTTTGAAGTCACTGCACCCTCGGCATGTCGAGGTTATCTCTAATGAGCCTGCTCAAGGTTTCCATTTACATTTAGTATAATAAGGAATTTTGAAACCTCAACATTGGAGTCTTGAAAACAAATGGTCGAAGCACCCTTCAGGCGTGCAAAAATTCTTGGAAGTCCATACCCATATCCAGGCTCCAATACTAACCACATGCATATTATGCAATGTTTTCATCCATAGTGCAAGTACGTAGCATCAACACTATCCATAGCGTCTTCTTCATCTAGGTCCACATCATCACGCAGTCCAAGTCTACGTTCATCTGCAAATTCAGTCTTCGATGGTCCGCGTATCATTTGCGTCATCACCAGCCTCGTCTATCGTGGGCGACGCCAACATCAACCTGAGCATACAACAACAAAGAGTCTTATAACTTATAAGAAAATATTTAAATGAAATAAACTTTTATATTATATGAGGTATAATATAAACTTCGATATTGCTTTTCTTTTTATTTATTATTTTATTTTATATTTTACCTTTTTTTCTTTTTTCTTTTTTCTTTTTATTTAAATTTGATTTAATTAATTTCAAATGTTTGAATTGATTTAATTCAAAACATTTGAAATTAACCAAAACATTATAAACCTAACCAACATTAAAATAAGCCTATTAAACCTAACCAAAACACTAGACATTTTAAAAGAAATTAAAAGGAGACACTAACCAACATCCAAACCTTGGAACCTACATTGCAACCTCATTGGTAGGGACCTATCAATCAATCACTCAATGTAAACCAAAATTTCCCATAACATCAAAATTTAAGGTGGGTCCCCAAATTTGGGGTAAGTTGTGCAATAGCCACAACAAATGGTGACTCTGCTGGGAAATGCTCCTGAGCATTTCGGATGAAGAACCCGATCTGAAACCAAGAAAACCAAAGATCAGAGAAATAAACATCATCTAGCAATATCCAGAGAAAGTGGGGTAAATAGCTTCAAATGAAAACAGATGAACCATTTGCCTCTGCTCAGTGTGTGAATTGTGATTCATTTTGCATTCTTGAAACAATCCAGATTCCATCATTTATTTTACATTTAGGCTATAAAATATCACTCATTAAAATGTGCCTCTACATTGCTCCACTACCAACCAGGCATCTATAGCCCCGATGGAGATGACCTTGATCTCTTCTAGACCTTGCTCTACTACCAACCAGGCATCTATAGCCCCGATAGAGATTATCTTAATCACCCAGGCATTATATTAATTTTGCATTTACCTATTTTCTTTTTTTTTTTTTTTTATTTTTTATTAAGCATTGTATTGCTTTGCAAAATTTATATACCAACTAGGTTAGAGACCACTTAAGGCTAAATATGGAGTGTATTATATTTTTACCTTAATTTGCAAACCAAAATGACTTTATCCTTCAATATTTCAAAGAATACCCCTTTAATATAGTGAGTTACATGTGGAGCTTCAACGAAATATTTCATTGTTCCAAAATCCACCATCTTAGTCCAAAATCTAAGAATGATTACTAAACAATTTCATTTCCTTTTCCTCAATTCCACCTGATTCCAAACTAGGCAATCCATCCTACATGACAAAGAAACACTATAAAAAGAAACCAAGAGTTAGTAGCTATCACAAAACACTACCTCAATAGGACAACCCAAAGTGCAAAACAAATAAACCAAAACCTAACCTAATGAGAACTGACAAGAAAGCAAATAGCAAAATCTTGCAAAACAAGAGAAAAAATACCACACAAAGAAAAAGCTAAATGCAAAAGCATGAAAACCAAAAAGCTATATACAATAATATACAAGCATGGTACAAATGATACAAGAATTCAACTACTTCATGGGTGAAAGTAATGCTTGAGAAACTGCCCATTAACAGGCAAATGAATGTCCTCCCCACTCAAAGTTTTCAATCGAAAAGTGTTTTCTCCAAGAATTTCAGAAATCTGATAAGGACCAAGCCAAAGATAGTCAAATTTATTATGCTCACCCTTTTTCTCATGTGCCTTATCCCATAATAAAACCAAATCAGATATCCTAAATACCTTAATCTTAGCTCGTTTGTCAAACCACCTTTTAACAATATCCTGATGTTTACTAAAATGAAGTAAAGCATCCTCTCATTTTTCATCTAAATGCATAAGGTGAGTGAGATGAGCTTCAATTTTATCATCTATTTCAAGGTATTCCTTCATGAATTGTAAAGTTTACAATTTAATATTTGAAGGAAAAATTGGATCTTGACCATACACTAAATGATAAGGTGATGTTCCTATGGATTCATTAATTCTTATTCTATCTGCCCATAATGCAAATTTCAATTTATTATGCCAATCCCGAGGATTATGTTCAAGCAATTTCTTAATAATTGACAACAAGTTCTTATTAGATGATTCAGCTAAGCCATTACCTTGTGGATAATAATTAGAAGAAAATTTGATGCTCACCTTGTTGTCATATGCCCATTCTACAAAACGAAGTGAAGTAAAAGTAGGACCATTATCACAAACAATTGAATATGGTATTCCAAACCTAGTCACAATGTGTTCTTCCAAAAATTGAATAACAACCTCAGTAGTGCAATTCTTAGTGGGGATAGCTTCTATCCATCTAGTACAATAATCAGAGGTGGTAAGAATGAACTTATGGGAAGCTGAAGAATTAGGGTTTATGACCCTACAAAATCTAAGCCCCACTGAGCAAAAGGTCTCATCTCAACTACAGGTTGTAATGGCATAGGTGCATGTCTCTCCCTATTAGCTGCAAGCTGACAAATATGGCAAGAACGTACATGGGAATGGGTATATTTAAATATGTGTGGCCAATAGTAACTAGATCTCAAGATCTGGTGTGTAGTGGCATTTGTAGAACCATACCCCATCCCATACTTACCATGAAACTCGTGTAAGATGTGAGTGGCTTCTTCCTTATTCAAGCAACGAAGAAAAATTCCTTCATGGTTTTTCCTGTACAACACACCAGCGTTAATCATAAAGTTCATAGAATTTAAATGAAGAGCTCTTCTTTACATGGAATTAAAATGTGAAGGACACTTACCATTCAAAAGGAAATAAACAATATCAATATACCATTCATCTTGCATGATATCCTCTACATTATAATGTTGACAAGAAATCTGAGGGTCAATCTCTGCAAGTGCTTTTGTCAAGCCTTGTCCTCGAACTAGCTTCATTGGATGGATCTCAAGATCAAACTCCTGTAAGGTAGACATCCACTTTCCTCATTTTTTGCCTAGTTCATTCTGCATCAACATGGTTTTTACAATAGGGTCAGGTACAATGGCAAAAACTCTACTATGCAAAATGTAATGCCTAATATTTTTGATAGTTTTAAATAAGGCATACACTTGTTTATCCAAAATGGTATATCTTAACTGTGCATCTTTCAAAGGTGAACTCATAAAAGCAATAGGGTTTTCAGAATTACCTTCACTTTTTTGAGTTAGCATGCTAGCAAATGAATGATCAGATGCAAAAGTATAGATGAAGAATGGTTTCTTGTAATCAGGACTTACCAAAATAGGTGCATTAGAAATGGCATCTTTAACACTCTGAAAAGCAGTCCTAGCCTCACATGTCCAACTAATATTAACATCCTTTTTTAACATATCATTCAATGGTTTAACAATTTCAGCAAATCCAGAAATGAATTTCCTAACAAAATTAATTTTCCCAAAGAATGATCTAAGCTCTTTCTTACTACCCGAAAGAGGAATATTTTGAATTACCTCTATTCTAGAAGGATCTATAGAAATGCCATATTTTGATATTACATGTCCTAACAATTTTCCCTCAGTTACTCCAAAGATGCACTTTTTAGGATTTAGTGAAATTCCATGTTCTCTACACCTTTGAAGAACTTTTCTCAAATCATTAATATGATCTTCTCATTTCTTTGAGAAAATAGGGATATCATCTACATAAATGACTATGCATTTACCAATGAGGTCTCTAAAAGCATAGTCCATGGCACGCTGAAATGTAGCACCTGCATTAAGCAAACCAAAAGGTATTCTCTTGTAAGAAAATGTTCCCCATTTAGTAGTAAATGCAGTCTTCATTCTATCACGTGGGTCAATAAGAATCTGATTATATCTAGAATATCCATCAAGAAAAGACATCATTTCAGATCCATTAACCATTTGTAAAATGTGATCGATAGAAGGAAGAGGGTAGTTATCTTTTTGCGAAGCTTTATTAAGGTTCCTGAAATCAATACATAACCGAATCTCTCCAGTTTTCTTTCTAACAGGAACTATGTTTGCAACCCATGTGGAATGTCGGATAGGAAATATAATTTTTGCATCTAATAGCTTTTTAACTTCCTTCTCTATGAGAGGTTCCAACAATGGGTTAACTAGGTCGTTGTTTCTGTCTGAATGGTTTAGAATCAGGCTTCAAAGGAATAGTATGCATGATAATATTTTGATTGTAAGTTTTTAAGTCATCATAAGTCCATGCAATACAATCCATATAATCTTTAAGTGTGTGTATTATTCCTTCTTTTTCATGATGTGTGCATGCTTTCCCAATAAGTACATTATGTGAATCTTCATTATTTCCAATATTAACTACATCATATGCATCATTTGAAGGTGAGATTTTATCGCACCTTTTGCTTTGGTAGTCAATATCAAAAAGTTTTTCAAGTGAGACAATACCTTTTGGGATAGCATTAGTTCTCTTCATTACCTCATCTTCTTCATCTTCATCCTCTTGTAACCGTTGGTCTTCGTCAATCACCTAATTTTCAAAAACACCTGAGTTAGTTACAAAGTCAAAGATGTGTCTATCACTTTCAAATACCTATAAATTTTTAACATTATCAAGTATAGAAGGACAAGGAACCAATTCTATTGAAAACATTTTCAATTTTCTTTTATCGATGGGATTTAACGTACCTGCTATGACTGCCAAAGAATATGCAACATGATTACTCTTTCTAGAAATCAAAGAAATGTTAAAGGCTTCAAATTCATCTATTAAGTCTCTAACTCTAGTTCTGTAGTGAATTAGCCTTTCATCACGACATGTGTATTGCCCCTTTACTTGCCTAACAACTAGCGTTGAATCCCCTAAAACTTTCAAACATTTAATGTTCTTATTCAGAGCTAATTGTAATCCAAAAATTAATGCTTCATACTCCACTGCATTGCAAGTACATGGAAATTGTAATCTAAATGCAGCAAGAGAAGACCTACCTTTAGGGCTAATGAGTTCAACCCCAGCTCCACTACCTTGTTTGGATTTAGATCCATCAAATTTAAGTGTCCAAACAAGATGATCATCATTAAGTGGGTCACAAGATAGAATTTCAGCATTAGATTTATTTGTAACCAACTTGGTATCTAATGTGTAAACACCCAACTCAGACTCATTATAAAGGGTTTCATTTGTTCTATTATACTCTGTGATCAACTCCTTGAGTCTAGGCTCTCTTTCAATTCGGATTTTATTGGCTACCCCTTTCCAAGGTAACCACATGTGTGAAAAATTTGTGGCCATATAGCCATTCAAGTTTCTGCTCCAATCCCTAGCCAATAACATACCATACTTGTCAAGAATATCAACAACATGAATATCAATGTATTGCTGAATTCTAGGTTTCGATGAAATCTGAATATGAATGTTATGAAGCATGCCTACCACATTCACCTCAGATATATCTAATTGTACCACCATTCTATTTGAAGGAGTGGGTTTCAAACCCAACCTCTGACAAGTAACATAAGGCATTACATTACCTGATGCACCTGAATCTACTAGATAATTGTGTAAATTCTTTCCTACAATTTTGATTGTTAGAAGGAAGGGAGGAACCTCTCCTTTCTCCTTTTGCAAGACCAAATGTGACTCTGTAGTTTTCCTAGCATCAGTTTTGCTTGGTTGACCAAGTGCCTTAATCAAGGAATCTTGTTGGTTTGTCAATTGTGCAACTTCAAACAAAGTGATATTAGATTTTATTTTCTTTAAATCATCAACAATGTTATAAGCAATTTTATCAAGATTTTGCACCTTTTGTGGTGGTTTGGATGAATCAATCCGAGATGGAGGTGTAGGATTGTTATTTGCCTTAGTATCTAGTGGAATAATGGAATTATTTGGAGGAGTAGAAGTATTTGGGGTCTTACTCTTACTTCTCAACTGGTAGTTGTGATTTCCCTTTTAAACTACCTAAAGGCCTAAACTTCTTCTTCTATGGGATCATCATCCTCCTCTTCTTCATCATCTTCTAGATCAAAATTTTCAACAACTAAAGTAGTTCCCTTACCTTTGCTTGAACTAGCTTGATGAGAAGAGTCCTCATTAGGTACTAATTCCAAATCATCCATATCTTGTTGCAAAATATCTAAGGTCACCTTAAACTCTGGGTATTCATTTTCATTGTGCTCTTTAGTGGAATGCATCCTACACCAGTTGTTCATAGTCAAATCTGAAATATTAACAATTGTATGAGATTGACTAGAACTAGTAGATGCATTATTCTGATTAACACTAGGACTAGGTACACCCCCATTGTTTGGTCGTGTGTTCCACTATTTCCTCTGAAAACTATAGTTTCTATTTTATTGTGAGTTTTGTGGTGCCTGCTTTTGTAACTGAACCATGTCACTACTTAGCTTCTGGACCAACCTCTGTAGGTCTTTTACCTCTGAATTAGGCTCATTAGGTTGAACAGTAGTAGTGGTAGGATTAGTTGGATTCCAGAAACTTGGAATGTTCTGATTTGGTACCACGTTTTGATTTTGAACATTTTGATTTTGCAAGGTGCCTTGAGTTTGAATATTTGGATTTTGAAATGGATTCAAACTCTGTATGGGTGTTGGATTTAAGAATGTAGGCAAGGCCTGAGCATTCATTTCTATGGCTTTGTGGGTGGCCAATTGATTCTCTAAGAGTAATGGAGTGGTCGGATGAGGTAGGTGTAGTCGGATAAGTGATGGATAAGCAGGCATGGTAGGGTAAAACTGATTGTAGGGCAAAGTGTTCAACATTGGAGTCTGTTGTGACAATGCCTAGTTTATCATTGGGATTTGATTGTATGCTCCAGGTTGTCCTATAGTAGGTAACTATCCTATCCCATAACCCTATGGCATCAACTGTTGCTCGATAGTCATGGCCTTTGTGTATGCTAAGGCAAGAGTAGTGACCAAAGGATTTCTCCTAACAAACATGGAGGTCATGGGATCTAATGCCCTAAAGTATATCTAAAGGGCAATATCAATAGTGATAGCATAGGGAGTAGTTAGTCTCGAATAGAGTTTTTGAAATCTCGTGTTGAACATTCTCAATGGTTCATTAGGTTCCCTCCTACAAGAAGCAAATTGATGATAGATTATGGTAGGATCTAAGGGTAACCTAAACTGATTCACAAAAGTAATTTCTAACTGGACCTAGGAAGTAATGGAGTTGGCAGGTAGACTGATGTACCAATCATATGCCAAGTCATCTAGGGTCAAAGGAAACATTCTACAAGCAACATCTTCATGTTCCACTTGCAATCTGATTAAGGTGTCTTTATAAGCCTGAATGTGTTCCTCTACTAATATGGTGCCATCATGTTTATATTTGGGCAAGAATTTCTCTATATTCTTGGGCATATCATGGGCATCCCCAACAATGTTCAAGGGGTTACTATGCCCTCCCATCCAAGCAACATTTCTAGCCATTGGATTTGGTGGTGGTGTGACTAAAGGAACAATAGGAAGAACAGGAACAATAGGTGGTTCAACTGAAACCCCACTAGGTGGAATAACAATTGCTTCACTCTTGGATCTTCTATGTCTCTAAGTAGGAGATAGGCTTTGGAAAATGGTATCTTCTATAGCCTTAGATCTAGTAATGATACCCTTAGGTTCCAGCTTAACAATGACAACAACAAGTGTTTGTTAACAATGCATCAATTAAACCATAACAATAAGAAATATTCTCAATTTGTAAAAAGGTTAGCATCAATGCATCATCAATCAATGAATGTGATCACCTATCAACAAAACCTCGTTAGTCAAGACCAATACCTTCAAATAGATCCTCCTTCTAGCACCAATTTTGTTGAGTGATAATTTTTCCCAATTGCAAAATCACCATCACAATCAAGGTATTGTTAGAAAACCCTCTCTTGCAAAGAAATTCAAAATTTCTCCAAGGTTCTTATTTGCTTAATATGTGCTTGAATGCTTGTGAAAATATGCAAAATATGTTGAAATACCTTAGAGGTGCAAGTAATTGTTAACAAGGGGCCTGTGGTTTGGTATTAATTTGATTTGCTATGCTCTTTATTGTTCATGAAATTTAAGAAAAAAAATGTAACATTATTGGTCCTCTATGACCATCCTAGAACGGTGATTTAATTCATTTTATCTCAAAGTGTTTTAAGTAGATTTTATCTTCTTTTGTTAAGCAAATTTTAACAAATTTTATCTTCCTTTGTTAAGCTTTGCTTTGAGCATAAAATAAAAGACTAAAATCTAACTTTGAAATGTGAATCCTGAATGGTGATTTAATTCATTTTATCTTGCTTTGTGAATAAATTTTATCTTGCTTTGTTAACAAATTTTATCTTCTTTTGTTAAGCTTTGTTTGAGCATAAAATAAAATGACTAAATCTAACTTTGAAATGTGAATCCTGGAATGGTGATTTAATTCATTTTATCTTCTTTTGTAAAATAATTTTATCTTCTTTTTTAACAAATTTTTATCTTGCTTTGTTAAACAAATTTTAAAATAATAAAACTTGTGGAGTGCAAGAATTTGTTTTGGAACCTTAAGAAATGCCTTAATTAAATGTGTCCAAATAATTTAATATGTTAGCCTTAAGAAAAAATTATTTGGATGTTCTAATTACTTCAAAACCCCCATTATTGATTTTTTGTGCAAAATGATATAACCTTTTAGGGCTTTGAGTGCTTGATGGAACTTAAAGAAAATAAAATGGAAAATAAATAAATGACAAAAGCTAGGGTTAGAGAAAAAATGATAAAAATCTGAAATAATATGGAAACAAAGTGCGAAAAAGCGATCAAAGAGAGCTACTGTAAATTAATCCCTCCTATTCTGTAGAAAATGGAAGATCATGAACACTAAAACAAAACCAGGTTAGACCTGCATCCACACAATCTAAATCTGGTTAAGTGCAAGAGTCTGAGGAATAAAAGCATGCATTAAAAATATTAAATGATGCTACCATATCCATGCATAAAACACCATTAAATGAACTCAATACATGTGTGAGAAAGATATGCAATAAAAATTGTATTCAAAACCTTCTTTGGTTGCATACAAGGTGGGAAAATTAGTTTGTAGTAGCTTCCTTTACACGACCTCACAGACCCTTCGTTTCCTCTTTCTCGTTTGGCTTCATGATGCTTCCCTCATGTTGTGGCTGATCCACAACACACCCCAAAATTGGGGACCCACCTTTTTTGCAGGCTTTCAGAGGAAATCTCAGTGACCCAGATGCTAAAAATGAAGAAAAGGGGCAAAAATGCACAAGTGTAGAAAGTGTCGCGAAATCGCGACATGTCGCTCCATCGCTGCCGGAAGAGGAGAGAGAAAAGGAAAATGAAAAAGTGTCACGAAATCGCGACATGTCGCTCCATCGCTGTCGAAAGAGGAGAGAGAAAAGGAAAATGAAAAAGTGTCACGAAATCGTGACATGTCGCTCCATCGCTGCTGAAAGAGGAGAGAGAAAGGCAAAATGGAAAGGCGTAGCGATATCGCGACGCGTCGCAAAATCGTGGGTCAAACTGGTCAAACGACATGAAGTGAAAAGCGTCGCGAAATCGCTACAGGTTGCGGCCGAGAATGTACGAAAGTGAAAAACGTCACGAAATCGTGACAGGTTGCAGCCAAAGCAGCGTCGGGTGAAAAGCGTCACGAAATCATGACAGATTGCAGGTGGAAGGCATGAAACGAAAAAACGTCACGAAATCGCGACAGAAGCAAGCCCAGTTGTACGGAACAGAAAAGGCGTAGCGAAATCATGACAAAAAGCAGCAAAGGGGGATGAAGCGAAAAGGCGTCGCGAAATCGCGACAGGTTGCAGTTTCGCGGCTCCGAAGCAGGGAAGCGTACGGAGATCAAAACGGTAGCGAAATCATGATAGATTGCGGCAAGAGGGCCCGAAGGAGAAAATGGTCACGAAATCGTGACGAGTTGCGGCCGAAGCGTACGGAGAACAAAAGCGTCGCGATTTCGTGACATGTCGCGTTTTCGCTGTGAAAGTGAAGGAGCAAGGCCGCAGGCTATTTCTGGTCACGATTTTCATGGGACCGTTATGGAACATGCAGAAACGCATCGAACACGTGGCGCAAAGGCATGAGGTTTATGATAACGCTTCAGAGCGACGGTTACAGTATGCAGACAGGACCAAACGTTTCAAATTCGAGCGAAAGGTCAAAGCATCAAAGAAGCGGGAAAATGAAACGAAGCGTTCTGGGAGGTGAAACGAAACGACGCAGGTGAACCGAAGAGCCATGCCAGACAGTATAAAATTGGAAGCGCAGATTGAACAGAGGGTTGGAAATTGCTGCTAGCAGAGTTGCAGAAACAAGGGCTTCATGCCATTCTGGGCTTGCACTTGGGCAATTTCCTTCATTTGTTCTAGATTTGTTTAACCTGGAACATTCTGTAATTGTAATTGATACATCATTCTAATACAGAAATACAGAGAGTTGACATCTTATTGATAAGAAAGAAGGAGTCATTATGCATGCAAGATTTAATGCTTTATTTTCCCTTTCAGATTTCTAGGCTTTTAGGTGAAGTTTAATGCAAATGTTTTTGGTTGCTTCATGCGAATGCCTAAAATCTGAAATTGCAGTAAAAACCCTAGAGACCCGCACCTAGCTTATCTGGATTGTGCGAATTTGTGGGTTCAATAGGTTAGGTTGCATGCAGAAACCTCATTATCTTCGGTTTTATCAATCAAGATGGTAGCATTCTGGACATAGTTTAGTTGCATCTTCATTTGCATGCATTTTATTTTCAAACCCTTATTTCATTTTCTGCATTTTAATTACAGTCATTTAAATAAATAACTAAAAATCCATTAAAGCTCAGAGTCCATTGCAAATCCAAATTAAAGTAAACTACAGTGCCCCTTGTTAATATCCACTTGCAAACCCTAAGGTATTCCCAGCATTCAAATTGAAAAACATCATTGGTGAATGAAGAACCATCACAACAGGAACCTTGGAGAAATTATTTAGTCATAATTTCTTTGCAAGCAGAGGATTTTGGGACTCAGATCCTACCGGAGAGTGTGCTTTCACAACTGGGTGAAAACACCACTCAACAGATTGGCGCTAGAAGGAGGGCCGAATCGGTTTACTTTATTTTGGTTTTCATACATGAATAATATCTTTTGATTTAATTTTGAAATATTTTCTTAAAGCTCACAAACAGCTAAACTGCAGCTTTTGCTTTCTTTTGTTGCAGGTTTTCATTGAAATAATCGAGGGTTTCATCAGGCAGGCTGGACCCACCGCGTCGTATTGCGACCAGGTCCCAAACAACCGGAGAAACCATTTTTCATGACCTTACTGGTACTCCCAAGAATAAAACCAAGCAAGTCGTAAGCTCACCAGTCACAAAAGACCTATTTTCTCTAGGAACATCGAGTGGACCTACGCCCGTAATATCAGTTGCCACTAGTGTTCCTATTGTCAGTAATATTTCTACTGCTATTGTAGGTTTGTCTTCATCAATTTTGAGTCAAATGGCTCAAGCTCCAGCAGCTCCTTGGTATGGAGCTAACAATACTCCTTTGAATATTGTTGGGGATATCCATGAAATCCCCAAGAACATTGAAATATTTCTGCCTAAATATAAACCAGATGGCCCAAGAACAACAGAAGAACATATCCAAGCCTATAGGGATGTTTTAATTAGGCTGCAAGTTCAATATGAAGATGTGGCTTGCAGACTTTTTCCTATGAGCTTAGATCCAATAGCATATGAATGGTATATATGCTTACCAACCGGTTCAATCACTTCTTGGACACAAATGGAAAATGCCTTTGTTAATCAATTTAGGTCACCCTTGGATCCCGCAACCATTTACAATCAGTTTATTACATGCAAAAGGGGCCGGGGGAACCGATCAGAATGTTTAATCAGAGATTCCAAAAGTGCTATAATAGAGCAATTAGGCACTTTGCCATCGATCCCGTAGTGGCTTTGCAGATATATTTTGGGGCATTGGACCCCATGACAGCCATGTTTGCGAGACGTAATCCTCAAGTCACCATGCTGGCTTTAGCCTATAACGAAGCCATGACTATCGAGCAGCAAATGACACCACAGGGCTACGGGTTTACCCAGATGCCTGTGATGGGACAGTATGCTCCATATGGTCAAGCTCCCTTGGCAAATCAGCTCATGGCACCACAAATGCCAAGCATGAATGCCTTCCCCTATCAACAGCCGTATCCACCAGCACCCGCGTATGCACCCATTCCAATCCAACCAATTACATCCATTCCACCTGTTCCCGCATTTTTGCAGAACAGTCAATCGACTATACAAGGAACCAGCCAAGTTAATCCTCAGGCTATAGTTCCTTTTCCAAATCCAACCCCGATTCAGAGTGTCAATCCATACGGGAATCAAATTCCTCAGAACCCGACCCAAATGTTGAATCAAGACCCCATCAATTATGCGAATCCAACGGGGGTTAACAACAATGTGATTCCACCGAAGGAGATTTATTCAGAAGTCGAAGAGCTCAAGAAATTAGTTCATAAACTGAGCAATGACAGGGTTCAACAGTAGAAGTATGAGTCCCATGCCCCTCACCCAAATCAAAATTTTAACAATAGAGGGAGACACTGGAACACCAAGCCAAACAATGGGGGAGTACCCGCTCCCATTGCTAATCAATTAGATACTTCTGCAGGACCTAGCCAATCCAATTCTCTTTTGAATCTTTCAGATTTGGCATGGGAAAGGGGGTGCAGGTTGCACAACACGAAAGAACACAATGAGAGGAATTGTCCTGAAATTGCGAGATACACTCATTGTCTTCAGGCACAAGTTGATGATTTGGAACTGGTATCAAATGAGGGTCCATCGCAACATCAAGATGATAATATTATGGTGATGGAAACTGTATATCATCAAGAAGGTGAGAGTGAGGAAGAAGAAGACGAAATTTTGGAACAGGAGGTGCAAGCTTTTCGAGATTTCAGAAAGGGGAATCATGGATACCATTTGAGAAGTAAATCTAAAGCCCCTAAAACCTCATCAACACCTCCAAACAATTCTATTCTTCCTCCGGATACTAAGGCAAATAATAATCCTCCTCCTCCACTCAGAAGAGAAATGTCTAATGACGTGCAGAAGACAGTCAAATTCGAAAAACCAAACTATGACATAGTGGAGGATCTGAAGAAGTCCAAATCTAGCCTTTCGTTCTTGGACGCGGCTAGATTGCCTGGCCAAAAGGAGGCGTTGATAAAAGCTTTGAACTCACCTGACCCAATGTGGAAGGAAAAAAGAGTTGAGTCCCATCTGATTTTGCGAAAAGAGAGAAGGGATGTCCCGCCATTCTTACTGACTCTGAGAATTGCGGGTAAGAATTTGCATAACTGTTTGGTGGACACGGGTGCCACGAGCAACCTCATGCCTTCAGAGATATGTAAAATGCTAGGTCCGCAACCTGTTTCATCCAAATGCACGGTCTTGCAATTGGACCGTTCAGAGGTAAATGTGGTAGGGACCTTATATGATGTCAAGATTCAATTAAATTCTGAACCCAGGGTCCAAAAGGTTGTTGAAATTCTGGTTGTTAATATCCCAAGTAGGTATGGAATGTTACTTGCGAGGGATTGGATGAAAACTTTGAATGGCTATTTTTCAACAGATTTGCTCACATATGTGGCTACCATGGAAAGGAATTGCAAACCAAATCAGAGTGGAAAATGAACCGAGGCTTAAGGAGATTATAACAGATTTTAACAAGCCGAATGAAGTTCAGTTTTCTGAGCCAGAACTAGGAGTTTATGCACTTGATGTTGAGGAAGCAGCTGAAGAGCCTAAAGAGGAGACATGTCATGGTGGCTCTTTTGAGGAAAAGGATTTCACATGGTTGCTCAGATTTGATGGATCAAAATCTAGACAGGGAGCAGGAGCAGGAGTCGAGCTCACTGGCCCAGGAGGTAAACCATTATTGGCTGCCTACAGACTGCAATTTCCTTGCACGAACAATGTGGCAGAATACGAAGCATTGATCTTTGGTTTACGTCTAGCATTGAGCAAACATGTTAAATGCTTGAAGGTTTTGGGAGATTCTGAGTTGGTAGTCAAACAAATCAAAGGACAGTATATATGCCGTGACAGGAGACTAAGCCTTTATAGAACTAGGGTTATGGACCTCATTGAGGAGTTCGATGCGTTCAATATAGCCCTTATTTCTAGGAAAGGAAATCGAATAGCAGACTCTCTTGCAGTCGCCGCGGGCATGTTAAACCCAGTTGATATAAAAAGATGTAAAAAGTTTTCCATTGAACTGGTTCCTTGTCCATCAATACCTGATAATGTAAAGAATTTCCGGGTTTTTGAAAGTGACAGACACATTTTCAAATTTGTCACGAACTCGGGTATTTTTGAAAATCAGGTGATTGATGAGGAGCAAAGGTGGCAGGATGAAACAGAAGATGAAATTGAAACTGCGTATCAATCCAACAAAATTCCTAAAGGCGTGGCTTCATTGGAAAAGATGTTCGACATGGGATGCAAGACCAAGAAAGGAAAAAAAGTCCCACTCCCTAAAGATGCATGTGATTCAATTAATCTAGGGAGTGCAGACAATCCAAAGGAGGTGTACATAGCAAAGGCATGTACAGAGGAAGAAAGGAGCAATATAATGCAGGCATTGAAGCATTACATAGATTGTATTGCTTGGAATTACAATGAATTGAAAACATACAACCAAGACATCATCACACATACCATCCCTTTGAAGCCAGACTCCAAGCCTTTTAGGCAAAGACAACGAGTTGTTAACCCGCTATTGGAGCCTTTGATCGAAAAGGAGGTTAAAATATTATTGGAAGCGAAAATCATTTTTCCTGTTAGGCACTCAACATGGGTGGCTAACCTCGTTCCAGTGAGAAAAAAGAGTGGAGAGATTAGGCTGTGCATAGATTTTCGAAATCTTAATAAAGCCTCTCAAAAGGATAATTATCCATTGCCATCAATCGATGAAATTCTACAAATGGTAAATGGATCTGAAATGATGTCCTTTCTCGATGGGTATTCCGGGTACAACCAAATTCTTATACATCCAGATGACAGGATGAAAACAGCCTTCACTACCAAGTGGGGGACATTTGCATATAAGAGAATGTCGTTCGGATCTGTTAAATGTCTGGTGCAACTTTTCAACGCGCCATGGATTATGCATTCAAAGGACTCATAGGCAAATGCATCATCGTGTATGTGGATGATATCCCGAGTTTTCTCGAAGAAGAGAGAGGACCATGTCAAAGATTTAAAGAAAGTGCTTCAAAGATGCAGAGAACATGGAATTTCCTTAAATCCCAAAAAGTGCATTTTCGGAGTAACAGAAGGAAAATTGCTGGGTCACATCATTTCAAAAGAGGGAATATCCATCGACCCAGAAAGGATACAAGCTATCCAAAACTTACCTCTCCCGAGTAGTAAAAAAGAATTGAGATCTTTCTTTGGGCGGGTTAATTTTGTGAGGAAGTTTATCTCTAGCTTTGCTTAGATAGCCAAACCTCTGAACAAGATGCTCAAGAAAGATGTGGATGTAAAATGGAACGAGGAAAGTAGAGTGGCCTTCTAGAACATCAAAGATGCCATTTCCAGGGCCCCGGTCCTTATAAGTCCAGACTATTCCAAACCTTTCTTCATTTATGCTTTTGCATCAGAACACTCCTTTGCGAGTGTCTTAACCCAAAAAGGCGAGGATAGTGCCGAAAAACCCATAGCATTTTTAAGTGCCCCCTAAAAGATGCTCAATTAAGGTATTCAATCCTTGATAAGCAAATGTACGCACTTTTTAAAACGGTGAAAAAATTTAGACATTACATTGTGCACAACAGAGTTATTGCCATTGTGCCTGACTCTGTTGTTAAGACCATGTTTTTACAAAATGAACTAGGTGAGAAAAGAGGGAAATGGATTTCCACCATCCAAGAATTTGATCTCGAAATCCAACCTATGAAACTAGTTCGAGGACAGGGACTGGCGAAGGCGATCGCAGAAAATAATCCGCAAATAACAGGCCAATGCTCGAATACAGAATACATTGCTAGGGATGACTGGTATGTTGATATTGTGCAATTTTTATTGACTGGTAAGTGTCCTTCTAATCTGAATTCAACACGAGAGAAGAGCTTTAAGGCTTAAGTCTATAAATTATCTGATGAAATCTGGTGTTCTTTATCAGAAGAATCATGAAGGAATCTACCTGAGGTGCTTGAGCAAAGAAGAAGCTGCCAGGGTGTTGCAGGAATTTCACGGGAAACATGGAACTGGTCATGGTGCGACAAATGCTACAGCACATCAAATCCCGAGAGCGAGGATACTACTGGCCCCACATTTTCAAAGATGCACATGCCCATGTACGATCTTGTCATATCTATCAAGTGGCTGCCAATAGAGAAAGAAATGCAGCCATGCCGTTACAACCTGTAGTTGAAATGAGACCATTTGCACAGTGGGGACTAGATTTTATCGGGGTTATTAACCCAAATTCGTCTGATTCCCATAAATTCATATTGACAGCTACAGATTACTGTACAAGGTGGACAGAAGCGATTCCTACTAAACATGCCACCACAGACGTTGTGATTAAATTCCTTGAGGACCAAATTATAACAAGATTTGGAATGCCCGATTCTATTGTCAGTGACAATGGTAAAGCGTTTATTTCTACGCAATTTGCAGATTGGGCATATGATAACAAAGTGAGCTTAAAATTTGCATCCAATTATTATCCTCAAGGAAATGGTCTGGCCGAATCTTCAAATAAAAATTTATTGAACATCATTAAGAAGTTGTTGGAAAAGAACCCTCGGGATTGGCATAGCCAATTGAAGTTTGCCCTTTGGGCAGATAGGACCGAGTGAAAGAATCTATAGGGAATACTCCCTATCATTTTGTCTATGGGCAAGACCCGATATTTCCTGCAAATTTGAAGTTGCAGACCTTGCATTTCATACAAGAGTATTTGGGGACAGATGATCAAGTTGAAGCCAGGTTGAGTCAGTTGTTGCATCTTGATGAAAAGAGAGAAGAAGCCATGAATCACATGATTAAGCACCATGAAGTTATCAAAAGATGGTTTGATAGAAGGGCCAAAGTTAAGTCATTCAGAATTTCAGATTTGGTATTACTATGGGACAAAAGACATGAGGAAAAAGGGAATCATCAAAAGTTTGATTGTCTTTGGTTAGGCCCATATCAGATTTCGAAGATTCTTGGGAAGAATACCTTCAGGCTAAAAACTTTAGAAGGGAGAGATTTCATGCTACCGGTTAATGGGCAGATTTTAAAGCATTATTTTAGCCCTTAGGTTGTGAGATTTTGATATTATTCTTTCGGTTTTGGTGGGGATTTTCAGTTTTTGTTTTTATTGTTTAGGATTGTTAGTCTAGCTAAGATTTTGGTGGTGGATTTGATTTCAATTGACATGTTTTGTTAATTTTTTTTTTAAATATATATATATATATATATATAATATATATATATAAAAAAAAAAAGTGAGATGTCAACTTATGCTTAAGGTTAGGAGAATATGAAATATTGGAATTGTCCTGTAAAAGCTCCACAAGTAACACAAACATCTTAAGTTATATTGCTTGATTTTGTGATGCATGAAAGAGTCAGTTTTGCATGACAAATCATTTCATTTGCAAGTCAAGAGATAATGCATTCATGTTCCATCTCACCTCACATATGCATTCCATCTTAGTTACATATGCATCTTAGGTACAAATCATTAAAGTATGTCAATCCCTCTTAGGGTTGTGTTATAACATAAACATAAGAATGAGTCCTAAGGTTGGAAACTGAGTCTTGAGATATCTAGAACCAAGCACGTCTCATACATTAAAAAGGATCTTGAGCAAAATGATCAAAACCTAACTTGGAGGAAAGGGTTGGGCGAAAGAAGTATTTCATGTCTATCCTATTTATGCAGCATGATCCTTAAACAGTGGTTTTGACCACTTCCATTAAGCTTAAAGCCTAAAATCAGAGTAGTAAGGATAGGGCCAAATCCTCATCGAACTTAGGTTGAGGATCCAATTCCCCAAAGCTTTGATTTGACCTAAATGGAGTAGTAAGGATAGGGCATAAATTCTCATCTCGCTTAGGTTGAGAATCTGATTCCCCAAAGCTCCTATGTCTCATTTCACAATAAATCTTGGATTGGAAGGATCGTACTACTTGTCCTCTGCAAAGGATGGGTAGTCATCCCCAAGGTCTAAGCAACAAAATTAATATTTTCCATTTACATCTAAAGTTTGGATTGGAAGGATCGTACTACTTGTCCCTAGCAAGGATGGGTAGTCATCCCTAAGGTCCAAGAAGTAAAAAATAAAAAAATAAAATATAAAAAAAAATTCCCATCTCATCTTTATATTGGATTGGAAGGATCGTACTACTTGTCCTCTGCAAAGGATGGGTAGTCATCCCCAAGGTCCAAAGAAATGAAGATAAGTTTTGGATTGTGGGGTAAGATATGCCCATGCATGGCAACATGTCTTGTCTAAAAAACAAGACCACTGATTGTCCAAAGGGTTAGACTAGCATGACCATTTCTTCCATAATTGGTTTAATTATTTTGCTCAAAGTGAGGTAATGAATTCTAAATCAGAATAGTAAGGATAGGGTTAAACTCTCATCTCGGTTGGTTGGGAGTCTGATTCCCCAAAGTTCTGATTTCACATTCACTTGCACATGGGTTCAAGATAGTAGGGACTCATAACCAACTTTGGGATATAATAAGTGGATCCTAAGAGGGTTTGGCAAATCTTGAATTTTTGTACATGATACTAGAAGAAAGATTATGCATTTTATAAAAGCGAGATCTCCTAGCATATTCATTAGGTTACACAAATCATTCACAATCTCATATATGCATTCATGCAAAACTGACAATGGAGTGTGGATCAATTTCAAACGATAGGGAAAGAAATTCATTGCACACACTGAGCTAATACTTGATGATTCTAATGATTCATGTACTTCTGATCTTTGGGCATTTGTTTTTATTGCTTATGTGTTAACACATATTTTTGAGTTTGTATGTGTTTCAGGTTGGGTTCTTACTAAAATGCTCAAGAGCATTTGACAGCAGAGTCGCCATTTGTTGTGGCTGATCCACAACACACCCCAAAATTGGGGACCCACCTTTTTTGTAGGCTTTCAGAGGAAATCTCAGTGACCCAGATGCTAAAAATGAAGAAAAGGGGCAAAAATGCACAAGTGTAGAAAGTGTCGCGAAATCGCGACATGTCGCTCCATCGCTGCCGAAAGAGGAGAGAGAAAAGGAAAATGAAAAAGTGTCACGAAATCGCGACATGTCGCTCCATCGCTGCCGAAAGAGGAGAGAGAAAAGGAAAATGAAAAAGTGTCACGAAATCGTGACATGTCGCTCCATCACTGCCGAAAGAGGAGAGAGAAAGGCAAAATGGAAAGGCGTAGCGATATCGCGACGCGTCGCAAAATCGTGGGTCAAACTGGTCAAACGGCATGAAGTGAAAAGCGTCACGAAATCGCTACAGGTTGCGGCCGAGAATGTACGAAAGTGAAAAACGTCGCGAAATCGCGACAGGTTGCAGCCAAAGCAGCGCCGGGTGAAAAGCGTCACGAAATCATGACAGATTGCAGGTGGAAGGCATGAAACGAAAAAACGTCACGAAATCGCGACAGAAGCAAGCCCAGTTGTACGAAACAAAAAAGGCATAGCGAAATCGCGACAAAAAGCAGCAAAGGGGGATGAAGCGAAAAGGCATCGCGAAATCGCGACAGGTTGCGGTTTCGCGGCTCCGAAGCAGGGAAGCGTACGGAGATCAAAACGGTAGCGAAATCATGACAGATTGCGGCAAGAGGGCCCGAAGGAGAAAATGGTCACGAAATCATGACGAGTTGCGGCCGAAGCGTACGGAGAACAAAAGCGTCGCGATATCGCGACATGTCGCGATTTCGCGACATGTCGCGTTTTCGCTGTGAAAGTGAAGGAGCAAGGCCGCAGGCTATTTTTGGTCACGATTTTCATGGGACCGTTATGGAACATGCAGAAACGCATCGAACACGTGGCGCAAAGGCATGAGGTTTATGATAACGCTTCAGAGCGACGGTTACAGTATGCAGACAGGACCAAACGTTTCAAATTCGAGCGAAAGGTCAAAGCATCAAAGAAGCGGGAAAATGAAACGAAGCGTTCTGGGAGGTGAAACGAAACGACGCAGGTGAACCGAAGAGCCGTGCCAGACAGTATAAAATTGGAAGCGCAGATTGAACAGAGGGTTGGAAATTGCTGCTAGCAGAGTTGCAGAAACAAGGGCTTCATGCCATTCTGGGCCTGCACTTGGGCAATTTCCTTCATTTGTTCTAGATTTGTTTAACCTGGAACATTCTGTAATTGTAATTGATACATCATTCTAATACAGAAATACAGAGAGTTGACATCTTATTGATAAGAAAGAAGGAGTCATTATGCATGCAAGATTTAATGCTTTATTTTCCCTTTCAGATTTCTAGGCTTTTAGGTGAAGTTTAATGCAAATGTTTTTGGTTGCTTCATGCGAATGCCTAAAATCTGAAATTGCAGTAAAAACCCCAGAGACCCGCACCTAGCTTATCTGGATTGTGCGAATTTGCAGGTTCAATAGGTTAGGTTGCATGCAGAAACCTCATTATCTTCGGTTTTATCAATCAAGATGGTAGCATTCTGGACATAGTTTAGTTGCATCTTCATTTGCATGCATTTTATTTTCAAACCCTTATTTCATTTTCTGCATTTTAATTACAGTCATTTAAATAAATAACTAAAAATCCATTAAAGCTCAGAGTCCATTGCAAATCCAAATTAAAGTAAACTACAGTGCCCCTTGTTAATATCCACTTGCAAACCCTAAGGTATTCCCAACATTCAAATTGAAAAACATCATTGGTGAATGAAGAACCATCACAACAGGAACCTTGGAGAAATTATTTAGTCATAATTTCTTTGCAAGCAGAGGATTTTGGGACTCAGATCCTACCGGAGAGTGTGCTTTCACAACTGGGTGAAAACACCACTCAACACCTCCAAAAGAAACTATTCTCCTTCTTTCCTTTCACTTGTAACTGCCATGGATTAATTAATTTCACTTATCTTCATCCCGTCCAAATGTTTCCTTGTAACTTCGTAACCGTTGTTTGCCACTTTTACTTTGATAACACCTTTGTTTGTGATGGACGTGGATACATTAGGTAATCGATTAACATCATCTCTAGCCTTAAGAATCACTCATCTTTACTGTTACTTCTCCTCAAAACTAGAGCACCCTTTTGTCTACTGACTAGGCTACCCTATGGTGTAAAAAAAATGCGTTGGTCACTTAACAAAGATATCTAAAAGTGGTATTGACACTACTAGTTGAGGACAAATTTCAATGTGTCACATGCATGATATTCGAGGAATTCTTGGTCCTGGGTTTTTGAATCCCAGTGCCTCTACGATCTGGCACATCTGAATGAAACCATCACCCCTCTTTGGCAGACGCCTATCCATAGCCAGTCGTTGTTGCTAGGAAGCTACAACCCCTCCGCCTATGAACATTCTTCACCGATATAATTAGTTCGATGCCCTTTACATCAGATAATCCTTTCAAATGTGGGAAAGGTTCACCGCTAGCTTGCAATTCGTGAGCTCTTTCACACTCTATCTCATCCACCCCATCGAAAGTTTTAAGGAGGTCACAAGGCACAGTTCAACACATGTCCTTCATAAGCATTTACAATAGGGGACCCAATCATCAACAACTCTTGAATTTGTGAGTCTGATCTATTTGCAATAGAATTTATAGATTTCTCGACCTTGGAAGTACCATCTTTAAGTTAATCCAAACGACTTCTACATTGATACTGGAGAATAGACATATTCTGCCATTAAAATGATATCATAGCCTTATGAAATGGTACGATCTCTAGCCTACTCACAAGCACGGCTCCGAGAATACCTCCTAGTGCACTTTACTCATTACCTCATACTAAAATCATCAATATTTCCTGATCACTAGCACCTCCATCCTGAGAATCACAACCGTCTAAAGGCAAGTCCTCTTCAAGTACACTTACAGCATCTCCCACTGAATCAAGCGATTTTGTTTTGGGCCAAGACAACAAAGTCTCTAATTCTCCTCAGTCACCTGCATAGAAATGCAAATTTGGTGCTAACATATTTATTGTTTTTGAAGTCACTGCATCCTCGGCATTTTGGGATTGTCTCTCATGAGCCTGCTCAAGGTTTCGATTTACATTTGGTATAGCAAGGCATTTTGAAACCTTGACATTTAAGTCTTGAAAATAAATGGTCGAAGCACCCTTCAGGTGTGCAAAAATTCTTGGAAGTCCATACCCACATCTAAGCTTCAACACTAACCACTGGCCTCTTCCGTAACGTCTTCGTCCATAGTGCAAGTACGTAGCATCAACACTATCCATATTGTCTTCTTCATCTAGGTCCACATCATCACGCAATCCAAGTCTACATCCGTCTGCATCGTCGGTCTTTGATGGTCCACGTGTCATCTACATCATCACCAGCCTCGTCCATCGTGGGCGACACCAACATCAACTTGAGCATACAACGCTAAAGAGTCTCATGACTTATAATAAAATATTTAAATGAAATAACTTTTATATTATATGAGGTATAATACAAACTTTGATATTGCTCTTTTTTTTTTTTTGTTATTTACTTATTTATTTAATTTTAATAAGCTATGCATGGCTTCTATTGGGGGCCACTCCCATTACAAAAAAAAACATTACATTGCTCTCATTACATTTCTAACAAGTTAATTAAAGCACATCCAACTCTTTATTTCTATCACAGATATTCTTCATTTACCCTTTTATCAAAAATATTTTTCATCTTTCTCAAACTGCTAACTTTCCAGAGTCAACTACTTTTATATCAAATGCCTTCAAAATTTTTAATTATGTCAAGATGACATTCAACATTACGAATGACTAAAATATTTATTGCCCAGCTTCTATATCCATAAATATCTTGTCTATAACAACCTCACAATTTCTTAATATCCTTTTTTAGGGTTCTTATTTTATTCCCCTAATATTCCAAGATATTATTTTCATTGTTATTTTTTTATTTTATTTGTGGGTTTAGCCCCACTTCTTGTTAACACTTGTGATATTTGCTTTTGTTTTCCCATATCAATATTCCTTTGTGTTTATTTTTCTCTTTGTTTTTGCTTCTTGGGTTTTCCTCTCTTTTTTCATTCCCAACAATACTTTCATCTTCATCAATCTCTTCAATATTCTCACACTGCTCATAGTAAGACTTATCATCTTTAGATTTGTCTTGTTCTGAAGGATCTAAAGTACAAGGAATAACCTCAAAAGCACACTCTTATTTATATTTCCCTGGAGACCCTAAAGTGCAAGGATGCTCTTCTATAGCAATTATCTTCTTATTCTGCCCTAAAAACCCTAAATTGTTATGGGTTTCCTCCAACCTCACTTCTATATTATTCTACTCTTGAAACCTTAAAGTGCAAGGGATAACATCTTCACCACTTTCACTTTTATTACCTGAAGAGGATTCTATACTACTTGAGAAAAATGAAGATGATTTACCTGGAATAAACTTGACCTTTTTTGTTGTCTTTGTTTTGGGCTTTATCTCCACATCTTCTTTTGCATCTTTAATTCCTTCTAAACTTGTCAATTGATATTGTCGATAGGATTTCTTTACCTCTTCTTTTGGAGTGGAATATCCTTGATTTGCATATATTATTGAATGATTTCCTTACTTTATCTTGAATTTTATCTCATGGCTAGAATTTTTATCTCTTTCTTCATAGATTTTACTTTGCAAACTCTTGCCATGTGTCCAATCTCAAAATAATTGTGGCAACAAAATGCAATATTTTCATAATCTACTTGTTGATCCCATTATCTTGATTCAAATTTAATCTTAATGGATTGCGACAAAGGTTTTGAAATATCCATAGCAACACATATTTGAGTATATATAGCATGCTTTCGCTTCTTAGTTGGTCCTTCCTTGATGAATTCCCCTAAGGTATTTCCAATAATTTTTAAAACATCCTTATTTATAAGCTGATATGGAAGTCCAAAAATCCTAACCCACACTGGAAGCTTCTTAATTGTTTTTGTCTCAACTAAAAAATTTCATTCCATGGTCTCAAATAAAGTGCATATCTTCTCATAAACCATGGGCCATCAACCATTATTTTATCCCTACTTTCTGAATTGGAAAAGATGATGAGGAAAAAACCTTTAGGAAGAAAATTCACAGAATAATTTGAATACAATCCCCACTTCCACTTGATCCAATTTTGAATCTCCAAAAACCCTGACCATGATATATGGAACTTACATATTAGCCCTCTACTTTTAAGAACCATTATATCATGCTCAATCATCTCATCCTTGATACTTACTTATGGTGTACCATCTGCTACCTGGATCAAACTTACCATGTATTCGCTCTTTCGCTTATCTCCAGCTTGGGCCTTCATACTTCCAACAAGGGCATCTTGATTTCTAGCTAGGGCATCCTAACTTCCCATTAGGGCTTTCAAAAATAATTTTCCTTCCACAATAGCTAATGGGGCTTGCTCTTGGCTTGCACTCCCTCTTGGTTCGCACTCCCTCTCTGCTTGCACTTGCTCTTGCTCCCAGCTTGCATTCTCTCTTGCCTCACACTTGCTTCTAGTTTGCACTCCCTCTTGGCTCACAAATGCCCGTGTCTCTTATTTTTCTTGGCATTCCTTTACTTCAACAATTTTTTGGAAATAATTTTCTACACATTCGTGGTAAGGGTTTGAAGCATTGATGCACTTTGGATGAATTTACCACTCTTTCGCCACAATTGAATCTTGGTTTGCACTCCCTTTTTATTCGCTCTCTCTCCTATCTCACACTTTCTGTTGCCCCGCATTCACTCCCAACTTGCACTCCTTCTTGGCTAACAATTGTCCTTATCTCTTATTTTTCCCGATGTTCCTTGGCTTCAACAATTTTTTGGAAATAATGTTCCACACATGGTAAGGGTTTGAAGCATTGATGCACTTTGGATGAACCTGTCGCTCTTTTGTCATAACTAAATCTCTCCTCGCACTCCCTCTTGGTTCATACTCCCTCTCTAATCTCATTAGCTTCGGGCTTGCACACTCACTCCCAGCTCGTACTCACACTCGCTGCTACACTTACTCCTAACTTGCGCTTGCCCTCACTTTTGGCTGCACTCACTCGTACTCGCTTGCAGCTGCACTTACTCCTAGATCACGCTCGCACTTGCTGCTGCACTTACTCACATTTTTATTTTATCTTTTCCCTTTTTTTTCTTTTTTTTTTAATTTAGATTTAATTCAATTAATTTCAAATATTTAAATTAATTTAATTCAAAACATTTGAAATTAAAAAAAAAAAACATTATAAGCCTAACCAACATTAAAAACTTGAAAATAAATTAAACCTATTAAACCTAAGAAAAATAGTATACTAGTTAAAATAAATTAAAAGAAGACACTACCCAACATTCAAACCTTGGAATCTATATTGCAAACTCATGGGTAGGGACCTATCAATCAACCGCTCAATGTAAACCAAAATTTCCCATAGTGTAAAAATTTAAGGTGGGTCCCCAGATTTGGGGTAAGTTGTGCAATGGCCACAACATAACCTCGAAGATCCCAATCTGAGTTGAGTTCCTTGGTCTTTCCCTCCCTCTTTGGCCCTTTTTGAATCGCATGGCAATAATCTTAGGGTATGTTTGATTGGTTGAAGCCAACAAGTTTTTCAATGCTTATCCATAGAAAAAGGGTTTATGTTGAGGTCGATATATCTAAGGACCTACATGAGGTTATTGAGATACAGGTGGGGGACACCACTATTTCATAATGAGTTGTGTATATTAACTTGTTGAATACCTACTTCAGATGCCAAGCATTGGACCACAAGGTTAAGGATTGCCTGTTTATTCCTCGTGAAAAATTGAATCCAACCTCTATGCCAAGCATTGTGTCTCCTCTCTAGGCCAAATAGGATGGTTGGACCATAGTGGAAGGATGCAACAAAATATGTGTTCTTATAGCCAAAGTGTAGCATCCCCAACCAACAACAAAGGAGACTGGTTGTTTAGTCCCATAGTCCTCAAATATGATGGAAGAGCAACCAGATGAGGGACCACCAACAATGAAAATGGTGGTCATTGAGGCTCCTCTGCCTCTTCAAATTTGCACCCCAATAACTAAAATAGAAAAAATAGCCACTAAGGATCTTCCACCTCATCGCAACCATATCCTAGCAACTAATATGACCACCAAGGCAAGCTCTCCTCCCCCTTCTCCTTTTGTAAGATCTTGAAATTTTCATAATTCCAATAAGAAGAAAAAAGAAGGGGTTGTTTACCAAAAAAATGGCTCCATATCTCCAATTATTGGTTGTATAGACCTATACATAACAACTTCAACAACTTTGGGGCTTTGGAGTTACTTAAACAAATGTAGGACGACGAGGAATCAATGAAGATGACAAATTTTCCATTTTATCCTAGGGGTCTCCCTTGGACTAATTGGGCTTACTTCAAACATGCATAGGTGCATGACGATGTATAAATTATCAGTAATTTTTAGATCTAGGTCTCATACATTTTTATAAGCTAAAATCTACAAATTTTTTGTTCTATGCAATTTTTTAAGTCTAGGGTTTAAAATTTGCTCTCTTTGTTTTAAGTTCTTGATTATGTAAGCCCCAAATCCCTATTTTAGGTTCTAGGTGATTGTTTGTGTAAGTACCAAATCCTTGTTTTAGGTTTTGGGTGGTTTCTCAGGTTGACATCTCGAGGTATGCTTCCATACACCCACCTTTTTTTGTGATCAATGTAACTAATATTCTTTTTAGTAATATAAAGCACTTTTCAAAAAAAACAAAAATATGAGGCCCCATGATATTCATCTTGATAATGTTATCTCCAGTAAGAATGTTATTTTAGAGCACCAACCAAAGAAAGGCTTGAAGTTTGGGGGAAACCTTGTAATTCCATACTTTTTCTAAGGTTGAGTTCTTTTGACCTTGTTGTTGGAGTAACACTCTTTGGTTGACTGTGTAGAAACTTGACCCAATAATACAACCCCATACAATCTAATCTAGAATTTGAGAGAGTTTAATCCCTTCAGTTTGGATGTGCAGTTGTCTACAT
This sequence comes from Wollemia nobilis, assembly GCA_028583015.1. NCBI lineage: Eukaryota > Viridiplantae > Streptophyta > Pinopsida > Araucariales > Araucariaceae > Wollemia > Wollemia nobilis. Next base: position 1,104,352 of record JAQPPZ010017258.1, read on the forward strand.
GAATCTTGGTCAAGATGTGGCAGAGGTGGATCTCCCACCCATTCAATTAAGCTTGCAAGAGAGTAAAAACCCGACTATTGCAAGTACACTTTTAATTTTGAGAAACAATTCCTAATGATTGAAGGTCCTTCCAAGACCAAATCATCCCATATATTAATTTTTTTACCATCCCTTGGAAGCTAGAGGTATGGTTTAATATAATATCTTTATCTTGCGTAATATATTTCTAGATTGAGGAGCCTACTATTATTTTCACACTCTTTATGAGTTAGATCCCATTAGAGTTGTTCAAATATGTGCATTTTAGGATTGATGTATTTTTAAGCCTTAATACTACTTCAAATATAATATAGCCACAATACAATAAGGTCAACATAATGATATGAGTAGAGTTATATGAGCAAATTATTATGTATATCAAGGCTTATATTATATCAAATAACATTCACTAATAATCAACAATATGAATGTAAATATCCTGAATCATACATGTACAAAGCATGTAGAACAACTTACAATATTTATTGCTTAAAATGTATGTAATCTTTTTTACTCCAATTTCTCTTACAAATATAATACTTGATACTTGATGCTTGATGATTGATACTTGATACTTGATATTTTGATGCTTCTTTGTGGAGTACTATATAGCCATAGTAGAATGACTCTTTGGATATTTGATTATTCCTTTCCATATGCCAAGTCTCATGACTCTTGGCTTCTTTATTTGACACTTGCATACTTGATGAACACATGACTCTATATTGTATGCACACATAGACACGACTCTTACACTTCCATAACTTGCACACTCTAATCTAAGACACTTGTGCACATCTTTACATTACATATTTGATCTCTTACATATAAGACACTTGTGCACATAGACTCAACTTACACTTGCACACTAACTCACATGACACTTGTGCATTTCTTGCACATTACAACTTTACATGACACTTGTGCATTTCTTGCACATTACAACTTTACATGACACTTGTGCATTTCCTACACATACACACTTTACATAGAGTAAAATATAATTCACACTCTAAACTATGTCTCAACCCTAATCTATTATTTGCAAGTTGTGCCATGAAGGAACCATGGGGGCACATTAACATGTACCAAATAATGTAATATACTCCAACAAGGATTTGCTTCCATGGAGAGTCTGACAGAGTAAGTAGATTCCAATGTAGCTTAGCACTTAGTACCTTGCTAACAATCATTGTTTTCCTAATTTCTAGGCCTCCTTGCTCCTTTGGCTTGGTAATAGTCTCCCAATTTGACCAAATGGAACTTTTCCTATCTAATTGCATCCTCCCTTGTCATAGGAAAGTTCTTACCATTACATATGAATTTTGCAATTTATATAAGGGTGCATGATACACCAACAATTGATATATGGAAAGAAAGACTTGCTAGTACCAATTTGTTTAAAATAATCATTTTAGCCAATCTCAACCAACCATTGATATACTATTGTATTCTCCTTGACATATTTTCTGGAATTACATTCCAAGTTTCCTATTTTTTTAATATGAAAGCCTATAAGAACACCTAGTAGTTGAAGGTATCACTACCTTTGAAATCCCAAAATACGAGCGAAATCTCTTTCTTGATTTATTTAAGTATTTATAGTGTAAAATTTTATCTTCTAGGTGTTTATATTTGCCCTTGTGGTTAAAGAGAAGCAATCTAAAACTTCTTTAATCATCCTAAAATTTAGTTTTGTGGCTTCACCCAGTAAAATAGTGTCATCTGCAAGTTGGGCATGAGTGATTGTTCTATATCCTATAGCTAATCTAATTCAAAGGATTTATTTCCTTCTCAATTTGGTCAGGGTCCTCCCTAAAGTTTCAACTAAGGATATAAAGGTAAGGGGAGAGAGGACACCCTTGCTTTAATCCTCTAGTGGCTATAAAGAAGTTAGTAGGTTCCTCGTTGATTAGATGGGCTATCCTAGGTCCTTCTATGCAAGCTCTTAATTAGTCCATCACTTGAATTGGAAATTTAAATTTGTCTAACACCTATTTTAGAATGCTAGTATCTATTCTATCAAGTGCATTGACCATATCAAGTTTAATGGCTATTCTTTTCTTCTTGGACTTGGCACTTAAGTGCAAGGCTTCATAAATAATTATAATGTTGTCATAAATATGTTTCCTTGGAATAAAACCCCCTTGTTCTAGCTCTATCAATGACTATTCTTCCTTTTAATTATGTTTGTTATTATTTTAGTCATTATCTTATAACAACAATTGCAAAGAGAGATGGGTCTGAATTTGTCAAAAGTAATTATTATTATTTTTCTTTTGGAATTAAAGCCAATAAAGTGGAGTTGTTTGCCCTAAATAACTTACCTTTTATCCTTGTCTCTTCTATCACTACCAATAGGTCATTTTCTATAATTTCATTAAACTGCTAATAAAAATTATTGATGAAGCCATCTGGTCCTGGAGCTTTGTCCTTGGGCAGTGAACATATAACTACTTCCAACTCTTCTTTGGTTATTGCTAAATAGTTCTCTTCTCTATCTCCTTTTGTTATAAAAGGAGGGATGTTGTTCAAGAGGGTGGCCTGAGCCTACTGAAATAATTATTGTCTTTGTGAGAAGGGTCAATTAATGATCTCTTGCTAGTTTATTTATGATTACTTGATCAAAATAAATTTCTTCAACTTTATGAATTTCTTTGATTGTATTTCGTTGGTAGTGTTGCATTGTTTTTAAATGAAAGTACTTTGTGTTTTTGTCTCCTTTCTTGAGCTAGATCATTCTTGATTGAAGTCTCCAATGCACCTCTTCTTCTCTAAAATTTTGATCCATTTTTTGGTTCAACTGGAGTGTTATCTCTTCCTGTTGAGAGGTTGGAGGCTAATCATATATCTCTTGCTCTACTTCCTCCATATGTTGCAATAATATGCTTGACCTATTTTGAATAGAGAACTTATTATTATTTAGTCTTTCTAGTTGTGGTTGAAGCCTCCTTCTTACACTTCTAGATCTTCTCTGTTGTTTTCTTCTTATTGGTTGGAAGTATTGATCTCCCTTCTTTGTCTCCTGTTGCACCTTAGTGGAACAATTCCTTGAGAAATGACCATATCGATGATAGGTAATATATATTTAAAGGTAATGTGCTCATAATCTAATGACTAGGTATGGATCTAGTCTAGGGCTTTGATACCTATGTTTTTAGGAAGTCCTTTTTTCAAATTGACTTGAATAAACAGCCTATCACAAGTTGCATTATTGGCCTTCAAAGGAGCCCATTCTACAATTGTGTCAATAGAGTTACCTATCATCTCAAGAATCAATTTATTCCATAAATATAGATGTAAAAATGGTAGCCTTACCCAAAATGAGACTTCTTTTGGCTTTTCCATTTGTGGGTTGAAACTGGCTAACGTGGGGTCATGTAGGGAGGGCTTGATCCAAGGAACTAGGTCCCTTCTTGAAATATTGTATTTATTTACTCTACGAAGGAGAAAATAACTATGAGATATCCTCTGCCTACCATCATGAATTCATAGCTAGAAATTTTAGATCCCAAGAAGAAGTGATCCATCTTAGAATGGTTGTTGGGCTGGGCCAGATACCCACAAATATGCAAGTAAGATCTCTCTCAATTAGGGTGAGGATCAGACTCTAAATATAGTCTATAAGTATCTCCACCATTGGAGCATCATCATCCAATTAGGGAATAAATGAGCCTTTGTTACTTGGTTGGGACTATTGTGGTCTCCTTGCCTTTAGAGCATTGGTCATATTTTCTAGTTTGGACTGGTCAAATAAAGGAGGTAGTGTGTAGTGAACCCAATAGAGAAAGAATGATTATAATGCTAGAATAATAAAAAGGAATCACTTTTATTAAGGAATCGTTGTTGTATTGTATGGGGAACCCAACAATTAATTAATAATTATATTCTTTGATGCCTCAACTATACCAAATGAAATGCCTATTTCTACGAGTGTGAAGGTGTGATCAAAGGTCACAACCTTTGTGAAAGAGAGAGTGATTAAATAATTAACTAATAATGTGATTAGTATGGTGGTTAGGAGTAGAATCCTAACATGCCACCTTCCTTAAAAAGAGCTTTGTCCTCAAAGCTCAAAGTAAGGAGCTTCGTTGCTTGTTTTCCCAGTTGAATTTGTGCAAGTTCTTGTACTATTTTAATGTCACTTTTTCGAAGGCAAGGATATATTGAAGGTCGAAGCATTAGTGGGGGGTTGCTAGAAAGAATAGTAGAATCTTCCTTAGGAGAATTGTGATGACGGTAGGCTTCCGCTTTAGTCGATTCTTCCTGTGTAGAATGAAGGGAAAATAAAGGTGCACTCACTCTTTTGCCTCCTTTCTGAATCAGGCTGCCTATACGATGAGAACTCACTATTGGCGATGAACTTGTGTGTAGTTCTTTGAGAGTGTATGTCTTGCCTTCATTGTTTACTTCATGGATGTCTACCTCATCTTTTCGTGGTGCATCGAGCACTTCTTGCACATCGACCTCATTTCCTTCATTGTTATGATCGGGTGCTTTGGTCATGTCGTGCACATCTTCCTCACCTTCTTCCTCTATGGAGTGACAGGGATCAACTATATTCAATAAATACAATGTTTGTGTAGCACAACAATGAAGGGGCCCAAATTGCTCATCACAAGTATAGCAGAGGTCGTTCGCTCATCGCTCCTCCATTTCTTGTAGGCTAAGGTACTTAACTGGCAAGGGTTTGTGTTTTGGAATAGTGTGCGTGAATGTTGATTTATCAATAGGTTGCTCCCCATGTTGACGTTGAACATTGAATGTATCGTCGGCTAACAAGGCTAATCCAATGGCTTCCTGTAGGGTGCGAGGAGTGTACATCATGATATTCACTCTAATTTCTTCTTTCAATCCATTGATGAACCCACTTATGAGGACTGATTCGTCCAACCCTGTGATGCGATTGGCGATATCCTGGAACTGAATTTTATATACCCTCACTGATGTGATTTGACGTAGGTGGGCAAGATTAAGTAGCAAAAGTAGGTTGGGGTCGTGATATATTCTTCCATCGGCCATTTCTTGCATCACTTCTTTCATTTCTTTTGAAACCTCTTTCGAGACCTCTTTCGCAATATCCTTTGCCACTTCTTGTGACCTTCGTCCTTTCTTCGATGCCGAAGTTTTCCAGTGACGCGAACCGTAGCCGTCGGTGGGTAAAATTTATTTTAAACCTTAAGTTTATACTCTAATTTTATACGATTCCACCGTTAACCTGTGTCTTTGCCGAAAAACTCTGCAAGCGACCAATTTTTTCGTGATTTCTTCAGATTTGATGTATATATATATATATATTTTAATCTGCGCTTGGTCGAATCACTCTGCTAGTCTTCAACAACCATACTTCCAAATTTTTTATAACTTCTCGCTTTTCTTTTCTGCTGGATTGGGTTACTGTTTCGTCCTTTTGGTGAGGTAGACGCCGAAGAGACTATGACAGCCTGTTCGTTCGCTGTAAAAAAAAAATTCCGGAGTTTATGTCCGCTTATTGCACTATCGTTGCGTCAGAACTCACAGTCGATGTCGGCAATTTATATTATGGTGGAGCTCTATTTTTTATTCCGCTGTCGGTCTGTGTTATCACAGAGGAATACGGTGTTGTGAGGCAGACCCGTACTCACTTATGACAAGGTGGCACGTAAAGTGGAGACGGTGGCTTTGTGGGAAAAAAAAAATTGGATTGAACTAGCTCTGATCCAGATGTAGTGAACCCAATAGAGAAAGATTGATTATAATGCTAGAATAATAAAAAGGAATCGCTTTTATTAAGGAATCGTTGTTGTATTGTATGGGGAACCCAACAATTAATTAATAATTATATTCTTCGATGCCTCAACTATACCAAATGAAATGCCTATTTCTACGAGTGTGAAGGTGTGATCAAAGGTCACAACCTTTGTGAAAGAGAGAGTGATTAAATAATTAACTAATAATGTGATTAGTATGGTGGTTAGGAGTAGAATCCTAACATAATGAGAAGAAGGAAAACAAGCCATGGCCAACGTTCTTGAGTATAGAGGTAACCATCACGATAACATCATACAAGAGGGATCTACCCCACCACCATTTCCATGGCAAAGCTTCAGAGGTGACCAAAACCCTAAGCTGATCCAAAAGAGAAAATCCTCATCAAAATAAAATAGATTTTATTTCTCAGCTCACTTTCCTCTGTTAAATTCATGAATAAACCATGAAAACAAAAGTAGAAGCATAGACAAACCAATAAAGGAATAAGCAAAATATCTTAAGGTAAAAACTGCAAAAACCCACAATACCTATCGGATCTAGGCATGCAAAGGAAAATGCATTAAGTAGCACAAACCCTTGTCCAAAAACTAGGTCCAAGTGTTAATGATAAACGATAAATTCAAAATATTAGCTTTTCCAAGCCCTTTTGGTGGCGAGACCATTGAAAAGCTTGCAACGAACGCACTTCGCCTACGCAATTATAGAGAAACCTCTCTTGACGACCTTCTAAAAAAACTCCCTCACAACATAAGATTAATTAACGAGCTAAAACCCTTCAATTTGGATGTCCTCATTACAATCATTATCTCAAAATAAAAATAAATCAATTAAATAAATAAATAAATAAATAAATAAATATATATATATATATATATATATATATATATATATATATATATTCAATAAAAAACAAGAGAGGTTACAATAAAAGGGAGCTGGAAAAATCACAGCTCGGGGTGCAAGGCCACCCAAACAATCAACATCGTAAAGACAAGGCTCGAGGCCAAAAACAAAACCAAAACCAATAATTATATTCAATAAAAAATAAGAGAGGTTACAATAAAAAGGGAGCTAGAAAAATCATAGCTCGGGGTGCAAGGCCACCCAAACAATCAACATCGTAAAGACAAGGCTCGAGGCCAAAAACAAAACCAACCCCTAAAAGGGTGAATAAATAGAATAACTAAACAAAGGGAACCACTCCAAGAGGAGACCGAGCCCTACTTTGGACATTGATAGAACAACTTGATGCTAGATAATGTCACCCCCTCAACTTGCTACACCGAGGCCTCAAAGAAACAGAGGGACTTTAAGGCGGAGGGAGGTTAGGCGAAGCCACGTTGATAGGGCACAGAGCCTCGCGCTAGAACTTGACAAGATTTATCAAATGCGTCAACTCATGAGTCAACTTGGAAGTCTGCAAATGAAGTTGAATAGTAACAACATAAAATACTATAATCTTTTCATGCAAGAAAAAGTGACTAGAAATTGAATCTCCAGAATATATAACATCATTCCTAACTTTCCAAAGTTGAAACAAAATAATACCACGAAAGAAACTTCACAGAGCAACAATATAGGCAAGCCAACAATTGTTATCTCCAAAAAAGATCATTTGCCATCTGAAAAATTCAAGATGAAAGAGCTTGAACAATAAATGAATCCAGAACCAAATAAACTGAGCACGAGGGCAAAACCAAAACAGATGTTTGAAAGTCTCAAAACAACCACAAGCTGAACACTTAGGATTAGGAAGACCAATCCTACTAAGTCTCTCTCCCATAAGAAGCCCTTCATAAATAAGAGATCAGAAGAAAAAAATAATCTTAAGTTCAAAAATATCTTGGCAATATTTATTTAATATCATATAAATAATATTAAGATAAATAAAATGCTTTAAAAAAACCTTGTGAAAATTAAAAATATTCCAAAATTAATCTTAACTAAACCGCGACGCCCGCGGCGTGGGTGAGTGTGGGAGGGATGAGTGAGTGTTAAATTCCCTATTGATATGTGATAAGCATAGCTCTCGACTCTAGGAGGTCATGGTTGAAAGGAGATTGCTCAACCTTATGTGTTGGTCATAGAGGTTTCTCACAGTAATTAAATAAAAAAATAATAATTTTAACCCGTAATTCATTCTTAATTGAGCACGAGGACATAACCAAAACAGATGTTTGAAAGTCTCAAAACGACCACAAACTAGACACTTAGGATTAGGAAAACCAACCCTACTAATTCTTTATCCCATAAAAAGCCTTTGATAAATAAAAGATCAAAGAAAAAAAGTAATCTTAAGTTCAAAAATATCTTGGCAATATTTATTTAATATCATATAAATAATATTAAGATAAATAAAATGTTTTAAAAAAACCTTGTAAAAATTAAAAATATTTCAAAATTAATCTTAACTAAACCACGGCGTGGGTAAGTGTGTGAGGGGATGAATGTGTCTTATATTCCCTATTGATAACTAATAAGTAGCTCTCGGCTCTATGAGGAATCATGGTTGGAAATAAAATGTTCAACTACGAAGAATCATGGTTGAAAATAAATTGTTATCGTAGAGGTTTCTCATAAAAACTAAATTAAAAAAACAAAAAAATAATAATCTTAACCCGTAATTAGTTCTAAGTATATGATGAAAAAATTAAAAAGAAAAACTTCCAAATCCCAATTAGAACTAATAATTAATTCTTGTAACCAATAATTAATACTAAATGGCCGGCAAGATCATCTTTCCTTTTATTCCAGAGGCCGTTGGAATAAAAACCAAACACACCACGTGACATCCCTATTTTCTTTTACTATACCATGACCACCTTTCATTTTTTTCTGGCGGAAGGGATAAATCGAAGCTGTACCCTGCAAACCCCACTTACATAAACAAGCAATCGAGGTAGCAGAGCTAGCAATTTATTGTTAGCAAAGTCAAGAAGAGAGAAGAAAGGAAACAGAGCACCACCCACATACCAGATAGGCCATTACATACTAGATCGGTCATTTCCTTGTGTTAAATGATTGAATAATATACTAGTTTTGTGGGACTCCAGCAGAAGGCCCCATTTTTTATAAGATGAGATCAGATCTGGTTGGGTGTTGTGGCATCTGGAGAATGGCAAACTTGGTGTTCGTGCTGGTGTTTCTCGTGCTCTCATGGGCAGCTCAAGAGGTGCATGGAGGTTACTCTGATCACAAATACAGTGATAAGGATCATGTGCCCCTCTATGCAAACAAAGTTGGGCCCTTTCAGAATCCGAGGTAGTTACTCTTCCATCCTCTAAGTTCCAGAGATTTTTATTGGGTGTCATTTTTGTGTTTGGGCGTCTCATTTTTGTATGAAAATGATTCATTCCTTTGCCATTCTGCTTCAGTGCAAAAATAGTGACAAGGGTTTTGTTTTAGAGTAATTGGGTGTTGTCCAGGTGAGCTTGGGTGCTATTTGGGGGTTATTGAAGGGGGGATCTTGGATTACATAGGGTTTAGGTTTATTACTAAGTGGGTGCTATCTATCTTGGCTGGGTTCTTCAGGGTTCTACTTTGGTGTTTTCTTTTTTAAGTTGGTTACATGGGATTGGAAAGGGGCCACGCACATTGGATTGTGACAACTATTTTTGGGAATTAGGCAATGCATATTTGGCAAAATTTGAACTTCCATCTCTTCTATGCAAGTTGAGGAGTTTAAAGGGTTAAGTTTATTGCATTTGATGCTACTTGAATCTTTACCTGTTGATCTTGTGGTGTCTAGACATGAGGTTAATACCCACTTTGTTTTTGAGGTCTTTTGTGATTTTGGGTGCTGTATTCTACCAGGATTTATTGGATTTGGTGATTGCTGCATGGGATATTTGCTTTGGTCATATGCACACCTTGGATATGAATAAATTTGTGAATCCTTGAAGCCATCATGGGATTCTTTGGTTTTTATTTAGTTGGTTATATGGGATAGAGACAAGGGCCCGTCCGAATTGCATCATGACCGGGTTGCTATGGTATAGCAACATCTTGGCAATTACACATATAGCCCTTGGCAAGATTTGAACCCTGAACTCTGCCTTAATAATTTGAGCTCTGCCATTTGATCATGGGATTTCATTAGTTGGTGCACCATAAGTGAATATTTTTAACGAGTAGTTTTAAGAGAATTCGAATTTCCCCAGTTCAGATGATGGGTCACGAGGAGCTTCTGTGACATGGGTCGTTGCAGGGAGTTTATCTATCATAGTGAGTTTCTTCTCTAGTGTTGGTTCAGTCTCTCTATGTGCTGACAGCCAATTGGGTGGAGCAAACTCTCTTCCCATTTCTCTGTTATATTTTTAACCAATGCCTAAGTGGATGGACCAACTATCTAGCTGGGAATGCAGAGGCTAGATTGGGAATACTGGGATAGGGTGATTCCTCCTGCAATTAATAATAGTCTGTTTGAGTGGGATCACACTGCTTCTGGTGATCTGTGGGTATTTCCTGCTGAAGAATTTTCTCTCATCAAAGTCTTGAACTCAGGCATCCTGATATGCACAGGTAGCATTTGAGCATGGAGCCTCCTCTTGCCATATAATGAAACTCTTTCTTTGATCCACAAAAATATTATGCGGGATGAATAAATATTTAATGCCTTCTTTGTCATCAATGTCTTTTTTTGGGAAATATTTCTAGATGTCTTACACCCATGTATTGTAAGTGTCATCATTGGATGCATCCAACTTCCTCTGTCTAGGTGGTGTTAGATGGTTTGGTCTTTTTCTGGTACGATTTCGTTTTTGCTGTTATAGAATATTTGTCTCTATTTTCCCATTTCATATTCAATGAACTTAAGGCCTAAAGGAAATACAGGTTACAAAACCTATAGTTTGGACAAAAAGATGATGGCTTTTGGAGCAATTATTTGGAGGACAAATCACCATATTATACTGTGAATGCATTAATAGATCATTATCTAGATAGCATGTATTAGAGATATTCATTTGTTCTACTGTGCACAGGATCCACCTTGGAAACTAACTCACAAATTTTGATGATTAATTGAAATTTGAGATAGAATGAAAAACACTGTATTATAAATTCTGCTTGACAATAATGCAACACAAGATCTGGTATGGTACGAAAGGGGTAGAAGATGCACTTATATAACCAAGTGCTGAGCCTTCCTTTCCAAGTTAAGTTTAACAATTTAACTAGATGGGGCTACAAGCTAGAATTGGTGGATACAAACTAGAATGAAACCAATTTTGTCATGATACAAAGAAGACATGAATCACATATATTAATCCACACAGTAGAAAAACAGGTATGACAACATGCCCCCTTAAGATTAACTTGGAAAGAGGGAAAGGAAAGAGGGATTCCAAGCTTTCCCCTTTGAATAAATGCTTCTTTTGCTTCTAACTTGGTCTGGAGCTGAAGAAATTTAGCCCTTGTCAAGGATTTGGTAAAGACATTGATAACTGGATCCTCCATGTGGCAGTAGCGAAGATTAGTGAACTGATTTTGAATAAGTTGCTGAATGTAGTGGATGTGGAGATCAATGTGGTTGGTATGCTTATGCCCTACTAGACTATAAGCAATCTAGATAGCACTTGGGTTGTCACACCAAAGTTTAATGGATGCATTTTGTAGAAAGGCAAACTTTGAAAGCATCTGTCCAAGCCAAGATGTTTCTTTAGAAGAGAAAGTTCAATAGCTGTTGGTTTGTAGCCCTTGCTTGACCAAGAGATGGTACTTGAACCAAGAATGAAGCTGTTTTATGAAACTACTACTAACCAAGTATTTTGGTCCTATAGACCTACATCAAAAAGCTGTCCTTCCCTTGAAAGAGGAACGAGATCCCAAGGGTTCTTCTTTATCAAAGAATGATACTCTTCTCCTATGGATGATTCCCACTTTGGATGACCCTTAGCTTCATGATAAGTCTCAGCCAGGATGTCCTGGTGACAAAAGTGGAAGTGTCTCCAACAATAGCTCCTTTCTTGGATTGATGCTGAGAGTGAGTTTTGGGAGTAATAGCAAGGTTACCTACAGCAGATCATGTTGTAGCTCATACTGTCGTAAACAATTTTGGAGGGTGTTAGGTTGTAGGAGCAAATATTGAAGATTGTGAAGTTGGATGAGCTGATGTAGGAGATGTAGCCCGTGCCATGTTGGTACAGGTGGAGGTGCAAGTGAAATCACATGAGATTCCTCTTCATCATCATTGTTGGAGAGAAGGTTGCCTTTTGATAAACAACATTGAAAAAGTGGAAGAAGATGTTGTTAGTACAGAGGATTGCATGCCTATGAGTGATCTTGAATATGAATACCCTTTGGTGGCTTGCAGGCATGGGAGTGTTTGTCATATCGGACATCTGCATGAAAATAACATCTTCAAGATACCCAACGCATATGCAATGCTGAATTTTGATTTACATTGTTATGATCCTGGTGTATTCGAATTTCACTTCTATCTCGAGGTTTTGGTGTAACGGTTCGTTACATTTGGTATTAGAGCAACCACCCAGGTTCGAGTAGCGAAGCGGTCAGAAGTCAGGCTTGTCACGCCAGAGTCTTGAGTGGAGCGGGTGATGGAGCAGGTTTGCCAGCCAAAGTCCAGTCTTGAAGTGTGGTGGGGTGTTACAATCCTGGTGTTTTCAAATTTCATTTCTATCTCGAGGTTTTGGTGTAATGGTTTGTTACATACATATCCTTTTTTAGGACCCTTATGTCCTAACTATTTTATTATTGTAATTAGACATTTTATTAGTAGTAGTTAGTGAGATCCAAACTCTAGTTAGGGTTAGGGTTTGTAAGAAATTGTATTGTACCTTATTATATATTGGATTGTAATGAGAGAAGAAGGGAGGAAATTGCATTTTTGTATTAAGAGTTCTGAAGGAGGTAGCCCCCTTGAATTGGCCTGTGATAGTGTAATCTCTCAAGCAATTAATAAAATTTGTACTTCATTTCTCATTGTGGTGCATATTTTCTGTGTTAAATTTATTGTTGCGAGCAGATTCGTTTCATCCTTCTGTTTATCATCTAGAATATGAGCCCAACCAGCAACTCCAAAGACTAAAAAATGACTTACACTTGGCTTGCGATTGCTCCAAACTTCTTTCGATATAATGTTGCAAAACACCTTGCAAGAAGTATGAATCAAAATGTAGTTTGCACAATCTATGGATTTGGCCCATTTTTGTGGGACCAAATTCTTGGATTGAATAACGAGGTCTGTTGTCTCATTCAGAGTGTGGTTCTCGTGCTTTTCTACACCATTTTGTTTAGGTATTAAGGCACTGTGTTTTGCATTAGATGCCATGTGTGGTGTAGAGGTCGTAGAACTTGTTACTTACAAATTCCCCACAGTTGTTTGTTTGAATGCTCTAAATCAAGCGATTTGTTCGATTCTCAACAAGAACTTTGAATGTCCAAATATCAAAGAAATCGCTTTTACAGGTTTAAAAAAACAGCATGCTCATGTTTGAGTGAAATCATCTATCAAGGGCAAAGCATATCTAGCACAAGAAAATGATACAATTTGAAAAAGGTCCACTCTCCAGTTGTCATCATGGACAATTGGTATGGAACTTTTGCTCTCCAAGCATTTCCCCTTTGAAAATGGATGATGATGGTGTATTTTTGAGGACACATTCACAACTAACACCTTCACATCTAGAAATTCATGGAAGTCCTTGAGCCAATGTAATATATATTAAGTTGCAAGTACCTATATCCAAACCTCTCATATCATAATCAACGTAGATCATCTGCATGGACTATAAGTGCAAATGAAGATGATGATTTTGCATAGGCATGTAATTGGTAGAGCTTTGTAGAGTCATGTACAATACTAGAAGCAATAATTTTCCTTGGATTTTCTAGATTGCTTTTTACAACATTATGAGGTGAAAAGCAAGGCAGAGTCAAGTCAGCAGTAGGTTGGCTGAATCCTTGATTTTGTGGTTGTCAAGTTTGGTGAGCAAATGAACAGACAGGCAGCCAAAGCTTGTGTTGAGGTGTTTAGAGTGAAGTTTCTCATCACTTGGAATGATGACAATGATGCCATAAAGTGTAATCAGACACAACTTGATTCAATTTAAATGCCTAGAGTGACAAAGATCCAACAGACAAGCTGCATGGCCTTAGACACCATAGATCAAGCTGGGGTGCCTTGTTAAGAACTTAAGAGATTGATGTACTGCTTTTTAGAATATGCTTCAAATGTTGGTTCTCTATTAAACTGAGCAGAATATACTGCTTGAGTTGGACTTGAATAAGCACATTATTCCAGTTCTATTTCTGCTGAAGGAGGACAAATTATCAAAAACCCTGCGGGGAATGAGAATGATCTTGAAGGATAGTGTTGGGCAAAAAAAAAACCTTTGACGAGCATGGTCTGGGCCAGTGAAAAAATGCGCAGGTTGTTTGCAAAGACAATGGAGGAGGTAGAAGGGTCTAATGATTTGAATGTACCAAAATCTTTGTTGGTATTTTCAAGCATTGGTGGAAAGAATGCCCATGTTTGGGATCCTTTTGGGCTGGCTTAGTGGTGACATGCCTTAGTCTCCATGCTGATGATTGGAGGCGGCTGGAACAAAGACCACAAAATTGGTGAGGTAATTCAATAGGTCCCTCCCATGCCTTCTCTAAAGTGAAAACTTTAGGTTATCGCCATTTACTCCCTTTGAAAGACAACACCTTGCTTCCACCTCCAAGAAAAAAATAAATATACCTGGCTATGGTGTGCTCAATCAACAACTTTGAAGATGATCTCTTATACAAAGAATATGCTTCAGGTCATCATCACACAAACAAGTCATTAATGAAATTAAAGTGACTCCATTATGACAAGGAATGGAGCTAGATCCTAAAGGCTTATGGTTTGAAACATGCCAGAACTGTTCACCCTTTTAGCTATGCATAGGATCACCTTATTAACTAGCTCAAAATTTTTGAGTATTAATTAAGATGGACTGAATGCAACATTTTATAAATTTCATTGGAAGATAATGCAATACAATCTCTGGTATGATAGGAAAGGAATACAAGATGCGTTTGTAAAACCAAGTGCTGAACTACCTCTCTAAGTTAAGTTCAACAAGTTAACTGGATATAGTTACAACTTACAAGCTATAATTGGTTTCTAACCAATTCTATCATGACACTAATGAAGACATGAATCACACATACTATTCGACTAGTAGATAAAGACAACCAAATGACCAAATACACCAAGAATATATTAATACCTTGTTAATGTGGTTAATTAGACAAGTTTTAAGACAATTTAATTTGTAATTTTTTTTTGATTTAGAAGTTAAATCTTTTAAGGTGGCAAGGTCCGAGGTGTAGACCAATTGGTTCGGCGAAACTCCGTAAGGGGGACGGACGTCCAAGGTTCTAATCTCAGGCCTCGTCGGATTGAACGCTTATTTGTATTCTTGGTGCTTTCAGCAGCGTAAAAGGTTTAAAATGATGCGGCATGGTGGTTATAGGGGCGGACAGCGTGGATAACTGTGGTGGCTACCGATTCCACCATGTTAAAAATAAAGCTTTTCCATTAAAAAAAATCTTGTAAGGTGGCTTTTTATAGATGATTGAGGTGTCAATTTTTTTCTACCAACTCTGACTTACCTTCAGCTTAGGCATTTGTATTGTGCTCTTAATTTCCATAACTAGAAAGGGATTGGAGTTGATAATTAAAAATCAATCAACCCAATGGGATTGATTTTAATCAGTGTAACCGGGTTTGTGCACGCGTTTGCAAACCCACACCCACACCTGCATCCGCATCGGGTGCACGGGTTCACGAACGGGTACAGCTGGGCCGAACCCCATCCAAACCCTATCTGACAGGGTTTGCCTTGGACCGAACCTTGCCAGTCAGGGTTCGGGCAAGCCGAACCTTGTGGCCAGTCGAGGTTCAACCGGTCAAACCCAGCCCAGTTTGGACATTAAAATAATAAAAAATGTTATTTTTTTTATTATTTTAGTTGGGCCCAGCCACACCCAACCCATATGGGCTAAAAACAATTATTAAAAAGAAAAAGTGAAATTTTTTTAATTTTTTTAAAAGTTTAAACTTTAAGGTTTTTATAAATTATAATTTATTATAAAGTTTTTATAAATGTAAGCTTTAAACTTTATAATAGGATAATAAAGGGGCATAGTATTAAAAAAAAATTGTCATTTATAGGGACACCACAGTTGCAACGACTGGCATGTTGTTTATTGTCTCAGGTGGCCAATTCCTCCGCTTGTGAGAGAAATTGGAGTACTTATGGATTTATCCATTCAACGAGAAGAGGTCGATTGGAGGCGAGTAGGGCAGAGAACCTCGTGTATGTTCATAGTACTCTTCAATTCATGTCTCGTAGGGACAAGGGTTATACAAAGGGGCTTTTTGCACGTTGGGATGGAGTTCCTGACGACTGCAGAGATGACAGTAGGTGTGATGGATTTTCAGATCTACCACTACCAGATCCATAGGAGGAGGGCCTAGAAGATGATAATGAGGAAATGAGAGTCAAATATCAGATATTTGATGTTATCTTTGTACATGTCCACTACTAAATACTATAGTATATACTTAAAAAGTATATTATTATCTCTTGAGTCTTTATGACTTTGACATCCTGTCATTTTTTTACAGGAATATCATATATCAATATGCTTTTATGATGCCATATTTGAATGTTTTGCAATGTGTACGAATGATTTATTTTATTTCACCATGTGTATGATTTATCATTTATTTAATTATTTCACAATGTGCATAATTTATTTATTTATATGATAAACAATACACACCCACACACACACACATATATATTAAAAACTAGCCGCACCTGCACCCGATGAACCCTATTTTTGGCAGGGGCCACACCTGCACCCGTGATTCCCGCTGCACCTGCACCCCCGCACCAGGTAACCTTGATTTTAATATAAATTGTTTGGAGAAAATCCTACGGGTTATTCTGCAAATTTGCTAACCATGTTTTAAAAAATGGTTGAAATTTCTTCTAAAAAGCCAAACTTTTAATAAACAATGTAGTTCAATTGATCTTATTAGTGAACATTTAAGTGTTGTAAATTGTACAAATCTTCTCAAATATATAGCTATATCTATTATTCATTAAAATATAAGATTTGACAAGTATTCTATTTCTATTTTTTTTTGGTTTTTTCAAAGATTTCTCTAATTTTATCTTGCTTTTAAGATGAATGCTTCTGAGTTGACTCAGTGGTTCATAGTTTACATTAACTATTTGACTTATCTTGACACTAATTGTTTTACAGTGAAACATATCAGTATTTTGACTTGCCATTTTGTAAGCCAGGTTTGTCATACCCCAAACTTTTTCTTATTTATTCTATATAATTGCTTTTAGAATTTATAAATTTATTTTCATGCTCCCATATATTACTTATAATGAATATTTTTAAACTGAAGAGAGCTGTTTGCAATGAGTTAAAATTGCAGACCAGATGACTGAGAAGAGGGAGGATCTTGGAGAAGTCTTGAATGGTGACCGTATGGTTGATGCCCCATATAAGCTTGAGTTTAAGGTTAACAAGGAGTCAAAGGTCCTTTGCAAGAAGAAGTTGACAAAGGAGGACTTGGGGAAGTTTAGGGAAGCTATTAAGAATGATTACTATTTTCAGATGTATTATGATGATTTACCAATTTGGGGCTTCATTGGAAAAGTTGACAAGGAAATGAAGCCTGATCAGAAAGGGCCTAGATATTTACTCTACACACATGTCCATTTTGAAATCTTTTATAACAAAGATCGTGTCATTGAGATCAATGTGCGCACTGATCCAAGGTTCACTGTTGATATCACCGAGGATAAGGAGTTGGAAGTTGAATATATGTACTCAGTCAAGTGGCAAGAAAGTGATATTCCTTATGAACAGCGGATGGAAAAATATTCAAAGTCTTCATCTTTGCCTCAGCATTTGGAAATCCATTGGTTTTCTATCATTAATTCCTGTGTAACAGTGCTTCTTTTAACTGGATTTCTGGCTACAATTCTCATGCGTGTTCTGAAGAACGATTTTGTCAAGTAAGGCTTCCTACTGTTATATTTATTATAAACAATGGTGTATGGTTCTTTGTCAGGTGAAGATTGCGGTTGACATGTTCATGTTTCTATACTAACTTTTGCTTTGCTGAATGATTGAAAGATATTCCCATGATGAAGAGACAGCTGATGATCAAGAAGAGACAGGATGGAAATATATCCACGGAGATGTTTTTAGATACCCTCCACACAAGTCTCTGTTTTGTTCTGTTCTGGGGTCTGGTACTCAGCTACTGGCACTGTACGTCTTGTTGGAGAACTTGTTCAACTTTATGCAGACTATTGCTTCAAGCTTTACATGTTTCAACTTTTCTAGGATATAATTGGATATTGTTTGTTTGAAGTCTTTTTCTTTTTCAAAACGTGTCTGTTATAAATTTTAATTCACCTTTTTTCATTTAGATTTTCTAATATAGCTTAATTTATGCGTTTATGGCAGTGCAATTTTCATCTTTATGCTTGCATTGGTGGGTGTTTTCTATCCATATAATAGGGGTGCCCTCTATACTGCCCTTGTTGTTATATATGCTCTTACATCTGGCATTGCAGGCTACACTGCAGCCTCTTTCTATCACCAACTTGAAGGAAAGAATTGGGTAAGTACATAGATTTTATGTACTGTTAGTGATTCTGGTACTTTTGTGTTTCACGTTTTGAATATTAACATCATAAATATTCCTCCTGGCAGGTATGGAATCTGTTAATGACAGGTTGTCTGTTCTGTGGGCCTTTGTTTTTAACATTCTGCTTCTTGAACACCGTTGCTATAGCCTACCATGCCACTGCTGCATTGCCATTTGGAACAATTCTCGTTATTCTCCTTATCTGGACACTTGTCACATCTCCTTTGCTTGTATTGGGGGGTATTGCTGGGAAGAACAGTAAGACTGAGTTTCAGGCTCCTTGTCGAACCACAAAGTATCCCAGAGAGATTCCACCGTTACCGTGGTACAGGGGAACAATTGCCCAGATGGGCATGGCAGGCTTTTTGCCATTCAGTGCCATATACATTGAGCTATACTACATTTTTGCAAGCTTATGGGGCCACAAGATTTACACCATCTATAGCATCCTCTTTATTGTATTCATTATTCTTATTATCGTAACAGCATTTATCACCATAGCCCTTACCTACTTTCAGCTTGCTGTTGAGGACCATGAGTGGTGGTGGAGGTATGTATTGTGCATTACCATATGATTTTTTCTTCTCCCTGTGTACAGCTTAGTGTTGCATCAAATTATTATAAATACAGGCCTCATTCTCTGATTGATCTTTAGCTCACTGTGTACTATCTATCCTTTTTGCATTGCCCCCATGGTTTGAACCAATTCAATTAATCATTAGTTGTGGTACAGATCTGTTTTATGCGGAGGATCAACTGGCGTTTTCATCTTTGGGTACTGCTTCTACTATTATTTTGCACGATCAGATATGTCGGGCTTCATGCAAACATCATTTTTCTTTGGCTACATGGCTTGCATATGCTATGGCTTCTTCCTAATGCTTGGGACAGTTGGTTTCCGTGCCTCTTTACTGTTTGTTCGCCATATATACCGCTCAATAAAGTGCGAGTAGCTCTATGCCTATGGATGGAAAAGATGTACTTTTTGGTTCACATTCACTTTAATGTAGAAACCTGATTCTAATAGCCATTGATTTATTTCCAAAATGACCAGTTTCAAGGACTTTGCTTTCAAAAGGGTATTATGGGAGAGTCATCATGGTGAGGATCACTGTATACAATCATTATACTTCTCTTAGAATGGAAATGTTGGTTTAGCTTGAAGTGGCTTGTTAAAAAATAGTATATTTCTACATGGAAAGAATGCCAATTAGCACTAATTTAGATGTGAAAGGGAACTTAAGATGAATTATTAATTCACATTTCTAGGCATTTCCGTTGTACTTGAGTTGATTGAGGTGCAACTAAACGTTGAAGAGTGTTGTATTGACTTTAAAGAGCTAGGTTCTCAATATGAATGTTAATTTTTCTTGAATTTGGGGAAATCACAGATGTGCTTTACAACCATATTTTCACTGAACGTTCTCATTCAACGTGTTCGCTTTGTTCTTTATATCCTTTATTACTTTACATATTACAGTGGCAAATGTCATGTTTCATGCAATGTTAAATCTGCTTATCTTTATCCATAATGACAACTGCAAATATTGTTTCTTCATACGCACTCTGCTTCTCATTGTGCCATTTGTTTTTGTATTCTGCTGTGGTATGCAGCTTCAAGGCGTACCATAATTTTTTTTTGGGATTATATAACATCAACTCTACTTTGTACTGTGTGCTTTGTTACTGTCTTTTCCAAATTTCTTTTTTCCAGTAGTAGCAAAACGTGTACAAGATATTCAAGAAGGCTAGAGAACCCACTAAATTCAGAGTTGATGGGTCACACCTATCATCAGCTACTGCATTTGACAGTATAAAGATCAATAGTCAGTGACAAAAGCCAGAAATGTTCCTGATGGTGCGCACATATGGTAGTTGAACAATGGAATTCCTCCTGTTTTCCAGCCCTGCTTGTTTTTATTAATATGACAATCATGGACCATAAAGATATCTAGTCTAGCATAAAATCTTATATTAGTCTTGCGATATGGTGCATTTCATGTAATCAAAATACACTCAAACAATGTAGGATAGAACAACTCATTTTAAAGCTTTGAACCCCCTGCTATTCTCCATTGTTCTCTCAGGCCGCTGTGTTTTACTGGTAAAGCCTTTCGAGGGCCATGCCTTTTGCATAACTATTAAAAATTCCTTGACATTAATGTTTCCAACATTCATTGTTATATAGAATTTACTTGCCCATAATTGACATTATTGTTGTGTGGTTAGGGACGTGTCAACAATGTGTTTTCTAACCTTAAGTAGATCTTATGAAGGAAAATGCTCACTATAGCCATTTTATGGCATGATCAATTCAGTTCTGCATTTTTTAGCGTTTGGAAAGTCTGTTCTGGGTCAGCCCAATACAAACATTCCAAGCATGTCATTATCAGGTCACTTTGTGCAACTCATTTCTTCCTTCCGTTGGATTTGATTACTACAACAACCGGGAATTCTTCGTGATTAGAAGAAAGGGCACCATCCTTTCAATTTGTGATGGAAGGAAAATTATCATCTTAACAAGTATTAGTATTGCCATTGACCATGACTTTTATGGGTAGGAATTCTTTATAAAACTGAATGTACTTTTATTTTATTGTTCTTGGAACCAGTGATTATTATCATCTAATAAGGGATTTAAGAGGAGTTAAAACATTTAAATTTTTTTAGTTGGACAATAAGGGGGTTGAACCTTGGTCCCTCATCTTTAACACAATTTTTTTTTGTTAGAGCACACAAAGTCAATTCTCATCTCAATTGAGTTGCTAGGGTTAGAAATTTACATCATTTTATTATAATGTCATTTTTGTTTTTCATTTTAATTATTATTATTATTATTATTTTTTTTTTTGGAACTTTTTCAAATTTTTGTGTGAATACAAATATTTCAGAATTTAGCATGTTTAACATTTTCTTATAGCATTAGGATCTTTAACATTTTCTTATAGCAGCTTTCACAATACCAAAATTTTACCTCTACTATTTATGCATTGCATCTTAGTAGAGTATAGCATGTTTTACCACATCCGGATTGCTAGTTTCCTTCATAAAGCGAAAGTGCAACCACAGAAATGTAATAAATATTATATATGAAAGCACATTAATGTTATAAAATTAAATAGATATTACCAATGAAAATTATTGAAGTAAATTTTAATCATTATTTGATTTACGCAATCAACATTTTCTTATTAGCTTTAGTTAAACTTACTACTTCTAACCAAGGAAAAGGAAAGAGACTTTTTTATTCTTCATTGAAGAAAAGAAGAATTAACTTGAAAATCCTCATTTAAAACCCCTCTATTGGCTAGCTTATATCCACATTTGTCTCCTTTTAATGTATGTGTAAACCTGATTTCTTCAAACTCTATAGCAAGGTCTAGAGTTTTCATCCACATTATCTCTTGTATGTTCCATGGAGCCTTTGCTTTCTTTAAAAAAATTGCATTTATTACTATGAGTGAATCACCTTCCATCCATACTTTTGTTTCATTTCATTTGTTTGCATATTTTTAACCCTTTCAAAGCTGCTAAAGCTTCAGTTTCATTATTTGTCTTAATTCTACTATTGAAAGCAGACAAAGTCTCTCTTCTATTATTTCTAATTATTCCTTATCTGCGTGAGACAAAATCTCTCTCCTATTATTTCTAATTATTCCGTCTTTTGCTGGTTCTGGATTTTCTTATCAGATGGTTTCAACTTCATATTTCTTTGCCTCGAACATTTCAAAATTACTAAAAATGTTGTATATATATATTATACAACCATAAAAATAAATAAGTTCTTTTATTTTATCTTAAATTATGTAAAGCAACAATAAACAAAACTGAATTTTATGAATACGAGTTAGGTTTGAATATTTATCTTTTAATGTGCACTCTCTTAAACAAGGAGATGATAATGCGCTTAGTATAATTGTAATTTATTAAAATGCTGTGATAATGTGGTGATGATATATAACTACTCAAATACATCTTTATCTTTTAATGTGCATTCTCTTAAACAAGGAGATGATAATGCGCTTAGTATAATTGTAATTTATTAAAATGCTGTGATAATGTGGTGATGATATATAACTACTCAAATACATCTTTATCTTTTAATGTGCATGTAATTTATTAAAATGCTGTGATAATGTGGTGATGACATGTAACTACTCAAATACAGTCATGTTAGCTAGCTTTGATTGATATGAAGCTTGGAATTATGATTGTTCTAAAATTTAGAATTTTGAGTTAAAATAAATCAAGAAAAAATGCAATTAAAAAATAATAGAGTATACTAAGCCATGTTAGCTATCTTTGATTGATATGAAGCTTGGAATTATGATTGTTCTAAAATTTAGAATTTTGAGTTAAAATAAATCAAGAAAAAATGCAATTAAAAAATAATAGAGTATACCAAGCCAGAACAAGAATTGGTGTATTAAAAATTTATCATATTGAATATGGAAGGTCACCCAAATGGAAATTTGGTGGTTCACATTATGTGAGTTAGAAGATCATCATCTTCTATGAGTTGCAAAGTGCCTTTAATTGAAAATTAATACATATGACTTGTTCTTTTTTGTTTTGTCTTTTACTAACGTGTCAATATGGTTGGAGATGCATTTTGGATATGAAAATCTAAAAATGGAAAATTACTATTTAATAACTATTTTGTTTTGCAATATTTTGAGAGCATTGGGAGCATTTTCCATGATAGACGTGTTTTTTTTCAAGAACTTCTAGATTTTCCTTCAAGTTTTTCATCATATTTTGAACAAGTTATGCCCCTAACAATGCAAATAGAATAAAAATAGCTTTTGCAGGTAGGATAAAAAAATAGATTTTTGGGCATTTTTGAGTATAAGCCATGCCACGAAAAGGTCACATTCTTGGATCATTTGTCTCCTTTGAAAAACAATGGTTACCATTGCGTAACTTTTGACATCAAGTGCGGAAATTGTTTCTTTATCTTATTTTTTGTGAGCCATTCCCCTTGGTGACAAAGTCCTACCTTGACCACTGTGTACATCTGAGTGGACTGCCTTCTAGTGGTCTTGGTCCATGTGTCAACAATTTAATCCTTGTCCATTGGTGCTAAATTGTCTAGATTGAGTTCTTCATCATCCAGCTATTTTGTTACCATGGAAGTGTCCAATAGAAGATTGGATGCAAACCAAGATAAGATGGAAGATTCAATTCAAAGGCATTTTATTCCACCTTAATGATGGTGTATGGTCCATCGCAAAAAGGTCTAATCTTCCTATGGTATCCTCCATGTGTCTCTTTTTGAAGACACAACCATACCTTATTTCCAACCTTGAATTGATGTGGGACCTGATGCTATTCATGGCGTTGCTTGTGTTTTTGATTTGTCTTTGAGAAGTCATGGACTTGTTGCTAGATGTGTTGAATTTGTTCCAAAATCATGTTGCCTTTTCTGCTTCTTTTTGTCCATGAGGTGCGTACTCCATGGGTTGTACTAGAAGAGCGACATCAATGGGTGCTAAGGGTTGGAACCCAAAACATACATTAAATGGGTTGTGTTTGGTAGAGCTATGCAGAGCTTGATTGTGCCCATGTTAAATAGAGGGGAGACTCTCATTCCATGTGTGCAAATGCATGAAACTGTATATTTGAAGGTGTACAATAAGTTGATTCACAACTTCTATCTGGCCATCAATATGAGGATGGAAGGCTGCAAACATGGCCAACTTTGTGTCCATTATTCTCCATAGGGTGGACCAAAAAATACTCAGACATTTGCTATCCTTGTCAGATACAATGGGCTTTGGCAAGCCAAATTTAAGTCACATATGACTAAAATAAAGCTTAGCAGTATCATTAGTTGAAACAGATTTCTTACAAGAAATCATAATAGCCATTTTAAAAAACGATCTACTTCAAAAACTTAGTCATTACCATGCTTAGATGTGGACAAATTTGAGAGGAAATCCATGGAGACAGATTCCCAAGGCTTGGATGACACTTGCAATGGTGTATATAGTCCTTGCTTTTTGTTGTTTGGCTTGGCAATAGTGCAGGGGTTACATGACTTGATGTACCTCTTGACATCGTTCCTCATCTTTGGCAAATGAAAGTACTTTTGAAGCACAACCAACATTTTTGCCACCCCAAAGTGACCTGCTATTTTATTAAAATGTGCTTCCCAAATCATCTTTGAGCACTCATTGTTACAAAAATTTGTTCTTATTAACATAAATCATTCACCAATATGCAAAAATATCAAATCATTCATCTAAAAATAATATCCACAATAATAATCCATACAATGAGACAGAGATAAATAATACCCTTAAGGTAGGGCAACACCAATAATACTCCTTCAGGAAGGAATAACTCCACAAGATCTCCCAAGATGAGAATGCCACTTAGAGGGCAAAGTCCCACAAGTCACTTTGTGGGCAAAGACGATTACATATGATTGATCTCCATGATGATTACAATGACAAATCTCTTCTTTATATATACATCTTCTAATTTTACTTTGGGGATCCAACTAATATAATATAATTTTATAATACAATCAACCTTTGGTTATGTGTGGCCAATGCCAACCCTTATACAATATAATAATATATCCCCATATATCTATTCCTAGGTACCCTAACACTCACCAATTAGTACATAAATATGTCCCATTTGACAGAGGAGGTTGTCTTGTAAATAAAAATTAGAAAATGCTTACCCACACAAAGAACTCAATATGCAATTGCAAAATTAGAATCTATATCAGTAAACCAATTGGAAGTATTTTGCCCATAACAATCAAGAATGGTGGTGAGTGCTATGATTGGAGGTCAACTTAAAAAATTTGCTACTAAATTGACACTCCATTTCTTATGCTTAATGATCAAATGGAATTGCTATCAATATGTGGCCCACATTTGATGTATTTCACTCCTTAGATTACTCTATGTTTGAATGAATTCCAAAGGTTTGTGATCTATGTGGATGATGGTTTCCTTACCCAAGATGTATTGCTTCTATTGTTTACATGCTTGGACAATGGCATAGAGATCTTTGTCATATGTGGGATATTTTTGAACTACATTGAATATTTCACTATGATAGACAATTGAATACCCATGTTGTGATAACAACTCCCAATGCATACTTTGATCATCAATCATTACCTCAAAAGGTTGACACAAATTATGTAGGTAAAGTGTAGAAGCTGAACACAATCAGTCCTTCAGCCTCTCAAATGCCCTTTATTGTGTATCTCCCCAATGGAACTTGGATTTAATACCTCCTTTGGTCACTTAGTGTAGTGGCCTCAAGCGATGTGTGAGAACCCCAATACAAATATTCAATAGAAATTGAAAAGACCCAAAACATTGTGAACCTCTATTAGGGTCTTTGGGGTAGGCCAATATCTAATTACTTGAATATTGTCAAGATCAATATGGACTTCCTCTTTGTCAACAATATATCTAAGGTACTAAATCTTCATCATGCCAAATGAGCACTTCTCCAGATTAGCATATAACTTGTGTCTTCGAAGAATCTAAAGTACTTGTCAAATATGTTATAGATGTTCCTCCTATGTCTTACTATAGATGAGAATATCATCGAAGTAGATTACAAAAAATGAGTTGGTGTAGGGATGCAAAGTATCATACATCATTCTCATGAATGTGGTAGGTGCATTGGTCAAACCAAAAGGTATAACCACCCACTCAAATAAATCCTTCTTGGATTTGCATGCAATCTTCCATATGTCTATAGGTATATGATGATAGCGAGATTTGAGATCTTTGGTGAACTTTGTACCATAGAAATGGTCCAACAAGTCATCTATTCGAGAAAGTGAATAGCGGTTCTTCACAATGATTTTTTTCAAAGCTCTATAGTCAATGTAGAGTCTCCATGTTCTATCTTTCTTTGAAGCCAAGAAAATTAGAGTACCACATGGTGAAGGACTTGGTCTAATGTACCTTTTTTGAATTAATTCTTGGACATGTCTCCTGATTTCATCATTTAAGGATTGATCTATGATAAACATGTGCATTTTGCAAAGGAGAACTAGAAACTATGTCAATGGAGTGCTTTACCTCACAATGAAATGGAACCCCAGTTGGTGATTTGAACAAGTCATCATATTCTGCTACAATCTAGTCCATCTGCTTATGTTGTGTAGGGCCTGTAATTGATTTAGTGATAATCCTCCTACTTTGTGGCTTGATCATCAAGAAAATAAAATTTCTTATTTTGGCTATCATCTTTGTGCATTGTTTAGCAGATATTAAAGGAACATAGGTAGGAGGAGATACCTTTGGTATCTTGAAGCACCGATTTTCAACGATGATGACACTTTGGGGCCTAGACTCATATGCATCATGCCTCTTCCACATAAATGATTGCCCCAAAATTAAATCAAACACATTTAAGGGCACACCATGACCTAAAAATTCATATTTGAAGGGCTTGATCGCATAAGAGAGGAGACATTATTGAGGGACATAAATATATCTCCCCTATTGTAACTGTCCAATATTATATGGTTGTAGGTGTGGTGTAACAGGCAGATTCAAATCACCATTTGAGCATAAATTAGTTTCTTTTCATTCCCACTATCAATAAAAAATTGTAATGGCTTACCCTTGATCCACATTTATGAGTGAAATAGGTATTCCTCCCCTTATGACTCCTTTGGTGTAGCATGCGTGGTGGCAATGGTCACAGTTAGTTCAACTTCCATAATTTACTTCTCTATCCTTAACCTGTGGATGTGGACGTGAAGGTACAATGGATGTAGAGGGTTGTGACTCAGAAAACAATACTTAATTGCTCAACACTCATCAAATGTTGATGGCTATTGTGATAATCACACCATTTTCCACTCTTGACCTTCAAGGGATTCTTTTCTTGGGAGTCCTTTTTCTCCTTCCAATTCTAATTTTGAGGTTGACCACCTTTATCCTGATTCTTTGGAGAGTCACTTCTTGCCTTTCTTTGACTTGTACTTAATGTTCTGGTTTTTTTTTATTTGCTCCTCCTTTTCTATTTTTGTTTTTATGCTTCTACTCAAATTTGACAAGTTTATATGCCTATCCCAATGTCTCAAATTTTGAAGAGGTCCATGTCCTCTCGAATGTATCATTATAGCCAATTGCAGTACTTGAAGATTCAATAACTTTTGGTATCTTATATATGTAGTTTTTCTACCATGGAGTTGAAAGCATTAGTATAATATTAAATATATTGGTCTTTACCTTGACACAATTGTTGCCATTGCATATATTGGTCTTCATAGGCTCCCATCGAATATTTTTTTTTTGGTGGATTCCATGAAATTATCTCATGTGAACAATACTTCATCTTCATTATGTTCCATAACCTTGTTACAATATGCTTCCTACCAATTTTGAATAGGTAATAAAGCTTTCAAGAGTGCAAAGGTGATTTTTTTACCGTCGGTGAATTTATTTACAAAGAAGTATGAAGATAACCGATTCAACCAATATTTTAGGACATCAACATTAATTTTTCCTTCAATAATAGAAATATCAAAATTCATCTACACCGTAAAATGTGTAGGAGCTCCAAGTGGTGCTAGGGCAATGATAGGTTGTGCAAAGGAGGTAGAATTTGCATTGGGAAGCCATTGAAAAATTTGAGTAAATTGATCCATCATCTCATTTCTCTATTTCACAAGGGCTTTGTTCAACATCTCCTTGAAAGGATTGAATGTCTCAATACTATCCATTCTAGTTTTCAATTGAGATCCTTTAGAACAAGGGATATAATAAGAGATTTCTCATATCTGATACCCAAACTTTCAATATCCTGCTTTCATGTTTATGGACATACACTTTATGACTACTCTGATACCACCAATTCAAAACTTAGAATTTCAACTATTTAAAAACTCAAGATTTCAAGTTAAGATAAAAAAGAATGTAATTCATAAATAATAGAGTATAATGGACTAGAACACGAGTATATAAGAAAAATAATTGAATGATTTTACTACTAAGGAAATAGAGTACAATGCAAGAAATTTCTAAGAAGAGATGTGAGGCTACAACATTACATCCATTAGGGTGCATATCTTTTTATACAAGATTGGTGTGTTGGAAATCCATCACATTGAATATGGAAGATCCATGAGTTAGGTCACCATATGGAAATGTGATGATTCACCTTCCATGAGTTACATAGTGCATTTAATTGAAAATTACATACATATGAATTATCCTTTTGTGTTTTATCTTTTATTAATGTGTCCACATGGCTAGAGAAATGTATTTTGGATACAAAAATCTAAAAACAAAAAAATATTATTTTTAGTGACTTTTGTTTTGCATTTTTGAGGGCCTCTAGAGCATTTTTTCCATGCATTTGGTAAAGAGATAGACATGGACTTCCTGTCGAAACTTCTAGATCTTTATCTAAGATTTCCAATGCATTTTGAACAAATAAAAAAGGAGTCTCAGACACAATGTTATGCCCCTACTAATGCAAATAGGAAAAAAAATAGATTTTTGGGCACTTTTGAGCATAAAACCATGCCATAAAAAGGTCATATGCTTGGATCACTAATATTCTAAGCTCAAGCCCTAGGTTAGTTTGTCAATTCTTGAGCATTAGGATTAAGGGTTTATTAATTGTTTAGACTATAAATAGATGAATTGTGTTGTAGTTGTTTGATTGTTCATACTTGTAATCTTTTGTTGCCTCAAGTGTGCATAAAAGACTTTGCCTTCTCTAAGTGTCTAAGAGGCTTAGCCCTCCCTGAGTGGCTAATTGTTTTTGACTTGGGATCTAGATATGTTACTTGCTATTATGAAATTAGAATTATATCCTAGTTAATACTTTCTTGTTACTACATTCTTGAGATTTACTACTATTATTGTTATTTTTAGAAGTTGTTTTGTGACAAGTTGCATCAGAGAGATGATCTTGGATCCTTATTGCAATACAAAAAATACTCAAGGATTGTGCAAGTTGTTCCAAAACCTCTTATGACTGATATTCACACAATGACACTGAGAGGGGGGGTGAATCAGTGTAGCTATTAATATTCAAATCTACAACATTTAAAATTGAAGCAAAGAGAACTTGAAAACCAAAAAAGCAAATTGAACAAGAGAGCACACCACAACACACAATATACCGAGGTTCACCAATTTGGCTACTCCTAAAAAATGACTTCTTGGACTCCAATCCAAATCCAGTCTTTGCAAAATACCAATTTTACAAACACTTTACCAAACATCTACTGGAAGGAGCACCAACCCCTTAATTTTCTGCTGCAACAGATAGGAGCACCAACCCCTAGTACCAAGTACCAACTTGGACTGCAATTCTGAGCAATTTAAAATGACATAAAAATGTCTTCACTGTTTGCACCCCCTTGATTGGTCTGCAATTAAACACACTCTGCACACACTCACGGATCTGCTTATTTCTCTCTTGGCCCTCTTCTAACCCTCTTTTCATTGTAATTTCACTCTAACAACAACACCATAATTCTCTGCACGACTGTCCTTTTATAACCCCTTTTCCTCATAGAGACTCCTTGTCTTCTATCACTTTTCTAATCCTGCATGCAGTCGAATGGCATTCTCTAACTGTTTGAATTCTTTTCTCTTATCCATAAGCGGCTGTTCGAATTCTTTTTTTTTTCTTCTCCATAAGCGGCTGTTCGAATGCTTTTACGATCCTGCATATACGGCTATTTGAATGCTTTTCCAATCATGCATATACAGCAGTTCCAATGTTTTTCCAACACCTGTCACTGTGTAACTGCAGATCTGACTCCAGTTAATTCTTACGTAACTGGCTGCATGATTTTCCTTTATGCTTTTTTGACACCTGTCACTGTGCATGCTCCTTCGGCTTTTACCCGCCAACCTGTTACCTGTCGCGAAATCGTGACATTTCTGCCCATTTGACTTTTTTTGGACTGTTGACCACGAAAACCTGACTTGTCGTGATATCACGACGTTTTCCGCCTCCTCTACCTTATCTTGGCATGCACTCGCGAAAACAGAACATGTCACGAAATCGCGACACATTTGCTGCCTCCAGCTCTCTTCTGTCTCCTACCCACGAAAATGAGACATGTCGCGAAATCACGACACTTTTCGCTTTCCTGCACTATCCTTCACTTGCACCCGCGAAAATGGAACACGTCACGAAATCGCGACACTTTTTGCTGCCGTACACTTTTCTCCGCAAGCCTCAGCGAAATCGGAACATGTCGTGAAATCGCGACGCTTTTTGCTGCCGTACACTTTTCTCCGCAAGCTTCAACGAAATCGGAACATGTCGGGAAATCATGATGCTTTTCTGCCTTAGTGCTGTTCTTTGATATTCGCCCACAAAAATGCAACATGTCACGAAATCGTGACATCTTTCGCATTCGTACATTTCTTGCTTCATGCACTAGCGAAATCAAGACATGTAGCGAAATCGCTACAACTTTGTTGCCTTGCATTTTGACATGCAGCGAAATCGCTACACCTTTGTTGCCTTGCATTTTGACTTGTAGCGAAATCGCTACACCTTCTTGACTTAGCATTTTGACTTGTAGCGAAATCGCTACACCTTTTCGCCTTGTTGCTTCCACTCCGATCCTGTCGTGAAATCGCGACACTTTTCATTGCCTGCGCCTTTACCCGAAACATGTCACGAAATCGCGACAGTTTCTCCATATTTTTCTCTCTCCTCCGATATGTCGCGAAATCGCGACACTTTTGGCTGCGCCTTCTCTCTCCTCCTTTTTGTCGTGAAATCGTGACATTTTTGGCTACGCTTTCTCTCTCCTCCTTTTTGTCGTGAAATCACGACATTTTTGGCTGCGCTTTCTCTCTCCTCCTTTTTGTCGCGAAATCGCGACATTTTCGGCTGCGCTTTCTCTCTCCTCCTTTTTGTCACGAAATCGCGACATTTTCAGCTGCGCTTTCTCTCTCCTCCTTTTTGTCGCGAAATCGCGACAGAAAACATGTCGTGATATCGCGACAATTTTCTTACTTGTCTTTTTCTGCAAATTTTTGAATCTGGGTCACTTCTGTTTTCCTGGAAATTCACTGTACTTGATCTGACTGACTTTTGAATTCTTGTCCATTGCTTCAACTGCATCAATTTCTGTCTGTGTTGACAACAATGACAATACTTTTGCTGCACCTTGCTCAACAATGACAAGATCAACATTTTTCTTATCAAGTAATTTCTATATATTTTTTTGCTATTGTAATTTAGGTGAAACCATTGGTTTCTCATGAACTTGAAAAGAAAATGAGTATCAACGGAACCTAAACCCTTGTGGGATTCCTACTTATTTTGATCATCTTGTCAAGCTAATTAAAATAATGTATCCTTGGTAACATGTTCTTTGTGAGACCCTAGGTGTAGTTTTGGATGTGATGGATTGGAGTGACAATATTTGTTAAAGGGATGAAAACCCTAGGTGTAGTCAAGCATTGCAGGAAGAGGGTTTTTTGAAACCTACTCATTGTACTTAAGAGGATATAGTCACTTTCTAGTCTATGCAGAAGCCTCTTCGATCAAAAGAAATGTCTCTCAGGGATCTTTGGGTTCACGGGTGAAGCTTTCTGATGAACCTATACCTTCTATCAAGATTTGGAGGATGAATTTGGGTTGGATAGGAGTGATCATAAATCCCAAAAAATTATCTACAAACTCAGGGGAAAAAGACCAGACCTAAAGGATATCAAAGGATAAATTAAACATTGGTGGACCAATAAAGAATTCCAAGTAACTCTACTACTCATTTTTTTTTGTATTTCCTTTTTTGATTTAGCGTATAGAGATAGGGTTAAAATTTATAAATACTATTGGTTTTTCAGACAAAGGGGTATATATAAGACCTTGGAATCCTAGTTTCAACCTCTTTACAGAAGAAGTTGATGGCTACCCAATCTGGGTGAATCTATATGCTCTCCCTATGGAGTTTTGAGGAGAGAAGATATTCACTAAAATTGGTAATGCCATTAGTGCATTTTGGTATATGGATGCCCAAACCGAGGAAAATTTATCTAATAAAATTAATATGAGTAAATCAATGTTGGCTATTTGGATGGATGTTTTAGTTCATTGACCTCAATCCATTACTATCTACTCAAGCAAAGGGGAATGAATACAAAATATTGAATATGAAAACTTCTTGAGATGTTATGGCTGTCAACAATATGGCCACCTGAAAAAGAGATGCCTGGTTATTTGATCATGATTTGATTACTCCTTGATGGAGAAGGCCCTAAACATGAATGATCATGAACCTTCAAACATCCCAATTTGAAAGGAAGAAGCTCATCCTCCTGATGTGCCAATTATCCAGCAGGAATCAAACGAGCAATAAAAGACTCAACCCCAAAAGGATAATTTGAATCAGGTCATTGATAAAAGACAAATGGTTACTGAAGACCATCTAGTCGATTCCATGGAAAATATTAGCACCCCAGATGGTATTCTTGAATCTAATTATGAAATAATTTATGATAGTCAATTTTATGAAAATAAAGATCCTACATAATGTGTTACAACTAGATATTATCTAAGAATATTGAAGTGTAAAAATGTATTCTCAGATCTTGCCACTCTGAAGGAGGAAGAACCTCTACTATAGGAGAAAAATAATCAAAAGACCCATTGGCTATGAACTCCATAACACTTTTGTAACAAACCCAATTTATAGCTACAGTTGTTTTAAGTTTATGTTTTGGTAGTGGTCTAGTAATCTATCATATTTTAGAAGCTATTTGTGGTATTCTAAGGTTTAGCTATAGTAGTAGATGGATAATAGTATTTTGTTCAGGTTGCTATAACATATTGTATTACCTGACACAACTTGATGTATATGTTGGGGACTCTAAAACCCCTTCTTACCCTAATAAAAAGAAACATGTTCTTTGTGAGCAGTTAATGAAATCTTTGGGTTTCATCAACATACTATAGTCAATTATAGTGTAGTGCATTATATTCTAATTCTACACTTCAACCCAATACATTGTGCTAGTATAATCTTTATATTGATCATTTGTATCAATGCCTAAGGGTAATATTCCAAGTCTTGTGTGTTGTCTCTCCTTCCTTTCACTCTATTTCTTCTACGATTATGTTTATTTTTGTACATTCCATTGAAGTATTAATAAGTGCAATAAGAGAGAGTCCTCAACAATTATGAAAAATAATGTTTCACTCTTTGCTTGTTAAATTCTTTTTAATTCCAACCATACAAAAAACTATTTTTTATTTAGAATTAGTCCCAAGTTTTTTCCTTTTTTATCCAAACAACAAAATTTCTAGATGTATTGATAACAATTTCCCCACTTTATCTTGTATTATTTACCAATTATTCACTTGTATTTTCATAGCATGATAAAATTAATTTGAAAATTTTGGACTTGCTCACTAAAGAATAACCTAAAATAAGCGTGTTTACAACAAATTGAAGATAAAATTTAAAGTGATTGTTTAGTGCAACTTGAATACCTTTGATTTTATTTCTCTTTTTCCTTTGACAAAACTTTAACAAATATCTCAACAAGAATAATGAAGGGAAAATGAAATAGTAGGTCACCTTGGATGAATCGATAGTATTACTCAAACTATCTAGCAAGGGATCCATTAATCAATATGAATATTTTTGGTGTCGTAACAACATATAATTTATCACATCTACCTTGATTAAAACCAAATGTTCTAAGAAAATCATGTAAAAAAATCTTTAGCAAACTCTATCATATGCATTGTTTATATCCAATTCTACAAGAATACCTAGTTTTTATGGTCTAAAGTGAATTTATGACCTCTTGAATGATAAGTATATTATTAAGTATTTAATATCCATGAACAAAATACCCTTGTTCCTCCAAAATGATATAATCTATAGCACCTTTCAATCTATTTACCAATATGCTTGAAATTATCTTATAAACAATGTTCTAAAGGCTTATCAAACAAAAGCAACCAAAATATGTTATCTAGTATTTGTTTAAAAGCAACACTATATAAGTGATGTTGATATCACTTATAGCATTTTTTCCCTAGCCTCTTCTATCATAGGGGAAATATCCCTCTTAAAATTTTCCTATTAATTTTAAAAGGAAGTTTTAGCAAATCCATCATGATCAACACCTTACTAGGATGAATTACCTATTTTAACTTCTTCATCAAATTATTAGGTAAGTGGCATATCCTTTAAGAAGAAAAGAACATGTTAATATATTACTCAAATTAAATATGTAAGTGGCATATTTTTTCCTTGAATTAATTTAATGAGATTGAAATAACCACATCCATATTACGTCATGTAACATATCTTCTAGAAATAGCAAATGTAGTAAGAAGAGATTATTCACCAGAATAGAATTTAGACTTCACAATAGAAATTCATAGTAGCAAGTAACAAATCTAGATTTCATGTCATAGAATAATCCTATCCACTCAAAGAGGACAATTCTCTTAGCCACCAAGAGAGGGTGAATTCTCTTATATGCACGAGAGATATAAGAATATTGAAAGTATGAATGATCAAACAACTAGAACATAATCCATACATTTATAGTCTAAAAATTTCACAAACACTAACCCTAATGCTTAAGGATTGACTAACCAACATAGGGACTGAGCTAATAATATCAAAGATAATGAACATGGCTACATTGGAGTCATTACATTACTCCCCTACAAAGATTTATTCTTAAAGTTAGAAAATATTTAATAATGCTTGTTGGATCCCACATTGCATCTTCATTTAGGGTATCTTACAACTTGATGAGGAACTTCTACTCTTGATGAGGTTACAAATTATGAACTCGATACTACAAGACTACTTCTAATTGAAGTATAATCCTCCTTCATCTAGTGTTAGGAGCATCATAAGTGATTACACCTTCTAACCAATCACATGATTAAGACAAAAAAAACATGAAAAATAGGATGGACTTGGGAAGTAGGAGGAATATCCAACTAATAGGCTACCTTCCCAATATAACGGCCCCTCTTGTAAGCACCATAGAATTAGGTTGCCAAATTTTGATTAGACTCAGTCTTCAAGGACAACTAATTATAAGGATGAATCCACAAAAAACTGTGTAAACTTTCTTAAATTACTACTCTAAGTGGTTCAAATCTTATTATTTTTTCATATGACTTTATTTTGACCAAATATTATCTTTGAGGAGTTGGAAAAAATATAGTGCTATTGAAGAAAACCATCTACTTGGGCACCATGGAGGAGCTTGGAATATAGTTTTCCATAGGCAGTGATTTTTTTCCCCACAATGCTTCAAATGGGGACATATTGAGAGGAAATAATAATCATTGTACCACCATTTGGCTAAGGGAAGACATTTAACTCATTGATACTATTTATCTTTGGTGAAACATAAACGATAAGTACCTTGATATTTGTTCACAATCTCCATTTGGCCATCTAATTGAGGGTGATAAGAAAAAGCCATATTCAAAAAGTACCATATAGAGCAAACAATTCCTTTCAAAATTTGCTACTAAAGATTGGATTGTTATCACTGATAAACAATTTTGTCCTACCATGTAGTTTAAAAATAGATTCAAGGAATGCCTAAACTAATTTTTTGGTAGTGAAAGGGTGTGTAGGGTAC
Organism: Wollemia nobilis; assembly: GCA_028583015.1. Taxonomy (NCBI): domain Eukaryota; kingdom Viridiplantae; phylum Streptophyta; class Pinopsida; order Araucariales; family Araucariaceae; genus Wollemia; species Wollemia nobilis. Next base: position 1,140,430 of record JAQPPZ010017258.1, read on the forward strand.
AAAAGTGAGCATACTTTGAAAGGTAATCCACCATGATAAAAAACATTGTTTTGTCCTCAAATTTAGGAACACCCTCAATAACATCCATGAATATGTGCTCCCATTATTGATTTAGAATAATCAAGGGTTGCAACAAGCCTAGAGATTTAATTATTTTGCCCTTATTCCTTTGGCATACCTCACATTTAACCATTAAATGCTTGATATCTACTTTTATTCATTTCTAAAAAAATATTGCTTCATTTGTTAATAGAGTTTGTGAAATCCATAATGACCTTCCAATGGTGAATCATGTAATTCCTAAAGAATATTGGAATACTGAGTAAGATATATATAATCCTTATTCCAAAGAACCTCTTCAATATAAAATAAGGAAGGAGCTTGTTACCAACCTCCATATCATGAATTAAGTGACAAGTATTGGGATCCAACTGTCATTCCTCACAAAGTTAGAATTCCATTGAGGAAGGGGACTAGAGTTAACATTGATAAAGATAGTCTTCATATATGCAAGAAAGAACATTTGCTGTAGTCTCATTGTCTTTCATGTATTCAATAAAAAAGTCATACCATAACTACTTGGTCAACCATTTATCTTGTTTTGGGTGAGGCATTTTTTTGAGAAGTGCTTAGACTACTAAGGCTTATTTTAATAATAAAGTGATGAACCAAAAAATAAGTCTTCCATTTCTCGTGTTCCCTTGCAAAAGAATGAAGGTTAATTAAGATGATTTTATTGATTCTACCTTTCAATTCATCATATGTCCCACTTCTATATAATTCTTGATGGGAATATTCTTTGGTTTTTTATCAAGATATTGTACAATCAAACTCTTCTTCAACTTAAAACATTCAAACTTTTCATGACCCTTATTTTTACAATAAGTACAAAATTTATTAGACTTCCTAACATTAAAAGAAGGAGAATTCTTATGAGAAGAAGAAGGATAAGAGATATTTTTTTACTATTGAATGCAACTAGCACTAAGAATTTGAGGCTTTAGAAGGCCTTACCAAAAAAGAAGGGTAAGACACTCAAGCTTAGGAAGCAAGTTTTTCTTTCATTAGTTGAGCTTGATTGAATGCAATATCAAGTGTTGAAAGGGTAGTGTATTTTAACTCCCTAAATAAATGTGCCTATAGTTAACTCTTGAACTTGATAATGAAAGTAACAGTTGGATCTATCACATAAAGTAATATCTATAGTCAATTAAAGTATAGATGCAATCCTACACAAACATCTGATTACCTTAGCACAAATAAAGCCATTTGATAATTATATCCTCTTCATAGTTGAAATGATACAATGTCTTATTCAAAGATGTCACAAGTTGATCACTAGCATTGATATGATTCTAAGTTTCTTGGTGTTCAATGACTAAGATTTAGAGACACTAGAAATATTTAATTTGACAAAAGACACCTTATTATCATCAAGGATTTCAATGTACTTAAACCAAGTCTCCATGTCAAAAATATAATTGTTAAGGGTATTAGGATCTCTAGAGCCATCATATATCATGACCTAATATTTTGATTTTTAATGAGTGTCAAAGATCTTAACATCTTGTTGTGTGGTCTACACATTGATGTCATGGAAATCAATCGATGTATTGACCACAATAGCCATATTAACCATTGTTTCAACTAGATTGAAAGCCATGACATTGTAAGTTAAAGCCAAGAACATGCAATTTTCACCTTAGGCTACTTGACATGCTCAATTATCTGAGTCAACATGCTCAATGTTCTTCTATTTTCCTTGCTTGGAGCATGTTTAATCTTCCTTCTTGGAGCACATTGAAACCTTAGCCCCAATTTTCAAGAGATGGTTATTAACCATAAAGTTGGAAGTTCAAAACTATGTATTTATCTAAGGTAACTATGGTATGATAACAATTTGAAAGTTGCAGTATGGTTGAAGAGAAAATTTTCCAACCTTCGAGTATACACACAAGTGTAAGTATGTCAACTAAACATGTCGATAAAACTAGGCTACAAATTAGAGATATTGTAAAGTAGTAGACAAAATGTTGGAAATATGTTGAATATTTTCCATGTTATTATGGTTGAGTTTTGGGTTAATATATTTGAACCCATGGATTAATATATTTGGGTTAATATATTTGAACCCATGGATATATATATTTGGGTTAATATATTTGAACCCATGGATTAATATATTTGGGTTAATATATTTGAACCCATGGATAAATATATTTGGGTTAATATATTTGAACCCATGTTTTAATATATTTGGGTTAATATATTTGAACCCATGGATTAATATATTTGGGTTAATATATTTGAACCCATGTTTTAATATATTTGGGTTAATATATTTGAACCCGGGTTTTATGGCCATGGTATTGTAAAACCCCTTCTTGTGTTGTTGGTATATAAAACAACACTTGCATGAGGGTTTGGGTATGGTGAATGTTTAGACACCCCCCAAGGGGGGGACACAATATGCAAGAAATGTAATCGCAAGCGGTAGAGCAAGCGGGAAAGAAACTAAAGGATATTATTGTATTGGAGACGGTCAAGTTTATACAATAAGGAGATATTCTTGTTGGGTTTTTTCCCGAAAGGGTTTTCCAAGATAAATTCTTGTGTAATGTGTTCTTCTTCTCTATTTTTCCTTTGATTCTATAATTACTATTTTTTTGGAATTTGTTTATCAAGGTATTATTTCTCTTCATTTGGTATCAGAGCTAGGTTTTAGCTTTGTTCGAGGAATAAAGGTTTCAACCCTAGGATGAGTGGGAGTAGTGCATGATAGAATCTGGGCGAAGAAAATGGCAGGAAGCACACAGGTAGAGATCAAAAAATTCAATGGATAGAATTTTGAGTTATGGAAACTCAATATGGAGGATATGTTGGTGGATAAATATCAGTGGGTCATAGTCTCGAGAGTAAAACCAACAGGAATGACAGATGAAAAATGGCTAAATATGGATAGGAAGGCAAGGAGCTCCACCAGATTGTGCTTATCTAATTTGGTATTTTTTAATGTATCAACAGAGGCCATGGTAAAGTTATTATGAGAAAAGCTGGGAGCACTATATTAGACAAAGTCACTAGTAAATAAACTCTTTCTCTGAAAGAAGTTATATTCTCTTTGAATGATTTATTTTATATATATATTAATTTAAATAAATGGTGGATTTATTTTAAATGATAAATATTTTTTTTTCTTGAATAAAAAGAATGATTTATTTTAAATAGACATTCATTTAAATAAATGGTGGATTTATTTTAAATGATAAATAGATTTTATTATTGAATAAAAAGAATGATTTATTTTAAATAGATATTCATTTAAATAAATGGTGGATTTATTTTAAATGATAAATAGATTTTATTCTTGAACAAAAATGATTTATTTTAAATAAACATTCATTTAGATAATGGTGGATTATTTTAAAAAATGAGTGATTTATCCTAATTAGAATGGATATCATAAAAGCAACAAAATCTAGCTTGCGCATGAGAACCTACCTCAGAATTGGGCTAGCCGTTTGGGGGCAGAGCCTAGCTAGCAAGGAGGCATGGCCCCATTAACACAAGGGATGGCTCTACCAGAGTAAGCGGATGGTTCTTCTACGTGATTAAGGAGGAGAATTGAATGCAACCTGCACCTTGGAAAATGCAATAAGAAGGGACATCTCCCCTACCACTTGACAAAGCAGTGTGAAGTAAAGGTAGTTAGGTGGTGGGTGGAAGTCGAGGGAGAATGAGAGGTGCCCAAAGGAGGAAGAAGAGTGGGGTAAAAAAATAAGAGTTCAAGGGTAGAAGAAATTTGGCAAAATAGAGTTCAGTAGAAGAGAGTTTGGCAGAAGAGAGCTCGGAGAAGAGAGCTCAAAAAAAGAAAGTTTGATAGAAGGGAGCTTAGTAGAAGAAGACGAAGTAGATGGTCAACGAATATGACCAGGTTTGTCCAATTTCTCTTTCATTTTTTTTTTGTTTCGTAGTTTCTCTTGTTTATGCCTTAGTTGCTCTTGTTAGCCATAACTATGAGAGCGTAGCTCTCTACTCTTGTTAAGAGCGTAGTTGCTCTTGTTTATGCCTTAGTTTCTCTTGTTAGCCATAGCTCTCTGATCTTGTTAGCCATATCTAGGAGAGCGTAGCTCTTTGCTCTTGTTAGTCATAGCTAGGAGAGTGTAACTCTTTGCTCTTGTTAGCCGTAGCTATAAGTGCATAGCTCTATGAACTTGTTAGTCATATCTATGAGAGTAGCTATTTACTCTTGTTAAGAGCGTAGTTGATCTTGTTATGCTGTATCTAGGAGAGCATAACTCTATGCTCTTGTTAGTCATAGCTATGAGAGTGTAACTCTCTACTCTTGTTAAGGGCGTAGTTGCACTTGTTATGCTATATCTAGTAGAACATAGTTCTCTACTCTTTTTAGCCATAGCTATGAGAGCGTAGCTCTTTGCTCTTGTTAGTCGTAGCTATGAGAGTGTAGCTCTCTACTCTTGTTAAGAGTGTAGTTGCTCTTGTTATGTCATAGCTAGGAGAGCATAGCTCTCTACTCTTGTTAGTCGTAGCTATGAGAGCATAGCTCTCTGCTCTTGTTAAGAGCATAGTTTCTCTTGTTAGTCGTAGCTATGAGAGCACAACTCTCTACTCTTGTTAGCCATAGCTATGAGAAATTAGCTATCTGCTCATGTTAGAGCTATAGCTTATGATTGTAAAGCCACAACTATCATAGGAAGTGAGGTGAGCACCACCTTAAAATTGTGCCTTGCACTTATCTTATGTGCCACCTGCTTAATGCTAGTTTTGGTAGTGGGCGTTTCCCATGAAAGCTTGTAAGATGTTGGGTAGGAACCCTCTGTTATGCTCCATTATCAAGTAGAGAAGTTGGCTTGTGATAGGATTTCTTTGAGTTTTAGGTTCATTAATTTAAATAGTTAGATTAATGAAATGCATAGGGTTTTATGGAAATTAAAGTAGATGGCTTTAATTATGATTATGATTCATTTTGTAAAATGAGGATATGAGACCTTGCTTTATGAAATGAAAAGGGTTTATGGAAATTAAAGTAGATGGATTTAATTATGATTAGGTTTCATTTTGAAAAATGATGGCCTGGGGAGATGAACTCAAAGGAGATGAGGGTTTGAGAGAGCGATGGAGAGCGAAACCTCAAATTTTGAATCTTCGTCGAGTGGGAAACATGGAATCTATAGTACGAGAGTAGGGAATAGAATGGGCATGCATGAAAGTGGAACCAAATATGGAATGGGTGACCAAGGAAATAGGAACAGGACCCTAGGCAAGTCTGACTTTGTGGCTTCAAAATATGGAACTGCTATTTTTGGAGGGAAAGAATCCCTAGATAAAAATGCTACGAAAAATTAGAAATCCCAAGCAGTATCATTTGCAAAAACACTCAAGGGAAGGCAAAAACCCTCCTCAACTACATCACACACCTTTATTCCTGATGGTTGTAATGTAATACTACCAAAAGAAGTCATGGTCGGGTACATTTCCCTAGATTCCTTTTTCCTAGTCAGGAAGTTTATGGGGGGAAGACCTGATATGGAGGCTATCTGGTGATGGGTGAATGTCAAATTGAAAACCAAGAGCTATCTAGAACTGGTTGCTATGTCAAGAGGATTCTTCATTATTTGACTCAATACTCAAGAGGACGTGAATCACATTCTATATGGTAGCCCATGGTTCTTTGGGAGAAGAAGCCTATTCCTCTACAAGTGGGGTGTGGATTTTGATCCAGAAACCTAGAACATCAACTTTGCTCCCATTTGGGTCCATATTCCAAATTTACCCTCTTATTTTTGGCATGAGGATGTTCTACAAGGGATCACTCACATGATTGGGGAGCTTGTCACTATTGACCCTGCTATGCATGCTCGATTGAGGATGACATAGGCCCATATCTGTGTTAATGCGAACTTGGAGTCCCAACTTTTGATCCATGTGAATTTGATTTATGGGTCATACCACCGATGCCAAGTGGTGGAGTATGAGAACAAACCCTCCTTTTGCACTAAGTGCCACACCTAGGGGCACCTTCGAAACCAGTGTCCAAAATTGAGGCCTACTCATAATGATTACCAGGAGATGCAACGCTCATCTAAAGGAGAGGTTCAGAGAATGAGAGCATAAGTGGATTCGTGTTATGATCCCAAAGGCAAGCAACATGCTCCCCCATATCCAAATGATGATAAGAATGATGCAAGTTCCCTATTTGATTTTTTCAATAGGTTCAGTTTATTCAACAATGTAAATGTCAATGCAAATGATGACAATGAGGAGATTCATAGAGAGGAATTCCCTGGATCAAATCACCATGACCAATCCATCAAAAAGGCAAACCCTCCCCTACAACCTCCTTATTCATCGTCTGAGCTATGTTAAAAATTCCCATCATCCATGGTGCTTGTTCCCCAGCCCCCATCGTCCAATCCCTCACTGCCATATAATGCCCCACCCAGCTCCTCCCATCCTCCAATAGGTCTAGTCTCTCTCATCCCCCACTCGATCCCCATGGCAATGAGGTTGATAGTATTGATTTATCTCATGATTCTCCTGAATACTGGAGTCCTAAACAGACCAGAATTTTTAAAAAATACCTAATGGATATCATAATTAACAAAAAGAAGGGCAGACCCTCTACTGTAAAGTAGAGAAACATAATTATAGAAGAAGACATAGCCAATGGCACCCAACAAACTCTCTTTATAGAACTAGGAATTTCCAATAGAGAATAATCAAAGAGACCCAAACCTCCTGTGCAACAAGGCAAAGGAGGCTGAAAACCTTCCAAGAGTTCCAAATGAGAATCCTCTCCTAGAATACGAGAGGATTAAATGGAGCAGTGAAACATAGACTTGCTGCTTCGATGCGAAAGGATTCAAATACTACAATATTTATAATACAAGAAACCAAATTAAGCATGCAGTCCTCACCTAAAGTTACAAAAATCATATGAATAAAGTGTGAATTTTCCTTTAGCCCTACCTTTGGAACATCTGGTGGAATCCTTTGCCTGTGGGACCCTACCAAGGTGGAAGGAAGAGTTATTTCCAATGAAGGACGAATTTCCAATATTTTTTTTCATGATTATATTTCAAAGCATTCTTGGGTGTTGATGAACATCTATGCCCTGAATATTCCTTAGGATAGACTAAACATTTGGAATACCCTCACTCAGATGCATGAGGCTTTCATTAATATCCCCTAGATCCTTGTTGGATATTTCAATGCTCTGCTTTATCCCTCCAAGGAAAAATGAGGGAAAGAGATCACTCCCAGGACCATGGGGGACTTAAAAAATTTTGTGGATGCAAATGAGCTTATGGATGTTTAGCTAAGGGGATCCCAATTTACCTGGAGTAACAGAAGGGTAGGGGGTGATCTCATTCAGGAAAGGCTTAACCAATTTTTTCTGTCTTAGGATGCTTTACATATGTTTGGAGATGCCAGCTTGTAGGCCCTACCAAATATTGGGTCTGATCATAGTCCTCTAATTTTCAAAATTGCCAACACACCACCTTTCAAAACTCCTTTTTGTTTTGAGGTAATGTGGACCCAACACCCTGACCTAAAAGCTCATATTTCACTAACCAAGTTATTTAGAAATTGTAGTCTATAAAAGCTAAAATGAAGGTTTGGAATAAATAAATTTTGGCAATATCTTTAAAAATAAGCAGAGCATCAAAGACAAACTCCAAATAATTGAAAATCAGTTTCAGTAGGGTCAAGGGGATGCCAGTCTAAGAGCTAAATAAAAAATTCTATCAGAATTCCACAACATATTGAAGAAGGAAGAGATGTTATGGCATCAAAAATCGAGGTACTTGTGGTTGAAAGAAGGAGATTCTATCTCAAAGTTCTTCCACATTTCAATTCTCAAACACAAAGGTGTAAACAAGATCAAGGGACTAATAAGAAATGATGACACCTTCACTTCCAATATTCATGAAATTTGTGACGAAGCTATCCTTTACTTCGAGTCCCTATTACGTTCCTGCCCTCCCCATTCTATCCAAGCCATGGATTCCCTCCTCATGCACACTCCAAGAATCATTAATGATAACATGAATGTCAATCTATTAAGACCTTTAAGTTTTGAGGAGATCCACCAGGCCCTCTTTTCCATACATCCAGGCAAAGCCCCAGGCCCTGCAGAATCCTCCTCAAGGTTCTTCCAATTTTTTTGGAAAATCATCAGCCCTGACCTTTGCCAAGCCATCAAAGAAATGTAGAGATCTAGAGTCATTCCCAAGGATTTTAATTCTACTTTTCTTTCCCTCATCCTAAAATGCCCCAACTCCAAAGCCCTATCTGATTATCATCCCATAAACCTTTGTAATGTTATCTACAAAATATTAACAAAAGCTATGGCCAAAAAATTAAAAGGTATTCTCCCATCCTTGATTGACCCCTACCAAGGAAACTCTATTAAAGGTTGAAATATTGTGTATGGGGTCATAGCCATTCACGAACTTATTCACTCAGCCCACAATTCCAAAAATTTTGCTTTCTTATTAAAGCTTGACATGAATAAGGCTTTTGATAGAGTGGATAGGGAGTTTCTATACAAAGTTCTCTAAAATTTTGGTTTCCATGATGACTAGGTATATCTGATTATGCAATGCATCTCAACTTCTTGGATTTTTGTGCTAGTGAATGGATCTGCTGCAGGGTACTTCCCTAGTACCAGAGGACTAAGACAAGGGGATCCTTTATCCCCATCCTCTTCATAATTCTTGCTAAGAGCCTTGGAAGAGCCATAAAAACTACCTGCTCCATGGGTTTTATTTTTGGCATCAAAGCTACTTCCAATCGCCAACCTTCAACTCACCAATAGTTTGTGGATGATACTCTGTTGGCAATTACTGCATCTGTTTTGGAGGTAAGAGTCATCAAAACTATCCTCAACCTCTATGAGGAAGCTACGAGGAAAAAAATCAATTTCACCAAGAGCAAGATTTATTTCATTAATACCCTAGTGCCCCACCAAGTCAAAATTGCAAACATCCTGGGATGTTCTATTGCAGCTTTTCCAGCTTCTTATCTAGGCCTCCCAATGTTTCAAGGGAATCCTGCCAAGACGATGTGGAATAATGTTATTCAGAGATTTCATAAGAAACTTGTAGGGTGGAAAGGTGCCCTTCTCTCTCATGCGGGTAAAGCTACCCTTGTCATGTCAGTTTTGCAAAGCATACATGTTTACTTTTTATCAGTTTTCAAAATCCCTGCAGTAGTTGGGACCATGATTAAACAAATATAAAAATGCTTCCTATGGACTGGAGATGATAATCAGAAAAATTTCGACTCAGTGGCTTGGGACAAAGTATGCTCTCCAAAAGATAAGTGTTGTCTTGGATTTTGTAGAATCAATAAAATGAATCAGGCCCTCTTAGCTAAGAAGGATTGGAAAATTTTCACTAACAAAAATTTGGAATGTATTTCAATCATTAAAATAAAATATTTGTATCATCACTCCTTTAGAGATGAAGAAGCCCCTCAAATAGGATCTCACTTCTAGTGCTCTATCATCCAAACCAGACCCCTACTTCAAATAGGAATCATATGGCCACTCGAATATGGGAAATCCATTGATTTTTGGCATGACTCGTGGGCTAGGGATGAGCCTCTTATCAATGACCTATAAATCCTTGCTATCAAACACCTAAATGATCATAGGTTTGGCCCGAGAGTTGCCAACTTCATTGTACAAGATTAGGGCCACCATAAGTGGAAGCAACTTCATTTTAGAATAAGCAATGCAAACATTGACAGAGCTATCACTTCTTTGCAGGCAATTTTCAGAGCAAGCTTCATCCCTAGGGCCCAAGAAAAAGACAAATCCTTCTAGAAAGGTAGTGATGATGGCTCTTTTTTGGTTAAGTCTACCTTCCTCTTGCTTGATTCCCCTCGGACCTGCATCATAACCAACTTGCCCCAACTATCGTTAAGAGAATTTGAGTCAAACATCTCATCCTAAAAGTCACTCACTTCTCTTGGTTAGCTTTCCAAAATATAATTATCACTACATAAAACCTTATCAAGAGGGGTATCATAGTTTTCAATAGATGTTACATGTACTTACAGGCTTGGGAATCGACTCAGCAGTCAGGTATGGGATTGCAACAGACCCAAGGCTGTTATTACAATGGTGGCATAAACCACTACTAAATCGTTGGAGTGCCATCTTCAGCCCTACCGACAGATTCTTGCTCTTCTTTAGCAAGAGCATGGTAGGTGCTATTGATGGTATGATCACAAATTCCGCTGTTCATAATTTCTCTGATAGACCTCTCACAGTGGTAAAAAAAGAGCTTCTTGGGCTAGGATTGAAATATATCCCTGTCCCACCTCCCATGGCTCATGATGTCCATGTGGAGTATGTTCTATTTTCCAAGCTTCTCGAGCTCTAGTGTTTTTTGATCCAAAAGGAAGGAACATCACCAATTGTGAAGAACCTGCCTACTCTCCCTTTCGTATTTCAAATTTTGCATGGGAACCTGATGTGAAATACCAACCCCTACTAGATATTCTTAATGATGAAAAGCATCAAGTTTAACAATAACTTTCTTCCACAGAGAGTATCTTCTAGCCTCCATTGCCTAGGCATCTGGAAAGAGCCTTGCACTCTCTCAGATCTGATGATTCCATTGTCATCAGGCCCGCTAAAAAAGATATCGGCCTCACTGTTCTCAGCAAGGCATGGTACCTAGAACAAGGGATCAAACAACTTTCAGATCTAGAAGTTTACCAAGAGGTTATTTATGTTCCTTGGAACTCTCTTTTTTCTAGCTTGGAGTCCATTTTTAAAAATGCACAAAGAAGTCTTCTCCTCGATAAAAAATAGTGGATTATCTTCTGCAAAAGAACCCCATAATTTCTTCAGTCTATACTTTCTACCTCATTCCAAAGGTTCACAAACAACCTATGAATAGTAGACCCATCTTCTCCTACTACGGTTATATGTTGGAGATTGTTTCCAAATGGCTTCACCACCATCTTATCCCCATTCTCCTAGAGCAACCAAATCATCTACAAGACTCTCTAAGCCTAATGAAAATTCTTCATGAAAGAGATTTTCCTCCAAGTTGTGTTTTGTTCACATTTGATGTTGAGAGCCTGTACCCAAGCATTCCTACAGTAGTAGGATTGGCCGCTCTTCAACACTTCATCTCAGGGAGGTTCAAGCCAGGTTTGGTCCAGTTGATCCTCAAACTTGTAGAACTGGTCCTGAACAGACATTATCTAGAATTTTATGGTAAGATCTATAGGCAGAAAAGAGGTATAGCAATGGGAAGCAATTTTGCAGTTGTCTATTCCTGTCTGTTTCTTTGTTACTTGGAATTGCAATTTTTTGGTCTTTTTCCATCTATTTCAAAAAATATTTGCTTGTATAAACGATATATTGATGATGATTTTGGAGTTTGGAATGGTACTAATAAGAGTATTTGAGCTCTCCTTAATGCTTATGGTTCTATTTATCCTAGCATCAACATCACTACTGCCATTTCCACTTTTGAAGTTAACATCCTGGATATTATGGTGGTCAAACCACCCTCCATGATTGTTCCAGGTCATTTGGGTACTAAAATTTACTAGAAACCAATGAATGTGTATCATTATACCCCTTTATGTTCATTCCATCCATCCCACTAGAAAAAAATCCTTCACAATTAGCGAACTCAATAGGTTTCTGGTCAGAGAGGCAGATGACGAAGGATTTAGAAAGATGAAGCATCATTTATTTCATAGGTTGAGAGCCTGGGGATACCGTCTCATTTCTTATTTCCACTCTTTGCCTAGGTAGAGTTTTGACACCGGCCTGCATTGCTCCAGAAAATATTCCAAAAGATCTCTTTAAGACAACTAGGTCTAAAGAAATCTCCCCGCTTCTGATGAAGCTGTACAATTGCTAGTTTGCTCGTGATATTTGTCTAAAAAAAATGTGCTTGGACCTCTCTACTAAAAATGAAGCAAAGACCCTCAACTCTCCCATATAGGTCATGGCATCATCTATTGGAGAAACAACAAAAATATGAAGAAATTTCTGTGCCGCAGCCGAGTCGTGAGAATCCAGCCCAACTTCAATTGGTCATAACTTTTGCTACAAGGCTCCGATTCTCAAACCGTTTGAAGCATTGAAATATTATAGAATTTTATACGATGAGGGATGAAACCCATAGGGTTTCAAAAGCAATAGACCCTTTTTGAGGCCTCTAGAGTCCTCAAAAATGAGTTTTAAAGTTTAGAATTTTTTTGTAACATCTCTTTTTTGGTAATCAATGCCTCGTATTCACAGGTGTACATCCCGAGGAGCATTATTTAATGTTTTAAGGTACTTTTGATCGTTATCCTTGGCAATCACTATCATTTTTGGTATAATTCAAGGTAACAGTCCATTTTTATTGATTCTCGCCACATGGCATGTCATCTAGCGCACCCACTGGCCTGAGAAATCTCTAAAAAACAAGATGGATTGTAATGTTTGGTCATCAACCAAACTGATGAGCACTTAAGGTGCAAAACACATTTTCAGAGTTTTCCCTTTCATTTCAGTCTCTCTTGTTATGTCATGAAGTGATATTTTTGCATTTATCGCTTGTGCTTCTACTTCCTATTTGCTATTTGATTTCTGTTATGCTAAGGTACTATTGTGAAGTATTTATTTCTTTTTGAATATAAAAGGTCCCCTATTCGAATATTGCAGCTTCTGGGTTGGAAGCCTACCTATTCAAATCCCTTAGTATCTGTTTTGAGTGCACTAGATCCCATATTCAAACCTGTTTTAGGTCCAATGTCAAGTGAAGCCCTCCCCCTCTAGGGTGGCTCAAGGTGAATTTTTATGGATCATCTAAAGGCAACCCTAGAGATGCTGGGGCTAGAGGAGTCATTCAGGATCATGAGGGCAAAATCATCAGAGCTTTCATTGAAAACCTGGGAGTTTAGTCCAATAATTATGCCGAAGCTCATGCCCTCTAGAGGAGTCTTGAACTCAACAAAGGTCTAACTAACCCAATGATCTTTGAAGGGGATTCCCTAAATGTGGTTAACCATGTTAAGAATAATTCCAATATTGGGTGGAATATTCAAAGCATCATTTAGAAGATTTAATCTATTCTTAGATAGCTTTCGCTTAGCACAATTCAACATGTTTTTAGATAGGCCAATGTGGTGGTAGATTTGTTGGCTAACAGGGCAACCAATCAGAATGATTTCATCATTTGGAAAGACTCATTCCCCAAAGACATCATAAATGCTGCTAAAAATGATGTTGAACACAACTCCAAATAATAGCAAGTGTCATTTCAAAGGTGTTTTTCTCAACACCAAGGGTGTTCATATTAACACCATGACTATTTGTTCCCCTTCCCATTTAATCATTGCCTTTTGAAATATCGGTTGTACCTCTTTCCATGAGGATTGATTAGAACTTTTCAAAGCTCCTGAGCTCCTTTGGCATCTTTCCAACATCCCGTGCCTCTACTTCGTCCTCCTCATTTTCCCACATCTCACAAAGTCCACCTTACCACCTTTCCATTTCCATCACCCATCCGCCTTCCGCACCATCTTCTCCACCTTGTTAGCTGGCCCCTTCTACCCTATCGTCCATCCATTCATCTTGCTTTTACATTCTATTTTCCTTTCTCAGGTCATTGTTGATGTGCTCCAGTGTCATAGCTCTATGGTTGAAGTCCCAAAATGCATTGGAAAGTGCCTATTGTCTATAATTATTTATGTTGTGGGCCTTGGCACTCCTTATTCTACCACCTTCTAGGGTGAGTTCATTTGTTTATTAGCACCCTTACCTCCATATTTTTGTATTGGTGCTTTTACTGCTACTGCCTGTTAGACATTATGGCTATTCTTGAGCCATCCGTGTTGTAGCTTGAACCTGTTGCTGAAGCATTTCTTGGAGCTAAGGGATTCATTCCCTTATTCAAGCTCTTCAATGGCGTGGATGAGGGTGTCACCAACGAGTTTATCAGTTCATGGAATGACGACATGGTTCAGATTTGAGGGATCCAAATTGAGGTAAACATCCATATTTTAGCTAAAATTTTTGGGTTGTCTTCCAAGGGCAGGGCGGTGAGACGGGACAAACATAATTTCAAAGAAGAGACTGAAAAATTTCTTGATAAAGGTAAGGATTTGACTTGGGTTAAGGGGGGAGTTGTCCACTCCTCTCTCCCTCATCCCTGGGACTCTGTCATTATTCCCATCATGCAATACATCATAGTGGACAATGTTAACAGTCCCCTCCGTTCCTTCCACCTCACCTTTGTTAATCATCTACATGACATCAAGCCGATTAACATTCTTGAATTTTTATTTCGATCCATGAGCCTTACCATAGAAAAATTTAGGGATAAGAAATATTCCAAGTATCTTTCACACCAGGGCTTATTCCTCATTATTTAAAAACATGCCCTATTATCCCAACTTGCTATCAAACCTTATGTTTCTCCTTCTATTATTGCGCCCTTTCCTAAGCCAGCTTTTGGTCCTGAGTACTGTGATCCAAATACCCCAATTGAGCCCTCTAGAACTACTCCCTTCTCCCACAACCCCCCTACTGAAGTGCCCCTGTAGTCCTCCATCCTTTCTGATGGTCTCCTAAAAGTTGTCAAACCCATTCAGAACAATAGAAAATATGAGAGAAGTCCAATTTCAAAGCCCAAGGATTCAGCCCCAATGGAGTCCCGAGCTACTGAAGCTAGAAGCAGACCCTTGAGGAGAAAAAGGTAAGCAGTTCAACCCTCTCATAGCAGAAGTTCATGATGCCTAAAGAGGAAGGATGTTGACAAATCTTAGCCCATGCCTGAGATCATTTTAGATGATGGATACAATGTTGATGATGTGCTTCGATCATCGATCATGTTTCCAGAGTGGTGGGGCAACTCATAGTAGCAACCAATATGGTCAAGAAGGTGTGCATCATCTTTTTGCACACCATCAAGGAGCTCCATGAACTATCGATTACCCTCAATGTCCTCCTTTCAAAAGGTCAGAACACTATTGCTAAATAGGAGGATGAAGATGATTCCCAGTAGTATTGGGAGTGGGGTAGTTTGCAGATGGTTGTTAATAAATTTTGAATTACGTAGTGATGCTGTCTCCCCTGATTAGGGTTTCAAGTCTGTGTGTTTGTTTAATCTTCTTGTTTAGTTCTTGGAGCTAGTTTGTATTAGGCTTTTACAGGCTATTGGGTGTCTTCATGTTCATCCTTGTGATGTTGGGATGCTTCAAATTTTGTACTATTGGCATTCTGAATGTCCTATGTATTAGGGATTGGGTCCCTTCAACCTGACAATTAATTAACTACCAAAAAAAAAAATGAGGGTATGGGACCTTGATTTATGAAATGAAAAGGGTTTATGGAAATTAAAGTAGATGGCTTTAATTATTATTATGGTTCATTTTGTAAAATGAGGGTATGGGACCTTGCTTTATGAAATGAAAAGGGTTTATGGAAATTAAAGTAGATGACTTTAATTATGATTATGGTTCATTTTTTAAAATGAGGGTATGGGATTTTGCTTTATGAAATGAAAAGGGTTTATGGAAATTAAAGTAGATGGCTTTAATTATGATTATGGTTCATTTTGTAAAATGAGGGTATGGGACCTTGCTTTATGAAATGAAAAGGGTTTATGGAAATTAAATTAGATGACTTTAATTATGATTATGGTTCATTTTGTAAAATGAGGGTATGGGACCTTGATTTATTAAATGAAAAGGGCTTATGAAAATTAAAGTAGATTGATTTAATTATGTTTATGGTTCATTTTGTAAAATGAGGGTATGGGACCTTGCTTTATGAAATGAAAAGGGTTTATGGAAATTAAAGTAGATGGCTTTAATTATGATTATGGTTCATTTTGTAAAATGAGGGTATGGGACCTTGCTTTATGAAATGAAAAGGGTTTATGGAAATTAAAGTAGATGGCTTTAATTATGTTTATGGTTCATTTTGTAAAATGAGGGTATGAGACCTTGCTTTATGAAATGAAGAAAAAGGTTTAGAGTAGATGGTTTTAATTGGATAATAACTATGATTATGGATTGTTTGTAAAATAAGGGTATGATACCTTACTTTATGAAATGATAAGAAATGTTTTGTGATAAAATTAAAGTGGTTTGATTTAATTAAATAAGATGAAAAAACCTAGTTCATTTAACAGTTAAGGGTATGGGACTTTAATTGTTAAGTGAGGGTTGGATCATTTATTACAAATAAAGCATATGGTGGGATGCATGGTGGAATGAATCTCATGAGTAGATGAGAGGGGTCATAGAAAGGAGTAGTTCTATGATAATAGCTATGCATTAGAAATTTGAATTGCTTGGGTTATTTGTATAGTTGCAATTTGGCAATAAAATAAGTAAATGCATTTATAAGCATGTTTATCCGGATCCATGAGTAACCCGATCCCCTACTATCCTCACTTGATCGATGGAAGAGTAGAAGGACCAAAGATATGATATGGACCACTTCACAAGTTTGATCTCTACCTTACTTCTTACTTGATTATGCAATAGATTAGATTTGTGGGGAGATTTCCCCAATGGAATAAATGTAAAGTAATTATTGAAAGTATGGGATTTGCCATACATGATTATGTATTAAATGAACATTGTTGTTTATTATATTTTGATAAATTTATTGATTGCAATGTTATTTATTCATTTATCACATGTTTTTCCTTTTAATGAATGCTTTATGTTTTGGTTAATCTCGCCTATTTATTACTACATGTTTTGTTAGATTTAGTATCTAGATTTATCCTTTGTATTCTTATGAGCTTTTAAAAAAAATGTGTAAGTTCTAGGTGAACTTAGAGGATGACCTAAGGGCTTGATACCCCCTTAGGGAGATTGGATATCTAGGTTTATAAGATCGTACCAAGAGTTAAGATAGCTTGTCAGAGGATGAGATTGATAGCTTAACTCGTAATACACGTAGCATACCCACACATAATGGTTTACGTTAAATATGAATATATGTGTATACCTTCCAATGATCGAAGGTAGTAAGTCTAGCTCATCAATAATGATGATATGGATGGACTTATGGGCATGACATGAGATAGGCCTACATAGAAGGGACTTGCATGAATGGAATATTATGTGGTATAGTTCTTGAAAAATTTAGGGAATGTCAAACATTAAGTTGGTCTAAGGTTGGTTAGGGATTTATGAATCCTTCTCCTTAGTCAAATATATATATATATATATATAAACATTTCTTTCTATTTTTGTGTGTTTTCTTATTTTCTTGTTTTGAGGGTTATTACATTTGGTATTAGAGATCTAGGTTTGAGGATATAGAGCTTCTTATTTGTAGAAAGGGATTCATATATTTCCAATGAAGGCCTAATGTTAGGAAGTGAAGTCACTATGCAGTACAGGCAACCAAGAAATAGGTTACAGCAGGTTCAAGCAGGCAAGACGTCTAGAATGATAGATGTATGGGCCTGACATCTGGGCTACCAAATGTCTTGGATGGTAGACATCTGGGCCTGATGTCTGGGCTACCATACGTCTAGGTTGGCAGACATCTAGGTCTAATGTCTGGGCCTGACGTCTAGGCTTCCAAATGTCTAGGCTGGTAGATGTTTGGGCCTGACGTCTGGGCTACCAAACGTATAGACTGGTAGACGTCTGGGCCTGACGTCTGGGCAGCCAAACATCTAGGCTGGTAGACATCCAACCTGACATATAAACAAGTAGACGTCTAGGCTAGACGTCAAGCCAAGCAGACATCATAAAAGTGAATATCTAGGCAGACGATAAGAATGTGGAAGACAAATAGTCTTGGGAGAAAAAACAAACAACCTTTTGGAGGCTTCTATTGGAAGAGGAAACAAACAGTTTTGGAGTCTTCCTTATGCTCTATAAAAGGGATGTGATCCCTTGTATATTAGATGGTTGTTGAAAACGTTGAAAGATATGGATATAAATTTTGTTGAAAATAATAAAAGAGAAGTTGCCATTGCCCCATGGTTTTTCTTGCACATTGTAGGTTTCCATGTAAATATCTGTGTCACTTGTGTTATTGTTTATGTGTTCTATATTTTTGTTATTGTGCTTCCTCTTACAGGTGATAAATCTTGGATTTTTTCTTAACATTTGGTATCAGAGCTAAGGTTTTGTGCGAGTGGGAGCTACAACAATGATAAAAGGTGTAACCAAGTTTGAGATTGAGAAATTTAATGGTAGGAACTTCGCTCTATGGAAGATGAAGGTGGAGGATTTGCTGGTTTAGAATGACCAAGCTCAAGCCTTGGAAGGGGTCGCAAATAAACCGAGTAGCATGAAATATGAGGAGTGGACAACGCTTGATAGGAAGGCGATTTCTACAATTCGTCTCTGCCTAGCGGACTCCGTCTTGTTCAATGTAGCTGAAGAGAAGACCGTAGAAGCCCTTTGACAAAAGCTTGAAAATTTATATGAAATAAAATCAGCAACTAACAAGATTTTTCTAAAAAAAGAACTTTATAGCTTGAGGATGAAGGAAAGTTCATCTGTGGTAGATCATTTGAATGAGTTTAATACTCTAATTAGTAAACTAATTTTAGTTAATATGAAGATGGAGGATGAAGATAAAGCTATCACCCTACTTTGTTCCCTGTAGACCACTTGGGATCATATGGTGATGACTATTAGTAATTCATGATCAGGAACTCTCAAATTTGATGATGTGGTAGCTACTTTGTTGGCAGAAGAGTTGAGGTGAAAAATGTCTCTGGAACCCTCAACCAATGAAGCCCTATCTATGAGAGGTCAATCGTTCAAGGGGAGTAAATAAGGTAGAAAGTAATCCAGATCTAAGTCTAAAGGATGTAAGCAGAAAGGGAAGTGTTGGCATTGTGGGAAGCCAGGACACTCCAAGAAGGACTGTTGGCAATTAAAGAATGGTGAAAAGCAAAATCAACCATCAACTGAAGCCAATGCTGTAGATTCAAGAGAGATGGCAACATGTGAAGACTTATATATCAGTAATGACAGATTAGTTTTATATACATGAGTTTTAGACTCAGGTGCATCCTTCCACATGTCTCCCCACAGAGACTAGTTTGACAAATATCAACCATACTATGGTGGAAAGGTCTATTTGGGTGATGATAATCCTTTAGAAATTATGGGAAGAGGGGATATAAGGATTAGGTTGGACGATGGTAGAGAAATGATGCTATGTGATGTGCAAAATTTGCCCGATTTGAGGAAGAATTTGCTATCAATCAAAATGATGGATAAGCTAGGGTATTATGTCACTTTCAACAACAACTACTGCAAGATTACTAGAGGAGCTCTTGTAGTAGCAAATGGAGAATATTATGGGACTTTATACCATTTATACAATGATACGATGACAAACCATGCAGTAGCAGCAACTTTTGTTCAGGATGCAGTATTGCTATGACATCAACACCTAGGCCATATGAGTGAAAAAAACCTAAAAATTTTGCATGATAGAGTTATGCTTTCTGGGATTAAGTATTGCAATTTAGACTTATGTGAGCACTATATTTTTGGTAAATAGAATAGGGTTCGGTTTACAGAAAGTCCTGGTAAGAGTTATGCAACTTATACATTCAGATATATTTGGACCTATCCCCACTCAGTCCTTGAATGGTGCCATCTATTTTTTGACTTTTATAGATGATTATTCTAGGAGAGGGTGGGTTTACTTTCTGAAGAAGAAGTCGAAAGCTTTTTAGAAATTTAAGGAGTTCAAAGCATGGGTAGAAAAGAGTTTGGGTAAGTCAATTTTGTGTCTCAGGTCAGATAATGCGGGTGAATATTGCTCCAAGGAATTTGATAAATTTTGCATGCATGAAGGTATTAAGCACCAGAAGACTGTTAATACAACTGTTTATCTTATTAATAGATCACCTACAGCTGCATTGGATGGATAGATTCCGAAGAAGGTTTGGTGTTGTAAGCCAGTTGATTATTCTCATTTGCGCACCTTTGGATGTGATACATTTTCCCATGTACCCAAAGAAAAAAGGTCCAAGCTTGACCCGAAGTCAAGTAAATATGTTTTTCTCGGCTATGGAGATATAGTGAAGTGGTATAGACTGTGGGATCCTACTACCCACAAGGTAATTATTAGCTGGGATGTAATTTTTGATGAAAAATCTATGCAAAGGAAGGAGGTACAACAAAATCCTAATGTTGTACCTATTGAAGTAGAATTTAGTGAAGATGAACATGCTGAAGTTTTTGATCAGCATGTAGAAAAAGTAGAACAGGAAGTAGAGCAGCCACAACGATCACAAGACCAAGAGCCAGAACCAAAAAATCATTGGGTTAGAAGATCTACACATCCAAAAAAGTGTCTAAAAAGGTATTCTCATGTGTATCAGTCATATTTTGCTTTATTAACTGATGATGGTGAACCTAGTTCATTTCAGGAAGCTAGAGAGTCTGAGAATGCAAAAAAGTGGAGGAAATTCATGGAGGAGGAAATTGAGGCACTTCAAAAGAATACAACTTGGGAACTTGTGGATCTCCCACCTGGAAGAAAGACTATTGGAAACAAGTGGGTGTACAAAGTGAAGAAGAACAGTGATGGGCTGTTGGAATTCTATAAAGCTCACTTGGTGGTAAAGGACTATATGCAGAAGTCAGGTGTTGACTTTAATGAAATTTTCTCTCTAGTTGTGAAGATGACTACTATTAGAGTTCTACTTACACTTGTAGTTGCACAGGATTTAGAATTGGAGCAACTTGATGTAAATACTACTTTCTTGCATGGTGATCTCGAGGAAGAGATATATATGGATCATCCTAAGGGTTATGAAGAAATAGGTAAAGAGCATTTGGTTTACAGACTAAGGAAATCACTGTATGGGTTGAAACAGGTGCCAAAGATGTGGTATAGGAAATTTGACACCTTCATGAAGAGCCAAGGTTTTAGCAGGAGTGAAGCTGATCATTGTGCATACTACAAGAGGTTTGACGATGGCAATTTTATTATTTTGCTATTGTATGTTGATGATATGTTGGTTGCAGGCCCAAAAATGAAGAAAATAACTGATCTTAAGGCTCAGTTGGCTAGGAAATTTGAAATGAAGGATTTAGGAGCAGTAAACCAAATTTTAGGGATGAAGATACATAGGGACAGAAAAGGAATAAAGATCTGGTTAAGTCAAAAGTCATATGTGGAAAATATTCTGTAGCGCTTCAATATGTAGAATGCTAAACTAGTTATTACCCCACTTCTTCCACACTTAAAGTTGTCTTCCAACCAGTGTCCTAGAACAAAAACAGATAAGACAAGCATGTCTCATGTACCATATTCATCAGTAGTAGGAAGCTTCATGTATGCCATGGTGAGCACCATATCAAATATTGTGCAAGTAGTGGGAGTAGTCAACCGATACATGGAAAATCTTGGTAAGGAGCATTGGAATGCGATGAAGTGGATATTCAAATATTTAAGAGCCACTTCAAATTTTGCTATTTACTTTGGATTGACAGATTTGCAAGTTACAGGTTTTGTGGATTCTGATTATGGTGGAGATAAATATGGGAGAAAATCTACTACATGATATACCTTCACTCTTGTTGGAAGAGCGGTGAGTTGGATTTCTAAGTTGCATTATGTTGTGGCTTTATAAACCACTGAAGCAGAATACATTACAACAACCCATGCCAGCAAAGAGGCAATTTGCCTAGAGCGATTGTTGGGTGACTTCAAGGTAATGCAAGAGAAAATTACATTGCATTGTGATAGCTAGAGTGCTATTCAGCTAGTGAAGAATTCAACATTCCATGATCGCACGAAACACATTGATGTCAAGCACCACTTTATTAGAAATGTGGTGGAAGAAGGTAGGATCCTATTACAGAAAATCGACACTGAAGTGAATCCTACAGATATGCTTACAAAGCCGATCAAGGTAGAGAATTTTGAGTGGTGCAAAAATTCCATGGGCTTGCTGAAAAAGTAACAAGGGCAGCATTGGGAAATTGGCACTGGATGGAAAGATCTTTGGTAGAAGAATTCCTAAATATTTACTTCAAGTGGTAGTGAAGTCACTATGCAGTACAGGCAACCAAGAAATATATTGTAGTAGGTTCAAGCAGGCTAGACGTCTAGACTGGTAGACGTATGGGTCTAACATCTGGGCTGCCAGACGTCTTGGCTGGCAGACATCTAGGCCTGATGTTTGGGTTACCAGACGTCTAGGCTAGAAAAACTCTAGGCCTAATGTCTGGACTACCATATGTCTAGCCTGGTAGACATCTGGGCCTAATGTAAGATGCCATATGTCTAGGCTGGCAGACATCTAGGCTTGACGTCTGGGCTACCAGATGTCTAGGCTGGTAGACGTCTGGGCCTAATGTTTGGACAACCATATGTCTAGGCTAGTAGACGTCCAACCTGACTTCTAACCAAGTAGACGTTTAGGCCAGACATCAAGCCAAGAAAATGTTATAAGAGTGTACGTCTAGGTAGACAACAGGAATGTGGAAGATGAATAGTCTTGGGAGCAGAAATGAACAGCCTTTTGGAGGCTTTCGTTGGAAGAGGAAACAAACAATTTTGGAGTCTTCCTTCTATTCTATAAAAGGGATGTGATTCCTTGCATATTATATGGTTTTTGAAAATGTTCAAAGATGTGTATGTAAATTTTGCTAAAAATAATAAAAGAGAAGTTACCATTACCGCGTGGTTTTTCCTACACATTGCAGGTTTCCACGTAAATCTTTATATCACTTGTGTTACCATTTTTGTGTTCAATTTTTTTGTTATTGTGCTTCCTCTTGCAGGTGATAAATATTGGAGTTTTTATTAACACCTACTAAGGGTTAAGCTAAAATGATAGGATAACCTAGAGTCTTTACTTATTTAGAATCTAAATGGAATAGATCCCAAGGAGAGATGAACATTATGATACCTTAGTATGGGCTTCGATTTCAATGTTACATTATAACCTTGGAACCTTTTCCTAACTATATTTTTAATGATTAGCAAGAAATAACTCTGTAATGTGGTTGGGAATTAGTAAATCAAAAATATAAACTAGGATCTAATTATCTTCTTGGTTGGAACCAGATCAAGATGCCACCTAAGACTAGGATAGAGAGACCTCCACCTAGATAGAATTGACAAAGTAATGTCGAAGAAGAGATCTAGAACGGGGATCTAGGAAACCCCAGTATGCGAATAGAAGAACTTACTACCATAGTTGCTTAACTGCAAGATCAGTTAAGACAAGTGCTGGAGACTATGGTGAATCAAAATTTACAAGCTATTGATTCAAAGGTCAATCAAGTTGAGGGACTGAAAGCGAAGCAGAAGCAAGCTATAGCCCTATCAAAAAAGGAGACGGTGAGAGACCTAAAGAATATCTGTATCTCCAAATTCAATGGAGATGGAGAGGGGGATGCAGTTGAGGCTTGGTTAAGAGAAATTGAAGTTTTCTTTATGGTAAAGGGATATTCCTCAGGGACCCAAATTGCTTGGGCTACTATCCACCTTGAAGGAGCTACCCTAAATTGGTGGAAAACATACCATGAGGGGGCTAAGGTTGGACCAATAGGTATCCCATGGAAGGAATTTATAGTCATATTCAAAAAGAAGTTCCTCACCGAGTATTTTTATACCCCAAAATTGGAGGAGGTTACTAGCACTAAGGGAAAGGAACCAATGCATAATATTGACGTAACCGCGGAGCGCGCACCTAGCTAGTGTATTGATCTATACCATCATAAAAACACAAAAATCCACACAAATGCACAAATTGAAAAAATAAGCCAACTAATGCAAAGTTTCTTTATATTAATATTCGAAAGGATCTTGGGTTACAAAAATGCCCTCTCAGGGTCACTCCAAAGACGATACATATGTTACAATTGCCAATGACCTCAACAGGGTAGGCGCGCTTATTTGTTGCTTCGATGATTACTCACAAACTGCCTTGGGGTAGAGCTAACCCCCTTCTTCGTGATGTGGAAGGATTATGATATAGGCTCCCTTTTGCACCTGTCTCCCTATGAAAAAGAAACAATAGTGCACAATTACAAAGTTTGATAGCCTCTCGTGATGAGGCCCTTTAAAGAAACATACATGTAAATACCATTAAACTAGTAAAACAAGAAAGCATAAAGAAAGGCTTTAAGCTATTCTAATCACATCAAGAATTATACTACAACATACAAGACATGGATAAGCAAATGATGCATTGAACAAATGTCAAATTAGAAGCAATAAAAGATTTAAAAGATCCAATATACTCCTACCCAATGCAACGCATAAAATTCCTAATTTCTACGATCATATTTTCTCTAAAATGCAATTAAACCTATGAAAAGATTAACATGACTAATCTATGCGATAAAAAGCAAAATGAGTAAGGTGTTATTTAACCTGTTGCAAACTATAGCTGTGAGGGGTGGTCTACACTATGAACCATGGCTGACAGCCGTGGTTTGACCTTTGATGTGTTTGCCATTAGAATTAGGGGCAATGGGCTTGACCTCCTTGTCTGAATTGATGTTCAAGGGTCACCTTTGTCGTCCTCTAACAAATTTTGCGGTCAAATCACTGTGAAGAGCCTTCGTTTGCCCGAATTTGCGTTTATTGATCCTCCTAGGCACCTAGGGCATCCATGGCTAATTGGTCTTTGGATGGATAGAAAAGAGGGCTCTCAAATACATAAGTTTGTTATGCAATTTAACAGGGCTTCGCTGCTCTCTTGATCAATTAGCTTGCTCGATAATTCGCCAACACTTCGCTATACAAATTATCTCTCCTTTTTTTATCCCTTGAATAAGGTTGGGGTATGGATTCATGGAATCACACATATAAAAAGATAACAATGAACTTACCGCTATCACCCTTTGAATTGAAGGTGATATGCTATTAGAAACTCTTTGATCCACTTCCATCCTCATCTGGGACTTCTCCTTATAAGTGGTAGTAGTATCAACAATCCTGCTTGCATTGTCATGGAACTGACTACTTGTTTGGGTTTCTTTAGTAGTGGCCTTCTTTGTAACAACAGATGATGAAGCCATGGCTCTGAAAAATTAGATTATTCTTTTCTAAAAGAGAAAATCCATGCTTTTGATTGTTCTGTGAAAGTTACTCTCTCTATTATTTTACATAAATCTTGAAAATCATATTACGCAACAAGAGTGAATTCTATTGAGTAGCGTTGAGTATATAGTTTTCTCAGAATGTGTGATTTAAATGAGGTGGTTGCAATGTTCATATGCATGCAAAACTACGTTGATACCATATATTTCTATAATTGGATTACCTTTGAGGTTGATGGCATTAGTTTGACATGTGAGCACCTTCCTCACTTAGGGTTATAAAATAATGCATTGGCTCTACTTTGAATTGCGAGCCCTACATTTATTTTGAATCTTTTATTGATTGAATGCAATCTTCCTTGGGTATCTATTTTCTTGTTTATGCAACAAAGCTTCTCTTCCTTCTAATGAGGTGGCACCACTATGAACCACATAGAATAATTGACTTACGAACAAGTTTGGAATTTGTAGCTTGTGAGAATACTTACCTCTATGGAGTATCTTTTATCTTTTAGTCACTCTTAACATAAAATAAAGTACAAAAATGAAAATATTTACAAGATATGATACATATAATACATGGAAAGTAGCTCACTACTTGATGTATAACTTGAGATGATATCCATTCACTAAGATGGGTAGCACCTCTCCTTCTTGATTTTTGAGCTGAAAAGCATTTTTTTGTTTGACCGATTCTATTTGGAAAGGACCCTCCCATAATGAGTCATCAAATTTGTCTACATTCCATTTTAAAACCAAGTTATCAACTTTAAACTTTTTGAATGTGGTCTTCTTGTTGAACCAACCCTTCGTCTATGACAAGTGCCTTTGGAACCTCTTATAATATTTATCCCTCTATTCTTCCAATTGTAATAGTTGAAGCAGTATTTCGTTTATAGGATCTCATTATCAAAATCATTATCATTGACGTACATCAAAGCTTGCAACTCTATATGGATTGGTAGTACAAATTCTTTTCCATGGACAAGAGTGTAAGGAGATGTGCCTATGGATTTATTCATGGTGATTTGATCTACCCATAGTACCTGGTTCATTAATAAATGCCAAATTTTTTAATTATATTCTAGAGATATTTTAAGCATTATGAGAAGATTTTTATTGCTTGATTCTGCTAAAACATTTCCCTATGGGTAATAATTGGAAGAATTCTTCAAGTAAATATCGTATATGCTAGCAAAATCTATATAATTGACCCCTATAAAAGTTGGACCATTATCACTTACTAGAGCTTCAGGAATGCCAAACCTGGTGATTAGAGTTTCAAGAAATTCAAGCACCACATCTTGATCACATCTCTTGGTCGGTATTGCCTCAACCCATCTAGTAAAATAATCTATGGGAGTCAAAATGTATCTATGACCTACTAAAGAATTAGGACCCATTTCCCCCACAAAGTCTAGACCTCACTACTAAAATGGTTGCTCAACCTGTATTGGATGTAGAGGTATTACAATATTTCTATTTCTACCTGTGTATCTCTAGCATTTATCATAGGATATAACAATTTTAAAAGCATAAACAAAAATAGTAGGCCAAAAATAGCTTGCTTTTATAATTTTTAGTGCAGTATATCTTCCTGAATAATGGCCTCTAGATGGTCCATCATAAAATTCCTTCAGGATCTTGTGTTTTTTATCTTCTCTTACACATCTTAAGAGGACACCATCAAGGTTTTTCTAAAAAGTTCTCCATATAGCATTGCATAGTGTAAGTCTTGAAGCCTATACCTTCTCCTTTGTGAAGCATTAAGTTTTTGGGGATAGATACCAGTTTGAAAGTAACTTGTAAGCTCATCTATCCAATTTGCTTTTGTGGGAGAATTTCACTTTCTTGATCAAGTTCTTTGATATGGTACACTAATTCTTCTTATGGATTTGCTTTAGCTACTAGTCCTTGAGATAATGCTCTTCCTCTTACCAATTTGGTGGGATGAATCTCGATGTCAAACTCTTGAATTTTTGTAATCCAACCTACTCTCTTTTCACCAAGTTCTCCTTGTAAGATGAATGTTCTTACATCAGGATGCACTACATACACCGGGGTTTTACTCTAGACCAGATACTATCTAAACTTCTTTAAGGACTTCATGATTGCAAACACTTGTCTTTCTATGAAGTTATATTTTTCCTGATACTAATGCAGTGTTTGGATCCAAAAGAAAATAGGGTGTTCATTATTCTGGTCATCCTTTTGAGTTAATACAATAGCATAACTCTCTTCAAAACCATAGGTATAAAGGATGAAGTCTTTTTCAAAGTCTGGATTGACCAGTATTGGAGCTGTGGCTATGGCCTGTTTGATCATTTCAAATACCTATTTTATTTTGTCAATCCACTTATAATCTACACCTTTTTTGAGTAACTCTGAGATTGGTTTTGAGGGATAATTTTGCCCAGTTGCGAAATCACACTCATAGTTAGGATTTTGGTTAGAAAACCCTCTCTTGCAAAGAAATATAAATTTCTCCAAGGTTCCTTTCACTTAATGTGTTTATATGTCATGAAAATGCATCAAAATAAGTGCTTAGAATACCTTAGTGATTTGCAAGCAACTGTTAACAAGGGGCCTATTTGGTAATATTTTATTGTGTTATGCTATTGATTGTTCATGAAATTAATTCCCCACATGTAAGATTAAAAATCAAATATTGCCAATAAACTTTATGAAATGCAAATATTTGAATTAAACCTTAGGAAAATGATTTAAATTAAATTATTCAAATAATTAATGTTGGAACTTTATAATTATTTGAAAAATTTAATTAATTAAACTCTAATGTTTATTTCAGAATATGAAATTCTGAGAGTTTAATAAGTGAAATAACATTTACCCTAATATCAAATTGAAACTTTGCATGAACTTAGGGTTTTGATTTTCCATTTAATTAATTAAACTCTAATGTTGATTTTAGAATATGAAATACCGAGAGTTTAATAAATGAAATAACATTTACCCTAATATCAAATTGAAACTTTGCATGAACTTAGGGTTTTGATTTTTCCATTTAATTAATTAAACTCTAATGTTGATTTTAGAATATGAAATATCGAGAGTTTAATAAATGAAATAACATTTACCCTAATATAAGATTGAAAACTTTATATTAAAAATTAGGGTTTTGATTTATACGTGAAATGAAATTAAATAAAATGAAAAATATTAGGGTTAGGAAAATAAAAATAAAATGTGCAGAAAATTGGAACAGACAGACAAATTACTAAAATGAAATTTGTCAACCTTGCATTTACAGAAAATAATTTCTTGAAAATCTTAACCTACTCTACTATGATCTGCATTCGCACTATCAATAGTAAAATAGATGCAATCTTCTAGGGTAATGAAATGAATGACATATTAAATTATTTAATAAAATCACCATCCACATGCACAATTTTTATTAAATAAAACAATAAGGTCAAATGTGATTGATATTTCAATTAAAACATTAGACTTCAGAAAACTTGAACTCTATAACAATGGATGACGTCCTTCCATGCAACAAATTTGTTCTTCAATTCTCCAATATATCTTCTCTCCCGATC
The DNA here is from genome assembly GCA_028583015.1 of Wollemia nobilis. NCBI lineage: Eukaryota > Viridiplantae > Streptophyta > Pinopsida > Araucariales > Araucariaceae > Wollemia > Wollemia nobilis. The sequence continues at coordinate 1,169,052 of JAQPPZ010017258.1, forward strand.
TTATATTTCCAATCTATCCAACCCTTTTTCTTGGTTTCCAATGGCCTATTTATAATTTAACATTATGTTCGTTCATTCCGTTCTACAATTTAAAACAAATTTTATAACCATATCATTCTCTTTGCTTTCCGCTCCTTTGTTCGTTCATTCCGTTCTACATTATATTGAAAACCTGCAAAACCAACACAAAACTTTTTATAATAATGTACTTTAAATATTTTAATTAAAACATTTACAATACACTTTGAAATAAAAATATTCAAAATGAACTTTAAATATTTTAATTAAACTTTAAAATGAATGATTTAAAACATTAAAATTATGTACTTTAAATATTTTAATTAAAACATTTACAATACACTTTGAAATAAAAACATTCAAAATGAACTTTAAATATTTTAATTAAACTTTAAAATGAATGTTTTAAAACATTAAAATTATATACTTTAAATATTTTAATTAAAACATTTACAATACACTTTGAAATAAAAACATTCAAAATGAACTTTAAATATTTTAATTAAACTTTTAAAATGAATGATTTAAAACATTAAAATTATACTCTAAAGTATTTTATTTAATGATTTTAAATGATTTATTTTAAACATTAAAATTAAAAGTTTTTTAAAATTAAAACATTTAAAATCACAATTATCAAATCTTGAGATTTTCAAAAGAAGATCAACAAAACAAAATAACAACCAATTGAATGATGTCAACACTTCAAAAACAAGCATCAAAAATTTAGTGGGTCCCCAATCTTGGGGTCATTGTGAAGTGGTCACAACAAATGGTGACTCTATTGGGAAATGTTCCTGAACATTTTGGACTTAAGAACCCAATTTTGAAATCAACAAAACCCAAATATTAGAAAAATGAGCATCAATAATATCCAAAGAATGTGAATAGACAACATCAATCTAAAACAACTGAAACATTTGCCTCTGCTCGGTGTGTGCTCTGTGATTCATTTATTTTCCTGATACTATCCAGATTTCTATTATCAATTTTGCAGTTAGGCTATAAAAATTTGCTCTTTTAAGTGCACTTCTGCATTGCTCTCTTCAAGACATTGCTCTACTACCAGCTAGGCATTTATAGCCCCGATAGAGATTATCTGAATCTCCCAAATATTAGGTGAATTTTACATTTTGCATATTTTCTTTATTTTAGTCTAGACATAGCTCCACTGCCAGTCAGGCATCTATAGCCTCGGTGAAGGTTATCTAGACTGTGGTGACTAATTTGACTTTACTTTCCATTGTATTTGCTTTGCTTATGTTTTATTCAAGCTTTATATTGCTTTTGCAAAATTCACCTACCACTTGGGTTAGAGATCAAGTAAGGCTAAAAATTGAGTTCATTGGATTTTCACCTTAATCTGCAAAACTAATAACTTCATCCTTCAAGATTTCAAGGAATATTCTTTTAATGTGTTGCAGTATTTGTGGAGCTTTTGCAAAATGATTTTAGTGTTCCAAATTTTACTATCTTAGTCCAAATTCATAAAGATATACATTAAACATCTCACTTTCTTTTTCTTCAAGTTTTACATATTTTCAAAATAAGCAATTTTGTCTTGAATGACCCAGGAACAAATACCAAATGAAATCATCAAATGTTTAGTGTCCATATAACAACTACCTCAATCAAGAAACAACACAAAAAACTACAAAACTTTAAACAACAAAATGATAACCTGAACTGAAATCCAAAATTTGGCATAAGCCAATTTTATTGCAAACCAAAAATAGAAACACATCAAAATTTCACCAAAAACCATAAACATCAACAAAAGCAAATAACAAAATTTCACGAAACAACAAATTATGTACAAAATAAAACAAAACACAAAACCCCAAAAAAATCTATTTACAAAAATATACACTATATACAAGATGATGCCAAATTTATGCTATCACTTCCCTAGATCCCACACACGATTGACACACTATAAAAGACATATATTGTTATATGCATGCCAAATATTATACAACTCCAACCAAAAGAAAATCAGGCCAAACAATATAACAAATTTCATTTTGCCTTTCTCATCCCACCAATTTGATTCAAGTTTATAAACAATTCCATGTTTAGGATTTGATGCATTAAATTTACAATTGAATACATAATTTTCAACTATATTTTGCTTATTCAATAAGATGTAACTTTCAAAATCTGATTTTTCACTTTGACTTAAGTTTTCATTTTCATGAGCATATAGGACTTCTTTCAAATAAGAGGCTACTTCTGAAAATTTTAAAACAAAGTCATCATCTATGTCTTTAGGCCAATCATACTCATGCAACAATTTGCAAGAATCTAGGATATTTACAAAATAAGAATCATTATAATTTTGTATCCTAGATTGAATTGTTAGTTGTTGATGAACTTGGTTCAATAACTCAAGCATATATACTTCTCTTTCATTTAACAAAGCAATCTTATTTGTGGTGGGAATAGGAATCCACTCTAGTTCTTCATCAACCTCCAATGGCATTTCATCATAAATAACAATAGAATCCAATAAATGATTATGCAAAATTTTACCTGATTCTTGAATGTTTAGACATAATGGATAAGATTCTACCTTTTGTACACTTTCATTTACCATTACTTGATGAGCCATTGTAATATTTTCTTTCTCTTCATGGTCTATATCATCATCATCATCTTGTATCCCTTTACCTTCATCAATGACCTGTTTTTCAAAAACATCAAAATTAGGCATCCAATCAAGAATATGTTCATCATTTTCAAACCAAAAATCTTGTTGATCAAACAAAGCAATAGTTTCTTTAGGATGAATAGAAAATTCTAATTCTTTATTAGCCACACATGAAGTTTCTTCATTTAAATATTCAATACAATCATGAAAATTTTCACTCAAATCTTCAGTATTTGAGAATGAAAGAAAATATTTTACCTCTTCTTCATCTAAAATAGATGAATCATAAGAAACATTTACCATTTCTTATTTTTCTATTTCAACAAGATGTTCCACAAACTCATGTTCAAAATGATCAAATCTTGGAACCTTCTCTATTTTTGAAATTGACACGTCATTTTCTAGTTGGATAGAAATTGCCAGATCTTCATGCAAGATAGAGGTTTCAACATCCTGCATATCAAGTGAAATGGAAAATTCATCAGTAGGATAATGAGAAACAAATAATTCCTCATATCTTCCCCAACCATTATAATAATCATCTTCCTGAAACATTTGATGAGATTGTATCCCTTCCTTCATTTCTTCTTGATCATTATTTTGAGGATACTGAAAGTTTTGATCATCATTTTCAATAATCTCATCCAAATTTATGGAAGGTCCTGATTTATCATATGTTTCAAAACTAGTCCACTCTAGGACCCTTCCACTATCTAAAAGAATATCACTTTTAGTATCTTCAATATTTATTCCATGAAGATGATTTATAAACTTATCAAGATATGCATCTTGATGCATTTGTCCCTGTACTTGATCAATGTTTCTTTTAAGATGTAGAACTAACCTTTGCAACTTGTCCTGCATTTTAGGTGAAGCGAGTACTTCATTAGAAAGAGAGGAAAAATCCTCCCATTTATTCCACAAACAATAATCATCTTCTAAAATTAGGGAGTGATGTTCAACCACTTCTTCACACTCTGTAAATTCAACAATCGAATGCTTTTCAAATTCACTTTCATCACTTTCAAAAAAATTATCTTCAATAAAAAATTCATCTTCCTCAAGTAATAAACTTTTATGATCAGTCATAATGAAATCACCTCTAGAACCTTTCAATTCTGGAGCTTTAATTATTTCATTCAACTCTATGGAAGATTCTATTCTATCATATGTTTCAAAGCTAGTTAGATCTAGAACTTCTCTAATATTTGAAGACTCATGCATTTCTACACTTTGATAAACTTGATTACCACAATCCTCATTGATGGATATTGGCTTTGAAATTTGCACTTCCTCTTGGACAATATCGAAAGTGGTTGTAAAACTAGGACATTCAATTTCATCAATTGATTGTTTACATTGAACATCATTTGATTCGAGGGTGCTAGATTAGATGATTGGCATTGGTTGGAATCCATAACTCCTGAAGAATAATCTAACATGAAAGAAAAATGTGTATCATGACTCATAGGTGGTATTTGATTTGAAACCTTAGGATTAAGTAATGATAACTTACCCACATCAACCCCTTTAGAAATCCACCATTGTTCTACAACTATTGCCCCACCATAGACGTTAGACAAGGATAAATATTTAAGAAGCTTTTCTAGAAACTTAACAGTAAAAGGGTCTAAAGCTTCCAAGTATATTTGAATAACTTCTTCTTTTAAAATGATAAAATGTGTCTCTATTTCAGTATACAACTTATGAAACCTATCATTAAATTGACTCATGGATTCATTAGGCTCTTTACAGATAGAGGTAAATTGATTTGATATCATATCCGTGTCAACCAATTTTCCAAAATGTTCAAGAAATATTGCTTCTAGTTGATCCCAAGAAGTGGTAGAACCTGTAGGTAAATTAATAAACCAATCATGAGCAACTTCATCCAATGTGTATGGAAACATCCTACAGATAACATCTTCATGCATAATTTGAAAGTGAAACATAATGTTTTTATATGCCTGAATATGTTCCTCAGTCGTAATCGTTCCATCATGCTTATAATGGGGTAAATCATTTTCTGCCATTGAACCAGTTTTAATATGCAAGGCTATGTATGAAAAATTCACAAAAATTGAATCATAACCTAATTTTCGAATTTATGATAGATTAACATTAATGCAACATAAATAGAAAAATTTCAATTTTTTTAAATAACTAATTTGAACAACTTCAAATGCTGAAAATTAAAAATATTACCTTTCAGGCCCTCCTTCTAGCGCCAATTCTGTTGAGGTATAATTTCACCCAGTTGTGAAATCACACTCACAGTTAGGATTTTGGTTAGAAAACCCTCTCTTGCAAAGAAATATAAATTTCTCCAAGGTTCCTTTCACTTAATGTGTTTATATGTCATGAAAATGCGTCAAAATAAGTGCTTAGAATACCTTAGTGATTTGCAAGCAACTGTTAACAAGGGGCCTATTTGGTAATATTTTATTGTGTTATGCTATTGATTGTTCATGAAATTAATTCCCCACATGTAAGATTAAAAATCAAATATTGCCAATAAACTTTATGAAATGCAAATATTTGAATTAAACCTTAGGAAAATGATTTAAATTAAATTTATTCAAATAATTAATGTTGGAACTTTATAATTATTTGAAAAATTTAATTAATTAAACTCTAATGTTAAATAAGTGAAATAACATTTACCCTAATATCAAATTGAAACTTTGCATGAACTTAGGGTTTTGATTTTCAATTTAATTAATTAAACTCTAATGTTGATTTTAGAATATGAAATACCGAGAGTTTAATAAATGAAATAACATTTACCCTAATATCAAATTGAAACTTTGCATGAACTTAGGGTTTTGATTTTTCCATTTAATTAATTAAACTCTAATGTTGATTTTAGAATATGAAATACCGAGAGTTTAATAAATGAAATAACATTTACCCTAATATAAGATTGAAAACTTTATATTAAAAATTAGGGTTTTGATTTATACGTGAAATGAAATTAAATAAAATGAAAAATATTAGGGTTAGGAAAATAAAAATAAAATGTGCAGAAAATTGGAACAAACAAAAATAAAATGAAATTTATCAACATTGCATTTATAGAAAAGAATTTCCTGAAAATCTTAACCTACTCTACTGTGATCTGCATTCGCACTATCAATAGTAAAATAGATGCAATCTTCTAGGGTAATGAAATGAATGACATATTAAATTATTTAATAAAATCACCATCCCCATGCACAATTTTTATTAAATAAAATAATAAGGTCAAATGTGATTGATATTTCAATTAAAACATTAGACTTTAGAAAACCTGAACTCTGTAACAATGGATGACGTCCTTCCATGCAACAAATTTGTTCTTCAATTCTCCAATATATCTTCTCTCTCGATCTTATCTTTCCAATCTGTCCGACCCTTTTTCTTGGTTTCCAATGGCCTATTTATAATTTAACATTATGTTCATTCATTCCGTTCTACAATTTAAAACGGATTTTATAACCATATCATTCTCTTTGCTTTCCGCTCCTTTGTTCGTTCATTTCGTTCTACATTATATTGAAAACCTGCAAAACCAACACAAAACTTTTTATAATAATGTACTTTAAATATTTTAATTAAAACATTTACAATACACTTTGAAATAAAAATATTCAAAATGAACTTTAAATATTTTAATTAAACTTTAAAATGAATGATTTAAAACATTAAAATTATGTACTTTAAATATTTTAATTAAAACATTTACAATACACTTTGAAATAAAAACATTCAAAATGAACTTTAAATATTTTAATTAAACTTTAAAATGAATGTTTTAAAACATTAAAATTATATACTTTAAATATTTTAATTAAAACATTTACAATACACTTTGAAATAAAAACATTCAAAATGAACTTTAAATATTTTAATTAAACTTTTAAAATGAATGATTTAAAACATTAAAATTATACTCTAAAGTATTTTATTTAATGATTTTAAATGATTTATTTTAAACATTAAAATTAAAAGTTTTTTAAAATTAAAACATTTAAAATCACAATTATCAAATCTTGAGATTTTCAAAAGAAGATCAACAAAACAAAATAACAACCAATTGAATGATGTCAACACTTCAAAAACAAGCATCAAAAGCTTCAAAAATTCAGTGGGTCCCCAATCTTGGGGTCGTTGTGAAGTGGTCACAAAAATTGGTTTAACAATTTGAGCAAAATCTGAAATAAATTTCCTTACAAAATTAATCTGCCCAAAGAAGGATTGTAGAGCTTTTTTCATTGGAAGGGGTAGTGCCGGTATTGCTTTTATTCTATCAAGGTCAATAGACATTCCCTGTTTTGATACTACATGTCCTAGCAACTTTCCCTCATGGACTACAAAGATGGATTTCTTAGGGTTTAGTGATATGCCAAATTCCCTGTATTTCTAGAAAACTTGTTCTAATTGATAAAGATGATATTGCTTCTCATGTGAAAATACAGTCATATCATCTAAATATATCAAAATTATTTTATTAATGAGCTTGCCAAATGCACAATCCATCGCCCTCTAAAAAGTAGCACAAGCATTTGATAAAGCAAATAGTATTCTTTGACAGGTAAAAGTGCCCCACTTTGTTGTGAATGAGGTCTTGTGTTGGTCTTCATTTTTGACCCAAATCTGGTTATACCTAAAAAAATCATCTAGTAAGGAGAACCTCTCTACCCCTACTACCATCTGTAAAATCAGATCTATTTGCGGTAAGGGGTAGTGATATTTCACGAAAGCTTGATTCAGATTTCCGAAGTCTACATAGAGATGAATATCACCATTCTTCTTCCTTACTAGGACTAGATTGGCCATCCAGGTTGAGTGCTTGACTGGGTAAATTATATTAGCTCTCAATAGCTTAAGCAATTGTTATCGCATAATCACTTCAATCTTGGGATTCACTAGCCTCTGTTTCTATCTAAACAACTTAACATCTGGTACTAACTCCATAGTATGTTGAGTTACATTTTTATCATATACTTTTAGGCCATTGTAAGTCTAGGCTATTATGTCTTGGTACTTGTGGCATAAATCTCTAAAAATTTTAGCCTCTTCTATAGTACATTGGATACCAAACTTTAGATTTTCTCCATTCTGCATTTCAATTTCTTTGTAGATTTGGTCATCAACCTTCATTTGTTTCAATATTTTTCCATATTTGTTATAAAATAGGCTTTCTAGAGTAATCAGACCTTTGGTTATGTGGTTGTTTTTTAGCTAAATAATCTGTCTTTGATCAATTTCTTGAACACGCTCACTGTTAGAAAAAGCACTGTCTGCTTCTTTGATAAAAATTCGATGATCTATTTATCATTTTCAAATACCTACCAGTATATTTGCTTGTCAGATATTGATGGCCTGAAAACCAGTTTAAGTCTCCTATTTTTTGGAGATCCATAATCTGCAGAGAGAGAAATTAGCTCCTTTAATATCCAATGTATTTGCCAAATAATTTTGTTATCTAGGAATGACATGTAAATTTAAAGCATCAAATGATTCCATCAGGTCCCATACTCTATTTCTGTAAGCTTTCAGATAATGGTGCTTACTGCTGTACTTTTCTATGACTTGATTAATAATAAGTTTTGAGTCACAATAAATATCTAACATCTTGAAGCCTATTTGTTATGTTTGTATTAATACTAGACAAAGATCTTCATACTCTGTGGTGTTGTTCGTGCAAGACTAAACAAATCTAAAAGAAAAACTTTTTACTCCCTCGAATGGAGATTTCAAAACCACACTTGCTCTAGCTCCATTTTTGCATTTTGCTCCATCAAAATACATTGTCCAAATTTTAGACTCTCTTAATGATTGGTTTGAAATCGTAGGAATTTTCTTCTCTGCTTCAGATGTTATACTGTATGCCCCAAATATTATTTTGAGCAAATCTTGATCATTTTGGAAAGGTAGTTGATCATCAACTTCCAAATCTTCCAAGAGCTCCACAAGCCTTGGTTCTTTCATAACTGAGTGATTGCACATTTCTTCTTCTATTTTCTCAATATGGTAAATGACTAGATTTTTAGAAATCAGTATTATCCTCCTTCCCTTATGAGATATCATCATACCAGAGTAATCCAAATACATGTAACCTCCCATATTGGTAGTAAATTCTCTAGAAAGACACATACCAAAGTAGGGCTCAAGATCTACCACCATGATTTTTTTCACAATAGTGACCTCAGGAGCTCTATGCAATTTAATTAGTGCGTCTTTCACTTCTCCCATAGTCTTGATTGATGTACCATATAGCTGCAAAACTCCTTGACAAGAGTGGGTATATTCCATATCCATTTCATCACAAACAACTTCAGGCATTACAGTAGTAGATGCTCCAAAGTCAATCATACAATTATGAACTATCCATCCCTTCACCCTTTAAGAAATATAGAATGGAAGAGGTTTATTTTTTAGAGTAGCAGGAGATATTTTTCTCTATTCTTGAGGTTGGTTGAGCATGGTAGCCATCTCTTTTCCTTAGGATTTCTTGATAAGAGATGCTTTTAAAAAATCAACATGACGAGGGAGGAAAAGAGTATCATAGAGACTTGCTCTTGATGGAGTCTTTTTAAGTTCCTCTATGATGTTAAATTTGGGCTTCTCTAGAGGATTTATCTCTTTCCTTTTGTATATTTCTCCAAATCTTCTCCTATACTATTGTGTAACTTTAATTCTCTATCTTTTAGTAATAGAAGAGAATTGTAACTTCTCCCTCACTTCCTCTTTAGAACCTGATTGTTCTTTATCCTTGTATATAAGCTTCGATGCAGCTTTACCCTTTTTTATCTTTGAGGTATCAACTCTATAGCAGTCTGATAATAGGGAATTTGTCCTTGTTTAGAAAGGGATGATATTTCTTATTTTGAGAAGGGACCTAGAATGATCCTAATTTCTATGAATCGACTTGTATTGGTTTCTTTCCATATCTAGTCAATACTGCCACATGTTTTGGTTCAGAAGAGTTGAGCTTATCCTACTTTTGTTTATGTTGCCTCAACATATTAATTCTTCCTTTCTAGTTTCTTTCTACTTTCTCCATAGCTTATTGGATGTGATGTTGATATATGTAGCAGAACTCAGGATCATGTGGATCATTGCAAACCAAGCACCAAATATTAACTAGAGTTGTCCTAGGACTTGAATCATATTATTCTTGATTAGTGTTGATCCATGGCCCTGCATTGTTTCTCAAACTAGGCTTTTGATCTTTATTGATGTAGGGGAATCTTCTCTGCTAAGATCTTTCAACTTCTCTCTTTTCTATAGCATTGACCTTGTTGCTGATAGTTTTTAAAGAATTCTGAATATTAAGAAGCACTAAGGAATCCTGGGATGGCTGTGATGAAAGAGGAGGAAAAGGTACAACAATAGGTAACTTAGGATTTTGATTCATAGTAGGAAGACGAGTTGCAAGAGGAATAGGATTCATAGTGGTAAGGGATGAAACTGAGGTTTGCTGTGTGATTTCAAGAGTGTATGGAGTAACATGCTTGGAAGGTAATATTCCTACCAAAATTAATATATATTTAGCATGAACCGTTAGTTGATAAATATTAGGGAATGTGGTGATCCCAAGTTATTGAGTTTGCAAGTCAATATCTGGTCCTAAAGCTCTGATGTAATATATATAAGCTAAGGTAGAAGCTGATATGAATTCATTAGGGATTATTTTCCAATTTCTACTAAATATGAATTGAAATTTGAGACTGATTCTTGAAGATGTCTTTGAATGACTGTAAACTGAATCAAGATCGAGAATGGATATGTAGATTCATTAAATTCTTCTACAAAGGGACCCGCTAAATTTACCCAATTTTTGATGGAACCATTTTCTAAGGTTATGAACCAATGCAATATTTTACATCTAAATGAAAGAACCAATAACTTCACAATGACATCTTCATACCTGATGTTGTGAATGACTACCATTGATAACACATCTTGATAATGCTCATATTCCATCCTTCTAGTACCATCATAGGTCAGAATGGCTTTGATAGCAGCTTGAGGGATATCATGTGAAGCTTGAAATGATAGTGGAGTTGGAGTATCCCAATCTAGATAATTATACAAAACTTCTCCTATTATTTGGCCATATTGGCTTGAGTACTAGAAGAATATGAATAAGAGAATGTTATTGGGGTTTATTCAGTGTAAGTCTCATAAGAGGAGTATCTTGGATACCTAGATTTTGAGAATAGTTCATAGAAATTTGTAGGTTAATCATCTTTCTTAGCTGCACCTCTCATAAATATTAAAATCTAAAGGTTGGGACTAATACCTTACCGGTTCTTATTCTCAAGGAGTCGCCAAGTGAATTTACTCTCTCCGCACATGAGGTCAAAACAATTCACTAAATTTTGACTCCTCTAGGGAAAACATAGTAGATATGTATGCTAGAATTATCCCACCAGGCATGCCAAAATATATTATAGTCTAGTTTTTCATATAGCCAATGCTAGAACTGTGATTATCATATTTTGGAATTTGAAGGTGAGCATCTGCTAATCATAGGCCAGACTAAACATTGGAAGAATCAAATTACTTTGATTCAACCTCTAGAGAAGGCTGATATACCTTGTTAACTTAATGAATGTTAACTCCTTTTTAGCTCAAGTAATAAAAGCTTAGGGATAGAAATTATAGCGTTAGAAATTTATAAATATAGAATGGATGGGTGAAGCTAACAACATAGACATCCATGCAGATCTCTAACAAATTAGATTTCAGAAGTAGCTTCCAGGACTAACAACATTTGAAACTTATGCGGTTACAATATTAATGAATTTTGCATGTTCACAGAATTATTTCAAACATCTAAAGAATTAATTATCCAATTTAATAGAATAAGATCAATGCCTTGATTAATAAAAATAAAATTCTCAAAAAACATGTATGCAGAACCAATTATCTCATTTTACTCGAAGTTAGCTTTTCAAATTAATAGAATAAACTAACCATAGCAGTAAAGAAGAGATAATTTCTAAGAATTATATCCACCATTCAACATAGGCACAAATTCAAGGGAAACATACCTTGTAATGCTTCATTCATCAATTTGCAAAAATATACATAGTGGTGCAAGCAAACACTCCAGAGCTAACCATTTTTAAGGAGGTTCCTACCCTTATTTATAGATTTTTACAATAATATTTTTTTCTAAGTATTACAGGGAATTTAATTTTTTTATTAATATTCTTGGCCACTCTATCGCTCATGGTGCCTACCAGCTATGCCTTCTTAATTCTATTACAACTACCTTTTAGTCGAGCTCATCACTGTCGTCGGTGGTTCTTGCAATACATCCTTATCCACTAATATTTCAATTAAATTTGGTTCATTAGGAGGTTTTGGAAGGTTCTAGACTGTAACCACTTTGATTCAACTTCTATGGCATCAGTTTCAACTTTCATATTTTCTTTGAATTATGCACACCAAATTTCACTAAAAATTTGCATAGAAGATAGGGATTTAATGTTCGTCGAGGATCTGATTATCGAACGACTATAATTGGCCACTGTAGCATTGTTTCACATTTACATGGTGATAATGAAGGAAACAAAGAATTGTGGCCTTTTAACCTTCAATCACTTCTTCTCTCTTCTGACCTTCTAGTGATTTGTTGTTATTTGGTGCTTTTATGTTTTACACGCTTTCAACAAAGGAGTTTGAGAAACACAAATTTGTATTATTTTGAGTTTCTCAGCTATTAGATTCTTCTTGTACCTTTTCAAATTTGTGCCGTGGATACACAACGAACAATCAAGCATGATTTTTCATTCTTCTTACATCTTTTCCTTTCCTTACACTTCTCTCTTTTGGTTGTTTTCCAGTGCTTTCTTGTTTGCGCAACTAATGCAAAGACTGTAGAGAAGCGTGAATTGCACAACTTCTTTGTTTTACTCTATTTTTAGCACTTCTTACTTTTGGATGTTTATTTATTTATTTATTTGTGGAAAACATCCCAGAAGGGATGCCACTTTCGGGTAAGATGCAAGGAGGCAGGGGTATCCATTCCGTCAAAAATGCCCACTTTTGTGCTTTTCTTTTGCGCACTTAATACAAAGGTGGATGAGAAGCATGGTTCGCCCTTCTTATTCGACTTGGCCTCTTTTTAACGATTTCTCTTTTTTAACCTCCTCGCAAAAATTTACTATTTTTAGAAGTCCTTCACATTTGTGCAACAAATATAAAGGGAGTAGAGAAATGTGGCTTCACTAGACTTCTCAATTTTGGGCTAAATTCAGTGCTTCTTTGTTCTGGCCGATTTTTAGTGCTTTTGCATTTCTTCTTCACACTTAGTCAAATTTTACAAAAATTTGGCTAAGTATGGATGTAGCCATTTTTGATCTACAAGATTTGGCATATGGAAAGTAAGAGCCAAGTATCCAAAGAGACATTCTACTATGGCTATATAGTACTCCATAGAGAAGCATCCTATCATAACATATAGTATCAAGCATCAAGTGAAAAATGAGTAATAAATATTGCATATATCTTGAGCAATTAATATTGTAAGTTATGCTATATGTTTTGTTCATGTATGATTTAGGTTTTTTACATTCATATTTTTGTTTATTAGTGAATGCTATTTGATATATTATAAGCCTTGATATACATATTAATTTGCTCATATTATTCTACTTACATCATTATCTTGATCTTACTATATTGTGGCTATATTATATTTGATTTTGTGGTATTTATCCTATGAGTTTTATGTTAGTATTAAGGCTTAAAAAGCCATAAATTGTATTAGATCTACTACAAGTAGTTTCTTGCACATGTTGATCAAATTTATTTAGCTACATACAAAATTTGATTTTGTCCAATTTGATGAAATTGATTTAGAGTTTGTCCACTTTAAAGGTAGTGAGACTCAGATTCTATAGTAAGGTCAAAGTGAGTAGAAATTCTAGAGTCTTTCCATGGTTAAGAATAACCAGTGAAGACTAGGACTCAACTATAGAGTCTTTTCACGGTTGAATAACAACACGTGAAGACCAAGACTCATCTATATTGGAAGGTGAATCAACTTTAAGATAGTTTATTATTTCAAGGATATAGCCAACCCTTGACATTGATTTTCAAATATAGAAGGATTTTAGGGATATAGATATTCCTTGAAACTAATTTCTATCAACTCAAAAGGAAGTTGAAGAATTTAGAACAATCAAGTCATCTTGACTTTGATTAAGGCATCAAGGAAATTCAACATCACCTTGACATTAGAGGTTTGAGTTCTTAGGTGCAACCTAAGACATTATTGAGAGAGTTGCAACAAATATTAATCATTAGAAATGTGAGAAGATTCCTATAATAGATAGAGAAGAATTTCATCTTCTAAGTGCAAGAGAAAGTAGAACAGGAGAAATATATATCAAGAAGTTATTTCAGTCTTAAAGTAAGCTTTCATCAAGTAGATATTAATTAAAGTTGCAAGATAGTGAAGTTTTAGGTCACAGAGAAATTGAACTTGATATTGAATAATCAAGTTTTAGAAACCTTGACATTGAAATTTTAGATCACAAAGAAATTGACCTTGAAAAACTGATTTAGGTCTTGAAGATAAACCTTGACATAAGAGACAAAGAATTCAAGTCTTGAAGATAGACTTTGATGGATAAAAGGATTTAGAAAGTTTTACGTCACTTAGACCCTGATATTGGAAGCAAGAAGATTAAATATAAAGTAAAGAAGCAACAATAGAGATAGAAGATTCAAGAGGCTTCTATATTCTAGAGAATAGAAGGCTCAAGATTCAAAAGAAAGAGGCAACAATATATAGAAGAAATCTAGCCCTAGGAAGGATTCTATAGTGTAGTATTAAAGAGAAATCTATTAGGCTTAAGGTAAAGCAAAATAGCTCAATGATAAGAAAATAAAGGTAACCTTATTTAGCTCTAGGAAGGTAACCTTATTCGGCACTTGAAGACAACAATATTTGGCTCAAAGATACTATTGGCCCGACTTTCATGCACACCTTGTGAAGAATAAATAGAAAATAAAAGTAACATTTAATGGGAATAAATTCCCTCTCACTTTAGGATCTTGCTGAATATCCAAGGTGTGAGTTACAGGGTTGAGTCGAACGTCCTCGCTCTTTTCTACTTCTAGAATAGTTTCAGTAACTATGTTTTACCTTACAATGGGTTTAGCCTTTGTTCATTCGTGTTTGGTGATAAAATGTATTGTTCATGATCAGATTTACAGTTTGTTTGATCTAGCTCTTTGAATTTTAACAGATTAAAAGAATAAATAATTTTAAGAAACATAAAAATGGATCTCTTTAAAATAAAAATAGAGAGGGTAAGGTAGGGTAGAAAAGAAGGGTGAAATCCTACAATTTTAATTGTTAATCATTCTTTCAACTCAACATACTGTTATGTTCTCCAATCATAACCAATAGAATAATAAATCATCCAACTTTCTAAGATCAATTTATTATCTAGCAAGGGGTGAAACAAGTTTATAGAATAGACCAATCTATTTAAATCATAATTTTCCTTGTAACTAACATGATATATCTATGGATAGCAAATGCTCATGCACACAAACCAGAGCTATCAATTCCAAATCCTTAAACTATGGATTTAAACACTCTCTTAGGATAGTTTAATAATTCTAAATATTCAATATTGTTGGGATGATTTTTCCAGTAGCATAGCACAAGCAGCAAAACCAAATCCAGGAGGAAAAGAACTACATTTCAAAATGAGTAAACCTCAATGAAGCTCTTCACTTAACATCAACAACATGCTGAAATAAATCAAACTCATAACCATAGAAAATTAAGTGAAAATAGGAATAAAGAAGAATGCACCGTCAACACTCAAGAAGTATATTAGGTGTCCGACCACACCACTTCAGAGTAATCAACACCACAAAAAATCCCACGTCCATAACAGAGGAGTTCAAAAAAACAGTTTTAATAATTTTTTTTTTTATAAATTCCTTGTTAGGAACCTTGTTCCTAGCAATTGCTAATAGGTGGAGAACAAATGGAATTATGCAAAAATAAGAACAAAATGTTAATTCACCTTGGAAGGATCACTATTTCACTGGAGGGGTTTCCTGCCAATGGTCTTTAAGAGATATTAATTGTTATGTTCTTCGATTCCTAATGTCACCCATTGTGAATGCATATATACCTACCTAGGGTTATGAGATGAAATGACACATTGGTCCATAATGAATTAGAGTAATTAATTATATACAATAGGGGTTAGGATTAGGATCCTAACAAGCCACCCTCCTTAAAAGAGCTTTGTCCTCAAAGCTCAAAGTGAGGAGCTTCATATTTTGTTTTCCAAGAAGCATTTGCTCATGTTCTTGCACAACTTTAATGTCATATTTCCGTAAGAATATCAAAAAGGTGGAATAGTGAGTGGTGGATTTCCAAGAATAGTAGGAGCCGTATGATGGTGGGGGGAAACCCTTGGGGTTCCTTAAACACTTTAGAATGATGCATCAAAAGTAGGGGTAACACGCCCACAACTTTCTGGTGTTCTCTGGAAGAGGTAATGGAAAATGAGTGTGTAGCCACCTTTCTACCTTGTTTTCGAATAGGGTTTACTATGTGGGAATAACGCACTATTTGTGAGAAATTTGTGGATAGTAATTTGAGAGTGGAGGTCTATTCTTCATTGGTCATGTCCTGTATGTCTACCTCATTGTCCTTATTTTCCTCATCTTCCTCATCTTTCTCATCTTCCTTAGCTTCCTCATCTTCCTTATCTTCCTCATATTCCTCATCTTTAGTGCTATCTACAGGTGTAGCCGTCACCATTTTTACCTTGATATCATTTGTGTCATTGGTTGAACTACTAGGAATGGTTGGATCCAAAATATATAGTTTGGGTGTAATACATTTATGATTGCGTATAAATTTCTCATCACAATGATGACAAAGTCCTTTTTTCTTGGTGGGCCTTCATTTTCATGGGGTTGATACATTTAATGGGTAATAGTTGGGTAAGTTTTGGAGTGGTGTAAGTATTTTGTGATTCCCACAGAGGTGGTTTTGTAATTTGGTCCTCCCATTGGTGGAACTCATCTTTTCGTATATTACTATTTTGAAGTTCTTCCCTCCACTCGGAAAACCTTATGTATGAATTCTTTAAGGGTAGTGTCCTGCAATCTATCAACCATTTGCATAATTGTCGATGGAAAGTGTCACAAAATGTGTTGAAAATTATCACAAAAAACCATCACAAAAAGTCATCGGCAAAAGTTGCTAAAAATTGTCAACTTTTTGTTGCAGAAAATCGTCAAAAATTGTCATTGAAATTTTGTTGTCAAAATTGTTACCAAAAATTAAAAATTGCCAAGTGTTGCTTCAATTTTTTGGTGGCAAAAAATTATTTTCAATGATCAATTTTGCAATATTTCCTTCAAATTTACTACAATTAAGCTTTGAATATTGATAATTTTCAATGACAAGGAGGGGACAAGAATGATAAGGAGGGGACATGACTAGTGGACGAGTCAACAAAGATGAATTGACGCAATATGCCAAGGATGGGACAAGAGACTATGGTAGGCGGTTTGACAAGCGGGGATGAAGGGCGGATAACAATTACATGACATGACATATTATATAAAATTACATGAGCGACGACAAGGGTAAGGGTACATTGGACAATGACAAGGGTAAGGGTACGTTGGATGACAACAAGGGAATACATGGAAGCATGGGTAGCATAGATGGGGAGATCATGTATGCAAGGAGCAATGGAAAGGCACAAGATGAATTTAATTGAATAGGTGGATAGCTATGGAGCACAAGGAGAAGTGAAGTAACATTTGAGGTGAGCGAGGCATGAAGGGTGAGGTGAGGGTAGAGCGTAAGATGGAGAGCGAGCAACGTGGATAACGAGGGTAGTATAAGGTGAAGAGTGAGCGAT
Source organism: Wollemia nobilis (assembly GCA_028583015.1). Lineage (NCBI taxonomy): Eukaryota > Viridiplantae > Streptophyta > Pinopsida > Araucariales > Araucariaceae > Wollemia > Wollemia nobilis. The sequence continues at coordinate 1,186,635 of JAQPPZ010017258.1, forward strand.
AGGGTGAATCATGAGGGTGGGTGTAAGGTAAATGGTAGGGTGAATCACAAGGGTGGGCATAAGGTAGAGAGTAAGTAGTCAAGGGCAAGCCTCGCATGCGTGTGTGACTACTGGGTGGTAGCCGCACCCAACTAATGGAGCATGAACACTTTTAAACACTTAGACTTTCTTCCTTTTGCTCAATGTGGGATATTTAAATCAAAATATTTTTTTAAAAATTTCACTTTGTTTTGCTTCCTTGGGTGTCAAAAATGTCAACGTTGTCAGGATTTTTTCTTTTTCGACAACGAAAATTATTAACTTTATAATATAACATAAATATTCACCGATTTCTCTTTGTTTCGTCAGATAAATAGTTGCGATGCTGCAGGTTGAAAATTCTTCGCAAATTGAGATTTTTATTTGAATCTGGGTTGCCTATGAAGGATATAACAAGTTTATAAGGATAGATATAAAGGATTTATTAACGTTTTTACCTAATACATGTTGAAGATGCTGGTTTTATACATGCTTCATTGGAAAACATCGCTTGCTGAAGCAGTTGCTTTTTTTTTAATTTATTTTGATCTTTGTCGTTTACTCTTGGGGTGATCCAGAGGATCCACAAGGATTATATGATGTTATTAATGACCTACAACTTGCTTTTCATCCACCAGAGTTGATGTTTTTAACAACTACTTTCTTCATAGTTGGTAAAATTTGATTTGAAGTGAATGGTGAAAAACAGATGATAGGCGAATGAGAATGGAAAAGTAAAAAAAAAAATTAGGTGAACGGTGGCTATGAATGGGTTATTTAGATCTCATCTCTGATACCAGTTTTTAGGAATCTTATTCCTAGCAATTGCTAATAGGTGGAGAACAAATGGAATGATGCAAAAATAAGAATAAAATGTTAAATCACCTTGGAAGGATCATTGTTTCACTGGAGGGGTTTCCTACCAATGCTCTCTAAGAGATATTAATTGTTATGTTCTTTGATGCCTAATGACACCCATTGTGAATGCATATATATACCTACCTAGGGTTATGAGATGAAAGGACACATTGGTCCATAATGAATTAGAGTAATTAATTATATACAATAGGGGTTAGGATTAGGATCCTAACATTCCTGCATCATTCTTTTTATATTTAATGGGAGTATTTATAGACTCAAGACATGCCCTAATATTTTTAGAAAATATCTAGCTCTCAATCCAGCGAAAACAATTTAAAAATCCTGATGAGCACCAAAAATGTACATTTTTTTACACTATTAAGGGGCATTATTGATGGTTTAATTAGCATGTGAGATTCATTTTTATATAACTTATGCATATAATTTATAGAAAATCTGGTATTATGGTTGATTGGTGTTTTTAGTGGGAATTGTGTATAAATGCAGGTTTTGCTACTAATATGGTGTTTTCTAGTCTACATCCACTTGGACCTAGCATACTTCTGCTTTCAGAGACTAAGGCATGAGAACAGGTGCCTTCCTCTTCAAGGAAGGTGCCCAACATAAGTAGGCACCTTCCTCTTCAAGGAAGGTGCCCAGTAGAAGTAGGCGCCTTCCTTATAAGGAAGGTTCCTAGTAGAAGTAGGCGCCTTATAAGGAAGGCACCTAGCAGAAGTATGCACCTTCCTCTTCAAGGAAGGTGCCAAGCAGAAGTAGGAACCTTACTTATGAAGAAGGTGACCAACAAAAATAGACACCTTCCTCATGAAGAAGGTGCCTCCATGCCTCTATACTTTGCAAGATTGACCAAGCCAACTTTGACCGATTGAACAATGGGCTAAGGAGGAGGTTGCACGTGAAGACAAAAATGAGATTTTATTTTATTTACTATTATTAAAATAAAATGAACACTTCTATTATTTGATTGGCTGGATACCTTTGTAACGTGAGCATTATTATTTCATGCTCACGGATGAACCAAGAGCAATGATTTTTCCAACGATCAATGTGGGAGATATTCTATTTTATGCAATATTATTAAAATAGAATAATGCATCCATTATTTTCTGCCAGACATATTCTGTTATGATAAAACAGAACATGCTTGATTTATCCTGCAAGAGGGTAAAATTAGTGTGTGACTATTTTAATTAATATATGGTTGTTATAATTGAACGGCTGCAATATTCATTGCATATCTATTGTAATTGCAAGTTTGAAATAGACTTGCCTAAATTTGTAATAGAGGAAGGCTATGCATTATATAAATGCACAGGTCTTCCATGAGAGGAGGAAATTTTATGGAGAAATTATTCTATTTTATTTCTTGTCAAATTTATTAAGAGTGCAATTCCTCTTATCTGAGCAAGCTCTACGCAGCTAGCTGGGCGGACTATCTGCGGGAGCTTGGGCCAACTCCCTACAGTAGTCATTCCCTATTTATTTATGTTCTTTATTTTTAGTAGATTATTTTATTGCTTTAGTTCTTGCTTTATTTAATTTAGGTGTGTGTTTTTATTTTCAGCATTTTATTTCCAGCATTGTATTTTATTTATTTAAATTCTCTATACTCAGTTTATTTAGTTTGGCTGACATTGAAATGCACAAACATTCCCCACCAAGCTAAATAAGGTACAATCAGATTTATTCCCCAACACTGTAGGCATATACTGTGCATGACACTCATAAGTTTACGAACTTACCGGATTGATAATTTATGGAAGAGAAATTACTGTTTTTCGGGATATGAATTTCTGCTCACCATTTTGGTATCGTTGTCGAGGAGTGTCTAAACTGTAGTGTTCTGATTTACAGGTCAGATAAGAAGCCCATTTAAAAATACCTGTAGATATTTTTCTTGAGAAGTGTGAGTCCACCAAGGGTCTTTTTATAAGGCCAAAAATAGTTTTCAGCACAGTCAAAGCCAAATCCCATAGGCAACTGTTTACATTTTCTAGCTTCTCAGGTAAACATGGGAATGAACCCGATGTACCAAATTAAGTGTAGAAGTAGGAATAAAACGTGTTGTTGAAAAATTTAGAAAAATTTGGCAATGAAGGATTTCTATCATGTTTTCAATGGTTTCAAGAAAGCAAAGAAATAGCACAACCCAGGTCTGATTGAAAATTTTTAGGGATGTGTTTTTATACAGAAACTATTGAAAAAATTGTGCCTCTCGAAGGTTGGTTTTAAATTAAAAATTTTACAGGCTTGAAATTTTTGCAACGTATTGGTAAATGTTTTTTATGATGAAATTAATAGCAGAAAAAATGATAGAGAAAAATTTAAAGAACATATTATTTTGAAGTATGCTTTCAACTTGCGTTTAAGGCGACCTGGTGAATCATAAACTAGCATGTGTTTTTAAAATACTGCTATGCCATATTTTTTTGAGGTCAAAGGGGGAAACTGCTCTTCTCATGCTACAACACATCAAACTAGTTGATAACAAAATTGATGATTTTTAGAAGACTAGTTTAGATGTAGGCATGGGGGAGACCCCACCTTCATTATTGCCACCAACAACACAATGAACATTGTTTACAGTGTTCATGAAAAAGAGAAAAAAAATATCTTCTATTGAAAAAGGCTCCAAGTTAAGAGCAGATAAAAAAGAATAGAGTTTTATTTTGCTACTTGTTGGAAGAGAGTATCCTTTTTTTCGAGGACCAGCTTGGTCCAGAAGGGAAATAAGAAATCTCCAACCGGTAGCTAAATAAAGTAGGGGAGAGAAAAAAAAAATTTATTTTTGTTACTTGTTGGAAGAAAGTATCCTCTTTCCCTAGGACTAGGTTGGTCTAGAAGGGAAATGAGAAATCTCCAACCGGTTGCTAAATAAAGCAAGGGAGGAGCCTAAAAGTAATCAGAAGATAAAAAAAAAAATTATATATATAATGAAAAAAAATGAAAAAATTAAAAAAAAATTAGTTAGAATTTTATTTTAATGCCTTTAGTTTAGATTTTTCTTTTATGTTTTGCAGGACAACATGAAGTGCGATGTAGACAAATAAGAAGGTGTCTGTGAAGATCTCATGAATTGAGATTCATACGTGGAGTTCATAATAACACTATATGAACTATCTCATGTACCTGATCGTGTAGCATCCAATCTAGCAAGTGAAAGCTAGCAGAGTTTTACCTTGGCAACATTAGCACATGAAGGCAGGTTAAGTAACCCTGATCAAGCGAAAGACTTCCAGTCTAAGGTGCTTGTGAAACTTTGGGAAAGTTTTGCTACAAGGTGTGTGACTGTTACAACCTGAGTAAATGATGAGCGGAGTCAAAGATGCTACACCACGTACAAAGTAGAGTGCCGAGACAATGTTTGAGTAACGGTCAATGAGCTCCATTAACAATTTCCTCACATTTGTGAGAGTGGATAAGATATTGGCATGGGGGAGACCCCATACCATACCAGTATCTTGGACGAATGCTCAATCATTCATTAAAAAAAAAAAAAAAAAAAGAAGAAGAAAAAAATATAGAGAAAGAAAAAAAGAAAAAAAAAGAGAAAGAAAAAAAAAAGAGAAAGAAAAAAAGAAGGAGAATACGTGAAAAAAAAAATGAAGTGAAAGACACCTTGATCATCAAGAAGGTGCATTCCACATGAAGAAGGCATGATACAATGAAGGCAACTTCCGCATGAAGAAGGCACCATACATTGGAGGTGCCTTCCGCATCAATAAGGCACCATACATTGGAGGTGCCTTCTGCATGAAGAAGATGCCATACATTGGAGGCACCTTCCACATCAAAAAGGTGCCATACATTTGAGGTGCCTTCCACATCAATAAGGTGCCATACATTAGAGGCACCTTCTGCATCAATAAGGCTCCATACATTGAAGGTGCCTTCCACAACAAGCAGCTACCTTCCACAACAAGCAAGCACCTTGACAGCTAGGGTACCTTGATCCATTTCCTGCACCTGGGTGGTTTGATGGCACAAGGGACAAAAAAAAAAAAGAGAGGAATAAATGACGAGGTGCCTTAATGGCATATAGTAGAGGTGCCTTCATCAAAAAATAAAAATAAAAAAAAATGTGAATCCTCCCAATGAAAAAAAAAACGCATAGAACATGTCCTGCTTAGCATAAAAATTGCTTTCTTATTGCTTTGGAGGAAAATCATGAACCGAATGCAAGCTGCAGGCATCCTAAGAGCCAGGGCCTAACAGGCACGGAGTCATGACTCCTATTTTCCTAATTTTGTATGTGCAGGTAATCATACCCTCTGAATGAAATCTGAAGGCATCCTAAGAGCTAGGGCCTCAAGCACAGACATGATTCATGTTTTCCTACTTTTGTGTGTTTAGCTTCGCAGGACGCAACCATGAGCATGATCTGTAGGTAGAGCTAGATTAAATTAGGCCTAATAGATGTGGAATTTTGTGCCCTACAATTAGGAGAGCGACAAAGCAGAGAAGGCACTTGCTTCCCACTAGGAAGAGAGTGCCTAAAATCAGTCTAGTACAGTTGTGCCTTATTCCACCTAGAGGAAGGCACCAATAAATGATTTTCTTCTCCCTTGGATGGGGGTACCTGTTGTCCAATGTGGGACCTAATTTTTGGAGGTCTGCATACCTATTATGCAGAGGGACCTATTGCTGGCGATAAGGGTGTCACCAATTTAAGCGGGGGAGAATAAAAAAATGGTAAATTATGGCTACGATGTTGAAGTTGTTAAATCCACATCGATAGAAGAAGGAAGAACGATAATGATTAATGGTGTGGAGGAAGAAGGCAGCCAGAGAGAATAAATAAATAAATAAATAAAATCTCCAGGAGCACCAACAAGAAGACGTCTTACACCACCAACATCATATACATCAGGTTCTACGAAATTCACCCGGGTATGTACTGAATTTTCCTGTTAATTACGTGTATAGTTATTTTAAAATCATTTCTATGCTAATAACAGCCCATGCATCCATAGTTTTTCAAAATAATCCATTAGAATTCGAACACATGACATGCCTCAGATATTTAAAAAAAAAAAATTGAAAAAGAAGAAGAAGAAAAAAGTCTATGGCATCTACATAAATAAATTTGACATCCTTTTCATTGTTGCCTCATGATAATAGCAGCCAGCTTGAGCGAACAAATATAAATGATGCTACTCTATACCACAAAGGAGGTTTGGATATGCCAAATACGTTTTAGATATGGGTAAAAGTAGCGACTGGTGACTGCACTTATTTTAAACCAATTTGGTCTCACCAAATATGACCAATGTGCAACATTGGAAAATGCCAACATTTATAAAAAAGTGCAGTGGCCATTTGCCCTGAACAGTGTGGTCACAATTTAACTATTTGTTCACAATGATTAGTCAGGATGTGTTTTTGAATTCTGCTAGTGCCGCAACGCTCTATGGATGAAGAATAGCAACACTCAATGAAAAAAAAAAACACAGTGCTGAATAAAAAAATAGTACTGAGAAAAAACACAACAGTGCTGAATAAAAAAAATAGCAACGCTCAACGACAGAAAAATAAAGGTGCTGAAGGCCATTGAAAAAGAAATAAGAAAAAGAAAAGAAAAATATATATGTATTATTATCCCGGGGGTTGTTGTCATGAGGACATGACAATCTTTTAGGCATGGTCAGCCTGCGAGAGGGATAACTTCAGCTTTTGGTGCCACGAGGGCATGGCACATGTTAGGCATGGGGGGATGATGAGCACCAAAAATGTATATTTTTATACACTATTAAGGGGCATTATTGCTGGTTTAATTAGCATGTGATATGCATTTTTATATAACTTATGCATATAATTGATAGAAAATCTGGTATTATGCTTGATTGGTGTTTTTAGTGGAAATTATGTATAAATGTAGGTTTTTCTACTAATATGGTGTTTTCCAGTCTACATCCACTTGGACCTGGCATACTTCTACTTTCAAATACTAAGGCATGAGAGCAGGTGCATTCCTCTTCAAGGAAGGTGCCCAACAGAAGTAGGTGCCTTCCTCTTCTAGGAATGTGCCCAACAGAAGTAGGTGCCTTCCTTATAAGGAAGGTGCCCAGCAGAAGTAGGTGCCTTCCTCTTCAAGGAAGGTGCCTAGCAGAAGTAGGTGCCTTCCTTATGAAGAAGGTGCCCAACAAAAGTAGGTGCCTTCCTCATGAAGAAGGTGCCTCCACGCCTCCATACTTTGCAAGATTGACCAAGCCAGCTTTGACCGGTTGACCAATGGGCTAAGGAGGAGGTTGCGCGTGAAGACAAAAAGAAGATATTTTATTTTATTTACTATTATTATTATTATTTTTAAGCAAAAAACCCATTTCGGGACCGCCTTGGTCTAAGAGACCATGAACAGGGGGTTCTACACCATCAAAGTCACCCAGGAGTCGCACCCGACCTTGCCCGCACCAACATTATCAATTGGATTTTGGATACCCAATTCAACTTTTTGGTAGGGTGGACATTTGAACCTGGGACCTCCCTTGGAGGATTGCCCTCTCCTCTCCAACTCACCTACAACACCTGGGTATTTACTATTATTAAAATAGAATGAACACTTCTATTATTTGATTGGCTGGATACCTTTTTAACGTGAGCATTATTCTTTCATGCTCACGGATGAACCAAGAGCAACGATTTTTTCAACAATCAATATCAGAGATATTCTATTTTATGCAATATTATTAAAATAGAATAACACATCCATTATTTTCTACCAGACATATTCTGTTATGATAAAACAGAACACGCATGATTTATCCTGCAAGAGGGTAAAATTAGTGTGTGACTATTTTAATTAATATATGGTTGTTATAATTGAACGATTACAATATTCATTGCATATCTATTGTAACTGCAAGTCTGAAATAGACTTGCCTAAATTTGTAACAGAGGAAGGAGGAAGGAGGAAATTTTATGGAGAAATTATTCTATTTTATTTCTTGTCAAATTTATTAAGAGTGCAATTCCTCTTATCTGAGCAAGCTCTACGCAGCTAGCTGGGCGGACTATCTGTGGGAGCTTGGGCCCACTCCCTGCAGTAGTCCTCCCCTATTTATTTATGTTCTTTATTTTTTGTAGATTATTTTATTGCTTTAGTTCTTGCTTTATTTAATTTAGGTGTGTGTTTTTATTTTTAGCATTTTATTTCTAGCATTGTATTTTATTTATTTAAATTCTCTGCACTCAATTTATTTAGTTTGGCTGACATTGAAATGCACAAACATCCCCCACCAAACTAAATAAGGTACAATCAGATTTATTCCCCAAAACTGCAGGCATATACTGTGCATGACACTCATAAGTTTACGAACTTACCGGATTGATAATTTATAGAATAGAAATGAATGTTTTTTGAGACATGGATTTCTGCTCACCAAATCCCACTACGGGCTTTGCATAATATAAAAGCATATTAAAATAGAGTTCTGATCAACACCAACCACTTTGGAAATCTGCTTGAGTATCTTGCCATAAATGGAGAAGATAAAATTCGATTTTATCTTCATCAAAAGGTAAATGCATGCAAAATTTTTTCACTTTTTGACCACTTGTAGATGCATTTCATTATTTCTCCATCTACAAAATTTGGGTGTATCGTTGACTTCCCGTGCCTTCTATCCTCGCACAATCCCTTTTGCTTGGTTTGCATTGAAATTCTCTGCCCACCATCACTTTTGCCATTATTTCTTCAATAAATGCGGCCATCGGTAAATTTATGCAAAAATTAAAAAAGGGTAAAAGTTAGAACATTAGAAAAATAATTAATTTAATTAATTTAATTTTCCTAAGGTTCGAACTTTAATTTTAATTTTTAATTATTTTTCCAAAGTTTCCCATAAAATATTTTTCATGTTTGAGATCATGCTGCCCTAGGAAAAATCACCGTAGGATTTCAATGTCTTCAGGCAATTTCCAAGCTTTATTTCCATGGGTAAATGTTTTCTTTTTTTAATTTGCACGGTTGTACTTCCTAGGCGGAGCTTTCTTCCTCATCTAATTGCCACTATTTTATTTTCCTGATCAAGCACATGGACAACACTTTAGGTTGTTCTCCACCCAAAGCAATGTCCAAAATATCCGCGGTTGGGAAACACTTTGGATTGTTCTCATCTCAAAGCAATGTCTAAAATATCTGCCCAAGGGTTGGGTAGCACTTTGGTTTCATCCGAATACAGACCGATGTCTAAAACCTTTGCCAAAGTGGGTGGGTGGCACTTATGTTACTTACTTCTTCATTGGAGTCCATTTATCTAGCCAAACTTAGGTTTTACTTGTTGGTTGAGAGTGGGCAACACTTTAGAATACTTCTCTTTTCCCGATGACTCTAAATTTTTCTTTGCAAAGTGGGTGGGACTTTGGAACCCCATTTTTCCCAACAATACTTAAAACCTCGGCTCAAGTGTATGGGTGGCACTTTACTTCCAAAATTTTCATCTAAAACTTTTGCCCAAGCACACTTAGGTAATTTTATTTTTCTGCCCACTTCTTCCAACACTTAGTATTTTTTTTTGGAAATTGCACATGGATTCTAATGACTCCGCCCTTCTACATTTTGGCATTTTAAATATTTGTGAAGGATTCTCCATGCTCAGAAGTGATTTTAAAATACTGAAATATGAATTTAAATTGCACAAAAGGTGCCAGTTTCACGTGGTGTAAAAATATGATGAAAATTGAAAATGCCCAAAATTGATCAAAAATTTTTAGGTATCAAAATGATCCAAATGGATATTTGAATATGCCAAGAAAACTTGAAAATTCATCTCAGATCAAGAGATATAGCATTAATAAGTCTACTAGCTGTAATTAGAAACTACTATTTTTGAAAGGTAGATCATGTCTAAAACCCTAAAAATTTGATACTATTTGAAAGGTGATCTCGAGATATTTCATCCAAAATTTGAATCACCTCAAACGGATTCCACTACTAAAAGATATAGCAATTTCAAGATTGAAGTTAACATTAGGGTAAGATGATTTTTTCAAAACCTTAGAAATTGATTTTAATATTTCAAACCTTAGGAAAACTATTGAAAATTAAATTTCTGAAATACTTAACCAAAAATAATATCATTGAAACATAAATATTTAAAATAATTCAATTCAAATTAATGATATTATGCAAACAATTTTGGCACTTTGATGCAGGAAAAAATTAAAGACTGGATGCAGATAAAATTTGGATTAAAAAAAACTTAAAGAGGGTCCCCTCGAAAAATAAAATTAATTATTATGAAATGAATCAAAATTTTATTTTTAGTGGGGGTGTGTTGCTTCTCAATAGATACACCAAGAATAGGTGCATCAATGTTCGACTAAAAGCATGGCAAAGGAGATAGCACCATACAAGTCAAAGAAGTGCAAGAAAAGAGTTTGTTATTTAGCTCAAGGTGGAGTAGGCATCAAAGCAAGTCATGAAGAACACAAGCTTATACTGAGAGGGGGGGGTGAATAGTATAAGACTTAACCAATTAATAATTTTAACTTTAGATAGCAGTGGCATCAACACAACATTAATCAAGACAGAAAGCATCACACATTGAAGACCCATTTTTAACGTGGTTCACCCAAAATGGTTGGGCTACGTCCACAAAAACTTTTCTCTAAAAGTTATCTCAAAGTTCTTTGGGAATCCTTCCCAATTACAATGTTTATGAGCCTCGGCCCAAAGGAGATACCTTCCGGTACCTTCCCTCTCGCTCTGGAAATGATCCCTCGGAAGATCAACTGCCTCTACCTCTTGCCAGCACGTGGAACTCCTTTCCACCGAAGACCTCCTGTCCTCAATGCTTAGCCTAAGAGACCTCTCGCCTTCTATGATCACGTCCACAACAGCTCAACAACCTGTACCAAACACAGTCAGTCGGTCTAGTACAAGTCTTCCTCTGTCTGTCAGATCTGTCCAACACTTGAACAAATCAATCCTCTGCACACAAGCCTTCTCAAAGACTTGCCAAATCTGTCCTTAGGTTCTTCTCAAAGAACCAATGCACCTCTGTCCTCAAGTTCTCTGATAGAACTATCAAACTCAGCTCACAAGTCCTCTACTAGGACCTGTCCAAATCTGCTCAAGAAACATACACATCTTCTGCGCTCTTACAACCGCACTTCGTCTTCTCTCAGTCGTCTCTCTGCACACACTCTGCACTGTCTTCGCACACTCTGCGCACTTCGATCAAATTTTGCACTCTACTCTCGACGATCGAACTTCTCACTCTGCACTCTATCTACGAACGTCGCAACTAACAACACCACCAACTCTTCAAAATAGCCTACCTTTTATAATAACACTTTCAAGATCAAAACCTTAATCTTAGTCAGCTGTAACCCTGATCTTTAGTCAGTTGCACAACCCTAAACTTCATCGGCTACAAACCCTAATCTTCGTCGGCTCACATTTAACTTTGTCGGCTTCAACTGCCTCTATAACTCTTCTGTAGCTTTTGCCATGAAACTACAACATGTCACGATATCGTGACACCTTTGCAACCGTACACTTTCTTTTGGCTTTTGTCATGATATCGTGACACTTCAGCCTTTGTCGACTTCAACTAAGCTCTTGTCGCGATATCATGACACTTCTATCTTTGTCAGCATCAACTTTGCTTTTGTCATGATATCATGACACTTCTCCCTTCGTCGACCTCCTTTCTACTTTTGTCATGAAATCGTGACACTTCTGCCTCTGCAGACTTCGTCTTCACTTCTGTCATGATATCATGACACTTCTATCTTCATAACCTTCCTCTCTGCTTTTGTCATGAAATCGTGACACTTCTCCTATAGAAGACCTACTTTCAATTTCTGTGGCAAAATTGTGACACTTTTGCTTCCATCTATTTTTTTTTTCGCCTATCATGAAATCGTGACACTTTCTGCATCCGTACGCATTCTTTGCAACCCGTCATGAAATCATGACGCTTTCAGCTTTCGTACGCTTTCCTTGTAACCCGTCACAAAATCGCGACGCTATCAACTTTTCGTACATTTTCTTTGCAACCTATCATGAAATCGTGACGCTTTCAGCTTTCATACATTTTCTTTGCTCTTTGAGTCATAAAATTGTGACATGTCACGATATCGTGACACTTTTCTAACTTGCTTTCTCTCTCCTCTTAAGTCATGAAAATGCGACATGTCGCGATATCGCGACACTTTTCTAACTTGCTTTCTCTCTCCTGCTTAAGTCGCGAAAATGCGACATGTCGCGATATCGTGACACTTTTCCTCCTTAGCTCTTTTCTATTCTTCGGGTCATGAAAACCCGACATGTCGCGATATCGTGACACTTTTTCTCCTTAGCGCTTTTCTTTTCTTCGGGTCAAGAAAACCCGACATGTCGCGATATCGTGACACTTTTTCTCCTTAGCGCTCTTTCTCTCGAACCTCGTCGGCTTGGGGTTTGCAAAAGACCTTTGAAACTCGTCATGCCGTAACCTTCATCAAAACAAATTATTTGACATCAAATCAAATTCCTTCAAAAGCTTCTTGACATCAATGACAACTTATATACTTGAGCAAAGGCAATGTACCCAAAGTACCCAAAATTGCCAACAATCTCCCCCTTTGTCATTGATGGCAAACCTTTACTGAAAACACTTCTCAAGAGCCAAAACTGAAACCAACTGTGCTAACAACTAAGAATCTTCCTTTGAAGTTTTGCTCCCCCTGACTTGAAGCTTTCCTCTTCACTTTGAAGCTCTCCCCCTTACTCATATCTCTCCCCCTTTGTCATCAATGGCAAAGGGTCACCTTTGGGGCTCGGGACTAAGAATGAGCCTCTTAGCTTGGTCCCTCCCCCACCTCCCGATGAGGTGATTAATTTTGGGGTGGGAGTACAACTCCCAATTTCTCCCTTAGATACTCAAACGTATCTCTTGGAAGAGGTTTGGTGAAGATATCTCGCAATCTGCTCTTTAGTAGACACATACTCTAGCTTGACCTGCTTGTCTTGCACTTTCTCCCTTAGAAAGTGATACTTGATGGAAATATGCTTTGTCCTTGAGTGCATTACCGGATTTTTGGAAATACTTATGGCACTTGTATTATCACAAAGTATGGAGATGGGTTGTTCATGCTTGACTTTGAAATCCTCCAAGGTGGTTTTCATCCATAAAACCTCGTGTACACCCAACCACTGCTGCTATGTATTCAGCCTCTGCTGTAGATAAGGAAACTGAAGGTTGTTTCTTACTTAGCCAAGAAACCAAACTCTTTCCCGGAAAGAATGCTCCACCACTAGTGCTTTTCCTGTCATCAATACTGCCTGCCCAATCTGCATCTCGTATAAGCTGTGAGGGTGAAATCATTACCTTTGGGATACCAAAGCCCAAAGTCCATAGTGCCCTTCGGATATCTCGAATATCCTCTTAACTGCTATAACATGAGAATATTTTGGAGCTGCCTGAAATCTTGCTACTAACCCAACTGCCTGCATGATATCTGGTCTGGTAGTCGTAACATATAATAAACTGCCAATCATTGATCTGTACAACTTTTGATCTGCCACTGGAGATTCATCATCTTTACTCATCTTGCACCCTGTAATCATTGGAGTACATACTGGTTTGCTGTCCATCATCCCAAATTTCTTCAACATTTCTTTGATATACTTCCCTTGAGAGAGAAATACACCATCTTTTGATTGAGCAATCTGAAGACCTAAAAAGAATGACAGCTCTCCAATCATAGACATCTCAAATTCCTTCTGCATGGTGTTAGCAAAATCTTTGCACATCTGAGTATTATTTCCCCCAAAAATAATATCATCAACATAGACAACCATAATCAACATATCATCACCTTCATCCTTAATATACAAATTGCTATCTCGCCACACCTTTCCTGAAACCTTGCTCATGAAGATACCTCTCAAGTCTTGAGTACCAAGCCCTAGGTGCTTGCTTTAACCCATACAAGGCCTTTTTTAGTTTACACACATAGTCCGACTCGTTCCGAGAGAGACACTCCTTCTGGCTGTTCTATGTAGACTTCTTCTACCAACACCCCATTTAGAAAAGCTGACTTTACATCCATTTGATATACCTTGAAAGATTTGAAGCTTGAAAGGGCCAAAAACATTCTGATTGCTTCAAGACGAGCAACAGGAGCAAACGTCTCTTCGAAATCAACACCTTCTACTTGAGCATAACCTTTGCAGACTAACCTAGCTTTGTTTCTGACAATCTTTCCATCCTCATTGAGTTTATTTCTGAATATCCATTTTGTGCCAATGACATTCTTGTCCTTAGGTCTTGGAACCAATTCCCAAGTTTCACTTTTCTCTATTTGATTTAGCTCTTCATCCATTGCTTTTACCCAAAACTTATCTCCACATGCTTCACTGAAATCTTTTGGCTCAATCTGAGATAATAATGAAACATTTGTAGAATCATGTGAAGGAATGACTCTTCTTCTTGTTTGCCTGCTATTTGGATCACCAATGATCAAATCTTTGGGATGATGTTTCTGAACATATCATGAAGGAGTTTTGGGAAGCAGTTGTTGTCTTTCCTCTTCTTCATCTGAAACCTCTCTGAATTCTTCTTGACAAATTTCATCACTGAGTTCCTTGACTGGTTCTCTTATCCCTGTCTTTTCATCAACTCGTTACATTTATGCTCTCTACAACTCGTATGAGTTCTTTTGTTGAAGCATCTCTAGGCCTTGCTTCTGCTGGAATATCCAAGAAAGATTCCCTCATCACACCTAGGATCAAACTTACCCAAATTCTGATCTTCCCTTCTGATGAAGCACTTACTCCCAAACACTTTGAAGTATTTTACTGTAGTTGGTCTTCCTTTCCACAACTCATAAGGAGTTTTATGATGATTGACTCTAAGTTGGGCCCTGGTGATAATGTAGACTGCTGTACTGACTGCCTCTTTCCAAAAACCATCTGAAAGTTTTGACTCATTTAACATAGCTCTAGCCATATTTTCAATAGTTCTATTTTTCCTTTCAACTACTCCATTTTGTTGAGGAGTTCTTGCTGCTGAATATTCTCTTTTGATTCCTTGTTGCTCACAGTATTCCACAAATTCATTTGAAGTGAACTCTCCTCCTCTATCTGATCTTAAGCATTTGATTCTCTTGTCAGTCTCATTTTCAATCATTTCTTTGAAAGCTTTAAATTTTTCAAAAGCTTCAGATTTTTCTTTGAGAAAAGTAACCCAAGTCATTCTAGAATAATCATCTATAAACAACATGAAGTAGCTTTCTCCCTGAATGCTCCGAGTTCCGGTAGGGCCACATAAATCAGTATGAATAAGATCCAATGGTTTTGAAGAAGTATACCCTTTTGATTTGAAACTGGTTCTGGTCTATTTTCCATGTTGACAAGGACCGCAAATGATGTTATGGGGCCTTTTTATTTTGGGCAAGTCTCTAACCGCTTCCTTGTTACTAATATTGACAAGATTATCAAAGCTCAAATGCCCCAATATTTTATGCCATAGCCAACTCTCATCTTCTTGAGTTAGAAAACACTTTTCCCTTTTTATCTCACTTAGCATGTAAAGATTGTTTGGAGTCCTTGTAGCACTCGCAATGAGTTTTCCATTTTTTTCTTTACTTATCTCACATCTATCAGAAAAGAAAGATACTATGTGCCCTTGATCACAAAGTTGACTCACACTTAGAAGATTATGTCTTAGGCCTTCTACATAAAGCACATTTTCTGTTTTGGATTTCCCATCCAAACTAAGAGTCCCTTTACCACAGATTTTAGTTGACCTGTTATCTCCAAAACTGATCGTTCCTCTGTTTGTTTCTTTTAAGACCAAAAACTTTTCCTTTTCACCAATCATATGTTTTGAACAACCACTATCAAGATACCATTTTTCTACTTTGTCTTGAGCATGAAAAGCAGTTTGAACTATCATTGACTTAGATTTGATCTCATTTCTCTTTTTAGTGAACTCAAGGCTAGATCTATCCAAACAGCACATCCTTGCTATATGCCCAAAATTCTTGCACTTGTAACACATGACATTTTTATTCATAAGAGGTGCAAAAGAGTTAACATTTTCCTTACTATGGCTATTCAAAGACTTATTGCAATGCATAGCTTTGTGACCAAATTTCTTGCAGGAAAAACAATAGCCATGGAAAGTATTATGTAACCTGTTTTGATGCCTTGGATGATTGTTCTTCTTGTGACCAACTGGAATCCACCGCTCTTCAGGATGAAGATTGATCTTGCTCGAAGACCCTGTTTCATGAATGGTGATACCATCCTTCTTTTGCTTTTCACACGGAGTATTCCATCTGAGACTCAGCTGTTCCAACTTCACTCTAAGAGACATAACCTCTTCTTCTAGTTTCTCGCAATCAGCTTCCTTTCCTTTTAGAGCCTCTGTCGAACCTCGTTCAACCTTCTTCCCTTCTTCAGCTAGAATTTTGAAGTCTATAACACTTTGAGACAATTCTGATCTTGCTATCTCTTCTTCCTGACATTGATGCTTGAGAACAGAATTCTCTTCCCTGAATTTCTCAAGCTTTCTTAAAGCCAAGAAGAATTCACCTTTGAGATCGAACTCAACCTCTTCATCTCTTTTCGAATCTGTATGTTCCTCTGATAGATCCTTCTCCAAGCTGTTAGGCTCTTTCCGGAGAGACCCGCTCCGATACCAATTGAAGAACACAAGCTTATACTGAGAGGGGGGTGAACAAGTATAAGACTTAACCAATTAATAATTTTAACTTTAGATAGCAAGTGGCATCAACACAACATTAATCAAGACAGAAAGCATCACACATTGAAGACCCATTTTTAACGTGGTTCACCCAAAATGGTTGGGCTACGTCCACAAAAACTTTTCTCTAAAAGTTATCTCAAAGTTCTTTGGGAATCCTTCCCAATTACAATGTTTATGAGCCTCGGCCCAAAGGAGATACCTTCCCCCCAAAGGAGATACCTTCCCCTCTACTCTAGAAATGATCCCTCAGAAGATCAACTGCCTCTACCTCTTGCCAGCACGTGGAACTCCTTTCCACCGAAGACCTCCTGTCCTCAATGCTTAGCCTAAGAGACCTCTGCCTTCTATGATCACGTCCACAAGAGCTCAACAACCTGTACCAAACATAGTCGATCGGTCTAGTACAAGTCTTCCTCTGTCTATCGGATCTGTCCAACTCTTGAACAAATCAATCCTCTGCATACAAGCCTTCTCAAAGACTTGCCAAATCTGTCCTCAAGTTCTTCTCATAGAACCAATGCACCTCTGTCCTCAAGTTCTCTGATAGAACTATCAAACTCAGCTCACAAGTCCTCTGCTAGGACCTGTCCAAATCTGCTCAAGAAACATACACATCTTCTATGCTCTTACAGCCGCACTTCGTCTTCTCTCAGTCGTCTCTCTGCACACACTCTGCACTGTCTTCGCACACTCTATGCACTTCGATCGAATTTCGCACTCTGCTCTCGATGATCGAACTTCTCACTCTGCACTCTATCTACGAACGTCGCAACTAACAACACCAACTCTTCAAAATAGCCTACCTTTTATAATAACACTTTCAAGATCAAAACCTTAATCTTAGTCGGTTGTAACCCTGATCTTTAGTCGGTTGCACAACCCTAAACTTTGTCGACTACAAACCCTAATCTTCGTCGGCTCACATTTAACTTTGTTGGCTTCAACTGCCTCTGTAACTCTTCTGTAGCTTTTGCCGTGAAACTACAACATGTCACGATATCGTGACACCTTTGCAACCGTACACTTTCTTTTGGCTTTTGTCATGATATCATGACACTTCAGCCTTTGTCGACTTCAACTAAGCTCTTGTCACGATATCGTGACACTTTTATCTTTGTCAGCATCAACTTTGCTTTTGTCATGATATCGCGACACTTCTCCCTTCGTCGACCTCCTTTCTACTTTTGTCATGAAATCGTGACACTTCTGCCTCTGCAGACTTCGTCTTCACTTCTATCATGATATCGTGACACTTCTGTCTTCATAACCTTCCTCTCTACTTTTGTCATGAAATCGTGACACTTCTCCTATAGAAGACCTGCTTTCAGTTTTCATGAAATCGTGACACTTCTGCTTTCGTCTGCTTTCTTTTTTGCCTATCACGAAATCGTGACACTTTCTGCATCCGTACGCATTCTTTGCAACCCATCGTGAAATCGTGACGCTTTCAACTTTCGTACGCTTTCCTTGTAACCCGTCATGAAATCGCGACGCTATCAACTTTTCATACGTTTTCTTTGCAACCTATCATGAAATCATGACGCTTTCAGCTTTCATACATTTTCTTTGCTCTTTGAGTCATGAAATTGTGACATGTCACGATATCGTGACACTTTTCTAACTTGCTTTCTCTCTCCTGCTTAAGTCGCGAAAATGCGACATGTCGCGATATCGTGACACTTTTCTAACTTGCTTTCTCTCTCCTGCTTAAGTCATGAAAATGCGACATGTCGCGATATCGCGACACTTTTCCTCCTTAGCTCTTTTTTGTTCTTCGGGTCGCGAAAACCCGACATGTCGCGATATCGTGACACTTTTTCTCCTTAGCGCTTTTCTTTTCTTCGGGTCATGAAAACCCGACATGTCGCGATATCGCGACACTTTTTTGCCTTAGCTCTTTTCTTTTGAACCTGTCAGCTTGGGGTTTGCAAAAGACCTTTGAAACTGTCATGTCGTAACCTTCATCAAAACAAATTATTTGACATCAAATCAAATTCCTTCAAAAGCTTCTTGACATCAATGACAACTTATATACTTGAGCAAAGGCAATGTACCCAAAGTACCCAAAATTGCCAACAATCTCCCCCTTTGTCATTGATGGCAAACCTTTACTGAAAACACTTCTCAAGAGCCAAAACTGAAACCAACTGTGCTAACAACCGACCAACTTGCCCCAACTAAGAATCTTCCTTTGAAGTTTTGCTCCCCCACGACTTGAAGCTTTCCTCTTCACTTTGAAGCTCTCCCCCTTACTCATATCTCTCCCCCTTTGTCATCAATGGCAAAGGGTCACCTTTGGGGCTCGGGACTAAGAATGAGCCTCTTAGCTTGGTCCCTCCCCCACCTCCCGATGAGGTGATTAATTTTGGGGTGGGAGTACAACTCCCAATTTCTCCCTTAGATACTCAAACGTATCTCTTGGAAGAGGTTTGGTGAAGATATCTGCAATCTGCTCTTTAGTAGACACATACTCTAGCTTGACCTGCTTGTCTTGCACTTTCTCCCTTAGAAAGTGATACTTGATGGAAATATGCTTTGTCCTTGAGTGCATTACCAGATTTTTGGAAATACTTATGGCACTTGTATTATCACAAAGTATGGAGATGGGTTGTTCATGCTTGACTTTGAAATCCTCCAAGGTGGTTTTCATCCATAAAACCTGTGTACACCCAGCCACTGCTGCTATGTATTCAACCTCTGCTGTAGATAAGGAAAATGAAGGTTGTTTCTTACTTAGCCAAGAAACCAAACTCTTTCCCAGAAAGAATGCTCCACCACTAGTGCTTTTCTTGTCATCAATACTGCCTGCCCAATCTACATCTGTATAAGCCGTGAGGGTGAAATCATTACCTTTGGGATACCAAAGCCCAAAGTCCATAGTGCCCTTCAGATATCTGAATATCCTCTTAACTCGCTATAACATGAGAATCTTTTGGAGCTGCCTGAAATCTTGCTACTAACCCAATTGCTCGCATGATATCGGGTCTGGTAGTTGTAACATATAATAAACTGCCAATCATTGATCTGTACAACTTTTGATCTACCACTGGAGATTCATCATCTTTACTCATCTTGCACCCTGTAATCATTGGAGTACATATTGGTTTGCTGTCCATCATCCCAAATTTCTTCAACATTTCTTTGATATACTTCCCTTGAGAGAGAAATACACCATCTTTTGATTGAGCAATCTAAAGACCTAAAAATAATGACAGCTCTCCAATCATAGACATCTCAAATTCCTTCTGCATGGTGTTAGCAAAATATTTGCACATCTGAGTATTATTTCCCCCAAAAATAATATCATCAACATAGACAACCATAATCAACATATCATCACCTTCATCCTTAATATACAAATTGCTATCTGCCACACCTTTCCTGAAACCTTGCTCATGAAGATACCTGTCAAGTCTTGAGTACCAAGCCCTAGGTGCTTGCTTTAACCCATACAAGGCCTTTTTTAGTTTACACACATAGTCTGACTGTTCTGAGAGAGACACTCCTTCTGGATGTTCTATGTAGACTTCTTCTACCAACACCCCATTTAGAAAAGCTGACTTTACATCCATTTGATATACCTTGAAATATTTGAAGCTTGAAAGGGCCAAAAACATTCTGATTGCTTCAAGACGAGCAATAGGAGCAAACGTCTCTTCGAAATCAACACCTTCTACTTGAGCATAACCTTTGCAGACTAACCTAGCTTTGTTTCTGACAATATTTCCATCCTCATTGAGTTTATTTCTGAATATCCATTTTGTGCCAATGACATTCTTATCCTTAGGTCTTGGAACCAATTCCCAAGTTTCACTTTTCTCTATTTGATTTAGCTCTTCATCCATTGCTTTTACCCAAAACTTATCTGCACATGCTTCACTGAAATATTTTGGCTCAATCTGAGATAATAATGAAACATTTGTAGAATCATGTGAAGGAATGACTCTTCTTCTTGTTTGCCTGCTATTTGGATCACCAATGATCAAATATTTGGGATGATGTTTCTGAACATATCGTGAAGGAGTTTTGGGAAGCAGTTGTTGTCTTTCCTCTTCTTCATCTGAAACCTCTCTGAATTCTTCTTGACAAATTTCATCACTGAGTTCCTTGACTGGTTCTCTTATCCCTGTCTTTTCATCAATCTGTTACATTTATGCTCTCTACAACTGTATGAGTTCTTTTGTTGAAGCATCTATAGGCCTTGCTTCTGCTGGAATATCCAAGAAATATTCCCTCATCACACCTAGGATCAAACTTACCCAAATTCTGATCTTCCCTTCTGATGAAGCACTTACTCCCAAACACTTTGAAGTATTTTACTGTAGTTGGTCTTCCTTTCCACAACTCATAAGGAGTTTTATGATGATTGACTCTAAGTTGGGCCCTGGTGATAATGTAGACTGTTGTACTGACTGCCTCTTTCCAAAAACCATCTGAAAGTTTTGACTCATTTAACATAGCTCTAGCCATATTTTCAATAGTTCTATTTTTCCTTTCAACTACTCCATTTTGTTGAGGAGTTCTTGTTGCTGAATATTCTCTTTTGATTCCTTGTTGCTCACAGTATTCCACAAATTCATTTGAAGTGAACTCTCCTCCTCTATCTGATCTTAAGCATTTGATTCTCTTGTCAGTCTCATTTTCAATCATTTCTTTGAAAGCTTTAAATTTTTCAAAAGCTTCAGATTTTTCTTTGAGAAAAGTAACCCAAGTCATTCTAGAATAATCATCTATAAACAGCATGAAGTAGCTTTCTCCCTGAATGCTCTGAGTTCTGGTAGGGCCACATAAATCAGTATGAATAAGATCCAATGGTTTTGAAGAAGTATACCCTTTTGATTTGAAACTGGTTCTGGTCCTTTTTCCATGTTGACAAGGACCGCAAATGATGTTATGGGGCCTTTTTATTTTGGGCAAGTCTCTAACTACTTCCTTGTTACTAATATTGACAAGATTATCAAAGCTCAAATGCCCCAATATTTTATGCCATAGCCAACTCTCATCTTCTTGAGTTAGAAAACACTTTTCCCTTTTTATCTCACTTAGCATGTAAAGATTGTTTGGAGTCCTTGTAGCACTCGCAATGAGTTTTCCATTTTTTTCTTTACTTATCTCACATCTATCCGAAAAGAAAGATACTATGTGCCCTTGATCACAAAGTTGACTCACACTTAGAAGATTATGTCTTAGGCCTTCTACATAAAGCACATTTTCTGTTTTGGATTTCCCATCCAAACTAAGAGTCCCTTTACCACAGATTTTAGCTGACCTGTTATCTCCAAAACTGACTGTTCCTCTGTTTGTTTCTTTTAAGACCAAAAACTTTTCCTTTTCACAAGTCATATGTTTTGAACAACCACTATCAAGATACCATTTTTCTACTTTGTCTTGAGCATGAAAAGTAGTTTGAACTATTATTGACTTAGATTTGATCTCATTTCTCTTTTTAGTGAACTCAAGGCTAGATCTATCCAAACTGCACATCCTTGCTATATGCCCAAAATTCTTGCACTTGAAACACATGACATTTTTATTCATAAGAGGTGCAAAAGAGTTAACATTTTCCTTACTATGGCTATTCAAAGACTTATTGCAATGCATAGCTTTGTGACCAAATTTCTTGCAAGAAAAACAATAGCCATGGAAAGTATTATGTAACCTATTTTGATGTCTTGGATGATTGTTCTTCTTGTGACCAACTAGAATCAATTCTCTGTCTGTCAGATCTAGCACAAGTCTTCCTCTGTCTGTCAGATCTGTCCAACTCTTGAACAAATCAATCCTCTGCATGCAAGCCTTCTCAAAGACTTGCCAAATATGTCCTCAGGTTCTTCTCATAGAACTAATGCACCTCTGTTCTCAAGTTCTCTGATAGAACTATCAAACTCAGCTCACAAGTCCTCTGCTCGGACCTATCCAAATCTGCTCAAGAAACATACACATCTTCTGTGCTCTTACAACCGCACTTCGTCTTCTCTCAGTCATCTCTCTGCACACACTCTGAACTGTCTTCGCACACTCTATGCACTTCGATCGAATTTCGCATTCTGCTCTCGACGATAAAAATTCTCACTATGTGCTCTATCTATAAATGCCGCAACTAACAACACCACAAACTCTTCAAAATAGCCTACCTTTTATAATAACACTTTCAAGATCAAAACCTTAATCTTAGTCGGCTATAACCCTAATATTTAGTCAGCTGCACAACCCTAAACTTCATTGGCTGTAAACCCTAATCTTCCATCGGCTCACATTTAACTTTGTCGACTTCAACTGCCTCTATAACTCTTCTATAGCTTTTGTCGTGAAACTACAACATGTCACGATATCGTGACACCTTTGCAACCGTACACTTTCTTTTGGCTTTTGTCATGATATCACGACATTTCAGCCTTTTTCGACTTCAACTATGCTCTTGTCGCTATATCGTGACACTTCTGTCTTTGTCAGCATCAACTTTGCTTTTGTCGCGATATCGTGACACTTCTCCCTTCGTCGACCTCCTTTCTACTTTTGTCACGAAATCGTGACACTTCTGCCTCTATAGACTTCGTCTTCACTTCTATCGCGATATCATGACACTTTTGTCTTCATAGCCTTCCTCTCTAATTTTGTCACAAAATCATGACACTTATCCTATAGAAGACCTGCTTTCAATTTCTGTCGTGAAATCGTGACACTTCTGCTTTCGTCTGCTTTCTTTTCTGCCTGCCGCAAAATCGTGACACTTTCTACATTCGTACGCATTCTTTGCAACCCGTTGCGAAATCACAACGCTTTCAGCTTTCGTACACTTTCCTTGTAACCCATTGCGAAATCATGATGCTATCAACTTTTCATACGTTTTCTTTGAAACCTGTCATGAAATCATGATGCTTTCAGCTTTCGTACATTTTATTTGCTCTCAAAGTCGTGAAACTACGACATGTCATGAAATCGTGACACTTTTCTAACTTGTTTTCTCTCTCCTGCTTAAGTCACGAAAATGCGACATGTCGTGATATCGCGACACTTTTCTAACTTGCTTTCTCTCTCCTACTTAAGTCGCAAAAATGCGACATGTCACGATATCGCGACACTTTTCCTCCTTAGCTCTTTTCTATTCTTCGGGTCGCGAAAACCCGACATGTCTCGATATCGCGACACTTTTTCTCCTTAGCGCTTTTATTTTCTTCGGGTCATGAAAACCCGACATGTCACGATATCGTGACACTTTTTCACCTTAGAGCTTTTCTTTCGAACCTGTCAGCTTGGGGTTTGCAAAAGACCTTTGAAACTATCATGCCGTAACCTTCATAAAAACAAATTATTTGACATCAAATCAAATTATTTCAAAAGCTACTTGACATCAATGAAAACTTATATACTTGAGCAAAGGCAATGTACCCAAAGTATCCAAAATTGCCAACAAGTCATTCAAATCATTGAACGTAGGAGTACAATGTTAGCTTTTGATGATGTATATTAAAGGAAATGCAACCACAAGATCTAAAATGGGCAAACAATATTAACTATATGATAATATCAATATAATATGTAGGAAAAATATATGAGAAACGTCTGCAATAACTTAGAAAATAGCCATTAATAAAAGCTCACAAAAATAATACAATATAATATAATGGAGTTCTCAAACACTCCAAAAATTCATGGATGATCTATATTTTATCTACCTTTTCTTCTCATCATTATTCTCTACTATTATATATGCTTCTCTCCTCTTTTCTCTACCTCTATCAAAGGCCTATATATAGAGAGATATGTCCCTTGGAATTTCACCTACCTATGACTCTTTATATTCCTATTCTATGACTCATGTACATGTGGACTACATGCACATTTACATCATTGCACATTCTAACACTTGTGAATTTATTACATTGCATAAAGTAGATACTCAAACCTTAATATAAGACAAAATCTTAACCTAAATATGTACCCAAGGTGGTACATTGACATGTACCAAATAATGTAATATATTCCAACACCCCTTTGTATTACATTATTTGGCTATTCAAGACTTTAGTCTTCAATATGGTCTTCATCCTAGTTCTAGAATTGGAACTCTTATTTTATGCTTTCTTTATTTTGCTCTCTGTCGTATTCTAATCAAGTAAATAATTAGTATCTTCATGAAATACTATTTTAGCAAAAAGAGCTTTGACTTCATGTTCATCTGTAGGTTCTTCTAGTTCTTGAATTTCTTGAATCTCTTGAACTAGGTGCCCTTTTTGTTTTCCTTCTCTATATTGTAGTTGAGGATGATTGTATTGATTCTTAGAAGTACATGGATGTTAAAACTGTTGCTAATGTGGATTATATTGGTTTTGATATTTTCTTAGTTGGAATGACCTACTTGATTGGCTTCCAAAATTTGTTTGATTTCCTTGAAACTAATTTCCTGGATTGAATCTACAATAATTTGTACTATGTCATTTCTTTTTGCATACTTGACAATATCTATTATTCCATTTTGATATTTCTTTTGAGAATGAGGTAATGTTTATTTGTAGGTTATCTTTTGAGACTAAGGTATTATTAGTTAATTCATATTTTACCAAAATTTTCCACCTCATATTCGTGTAGGATATTGATTAACTCATTAAATGATGTATCTTTACCTAGAATTCGTAAAGATGTGACTAGATGCTTGTAGCTTTTTGGAAGTGCTCTTAGGATTACTTGAAAAAGAAATTTATCTTCAATAGTTTCTCCTAAGGTTAATAATTTTTCTTTTATATATACTACTTTCCTTAGGAGCAGTTCTATACTTTTGCCACTATTAACTTTTAGATAACGTAATTGAGTTTGAAGATTCAAGATAGTGGATTTATTCCTTTCTTCAAATATATTGGCTAAAGTTTTCCAAGCTTCTATAGAAGTTGTTTTTGAACTAATGTATGATTGTATTTCATCTGTAATTACAAAAGTTATTATTATGAGTGCTTTTGCTTCATTTTCTTCAAACTTATGAAACTCACTATCTCCTGTAGTAGGTTTAGTTTTTGCTCCTTTAACAATATCCTAAATCTTTTCAACTATCAATATTGACCTCACTTTTTTTGTTCCATGAAGTGTAATTAGGTCCTTTAAGTAGTTGAGATTTTGAAAAAATGAATTTGTTTGTAGCCATAATAATACTTGTAGACTACCTTATATCTTCCTAGTTTTGAGTATGTGATCAAACTTGATAAAATATTTTCTAATCTCAAGCTTTGTAGAACCCATTATATCTCCCAAGTGTTTTGATGTACTATAGTTTTGATAAAGTGCTTAATTTTCTTTAGAATTTTTGAGTTGAATCATATTTTACCTCTCTAATGTTCAACTACTACTTTTCACCTTATTTCTCCCTATTTGTGAAAGCTAGAAATAATTTTAATGCACTTTCAAGTTTTGATAAGATTCTATAGTTGGATTCCTTTTGTCTCTTCAATTTGTATAGGAGACTAGTATCAACAATAATTTTCCAACTTTCAAGTAATTATATGTTTTGCTTCCTATATCCTTTAATTCTCAATGATTATGGTTTCTAAATTTCAAGATATTTAATTTGGTATTGAACTCATTAGATCTCCCTAATTAGAAATTTAGAAAATGATAATAGTTGCAAAAATAATGCTTCAATTTCAATGTAGAAAACCTTATATCTCCTAGTTTAATTATTTGTAAATATTTTGCTATTTGAATCTTCAAATAATGCAATTTAAAAAAACTCTTGCAAGGTTTTTGGTCTTCTCTTGTAACAACAACGTGCTTCTTGATCTCCAACGTATGGTGGTGGCTCCTCTCAAATGAAGGTGGCTCCTCATTTTGTGGTATATTGATGCTCCTTTCCTTGGTGGTTATTTGACCAAGCTTGTCTCCCCTTCTGCTTGAATAACACTTTGTTATTTGTGCTATTTTCCTTGCTACTTGCACCTTCATCCTTTCTTAATATTTATATATTGTTGTAGGTTTCTTGCTACAAGTTTCTTTTCATTATGGATGCTTTCTTCTTGAAACTATGACACCCTATTTGATGTCTTTAGACACCTCAAATGAGATAACTTTGAGTCCTTAGTCGACTTTTTTTCCTTCACTTCGTAGCTTCTTATTTAAACTTGATAATACTATCAATAATGACTACAACCTTTGTGCCTCTTTGGTGTCTTAAGACACTTCAAATTTGATCTTCCTTTTGCTACTTTAGAAAAGACAAACATGGTGTTATCATAAATCGAAAATAAATCTATTTTAAGCTGGGATAAAGTACCTTTATTGCACAAGAATTACAAGATATTTTTAGTCTCTTTTTGTAGCTTTCCTTATTGTCTTTAATATGGCAACACCTTATCTATTTATTGGTGGTTGTAGTGCTCCTTTGGTGGCTTCTCTTCACCAATACTTATTATAGCTTTACCTATGTTTAATGGTGTATTTTTACACTCTCGATCAACCTTATTCTTATGCACTTTTCTTTGTTATCTTGCTTAATATCAATGCACTTTGATAGCTCTTAGAAATAACTTGTATTGAGCACTATCTATTTATCCTTATTACTCCTTTTAAGCAACTTATAACACTAACTTATGTTGATGTATTTTGCTGGTTTCAAGATGATAATGCTACCTAATTCCTTAACTTGAAAATATTTAAACTAAAACTTTGTATTGCTACCTTAACTTTAATATGGTGTTTTCAAGGAACTTAAATAATACTTGAATAAGAAACTTTAATAACACCAATTTTCAAACCTTATTTTGGTCTCCTTTGTAGCGTTCTTTCTTGGAGGTTTGGTTCACCTATTTGTTATAATTTTCATTGCTTCAATTCCTTGATATTTTTTGACCTAAAATTATTGTAAATGCTTGAACCCTTCTTATTTAGTTGCTTTCCTAAACTTCTCTATCTTACAACTTCCATTATTGCCTATTTCTCCTTCAAATTATTGTTCTAGGACCCTAAAATTTGCAGCTATTAATGCTGCCCAAATTGCTGCTCTTAACTTTAAAATTTTTAGATTCTAATGTAGCTAATTTCTCATTCAATATGCTATCCTTAATATCTTGAATTTGGTAGGGAACTCCTCTAATTTGCAGCTATCTTTACCTCTTCTAATTTTACCCAATAATCTCTTGAACTTATGTTGTAAAAACAACAATCTCCTCTTCCGTAAATCAGCCTTCAAATATAGTGGTGACAATTATCCCAAATTCTTCTTTCTTAGGTGCTTCTCTTTGCTAGAACTCTTCTTTCTTGAGCTATCTTCAAGTCTCCTCCAATGGCCACTTTTGCAACTTTTTGGTAGGGCTTCTCTAGCCTTCTTCTTCTCCTCCTTTCAATATTTCTTGAGACCTCTTCTTTTGGATCTTTAATTTTTATAGCTTCTAAAATATTCAATAGGACTTTTTAGTCCTCTATATTTAATCTTCAATATTTCAAATTTGGAAGTTTCTCAATGGGACCTCTTTCTTGGGTGTCCTCCTTCTATAACTGTTTTCTTCTTTCTTCACTTTGTAATCTGTAGTCTTCAATCTTCTATGGAAACCTCCTCCTTGGGTCTCCTTGATCTTCCATCTCCAATATTCTATGGGAATCCTTTTTTCTTGATTCCCCTCTTCCTTCAACCTTAAATAAGGCTCCTTTGGCCATTTTATCTCTTCTAAATATTCAATCTACAAATCCTACAATGGGACCTTTTATTTAGACCTCCAAATTATTCAATCTGCAATATTGTTGCTTTAAGTTCTAGATAGACTCCAAAGGAGATATTCTTCCTAGATATTTTTGGAAGCTTCTCAAATTTATTTGAATTAAATTTTGCAAAAAAATATAATGGAGAATCTTTAAATCTAGATTATGAATCTTCACTAGTTGATTTGTTAATCTAGTGGAATCAATGTTGAGTCCTAGTATTCACGAGTTTTTCTACAACTTTGTGGAAAAAATCTAGCCAAAATTAGAAATTCTTAAACTCCTAAAAATGAACTCTCCCTATCTCCTCTAAATATTTCATGTGGATCTCTCTATTTCCTATCAATTACCTTGTGCTCTGATACCACTATTAGTTTTTGATGATATATATTAAAGGAATTGCAACCACAAGATCTAAAATGAGCAAGCAATGTTAACTATATGATAATGACAATATAATATGTGGGAAAACTATATGAGAAACTTATAGAATAACTCAAAAAATAGCCATTAATGAAATCTCACAAAAATTATACAATGTAATATAATGGATGTCTCTAACACTTTAAAAATTTATGCTTGATCTACATTGTATCTACCTTCTCTTCTCATCACTATCTACTATTAGATATGCTTCTCTCCTATTTTCTTTACCTCTATAAAAGGCCTATATATAGATAGATATGTCCCTTGGCCTTTCACCTACCTATGACTCTTCATATTCCTATTCTATGACTCATGTACATGTGGACTACATGCACATTTACATCATTGCACATTCTAACACTTGTGCATTTATTACATTGCATAAAGTAAATACTAAAATATTAATCTAAGATAAACTCCTAATACAAATATGTACCCAATATGGTACATTAGAATGTACCAAATAATCTAATATATTCCAACATATAATTTTTCTCATTATGAAGATGTACTAGGTTTGATGTAAAAGAGGCTCAAGGAAGAAGTGAGAAGAAACAAAGGTCTAAGGCTCAAGGTAGAAGCAAAGACAACAATGAAAGCATTGTAGCAATCCAAAAAGTAGCATTCTATGCAAAGCACTATCTCAAGTACCATCAACCTACAATACACCAAGTGCCATCAACCTACAATACACCAAGTACCATCAACCTACAATCTAGCAAGAAGAAACTTAATTAGAAAGTGCCATTTTGAAATGAGTAAAATACATGTTAGATTAGAATAATCTAAAGTGCAATGAAGCTGAATCAAAAGCAATCCAAACATCACTCAGAAAGAAGGTAAACCAAGTGCTTTATTTGAAAGTGAAGAGCAAGAGGATTCAATAGTTAAGTGTTTGAGTTTTGACCATTGAGTCATCAATTACTTTACAATTAGAAATCAAGTGCCAAGAAACAAGGAATCATTGCGTTTCATTCATGGGAAAGTAGCGTAACAATTTAACATTATCATAGATAGTGTAAGGGATGTTTGCGTAGGAACGTAATACCAATTAAGATCATCAAACAATAGGAAATTAATGCCAACTGAGATCATCAAACAATAGAAATGTAAGACCAACCGAGATTGTCAAGTGCAATAACAAGTGTCACTCATGCATAAGGTTTGATTAGGCATTAAGGAGAAGATAAATGATTCACAAAGAGTAAGTGTACAACATGAGGGATGCCAATACAAGCTGAGAATATCACAGTAATTGTAGCTCAAGGCAAGGTTAGGGTTTCACAAAACATTTTTAATTTTTTGAATAATATAAGGTTTGTTTAAAGCATATGGAGTGATAAGTAGTATTAGTAAGTGTTATTAATTTGTTTAAGAATTAAATTTATTTAAGTTCATTTGGAGTGATAAGGTTTGTTTAGAATAATTTAATTTTTGATAGAATTGAAGTTTGATTTATTTTAAGGTTGGAGTAATAAGGTTTTCAACTAGGATATTTATTTTTGGAATGGAGTGATAAGGAATAAAATTAGTTTATTTATTTTTTAAAGATTTCAAGTTTTTTGAAATATATTTGGTTTTCTATTTTTGAAAATATTTGAAAAAAATTGAATATTTGCAAATTTAGTTATTTGGGAGTCAAAAGGTATTCAACATCAAACCTAGGAATACATAAATTTGCAAAATTTATTTCTTAGTTTCTAAAACTAGGGAGTTATAAGGAAGTCTACATCAAAGGTTTTATTTGAATGAGTACTACTATGTCTAACAACAAGTTCTTCCTTTCTGAATCTCAACTTTTGAAAGGACCAAATTATGCTTCATGGAAAAATAAAGTGAAATCAATTTTAATAGTAGAAAAACTTTGGGATATAGTTAGTGGAGCAAAAATAAAACCTATTAAATATGTTAGAGATATTCAAAGATATGAAGAAGGTAAAGCAAAAAAACTTATGATAATTACATTTGCAATAAATAATGAAATACAACCTTATATAAGTGTAGCAGAAACTTCTGTAGAAGCTTGGAATATTCTAGGAAAAATATTTGAAGGGAAAAACAAAGCTACTATTTTCAATATTCAATCTTAGTTATACTCCTTAAAAATTAATAGTGGTGGCAACATGTCACGATATCGCGACACTTTTTTCCTTCGGCCGAGATTTTGCAACATGTCGCGATATCGCGACACTTTTCCTCTTCGGCCTTGATGATGCAGTATGTCGCGATATCGCGACACTTTTTCTCTTCGGCTGCATTGTTGCATCTTGTCGCGATATCGTGACACTTTTTCTCCTCAACCGTGATGTTGCTACATGTCGCAATATCGCGACACCTTTTCTCTTCGACCGTGATTCTGCATCATGTCGCGATATCACGACACTTTTTCTCTTCGACCGTGATTTTGCAACATGTCGTGATATCATGACACTTTTTCTCTTCGGCCGTGATTTTGCATCATGTCACGATATCACGACACTTTTTCTCTTCGGCCACGATTTTGCAACATGTCGCAATATCGCGACACTTTTTATCTCCGGCCACGATTTTGCAACATGTCGCGATATCGTGACACTTTTTCCTTTCTGTCGAGATTTTGCAACATGACGTGATATCATGACAATTTTCCTCTTCAGCCTCGATGATGCATCATGTCATGATTTCGTGACAATTCTTCTCTTCTGGCACTAACCTTGCAACTTGTCGCGATATCGCGACACTTCTTCTCTTTTGGTAGCAACCTTGCAACATGTCACGATTTCGTGACACTTTCTCTCCTTCGGCTGCGATGCTGCTTATTGTCATGATTTCGTGACATCCTTTCCTCCTTTGGATGCATCGATGTAACATGTTGCGATATCACGACATCTTTTCTTCCTTGTTTTTTCCCTATGCTGTGGGCCGCGAAAACGTAACTGGTCACGATATCGCGACACCTTCCCTCATGTGGTGTTTTGCTTTCTCTTTGATCTGTAGCTCTTGGGCCTCCTCGGTCAGCTTGGAAAACATGTAAAAACCTCTTGTACAAGGTTCAGGGACCTTTCAACACCCTTTCAACCAATCAAAAAAAAAAAAAATTAATACTGGTGAAAGTACTAAACTAATTCTTAGAAAGGTAGCAGGTATAAAATAAAATCTATTAACTGTAGGAGAAAAAGTAGAAGATAAACTTCTCATTCAAGTGACATTGAGAGCACTTCTAGAAATTTATAAGCATCTAGTCACATATTTACAAGTTTTAAGCAAAGATACTACATTTGATGAGTTAGTCAACATTCTACAATAATATGAAGTAGAAAATTTAGCCAAAGATGAAATGACTAACAATGCCTTAGTATCAAAATATAATTCACAAGGTAATCTTGCTTCAACTCCAAGATACAAATCCAAATGGAATAATAGATATTGTCAAATATGTAAGAAAAAATATCATAGCACAAATTTTTGTAGATACAATCCAAGGAATTAGTCTCAAGGAAATCAAATGAATCAAAGTGGTCAAACAAATAAGTTAGTACAACAAAGACAATATCAATCTCAATACAATCCACAATGACAACAATAATTTCAACGTCAATATCCTCCTCAATATCAGTATAGTCAACCTCAGTTACAATATAGAGAGGAAAATAAAAAAGGACATCTAGCTCAAGAAATTCATGAAATTCAAGTTAAAAGAAACTACTAAAGAGAATGAATTCAAATTTTTTTCAAAAAAATTCATAATCAATAAATATGTATTTCACAGGCTCCTTATAGATGGGTTCTTCATTTTAAGCAAGTTTTTTGTTTTCCTAGGTGGGATCTTGGGTTCTAGTTTTTTATTGGGCTATTTTGTTTGGTGGGATGACCTGTTTCAAACACTGTCAGTTGGTATTTATTTTCTAGGCCCTCTTGGATGGGGTTTTGTTTTAAAATTTTAAATTGTACTTGTCAGTTATCTCATTACCATGTTGGATGGGTTTTTCCATTTGAATTTTATCTTGGGCTACCACAAGCCAGGTTTTTTAATTAAGTTTTTAATTTTTGATTGTCCTGGGCTCCCATAAGTCAGGTTTCCTTTTTGTGTTGCACGATATGGTATTGCTTTTCATTATTGTGAGAATGTCCTATTTTGTGTTTACTTTGTGGAGACCTTCTCTCTGACCCATTTGTAAAAGGTTTGGGGACCCTTTCAAAACCCCATTATCAATAAAAAAATTTATAATCAATAAAGATGTATTTCTCTCAAAGAGTTTGGAAGATACTAACTTTATAGTTGATTAGGATACAGTAAACAACATGATAAGAACAAGTAAAAAAAAAACATATAAAAGAAGTAGAAGAAGAATATTGAAAAAATTAGAAGAAAGCAATAAGGAAGGAAGGCAACTACAGGTTTCAAAATTACTTATAGATTGGATATTGAGACGAAGACCATGATTGAAGACTAAAGTCTTAAATAACCAAATAATGTAATATAGGGGGATGTTGGAGTATATTATATTATTTGGTACATGCTAAAGTACCCCCATGGTACCTTCATGGTACATATGTAAATATTTTTTTTGCTTGATAAAAAGGGTTTGTACTCAGGTATTCCGCCCTTAAAAAATTACATCTCTCTTCTTTAGAGCTTTAGAGTATATAAATATATACACTTCTCATCTCAATTGAGATGCTATAGTTAGAAACCTACATCATTTTACATAAAATATCTGAATTCTTGATTTTCATTTTCTAGATCTTTTCAAATCTCTTTATGAATACAATTACTCCATAATTTAACATCTTTCTTGACATTTTACTATAGCATCCTTCACAATTCCAAAACTTCACCTCTACTATCTATGCCTTGCATCTTAGTAGAGTAATATTTCCAAAATATCACACTAACATAGTCCGCTTTACCAAATATGGATTG
The DNA here is from genome assembly GCA_028583015.1 of Wollemia nobilis. Classification (NCBI taxonomy): domain Eukaryota; kingdom Viridiplantae; phylum Streptophyta; class Pinopsida; order Araucariales; family Araucariaceae; genus Wollemia; species Wollemia nobilis. The sequence goes on from JAQPPZ010017258.1 coordinate 1,220,247, forward strand.
CTAATTTCCTTCTTGAAACACAAGTGCAACCACAAAAATTATAATAAATAGTCTCAATGAACACACATTATTGTTACAAACTAAAATAGATATTACCAATAGCAAATATCAAAGTAAATCTTAATCATTAATTGATTTAAGCAATTAACAATTTTTGTCAGCTTCAACTAAACTTTCTACTTCCTCTAACCATGGAAAGGAGATGTTAACTTTATGATCCTCAATCAAAAAATCTCTATTGGCTAGCTTATCTACACATTTATTTCCTTTCCTTAACATATGTGTAAACCTAATTTCTTCAAACTCTTTAGCAAGATATTGAATTTCCACAATTATCTCTTGTATGTTCCATGGAGCCTTTGATTTCCTCAAAATTACATTTATTACTATGAGAGAATCACCTTCCATCCAAACTCTATTCCATTTTATTTGTTTACATATTTTAAACCCTTCTAAAGCTTCCCAAGATTCAACTTCATTATTTGTCTTAAATCCATAATTGAAAGTATAATGAGACACAATCTCTCCTCTATTATTTCTAATTATTCCTCCTCCTCCTGTTGGTCCTGGGTTTCCTTTAGATGCTCCATAAAAATTAAACTTAACCCCATTCCACATCTGGTGGTTTCCACTTTATATTATTTACCTTATTTTTGCTTCTCTTGTACCCAACAACATAATTCCATTTAATGACTTGAATCCATCTATCAAGGCTCTGCTTCCAAATTAGGGATTGGGTTAGTTGATAGGGTTGGTTGACTCCTGTATGACTAAACATATCTTCTTTTTCATTACCTCTAAACTGCTTTCCTTTCCTTTAAATATTATTCTATTATTCTAGCCATATAGTCCAAAGTATTATATCTTTTGATATATCCCATATTGTCTGTAAAGCCTCACTTTTAAAGTGTTCTACCATTGCTTTAACCAATATTCAATTTTTCTATTCATCACCATGCATTTACCAAACATATTAATAATCCATTGCCATAGATTCCAGACTATTGAGAAATGTCCCAAGAGATGGTCAATACTCTCCTCCTTATTACAAAAAATACATTTAGAGGGGCCATGAAAATCCCTTTTCATAAGGTTATCCTAGGATACAATTCTTCTATGACCTACTATCGAAACAAACATTTTGACTTTAGGAATGCTTGGGCTATCCCAAATATCTCTCCAAATTATAGTGATATTATTATTATGTTGGTGTTGAACATTATATCCACTTCTTGTTGTGTATTGTCCTGAGCTATTCAACTCCCAAATTAATTTATCCTTGGTACCCCTTGGAATAATTACAATTGTTATCTTTCTACTCAATTGCCTCCTAGAATCAATATCTTGTATACTTGTAAAAAAATCTTCTTTCCATTTGTATATTCCTTCTCGATCCTTGTACAAAATGTTTGAAACCCTATCACCGTATTTGTCTTGAAGCAATCTCATCCAAGGTTTCAAAATTGGATCTAGATTGAATGGTTTTTTATCACACCAAGTATCCATCCAAATAGAATTTTTTTCTCCAGTTCCCACCACCCATATTAAACCTTTAATCATAAGATCAATAGATTTTTTTAAACCATTCCAAAGAGCAAAACCATTTGGAATAGAGAATGTAGTAAATATTAAACTTGGGTCATTGGGATCAACATACTTAGAAGAATTCTTGCCCATTTTATTTGACTCTCTTTGTACAATATCTAGATAACTTTTCCCCTAAGAGCTAAGTTTGCATTTGTAAGAGCTCTTAAACCAAGACCTCCCCTAGTTTTGTCATCACACAACTTGCTCCATTTTACCAAAGAAAATTTCCTTTTATCATGTAAACTTGACCATAAAAAGGATTGCATAATAAAGATTAATATTTTTTTAATTGATTTTGGCATAGAATACAAAGATATATAATATGTTGGAATGGCTTGTAAGACTGACTTAATTAACTTCACTCTTCCTGCTAATGATAACCATCTACCTTTCCAAGCTGGAATTTTAGTTTGAACTTTACTAATAACTGGATTCCATAAATCTATCATCATTCTCCCCTCAAATAAAGGCATCCCTAGATAAGTTGTTGAAAAATTTGCCTCCTCCATTTGAAGCAACCTACAAATTCTTGCTTTGATATTAGCAAGAGTGTTAAGAAAGTAAATTTTGGATTTAGTCCTATTAATTTTTTTCCCTGAAGCTCTTTTTTACTCTTTTAAAAACTTATTCAAAGCTCTAGCCTCATTTATCCTTGCCCTACCAAAAAGGGCTGTATCATATACAAAATGTTGATGGTGATGTTATCAATGTTATTACTAACCTTAAGTCCACTTATAAACCCATATTTGTAAGCCTTATTTAAGTTTCTACTAAAAAATTCTACCATAATAATGGACAAATAAGGATATAGAGGATATCATTTTCTAAGGCCTCTCTTGGCTTTAAAATATTCTGTTGCTAACCCATTGACCAACACTGAATAAGAAACTGTAGAGACACAAGATTTAATCCATATAACCTATTTCTTCCTAAAACCAAACTTATCTAAAAATGTAAAAATAAAATTCCATTTAACCCTATCGTAGGCTTTACTCATATCAAGTTTTAAGATCATAGCTTTCTCTTTTCTTGAAGCTATTGAATGTATAACTTCATGAGCTACTATGATCCCATCCAAAATTTGTCTCCCTTTCATAAAACCTCCTTGCTCTTCTAAAATAATTTTATCTAACAATGGCCTTAATATATTCACCATCACTTTGGAAATAATATTATAAGCCATATTACATAGGCTTATGGGTCTAAAAGAATCAAACAATTCAACATTCTTCTTTTTTAGAATTAGGGTAAGATAAGTTGCATAAATTTTATAAGGAATGTATTGTTTTACCCTAGACTATTTAAATGCCACCAGTAAAAAATCCTTCACTATATCCTTTTATGTTGGTAAAAAGTTCCTGAGAGCCCATTTGGACTAGGGGATTTATCCTTATTAAAATAGAAAAGAGCTAAATGAACTTATTCTAGAGTAATAGGCTCCATTAGTTTCCTATTGTCTTCATTTGTTATAACTGAAGGAACATATTGAAGAAGTTTATAATTAATAACTTTAGTCTCCTTGGAACCTAGAATATTCTAATAAAATGACTTAACTTCTTTTATAATTTCACTTTGATCTTCAATCCAAACCCCTTCTATTGATTTAATTCTACCAATTCTAGAAGATCTTTGTAATATAGCCATCCTGTGAAAAACCTTTGTATTTTTATTTCCTTCTTTTAACCAATTCTGTCTTGATTTTAATCTCCAAAATTTCTCTTTCTTACTAAAAATATTATGATATTCACTAAGGAACTCCCTTTCCTCTGAGCTTGTATTATTTTCATCACCTTTTTAGAATTTTGAAAGTTTATCTTTTAGTTCTTATTTCTTCTCAAAAATATTTCCAAAGGTGTTCTTGTTACAGTATTTTAATCTAGATGGCATAGGTTTAAATTTGGTTTGGAAGAGCATACAACCCACCATTACCTAAAGAATTCCATGTTTGAGCTATCATACCAAGAAATTGAGGATGGTATTTCCACATCTGTTCATATTTAAAATATGATCTTTTTTAAATTCACTAACCACCATTTTAACTCTTATTGGCTAATGATTTGAACCAATCCTTGTTAAGGTATTAATTTTAGCACAAGTTCCTTCATCTAGCAAAGATCTGAGAGAATGCATCTATCTAATTTTTCTACTATTAGGTTCTAGCCTCTCCTATTTTTGGTCCAAGTATAGTTATCTTCTTCAAAATCAACTTCCCATAGATTGTTGTTTTGAATAAAAGCTGAGAAATCTTTCATACTTTGGGTCAATTTTCTAATTCCCTAAAATTTTCATTCAGCTTGGTAATGAAAGTAAAATCTCCAATGATCATGAAACAGATTTCTTGGTATTTACTTCTCATAAAGGCCTCAATCCCACTCCAAAATTCTAATCTACCTGATTGAGTTGTAGGACCATACACATTGATAAGGATGAAGTGAATATCAATAAAGTAACAAGTGACTAAAGATGTTATCCAATGCCTAGTTTTATGAATGGTTACACAAGAGGTTCTAGAAGGATTCCAAAAAGTTATAATTCCCCCTGCTAATCCTTTAGAATCTATAGCATCCCATTAACATCTTGCCCAAACTTCTTTCATAGTTTTTGAAACTTCTTTTATCATTTTAGTTTCTTGGATACAGAGAATATCATATTTATTACTTAAATATAGGTCCCTAATACACCTATGATTTGAGGGGGCATTAGCACCCCTTATATTCCATGATATGATAATCATGTCTCATTAGGGGATTTTTGCCTTTCTTGTGTATTACCAATATCATTTTGTTGTTTGGTAAAGATGAGTTCAACCAACTTAGTTCATGTTCCTGTCTCTATGTTAGCTCTTATTTCCCTAGATCTTGCTTGATAATTTGAGGGTTTTCCTCTTTTTTCCTTGCCTATATCAGGAGTAGGTATTATTATTCTATTCCTTAATATTCTTTCACCATTTTTTTCAACATATTTATCCTCTCCTGGATCTATTATAGAAGCTTTTGACTTATCCTACTCATTTTCTAGCATTTTCTTATTAATGGTAGGGTATTACCTTCTAAAACTGTATTTTATTTTCCAATTATTTTCTCCTGAATGGTGCATGGTACTTCAAGATAGTCTTCAAAATTTGATGAAATACATTCCTTGGGTTCATCAAGAATGTTATTCCTTAAATTATGATCATATTGAATAGACGATTCCTTGCTAATATGTTGAAATCATTGTCCTATGTCCTCTAATATTTGATCTAATTTTTCTTCATAGGCTAAAGCCTCAAAATAAATGGAATTTCTTCCAGTATACTTTCTTATTTTTTTCCACTGTTCATTTTATTTTATTTTTCTAGATCTATTTTTTGGAAGTTGAAAACCATCTTTATCCATAATGATTTATAAATTTCTCTTATGATTTTCTACAAATGATTATGCTGGGCTCTTCTTAGGGCATGGTCTCTCAATATGCCCCACCTCATGATATATTATACATATAAAATATATGTTTTCATAATCTATATTTTGGGTTCACATATTATCCCCATACTTAAGAATGATTGATTCTGGTAAAGCTTTACTTATATCAATCATGACCAATATTTGAGCATAAATAGACAAAAATCCATCTTTTGTTGTATCTAAAATCTCAAGGAATTATCCTAGAGTGTTTCCTATTGACTTGAAGGTATCTATTTTCCAAAATTCAATGGGAAATCCAAACATCCTAACCCAGACTGGTACTAGGGATAGATTTACATTTTTAAGTGAAAAGCCTTCATACTAGTGGGTAAGGAAGAGCCCTGCTCTTCCCATAAACCAAGGACTCCCTTTTAGGATTCTTTATATTTCTTCCCTAGAACAAAAAATGGCTAGAAAGAAACCTTTAGGAAGAAAATATAGAATCACTCTTGGAGACTTCCAAATCCTATCAATCTATTGTCTCAAGGCTGAAGCCGCTGGCCAATACCCATTAAATTTACCGAAAATTGCCTTGTCTTGGAGCAATGAGGATATCTTTGAGTTGCACTCACTAACCTCTACCACTAGAGATTATTATAAGGATTTAACTATAAATCGATCCATGGAAAGGAAACTAAAACTCAAAATCTAATGAAATTTATCTGAAAATTCTATAACAAATATAATATTTGATAAAAACTTTAGAAAGTTTTCATGCACAATTTCTAAGATAAAGAAAGGGAAAAAAGAACTTAGCTGAAAAATTCTTTATCTAGATAGAATGTATTGCCTCACTGAAGTACTAGCCCTTAATTGCTCTTCCTATAATTCGAACCATAGTTGGAAAATATTTGCAATTTCATTTTTTGTAGCTTGAAAAATTGTCACTGCCCTTGTTTCAAATGGTTGAATTTGTAGGGTTGTATCTCCCTCAATATTGCTTGGATTTTTTTTTATGACCACTTATTTTAAAGCTATTCAAACTCTACACAAGTTGGTCCAATAATCAGCTAAATCGGATAACTCTTCCCGAAGATAGGGCTCATAAAATATGAGATGTTTTTTAGGAAAAAACCCTAATGCTTTGCACTTTACAATTTCATTTTTCACGATTTGAAAAATCGTCACTATCCTTGTTCTGAATGGTTGACTTCATAGGGTCTTATCTCCCACAATATTTCTTTGATTTTTGCATATGACCACTCATTTTAAACCTATTCAAATTTTACACAAGTTGGTCTGAGAATCAACTGAATCGAATGTACATATGTAAATATTAGATTAGGGTTGAGTCATAGTTTAGAGAGTGAGTATTATTTCCTTTTTTGTGTGTATGTGTAGGAAATGCACATGTGATGTTAGTGAGTGTGCAAGTATAATGAGAGTATATATGCACAAGTGTATTCTATGTAAGAGATCAAATATGTAGTGTAAACATATGCACAAGTGTCTTAGGTTAGAGTGTGCAAAGTGAAGATCAATATTCATGTCTAGGTGTACATACAATATAGAGTCATGTGATCATCAAGTATGCAAGTGTCATATAGATAAGTTAAGAGTCATGAGACTTGGCATATGTAAAGGAATATTCAAGTATCCGAAGAGTCATTCTACTATGGCTATGTAGTACTTCATATAAAAGCATCCTATCATAAAATATAGTATCAAGCATCAAGTAAAAGAGGACTAATAAAGATTGCATACATTTTGAGAAATTACATTGTAAGTTGTGCTACATGCTTTTTTTATGCATGGTTTAGAATTTTTACATTCATATTGCTATTTATTAGTGAATGTTATTTGATATATTATAAGCCTTGATATACATATTAATTTTCTCATATTATTCTACTTACATTATTATCTTGATCTTACTATATTGTGGATATATTATATTTGATCCTATGATATTTATCTTGTGATTTTTATGTTAGTATTAAGGCTTAAAAAGCCATCAAAGAGCCCTTGACATCCATAAAACCATTGTCCACCTAATAGAATACAATCTGTCTCCTCACTGCAATTAATTTTTACCATAAATAACCCCTTTGGCATTGCCACAATCTCCATGTGGTCTTGGGACTGCCATTTAGCTATTTCCCACCTCCTCATAACATCAAGGTCTGGATGTGCTCCTAAAAATCTCCCCATAATATCCATTGCTCCCTACACAACTATTAGGTCCACAAAATTATCGAGAATGAAAAGTTCTCCTTTCCCTAGCTATAGATTGAAGTGTAAGTCTAGGGATTTTTGCTTCCCCCTTACCACATTTAATCAAGAGTGAGCTCCTAAATCAAAATGATGTTTTCTCAAGTCCTCTACATTCTGCTTTATCCCAATATTCACATCATCAACCCCAAAATTAAGGCATGGGTCTAATCCTCCATTGTTGCCTTCCTATTGCTACCCTACTCCCATAATTTTTTGCTTCATCCTTCTAATATGTCATTTTTATCATTAGTTTTTTCATCCTAATGGCACTATGTGCAAACCCTAGTGGATCTCCTGATGGCACTGGCCACAAACTCTCATAATTCTTCTAATGACACTATGTGTAAATCCTAGCAGATCTCCCTTATCCTAGAAGATCTCCCAATGACACTGAGCATGAACCCTAGTAGATCTCTCTATGGCACTGAGTGCACACCCTAGTAGATATCCAAATGGAACTAATCACAAACCCTTGCAAATATCCAAATGGAACTTATACTTTTTTGGTATTGTTGATAGTGGAATCAATGCTTTTTATTTGAACTCCAAGTTACCAATCGATTTCCTAATGGAAAATAATTTCTTGACATAGATTTCCTATCGTAAATTGAGCTTTCCTAGTATACAAAATTGTATCCAACCAACTCAAAATTATTAGTTGAAGTGTAATGAATTCTATAATTTAAATTTTCTTTCATATACCTCAAAGTTCCCTTAACTACTCATGTGTTTTTTTGATGGCTTGCTCATAAATCTTGAAATCAAAGAGACTACATATGCAATATTTGGTCTTGTTATTGTCAAGTACATAAGGCTACTAATTAGAATTTTATGATTCCTATCATCCACTCTTCCACTTCCATAATTTTTCATATTCTTTAGCCATGTTTAAGTGGGGTAGAAACATATTTGAAACTTTCCATTCCAAATATTTTAAATATTTTGTGTGAATATTTATATTGGCAAATAAAGATCCTATCATGTTTGATTCACCTACATACCAAGAGAATAATGCATCAAACCCAAATTACTTATTTCAAATTCTTCTATCATGTCTTGCTTGAAATCTTCATTCATTATTATAAAAAGTGTCTCATCAACATACAAACATACAATCAAAATGCCATCACTTTCACTTTTAAAGTACAATGTGAGATCATTCATACTTATTGCAAATACACACGTCAAGATTTATGTATCAATTATTAAATAATATTTCCTTGGTGCTTTTTTGAGTTCATGATATTTTTTAAAACTTGTAGATGCCCTTCTTTACTTTTCAATTCAAGTCCTTTTGGTTATTTGCATGCACTTATTCTTCAATCTTGTCATTCAAGAATGTACTCCTTCCATCAAGTTGATATGCAACCCATATTTTTTATGCTATCAAGGCTAAGACATTTCTATTATATATTGCCTTGCAATAGGTGCATATTTCTTATCAAAATCTATGCCAATTTGTGGTGCATACCTCTTTACCACTAGTCATGGTTTGTACCTTTTAATTAATCCATCATAATTATACTTGGTCTTGAACACTAGATTTACTCTAATTATATCCTTATTCTTTCAAAGTTCACAAAAATCCCAAGTATTATTCTTTTTAGTTTCATTTAATTTTTATTTTATAGCTTGGTCCATCCATTGCTTTGGGCTGATTCTTCAAAAGTTAAGGGATCCACTTAAATTTTGGATAATAGTGCATAGCTCACCATATTAGCCTTTTGCTTTTTTGTCTTGTATTCTTCAGATTGTACTTTTCTTTGTATGAACCTCTTATCAAAATTTTGATCCAAAATTTGGTAACTATTAGTCATTTATAATGTCATGGTCATCTATTGTAGTAGCCAAATGCACCTAACACTCACACCTCATGAAGAGAAAAATAGAATAAAGCTATGTGAGTGTGGTACATGACTCAGGAGGTAACCTTCAAAATTTTACCAAGGCTATCTCCTTATTAGATATCATATTTGATTCATTGTTTCCTAATTACTTGTATATATCAAAGGAAAAGGGAGATAAATATAAAAAATAAAACCATAATCTACAAAGACTATGTGCCAAGATCAAAATATTCTTCTATGTATTAATGGAAAATAAACACATTCATCATTCATTAAAAAATAAAGAAATAAATATGGTTTTAATATAACATTCAACATTTATATACAATAGTTGCATATAAGAAGCAAGGTAGAGCTAAATTAGCACCAACTTCATATATATCAAATATTTTCTTTAAAAAGATGTTAAATCAAAAGAGGCTTGAATACTATTAGCAAAATTACTCAAGTCTAGTCTGATACAAGGAATATAATTAAAGTAAACACACACAAATCCATATAATAGGCATGATTAGGAAATTTCTAATATCTTATAATGAAGGTAAAAACACTATTTATAAGTAAAAACTAGGGTTTTTCGCCTTAAAAAACTATACAAGTAATCCAAAATTTTCTCTAAAATTGAGTGATATACTAATCTACATTTAATGTTCATGGGATTAAGGTATTTATATTTGGGATTATTAATATTGAAGGGTTTGGGGCTTCTAGATTTGGAGCTACTATAGCTACCACCTTTAAAATGTCAAACACTATCTCTATTTGAGATATTTGGATCTAGAGCCATTAATGTTGGTGGTCTAAAGTCTTTGTATTGGAGCATTCATAAGTACCTCCTTTCAAACACCCTTTGATTTCCTAGGAATGCCATGTCCAAGTGGTTTAGGTAGGTGGACTTGAGGCTTTTCTTCAATCATTGCTTTTATGAGTCCAACTACCCCCTTCTAAAAGATTGTGCTTCAATTTTACCCATAATAAAGTCATTTAATTATTCCTTGTTATGGAAGGTAGAAGGTTGGTGATAAAATTTGAATGGATGCCTCTAATTTTTTCTAAAATTATGATCCATTGTTCTAGATTGGTTCTTCCTCAACCACATGGCTAGTAGAGATTATCTTGGTCTTCTAGTTCATTTTATATTTTATCCTAGCCATAGATCATCTAGATCAAACAATTGGTATTAATTTTTGAGTGCTTCAACATTTGGATAATTTCCCATTTCCCATGAGCCATTGGATTGGTATTAGATCAATATTTGACCACTTGTATATTTTGAATGTTGAGTGGGGAGATTTTAAGACAACCATGTGAATGGTCACTATGAACTTGATAGAAGTGGAAGGATTAGTCTACAATTGTTGAATTTATCATGCTTTAACCAAAGGCAAGGATGCTCTTGTTATCACTATGAAACTTTTAGAGATGATGTGGGTTGTTTATCATCAAGATCATATGAATCATATAACTATATGATCCAAATGTCTTAACATTTACCTCAAAACTGTATGAATTTTTGGATTTATTATTTTTCCATTATTGATGATGAATCTTCTTTGGACACAAGCCTTGAAGGGACAACTAATTATTTCTTTTGCAAGTCATCAGTGTGTCTACCACGTGTCTCATGCTTTATCCAATGGTGGGGGTTTTACTTTGATAAATTTATTAGTGACTAACTTGGAGTAGGTCATTGGATAAATAATCATTTGTTTATAGATATCTAAAGATTTCTTTTTGCCCATAATTCCTAGGATTAATGCTCACCATTTGATCAAATAAGATCAATAAACCATGTTATTTTTCTATCGATACCCCTTAATTTTTCTTGGGAATCTCCTAAATAAATGGACCACGAGACTTTGAGGACCTTTTATGGTTTTCAACTTTTCAAAATTGATGCCCACGATTAATCAATAATATTAGATAGCCCATAAGGCATGAAAATTTTTAATGAACCTTTTTATCTTAGAACTAAAAACCATCATAGATTTGGAAAATTGACATTGCATGTTACTATACTAACTATACAAATTGTTGAGCAAGGTGTTGCAAGAAGTTTGTCATTGTTGTCAACACAGGCAGTTAGATCTAATGATGCAGTGGAAAGACAGTTCAGGAGTCATTCAGATGCAGAAGACAAAAGTTCAAAGGACAGTCAGATTATGTAAAGTGCAATTCCTGGAAAACAGAAGTGACCTAGTTTCTAAAATTCAAAGAAAAAGACAAGTTAGAAAACTGTCGCGATATCGCGACATGTTTTCTGTCACGATTTCGTGACAAGTCGGAGGAGAGAGAAGGCGCAGTCGAAAATGTCATGATTTCATGACAAAAATGAGGAGAGAGAAGGCGCAGCCAAAAATGTCATGATTTCACGACAAAAATGAGGAGAGAGAAGGCGCAAGGCAAACTGTCGCGATTTCGCGACAAAAATGAGGAGAGAGAAGGCGCAAGGCAAACTGTCACGATTTCACGACATGTTGGAGGCCAAGAAGCTAAGTCGAGAAACTGTAGCGATTTTGCTACATGTTGGTTTTTCGTTGGCCGAAGCAAGGAGAAAGCGTTAAGTTGAAAAGTTGTAGCGATTTCGCTACATGTTGAAATATCGCTGGCCGAAGCAAGGAGAAAGCGTTAAGTGGAAAAGTTGTAGCGATTTCGCTACATGTTGAGATTTCGCTACTGCATGAAGCAAGAAATGTACGAAAGCCGAAAGCATCGCGATTTCACGACAAAGATGAGGATGACGTCAGCAAAAGCTGAAAGTGTCATGATTTCATGACAGGCTGCAAGAAAAGCCTCTGGAAGCCGAAAGCATCGTGATTTCGCGACAAAGATGAGGATGACGTCAGCGAAAGCTGAAAGTGTCACGATTTCACGACAGGTTGCAAGAAAAGCCGCTGGAAGCCGAAAGCGTCACGATTTCACGACAAGAATGAGGATGACGTCAGCAAAAAGTTTGAAGTGTCACGATTTCGTGACAAGAACGGTGGCAAAGCTATCAAAGGCCAAAAGTGTCACGATTTCATGACAGCAAGGACAAGAAGGCGTATGGTTACAAAAAGTGTCACGATATCGCGACATGTTTCTATTTCACGACAATAGTTACAGGAAGGTGACAGAGGTGGCAGTAGAAGTTGGATCTGGGCCGACAGATTTTAGGGTTTTAGCCGATAGATTTTAGGGTTCGTAATCGACAATTTCTAGGGTTTGCAACCGACAAATTCTAGGGTTTTGCAATCGACATTCTTAGGGTTACAACCGACTGTTGTTTAGGATTTGTTCCTAAAATTTCTTCTATAAAAGCAGGGGTACTTCGAGTTTGAAAGATTGAAGTGGAAGATAATGTGCGAATGCGAGCAGAGTGATTGCACAAGTGAAGTTCGTGTCGAGCAGACTGTGAAGTCGTAGTTCGAGTCTGCATATCATGATTGCGTGAATGAAGAGCGCAAGGTGTAGAGGTGGAGTTCTAAGTGCAAAGTGATAGCGCACAGATAGTAGAAGTGATCGATCATCCGATTACAGCAGAGAGTGCGAAGAAGTACACAGAAGCGGTCGACAAAGTGCGAAGCATTTTGCACAGAAGTAGCAGAATGCAAAAAAATAGCAGACTGTAAGAAACAACGTGAAAGTTTTATTCTGTCACTTTTATTATCTTTATTGACTTCCAAGTTGCAGCTTGGCATAAGGGGTTGGTGCCTCTTTCCAGTAGGGTGCCGGTAAATTAGGAGTTGGTGCTCCATTCTGTTTGAAACAGATAAAGCTAAGGGGTTGGTGCTCCTTCCAGCTTGGTGCCGGTAAAAGATATTGTAAAGTTGTAGCTTTGCATTGGCTGGATTTGGATGGTAGTCCAAGCAATCATTTTGAGGAGTAGCCACATTGGTGAACCTCGTTAAATAACTGTGTTGTGTGTGTCATGCTTTCTTGCTGCATTTGATATTTCTTTTATCAGTTTTAAATAGTTGCTGGATTTAAAACTATATGTATTAGAAATTTTAAAGATCACACTGATTCACCCCCCTCTCAATGTCACTGTGATTACAACAATTGGTATCAGAGCCAAGTTCCTGAACAGGCTCAATCAGCTAAGGTGATCTTGGAAGTGACGCAATGGCAAGTGGTGAAGGTTTCTCCTCAAACAAAGCACCATTGTTTGATGGAACTAACTATGCTTTTTGGAAAATAAGAATGCAGACTTATCTCTGTGCATTGGGTTTTGACATCTGGGGTGCAGTAGTAAATGGTTACAAAGCTCCCGCCACTGCTCCAACAGACACTACCGGTAAGAAGGCATTTGAAAATGATTCGAAAGCAAAAAATGCCATCATGTGTGGATTAGTGGACAATGAGCTAGTCAAAATCATAAACTGTGAATCCGCAAAAGATGTATGGGATAAACTAGAGAACATTCATGAAGGAGACGATAGGATCAAGGAGGCCAAGCTTCAAACACACCGAGCTCAATTCGAATCCTTAAAGATGGACAATGATGAGAACATAGAGGCTTTCATGCTAAGAGTCAACGGAATCACAAATTCGATCAGAGGTCTCGACGAAGATATGGATGATGCTACGATTGTGAAAAAGGTATTAAGATCTCTCCCTCCAAGGTTTGATTCGAAAGTCTCAACCATAGAAGAAGCTAAAGATCTAAATCATTTTAGTATGGATGAGATGCATGGTTCTTTGATTGCTTTTGAAATGAGAATAGGAAGATCTAATCCCACAGATAGAGAAGCAGCCTTCAAAGTACTAAAAGGCAAAGACACAAAACAAGAGTCTGAAGAAGAGGATGTTTCAGATGAAATGGAAGCAAATTTTGTCAAAAAACTGAGAAAAGGAAAAGGAAAATACAAAGGAAAGCTACCTTTTAAATGTTTCAATTGTGGAGGCATTGGACACTTTGCTACCAAATGTCCTCTCAATGACAAGAACAAAGGTGAAGAAACTCCGCATCAAGAAAGAAGTGAATGGAGGAAGAAGACAAACTTCAAAAAAGGCAATTTCAAAAAGAAAAGTTTTATCTCCCGAAATGCAGATTCTTCAGAGGACAGCTCTAGTGAAGACTCTGAAGAAGGAACAGTGAAGCTCTCTTTATGGCGTTTGAAGTAGAAAAATCAGAAGAGGCAGAAAACCCAGAAAAGAGAGAAGGTATGAACCCTAAAGTATCTATTGAAAAAGCTGAGGCTGAAGTTGATTTAGAAGGTGAGTCGGTTTCTGCTCTTGAAGAATGGAAATCTGAGAAGAGAAAGAATAAAAAACTTTTAAGAAATCTTGAGGATGCAAATGACATTATAACCAGTTTAAAAATACAGACAGAAGAATACAAGAAAATGTTCGAAGATCTAGAAATTCAGGTAACCACAAAGATAGATTATTGCTGCAAATTAGAAGAAGAAAATTTTGGTCTTCGAATGCAGATACAAGAGCTGGATCGAAAAATTAGTTGCTACTACAAACGTGAAGAAAGTTCAATAAAGCTGGATAAAATCTTAAGTGATCAAAGACCTGCAGGCATCAAATTCGGTCTGGGCTTTATTGAAGGAGAATCATCAAACGGACCAACGGCAAGCAATGTTGAATGTGAAAAGAGTAAAAACAAGAAACAAGCTATTGAAAGAAAAACAAATCAGGCAAAAGAAAGCAGTAATGCCAGTCCTGAAATAGGAACTGACAATGATGGCTTTACCAAGGTCACACATCAAAGAAATGGAAGATCTAAAGCTCCTGCAACAACTTGGCAAAGACCATCTTTCAGGTTCAATCATTACTTTTATGGTTTCTGTTTCAAATGTAATGGTTATGGGCATAAAATTGCTGACTGCAAGTATAATGTAGGTCCAAGAAGTTTCACTAGTAGAAATACTTTTGCTCCTCTAATGAGTTATGCAGTAGAATGCTTTAATTGTCACAACTTTGGGCACATTGCTAGAAACTGTCATAGTACTTCTATTTCAAATCAATCTCAGAAAAGAAGAACTCAACCATATAGGGCAAAACATAATAGAATTATTTCTGAAAGATATGTGCAAGATTCTGAAAAGGGGAAATCCAAGCTAGAGCCCAATACCATAGTCAAAACAGAATGGAAATAGAAAGAACAGCTCAGGGAAGAAAATGAATCTTTAATAGTATAGACAGCTTTCAGGGCTTAGAATAAATGTGTACCGTGGATTCTTGACAGTGGTTGCTCAAGTCATATGACAGTGATAAACAGAAATTTGAAAAAACTACAGAAATATGAGGGTGGCTCTGTGAAGTTTGGAAATAATGATGGAGCCAAAATAATAGGAAAAGGATCTCATCAAAATTAGTGAAGGGAAAATCAAGTCGAAGAAGTTTTATTTGTGGATGGTTTGAAACACAACCTATTAAGTGTCATTCAAATCTATGATAAAGGACATGAAGTAGTCTTCAAAAAGTAGGGTTGTGAAGTCAAAAAAATAAACAAGTGGGAAATTGATAGCAACCGGTTCAAGGACGTCTGGAAATTTGTACACACTCTCAGAAACTTCAGAAGGTACGTGTTTCATTGGACAAGAAGAAGAGAACTTGGTCGTGGCACAAGAGGCTTGGACACATAAGTTTTGATAATTTGGTGAAAATCAGCTCGAAACAAGCAAGTGAGAGATATTCCAACCATTAAAAAACCTTCAAACAATGTTTGTGCTTCATGTCGAAGGGAAAGCAAACTAGAGTCTCATTTAAAACAAAAGAATACCACACTAGCAGACCCTTGGAACTTATTCATACAAACTTATGTGGACCCATGAGAACTCAAAGCATAAACGATGACAAATACTTTATGTTGTGTATCGATGATTATTCCAGAATGACATGGATATTTTTCCTAAAAGATAAAACAAAAGCTTTTGAAATGTTCAGATCCTTCAAACAGCTAGTTGAGAATGAAACAGAAAAAAGGGTCAAATGCTTACGATCAGACAGAGGAGGAGAATTCATTTCGAATGAATTTATAGAATACTATGAAAAACATGGTATCAAGAGACAATATTCAGCAGCTAGAACTCCATAGTAGAATGGCATAGTAGAAAGAAAGAACAAAACTATACAAGAAATGGCACGCACCATGCTGGCAAAAAATAAAATAGCAGATAGATTCTGGAAAGAAGCAGTTCACACTGCAGTATACATCCAAAACAGATATATGTTAAGAACTCATGAATGCAAAACACCTTATGAGTTGTGGTTTGGTAGAAAAGCAACAGCAAAACATCTCAAAATATTTGGCTGTAGGTGCTACATCAGAAAAATAGATGACAACCTTGGGAAGTTTGAAGATAGAGCAGATGAAGGTGTTTTTGTTGGGTATTCATCAAAAAGCAAAGCTTACAAATGCTACAACAAGAGACTCAAGAAAATTGTGGACAATGTAGACGTTAAATTCGATGAAGTTGGGAAACGATTAGCTGACTTTGAGGAAAACTACCCAATCTATGAAGAAGTCATTGAAGGAGATGAGGTGAATGAAACAGAAAATAAATCTACGTTTGATTCAGATGAATTAGTCGATGACTCAGAGGTGCAAGAAAACAAGAAATTCAAAACAAGCAGCTGGCAGAAAAATCATCCAAGAGACCAAATAATTGGAGATCCCACAACTGGTATTCAGACAAGAAGGAAAGTAATAAGTAATTACTCTCTTTTATCTAGCATTGAGCCCAAAAACATAGATGAAGCAAGCAAAGATGATAGCTGGATGAAGGCAATAAATGAAGAGTTAGATCAGATTGAAAAGAACAGAACTTGGGAATTAGTACCTAGACTTGCAAATAAGAATGTAATCGACACCAAATGGATATTTCGAAACAAATTAAATGAAGACGGATAGGTCATTAGGAACAAAGCAAGACTGGTTTGTAAAGGATATGCACAGGTCGAAGGCATTGATTTTGAAGAGACTTTTGCTCCAATGGGCCGATTAGAAGCAATTAGAATGTTTCCGGCCTTAGCAGCTCACAAAAACTTCGGAGTTTATCGGATGGATGTAAAATCTACCTTTTTAAATGGGAAACTCGAAGAAGAGGTCTATATTGAACAACCGAATGGATTTCAAATTAGTGAGGATCCTAACCTTGTCTCGCAAATTAAAGAAAGCATTGTATGGATTAAAACAAGCACCACGGGCATGGTATGCAAGGCTAGATAACTATCTCTCTCAACAGGGATTCAAGAAAGGTTTAGTGGACAGTAATCTGTATGTAAAAATAGAAGGTGGGCATCTCATTGTTCTAGTTGTCTATGTAGATGATATCATATTTGGCAGCAACAAAGATGAATCTTGTAAAGACTTAGCAAATAAGATGCAGAATGAATTTGAGATGTCTATGATTGGTGAACTGTCTTACTTTCTTGGGCTACAAGTTAATCAAAATGAGAAAGGCATATTCATTTCCCAAATCAAATATGTGAAAGAAATGCTAAAGAGGTTCACTATGGAGGACTGTAAGCCAGTTAGCACTCCCATGACAACAGGCTGCAAATTGAGTAAAGAAGACAAATCTCCACCTGTAGACCAAACCATATACAGATCTATGATTGGAAGTCTACTATATTTAATAGCCTACTAGACCTGATATTCTCGCAGGCGCTTTGCATGGTAGCTAGATTTCAGAGCCATCCCAAAGAGACTCATGTGACAGACAGTTAAAAGGATTTTTCGGTATCTCAAGGGCACCATGGAGTATGGGTTGTGGTATCCAAAAGGCAAAGACTTCACTCTTATATCATATTCAGATGCAGATTGGGCTGGATGTGTTGATGACAGAAAAAGTACCAATGGAGGTGCATTCTATTTGGGGGACAGATTGGTTGCATGGCACAATAAGAAGCAAGAGTCAGTTTCTTTATCTACAGCTGAGGCAAAATATATTGTAGCAACAACATGTTGTACACAAGTCTTGTGGATGAAACAAACTTTGAAATATCTTGGAATTAATTTTAGTGAACCAATATCGCTTAAGTGTGATAACACCAGTGCAATTAACATCTCCAAGAATCCAGTTATGCACTCACGGACTAAACACATTGCTATAAGGTATCATTTCTTGAAGGAGAAAGTTGCAGAAGGAGAAGTCAAATTGGATTTTGTCCCAACTACAGAACAAGTAGCAGATATTTTTACAAAACCTTTGCCCAAGGAAGTGTTTGAGTACCTTCGAAGCAAATTAGGAGTAGTCACACTTCCTAAGAAGTGACTAGCTACAGGGATCACTTTCTCAGGGGGAGCATTTGAGTATTTGACTATTCTTTTGCTCATGATCATAATTTGTGTTGGATGCAACAAATTGTGCCTGAGAATTGTGAGGATGGACTCAGGGGGAGTCTGCAGCAGCCCTTTGGTATTATTGACAAAGGGGGAGAAGAGTTACAGGAATGTACACAGGTGTTGCCAACAATTCCAAAGGGGGAGATTGTTGAGCAAGGTGTTGCAAGAAGTTTGTCATTGTTGTCAACACAGTCAGTTAGATCTAATGATGCAATGGATAGACAGTTCAGGAGTCATTCAGATGCAGAAGACAGAAGTTCAAAGGACAGTCAGATTATGTAAAGTGCAATTCCTGGAAAACAAAAGTGACCCAGTTTCTAAAATTCGAAGAAAAAGACAAGTTAGAAAACTGTCGCGATATCGCGACATGTTTTCTGTCGTGATTTCGCGACAAGTCGGAGGAGAGAGAAGGCGCAGTCAAAAATGTCATGATTTCGTGACAAAAATGAGGAGAGAGAAGGCGCAACCGAAAATGTCATGATTTCGTGACAAAAATGAGGAGAGAGAAGGCGCAAGGCAAACTGTCGCGATTTCACGACAAAAATGAGGAGAGAGAAGGCGCAAGGCAAACTGTCACGATTTCGCGACATGTTGGAGGCCAAGAAGCTAAGTCGAGAAACTGTAGCGATTTCGCTACATGTTGGATTTTTCGCTGGCCGAAGCAAGGAGAAAGCGTTAAGTTGAAAAGTTGTAGCGATTTCGCTACATGTTGAAATTTCGCTGGTCGAAGCAAGGAGAAAGCGTTAAGTTGAAAAGTTGTAGCGATTTCGCTACATGTTGAGATTATCGCCACATGAAGCAAGAGGCTAAGTGAGTATCATTTTATGCAGCAAGAAATGTACGGAAGCCGAAAGCGTCACGATTTCACGACAAAGATGAGGATGACATCGCAGAAAAGCTGAAAGTGTCACGATTTCATGATAGGTTGCAAGAAAAGCCTCTGGAAGCCGAAAGCATCACGATTTCACGACAAAGATGAGGATGACATCAGCGAAAGCTAAAAGTGTCACGATTTCATGACAAGTTGCAAGAAAAGCCACTGGAAGCCGAAAGCGTCATGATTTCACGACAAGAATGAGGATGACATTAGCAAAAGTTTGAAGTGTCACGATTTCACGACAAGAACGGTGGCAAAGCTATCAAAGGCCAAAAGTGTCACGATTTCGCGACAGCAAGGACAAGAAGGCGTATGGTTACAAAAAGTGTCGCGATATCGCGACATGTTTCTATTTCGTGGCAATAGTTATAGGAAGGTGACAGAGGTGGCAGTAGAAGTTGGATCTGGGCCGATAGATTTTAGGGTTTTGTAGCCAAAAAATTTTAGGGTTTTATAGCCGACATTCTTAGGGTTACAGCCGACTGTTGTTTAGGATTTGTTCCTAAAATTTCTTCTATAAAAGCAGGGGTACTTCGAGTTTGAAAGATTGAAGTGGAAGATAATGTGCGAATGCGAGCAGAGTGATTGCGTAAGTGAAGTTCATGTCGAGCAGACTGTGAAGTCGTAGTTCGAGTCTGCATATCATGATTGCGTGAATGAAGAGTGCAAGGTGTAGAGGTGGAGTTCTAAGTGCAAAGTGATAGCGCGTAGACAGCAAAAGTGATCGATCATCCGATTGTAGCATAGAGTGCGAAGAAGTACACAGAAGAGGTTAGACAGTGCGAAGCATTTTGCGCAGAAGCAGCAGAATGCAAAAAAACAATAGACTGTAAGAAACAACGTGAAAGTTTTATTCTGTCACTTTTATTATCTTTATTGACTTCCAAGTTGCAGCTTGGCATAAG
Organism: Wollemia nobilis; assembly: GCA_028583015.1. Lineage (NCBI taxonomy): Eukaryota > Viridiplantae > Streptophyta > Pinopsida > Araucariales > Araucariaceae > Wollemia > Wollemia nobilis. Next base: position 1,240,406 of record JAQPPZ010017258.1, read on the forward strand.
GGGTTGGTGCCTCTTTCCAGTAGGTGCTGGTAAATTAGGAGTTGGTGCTCCATTCTGTTTGAAACAGATAAAGCTAAGGGGTTGGTGCTCCTTCCAGTTGGTGCTGGTAAAAGATATTGTAAAGTTGTAGCTTTGCATTGGCTGGATTTGGATGGTAGTCCAAGCAATCATTTTGAGGAGTAGCCACATTGGTGAACCTCGTTAAATAACTGTGTTGTGTGTGTCATGCTTTCTTGCTGCATTTGATATTTCTTTTATCAGTTTTAAATAGCTGCTGGATTTAAAACTATATGTATTAGAAATTTTAAAGATCACACTGATTCACCCCCCTCTCAGTGTCACTGTGATTACAACACAAATTACTTTTATCTAAAAATTAACATCTATCATAGATCAATCAAATCAATGGCCTACATGGTTTTTGAAGCTTTTGTGATTTTTAACTTTTCAAATGAGCACTTGCCATTAATCACTAAGATTAGATAGCTTGCATAGCTTCAAAACTTTATCATGAATTTAATTTCCAACATTTATTCTCTCCCAACATTGCTACTTCTTGCTAAGTCCAAATTACAAAATTAGCTAGGGAAAAATTCTAATAGAGTGTAGTGAAATTCACTATATTTCTATTGACTCATAGGGGATCTTTTGCTTACTAAAGATAAATAATCTAGAAAATTATCACCTTATCCATGGGGTATAGAGTCAAATAAAAGAATGAAGAGTTAAAAAAATAACGTAAGAGATGAGAAAAAAATGTAGATATATTGGAAGAATAATTTATCAATTGAGACCTTGATTTTTTTTCACTCATTATCAAATGGAAACTCTATTTTTCTTTCATGGATTTCTAGTCGACCATCCTACTAATCTACTAGGAAGTGAACAATACAACTAGAAAAAGATTCTCTAAACTCATAAAATGGATCACTCTCTATGTTGGTCATTATATTACATCAAGATATATCATCAGGTATAGTTTATTATTGTTATGTTTAACGACAAGGGTCTAAAGGGTGTAGATTCATATGATAGCCTGAGTTTATTTCCAAAGGAGACCTAAAATTTTATTTCACAAGGGTGGGATGTACCTCTGTGTACATGTATATGTTTATGTTCAAGATATTTTTTAATCTAATTAACAAAAACCTCAGTTTTTATCTCTAACAATAATATTGACTAAACTTAATTAAGGTGATCCCTAAATTTGTAAGTTAGATGCAATAATACAAGAATATCTACAGAGGATTATGAATAGGAAAATTTAGAGGAAGAAGGTGAGGAGGAAGCTAAAGATGCAAAAATTGGAACTCCAAGTTTGAGGAGATTATATTAGGTGAGAATACTCCTAGAAAGGTATAGCCCTTCAAATATTTGTTCTGCATTTAGTATATCAATTATTGATGAAGAACCCAAGACTGTAAAGGAGGCACTTTAGTCAAGTGAGAATAAGTCTTGGAAAATGGATATGGAGGAAGAAATGGAGTCGCTACATAAAAATAAGATGTGGAACTTGGTGAAATTACCCTTAGAAGAAAACTAGTTGGTTGTAAGTGGGTATTCAAGAAGAAGTACAATGAGAAGGAAAGTTGGAGAAGTACAAGGCTTGCCTGATAGTAAAAGAATTTTCTCAAGTTGAGGGAATTGACTTTGGTGAGATTTTTTTTCTCCTGTGGCTAAACTGACTTCAATTAGATTTTTTTTGGCTATTTCTATTGCTATTGATATTGAAATAGAACAGATGGATGTAAATACAACATTTATACATGGTGAACTTGATGAAGACATATATATGTCACAAAAAAAATGCTTTAGAGTAAAATGTAAGGAGGACTTAGTATGCAAGTTGAAAAAGTCTCTTTACAACTTGAAGCAATCTCTAAGAATGTGAAACCAAAAATTTGATAGGTTTGTTATGACACTTGGGCTTGGAAAAATTAAAGCAGATCAATGTGTGTATTTTAAACAAAAATGTAAAAATTTTGTTATCATTTTTTGTATGTGGATGACATGTTGTTAATCGGTAACAATAAGGAGATGATAAAGTTACTAAAATATTAGTTATCTTCTAAATTTAACATGAAGGATCTAGGTGCTACAAAATATTTTTTGGGTATGGAAATAGTAAGGGATCATGCAAATAAAAATTTATGGTTAAATTAAAGGAAATATATTAATATAATACTACAGAGGTTTATGATGTATTATTATAAACCAATATGTACTCCATATCTTGTTGGTCAAAAGTTATCTACTGAAAAGTTTCCTGAAATAGATGAGGAAATTGAAGAAATGTATCATGTTCCTTATGCTATCATTGGTGGTAGTCTGATGTATGCAATGGTCTATACTAGACCTGATATTACACATACATTGAGATTAGTTAAAAGATATATATTCAATATAGGAAAGTTACATTGGACTATTGTGAAGAGGATCTTTAGATACTTGCATGGAACTTCAGACTATGCTATCTGTTACCAAGGAAAATTTGGAGATAGTAATATTGTAAATCTAAAAGGTTTTTTGGATGCTGAATAGGTCGGATATCTAAACAAGAGAATATCCATGAGTGCTTATGTGTTCAGACTGTTTTGAGGGGTATTAAGTTGGATGAGTAAAAAGTAATCAATGGTTGCTTTGTACACAATAGAGGTAGAGTACATTACAACAAATCATACCTGTAAATAAGTAGTGTGGCTACAAAGGTTGTGTTAAAAATTTAGTCTTAATTAGAAGGCTATGACGATTGACAGTGATAGTTAGAGTACAATATTTTTGGCCCAAAATCATGGTTTTCATGATTGATCAAAATATATTGATATCAAGTACCATTTTTGTGAGAGAGATGGTTGAAGGAAATCAGGTGATGCTGGATAAAGTTGATATAGCAAATAATGTTGTTGATTCATTAAAAAAGGTTATACCTACTCAAAATTTTTCTTAGTGTAGAATATCTAAGGGTATGGTCGCCCTTGACAATTGATAATGGAAATTTTCAACCCCTATGGAAAGTATTCAAGTGGGAAAATGTTGGAAATATGTTGAATATTTTCCATGTTATTCTAGTGGGATTAAATCTAAAAACAACTAGACACTCTCCATGTATCCTCATTGGTGTTTGGAAGTTTTAGGGTGTAGAGAGGGAAAATTGTGCATCAACATATAGTTCTCAAGGCTAGATCCGTAGGGAAGCCTTCAGGTGACCGTGATAGTTGTTGCAAATCTACACTTGGTGTGGGAGAGGAAGGGTTCACCAAGAATGGTTTTAGAAATTGCTCCAAGTCTAGGGGTGGAATATGTTTAATGTGTTCAATTTAAGACAATCACCTATGTTTGGCCTTTCTAGAACTAAGCTATGAAATGAAATAACAATGCAGGATACAAGATGCAAGAAGACAAGGTCTAACCCTAAAATTATTCTTTGCTTTGAATGCTTTCTAACCCTAGGGTTGCAAAATGAAATCCTTTGAGCAAGGGTTCAAGAGGAGATGCACAAACAATATTAAATCCTAAGTGCACACTATATGTTGTTTGTCTTTTCAAATGCCTAGAAATCAATTAAATATCTTCCTTTTAAATCAGATCTAGAGTTTTGATAGAAATAAAAATCACCCAACAAATAGCCTAAAGAATAATCAGGGCACTTATCTTTATCTTATGGTTATTCCAAGCTTTATCTTTCATCTAGCAATATACCACAATTCCTATTCCTGCAAAATAGCTTCACAAACACTTGAAAATATGATCAACATTAGGAGGGTTGCTTAGACCACTATATGGCTGTACTTGGAGGTACAGTAGTCAAACCCCCTAGGTTCTTTTAGCTAATATTTGAAATACAAAATTAAAAGTTGACCTTTGGAAGATCGATAAACAAAATAAAATGTAGCAAAGAATATGATAAATAGAACACAAAATATGCTATTATGATCAGAATGCAACATGAAACACAAACCTAAGATTTGGTGGTAGCAGATTGCCTTCAATTCTAGCCTATGTGAAATTACACCTCATATGGAGTGACTGCAATTTTGTAGAATGAAAAAATCATGCCCCGTAATTATCGGGTGCGATATCACAGAAGAGGAAAAAAATCATCAAATGATGCAGGTGAGTTAATGCAAAATAAAATCTAAAAAACAACCTAGCAATTGTAAAAAAAGTAGAAAAAAGGATGAAGACCTCCAAGTAGCAGATCCCTCCTTAGGGCTTTAAAATTTTCTCACAAAAAAGTAGTAAACACACAAATAATGTAGCAGAAGAAAGAGTCCTCAATGGTTAGAGAGCTTTAAACAGATCAATTTAACTTGCTTGTATATTAGCAATTGAGCACTTGCATAAATTACTTTGGAACCTTTAGAACTTGCTTGATTATGAACTTCCAAGTGAAAAAGGAGATTTCAAACCCTCTATTTATAAGGGATTTGAAAGAGGAATGGGTGGGAAAACCAAGAAAAGTTGACCTTGAAAATATCAACTTTGAAAATTAGGGTTTTTAGGAGAAAACCCTAGCTATGCAAAATCATGCCCCGTAGAGACCAACTGCAATTTCACATAAATAGGAAAAAAGGAAGGGAAAAAGGGGGAAATGAGGTCCAAACTTGTTTAGATCAAATTAGAGGATCTCCCCAAGGATCTAGGGAAAATTGCTCACTCAAGTGGATCAATTTTTTGTGTCTACATTTTGCCCCCTCTTTGATGCATTTATGGCCTGATAAATGTGTCAAAGAATGGTGTAGATGCATATGGGCAAAGGATGGAAAGTAGAGAAGGGGTATCTAGGTTAGAAGAAAGGGGTGGTGTAAAAATGGTGTCATTCTGAACACTTTCTTATTTTTTATGCAAATTGAGGCATGTGGTGGTCCAAGATGGAAGAGCAGTGAAGAAGGAACTTTGAGTTTATTGTGGATGAGGAGGAGTTTGATTTGAAGAAGAGGATTTCCCATAAGATGAGGAGGAAAATGCATTGATATGAGAAGAAATAGATGGATGAATAATGGAAGAATTAGATTGACCAAATAGAACAATGAATTTTGAAGATAAGTTGGATAGTTAGGATTGTAAGAAGAAAGAGGAGTAGAAAGATGTGGGTAAAAATGAGGGGCTTGGGGAAGGTAGAATGAAGAAAAGGATGAAGGAGGTGGTTGGCTAAAGAAGTCCCATATATGGTAGTCTAAAAAGAATTTAGACGTGGAGGATGTGAGAAGGAAGATATGGAATTGAGTATAGTTGAGTGGGGAGGAGGATTAGATGAATAAGATGTGAGAGGATATGATGAATTGAAGGTAGGAGGAGTTTTTTGTTGAAGTGGAATTTTTAGCTGAAGCAAAAATTTTTTTTGAAGAGAAATTTGTTGTTGAAGCAATTTTTTTTATTAAAGCGAAATTTGTTGTTCAAGCAAAATTTTTTGTTGAAGAGGAATTTGTTGTTGAAGCGGAATTTGTTGTTGAAGACAAAGGAGTTTGTGAAGTAGACAATATATGTGAAGAATATGCTTTGTGACCATGAGAGGAAAGGTGATTGGTTGACACCATCACCACAATTTGGGAAGTTTTGGTAGTGTCAAGATTAAGTTAATGAAGGAAAAAATCCTCGCTACAAAGAAGAGGTTGGGAGTGATGTTGTAGAAATGGATGCATAGAAGTGGGAAAAGAAGGGAAGATTAATCATGATAGGAGAGGGAAGGTAAATGCCCTGGGTGCTGGTAGAGGCCGACCCAGGTTCTATTCCCCTTGTCTCCATCTTGTAGATATATTGTATAGTTAGGAATGTCCTATGTGCTGGTAGAGGCCGACAAGGCTCCATTCCTCCTATGACCAACTTGTTGAAAGTGGCACCTCGAAAGGGGTGTTTTCCACTATAAATTAGTTTTATCTGCTTGTTGTGGTGCAGTGGTAAATGTCCTAGGTGCTAGTAGAGGCCGACCCAGGTTCCATTCCCCTTGTCTCCATCCCATAGATATATGGTATAGTTAGGAATGTCCTATGTGCTGGTAGAGGCCGACAAGGCTCCATTCCTCCTATGCCCAACCTGTTGAAAGTGGCACCTCAAAAGGGGTGTTTACCACTATAAATTAGTTTTATCTGCTTGTTGTGGTGCAGTATTAAATGCCCTGGGTGCTGGTAGAGGCCGACCCAGGTTCCATTACCCTTGTCTTCATCCTGCAGATATATGGTATAGTTAGGGATGTCCTATATGCTGGTAGAGGCCGACAAGGCTCCATTCCACCTATGCCCAACCTGTTGAAAGTGGCACCCCAAAAGGGGTGTTTTCCACTATAAATTAGTTTATCTGCTTGTTGTGGTGCAGTGGTAAATTCCATGGGTGCTGGTAGAGGCCGACCCAGGTTCCATTCCCATTATCTCCATCCTGTAGATATATGGTATAGTTAGGAATGCCCTATGTGCTAGTAGAGGCCGACAAGGCTCCATTCCTCCTATGCCAAACCTGTTGAAAGTGGCACCCCGAAAGGGGTGTTTTCCACTATAAATTAGTTTAATATGCTTGTTGTGGTGTAGTGGTAAATGCCCTGGGTGCTGGTAGAGGCCGACCTAGGTTCCATTCCCCTTGTCTCCATCCTACAGATATATGGTATAGTTAGGAATGTCCTATGTGCTGGTAGAGGCCGACAAGGCTCCATTCCTCCTATGCCCAACCTGTTGAAAGTGGCACCCCGAAAGGGGTGTTTTCCACTATAAATTAGTTTTTATCTGCTTGATGTGTAGTGGTAAATGCCCTAGGTGCTGGTAGAGGCCGACCTAGGTTCCATTCCCCTTGTCTCCATCCTGTAGATATATGGTATAGTTAGGAATGTCCTATGTGCTAGTAGAGGCCGACAAGGCTCCATTCCTCCTATGCCCAACTTGTTGAAAGTGGCACCTCGAAAGGGGTGTTTTCCACTATAAATTAGTTTTGATCTGCTTGTTGTGGTGTAGTGGTAAATGCCCTGGGTGCTGGTAGAGGCCGACCCAGGTTCCATTCCCATTGTATCCATCCTATAGATATATGGTATAGTTAGGAATGTCCTATGTGTTGGTAGAGGCCGACAAGGCTCCATTCCTCCTATGCCCAACCTGTTGAAAGTGGCACCTCGAAAGGGGTGTTTTCCACTATAAATTAGTTTTGATCTGCTTGTTGTGGTGCAGTGGTAAATGCCTTGGGTGCTGGTAGAGGCCGACCCAGGTTCCATTCCCCTTGTCTCCATCTTGTAGATATATGGTATAGTTAGGAATGTCCTATGTGCTGGTAGAGGCCGACAAGGCTCCATTCCTCCTATGCCCAACCTATTGAAAGTGGCACCCCGAAAGGGGTGTTTTCCACTATAAATTAGTTTATCTGCTTGTTGTGGTGCAGTGGTAAATGCCCTAGGTGCTTGTAGAGGCCGACCCAGGTTCCATTCCCCTTGTCTCCATCCTACAGATATATGGTATAATTAGGAATGTCCTATGTGCTGGTAGAGGCCAACAAGGCTCCATTCCTCCTATGCCCAACTTGTTGAAAGTGGCACCTCAAAAGGGGTGTTTTCCACTATAAATTAGAGATCTTCTTGTTGTGGTGCAGTGGTAAATGCCCTGGGTGCTGGTAGAGGCCGACCCAGGTTCCATTCCCCTTGTCTCCATCTTGCAGATATATGGTATAGTTAGGAATGTCCTATGTTTTGGTAGAGGCCGACAAGGCTCCATTCCTCCTATGCCCAACCTATTGAAAGTGGCACCCCGAAAGGGGTGTTTTCCACTATAAATTAGATTTATCTGCTTGTTGTGGTGCAGTGGTAAATGCCTTGGGTGCTGGTAGAGGCCGACCCAGGTTCCATTCCCCTTGTCTCCATCCTGCAGATATATGGTATAGTTAGGAATGTCCTATGTGCTGGTAGAGGCCGACAAGGCTCCATTCCTCCTATGCCCAACCTGTTGAAAGTGGCACCTCGAAAGGGGTGTTTTCCACTATAAATTAGTTTTTTATCTGCTTGTTGTGGTGTAGTGGTAAATGCCCTGGGTGATGGTAGAGGCCGACCCAGGTTCCATTCCCCTTGTCTCCATCTTGTAGATATATGGTATAGTTAGGAATGTCCTATGTGCTGGTAGAGGCCGACAAGGCTCCATTCCTCCTATGCCCAACTTGTTGAAAGTGGCACCTCGAAAGGGGTGTTTTCCACTATAAATTAGTTTTTATCTGCTTGTTGTGGTGCAGTGGTAAATGCCCTGGGTGCTGGTAGAGGCCGACCCAGGTTCCATTCCCCTTGTCTCCATCCTACAGATATATGGTATAGTTAGGAATGTCCTATGTGTTGGTAGAGGCCGACAAGGCTCCATTCCTCCTATGCCCAACCTATTGAAAGTGGCACCTCGAAAGGGGTGTTTTCCACTATAAATTAGTTTAGATCTGCTTGTTGTGGTGTAGTGGTAAATGCCCTGGGTGCTGGTAGAGGCCGACCCAGGTTCCATTCCCCTTGTCTCCATCCTGCAGATATATGGTATAGTTAGGAATGTCCTATGTGTTGGTAGAGGCCGACAAGGCTCCATTCCTCCTATGCCCAACCTATTGAAAGTGGCACCTCGAAAGGGGTGTTTTCCACTATAAATTAGTTTTATCTGCTTGTTGTGGTGCAGTGGTAAATGCCCTGGGTGCTGGTAGAGGCCGACCCAGGTTCCATTCCCCTTGTCTCCATCCTACAGATATATGGTATAGTTAGGAATGTCCTATGTGCTGGTAGAGGCCGACAAGGCTCCATTCCTCCTATGCCCAACCTGTTGAAAGTGGCACCTCGAAAGGGGTGTTTTCCACTATAAATTAGTTTTTATCTGCTTGTTGTGGTGTAGTGGTAAATGCCCTGGGTGCTGGTAGAGGCCGACCTAGGTTCCATTCCCCTTGTCTCCATCCTGCAGATATATGGTATAGTTAGGAATGTCCTATGTGTTGGTAGAGGCCGACAAGGCTCCATTCCTCCTATGCCCAACCTGTTGAAAGTGGCACCCCGAAAGGGGTGTTTTCCACTATAAATTAGTTTTAATCTGCTTGTTGTGGTGCAATGGTAAATGCCCTAGGTGCTGGTAGAGGCCGACCCAGGTTCCATTCCCCTTGTCTCCATCCTGCAGATATATGGTATAGTTAGGAATGTCCTATGTGCTGGTAGAGGCCGACAAGGCTCCATTCCTCCTATGCCCAACCTATTGAAAGTGGCACCTCGAAAGGGGTGTTTTCCACTATAAATTAGTTTGGATATAATTTTAGACGAAAAAGAAAGTATGAATTTTTCGCAGGACTGCCCAAACTACCGAACTCGTTTCGGCCATATCTCACTCATCCGAACTCGGATTGAGCTAAAATTTTGAGGGTAGATGCCTGAAAAACCCTAGAACGTCTCCACCAATTTTCATATCATTTGGAGCAACACAGATCCTAGCACATCCCTATGTGTGAACGATATATTTGGCAAGCGGCTATGCGAGGGTTTCATCTGGGTTGAGTGCAAGCAGCTCCAGAGGTTGGTTTTTAGGGCCTTTGGGCCCTAGCGGCCAATATTTTTGTGGTTTATGCTCAATATTTTAGCAAGAAATGTTGTAGGGGATACAAGATGGGTTAGAAATTTGTCTTTCAATAGATCATACTGTGAACTTGAGTGACAATGGCTTCCAATTTGCTGCACAAAAGAAAAGTGAAAACCATACCTTTCCACGGCGTCTAGGGCAAGGATTAAAGAGACCACGAAATAAGTTTCAAGCAGTTGATCAAAAAATGGCTCATATCTCAAGTGAATCTGGTGCTAAGGTGCACCCACAAAATAATTCTACTATGAAAACCCCTATCAAGGGTAAGAATTTTGAAGACTCAGTCCCAAAAATGAATTTTAGGGATGCCCTTCGTGGTGGACAGCCTCAGCCCAATGCTAATATCAATATTAGGGCTTCCCATAAACCTCTAAGAATGCCTAAGATTGATCCCAGGAAAATGGAGTCAGGATGTCTTAAAGCAACTGATGGAACTCCTATTGTTAAGCTTGATATGGGTAACATTCAGACTGGCATTGAAGATTTGGAAAAAAGAGGACTAATTTGTCGGTTCGTGGGTTTTCGTCCGAGTCTATCTGCTTTCAAAGTCTGGGCTGCAAAAAGCTGGAAAACTAAAGGTGAGTTACAAATCTCTATTTATCCAAATGGTTATTTTCTTGTTTTATTTGCTAATAATGAAGATAGAGAGAAAACTTTTCAAGGGGGTCCTTGGTTTTTTGGAAGGGCAGGGCTTTTCATGAAGCCCCGGCATACTAAATTTAAAGCCGAAGAAGAGATGCCTTCTATAGCTCCCGTGTGGGTTAGACTCTTTGGCCTCCCTATTGAATTTTGGAATCCTACTATTTTTTCTTCAATTGGAAACTCTTTAGGAACTTTTATGATGACTCGTTGATTGTACTCAAAATTTTGAACATATTATTTATGCTCGAATTTGTGTTTTAATGGATTTTGACAAACCCCTACCTAAAAATATCACATTACAATTTGGGGAAGACACTTGGGAGCAAGTAGTGGACTATGAGAACATTCCTTTTCGTTGTAGAATTTGCCATGAATATGGTCATTTGGCCAGTGCTTGCCCAAATAAAATTCCTGATCAAAAGAAAGAAGATATAAACTCCAGTAGGTTTCCAAATACCTAAGAAGAAGAACACTTAGAAAAAACCAGTAATGAAGGATCAATCAAAGTCATTTGCTAATATGTTTGAAATCCTTTCCACAAATGATGTCCCAAGTGAGGAAGAGGAAATAATGGAAACTGAAATCTTAGAAACACAATTTAAATATGAAGGGAAGAACTCAGAGACAAACCAACAAATCAAAGGTTTTCAAAAGAAAAAAAAGGAGAAAATTTACACAAGAAAAACAATATTTCAAATGTCAAAACTTCAAATAATGCAGGTCCCAATATAGACTCCATTGAACCATCTAGTAAAATTTTGGCTGTGTATGAGCATTCTTCAAGGTTAGAAGCCATCTCAGATTCAATTGGAATAAGTCAAGAAACAGGGAAAAAAATTGAAGATGGATTCTAATCAAAAAGTAGGTCGCAAGACCAATCAATATCATATGGTAAAAGAAGGTGAAAAGCTTGTAGAGGAAGGTAAGATTAATGCCCTTCCCAACATTTTTAGCCCTGGTATTAATGAAGATCATCACTTGGAATATTAGAGGACTCAAAGGGAGTCTTTCAAAACAAAATGAAATTAGAAGAATGATTCAGATAAATCATCCACATCTTGTTTTCCTTCAAGAAACAAAGATGTCAATGGAGGATATGGACTTAATTGCCAAGAAAATTTGGCCAGCTGGAAAAGTGGTTTCCCTCGGCTCCCAAGGGACTTCGGGTGGCATTGCTTGTCTTTGGGACCCAAAAGAGGTAGTTATTCACCATATGGTTGGCAGTTGGGGTTTGTTGGCTATAGCTATTCAAAGTAGACATTCCAACCAGATTATGCTCTACATTACTGTTTATGCCCCGACTTCTTTGGAGGAAAAAAGAAGACAGTGGAAGGATATTACTCATATTATCTCTCATTTTCCTAAAGCTTGGATCTTGATCGGAGGAGATTTCAATACCATCCTCTCTCTGGATGAGAAAAGGGGGGGAAATAGAAATTTGGACAAAAGCACTGACCTCATGAGCGAATATATTGCAAACCTCCATCTTGTGGATATCCAACCAGATAATGGCCTTATGACTTGGTCTAACAGAAGGCAAGGCTTAGCTTGTATAATGGAGAGATTGGATAGGTTTTTGCTCTCTAAAAATTTCTTAATCCATGGTCACATTCCTAAAGTGAAGACTCTTAATAATGCTGGTTCGGATCATTGGCCAATCATGGTGGAAATGTGGAAAACCAATGTGAGTTTCTCTCCTTTTCATTTTCAATTAATGTGGCTTAGAGACATTTCCTTCAGACCTCATGTGCAACAATGGTGGAAGGAAGGTAAACCTAGGCATGGGACTAAGATGTTCTATTTTGCCAAAATACTGCAATACATTAAATCCAAAATCAAGACTTGGAACTGGAAAGAGTTTGGGGATGTTCATAAAAAAAAACATGAAGTTATTGCTCATCTTGAAAATTTGAATAAGAAAATCCGTTTAGATGGCCTCACAGAGAAGAGAAGTGCAGATGAAATTAAACTCACAACTCAGTTAGAGGAATGGGAAAAAAGAGAAGAAATCTTATGGAAGCAAAAATCTAGAATTCAATGGCTCAAAGAAGGAGATCGAAACACAAATTTCTTCCACAAATCTCTTCTAGCTCGAAGATCTCACAACTTTATTTCTTCCTTAAAATCAGATTCTGGAGATGTTGTTTATACTTGGGATGGCATGAACTCTATTGTTGTTGATTACTTTTCCAATATTTTTGCTGCTACTCCTCTTGACTCAACTTCACAACAAAATGTTCTTCAAGCAATCCCTTCTCTTATCACTTCTGAGGAGAACTCTATTTTGACTGCTCTCGTTACTATCAATGAGCTTCAACAAGTAGTTTTTAAAATGCAAAAAGGGAAAACCCCAAGTCCTAATGGTTTTCCCATTGAGTTCTACCAAGAGTTCTGGGATATCCTTCATGTTGATTTATTAGAGGTGGTGGAAGAAGCCAGAAATCCAACGAAATTTTGAAGGTTATCAATAAAACTTATATTACTCTTGTTCCAAAAGCTCAAGAGGTTGATCATATCTCAGCTTTTAGACCTATTGCTTTATGTAATGTTCTTCTCAAAATCATTACTAAAATCATGGCATAAAGGTTGAAGCCTCTTTTGCATAAGATTATTTCCCTAGAGCAAGGGGGATATGTGGAAGGACGTCAAATAGTAGATGAGATAGTTCTTGCTCAGAAGCCATCCATTCCATGGATATGCAAAATTCTCCTTCCATGTTCATCCGGTTAGACTTATCCAAAGCTTATGACAGAGTGGATTGGCACTTCCTTATCAAAGTTTTGAGGCAATTTGGTTTCTCTAAGGATTGGATGGATTGGATTATGGGATGTATCTCTTCAGTTTCCTACTTAGTTCTTATCAATGGCAGGCCTTCTCAGTCTTTCCCAGCTTCCAGAGGTATTAGGCAAGGTGACCCGCTATCCCCTTATTTATTCATCATTCTTGCTTGATGCTTGGGTAGGACTATAACCAAAAAGAGGGAAAACAAAACCCTTGAGGGAGTTACCATTGCTCATGGAGCTAGACCTATCTCTCATCTTCAATTTGTGGATGACTCTACCCTTTTAGGTAAAGCTACAGTTAAGGAAGCTTCTAATATTAAGCAAATCATTAGCTATTTTTCTAAGGCTATCGGGTAGTTGATCAATGAAGACAAATCTAAAGTTATTTTCTTTCACTGCTCTGCTAGACAGAATCCATGGTCTTGGATAAATTAAGATATAAGAAGACCTCTCTTCCAATCACTTATTTAGGTATTCCCATAAATATTCAAAGGCAGAAAAATAAATATTGGAATTGGTTGTTGGACAAAGTCAAGAAGAAAATTGGAAAGTGGACCAACAAGTGGCTTTCTTCTGGGGGTAGAATCACCTTGGTAAAATCAGTCCTTCAAGCTATTCCTATTTATGTTTCTTCCATTTTGAATATCCCAAAGGTTGTTCTTCGAGAATTGGATCAAATCAGTCATCGTTTCCTTTGGAGTGGTACTAAGGAGAAAAGAAAATGGGCCTTGGTGAAATGGGATACTTTATGTCTTCCTAAGAGTGAAGGGGGGTTAGGATTCCGGTCTTCAATTAATAACAACAAAGCTTTAGCTGCTAAATTATATTGGAGGATGTTGCATAACCCCAATGCTCTTTGGGCCAATAATCTCCGTGCTAAATATGCTGAGAACAAAAGTCCTGAAGACCTTGTTCGCTATCAACTTCCTACCAAAGGTTCTCCCATTTTAGCAGTTCTTAAGACTGGTGAGGATTTGATAAAGAAAAATTATTTTGGATCATTCATAATGGTCAACATGCAAATTTTTGGACAGATTCTTGGGATGGTCACAAGCCTTTGATAACTCAGTTTCCCGATTGGAGGCCTTGGATGGAGGAGCTTCACCGAGCTAATTGGATAAAGGTGGCTAATTACTCTCGGTACCATACTCGGTAATTCAAAGGTTGGTAGATAATTGGATCCCTATTGAGGACTAGCCTATTCAAATCCTAGAAAGGCAAAGACAAGATATCCAAGGCATCCTTCATATGAGATCCCTCTCTTGGTCCCATGAAAAAGATTGTTTTGGATGGAACAACACTACTAAGGGTGAGTATTCAGTTGCTCAAGGTTATTTGACCTTATGCCATAATAATCCCAACCATTCTTTTGACATATTTTCTCAATTGTGGGCTCAAAAGCTCTGGCCTAAGGTGAGGTTCTTTAATTGGCTTTTATTGCATCGTAGGGTGCTTACTGGTGAGCAACTTATGAAGCGTGGTTTTCATGGCCCTTTTAGATGTGAAATGTGTGAAGAGAATGTAGAAAATATCAACCATATTTTTATTGAGTGTACTTTAGCCTCCGAGCTATGGAGGAGAATGGCCACTTTACTTGGCTTACAGTGGTCCAATTTTTTCACTTTTGAACAACTTTGGAGGGATTGGCCTAATCAAGAGGGTGTTGATCATTTTATTAGGCAGTTAGTTTGGATGGGTTCTACCATTCTTCTTTGGAATATTTGGAATGAAAGGAACAACCAAATTTTTAATCAAGATAGGAAGGATATTCACTATATTTGGCAAAAGACCATAGCCAACTTAGTTGAATCAGTCCATCAACTCCTTAATCACCCCCAAAACTCCCACCAAATATGGGATCAAGTGATGCAAATATTGAAGATTAAACCTTCTAAGGGCAACCAACTTAAAGGGAATGTGAGTATTAGTAAGATGGATAGGACTAGAAATTGGCAACCTCCTCCTAAGGATTTTGGAAAAGTCAATACCGATGGAGCCTCTAGAGGGAACCCTGGAAAAGCCAAGGTGGGAGGAATTGGTAGACTTTCAGATGGCTCCCTGGTTTTTACTTTTGCTGAGAATTTGGGTATTCTTTCCAATAACCTTGCTGAGGGGTATGGTATCCTTAGAGGCCTTCAGGAGGCTACTAAGGTTGGATGGGAAAAGGTGTTAGTTGAGTCTGACTCTCAACTTATGATTAATCTCTTGAAGACTCCTTCTAAGAATCATAAGGTGGATTGGAGAATAAAAAGAATTATTGAGAAGATTCAGTTAATCCAGATGGGATTTTTGAAAGTTGATTACAATCATGTGGTCGGAGATCAAAACAAGAGTGTTGATGCTTTAGCTAATTGGGCTTTGGACAAAGGTGATCTTACTTGTTATGGCCACCCTCCTATATGGTGGGCTTCTCAAATTAGGGAAGCTCTTCTTTCTATCATTTCTTTGGATGGCTCCAGTTTTGAAGGTACCTAGTTTCTTCTTGTTTTTTTTTTTTTTGTTTCTCTTTGGTTCATTCAGTTTTTTTTAGTTCCCTAGCTCATTCTATTCTTTATTTTGTTTCCTCTGTTGATTCTTGCATTAATAGTCTTCTCGTCTAGATAGGTCATTGTTTTGTTCATTTTTTTTTCTTTTGTCTTCTTTGTTTTTTTGTTTAGTTTTTTAAGGTGGGTGGGTTCTTTTGTTTTGTTTTGTTTTTGTGTTCTTTGTGTTGTTTTTTGTTGTTCTTGTGTTTTTGTTGTTTTGTTTTTTTTTTATGTTTTTTGTTATTGTTCTTGTGTTTTTTTCGTTCTTGTTCTTGGGTTTCTCTTTGTTTGTGTTATTTCATTTTTTTATGTGTGAGTGTTTTCTATGTTTTTTGTTTTTGTTTATTGTCTGTTGTTGGTTGTTTTTTATTTTTATTTTATTTATTTTATTTTTTAGGTTTTGGTTGTGTTTATTTTTCATGTTTTTTTGGGTTATGTCTTTGTAGTGTTCTGTTGTTTTTGTCTTGTTTGTGTTTTGTTATGTGGTTCTTGTGTTTTTCTATGTGGTTTGTGTTGTGGTTTCTTTTATCTTATTGTGCGTGTTTGGTTGTGCTTTTGTTTTTGACACACTCAAGGAGCATGTTTTTTATTTTATTTTATTATTTTTGTTGTTATTTACTTATTTTTAAATTGGTTTTGTGTGTTTGTTTGCTCCTTGAGTATGTCAAAGGTGGTAGGCCGGGTCCGAGTCCTGGGCATTTTTGGTGGAATGGATACCCCTGCCTCCTTGGGTCTTACCCGAAAGTGGCATCCCTTTTGGGATGTTTTCCACAAATAAAAAAGAAGGGAAGATTAATCATCATAGGAGAGGGAAGGTTGGGGGTTGTCGAGCACAACATATATGAGATGCAAATAGAATGTGGTAGAAGGATTTTATGATACATGACTCTAAGGTTGTAGGGTATCTATGGGATTGCATACCATGATTTGCTTTGTAGTCAAGCATTCAACTTGTGACATGTTACCTACGTTCAAAGTATGAGAATAAGCAAGTGGATCTAGAGGGTCCATGGAGGTTGTTTCCTCCAATTATCTAGGTGGATTAATTGAATAGCATGATGCAACCTAAGAAGCTTTTACAGTTAGGTGTGCTTACTCGTATGCTTGGATTCAGGTGAGGACCATGATGGTGGTTTAATAGTTATGAAATCAAGCTAACAAGGTGGTTCAACTAAGAGGTATGTCTATCTATATATTTTATGCATGTTGTTGGAACTATCTATGTTATATTTCAAGAAATCGTACCTATCTGTATGATCATACAATTTGTACCTATCTGTATGAATGTCAATTTAATACCTCGAGGTACAAATATGTGCAAAATAGGTAATAGAGATAAAATTGTAGGGTAATAGACACTAGGAGATTTTTTGACTATGTTCATGTCTATTTTTATGCTTTAGAGATAGTTTTGCAATAAAAATTTAGCTAATAATATGCATGATGTCACAGAAATCAAACAAGTGTTTGGGTATATTTGTGTGTGTTGTTGACTAACTATGTTGTCATTGAATGATTCTTTGATGTTTTCTTTGGGGCTTTGTTTGATTTTTGTTGTTTTTGTGTATTTGACATTGGAAAACTTATAACAAGTTAAAATATGGGTGATGGATGTACTTTTAAGAAGGTGTGTCGATGCATGTTTTTCAAAAATACCCAAAGGTATGCAAGGAGTAGTTATGTGATAACAGGTAAATAGTAGTTAATGGTGGATATGGCTCGAGGTAACCAAAAAGGAGAAATATATAAACCTCTTATGAAAGAGGCAACACTGCCTAAAACCTATGTAGGCCAACTAGCTTTTGCTTCATCCTCAGTTAGGCTCTATCAATAGTAATAGTTGCACACTCACTAATTATGTATAACCCTATGAGCAGGAGCATCTAATCCTAACCTACCCAAAGGATCTCTCCAAGGTAGGGAATGGTTTGGTGATGAAGTCCAAAAAATTACTTAAGGGGGATACTATGGTTTTTAGAGGGTGAGCCAATGATTGGAGATGAAACCCAACATCATTGATCTTGATTGGGGGTTGGCGATGAAGTCCAACCTTACCAATGTATGAGAATTGTGCAAGTGTGTGAGTGTATTTGCATTTTAGAAAGTGAAGTGTGAAAATAAAACTAAGCTATGAAATTTGTGAAAAGAGAATGCTTTTAACTTGATTGAAATGAAAATTTGCACTTTTTAAAGGAAAACTAAATTAAGTTAAAGTATCGAATTGACAAAAGATCTAAAATCTAAAAAATTGCAATAATGTGATCAACTTGATAAATGTAAATTCATGTAACCATTATAACAAGAAATTAAAGAAATAAATGGGCCATATTTATTGATATTCAAGAAATGTTTACAATGGGTTACAATAGATCCCTCTTAGGGATTCACCAAATTGATACGTAATTACAATAAAACACTCAAAGAATAGATGTTCTCCAAAGATCTCTTGTAATATCCTAAACTGATTATGGAGGGTTTCCCTAGCGACCTCTACTTGATGATGCCAAGAAGGATGATATTGATGATGAAATTCTCCTTATAAGGCCACAAAGCATCAATAGCATATGAAAGCCTCCCAAGATGAGGCCTATTTCTTGATAATGTAAATTGGAAAGAGAATGCATAAAGCAATAAGGAAATGCATTAAAATAGTAAAAGAATGCATGAAATACTGAAAGAATTAATGCTAAAGAATAGTAAAAATAGAATCAAAAGAAACTACGAATAATTTAACTAGAAAAGATAAGCAAATTAGATGTCATCGCATGGCTATAATTGATCAGAATGGTGGGATCTGTTGGTCATCGTCGACTTCAAAAATGGCACCTGTGGGCTACTGTTGAAAATAATGACTGCCAAATAGAGACTTTGTTCTTTGAGCTCGATGCATGGTGATGATCAATTTGAATATAAAATTGATGTTCAAGGGTTTATATCTTGGATACACAGTAAAATCATGGAATATTAGCTCGTAATAATGGTAAATTGATGATCGAAAGGTAAGGGATTTGTCCTTCAAGTTCCAATGCACTCCATGGTTGTGAATGCAAGCTCTATGACACAAATTCGATAGCACCATGATGCTTATGAGATATTGCACTCTATAATAACAAAAAGGAAGCACTTCATTGCATTCAATTTGATATCAATTCTCTCTTTTGGTGAATTTTTTGGGTGCCTTATATAGACCTTCCAAATTGGCATCCTAGCTTGCTGGAGAAGCCAAGACCAATATTCAGTTAGGTTTAGGAAGGTGAAGCATCACTTCTAGAAGGTTATAGTGCATAACCACCCATAATTTGTTGCTCTATAATGGATTTGGTTCAGCTCAGGGAGTGCTAGGTTATTATAGATGAGGATCTCCTCAACAGGATCAGCCTACTTGGGGTCCATTATTAGCTCCAGCGACCGTGAGGTCACCACTAGGAGGAACAATAACCCAGGTTGAAAAGGACTAGGTTTACCTATTTGAATGGTTAGAACCATTTTTAGGTCTTGGTAAGGCCCAAGATTAGTCATATTGTCTAAAAATGTGTCCACATGGGTAGCCTCCTCAACATGACATGTTTTAGGTGTCTACAGATGACCCTTTTTGAGATGCGTTGTGGGAAAACACAAAAATGAACAAAAATAGACAACCTACCATCACATTGTAGGTTGATTTATGTTCATTGATCTAGTCAACTTTAGATGTCCCAATCATGACAAGAGCATACATCTCTGAATCATTACCTCCAATAGAATGATAGGCTTAAGTTTGATTAAAAATTTGATAAATTTTGAAATCATACGTGTAGCATTGTCAAGCTATGAGGACCGCAAGATAAGATTGACAAAGGTTTAGTTCAGTATTTTTGTTTTTTATTCCAACAAAAGGGAAGCTTATGATAACTATTAGCAATGATTCATGGACAAACACAATTAACATGATTAAGTGTTTAATCATTGATTTTGATTATGAATTATTTGATTATGATTACCCCCTCAAGCGATGAGTCAATGAGGAATGACAAGTGATGAAAGTGATGAGTTGCTTGACCAAGATGAATGATTTGGATGTTGCAAGATGATAACCTTGCAAAAGGGAAAGTCCTATTACAGTTGTGATTTCAACTATTATTAGTAATTGTACATCTCTATCCCATGGAGCATTTTGGCCACAATGGCCTTCTTAGGAAATCAAGATGATAGTAATTCAATTAAAGCATGTGATGAATCACTATGTTCGATGATTAGATAAAATTTCATAGAAGAATAAAATGCATGCCTCGTTCCCATGGAGCAGTCCAGCTGCAATGGACTTCTTGGGGATTGAAGTGAAGATATTTCTATGCATCAATAAATGATTTGGTTCAAATAACCTTATGGTAATGTACTCATATTATATGATTGCATGAATCGCATGTCGTTGCAACCGCCAAGTGTATTGGGTAAATTACTAAGTACAAGGTGCATTTGAGATTTTTTTTATTTTATTTTATTGTTAATTTTGAAATTTTTGATGAAAGTGGATCGATAGATGTGATTAAATATCCAATATGAAGCTCATGGTACTAATAAAATGAGTGCATTTATTTCCAGTTGGAGGCCATCATGAAAAACAACGGCACCAATATACCAATTCTAGGGCTATCATGAGGTCTGAAAACCATAGTGGAATGTGACCACCCTTCAAAGGAACGATTGCTATATCTATAAAAATATTAAAGGATTTTTAGCAATTTTTACTATTATTTTACCAGCTGGCAATGAGAGAAAAGTGAGCTCTGAGGGAGGAAAGAGATAATTTGACGTGAAATGTTGCCAAACTCGAGATAAACCCACCATGGAAAATCAACCTGAGGTATCGACAAGTGGTGAAGTCAGAGCTCCCAAGATAGACTATCCATCCAACCCTCATGAATTTGTAGGTTTAAAAATGAACTTCATTAATTAATGGGTTAAATGAACCTCACTAAACCATAGGTCATGAACCTTACCTTAGTTTAGGATTTAGCTTAGGTTAGCTTAAGGGTAGGTAGGTTTAATTTTTGTAAATTATGGGATGGAAAATGACCCCATGTGGAGGCCACTGCAGAACCGTCCTAGGCAAGAATGACACTTGACTGGCCAAAAGGATGTAATCAGAGGATCTGGAGATGGGGTTTGAATTCCAATGATAAAAAAATTGACTGTTGGCAGTGGCCATCATGGACGATGGCAACAACGATCGCAAATGTTGGGGCCTTGAGAGAAGACAAACCTTAGGCTTGATTTTTGAAATTATTGATGTTTTTTGATGTTTTGAATTGATTTTTTGATTTTTTTTTAATTTTGTGGTATTTTTTTGATGATTTGAAAAAAAAAAATTGATTGATTTTTGGATGATTGATTGATCTGTGGGGCTTCAGACTCTGATAGCTTGGGCTAAGGAGCCTAACATGTTCTTGGAGTTACAACCATGACTGGATGATGATGACTAGAAGTGTTTTGAGTAAATTGGCCTCAAATATGTTGTACGCTTGTCAATAGTGATGTCAGACCAGTCATACCTTACGACCCTGGCTCATCGATGGGATAGTAGGACCAATACTTTTCATCTCGCCATTGGCAAGATAAGGAGACGTTTATCATATTGGCTATCACTTCTCTGACTCAAGATAAGGAGAGGGTTTTGGAGTAAGTTTTTAGTGACAAAGCTGATGAGGTGCTAGGGAACATAGATCATGGTGGGATCCTAGTTCAAATGTGGTATTATGAACACATATTCTCTTGATGCAAGGTAGCGTTGATGCACATCATATCAAATGTGTTACTACCAAACTCATTAGGAGCAAGGTTCCCTTGGAACCTCCTAGATATGGTGTAGGACCTAGTAGAGTGTGACTCTCAAGACCCGATGATTATGGCATGGGGGAGCATACTATTGGCATAACTCTATGATGATTTGTACGATATTGAGTGTAGGAGCATAGTGGGAGTAGGATGTAGTCTACTATTGTAGATCTGGGACTGGGAGCACATCTAGGTAGATCGACCTACTAGATTACTTGTATCCTGAGATGACCTAGATGATGATGATAGTTGCTATGTCGTGCGGTGGCCATAGGATGTAGAGGCTGGCTAGAGTCGACCACATGTAGGTGTGCTAGGACACTATACTGAGTCTTTAGAGGGACTATAGTGTGGTCACATTATATGGAGACCCTACTTAGATTATCTTGATTGTACTGAGGTAAGGAGATACTTAGCTAGAGTTAGTCATGATAAATGGCTTGTGGGGCACCATAGGAAGAAGACGAAGAATTTCCATTACTCTCAAGTCACTAGGTAGTTTGACGTAGCTTAGGATGTACCAGAGAAGCCATTACTCTATCATCACTGGTATGCCAAGACATAGTTTGAGCCATCGTAGGTAGAGAAATTATCAGATGAGGTGGAACTTCTAGTTATAGAGATAGAATTAGAGGACCCAAAGACCACTGTTGAGTATGACACCTAGTGGGTCTCTTGGCTATGGCATGGTGATGGACCTATGGGTAGACCTAGGGAGGTGGCAGTGGAGGAGTGTTGCGATGATGATGAGCAATAAATGCATCACAAGATGTATGGTGAGTGGGAGCAGGTGGTAGGATAGCCAGGTAAGCCCTAGGTGGAGGAGGAGTATGAGGAGGATG
The DNA here is from genome assembly GCA_028583015.1 of Wollemia nobilis. NCBI lineage: Eukaryota > Viridiplantae > Streptophyta > Pinopsida > Araucariales > Araucariaceae > Wollemia > Wollemia nobilis. Next base: position 1,262,563 of record JAQPPZ010017258.1, read on the forward strand.
CCTTGAATGATGATGTAGCACAACTACAAGCACATGTGCAAATATTACAAGTGTAGTTGTAGACTTCTTAGAGGTAGTTGATGGAGTGAGATACATATCTCGCTACTACTTAGAGTCAGTTGAGTGCTGGGCAGTAACTATGGTGGGGATACATAGAAGAGAGAGCTACTCTCTAGGCTTAGGTGGATACGACCATGATGCTGATAGATACTTTATGTGCACAGTTGGTGACCAATATCGTCGAGATAGATGTTAGGACTACAAAGAGGGATGCTTTCATGGTACAACTAGCGATTGCACCTACATGCATAAGGTAGGCTATAGCAGGTGCATAGTCTATAGGGGATGTGGGCATATTGTAGGCACATGTTGCACAGTACTCTTCTCATCAGAGATAAGATTAGGCTTATATTAGCAACTTGGAGTATGAGATAGAATGATGTAGGGGTATACTACCTACGTGATCTTCATCAGGGGATTCTCATCAGAGCAGACAGATCGAGTCAAGGCAACCATTAGTGAGGTAGTCGATGCCTAGGTTTTGATATCTTCCACAAATATTTGAAGCTAGCAGTTCTCAACCTCATCAAGGTAGAGCTAAGGGTGGAGGTGAGAGCAGCAGTGTAGGGCTAGCTTGACTGATATATTTATGCTCTACATTTTGAGAGTGTGAGGTTTGAGGATCCACTCTATTGTAGCCTACAGGTATTTTTTACCATGACGTGCTTTGACATATCCACACACACACACACACACACACACACACACACACACACACACACACATATATATATATATATATATATATATATATATGATACCTTCTTTTATGGCTCATTATATGTTATGGTTTTTTTATGTTCATGTATGCATTAATGGATGTAATGCCTATATGATGATTTTATTTTTGATATATGCTATGTACTAATGACATGCAATAGTTAAATGATTAACGATTATATGTTGTGATCTAGATGTGTAGATGTACTACTATGTATGCACATATGGATGCAGTAGTGAATGTTAAATGCATGTTTTGATTTGTTTTATTGATGATGCATTTAATTTATGTTATATGATATGGTGGATGTAATGCATTAATTTCATATGGATGGTCTAATGCAAATGAACCTGTATGCTTTAATCACTTAAAACATAGTGAATGGATCTACTTTGTATTTAACAAACTACTAGCAGACACCATAGAATGCATGAAAATCATGGATGAAACTGTTAATCATAAGAATTAATCATGTATACATCCACATGTAAGATGAAATAATGTGATATGTAGGGGCTTTCCCTATAAGCTTATGCAAACTAAAAGATAAGCATAAAATAGTTAGTGGCCATCTAAATATAATTGTTTATATCCATGTGGTATCTATATTATTTTATGAACACCCCTTAATAAACAAAAGGTCATAAGGAAAACTATGATTGTTTATGAAATGATTATTGCTATAGGGGATTTTTTGATGTTTTACATGAGACTCAAACACCCTAGTTGATTGATCAAAAGTTGTATAATGACTACACAAGACTCCTGAAAGATACATACCTATTAATAAGACCAAGATATTCACTATCCTTGTGTGTGCAAAATGAATATATTAGATGAGACATAAGACTACCTCATTGTCATGTGGATTTCATTCAACCCATTGTTGTAATGAGGATCACCATATGGTCATCATGATCCTAAGTTTGGATGCAATTAGACTAGAATACCAGGAAATACAAGCCACCTAAATCTAGCTCATCCATAAGTTGATATTGTTTTGTACAAAATAAGGTCTCTAATATGATAGACATATTTCCACATGTAAGACTACTCCATTGTCAGGTGGGTTTCATTTAACCCATTGTTGTAATGGAGATCACCCCATGGAATTTTAACACTGAATATTACAAGGATTCAAGCTCATTACCCCTTTCTTTTCTTTTGATTTCTTGGGATACTTGCTCATGCTTAGTGATCATAATAATTGTTTATTTTATATTTTTTGTTTTGTTTTTGAGAAAGGGATTTGCTTAGTGATGAAAATCACTATTTATTTTTTTTTTCTTTGGGAATTTTACTCATTTTGTGATGGAGTGAGGGATTTTTTGGGTAGGGGAAGCTTGTCCTTTTGTCAATTATCAACATTCTAGACCATACACATAATAATATGAGCAAGAAAAACCTTTTTCTTAAGGTTACCAGGACCACTTTGTAGTGTCATCCTTCCTTGTTCAAACTAGGATTATTAATGTGTAACATTGTGTTGGGATTTTGACATATGCAAGGTACTATCAAAGCAAGACCTTAAAATCTAAAAACCAATATAGCTTTCTAAAAAATCTAAAAATATAACTAGGGATGGTTGAATGACCAAAAAACCTTAGTATACACCTTATAGTAATTGATTAAATGCATTGAAAAACACAATTACTCACAATGGAAATGTGAATGATAAGGATATGATGGATTCATGATTGACATGCAAACATGGTGTCATTCATAAGAATGTAAACACAAACTATCCTAATGCAATATGCAATGGGTAAAGATTCCTAATGCAAGATGCAATGGGTGAAGATGCCTAATGCAATGCAACTAGTGAGTGCATATGCTGAAAATGCAAATGTTTTGTATTTTAACGTTTTATATTGTTTTTGTGTTTTATGTTTTCTAATTTGTTTGGAATTTTTATGATTTTTATTATTTTTGTGATTTTTATTATTTTATGAGCTATGTATAAAATGCCTATATATGAATAATGTTGAGAGGTTTTAGCTCTTCAACACCTTCTAGTGAAGTTAGGCGATAAGTTCTAGGTTGTATCTTCTTTATGATGATGAAGGGACCTAACCAATTGGCTATAAATTTATCTTTTAGATAAGGTGGTAGGTTTGAGTTATGTTGGTTCTCTTTAAGCACAAGATCCCCAACCTTAAAGTCTCTTGGATGGAATTTAGTATAGTAAGCTTGTTTAAGATGATCTTGATAAATGTAGAGATGCTCGAGAACATTCACTCATCGTTCATCAAGAAGGGTAAATTGATCGAGGTGAGCTTATTGCAAAGTGTCATCATCAATGAACTCTTTCAATGAGACTAGTAGTGATGGGATTTCTAATTCCAAGTGCATAATGACCTCAACTCCATATACTAGAAAAAATGGTATTTTCCCAGTGGGTGTCTAAATGCTAATGCAATAAGCCCATAAAGCTAGAGGTAATTGAAGGTGTCAATCCTTATGATTATCCTTAACAATTTTATTCAATATGGAAACTACTATTTTATTAGAGGCCTCTACTTGCCCATTTTCTTGCGGATAATATGGGGTTGCAAATGTTATATCTGGACATCAAGACCCACATATATTTGTTCTTAAATTAAGTTCCATTATCCGAAATAATTTTGGATGGAATACCAAAACAACATATAATATTACGGAGTATAAATTTCGCAATATGAGGTCCAATCGTAGCCATTTAGTAAAGTGCTCAGTGGTCGTGATGATAAAAATATGATGGCTCGATGAAGGAGGAGAGATCTTCCCAATTAGATCGAATCCCCATGAGAAAAGGGCCAAGCTGATTGAATCGGTTGCAAGGCTTGATATGGAAAGTGCAACATATTAGCATGATTCTAATATTTAACGCATTTCTTGATATATGTGCAATAATATTTCTCCATCATGGGCCAATAATAGCCCATTTTGAGGATGCGCTTAATGATGGCCATGTTGCTAAAATGGCCACCATAGGTACCATTGTGAGCTTGTGAGATTGCCCAAGAAGATTCTTTGGGTTTGATATAATAAAGGAGGACTCCATCATAGATCTATTAATATAGAATGTCTCCTAGCAAGACATATATAGTCACTTTCTATTTAAATACTCTTTTTACGATATGCAACAATCCTTGAGGGATAATACCTAGCTTCAGGTAATATTTTAATTGGTTGAGCCAATCTTGATAAGATACTGCTTCAACTTGTTGTGACTATTTCACAACTAACCCCAATATTGGGGAACCCCTTGAAATTTGTAAAAAATTGAGTTAATGGGATAGTATTGAGCAATTGGATGCTTCTTTTTGGTTGTTGTATGTCCCTTGATTTTTATTGAATATGGTATTAATGGGGACCACTTTGCTAGTAGGGTATGGCTTGATGTTTGTGAGTTGTTATGGCTAGCAAGGTAATCTTTAATATTGCTCAGTCATTAGATTTTAATTATTGGTTTTAGTTATTAGTCTTCCTTTGTTTTAAAAGGTTTGTGTTAGTCGGTGTTATGTTTTAGGTTAAAGGTTATTGTTTATTTTGTGGTTGCTTTGTTTATTTTATTTAGTGTGGATTTTTATTTTTGATTCTTTATTTTGTTTTTATATTGTTCTTTATAGTTGTCTTTAGGTTCTTTTATTTTTGGTTTGATTTAATTTCTTTTATTGTAGTTGGTTTTTTTTTTTATGTTATGGTTTGTTTTTATATTATTCGTTAGGTTTACATTTATGTTAGTATTCATGTTAGGTTTGATAAAGGGTTGTTTTGTTCAATGTCCCTTCGTTCTTCTCATTCCTCAATGATTTGACGTCTAAAATATTTTGCAGAGGGGCGACAGTGGAGCGAGTGAGTCAAGGCACCACATGGACGGGCGACCAATGGAGGAGACAGTGGAACATGGACGGGCGACCAATGGGAGGAGCTTTCACACTGCGTAGCATGGGAGGAAGACTACCCGAAGGCAGTCAACAAACCAAAGGTGGGTTTCACCTTATGAAGCACTTGGAGGTGGTAGCACCAGGCATGTGGGATAATGAATTTCCCACATAAAACTTATAACGCTCCCCGCATACACGTGGCACTTCCAAGAGATAGAGATGTAGGGCGAGCTACGCGTTGATGATAGTAGCATCGAAGGTGAAGGAATAAAAGTGGTTAGGTATCCATTGTGGCATCCAAGTGGGATAACACCCTCACCAAACCATTATCGAATGCTAGTGAGTGGCAGGTGACTGTAATTCTACCAACCATGGCAATAATCTGTGGGGCAGAAGGAGCAATAATGTTTATCATGTAAACCCTAGCGCCAAGCATTATGTTCAAACGTCCACGCGAGAGTTATTTGATAAGTATGAGCGATGATTTGGAGTGAGGTGGAGGCCAAACATAGGCCTGGTTGGATGGCAGAGCGAGGAGCCAAGGGCAAGTAAGGTGATGGATGAAGATTGCTCAGCTCGTGTTGTAGAGGATCATCATGACAGAGGATCATCATGGTAGAGGAGTGTCACAGTGGAGGAGCGTTGGTTGGAGTAGGAATAACATGCTACCACAAGACTTGGGTTTCAACCCAAGCCTTGGGCGTAGTGGTAGGGGCAAGCTAGTTAGGGCTTGCACCCCAACGACTCGGGTTCGAGTCGCGTCGGCATCGCCCGATGGAGAATGAAGGGAGTTTTTGTGCTAGGTTTATTTTATTTTTATTGTGGTTAATTATTTCATGAACTTTATGCACCCTTGGTATAATGTATGGTGGCTATGGGTATTGTAGGGCCTGGATAGTGCCCACGATCATGACCCTAATTTTTTAAGGGTTAGATATTTTTTTTGGGATTTTTATTATTCATTATTGTTTAATATTTTAGAATAGGGACCAAAGGGTAAGTTCTAATTCAGAAGGAGATATAAGGGAAAAGGTGAACTTTATCCTTTTTGTTTTTTATTGTCATCTTATTTTGAAAAGGTTTAAAATGTTGGAGGTTATTTACACTTCCATTTTTTTTGTAAAGGGAGATGAAATGAAAGGGTTCCTAAAAATTTTAAATACCCATGGAAGACCATGTTGAAGGGGCTGGAATTTTTGTAATAAAAGAATACCATTTTGATGCATATTGATTCGAAAACTTGCACCTTGTGAGAAAGACTGAAGGAGTTCATTTCTAAGGATTATTGTGTTAATGTCCATTCTTTTTGCTGCATTTTTTAAACTTATATCTAGTGTTGAATGCTCTTAGGAGGTTACACTACGTGAAGGTTTATGTTGATGCAGGTTCTATTTTTCCTTTGAGTCTAGCACTTGATCTAATCTGATTGTGCTATTGCAGGTTTGATTAGGTTGGGTTATCCTCATGAGTGACTCATGATATTTGGTTTTGTAGGGTAGGGGAGCATGATACCATATTACATTTGCATTTTTATTCTAGATTTAGTATAGTTAGTTGTAGTTTCCTCATGCAAGTTTTCTTTCTTTTGCACATCCCAAAATTTATTTTTGCAAATTCTCAATCTGAAACTTAGAATCCCAAAAGATCCTATTTACATCATAAATCTGATCTGGGAAATCTAGAGTGTACATCATCCAAGTAATTAGTTTTCTAAGATTTTACCTTTACAATTATTTGGATAATCTTTCAAGAGTATTAAAAGGAATGAATCTGCACAATTTTCACATGGCATAAGCAAGATAAAATCAGTCTAGGAGGGAGGGTTACTAACCTACTACTTCATATTAAGTGTAGATAAAGCAATGAATGCTAACTTGCTAACTTTCTAACTCTCTAACATTCTAACTTTCTAACCTACTGACTTCTAACTTTGCAATTAGTGGAACAATAATCTGAAGATAAAATTGAACCTACTAACTACAAATACTGACTACAATCTCACATTAAAGGTATGGATTTAAAATGAAGTGGACAATTCCACAACACTCTAACTTTGCATCTTAATATGAAGATTAAAATGAACCCACTAACAGGGATTCAGGGTAAGACAGATTAATGCAAAGATAATCAATGAAACAACACTTCATTTTATGGATTCACATTAAGGCACAACCATGGCAATCTAAGGAAATTAATTACAAAGCATGAATGAAATAAACCAGTAGGCCCCTTGTTTACAGTTACTTGCAAATCACTTGGTTGTTTCTAGCACTTGTTATTCTTGAACATTTTACTTTCAAATATACATGTGTAATGCTTATATAGCGAAACCTTGGAGAAGTTGTTTTCTTTGTTTAACTTCTTTGCAAGAGAGGGTTTTCGGTTTAATACCCTGACTATGGTGGGGATTTTGCAACTGGGAAAAATATTCACTCAACAGAAATGGTGCTAGAAGGAGGGCCTCCTTCATTGCATAGCTTTGTGATTTGTTTACTTAAGATCATTTTCATCTAACAATGTTTATAGTTGCAGAAGCCTTTTATTTTCTGACAACTAACGTGTGAAGTTTTGTTTCCACTATGTTGTGTTGCAGGAACTTTATTTTGTAGGTTTTTGGTTTTCCTTTTTTTTCTTGTCTGAGTTATTGTGAGTTGTGAGAGGTATTGTATAGAGTAAGTGTCTTCCCAAGCTGGCCCAACCTGAGTATATCGCTACTAGGTCTAAAACCACTGGGGAAACCATCTTTCAAAGCCTTTCTCCTAATTCTAGGAAATCGAGGAACAAGACTCAAGAGGTTGAAATCCCACCTAGTGTGCTTGCCTTAGGTTCACCTATAGTGTCAAGTACAACTAGTGTTTCTACACCGGTTGTCTCTATTACTATGAGTACACCAAGTGTATCCATGCCAATTACCTCTACTATTTCTACTACTCCTATAGGGCCACCTTTATCGAACACTATGGCCCAACCACCACCAGCTCCCTGGTATGGAGTACGTAATATTCCCCTAAACATAGTCGGGGATGTTCATAACATACCTAAAAACATTGAGAAATCTTTTCCCAAGTTCAAACACGATGGTCCTGGAATAGTCGAAGAGCATATTCAGGCTTACAAGGATGTGTTAATTAGACTACAAGTAGAACATGAAGATGTCACTTGTAGACTCTTTCCCATGAGTCTGGATCAAATATCTTATGAATGGTATATCAGTTTACCCATTGGGTCCATTACTTCATGGGTTCAACTCGAAAATGCTTTTGTCAATCAGTTTAGGTCTCCTTTGGATCCCACTATCATGTATCATCAGTTTGTGACATCCAAAAGGGCACCTAATGAGTCGATTAGGATGTTCAATCAGAGATTTCAAAAACTTTATTCCAGATCGACTCACCACTTTAACATAGATGCTGCTTTTGCTTTACAAATATACTTTGGGGTGTTAGATCCCATGACTACCATGTTTTCTAGGAGAAATCCTCAAGTTACCACTTTAGCCCAAGCTTACATGGAAGCCATGGTCATAGAACAATAGATGACACCCCAAGGAGTTGGGATGCCCCAATTACCTATGATAGGATAATTTGGTCCTTATAGTCAATTTGCTATGATGAATCAAGTCATGACACCTCAGGTGCCAATGATGAATGCCTTACCATACCATCAATCTTACCCATTAATGTCCACTTATCCATCTATTCCCACCTATCCGAATACTTCCATTCCATCTACCACACCATTGCTCTCTGATAATCAAATGACTACCAATGCTCAAGCTTTGGTAGCCTTTCCCATGCCCACACCTCTTCAAAGCGTGAATCCTTTGTTAAATCAAAATGTGCAAAATCAAGCCATGATGCCAGGTCAAGATACTTATGGTATTGGAAATTCTTTTGGATCCAGTACCATAATCCCTCCACCAAAAGAGTCTAATTCTGAAGTTGAGGAACTAAAGAAGATGTACCTCAAGTTGAGTAATGATATGGTCCACATGCAAAAGCATAATTCCCAAGCTCCTCACTCTAATAAAAATTTCAATAATCAGAGGAGGCCATGGAATACTAGGCCTAATAATGGGAATGTGCCTAACCCCGTAGCCAATCAAGCTGACACTTTTGCAAGCCCTAGTAGATCAGATTCCATTATCAATATTGTAGATCTTACTTGGGAAAAGGGATGTAGGTTGCACAACACTAAGGACCATAATGAGAATGAGTGTCCAAAAATTTCCTGATACACGAATTGTTTACAAGCTCAAGTTGATGACTTAGAGCTAGTGCCCAATGAGGGTCCACATTATATTTCTAAGGGAAAATATGTTGCTTTGGTGGCTGAAATAGTTCATTATCAAGAGAGTGAGGAAGAAGAAGAGGATAATGAAGTCTTAGGAGAGGATGATGAGGAAATCATAGAAGAGGAAGTCCAAGATGTTAGGCAGTTTAGGAAAGGGAATCATGGTTATTTCATGAGAAGTAAGTCTAGGAGTCCCAAAACTTCCTCTACTCCACCAAACAATTCCATTCTTCCTCTGGATACCAAAGCTGATAATAATCCTCCTCCACCACCTGCTATAGAATCATCCAAGCCTACGTAGAAAATGCAAAATTTTGAGAAGCCTACGTATGACATAGTGGAAGACCTGAAAAGGACTAAAGCTAATGTCTCGTTCATAGAGGTTGCTAGGTTTCCAGGTCAGAAGGAAGCCTTGATGAAGGTATTATACCCACCAAGCCAAACCCATGAGGTCAAAGGTGTTGAGTCTCACTTGGTTTTATGAAAGGAGAAGCAAGAAGTGCCTCCTTTTCTTTTGACAATTAGGATTGCAGGAAAAAACTTGCATAATTGTTTAGTGGATTCAGGTGCCTCGAGAAATATCATGCCCCTTGAGATTTGCCAAAGGTTAGGTTTAAATCCAATTCCTTCAAGGAGCAAGGTGATACAATTGGACAGGACTGTAGTGAATGTGGTAGGAACTCTTTATGAAGTCCGAATTCAAATCAATTTAGAACCTAAGATTCAACATCATATTGACATCCTGGTGGTCAATATTCCTGCCAAGTATGGCATGGTGTTGGGTAGGGATTGGAGTAAGAATATGAATGGCTATGTAGTCACTGATTCTTCCCATATGTGGCTACCTTGGAGAGGATTAGCAAACCAAATTTGGGTGGATAGTGAGCCAAGACTTAAGGAAATGATTACTAAATATAATAGGCCCAATGAAATTCAATTTGTAGAATCTGACTTAGGGGTCTATAACTTGGATATAGAAGAGGCTACCGAAGAACCTCAAAAAGGAAACCTTTCTTGTAGCCCTCTTGAAAAGAACAATCTGGTTTGGATTCTCAGATTTGATGGATCCAAATCAAGACAAGGTGTTGGAGCCGGTATTGAACTCACATGTCTGGGAAGTAAGCCTTTGCTTGCTGCCTATAGATTATAGTTCCCTTGCACCAACAATGTGGTAGAGTATGAAGCCCTTATTTTTGGGCTACAACTAGCTCTGAGTAAGAAAGTCAAGTGTCTCAAGGTCTTAGGAGACTCTGAGTTAGTTGTTAAATAGGTCAAAGGGCAATATGCATGTCATGACAAAATATTGAGCCATTATAGGACTCGAGTTAGGGATTTGATAGATGAATTTGATGCTTTCAACATTTCCCTTATCTCTAGAAAAGGTAATAGGATGGTCGATTCTTTAGCCATTGCAGTAGGTATGCTCAAACCAGTTGACAATAAAAAATGCAAAAAGTTTTTGATTGAGCTAGTTTCCTATCCTTCAATACCAGATAACGTTAGGAATCTATAGGTGTTTGAGAGTGACAGGCACATTTTTAAGTTTGTTACTAACTCTAGTATTTTCAAAAATCATATCATAGATGAAGACCAGATATGGCAAGAGGAAACAGATGAGGATAGTGAAATAGCATAGAAAATGAATAAGATACCTAAAGGAATTATTTCACTAGAAAAATTATTTGATACAAGGTATCAAGCAAAAAGAGGAAAAAGGATACCACCCCCTAAAGAAGCATGTGATGCAATCAACTTAGGGAGTGCAAAAAATCCACAAGAGGTATTCATTGCCAAGGCATGTACAAGTGAAGAAAAAGAGTCTATCATTCATGCATTGAAAGAATACATGGATTGTATAGCCTGGAGTTACAAAGAGCTGAAAACCTATGATCAGAATGTTATAATGCACATGATCCCATTGAAACCTGACTCCAAGCCCTTTAGATAGAGACAACGACCTATCAACCCATTGTTAGAACCCTTGATAGAGAAAGAAGTGAAAATATTGCTAGATGCTAAGATTATCTTTCCTATTAGGTATTCTACATGGGTTGCCAACTTGGTTCCTATGAGAAAGAAGAATGGAGAAATAAGGTTGTGCATAGATTTTAGAAATCTGAACAAAGCATCTCAAAAGGACAACTACCCATTGCCTTCCATTGATGAGATACTCCAAATGGTAAATGGGTCAGAAATGATGTCATTTTTAGATGGGTACTCAGGGTACAACCAAATTCTCATCCATCCAAGTGATAGGATGAAGACAACCTTTACAACCAAATGGGGAACATTTGCCTATAGGAGAATGCCCTTTGGATTATTAAATGCAGGTGCAACTTTCCAACGTGCCATGGATTATGCATTTAAGGGACTCATAGGTAAGTGCATTATTGTTTATGTGGATGATATTCCTATCTTCTCTAAGAAGAGAGAAGATCATGTCAAATATTTGAGAAAAGTTCTCCAAAGATGTAGGGAACATGGGATCTCCCTAAATCCGAGAAAATGCATCTTTGGAGTAACAGAGGGTAAGATTTTGGGTCACATTATTTCAAAAGAAGGAATTTCTATTGATCCCAAAAGAATAGAAGCTATCCAAGAAATCCCTCCTCCCCATAACAAGAAGGAATTAAGATCATTCTTTGGTAAAATCAATTTTGTAAGGAAATTCATTGTTGGATTTGTTGAGATTGCTAAACCATTGAATGACATGCTAAAAAAGGATGTTGAAATTAAATGGAAAAATGAGAGTAAGGATGCTTTCCAGGGCATTAAAGATGCTATTTCTAAGGCACATATTTTGGTAAGTCTAGATTATTCAAAGCCCTTTTATATTTATACGTTTGCTTCTGAACATTCATTCGCAAGTGTCCTAACTCAAAAGGGTGAAGGTAATGTTGAAAATCCCATCGCTTTTCTGAGTTCTCCTTTGAAAGGTGCAGAGTTGAGATATTCTATTTTAGACAAGCAAATGTATGCACTATTCAAAATGATAAAAAATTTCAGACATTACATTGTACGTAGTAGGGTTTATGCTATTGTGCCTGACCCTACTGTCAAAACTATGTTTCTATAGAATGAACTAGGTGAGAGAAGAGGAAAATGGATTTCTACACTCCAAGAATTTGACCTTGAAATCCAACCTATGAAGCTAGTTCATGGACAAGGATTGGTAAAATCAATTGCTGAAATTGATCCTCAAATCTCATGCCAACATTATACTGTAGAAGAAATTACTAAAGATGATTGGTATGTAGATATTGTGTATTTTTTGTTGAATGGTAAGTGTCCATCACATCTCACTTCTACCCAAAGAAGAGCTTTACGGTTGAAATCTGCAAACTTTTTGATTAAATCTGGTGTTTTGTATAGGAGAAACCATGAAGGGATCTACCTTCATTGTGTGAATCAAAAGGAGGCAACCCAAGTGCTTAATGACTTCCATGGTAAGTATGGAACTGGACATGGGTCAGCCAGTGCAATGACACACCAGATTCTTAGAGCTGGATACTATTGGCCTCATATTTTCAGAGATGCATATGCTCATGTGTGATCTTGCCATACATGTCAGATGGCGGCCAATAGGGAAAGAAACGCAACCATGCCTTTACAACCTGTAGTGGAGATGAGGCCTTTTGCACAATGGGGATTGGATTTTGTTGGGGTTATTAATCCTAACTCTTCTGATTCTCATAAATTCATCCTCACAACTACAGATTACTACACTAGGTGGACAGAAGCAGTCCCTACAAAACATGCTACCACTGATGTTGTTATTAAGTTTTTAGAGGATTGCATTATAACTCGTTTTGGAATACCTAATGCAATAGTAAGTGATAATGGTTCCGCATTTGCTTCTATTCAATTTGTAGATTGGGCATATGATAACAAGGTGAGCTTGAAATTTTCTTCCAATTATTATCCACAAGGTAATGGTTTGGTAGAATCTTCTAACAAGAACTTGTTGTCTAGCATAAAAAAGTTGCTTGAGAAGAATCCTAGAGATTGGCATGGTAAGTTAAAATTTGCTCTTTGGGCTGATAGAACTAGAGTGAAAGAATCAATTGGAACATCTCCATATCATCTAGTTTATGGGTAGGACCCCATTTTTCCCACTAATCTAAGGTTGCAAACTCTTCATTTTATGAAAGAATATCTTGGAACTGATAATCAAACTGAAGCTCGGTTAACCCACTTGATGCATCTTGATGAGAAAAGAGAGGAAGCCATGCTTCATTTTAGTAAACATCAAGATGTAGTAAAGAGGTGGTTTGATAGGAGAGCTACAATTAAAACTTTCAAGATTTCTGATTTAGTGTTATTGTGGGATAAAAAACATGAAAAAAGGGGGATCATGACAAATTTGATTGTTTATGGTTAGGACCTTATCAGATTTCTGAAATCCTAGGTAAAAACACTTTCAGATTACAAACCTTGGATGGAAAGGAATTATCTTTGCCTATTAATGGGCTGCATTTAAAGCATTACTTTAGCCCATGAAATGTGTGATTGTGTATTATATGTACATATATGTTTTGTTTTCTTTTTTGTTTTCAATTTGGTGTGTTGATTTTCTGTTAGTTAGATTGTTTCTTTTCTATGTTTTCATTGGTCTTGTGTGTGTAGGTTAGAGTCATGTTCATGTTCCCATGCATTTATAGTTTTGAGTAGTTCCCTTTATTGTGGTTTTGGTTTTGGGATGGTTACTGACAAAATGGCATATTTTTAGAGTCAATAATACAACCCAAGAATCAAACGGAACTGAAGGTAAGGAAATAAAGCTATTTAATGGTTATCCTTGGTTAAGTATACTAAGATAGTGGAGTGTGAAACAATGAAATATTATGCCAAAGCTTCACTTTAATGAATCACATGAAGAGACATTTCTTGGGATTTTGAAGGATGAAATCATTTTGGTAAACTGATTAAGGCTAATCTAACATGCTCATGTCACATACAAGTTTGCAAAGTTCACTATAAAAGAGGAATACAAGCAATGCAAAGATTGATCAAATCAGTCACCAAGTCGAATAAACTCCACCGGGGCTATAGATGCCTGACTGGTAGTGGGGCTCTATTTAGACAAAATCTTGAAAAGAGAAAAAAGAAAAATAAAAGAGCATTGAAAATCTTGATCAAATCAGTCACTAGATTTGGATAAACTCCATCGGGGCTATAGATGCCTGACTGGCAGTGGGGCTCTATCTAAATCATGCTCAAAAGAGATTTTGCAAAATATTATTCAAAATAAGTTTTATGAGCAGCATTCCATGGCCTAAAGGTGGACCAAATGATGGAATTTGGATAGTCCCAAGGGTGTAAATTGAACCACAATGCACACACCTAGCTGAAGCAAATAATCCATTTGTTCTCATGTGAAGCTATTGACCTTGCTTTCCTAGGATGTCATTGAATGGTGTATACTTTTCTAACCTTTGGTTCATCAATTTTAGAATTGGGTTCTCATCAGAAATGCTCAAGAGCATTTCCCAATAGAGTCGCCATTTGTTGTGACTATTTCACAACTAACCCCAATATTGGGGACCCACTTGAAATTTGTAAAAAATTGAGCTAATGGGATAGTATTGAGCAATTGGATGCTTCTTTTGGTTGTTATGTGTCCCTTGATTTTTATTGAATATGGTATTAATGGGGACCACTTTGCTAGTAGGGTATGGCTTGATGTTTGTGAGTTGTTATGGCTAGCAAGGTAATATTTAATATTGCTCAATAATTAGATTTTAATTATTTGTTTTAGTTATTAGTCTTCCTTTGTTTTAAAAGGTTTGTGTTAGTTGGTGTTATGTTTGAGGTTAAAGGTTATTGTTTATTTTGTGGTTGCTTTGTTTATTTGATTTAGTGTGGATTTTTAGTTTTGATTCTTTATTTTATTTTTATATTGTTCTTTATAGTTGTATTTAGGTTCTTTTATTTTGGTTTGATTTATTTATTTTTTATTGTAGTTGGTTTGTTTTTTTTTATGTTATGGTTTATTTTTATATTATTCGTTAGGTTTACGTTTATGTTAGTATTCATGTTAGGTTTGATAAAGGGTTTTTTTTTCAATGTCATTTCATTCTTCTCATTCCTCAATGATCTTATGTCTAAAATATTTTGCAGAGGGGTGATAGTCGAGAGGTGAGTCAAGGCGATAGTGAAGCAAGAAGGTGGCAATATACCACATGGATGAGCGACAAATGGAGGAGACAGTGGAACGTGGATGGGTGACCAATGGGAGGAGATTTCACATTGCATAATGTAGGAGGAAGACTACTTGAAGGCAATAAACAAACCAAAGGTGGGTTTCGCCTTATGAAGCACTCAGATGCGGTAGCACCAGGAATGTGGGATGATGAATTTTACACATTAAACTTATAACACTCCCTGCGTATACATGGCACTTCCAGGAGATAGAGATGCAGGGCAAGTTATGCGTTGACAATAGTAGCATTAGAGGTAGAGGAATAAAAATGGTTAGGTATCTGTTGTGACATCCAGGTGGGATAACGCCCTCACCAAACCATTGTCAAATGCTAGTGAGTGGTAGGTAACTATAATGTTTCTAGCCATGGCAGTAACTGGTGGGGCATAAGGAGAAATAATGTTTATCATGTAAACCCTAGTGAAAGATGCAAAATGTAACACCCAAATAATGCTTGAAAAAATGAAATACAATAAAACACAAGATTTCACAATAGAATAATTTTCATTGACAAGGGGAGCCTAGAAACTCCATTGTTTACAAGTTTGGATAATTGAATCCTTTTGATACAATATTACAAGTTGTTAGGATTCTTCGAAACCCTAAAAAGAAGTGATATCTTCAAGTGCAACTTGATCCCAATAGGGTTGAGTGGGCTTTTTGATATCCAAGGCTGGGCCACTGTAGATGATGAGGGAGTGCTTTCATATCTGCACACAAGGACACAACAAAATAGTTAGTAATACCTACGAGGGCTCCACAGTGTGAGGCCCTCTATGAGAAATAGTAAACCCTAACTAAGTGTTGTAAATAGAGTGAACAAAAATAGAAGCACATGCATAAAATAATAAATGATTGATCTATTTTACTTACTTACTATCTTCTGATGTGTGATGTATAATGCAAGTGACTAGTGCAACGATATCCTAGCATCACCCAAAGGCTAGGGGGTCTTCAAGAATGATAACATAAAACACCCATGATTTCCTGGCTGCTACAAGAAATACCCGTGGGTACCTAGGGCTGAGGGGAAGGATTCTACAAAAGCATATCCGATGAGGGAGAAAGGATGGCAATGGCAATGGGGGGTACGGTGAGCAAGGATGGTAGCAGAAGTAATGCGAGGTGGCTTAGGGAACTTAAGGATTTTAAGCACTCAGGAAACTCAAGAACTTTAGGACTTAGGGAATTTGAACACTCAGGGGTTGAGCCATCAAAATAGCTCCTATTTATAATCTAACCTAGGGTATGCTAGGGTTTCAACAACACTAATCGTGTGACTGAGATTAAAGCACATATAAGGGTAGATAATAAATCTAGGGTGTGGCATGGAATAATGTAAATGGGTGGTCAGGATTAAATGGAATTGGATGGCTAGGATTAATTCACTTAAATAAATATATATTAAAATATAATATAAAATATTATATTTAAATATATATAAAATAAATATACATAAATAAATGTGAATAATATTCAGAAATGGCAGGAAATAGGGATGGTGGACAAATTGGCTATGTTTTGGTGGTAGAAATTATGGGAAAGCATGGATGAAGGAAAAATGGCTAGATTTTGGTGTCTACAGATGCCCCTTTTTGTATTGCATTGCGTGGAACACAATGTAGTGCAAAAATATGAGACACCTATTTTGGCCAGGTGCAGAAGTAGCTTCTCTTGGTATGTGGAGTGCAAGCTTGAAGATAAAAGAAATAAAAGAATGTTGAGTTTTGCATACCATTTGAAATATGCAAAACACAACACCTAAACAATGCTTAAACAAATGAAATACAAGGAAACACAAGATTGCACAATAGAATAATTTTAATTAATGGGGAGAGCCTAGAAAATCTATTGTTTACAAGCTTGGATCCTTGAATCCTTTTGATAAAATATTACAAAGGGTTAGGGTTCTCCAAAACCCTAAAAAGCAGAGTTGTGATGTCTTCAAGCGTGTCTTGATCCCCAATAGGGTTGAGTGGGCTTTTTGATATCCAAGGCTGGGCCACTCCAAATGATGAGGTAGTGCTTTTAGATCTGCACACAAGGACACGACAAAATAGTTAGTAATACCTATGAGGGATCCATAGTGTGAGGCCCTCTATGATCAATAGTAACCCCTAACTAAGTGCTATAAATAAAGTGAACAAAAACAAAAACACATGCATAGAACAATAAATGATTGATTTGTTTTACTTATTATCTTCTGATATGTGATATCTGATGCAAGTGACTGGTACAACAATGCCCTAGCATCACCCAGAGGCTAAGGGGTCTTCAGGAATGATAACGTAAAATACTCGCAAGTGCCTAGCTACTATAGGAAACTACCGTGGGTACCTAGTACTGAGGGGAAGGATTCTATAGAAGTAAATTTGATGAGGGAGAAAGGATGGTGAGGATGGCAGTAGAAGTAATGCGATACAGCTTAGGGTGCTTAAGTATTTTAAGCACTCAGGGAACTCAAAAACTTAGGGACTTAGGAAATTTGAACACTCAGGGGTTGAGCCATCAAAATGGCTCCTATTTATAATCTAACCTAGGGCATGCTAGGGTTTCAACAACACTAATCGTGTGGTTGAGATTAAAGCACATATAAGGGTAGATAATAAATCTAGGGTGTGGCATGGATTGATGTAAATGGGTGGTCGAGATTAAATGGAATTGGATGGCTGGGATTAATTCACTTAAATAAATACATATTTATTAAATATATATTATAAAATAATATATTTAAATATATATAAAATAAATATACATAAATAAATGTGAATAATATTTGGAAATGGCAAGAAATAGGGATGGTGGATAAATTGGCTATGTTTTGGTGGTAGAAATGGTAGGAAAGAATTTATGGAGGACAAATGGCTATATTTTGGTGTCTATAGATGCCCATTTTTGTACTACATTGCATGGAACACAATGTAGTGCAAAAATATGAGACACCTATTTTGGCCAGGTGCAAAAGTAGCTTCTCTTAGGATGTGGAGCATGAGCTTGAAGATAAAAGAAATAAAATATTTTTGAGTTTTGCATAGCTTACCCCCTCAATTGGTGAATGAGGTTACAGATGAATCTCATGAGCCAGTTGAAAAAATTGTGCAACTGGAATTTGGATGATATGAATGATGTAAAATGTGATATCGTTACTGCCCCAACGGTGGGAAGGGGATTGTTGAAAAAATGTGTCTATTTTTTCCCCAAAAGATGAAGGGTTTTGTGAAAATTTGTGATGGAAAATGTGTCCATTTTTGCCCCAACATATGAATGAATTTTTGCCAAATGTAGATGCCATGATCATGTAATATGTATCCCATTGCGAGAGGGTCAAAACCAAATGTGGTTGCCCCAAATTTGGGGTGATTCGATGCTATTGAAAAATATGCCTTATGGCGCCATTGATATGTAAATATGATAATGCAAAGAAAAAAGAGTCAACCGTTAGAGGGCCTGCTAGTGACTGTTTGAATAATTCCTATGATTAGAACCAATCATCCTAGCTAGTGCCTATCTCTTGTGGTGTTAGGGAGTTTTTGAATAATTAAATTTGAATTTTGTCCATGTTTTAAGCCCCATGAACTAGGCCATCAATGATAGCGGTTGTGCAAATTATTCTTGGCAATGTTTCACTCAAATTATGAAGTACCAAATATGATTATGATCTTGAAAAAGGAGAAGTGATTATGATCATGGAAAGGTATCCTTATTGTAGGCCATTCATCTTATCGAATTGCATGGAGGTAAATCACTGCAATCACCAATTATATAGAATAACCCACTATATACGAGGCTCACTTGAATGTTATGTGAACTTGGCAAATATGTAAATGATGATGATATTGAATGTTGCGCAAATTATGTGTGAATGATGATATTAATGGTGATGGCAATTTTGTGAAGATTTGGACCATTTTGAGGTGCTTTTATAGAGTGTTTAATGAATTTGCAAAATGTGGTCACAAACAAAAATTATGCATCCAAATCAGTTGGAATCTTCAAAAAACTTGATGAAATGTATTGATTAATGAAATTTGGAGTGATTTGGTTGGGGGAAGCTACTATTTTATGTGAGTTTTACCTTATCTTAATGGTTACGTGAAATGCACACAGGTGCTTGTGGTCTACAAAAACATCCATAGGCACTTTAGCATGTCAGGAAATGCCCATGGGTGTCCCAAGGCACCCGAAGCAGCTATAAATAGCTTATTGGGTGACATTAAAGCTCATTTGTTAGTTTGGGAGTTCAAGAGGTTGTGTCTAAGGAGTTAAGGGTGAGTGAGGAGTGAAGTGAGGTGAGGAATTTGGAGTGCAAAAGCTATGGCAGTGGAGGGAGCTGGTGTGGAGGTCTGAGCTACTGTTGGGGCACAAATTGCTGAGGTAAGGCATTGTATTATGCAATTTTTTTTTTTTGAAATTATTAAAAAATGCTTTGTACTATGTTGTAGCATAGATTTTTGGAGGCTCGAAATTTGTTCTCGCCTTACATCCCCAGGATGAGGAAGGTGATTACAGAGGAGGAGTGGGATCTTCTAGAGGCTATGGGGCTAGTAGATGTAGCCTGACTAGATGTGGTGAGGGCTGATGAGGGGTATCTATCTGCCTTGGTGGAGAAATGGGATGCAGATAGAGAGACATTCCATATCCCCATAGGTGAGGTGACAATTACCTTAGATGATGTATATCGCATCCTCAAGGAACCGATGGAGGGAATCTGGGTTGAGTTCGGGCTCAACTAGAAGATGGAGATGATGCAAATGTTTAGCGATGCATGGTAGGAGGTGAAGGTGGAGAGTCGGAGCATACCCTATTTTTCCATGTATGTGGACAAGGAGTTGGACACCCTTCGAGCTTTGGTAATGTTTGTGTTGGCCAACATTATGGTCCCAAATAGTATCAGGTGCAAGTTCCCTTAGAACCTAATACGGGTGGTGAGCGATATGCTCATGATGAAGTAGGTGTATGTGTGGGCTCCCACCTTACTAGTGTAGGTGTACAAAAAGTTATATGATGTGATCATGTGGGGGCAGAAGGGTTTAGGGTGTAGCTTATTACTACAATTCTAGGGGTGGGATCACTTCAGGGTTGCTCGACCAGAGGGCTTGCCTGTGGAGGAGTTTTATAGGGAGAAAACCTATGCTAGGCAATGGGCTTTGGCAGAGGAGGTTTAGCTGAGTCATTCGATGAGGATGAGTCGGTGGTACAGGGAGTTATGGGTTGGATTGACATCCACCCAAGTGGTGTGGAGGCCCTGGTGAGGTGCCCAATGTACCAATGATGGAGCATCTACAATAGGTGCAGTAGGGTAGGTGGGTGGTTGGGCGACATCAGAGTGAGGTGGAGTACTTCTAATTCTCATGAGTACTCCATCAGTTTAGGTTGATGTAGGATGTACTTGATGAGCCAGTGCACTATAAGAGACATTGGAATGAGACTGGGCTACCTTGCATGAAGTTGTAGAGGGTAGTTTTGGAGGATGATGAGAAGATGGATATCCTTAATGTGGAGGATGCAGGGATGACCATAGAGTATGATGCATGTTTTACGAATCAACCACCATGGGTACCACATCGAGGAGTTGCTAATGGGGATGGAGGTGGAGAGGTGAGGGATGAGGGTTCCTAGGAGACCCAGGATGAGGGGGCCCAAGGGGCCCCCAAGAGGTAGTGGCACTTTCGATCAGATAGTCAGAGGCATAAGGCTAAGGATATGGCATATCAAGCTCCTGAGATTATGGGATATGGAGGATATGGGGAGGATGTAGAGGTGGTTCCATATGTACCCCCAAACCAGAGCGAGGAGGAGTGGGCACAACTGGAGTAGCAGGTGGTAGAGTAAGATACGAGTATTGCGAGGCTCCAGGCAGAGCTAGTAGAGAGCATTGACATAATGGTGATATATCACATCTTTGGTCTTAGCAGAGATATATCAAGGCATTGGAGGATAGGTTGATGGAAAATCATATTCCACTTATTGATCCTCTAACCTCATCTATATCTGGGGGTACGAGGAGTAGCGAGTCTAGGCATAGCTCTAGGTCTAGGGCTCCTCCTAGATCACAGGCTCTTGCTAGGTCACATGGGTCCTTTTGGAGAGTGTAGCTAGTGCGTAGATGCACTTTTGTATATGAGCCTTCGTGCTCCATTGTATGTAGCCTTTTGGAATTCATATATATACATGGATTTTACCTTTAGTGTTATATTTTTGTGTGAATGCTTTTTGTGGAGTGCTTTGTGTAATGTATGTTTATGTTTATGCATATGATATGTTATGGATGATTAATGCAAGATGGCATGTATGGATGATTAATGCAAGATGGCATGTATGGATGATTAATGCAAGATGGCATGTGCTAATGATCATTTATAGTTTAGATATTTTCTTGGCCATTTTGTTAGCATTATTGGTTAATCAGGGGCACCAAACTTGGTGGCGTATGGGATGAAGGACTTATCAACTAACATGGATGTTGACATGGAAGAAGACATGGATGTTGATATGGAAGAAGATATGGATGTTGATATGGAATAATACATGGATGTTGATATGGAAGAAGATATGGATGTTGATATGGAAGAAGATATAGATGTTGATATGTAATATTATTTGTTTTGCAGAGACTCAAACATCCTAGTGGCATAAAAAAACTCACTAAAATTGCCTAATTCCTCTAGGACCAAATGTGTGTGCAGTGAATTCATTTACCAAATCATGAGCATGGTAATGACCTTAGACAATTAAGAACCAATGTGTGTGCAAGTGAGTTCATTAACTCATCTTGAGAAAATTGGATAAACATGTTATAGATAAAACCAAGAAGCTAGCTTGTCTGTACGAGCGATCAGAGGTCTCTTTTAAGGGAGACATGTCACCATGCATGAGCGTACTTCACTGCCAATCAAGCATCTATAGCTTCGATGGAGGATAACTCCATGGTACATGACTTTTGTTTTTGATCTCTTAAGTTTTGGGGATGACTACCTAACCGTCTGACTAGAAATGTAGTACGATCCTTACAATCCAATTGATCAGTGGTGTGTGATGTAAAAGATTTAGAGTTTTTGTTAGGGATTTGTCCCTACTATTTCTTTGATTTTTGGAATTGTGATAGTGGTAAGAACCACTATTTTTATGGACTATGTTGCATGATGATACTAGCAAGGATGAACCCTTTTGCTTCAAGGTTCATACCAAGTATGGTGTTATCTCTCTTTGACACAAGATGTTTTTAAGATGAAAAAATTACGTTTAGGTCAAGAATGTTTTGGAATCAATTACCAAGCTTAATATTTTCTTAGTGTATATGTGCAATGGTCCTAATAGGAATGCGACATGTATTTTGGAGTTTTATTAAAACACTAGGAGTGGCTAAGTGACCGAAAACACCTAGGATTTATGGATATATGGAGGCTTTGATAATGATAATTTGGCTTTATGGAATGGTGTGGATGATATTGTGAAGGTGCCCTTGATTAAGGTAACATGACTTTATTGTACCAATTCAAAACCTTGAACTTAATAAATGATCCCTAATATGAAATGTGAAATGTGAAATGTGAATGCAATGTATGAAATGCAATTTGTAAAATGCAATATATGAAATGAAATGTGAAATGTAAGGTGTAAAATGCAATATGTAAAATGAAATGCAATGTTTTTGTGTATTAGCCATGTATACATACACACACACACACACACACACACACACACACACACACACACACACATATATATATATATATATATATATATATCTATCTCATTAAGCATAGACTACTCTCGAGGGGGGTGGTGTTCAAAGGTTTTGAATTCTTTTACTCCCCCAACCTAGCAAGCTTGTAAGGCAAACAACCAACATGTGAAAATGCAAGATGATAAAATAATGGGAATGCAACGCAAGGATTTTTAGAGTAATCCAAGGATTGGTTCTATTTTTGCCCTAACAGAGAAGGGGTTTTTGATTTGGAGAATGAAATGATTATGGATGAAAGTGAATGTGATTGTGATGAACTGATTGTGGAAATGTAATGGTGGATGTGAAGATGTCATGGTAATGAATGATGGAGTAATTGTGAAAATGCAAGTGATGAGTTCTATTTTTGCCTCAACAGAAAGAGGGAATGGTATGGAACCATGTTAATTATGGAATGGCTATTGTGGAGCCATGTGAATATGGAAATGGCTATTGGGGAGCCATGTTAATGATGGAATGGTTTTTGTGGAGCCATGTGAATGTGGAAATGGCTAAGATGAAGCCATGTTAATATGGAATTGTTGAGATGAAGCCATGTTAATGGTGGAATGGCTGAGATGAAGCCATGTTAATGGTGGAATGGCTAAGATGAAGCCATGTTAATGATGAAATGGTTAAGATGAAGCCATGTTAATGTGGAATGGCTAAGATGAAGCCATGTTAATGTGGAATGGCTGAGATGAAGCCATGTTAATGGTGGAATGGCTAAGATAAAGTCATGTTAATGATGAAATGGATGAGATGAAGACATCTTAATGTGGAATGGCTGAGATGAAGCCATGTTAATGTGGAATGGTTGAGACAAAGCCATGTTAATGGTGGAATGGCTAAGATGAAGCCATGTTAATGATAAAATGGCTAATATGAAGCCATGTTAATATGGAATGGCTAATATGAAGCCATGTTAATTGTGGAATGGCTAAGATGAAGCCATGTTAATGATGGAATGACTAATATGAAGCCATGTTAATGGTGGAATGGCTAATATGAAGCCATGCTAATGATGAATGGTTGTTGTGAAACCATGCTAATGAGGAATGGCTAAGATGAAGTCATGTTAATGATGGAATGGCGATTGAAGCCATGTTAATGTGGAATGGCTAAGATGAAGCTATGTTAATGTGAAATGACTAAGATGAATCCATTTTAATGATGAAATAGATAAGATGAAGCCATGTTAATATGGAATGGCTAAGATGAAGCCATTTTAATATGGAATGGTTGAGATGAAATCATGTTAATGGTGGAATGGCTAATATGAAGCCATGTTAATGATGAAATGGCTATTGAATGCCTATTATGGAGCCATGTTAATGATGGAATGGCTAAGATGAAGACATGTTAATGATAAATGGCTAGTGAATAGCCATGTTAATGATGGAATGGCTAAGATGAATTCATGTTAATGTGGAATGGCTAAGATGAAGCCATGTTAATGGTGGAATGGTTGTTGTGGATGATGAGGCCTGGAAATGCCTCAATCATAGCATGTTTTGAACATTGAAACTGCCTAAAAACTCTTGTGTTTAATCTGATATGCTAGTTAAGTTGATTTAATATGTTGTGTATTAACTGTTTGCATGATCAATGTGTTAGAAATACTATATTCTGATTTTTACAGTTTTTGCATAGTTTTATGTTACTTTGTCATGACTTGCTAAATGAGAAGTATGCTTAGGTTGATAGCAACACTTCACTAGTTTTGTTTTGATGTGTTTCAAGCATTTATTTATCTAAATCTAGCAAATAGTGCAAGCAAACTATTACTCGTGCAAGCAAAACTGGTTTTCTAATGTAAATTCCAGCCAACTGCCAATGAATGGCAAGGCATGGAATTCACACATGGAGAGAGATGAAGGCTATTGCAATCTGATCCTGAGAGCTAACCCACCTGAGAAATGCAGATGAAATCACTTGAAGAGCACACAGTTGTTCATTCCGAAGATCTTCGAAATGAGCAGACATCTTCGAAATGAGAAATACAGTCTCTTCGAAATGAGCGGACATCTTCGAAATGAGAAATACAATCTCTTCGAAATGAGCCACTTATCTTCGAAATGAGAACAGAAAGCGCTTTTTGACTTGTTGACTGATTTTTGACGATGGAAAAAGGGAAAGAAGGTTGAAAAGGTTAAAGGAAAATATCTCCCATATGACTTTGTCGTCCTTGCCGTCCAAAGCCACCATTCATGGAAAAGATCAATTTTGATCCTCTTCTAGGATAAACCCAGGAAATGTTGCAGCATAATAGGAATAGATCTGTAAGATAGGAATGAGATATTCTCAGTTTGTAAATAGATTTTAGGATATCTATAAATAGATAGCTCCCATCCAGGTTGAGCTAAGGTAGGGGAAAATAAGCAAGAAGTATAATAATAAGAAAATAGCAGAAAAGTGACTGTTACAGTCCTGTAACAGGGTTTTTAGCAACAATACTGTAATTATGTTCTTGAATCAATAAAGTGCACTAATTTTTCTATTCATGTTGTTGTGAATGAGTGTGAGTAAGATCTAGAGAGAGAGAAAGACTCATACCTTCTTCTAGACAAGGAGGTTGGCCACTTCTAGACCTAGGAGGAGGACTAACAACAGGTTTTTATTCTGATTTTGTTACAGCAGAATAAGTTGTAAAACTTGTCATTTCATTTCCTTGTAAACAACTAACAATATTTGCAATCTTAGTTTATTTCATGATTAGGATGATCTTGTGATTAATGATAGGTTTGGTTGTAATCTCCATTTTCAGCAAGCTTTCAAATTACTCATAGATTGTCATTTCCAAAATTTACTATTTTCTGCAATTTATTGCATTTTGTGTTTTGTTGTCAACCCCTGCATAGAAGATTGACAACCTTCTATTACAGAGCATTGACAGGACTTAATTTCCATGTTATAATCAGGTTTCCATTACTACAAAAGTAAATAGACTTCCTTTCTGCAATCATAATTAGATTTCTAATTCTGCAACTGTAACTAGGGAGTTATTTCTACAACATAATTAGATTTCATTCTGTAATTGTAACTAGGATTTCATTTCTGTAGTTAGTAATTAGTTTCCATTCCTGCAATTAGATTAAAGTTCAATTTATGCAATTTAGAGATAAAAATGTCCTAAATCCCCCACACAATCGGTTTCACCAATAAGACTTGTTGCTCCCAAATGACCTAAGTTATAGCCCTGTTCACTCCTCTTTTCGCAAATAGCCTTGTACACTGCCCTGGATTGACAAATTCATTGAGAATTAATGATGTGCATAATGACAATGCATCATTTTGGCACCATTTCTAGGGAATAGTGTTGCTAGAAGGTGACAATAGTCCAATAGCTATTAATTAGACTGAGCTATGAAAATTTAGGATAAAATCTGAATATAACAGCTAGTTAAAGTAACAACTATTGACCTATAATTTATGTCATTCAAGAGTAAACATGAATGAGTAAGCCTAGGGATGAAAAAGGTAGAATTACTCAAAAGGATCCCTGGCTTGTTCCATTAAGAAGATCTTCATGCCTAAGGGGTGAATCACCTGTGTTTGAACTACCAAAAAAATTGAAACAAAAATCACCAGCTTCATCATCATTAGAACATCCTGAGAAAGAAAAATCATCAGACTCATCATCAACAGAGGATTCTGGACCTCTTAAGAGTGAAATTTGGATAGGTTTAACTGTTCCCAAGGAACAGGAAACTATGGCAGAGAGAGGTAATCTAGATGGGGATGGCCAACATGGTTGTGTCCATAATGAAGGAAATGATCAGGATATGCCCCAACCTTCCAGAACATTTGAATATCCTATCCATTTGAATCCAACACAAAACTCCCCCATGAAAACCATTTCACCTTTAGTACTTCCAACCTTTCGAGGTGTTGTATCTGAAGATCCTGATCAATTTTTGTTTGAATTCAAAGTAGTGTGTCAAACCTATGACTATGTAAATGACAATAAAAAACTTAAGGTTTTTCCCTCAACACTCAAGGACTCAACATTACGCTGGTTCATGAGCTTAGAGCCAAATTCCATCCGAACCTGGGATCAAATGGAAACTATGTTTTTAGACAAATATCAGGAGTATTGTCATGTAAGGAATAGGAAAGATGAGTTATTCAAGATTAAGCAAGAAGATGATGAAACATTAGAAGACTATCTTGATAGGTTCTCCTTTGTTCAAAGGAGATGTGGACTTGTAGAACCTGAGTTATGCAAAACCATATTTTTGAGAGGATTACAAGATGAATCCAGAGAAGTATTGGATTTGATGGGAAAAGGGGATGTAAATACTCTCAGTAATGAGGAAATTGTGGATCTCTATAGGAATTACTCTCGCACTAAGCAGGGAAGAAGAAAAAAGAGTACAAATGGCACTGATGTGAAGGACCTAATAGAGGAACTTGCAAATTTTAAAACTGATATTCTGGTGCAATTGAACACAACTTTGGGAGAAATGTCTGCAAAAGCAAAAACCATAGAACCTTTGGCAATTTATTGCCCAAGATGTAGAAATAAACATGCTTTGCAGGAGTGTCCTTTGAATAAAATGTCTATCTCAGCCATTTGTAGTATCTGTTCGAAGAAGCATTTGACTGATAAATGCCACCTGCTACCACAACTCAAAACTGTGTTAGAGAGTCAGACTGAGGAACTCAACTATGTTGGACCAAAATAGGGGGAAATTTCTCTCAGTACCAAAATCCCCCTCATTTTCCTACAAATTGGGGGCATAATCCTTGGACTATGCCTTGGGGACAATCAGAACCACCCCAACGTCCTTGGAATTATTCTCAATGGACAAATTCCCAAGAATGGCCACAAACAAGTTGGAGTAATCCAGCCTAGAATCAGAATCAGAATAACCCATCATGGAATCAAAACAACCCACCCTAGAATCAGAATCAGACTAATCCACATTGGATGCAAAATCAACCACAGTGGAGTCAGCAATACCAGTCCTATCCAAGGCAACAAAGAAATCAAGGTCAAACTCAACATTTGCTGCCTGCACCTAATCAAAATTTTCAAGAAAAATAGAACCAACCACAACAAACACAATAGGTGAAACAACCTCAACTTCCAGCTCAACCAGTCACTAATCCAAACAACATGAGACAGGCATCCCCTATCTATGTGGCTAAAGTTGAAGAAAATGTTGAAATAAATGTTCTTGATTGTAGTAACATCCAACTTCGTTCAGGAAAAGTTGTACCTGAACCTGTTTCAACTAAAATCAAGGAAAATGAAAAGCAAGAACCTTTGGAACCAGTTAGAGTTAAACCAACAACAGAGAAAGAAGAAGAAAAAATAGAACCACAGGAAGAGCAATTACCTTCATCAAGGATAATTCCATATCCTGAAAGATTCAATACCATAGCAAAAAATTCTGAGTCAGACCTGGTCAAGGAACTTAGAAAGTTAACTATATCATTGCCCTTATTGCAAGCCATTAAGGATATACCAGTGATTAAAAGTACTATCCGAGATTTGTGCATTAGAAGAGCAGGAAGAAAAAGAAAGCATTTCCCAAGACTGTTCTAGGTTGAAGGAAAGATAGTTGATCTCTTGTCCGAAAAACTAGTACCTCCAAAGTATAGTGACCCAGGGAGTCCAGTTATCATAGTTACCATAGGCTCAATACCAATATCAAATGTCTTAGTAGATCTAGGAGCTGCAATAAATGTCATGACCAAGGATATAATGGAACAATTACAGCTCAAACATCTCAGTCCCACATTTACAGTTTTAGAAATGGCTGATAGGTCAGCTGCAAAACCTGAAGGTATCATTGAAGATGTCCCTATAGAAGTCTCTTCTTGGGAATTCCCTATAGATTTTTTGGTTTTACAGCCAAGAAATTCAGCACATGGATATCCCATCATTCTGGGAAGACCTTGGCTTGCAACTGCAATAGCCTTCATAGACTGCAGATCTAGAAAAATGACCATTTCAAATGGTATTGATCTAAAATAGATCTCTCTGTATCCTCCTGCAAGACCCTCCAACAATTTTTTAGGTCAGTTATGGTTTCCTGACTCAGATGAAGAACCAGAAGAGGTTATTTCCACACTAGCCACCTTGGTAGTAAGGGAACACACAGAAGACCTCCATGACACAGAAACTTTAGAGAATGAAACTATCCTAATGAATGTTCTGCATGAACAAGGGTTAGAAGAGGAAGCAAGTAAATATCCATCAGTTGTTAGGGAATGAGGAGAACCAAAATTCTGAAGGTGAGCCATCTGTACTATCATAGGAAACATCTGTTTCACTACCACATGGGTGGCACCATCACCTGATTTTCCCTTCTCACTGTTCCATACAGGATATGCTTCCATTAGAAATCAATGAAACAGAAACTTCTTATTTCCTCCCATCTCATCATTGCCCTCTTAACTCCCTAATCACCAAGTATGAAGAAGTGAATTCAGTCCTTCCAAATACAAAACAAATAGAAGTCCAGCCAGGCAAATTTTTGAACATTAACAACTGGCTTACTAGGGAAGAGGAAGAAAAATTGATAACTATTTTGCAGAAGCATGTTCATGCTTTTGCTTGGGACTACAAAGATATGTCAGGGATTCACCCTGATATATGCACCCACAGGATTTATACTGAAGAAGTCAAGCCAGTAAGACAACCCCAGAGAAGACTGAATCCTGCCTTGAGGGATATTGTAAAGGAAGAAATTGAAAAACTTCTAGAGGTAGGATTCATTTACCCAATTTTTGATAGCCAGTGGGTCTCTCCATTGGTTATAGTTCCTAAGAAAAATGGAAAAATGAGAGTATGTGTAGACTATAGAGAGCTGAACAAAGTGACATACAAAGACCATTTTCCATTACCTTTCATAGATCAGGTGTTAGATACCCTTGTTGGAAAGAAATACTTTTGTTTTCTTGATGGATTTAGTGGGTATAATCAAATTCAGGTTGCACCTGAAGATCAAGAGAAAACAACCTTTACCTGTCCATGGGGAACATTTGCCTATAGGGTTTTACCTTTTGGTTTGTGTAATGCCCCAACAACATTTCAGCGAGCGGTCTTAGCAATTTTTTTTGATCTTACTACCAACAGTGTTGAGATATACATGGATGATTTCACAAGTATGTGGACAGACTTTTGACTTTACATTAGAAAACCTTGACAGAGTTTTAACTCGCTGTGAAACATACCAGTTATCCTTGAATCCAGACAAATGTTTTATGATGATGGAGGAAGGAATAGTTCTTGGTCATCACATCTCTCTTCAAGGGATCCAAGTTGATCCAAAGAAGGTGGAAATTATCAAGAATCTTCTTCCTCCTAAAACTCAGACCGATGTCGAAGCTTCCTAGGACACATTGGTTTTTACCGTAGGTTTATTCCCAGCTTTAGCACAATAGCCAATCCCATGTTTGCCCTATTGACTAAAGATTCTGAATTCTCCTAGACTGCAAGGTGTCGGGAATCATTTGAAGCTTTGAAAGAGAAATTAGTAACTCCACCTATGTTAAGAGGACCTAATTGGACATTACCATTTCACATACAGGTTGATGCTTCCAATACTGCAATTGGAGCAGCATTAGGACAAATTGACAATGGTGAACACTATGCCATCTACTACATTAGCAAGAATTTGACAGGAGCTGAGAAAAATTATACCACAACTGAGAAGGAATTCTTGGTAGTAATTTATGCCATCAACAAATTTAGGCATTACATCACAGGTTATCAAATATTCATTCACACAGATCACACAACCATTAAGTATTTGATGAATAAGCCTATGGTAAGTGCAAGAATTATTCATTGGTTACTATTGCTGCAAGAATTTGATATCACAATAATCAACAAACCAGGAAAAGCTAATGTTGTAGCAGATTTCTTGTCCAAGTTGCAGAACACAGAGGAAGGGGAATTAGTTGAGGACACTTTTCTTGATGAAAAATTATTTGCTATATCTGTCCAATCACCTTGGTTTGCAGATATAGCCAATTATTTGGTCACAGGGAAAGTTCCTCCACATTTCACTTCAAAACAAAAAAACAATTGATCAAACAGAGTTCTTCCTTTGAGTGGATTAAGGGTATACTTTTTAAGTGCAGTCCTGACCATGTGTTACGTAGGTGCATCCGAAAGGATGAGGTATATGATATCCTTAGGGCTTGTCATGATGAACCCTCAGGTGGACACTATTCTATAAAAAGCACAATTAGAAAAATTTTAGGGACAGGATATTATTGGCCATCTCTTCACAAGGATGTGAAAAAGTACATCAGGCATTGTGATGCATGCCAAAGAATGGGGAAACCCACTCATACAAATGAAATGCCACTACAACCTCAATTGGTTTTAGAGCCATTTGAGAGGTGGGGGCTTGATTTTGTAGGACCTATTGATCCACCTTCTCAAGGAAAGGTGCATATTCTAGTATGCACTGATTACCTGACAAAGTGGGTAGAGGTGCGTGCTTTCAAACATGCTCGTGAAGAGAAGGTCATCGATTTCTTGTATACTCAAATTTTTTAGAGATTTGGAGCTCCACGGTCTATCACCACAGACCAAGGACCCCAATTTGCATCTAAATTCATTGAGGCTTTTACAGAATTATATGAAATCAAACATAGGAAATCATCACCTTACCACCCACAAGCAAATGGCCAGGTTGAGGTAACAAACAGGGAACTGGAATGAATCTTGACAAAAATAGTAGCTTTTCATAGGAGAAACTAGCTAGATAAATTACCTAAAGCAGTTTGGGCTTACAATACTACTTGG
Source organism: Wollemia nobilis (assembly GCA_028583015.1). Classification (NCBI taxonomy): domain Eukaryota; kingdom Viridiplantae; phylum Streptophyta; class Pinopsida; order Araucariales; family Araucariaceae; genus Wollemia; species Wollemia nobilis. Next base: position 1,294,207 of record JAQPPZ010017258.1, read on the forward strand.
AAATCCACTACTGGATTCACACCTTATGAACTAGTTTTTGGTAAAAAGCCCCTCCTACCTATTGAATTTGAGCTACTAACATTGCGCACAACATTGGAAATTGGGATTGAATTGTCACAGGCACAGACGGATAGGATTCTATAGCTGAATGCATTGGATGAACTTCGGTTGGATGCTCTACACCAAACTGAAGTAATTCAGGAGTAGAGGAAGTTGTGGCATGACAGTCACATTCAACAGAGGAAATTTTAGCAAGGAGATTGGGCTTTGTTATTTGATTCTCGCTATGAGGACTTCCCTGGAAAGCTGAGAACTAGATGGCTTGGACCTTACCAGATTGAAGAGGTATTTGACAATGGAGCAGCTCGTCTATCTCCTATTGATGGGTCATGGAGAAAGTTGGTAGTGAATGGACATCACCTCAGGGTGTACCATACACCTCTGACTAAAGAGGAATTCTTGCAACAGCTTGACAGTTTGGATGCACAACAGGTGGAAGAGATTCCCTCTTCCACTTCAATAAAATCAGCATGATCATGGATTTCAAGAAAAGCAAAAAAATAAAAAAATCAGAAAAAGTAGAAAACAAAAAGATGAATAAATTCTGATTGTGAATTCCTTCATGGGCATGATTTCAGGGAAATCATGAATTCCTTCATGGGCATAATCAGAATAAAAAAAAAATAGAGAGAAAAGGAGAGGTAAAAAAAAAAAAACAAGAAAAAAAAGAGAGAAAAATGAATAGCTCAACAGTGAAAACCTTTCCTAAGGCACTACTGAGTTGGTATGCATGAAAACCAGTTTTCTGGCATGCATAACCTTGAAAATTTTTGAATCATCATTGTACAAATTCACCAACTACACTTGTTTTGAAATATTGCAGAAAATCTCAATAGAACATCAACAGAAGCAGTCATTCTTCAAAACTTGCATTAACTTGTTTTAATCAGGTATATATTTCTTACATTTCTTCATTGTAAATGATTGGTATGTAGTATATAACAATTAACCATTAGCATAAAAGGTATCCATAAGAGTTGGCATACTTAAAACATGTTTTGAGAAGGAGAATATTGGTTTTTGCCTAATCTTCGAAATGAGAATGCCAAAAATAGTGTCTGCTATCTTCTTCAGAATGACTGTTGTATTGTCTTCGGATTGAAGTTTTCTTCAGATTAACTGTTGTATTGTCTTCGGATTGAAATTGTCTTTAGAATGACAACAGAATGAATGTTGCACTTTGTCTTCGAAATGAAGCTTTGTCTTCGAAATGAGGAATTGTCTTCGCAATGAAGCATGATCTTCAGAATGAGGACTTGTCTTCGGAATGAAACTTTATCTTCGAAATGAGGAATTGTTTTCACAATGAAGCATAGTCTTCGGAATGAGCATTCAACATGATATTTCCACGTGGCATCCAAGGAGGGGGAAAATATACGATCAGTAGAATTCTTTGACTGCATATGATAAATGACACGTGTCAGTTGAGATGTGATTTGTCTTATCTTGCACCCATTAAGGAAGTACCAGAATCATGGGGAAGTGACCAACAACATGCCACCATTGTTCGACGTTGATAACCATGCACGTGAGAAATCTATGGGCAAAATAGATGAGCTAAAAACAAGTGAGGTGGATCTGATGACAAGGACATCTATGCAATCATTAATGGATAGGTGTTCGAAGCAAAAATAGAGATGCATGCCACCCTTCCTTTCGAAGACATAATTGCTAACGCAAAATGATTATGAGGTACAGTGTCGATATTGTAGTTCATTCCGAAGAAGACAAACAAGGCAATTGAAAACCTGAAAACAAACCCTGCAAGTCTACAAGAACCAGAAACCAACGATCCAACGGAAGAGTAGCAATAGAGGTGAGCAGTTTTTAACATACCAAAATAGGAAAATGGGATGAAAGACAAATATGGAACCAATAGATACCACCCACCTTCGAGAAAATCTAGAAGTGCTGCAAATTTTTGAAGATGGAGGGCTTATGCCATTTTTGGACAAATTTGATGGGTCCTCTGAAGATTTGGTCGGCATGTTCGCTCACACATTCAAAAATAACCGGGCACACATTAACGACATGACAATTGAGGTAACCCCTAAAGTTTTAAGTCAAATTACTGAGCTTCCATTAGAGGGTCTTCAAATTTCTAGAACTGGCAAAAATACACTGGCAAATGTAGTTAGTCAATTTCTGGAAGAAAATGATAGGGAGCCAGAATACTTAATACACAACAACGCATGCAAGGGGGTAAAAAGGGCCAGCCTACAAGAACCCTGGAATGAAGTGGCCACATGGGTAATAAAATTTTTAACCTGTGAAGGGCAATATGTACTTTTATCAGGGCATCATTTCAAAATTTTGAACCACCTAAGACATGGTAGGCAACAACCAGAAGTTAGGGTAAATCTTCCCCTGTATCTGCACCAGGAGTTGAAAAATATGGCAAAACGATATCAAGAAGGAAAAGGGAGCCCTCGCCACCATGGTCTTATTAAATTAGTCTACCAACATCATTTTAGAGGAAACCCTAGAAGCTTTGATAGGTTTTATTCTACTCTGAATGATGTAGTTTTTGGAAGAGAGGATGAGGAGGAAGAAGAAATAGATGCTACAGATGCTATTGTAGAGGAGGAAACACACCCAATAGAAGCAATAGAGCACCTTTCTCTAGAACCTTCAACCTCACAAGCTAAGAAACAAAAGAAGAGAGGGCCTAGAACCGACAGTCGAAAAGAAAAATAGAAGAAAGTTCATTTTTCTGAAGATGTTGCTGATCGTCAGAAAGGGAGTGAAGTGCCTAGAAAAATAGGGGAAGAGACAACAAGGGAAATAGAAGCACTCCCACCAGAATCTGAAACTATCCCCACAGCCCCTCTGTCACCAAAAATAGGGCAAGAAGAAAAAATTTGCATCAGGAACTAGGAGGTCTACAAGACTCCACTTGAGAGAAATAGAAGAACAGGTGATAGAAGAAGAAGGTGGACAAGGCAGTCCGAATGTTACAGAAGTGCAACCAGCCCCTAAATATTTTTTAGAATTCCCTAAACAAATGATTGAGGAAGAGACTGGGCAAGACAGTTTTGAAGTTGCTACAGTTCAACAAGCCATAGAAGATGTGGATGCAATCATAGATAGTTTCATGGAACCTCCTGAACAAGAGCAGACACTAAGTAGAAGATGAGATAGTTATTGAGAAACCAACTATAGATGATTTGTCTACATCAGATTCTGAATCAGAAATAGAGGAGGTGGACATCACAGAACAGCTAAGAGCAGCAAAAAGTGTTATCAAAACACAAACTAAATGGATTGAAGAAAAATAAAATATCATTGAAATACAAGAAAAGAAGATTGCAGAATTATAGCAGGAAGTGGCAGAATTGAGGAAGAGGTTATCACAGTCTGAAGAACAACCAACTATATCTATTGATGAGGATAATTTGGCTCAGTTACTTATGGGATTATCTAGGGTAGATGACTCTTTTACTTTGATTGAGGCATCTAAAACTTTGACTAAAGACATAGGTGCTCATTCTGAAGCAGCTCCTTTCATTCTGAAGAAGTGCCCTTCCATTCTGAAGCATTGCCTTCTCATTTCGAAGATGCTCCAAAATTGATAAAAAGCATAGAAAAGAATATTGGAGATGAGTCACAGCAGGAAACACCAGCACAGGAGCAGTTTAAACAACAACATGCAATTGTTCAAGTAAGTACTCCTTCAAATGAGATTTATGTATTTAAAACTGTTATACCTTCAATAAAAGTAGAGGATAAGGGGGTACAAGTAGAATTGTTGTCTGATGACCAACCAATGGAAATAGCAAAAAAAGGGATACAAGTAGAATTATTATCAGATGACCAACCAGTGGAAGTAGCAGAAAAAGGGGTTCAAGTAGATCTGCTACCCAGATTTCCACCTGTAGTTAGACCACCCAATACTGTATCCCTAGAGCAATATAATACAGACATAGCTAGTTGGGTGATCAGATATGAAAAACTTGCCACTAAAGTTGAAAATTTTAAATTGGAAGGTAAACAGTTAGAAGCAAAAGAAACATAAATCAAGGCATTGAATGAAAAAGTGACTGATTTATGTCAGATTGCTGAGTTTTTGGTCCAATTCAGATGATCGACCAGATTTTATAGTCTCATTCTAAAGGAGAAATATCTCAGATGGTAGGTCATGAGGATTAGCTCAGGTCTCCCATACAAATTGGACACAACTACAGATTTCTTAGAAGCCTATTTTGATAGCCCTATAGAACAGAAAAATCTCTTATGTGAATTATTTTTACACAACTTCTTTATTCCAGAAGAGGTAGAGTTTCACCCTCAAATTTACATAGGAGATGTTCAACTGAGAGCATTCATGTCCACTTTACAAAATCAGTTTTACTGGGACCAGGAGAAAAGACAAAATAAAGAAATTGAATTAAGAGTTGAATTGTTAGTCAGAGCAGTTCAGCCAAATCATCCACTTATCACCAGACAACATTTCACCATGATGAATAGGGAAGATGTAAAAAGGATGTACTTGAGCAATTTGAGGGACTGTGTGACCAAATTCCAAAATTTTTGTAATGACAGTTTTGTTCCAACATTATCATTTTGCAGAAATAGATGGGCAGAACTTTCCATTTCTTTACAGAAAAGGGAACCTATCTCCCCCATTAACCTAGAATGGTCCAGAAGAAGGGCAGAAGGAGTGATACAACTGATTGAAATCATGCAACATCACTGGATAGGTCTCAGATTTAGGCCTCCAACCATCATTTCTCCAGTTCCCTTCTATTTTGAAGAAGATTCTCAACCTGATGATCAGTTTGAAGAATGGCTCAGAAACCTTCAGGAGAACAGGGGATATTATATAGGCACCAAATTGTTCTACAGATCATGGAATTTGAATATGGATATATGTGATTCTATAGCCCAATAGAATGCATGAGGACATGCATTAATATAAGTTGGGGGAAATGATGAGGCCTAGAAATGCCTCAATCATAGCATGTTTTGAACATTGAAACTACCTAAAAACTCTTGTGTTTAATCTGATATGCTAGTTAAGTTGATTTAATATGTTGTGTATTAACTGTTTGCATGATCAATGTGTTAGAAATACTATATTCTGATTTTTACAATTTTTGCATAGTTTTATGTTACTTTGTCATGACTTGCTAAATGAGAAGTATGCTTAGGTTGATAGCAACACTTCACTAGTTTTGTTTTGATGTGTTTCAAGCATTTATTTATCTAAATCTAGCAAATAGTGCAAGCAAACTATTACTGTGCAACAGAAACTAGTTTTCCAATGTAAATTCCAGCCAACTGCCAATGAATGGCAAGGCATGGAATTCACACATGGAGAGAGATGAAGGCTATTGCAATCTGATCCTGAGAGCTAACCCACCTGAGAAATGCAGATGAAATCACTTGAAGAGCACACAGTTGTTCATTCTAAAGATCTTCGAAATGAGCAGACATCTTCGAAATGAGAAATATAGTCTCTTTAAAATGAGCGGACATCTTCGGAATGAGAAATACAGTCTCTTCGAAATGAGCCACTTATCTTCGAAATGAGAACATAAAGCGCTTTTTGACTTGTTGACTGATTTTTGATGATGGAAAAAAGGAAAGAAGGTTGAAAAGGTTAAAGGAAAATATCTCCCATCTGACTTTGTCGTCCTTGCCGTCCAAAGCCACCATTCATGGAAAAGATCAATTTTGATCCTCTTCTAGGATAAACCCAGGAAATGCTGCAACATAATAGGAATAGATCTGTAAGATAGGAATGAGATATTCTCAGTTTGTAAATAGATTTTAGGATATCTATAAATAGATAGCTCCCATCCAGGTTGAGCTAGGTAGGGGAAAATAAGCAAGAAGTATAATAATAAGAAAATAGCAGAAAAGTGACTGTTACAGTCCTGTAACAGGGTTTTTAGCAGCAATACTGTAATTATGTTCTTGAATCAATAAAGTGCACTACTTTTTCTATTCATGTTGTTGTGAATGAGTGTGAGTAAGATCTAGAGAGAGAGAAAGACTCATACCTTCTTCTGGACAAGGAGGTTGGCCACTTCCAGACCTAGGAGGAGGACTAACAATAGGTTTTTATTCTGATTTTGTTGCAGCAGAATAAGTTGTAAAACTTGTCATTTCATTTCCTTGTAAACAGCTAACAATCTTTGCAATCTTATTTTATTTCATGATTAGGATGATCTTGTGATTAATGATAGGTTTGGTTGTAATCTCCATTTTTAGCAAGCTTTCAAATTACTGCAGATTGTCATTTCCAGAATTTACTATTTTTTGCAATTTACTGCATTTTGTGTTTTGTTGTCAACCCCTGCATAGAAGATTGACAACCTTCTATTATAGAGCATTGACAGGACTTAATTTCCATGTTATAATCAGGTTTCCATTACTGCAAAAGTAAATAGACTTCCTTTCTGCAATCATAATTAGATTTCTAATTCTGCAACTGTAACTAGGGAGTTATTTCTGCAACATAATTAGATTTCATTCTCTAATTGTAACTAGGATTTCATTTCTGTAGTTAGTAATTAGTTTCCATTCCTGCAATTAGATTAAAGTTCAATTTATGCAATTTAGAGATAAAAATGTCCTAAATCCCCCACACAATCGGTTTCACCAATAAGACCTGTTGCTCCCAAATGACCTAAGTTATAGCCCTGTTCACTCCTTTCGCAAATAGCCTTGTACACTGCCCTGGATTGACAAATTCATTGAGAATTAATGATGTGCATAACGACAATGCATCAGTGGATCCATGTTAATGATGGAATGGTTAATGATGAAGCCATGTTAATAGTCGAATGGCTATTGTGGAGCCATGTTAATGATGGAATGGCTAATATAAAGCCATGTTAATATGAAATGGTTGATATGAAGCTATGTTAATGGTGGAATGGTTGAGATGAAGTCATTATATGGTGGAATGGCTAAGATGAAGTCATGTTAATGATAAAATGGCTAAGATGAAGCCATGTTAATGTGGAATGGCTAAGATGAAGCCATGTTAATGTGGAATGGCTGATATGAAGCCATGTTAATGGTGGAATGGCTAATATGAAGCCATGTTAATGTGGAATGGCTAAGATGAAGCCATGTTAATGGTGGAATGGCTAAGATGAAGCCATGTTAATGATGAAATGGCTAAGATGAAGCCATGTTAATATGGAATGGCTAAGATAAAGCCATGTTAATGGTGGAATGACTAAGATGAAGCCATGTTAATGATGGAATGGCTAATGTGAAGCCATGTTAATGGTGGAATGGCTAAAATGAAGCCATGTTAATGATGAATGGCTATTGTGAAACCATGTTAATGTGGAATGGTTATGATGAAGCCATGCTAATGTGGAATGACTAAGATGAAGTCATGTTAATGGTGGAATGGCTAAGATGAAGCCATGTTAATGGTGGAATGGCTAATATGAATCCATGTTAATGATGGAATGACTAAGATGAATCCATGTTAATGATGGAATGGTTGTTGATGAAGCCATGTTAATGGTGCAATGGTTTTTGAAGCCATGTTAAGGGTGGAATGGCTAAGATGAATTCATGTTAATGTGGAATGGCTAAGATGAAGCCATGTTAATGATGGAATGGATGTTGAAGCTATGTTAATAGTAGAATGGCTAAGATGAAGCCATGTGAATGATGAATGGTTGTTGAAGCCATGTTAATGATGGAATGACTAAGATGAAGCCATGTTAATGATGAATGGTTGTTGTGGAGCCATGTTAATGATGAATGGTTGTTGTGGCGCCATGTTAATGATGGAATGGCTAATATGAAGCTATGTTAATAATGAATGGTTATTGAATAGCCATGTTAATAATAGAATGACTAAGATGAAGCCATATTAATGTGGAATGGCTAAGAAGAAGCCATGTTAATGGTGGAATGGCTATTGTGGAGCCATGTTAATGATGGAATGGCTAATATGAAGCCATGTTAATGGTGGAATGGCTATTGTGGAGCTATGTTAATGTGGAATGGCTAAGATAAAACCATGTTAATGGTTGAATGGCTGATATGAAGCCATGTTAAAGTGGAATGGCTAAGATGAAGCCATGTTAATGGTAGAATGGTTGAGATGAAGCCATGTTAATGTGGAATGGCTAATATGAAGCTATGTTAATGGTGGAATGGATAATATGAAGCCATGTTAATGGTGGATGGCTATTGAATAGCCATGTTAATGATGGAATGGCTATTTTGCAACCTTGGTATTATGGATAATGTGGTGGTCAATGGTAGGGGAGGTTGACTCCTCTTGGGGCATGGCCATATGATAAGCTGTGGATGGTAAAGAATGTGAGGGACCTATAGATAAATTTTCTTGTTTCACATTTAGGAATCTACCATTAAGTTATCTTGACTTATAGATTTATTTTGATTTCTAGTTAATACCATAAGAAAAATACATCAAGATACAAATTAAAACACCGAATATAACACAAAAATAAAATTCTTAAGGAAATAAACAACCAATGCTAAGTTTCAACCAATATGGATTATCTTGTTCATTGATTATCTCCTTTTAATTTGTATTCATTTTAGGTGTCAGTCTTGTGTATTTTGATGTTCTAATATTACTTAATGAAACAAAGGTAAAATCTATGGCGAAGATAGGGCAACGAGATTCTTGTTGGTGATGAAATACAACCACTACTATTTTGAGTGAAACATGTTGTGTGTGAATTTATTTTAAAATTTATGTTTATTACTATGTACAAACAATGTTAAAAACAACAAATTTCATAGATCTAAATTATAAGCCAAAAAGAGAATGCCAAGTTCTCCAAAGGGCATGAAGTACATCACTTAAGACCCCCTGTCTAAATAACAACTGAAGGGTTCGTACACCTCTCTGCCTAGAATCACCCTATTGGCAGGGATACTTTTGACATACTAATGATGTTACTACTTAGATAAATGAAAAGATTTTCTTTTAACCCTAAAATGCAATACTATGTTATGCAATTTCTCAGTTTAGATGCAAACAAAATGCAACATTTTATGTTTGTGAATACATTAAAAATAGAAACTTTAAATTTGAATGTATGTGAATGGATGCAAACCTAAAGTGCAAACTAGAATGAGTTCATTTCTAGATTATTTAATGATGGTTCATTTTAAGCTTAAAATATGAAAAATACAATAGATAACCCAAAATACATAAAATAGAAGACTAGGGTTTTAGATAGTAGACTTACTGGATAGCCTACGTATTTGCTCCTAACTCTCCATACATTTCCTTGGGCAATTATGGATAACTTTGAGACACCCTTGGGCATTTTTGAGTTGCCCTCGAACACCATTGGGCATTTTGCACACCTTCAAGCTTCTACAGACTTCAGAAACCCTAAATCTAGTGAAATTTGTGCTTCTGAAAAACCTGTAAGATGATAAAAAATAGCAAGTGAATTAGTAAAACAGATCATAAATAGAAACCCTTAGGGGGTCCCACCATGATCACCATTTGAAATATGCAAAACACAACACCCAAACAATGCTTGAACAAATGAAATACAAGGAAACACAAGATTGCACAATAGAATAATTTTCATTGATGGGGGGAGCCTAGAAATTCCATTTTTTACAAGCTTGAATCCTTGAATATTTTTGATACAATATTACAAGGGGTTAGGGTTATTTGAAACCCTACCAAGTAGAGCTATGATGTCTTCAAGCGCATATTGATCCCAATAGGGTTGAGTGGGATTTTTGATATCCAAGGGTGGGCCACTCTAGATGATGAGGTAGTGCTTTAAGATCTACACACAAGGACACAAAAAAATAGTTAGTAATACCTACGAGGGCTCCATAGTGTGAGGCCTTCTATGAGAAATAGTAAACCCTAACTAAGTGTTTTAAATAGAGTGAATAGGAAAAAAGCATATGCATAAAATAATAAATGGTTGATATATTTTACTTACTTACTATATTCTGATGCATGATATCTGATGCAGGTGACTGGTGTGGTGATGCCCTAGCATCACCCAAAGGCTAGGGGGTCTTCAAGAATGATAACATAAAATGCTCGAGTTCCTAGCTACTGTAGGAAATGCCCGTGGGTGCCTGGGGCTGATGGGAAGGATTCTGTAGAAGCAGATCCAACGAGGGATAAAGTATGGTGATGGCAATGGGGGTTACAGCAAGAAAGGATGGTGATAGAAGTAATGCAAGGCAAATTAGGGTTCTTAAGGATTTTAAGCACCCAGGGAATTCAAAAAATTTGGGACTTAGGGACTTAGGGAATTTAAACACTCAGGGTTTGAGCCATCAAAATGACTCCTATTTATAATCTAACCCAGGGCATGCTATGTTTTCAACAACACTAATCATGTGGCTGAGATTAAAGCACATCTAAGGATAGATAATAAATCTAGGGTGTGGCATGGATTGATGTAAATGGGTGGTCAGGATTAAATGGAATTGGATGGCTAGGATTAATTCACTTAAATAAATACATATTTATTAAACATACTAAAATATAATATAAAATATTATATTTAAATATATATAAAATAAATATACATAAATAAATGTGAATAATATTCATAAATGGTGGGAAATAGTGATGGTGGACAAATTGGCTATGTTTTGGTGGTATAAATAGTGGGAAAATGTGGATGGAGGACAAATGGCTAGATTTTGGTGTCTACACCTAACATCAAGCTTTATGCTTGAACGTCCATACGAGAGTTATTTGATAAGTATGAGCGATGATTTGGAGTGATAAGGAGACTAAATGTAGGCCTCGTTAGATGACAGAGTGAGGAGCCTAGGGCAAGTATGGAGATGGATAAATATTGCTTAGCTTATGTTGCAGAGGATCGTCACGGTAGAGGATCGTCATGGTAGAGGAGTGTCGTGGTGGAGGAGCATCAGTTGGAGTAGGAATAACATGTTGCCACAAGACTTGGGTTTCAACCCAAGCCTTGGGTTTCAACCCAAGCCTTGGGTGTAGTGGTAGAGGTAAGCTAGTTAGGGATTGCGCCCCAACGACTCAGGTTCGAGTCACATCATCATCGCACAATGGAGAATTGAGTTTTTATGCCAGATTTATTTTGTTTTTATTATGGTTAATTATTTCATGAAATTTATGTGACCTTGGTATAATGTATGATGGTTATGGGTATTCTAGGGCTTGGATAGTGCCCACGATCATGACCCTAATTTTATAAGGGTTAGATGATGTTTTTTTTGGATTTTTATTATTCATGATTGTTTAATATTTTGAAATAGGGACCAAAGGGTAAGTTCCAATTTAGAAGGAGATATAAGGGAAAAGTTGAACTTTATCCTTTTTGTTTTTTTATTGTCATATTATTTTGAAAATTTTTAAAATATTGGGGGTTAATTACACTTCCATTTTTTTGTAAAGGGATATGAAATGAAAGGGTTCCTAAAAATTTTAAATACCCATGGAAGACCATGTTGAAGGGGCTAGAATTTTTGTAATAAAAGAATACCATTTTGATGCACATTGATTTGAAAACTTGCACCTTGTGAGAAATACTGAAGGATTTCATTTCTAAGGGTTATTGTGTTAATGTCCATTATTTTTTCTATATTTTTAAAACTTATATCTAGTGTTGAATTCTCTTAGGATGTTATACTACGTGAAGGTTTATGTCGATGTAGGTTTTGTTTTTCCTTTGAGTCTAGCACTTGATTTAATATGATTGTGCTATTGCAATTTTAATTAGGTTGGGTTATCCTCATGAGTGACTCATGATATTTGGTTTTGTAGGGTAGGGGAGCATGATATCATATTACATTTGCATTTTTATTCCATATTTAGTATAGTTAGTTGTATTTTCCTCATGCAAGTTTTCTTTATTTTGCACATCCCAAAATTTATTTATGCAAATTCTCAATCTAAAACTTAGAATCCCAAAAGATCCTATTTACATCATAAATATGATCTGGGAAATCTAGAGTGTACATGATCCAAGTAATTAGTTTTATGAGATTTTACCTTTACAATTATTTGGATAATATTTCAAGAGTATTAAAAGGAATGAATCTGCACAATTTTTCACATGGCATAACCAAGATAAAATCATTCTAGGAGGGAGGGTTACTAACCTACTACTTCATCTTAAGGACATATAAAGCAATGAATGCTAACTTGCTAAGTTTTTAACTCTCTAAAATTCTAAATTTCTAACCTACTAACTTTTAACTTTTCAATTAGTAGAATATTAATTTGAAGATAAAATTAAATCTACTAACTGTAAAGATTGACTACAATATCACATTAAAGGCATGGATTTAAAATGAAGTGGATAATTCCACATCACTCTAACTTTGTATCTTAATATAAATATTAAAATGAACCCACTAATAAGGATTCAGGGTAATATAGATTAATGCAAAGATAATCAATGAAACAACACTTCATTTTATGGATTCACATTAAGGCACAACCATGGCAGTCTAAGGAAATTAATTACAGAGCATGAATTAAATAAAATAGAAGGCCCCTTGTTTACAGTTACTTGCAAATCACTTGGTTTTTTCTAGAACTTATTATTTTTGAAAATTTTACTTTAAAAATATACATGTGTAATTCTTATATAGTGAAACCTTGGAGAAGTTGTTTTCTTTGTTTAAATTCTTTGCAAGAGAGGGTTTTCAATTTAATACCTTGACTGTGGTGGGGATTTTGCAACTGGGTAAAATGTCCACTTAACACAACTATCTAAACAACCTATTCTCGTTACGATTCATTTTGCACAAATGTAGATTGGAATACAACCTTATGATGAATGGTAGTACCATTCTATGAAGGACCCTACGAGATCAAGGACCCCTAGGATGCCTATGTCAAAAAGTCTCATGCTTTGTAGAACCATTAATGATTTGGTTCTATCTGAATCATATGGATTGGTTATTTCTTGTTTGAAGCCTCACACAAAATTACTAATTGTGAGAGCATCTTGACCTGGATGGTAGTAAAATCAATGGAAGGATTCTGAGGGAATAGGGATCCCAAAGAGGCCATTGTATTTGAAAATTGATTAGATGTATGAGAGATTGCTTCGATGTCATACCAATCCAACTAGGCTAGATATGTGTCCACAAGCTCTTTGTAAGATTTCAATATGGGACATCTACACTGATAAATTCCTTTCACTTGGCTTACTATGAGCAAGGAGTCACCAAAGATATTTAGCTTTTTAATATTCATGGTGATAGCTATTTGGAGACCCAATATTAGAGCCTCATATTTAGCATTATTTTTGGTGCAAGGGAAGTCAAGTTTAAAAGACAAGGGCATTGGAGCTCCTTGTGGCATGAAAAATACGATCCCTATCCCACCCCTTGCTTGCACTTCAAATCATCGAAGAACAAAATCATGTCCACTTTTTATCTGGTTCTTCAGGTTTGGGTGACTCTGATAATGCAAATACTGCATCATTAGGTAGCTCTATGACAAGAGGTCTATCATCATGAAGAGGCACCTCTGCTAGTTCATCAACTATGACCTATTCTTTGATGGAATTTTAATTGATATATTCTAGGTCAAATTCTGTTAGTAGCATGATCCACTTTGCGATACATTAATTTATGATAAGTTTGACTCAGCATGTACTACAAAGGATTTTGTTTGGATATGACATACGTAGTATGACTTAGCATATAGTGGCACAAATTCTTAGTAGCAAAAACCACTACTAAATAGAGCTTCTTGATGTATGCATATTTCAGCTCATAGCTGACCAAGGTTCGACTAATGTAATATATAGCATGTTCTTTATCTTGTTTATTCTTATGGGCTAACATGATTCCCAATGCAAAGTTTGTGGCTGATATATAGAAGAAAAAGGTACATCTGGTCTAGGTGGAGCTAATACTGGTGGCATTGCCAAGTAATTTTTGATCTCAGCAAAGGATTTCTGATAGTCTTCATCCTAATTGAATGGGACCCCATTATGTAGCATTTAATTCATGGGTCGATATTTATTCGACAATTGTGCAATGAAGTGCTTAATGGATGCTACTTTGCACTGTAGGCTTCAATTTTCCTTGATGTTTGTTGGGGGAAGCATTTCCAAAATATATTTGACCTTTGTTGGATCGACTTTGATCCCTCATTTAGAAACAATGAATCCCAATATTTTTTCTGATGTAACATCGAGAACATATTTCTTGGGGTTCAACCTAACATTATGCTCTATAAAGAAATCAAAAAAATTTCATATGACCTTTGCGTGCTCTTCACTCAATTATGACTTGGCAAGCAAACCATCAATGTAATATTCTAAGATTTTGTGCATATAGTCATGGAAAATGTATGCCATGGCCCATTGATAGGTGGCACCAACATGGAGTGGTAAAGGATATTTTATTTTAGTCTGAGTTTGACCCAAATTTGATTATAGATAGAGAAACCATCCATGAGAGATAACATCTCATGACCAGTGGTTGCATCTACAAGAGCATCAATATTTGGCAATAGGAATGCATCCTTTGGTGTTGCCTTATTTAGGTCTCTAAAGTTCATACAAATATAGATCTTCCCATTAGGTTTTCCTATAGGTACCATGTTTGATATCCATTCTAAATAGTCAATGGGTTGAATGAACTCTACATCCAACAAATTTTGCAATTCATATTTTACCATCAAAATGATGGTTGGATGCATCCTTAGTTTTTTCTTGATAGGTTTCATTGATATGGTACTAGACAAAACTAATTATTCCATTATTTATAGGCACTTAAATATGCAAAATAACAACAAAATGAAGGTGCTGAGTCATGTCAGCAAAAATAAAATATGTCAAGTCATGTCGGCAAGGCAAGTCGACATTACATGTTGGAAGCCTATTAGAAATACAACCTAGAACATAGGAAAAATAAAAATTAAATAAATCCTAAAGTCTAATCTAACTAAACCTCATCATTCATCCCAAAAAAATAAGCATTGGACTCCAATGCTTTTAACAAAGAGGGAAAATCTTGGGACATATGGTGAGCAGAAATCCAGCAAGCTTGATGGGGTAATTTCCCATGACGGACCACCAGATATGAAGTAGAAGTACCCTGGCATGTCTTTCGAGTATTTATATCAAAAAGCGTATCAGTGTGGAGTGGAAGTTATGCATCTGGAACCACATCAATAGGATGACCGATAGTTGGAGAAGATTCCAAGGTGGAATCATAGTATGGCTTTAGGAGATCCACATTAACGATGCCATGAATGCCAAGATGAGTTGGAAGATCCAAGTGAAAGGTATTCTCTAAAATCTACTGAATAATAATTTATGGCCCATAATGGAGAAGCTTTATCTTGATATGAGTCTTGTCCACAAAATACCATTTATCTAGATAAAACCAAAATTTATCACTAACCTGAAAGTGATGAGGATTACAGTGTCGATCCATCTATTGTTTTTGTTTTTGTTGAGTCTTCTAAAGAATTTGAACCACTTTGGACTAAATACACTGCAAATTTTGTACAAAATAGTTGACCTTGTCTTGCTCTTTATGAATGTGCAAGGTAGTAGGAGAGGGCAAAGACAAAGATAACTCATATGGAGCCAATGGCTAAAATCCAAAACATACCTCAAAGGAGGAGTGTCCAATCGAACTGTGAACAACTCTATTGTAGGCATGCTCGATGTGAGTGAGGCTCAAATCCCACCTGGCAAGAGTGGAGTGATGGTATATCCTCAAACTCTAAACAAGAGTACGATTAACTACCTCTATCTACCCATCGAACTGTGGGTGATAAGCAGTAGAGAAGTTAAGGGATACTCCCAAGATCTTTCAAAGAGATCTCCAAAAGTGACCCATAAAGTGTGAGTCATGATCAGAAACAATTCTAGTTGGAAGACCAAATGAGCACCACACTATCTCAAAGAAGAGTTGGGCCAAATCCTGTGCAAAAATTATCTTACAATATGAAATTAACTTGGCCATCTTACTAAATCTATCCATAATTATAAAGACTCAATCATTTTGTCTAACTATCATCAGAAAATCACTCAATAGGTCCATGGAAATGCTTTTCCAAGGACAAGAAGGAATGGGTACAGGCATGCTCATACCCAATTTTTTGTTAGTGGATTTGGAACGGTTACACACAACACATTGTCACAAGAATTGAAGAACATCTCATTGCATGTGAGGCCAGAAGAAGAATTGCTAAAGGTGATGAAGAGTTTTATGCTTGCCAAAATGACCTTCATAGAGAGTAGAATGAGCCTCTTTCAAAAGAGAATCACTTTGATCATGAGGTACACAAATTTTATCCATATTGTACAACATGCCATCCTGGAGGTGAAAGTCTTGAAAATATCTCAAATTGGAAGTAGAAGGATGTGAATGTTACTAAAAAAATGTGCCAAAATTAGGATCCGAAGGATACTGTATGGGCCAAGTTTGGAAGCCAAAATGGGATGTGGTCACAATAGTCAAAACAAGAGCTGATTGTGGATGACTCAAAAAATTTGCTACTGCGTTATTTTATCCTTTCTTGTACTTGATTACCAATTGGAATTGTTGCAATTACGATGCCCATTTCATGTGTCGAACCTCTTCAATTTTTGTTTGATATTGAAGAAACTTGAGTGGAATATGATCTATGTGAACTATTGTTTCCTTTCCTAGAAGATAGTGCCTCCAATACTTGATGGCCTAAACCAAAGCATACAACTCTTTATCATATGTAGAATAATTATTCTTTGCCTCTAAAAATATTTTGGAATGATAGGCCAAGGGATGGCCATTGTGTTTGAGCATGGCTCCAAGTGTAAACTATGAAGCATCCATATCAATCTCAAATGGTTGAGAAATATTTGGAAAAACAAGAAAAGTTGCAGTACATAATTTGTGTTTCAAAGTGTTAAAGGCCTTTTGTTGATCCTTTTTCCACTAAAACTGAATTTTGATCTTTGTCAAATGATGCAAAGGGGTGGCAATAGTAGAATATCCTGCTATGAACTTACGATAGAAGTTGGCAAGTCCAAGAAAACTTCTTAATTCTATGATAGAAGTAGTAGGCCATTGGATAATGACCTCAATAGTAGTAGGATCTACTTGAACACCTTTCTCACTGATTACAAAACCAAGATAGGCAATGGAAGTTTACCCAAAAGAACACTTAGGAAGATTGGCATACAATTGGTTCTTCTAAAGAGTTTGAAGAATAGATTCTAAGTGCTCTAAATGAATTTTCCATGTAGGAGAAAATACAAGGATGTCATCAAGATAGATGATTACAAATTTATCCAATCTATGAATACTTCATTCCTTAGCCACATGAATGTGGAAGGAGCATTCATGAGACCAAAGGGAATGACAAGCCACTTAAAGGGCCCCATTTTGGTCTTGAATGTTGTTTTCCAAGTGTCCTCAGCCTGAATCCTGACCTAATGATAACCACTTTTGAGATCGATCTTGGAGAAAAGCTTAGCTCCTTAAAGTTGATCCAAAAGATCATCAATTTGTGGAAGTGGGTATCTATTTTTTATTGTTATTTTTTTAAGTGCCCTAAAATCAATGCATAGCCTCCATGTACCATATTTCTTCAATACAAACAGAATAGGTGAAGCACAAGGAGAAGTGCTAGGTTTTATGAAACCTTTTGCCAAAAAATCATGAATTTTTCTTTTAATTTCTTCCATTTGTACTATTTATTGTCTATACATTGGAGTATTTGGAAGAGGGGTAGCAAGAACAGTCTCAATGTTATGATTAATTTGTCTTTCAGGTGGAAGGCTTGATGGTTCTTTGAAAATACCATAATATGATTGAAGCAATGAATCAACTGAAGAATACCTATTATGTAAATGCTTAGGTTCTTGATTCCCTACATTAAGTGGTCTAAGAAAGATGAGTGCTAGTTCCTTTTCTTTATTAACGACTTTCCTTGCTTATCTACAACTTAACATCAAATTTTGTGGTGTTTGTCATGTACTTCTAATTATGTAAGCCTTATCATCTTTGTGCAAAGTGAATGTGTTGTCCTTATGGTTATGTAAGCCTTAACCCTGCTAAATCCTTGTATGCTTTTCATTCTCCTGTAGCCTCAATAGGACCCTCTTGGGATTACTCATTGGAAGGCTTTACAACGAGGGACTTTTTCTTCAAATTTTTTAATTTAAAACATTGATGCTTTTGATGACCCTTTTTTTTACAATAGCTACATTCCACATGAGTTTTAGAAGAAGCTTTTTGAGAAGAAGGAGAAGAGGAAGATGGAGAGGGGATAGAAGAAGAGGAATAAGACTTAGGTACCTTGTATTTATAATGAGAAGCCTTCGAATTTCCTCTCAACATTGAATAGCGAGACCCTTGGAATGACTCTCGCAATTCCTCCTCTACAAGAATGGCTTGATTGAAAGCCATATCAATGCTTACAATGACTTTGTATTTTAATTTCCTGAAAATGGGTTCTTGCAACCCACTTTTGAATTTGGTCACAAGTTGAGTGGCAAAATCTTGCACTGAATTCAAAATTCTCAATTTGTTAAATTGCAACACATAATCATGAATACTCATTAGAAGTTTGACAAAGACGAAGCCATCTTATCTCAAGGTCTTTGGCATAGTTTGAAGGGTAAAAACTACTCTTCAAAACACATTGCAATTCATCCCATGAGTCAATAGGATTTTGTGTCCATTGGCGATCAATGATGAGAATCTTAGCAATGCCAATCAATTTGAGCTTTGCAAAAGCAACTTGTTGATCCTTCACCAATTTTGTGTAATTGAACCAACTACTCATGTCAAGAATCTAGTTGTTAAGCACTTCAGGATCTCGAGAGCCATTGTAAAGTGGAACATCACATTGTGGCTAAATATCTTGGGATGTGACTTTGTTAGCCAAAGTACTCACAAGTTGTGTGAGTTGGGCCATTTTTTCAGCCAATTACGCAGCCAATTTTCCCCGAGTACGTGCCAATAAGAATATTACAAATTGATATTCAGAGGGTTAAAGTGCTCAAATAATTGCAAATGGAAATGCAATTTTACAATGTTATAAGAAAGATCACTATATAAAATATTTTGACAAAGGCAAATAAATATTGGAAATAGCCTTTGAAACAAAAATTAGAACACCCCCTTAACTTGTGATAAATTTCCCCCCCAAAAAAATGAAATAAAATATAATACCCTTTTATCAAAAATATGGGGATTTGCACGTAATTATCGATCAAGACCAAAGGCTTCCATGAAATTCAATGGAATCCACCACAAAAGTCAGTTGAAACTCACACGGATCAAACAAAAGAGATCTCTAAATGAACTGACAGGTCACGATCAATAGCAGTTGGCACACGTGTGGCAGCCAATGTGTGCTGGCTATTAATTGAAGGTAGGCAATTCACTTTTAAAGCCTAAAAATACTTTTTCCCACTGAATGTGGGATATACTACAAATCACGATGTCGTCTCAGCCAAATGGAAGAGAATAGGAAACCTGTGCATGACACTTGTATTGGCCAGTTCTTAATAGCCTTCCACGCATTGACTAAAGATGTAATTTACATCACCAAGCCACGATCGTCCCTCCATGCAATCACACATGCAACGTCCTTGCCTACTTAAGACACGATCAAACAAAATCAAAAATTGCACATTCCATTAAATTGATTCATAAATTATTACTTGGAGGAAATATTATCAACACAGAGCTCTGATGTCCCCCTAGCAACACGTGATCACACCAAATCGTAATTTGTCTCAGGAAAAAATAGATCAAGCAATCAAAATAAATCACCGACACTTTCAAACCGATCAAAAGTGTATTTGCTTTTCATCCCAATATGAAAGCATGAGAAATTTATCAAGTTGCTTGCGCTTCAGTACATTTGGTTTGAGTTGTAGATCGAAGCAAGTCTTAACAGAGGCTTGGAGTAGGTGAGCAGTTGACACAAAATAGGGTCTGCAGCAGGTTTGCAAGCGAGAACATCAATTTTAGCCATAGAGAAATGGATTTTGGTACACCGTGGTAGAGATCTGTCGGCTGCAATTGTTGGTCATTTGAGGATGTCTGCAATGTTAGGTATCAAGGTAGAAACACCTTCTGGTCGAACCCACAGGTCAAATCAGATCTGAATGTCACGATGTGCTAGAAATGACACCCATGATAGCAGGTCTATGGCAGCAACAATGGATAAAAAAGCTTCTGAAATTTAGTCTAGCTTCTCCTTCATCGAGCGGTAGCAGGTCTACACAGAGTCAACAAACGTGATGGCAAAACTTCACGAAAGGTAGCAGCAGTTTCTTGAAACCAAAATATGCAAAGAAATTGGAATGCAGAGAAAGTGGAATGCCAATGCCAATAGAATGGCAATGAGGTTATTATGCATCAAAAATTTCTTGCAACAATAATTCTTCGTCAAGGAAATGCTTGAAGTAATAATTTTTCATCAATAAAATTAACTATTTTATCAATTTACTACAAAATTGTTGATCAAGACAAAAATTACATAGTAAAATAGACGAGCTTTAACAGGAAAAATAATGAGGCCAGAAATAACCCTAAACCTTCACTAATTTCAAGCTCTGATACCAACTAATATAGTAGTAGACAAAACTAATTATTCCATTATTTACAGGTACTTAAATATGAAAAATAACAACAAGATGGTGTTGAGTCATGTCGACAAATAGAAAAGATGTCGAGTCATGTCAACAAGGCAATTTGGCAATACATATCGGTAGCCTATCGACAATACAACTTAGAATATAGGAAAAATAAAAATTAAATAAATCCTAAAGTCTAAGCTAACTAAACCTCATCATTCATCTTAGGGTCCAATGAAAGGTTATGAGTAACCAATTTTAGATCTAAACCCAACATTTCTTTGTATGTCCAAGCAAAAAGGTTAGGTCTATCTTTCAATAGAGGTATGCGGATGGCTCATTCCTAGGGAGATAAGCTTTCTCCAAACTTAAATTTCTTAGGATGGTTGGGATTTAAATAATATCCACTTTGAATGTCTCCTCTACTGACATGTGGGATCCCTCCTTAAGCTGATGAGGCATAGGGATAAAATGAATATCATCTACTGGGTTCAAGTGATCTACCATGTTAGGATCAACCTCAGTTTTATAGATATCATGAGCACAACCTGGGGTAAAATGGAAAGTTTGTAACATTTCTTCACAAGGGAAGAAATCCTTAGGCAATAAGGGTGATCTAGTGTGATCAAAGTTAATGGCCTCAAGGTTGAGGTGCAATGACTTTGAAGGATCACTTTTATTATGTAGTGGTACTATTAAATCAATGGAGATCATACTAATATAGGTAATATCCATGGTTGCATGGGTAGGACTTGTTATTTGTTGGTTTCTCTCCATGCTCCAAGTTTGGTTTAGGAGGTAGAGGAATTTTGGGATCCGCTCTATTAGCTAATAAGACAAAGAAATCCTCTAGGGGAAGCAACTATCTCAAATTAGGTGGAGCGGGGAAGGCCCTATGATAGATTTCATCTATGTTCATAGGGTCTCTAATTGGTTTAATATCTTATATGGAGTTGTTGAGATGATGAAGGTGATGAGGACCTAAATAGGCAATTTCAGTATCATCCTTGTACTCATCATCTTTATCTACCCAATCATTCTCAGAAATATCTTCTAATTCTAATTCCTTATCTATGATAGACTCTTGATATACGGTAGGGTCATGATATATTGCTAGTGGTTCAATAGCAACCATAATAATTGGGTAATGATCCATCCATAGATGAGAATGGTTAGGGTCAGTGTATGGATTCCAATCAATGTATTCCCCAAAGCCTAAGCTCAAGCATTGTAGGAAAATAGCTAGGATATCATACGATACGTGTATAGAATACCCTAGTCCAAACTTATCCATAGATAACTAGTACTGTAGTTGGAAAGGTGTTCTACAACCCTACTCATAGATACCTAGACCATTGTCTTGCCAATGACAACGATAAAAGTAACATAAAGCATAATAAGGTTGTTGACAGATAATACATATTTCCTGTAAAAGGTTCATCATCATGATGGATAATAGGAGAATGGTTTGAGTTTTGGTCAAAACCTCCATATATAAAATTAGTTTGGTTAGGCAGTATCCCTAAAGGCATCATCATCCCAATGGGTAATGGAGGAACTCAAGGTCTCCCCATATTTTGTGTAGATTCGATTATTGGCATAAATGTTACATTTTGAACCAAATATTCTATGAGTTTGAGATTGACTAGATGCACCATCACCTGAGGAGTGGATGATCCTATCGATGAAGTGGGGGATGTAGGTTGAGATATCTCCTCCATCATATCAGGCTACTCTTCCTCTTCCATATAAATAGGAATCTCTACAGTTGAGACATGGGGGATGACTTCAGGGTCATCGATGATGGGTACCTTTAGCTTTTGTTTATTCTTCGAATCAGATGATGAAGATGGTTTATCATAAGTAGGTATCAATTTATGTTTCGATGGTAGCACTGATGTAGATGGGTTAGCATACACTAGTTTAGTTTTATGCTCTAGAAACTTAATAGGCAAAGCGGGTATTATATCTAGATGCATTTACGATAAGAGAAACTCTCTTAGATTGCTAACTTGGTTAATATATTTAAAGGGATCATCATCTGAAGAGATGACATGAACATTTTCTTCATGAACATACTTAATGCATTGATGTAATATGGAAGTAATGCACTTCATATCACGAATCCAAGGTTGACCAAGTAGGATGTTATATTGCATGGATCCTTCCAGCACATGACATAAAATAGATATAGTTTTCAATCCTACTTGGATAGGTAACACTATGGTACCAACTATTGAGCATAATGCATCATTAAATGCTCATAATGTGAAAGTTGTTGCCACTATGTTTGATTTTGGAATGCTAATATGTCCTAAAGCATTCGTCATTATGATGTTAATTGATGAGCCTGTATTGATTAACACTCACTTGAATAGAATCCAATTTATACAAACGATAATATGCAATGGTAGATACACTATATTAGCTGAGACTTGCTTGATTTTGTGATCATGAAAAGTGATCACAGGCTCTTTGTATTGTTTGATGTGCCCCAAAAATTTGGTGAAAGCATTGGGGTCTTGAGGCTAAAGCTCAATGGATTTTAGAATTTCCATGAGTACTTCCCTAACCCAGGGTATTAAACTATAAGCTCATATATTGAGATCTTAGTTGAGGTCATTTATAAACTCTGAGTTAGTCTATTTCTGATAGTGATCACCAATTATGCCGATGAACTTGGCAACAAATTTTTCACTAGCCTTTGTTGGGGTGCATCAAGTATTCTAATGGAAGCTATAGGTGGCTCAAGATGGTTGTACCTCCTATTATGGGTTACAATGTTGATCATGCTAATTAACCCCTGTGTGGGTGAGTTGGTGTGAATCTCGTTGACATGTTTTGTTTGATTACCTTTAACCTCATGGTTGGGCAAGGGCTCTTTGAATATTCCTAGATGTTGATTATCTGGGGCAAGAGGATTATCTATTTGCAGCTGGTTATTATCAAGCATATTGTGTACCAGGTTTTTAAAATTGTAGCACCCTTGGATATCATGTCCATTTTGTCTGTGATAGGAGCAATATCGTTCCTCTTTATACCATTTTGGTTTAGGGCATGATGGATCTAGCACTTTGATTTCAAGCAAGGTAATCGCCTTGGCCTCGCATAGTCTATTAAATAAATATGCCAAAGACTTAGGCAGTGGCATATATGTACGATGTAGATGATGTTGCTTGTCCTTACCCTAATTCTTGCTGTGCTAGTTATTGTATTATGTAGGAGGGGGTTGAGCCTTATAGTTAGGCTGCTATTGGGACTTATCTAATTTTGGAATATTTAAAATAACCTGATTGATAGGTGTTGTTTTTTCTAGATGATTGTTATGGCGAGGGTTTTTGTTCCATTCTTTCTTTCAAAGTTTAATATCACCCTCCTAGATTTTAATGTCTTCTATCACTTTGGCTTGCACCAAAGCTTCTTCAAAAATTTAGTATTGTTGTAGTTGTAATAACAATGATATATGCTTAGAGTAGCTTTTAGTGAACATCCGAGTTAACTTAGAAATAGAAATGGTAAATGGTAATTTTGACATGATTTTGTTCCATTTGTTCTCATAATCCATAATTGGATCATCGTCAAATTGATGTAGATTTGAAAAGTCATATAGGTTAGCATATTATTAAATATAAAGGAGAAGCATTCAAGCAAGGTGTTGGCTAGCTATTTGAATCTAGATATGTTGCGTCTAGGTAACTGATTATACCACTCAAGGGTAAAACCCGTGAGTGTGATCACAAACGTGCACAATAGCAAGACATCATTATTCTGGAGCTAGAAGCACAAGTTCATAAAAATTGTA
The DNA here is from genome assembly GCA_028583015.1 of Wollemia nobilis. NCBI lineage: Eukaryota > Viridiplantae > Streptophyta > Pinopsida > Araucariales > Araucariaceae > Wollemia > Wollemia nobilis. The sequence continues at coordinate 1,318,606 of JAQPPZ010017258.1, forward strand.
ACATGCTCCTGGGCATCATCATCCCCCTTTAATGTATCCAACTTAGGCATCTCAAAATTCTCTGGATAATATAGACTAGGTTTTGATGGATTAATGGGTTGATTATATAATTTGTTTAGAGTGGGCTTTTGGTAAGTCGTCCCCTATTTCTCAAGTGATTGAATTCACTCAGTGAGAACTTTGTAGGTATATGATGAAATTATTTAATTCTCCTAAAGATATTTCTTGGACACATGTGATGGTCTATTTTATCGATTTGGTGGATTTTGATCATTCACCAAGTCTTCACAATATGGCTCAGGATATGTTTGATCCTATTCATCCACTTTCATCTCTTCATATTACTCATATTCTAGTAGGTTTGGTGCTTGGCGTTGTCTTTGCCAATAATTATGCATGGAGGTATGAAGAGGATGGGTTTCTATCTGTTTAGGAGGTAACTCCTGATGAAACACAATGTACCTTATGGTGTGTTGTTTCCTATAGGTACTATAGGCAGGAAAATCCATATAAGAAGCAAGCATAAAGTTGGGATTTGCATAGTCTTGAATAAAAATGTACAATCTAGTGAGATAGTACAATTGGCAAGAAGAATGTACAATCTAGTGAGATAGTACAATTGACAAGTTAAAATGTACATTGTACAATTTGGTATAAATTGTACAATTGGAAAATAAATTATTAAAATAAATGTAAAATGCATGGGAAATGAAATGACATGCGGATGAAATGTAATTTGATATAAATTACATTAAACCTTAGTAAACATTAATTAAAGTGATTAATGTATGGGTAGTTGTAAATAATGAATTGTCTTAGGAACCACTTTGGAACGACCTAGACAACCATTATAAGCCCCCCCATTCAAATTTTTGGGTTGTTCATTGTTGGTTGGTTGTAGTCCAGGATTGTTGGTAGATTGCTATTGTTCATGGCTGCCCATTCATGTACAGTTCATGGATTGGGAAGCATGGAGTAATTTAAAATTGTTATGTAATGTCGTACACTCCCTGTGTACAATTCTAGAATAATATAAATCCTTGTTTCAGTCAAATCTGGTTATGCATGTGTGTGGATCTAAGAGCAATCTCAATAAATGTATTGTTGGGGATTTTTATTGATATTGCAGGTATTGTGGAGTCCAGATATGTGGTGGGGTTGCATACCCAAAAAATGTACAACTACCCAAGGGTTTTATGTGAAATAGATGAATACGGAGAAAACCATATTAATGGCTATTACCATTATTGGAAATGATGTTTTTGGCAATAAAAGGCAAATGGGTATTTTTCTAAGTCAAGAGATTGGGTAGAATGAGGGTTTTTACCAAATCGTACAATGGCATGACCAAACCGTACAAGGGTTTGTAATTTCATACATCTGATGATTTTTGACCTAAAATTACACTTTGAAGTATTTTGAAGGTAACTTGAGTGATTTCCAAGCGAATACTGGTAAAGTGAGTGAGATTTGATCAATTCCAAGATTCTTGGAGAAATAGTACAAGTGTTCAGTTAAGACCGTACAACTAAACATTTTGGGGTTGTACAATGTCTAGTTGTACTTTTTGAAGATAGTACAGTTGTAAATAGTACAACTATATAGAATTGGAAAAATTAAGTGCAATTTATTGAAAGTTATATTAAAGATCTCTCATCACATCCCTCCTAGGAATACTATACTTCACTCATGCTATAGGTACTAGGCGTAGGTATTTCTTCTGGAGCTATTCTAAAAAATTATTCTTTGCATAGATTTTGCTCAATAATTCTTTCTTCATGTAGTTAGTGCTCATACAAACATTGGTGATGTAGCCTTTTTTGCTCTGTGTATTCATGGTCTAAGCTCTCTCACTCATTATGTAAATCCTCCAATTGAGATTGGAGCAGTTGCTCTCTTTGGTGAGCATTAGGTCTAGGTAGTCGATCTATGCGATCTACTGTGTAAGGCCACTAACTTATCACCTTGATGAAAGGGTTTTTAGCTATGTTAGTTTTTGTAGTGGGTGTGGCAACCCTCTTACCTCATTCAATTGAGGTTGTATTCACTCTATGTTCAACCCTAGGGGTTATGTCCTCATGCATTGATGGTACGGGTGTATGGCTTGTTTGTGTAGAACACTCACCATGCTCATGTGTAGGACTCATTATATTTTGGTTGCATCCACTCTCAGAATGAGAATGTGCATACAAAGGGGATCTATGGGCTATAGTAGGACCATACTTGTCTAAATGATTTAACTTGTGAGATTTACAAGGTTGGTCAGGGGGAGTGTTACCCCCACTTTGAATATGCAAGGGTATGTATTCTTGTAACAACCTAGGTCTAACTCACCTGGTTTTCAAAAATACAAAGTTAAAATTTCATTTTATTTGAAAACAAAGTCATAATATGACTATTGCACACCCAACTTTATATTAGTACATAGGCATAAGTTCTTGCACTCCAAGATCAATGACCAATGCAGACGGAATCACGAGTGCTCGAGTTCGGCCAAATCCTGTAATATATTGCCATTTATGAGACCCACATTTTCCTAACTTGAGTTTGAGGTTCTCGATAAGGGGTTATCATTACAGGGCCCATAACACCTGGAAGGATGGATGCATAGTTTTCCTATCTCATAGCATGGAGTACATTAGTATCACTAAACCTTACTTCAAGCCCATACTAGAGTTAGTGTTATTATACCTAGTGCTTGATAGCATTCCATAATTCTATGGATGGTATCAGGGCCCACCAACACTCTAGCTTTGGGTCTAGATATCTCAGCTCACATTGCAGTTGACGATAAGACATCCCATACCATCTACTACTAGACCTTCCAACTCTTAAGACCAAATCCCTTAGTCTTGAATTACTATTGGCTATTTCGCAATTGAATGGTGAATATGAGAATATTCATGGTACTACCTCGTATGATAACCTGGAATGATGTCCCATTCTGTCGTTCGTTACTCTCCATAGCATAAGGTCCACTGACCCTTATAATCCTACTAGAGAATAGTTATCCCCAAATTACAACAAATGCCACCTACAAGTTGTCAAAGTTGGGCTCATTCGTTACTCTCCATAGAATAAGGTCCAATGACCCTTATAATCCTACTAGATAAAAGTTATCCCCGAATCATAACAACTGCCACCTGCGAGTTGTCAGAATTGTATGGATGACATCCTTCTCGATGGTACCTGATTAATAGTAAATCATCCTTCTTTATAGGGTTTTTTTTAGTGGGTGAAATATTTCTCGATGGCATCATAATTATAGTATATCTCTCTTCTTATAGTTTCATCATCTACTTCGGTGACTAAAAATTAGTTTGTTCTAGGTTGAATTCATTCAAGGTTTACAACATGATTTCATCATAATATTTTTAAATCTTCATTTATCATTTGTACCCAACATTCGGGTTATTGAAAATATAATTCTTTTAACGATTTTAGATGAAAGTTACATTAACCATGAGATATTCCTACATATATATATATATATATATATATATATATATATATATATATATTGTAATCCTACTAGAATATCCAACATTATAAAAATATCATTAAAAACATTAAAATAATTTTACCTACTCTATTATCTACAAAAGACAATATTAAAGCGTTAAATAAGTCTACCAAAGTTTCAAACTATATTTGAAAATTTTATGATACTTAAACAATCTACTGAATTTCAAATTGCAAATGGCAATGACTTAAATTAATTCAACCTACCATGACTCTATTTCATAAATGACTTAACCCTAAAATTCAAAACCATTAAAGAAATTAATAAGATTTTTTTTCTTAATTCTACACAACCTTTAAATAAAAATCCAACCAACTACTTTACTTAACTTCCAACCAACTATTCAAAAAGAATATCATGTTTTCAAAATAATATGGTGAATACACTCTACACATCTAAATAATAATACAATTCATACTTCTTCAGGTAAAGATGTTAAACAAAATTTATCATCCTATTTGATGAGGTCCTTTAAAATTTATTTAGTTATAACCAAACAATATCAGGTATATATTATAAAGAACTATGATCCAACGACTCATCAAGTATTGTTGGTCACATGTAACATTATTCACCTACGACGATGCTGGATATCACATGAGGTATAAATAAAGTATACTCATAATTTATTGATACTATCCGAGAAGGTTTACTTTCAAAGGATTCTGACCACATAGTTAATGGTGATAAGGTATTACACAGTATACAATTATAAAACCTATGAAGTTTTGAATTGATTTAAAAGAGGGAACAATAGCGTAATACTGATAAACCATCAGATCATAAAAAAATTAACATTATACTCTCAAAATTAAACCTACTAAATAGTGTAATCGTCATATCAATCCGGTTAAACCTACTTCATAAAGAAACTGAGGTAAATGTAATCAAAATGCTTTGACATTAGAAATAGATACCTACGACATCAAAGATTGCACAAAAGGTATTTGCTAAGCAAAAAGATACATGAAGTGTTCACTAAAACTTCTTTGTTTGATTCAGATATACAATATCTGGTTTTGAATATTTCCCTCAAGTTATAAAATCAATAATAAAGTTTGCTAGGTTTAATATAAAAATTTAACCCTACGTTTAAGCTTAATATAAAGATAACTTACTTCAGAGAGGGAGACTTTAAGAATGATTCATACACTATATATAAAAACAAACATGGTCATCAATACCCTCCACATAGCATGTTGTCATTATTATATAAACACAATTTTTATTCTTTTAGAACAATCTCTGGCTAAGTATATGAACTAGTACATAAGACTATCAGTCATTGCTTTCAATATACTTGTGTGAAAACATTGTCCGGATATTAAGAAAGTTGGTGATGATCTCCTTCATAGTTATTGCTCACTGCGACACTAAACCTTGTGTAATCCTTCTAAGCTTTCTCAACTACACATCATTAATCCATCAACCAAAGGCAACTCCATAACAAGGATAAGGATCATGGTATGCATAGGGTCATCATAGTTTCAATGTAGTACAACTACATGCAATCTAATTTTTACTATGCTTTGCACACTCATTAACACCACATAAAACTCATTTCACAATTTTGCATTCATAATTAAAGGAAAAACTAGAGTAGCCAGCCACACTTTAGTAGATTTTACTTATAAATTTATTTATAATTACTTTTCAGTCATATGACTCTAATGCAAACATTACTGGTAAAGGATTAATTCACATTTACAAATAAATAGGTCTAAATCATATACAATATCTTAAGGTTTTAACCTTTGTATGTACCTAAATTACACATGAAGACTTATCTATTATATACAATGTCTTAAGGCTTAAATATTTGTATGTACATAATTACATAGGAAGACATATCTATTATATACAAGTTCTTAAGGCTTAAACATTTGTAGGTACCAAAATTACACAAGAAGACATATCTATTTAATCCCTCGCTTCTACTCATAAAAAGAAACACGCTATTTGGTATTAAAGACAATGGCAACCATGTGCATTCAGACATCATGCATACAAAAAATAAAATAGTAAAAAAAAATGCATATATTCACCAAAGACAAACATTCAATTTAGAATATGTCGATCTCAACGTCGGTTAGTGAAGTTCTTAGGCTCCTTTGAAAACAAACAACAATTGGTCAACACAATCATGCAACTTTCCCCGGTGATGAAGAATGACTCTAAAAAACCAATATCTTCCTTTCTTAAGGATGCGGGGATTCACGGGTTTATTGACACATAGTTATCCTCATGCACCATTGAGCACCTGGCCTTTACTGAGTGTCATATCAATTGGTTGCTAGCAAAGGCATGCTTTATTTTATTTACCTTTAATGTTTATTTTTTTATATAATTTATAATATATATATATATTATTCTTTTATTTCTTATATATTTTTATTACCTATTTTATTTTATTTTTTTATATTTCATAATTATAAAAAATAAATAAATTTTACTTAATATGCATATGTTTTGAGTTTTGACAAAAGAGTATATGAATTAATCAAAATGGAGGTAAACAATGATCTAATGCAAAAATAATTACAAGCAAATCATGCAACAACATATGTCCCTATATGAGTTTACCTCCACGAGCTTCCATGTTTTTGCAATCATGGTGCTATTAAAGCAATGGCATCATATCCCAACTTACCTGATTGAACAATCCTTATCCTTTTCTTGAGAGATTAGCAACAGGTACACTGAATTACTAGTCTAAAACTGCTTCTGTTCCTGCACTCACAAAATATCCTCAGCAGTATCTTATTCTAAAAGAAAAATATTTAACCCAATAGAGGGGATGTTACAATTCTACACCCTGCTTAGAGGTGTTTGTAGATATGTGGGGTATGAAGATGCATGGAACCCCTCTGTTAGGCCCCTCATTGGGTAAATTTTGTCTAGCAACATGTAATGAATAAGGTCTAGAAATATCCTCATCCTGGTCATGAGGAATTCCTACAAAAATTCTCCTAGCAGGGATCCCTCGATGAGTGGATCCCCCATGGGTTGATTTGTCTCCAAAAAACCAATTACTTGAATTTCATTCAGGTAAAGGTTGTTCATGTGGGCTATATCTGAGGTGTTTAGAGCCTTCTTGTGCATTACCAGTTGCCTCAGCCTGGTGTTGGGCATGGCTTTGTATAGTGACCATTTTGATTATGCTTATGTATGTAATTAGGAAACAAACAATGTATACAAATGATTATATCTTTTAAGGATTAATTGTGTTCCTAAAACTATATTGTGTATTGTAATTCATTGAATTCCTTGACTTGATCTTGTTCGAGTTTGAAAATAGTTAATGGAATGCTCAATGTTTAAGGGTTTTCACCTGTACACTCTCACACACTAACTTGGTGATAAAGTTCAGATTATGAAACCCACCAAGATATGGAGATGAAGCCCATATCTTATGAGAGAGCATAGGTCCTACCATTCCTCACCGTGATCATTGATACACCTTTTGAAGAAGAGTGCGTGCAATTTATCATGACTATGATGGATCTTGGAGCTGGCCTTGGCCAAGAACGGGGTTTGAAAAATCCACAATACAAGCCAAACAAGTGGTGATGAAGGCCACCATTGGTCTTGATCAAGTGGTTGGGTGTCACTTCCAACTCACTTGATGTTAAATTTACAACATGATGTGTGTGTGGTTCATTTTAATTTATGCAAAAGCAAAATGTAAAATAGAGCATATGATGAATTTTCACTAATGCATAATGTACGTTTTAAATTCTCAAATATGAATGAAAAATATTTTATCTTCAAAAATTTTAACTTTGCATATTTAAATGAAAACAACCTTTAGGCAAGTCAGATGCAGGTAAACCCTAACAAACAATTTACTCAGGGACCATCTTTATGAACAATGGTCTGTAGTAGATGCCGTTAGACACATATTTGATCACAAATATGGGTTGTTTTATCTTGGGTAGTTAGTAGTAGAGGCCACTGTTCCCAGCAGCAGTTACTAGCAAAAAAAATAAAAACTTAAAATTTACCATAAATTTCTCTAGGTTTTCTACTTAAAACTTCTATTCTACTATTTTCTAGAAAAGCATAGTAAAATTAGGCAGAGAGCCACTTACAGGTGTAACCATCATCTGATGAAGATACTACAAATTGGTTTTTGATTCTACTTTAAGGCCATTAGAGATCAGAGCGACGACCCTGCTGGCCATCAAAGCTGATAGCAATGGCTATTGTTAGTCGTGCCTACTAAAAATGATGGTATGTGAGTTAGCAACAATTTTTGGAGATTGTGGGAAAAGTCTCACATGTGATCACCATTTTAGAATTGACAAAAGATCTAACATCTATAGAATTGCAATAATGTGATCAACTTGATAAATGTAAATTTATGTAACCATTATAACAAGAAATTAATGAAATAAATGGGTCATCTTTATTGATATTCAAGAAATGTTTACAATGGGTAACAATAGATGCCTCTTAGGGATTCACCAAATTGGTATGTAATTACAATAAAACACTAAGAATAGATGTTCTCAAAATATTTATTGTAATCTCCTAAACTAATTATGGAGGGTTTCCCTAGCGAGCTCCACTTGATGATGCCAATAAGGATGATCTTGATGATAACATACCCCTGATAAGGCCTGTAACTTGCACACATAAGCACCTACAAATCATCAATAGCATATGAAAGCCTCCCAAGATGAGGCCTATTTCTTTATAATACAAACTGGAAAGAAAATGTATAAAGCAATAAGGAAATACATAAAAACAGTAAAATAATGCATGAAAGACTAAAATAATTAATGCTAAATAATAGTAAAAACAAAATTAAAATCAACTAAGACTAATTTAAATGGAAAAGACAAGGAAATTAGATATCACCACATGGCTATCGTTGATCAAAATGGTAGGCTTTGTTGGTCATCATTGGGTTTAATGGCGACGCCTGCAGGTCGCTATTGAAAACACTGACCATCAAAAAGAGACTCTATTCTTTGAGTTCGATGCATGGCAATGATAAATTTGAATGTCAAATTGATGTTTAAGGGTCTATCTCTTGGATACACAATGAAATCATGAAATATTAGCTTGTAATCATGGAAAAGTGATGATCAAATGATAATGGATTTATCCTTCAAGTTCTAATGCACTCCATGGCTATGAATGCAAGCTCTATGATGCAAATTTGATAACACTGTGACACTTATGAGAGATTGCACTCTTTAATCATAAAAGGGTAGAACTTCATTGCATTCAATTCGAAATCAATTCTCTCTTTTGGTGAAGTTTTTGGTGCCTTATATAGACCTCCCAAATTGGCATCCTAGCTTGCTGGAGAAGCCAAGACCAAGATTCGATTAGGTTCAGGAAGGTGAGGCATCGCTTCTAGAATATTCTAGTGCATAACTACTCATAATTTGTTGCTCTGTAATGGATTTGGTTTAGCTCAGGGAGCACTAGGTTGTTACATACGAGGTCATCCTCGATAGGATCATCCTGCTTGGGGGCAATTATCGACTCCAGTGACTACGAGGCCATCATGAGGAGGGACAATGGCCTAGGCTAAAAAGGACTGGGTTGCCCTATTTGAGTGGTTAAAACCACTTTTAGGTCTTAAGAAAGCCCAATATTAGTCATATGACCTAAAAATGTGTCCACATGAGTATCTTCCTCAACATGACGTGTTTTAGGTGTCTACAGAAAGCTTGAAAAGATGCTTGAAAAATAAGATCTATGCTAGGAGCATGTAAAGAACAAAAAGCTCATTTTTAGCGATATGTAAGCTAAGGTTTGATTTATCATAAATATCCCTACATTGGCCAAGATATACCTATTAATTCTATGGCCATATGTATTTTAGAGCTATATGTACAAGACAAATAGAAAGTTACCTCAACTCATGAATATGAAGAGGTTAGAAGGCCTCTTTGTACCTTATGCAAATGATTTATCCGATGTTCTAATGCAAGAAACAATCAAGGGAAGAGATATAAAAATCCTTTGAAAATATAATCTAAATGATTCTAGTATTATTTGAATGACTTAGAAGAAAAAGAGAAGGATTTTGTAAAGTGCCCAACAAAATTTGGGGCTTTTGTGAAGTGCACTTAAATTGAATGCAAAAATAGAATTTGCAACTTTTGGAAGGAAAAGTAAGCACTTTAAATCAAAATACATAGGATTTCGGGAGTACTTACCTATGGTTTCCTACTTTTGGACTTGCTATCTAAAATTTTATAGGTTTGCTAGATTTGTACCTCGAGGTACAAATGTTAGATTCATACCTATCCGTATGAATCTACACATGGTTAATTTTTTTGCAGCTTTGGTAGTGAGTTACTATTTTTGTGCTACTACACTTATTTTTGCAAAATATCCTATAATAGAAAGAGGCAAAAAGTTAGATTTGGTACAAAATCATGGGTTAGTCAGCAATAACCTAAGTTTACCAAAAAAAAGAGTCATAAGATGGTAGAAATTGAGTTTTTGCAATAATCATAAAGAGATTAAAGATAAGCGATTTCACCTAAGAGACGTCTTTGTGTGGGAGGATTTGGCCTAAGAGGGCAAGAGAGGTATGTGAAATAGCAATCTCAATAAGGAGTATTTCACCCCTTGACTTACTTGTAACCATGAATTTGATGGTGACTATGTAAAAACTAGTACCTTATTGTTAGGGACCTATTTTTTGGGAGTGTTTTATGGATTCATATGTGCCCATATGAATGGCATTCATACCTCAAGGTATAAATCTGGTACATAGACAAAAAAAGGCTTCTACCTTGGGCCTAAGATGTGTTTTAGGGCTTTTGAAGGTTTTGTGTTGGTTTTGCAACACTTGTAACATAGAAAAGTGATAAATATGTTAGTTAGTTAGCTAGTAAGCTAAAGAAAGACATAAAACTTGGTGGGGGTCCCACCATGATCGCCATAATGAAGTATATAGAAAAAATTATTTTGTATTGATATTAAAATGAAGGGTTATAAGTGTGTACTTTTACAAAAGTACCCTTTGGAGGCTACAAATTTGGGTCTTCCACAAGGAAAACCCTCTTTCAATGGAGATTTGTAAAAAGTCATAGATGTCTTCTTTGCATTCCTCAAGATGAGTGAGATTACTGCTTGTGGGCCAATGTTAGCTATGTTGGTCCTCTAAATCTACATAAACCTACAAAAATGGTTATAAACATTTGGGGGCTTGTCTCAATATGAGCCCTTGTAATGATAGACAAAGAGACTCAAACATTAAGCATAAAACATGATTGAATGTTAAAAATGATTGAAATTTTATAAAACATAGATTCTTACCTAGTTTTATGACATGTTATAGGGTTTTGTGTTGTAGTATAGTCTTTTGTTGGACTTGTACCTATGGGTACAAATCTCAATCATACCTTAAGGTACAAATCTGACTATAATACCCAATAATTTTTTTGTTGAGCAATAGAGGTTCTCATGATGTTGTTGCAGCTCCTACTTTGTGTTGAATTGTCTTTTGTACCTACAAATAAGAGCAACTCACCAAGAAAAAGGGTATATTAACAAGCTCATGTGGGTATACATAGTGATTGGTAGTGATTGATGGTTGAGTATAGTGGATTCTAGGTTGATTTTTGTAGATTCTGGTTATGCTAAATGTATGGATTATGAAGATAGAGTAAATGACCCTCAATTTATAAAATTTGGTAAGGTTAGGGGGTGAGGTGTCCCTTGAGGTGGCATGGGGTGGCATATCTCATAAATGGATTTGGGTGAGAGAAGTCCTCACCCATCTATGTGTAATTAATTGGCATGGGTGAGCCATGAAATTCTTCTCCCCATTATGGCATGGTGGAGGATGACTCATCTAATATTTGAATACCTTAAAGGCCTTAATTACAGAAGTATTCGATTGTCAATTATGGAATTGAATGCACATGGGGATGTGGAGTAGAGCAAGGGTTAAAGTATAACCATATTTAGGTTAACCATGAGTTTAGGGTTGACCAAGGTGAGGTGGAAGCTAGGCTTTGGTTGAATCTAGACTCAAGTGTGGTCAACCATGGGTTAATTTGACCATGGATTGGATTGACTAAGGTGATGTGGAAGGTGAATCACCCATGTCTTCAATGCTTTGAATACAAAAAGTCTCCAAATGTCATTTATGACATTAAACACACATGGGGACATGTGTGGAGCAAGGGTTAAAGTTGACCATAGTTAGGTTGACCCTAGGCTTAGTTGAGGTTAAGAGGGTGAGGTGGAGGTTAGGCTAGTCAAAGGGTAGACTAGGTGATGTATCCATGAGTTAGATTAATCATGGTTAGTTTGACCATGAGTTTGTGTTTGACTATGATGTGGAGTTTGACCAAGGTTAGGCTAGGGTGAGCTAGGCTTAGGTGGCAAGTAGACTAGTCAAAGGGTAGACTAGGATGAGGTGTCCCTAGATTAGGCTAAAGGGGTAGTCACATGATGACTAGGGGATAAGCATAGGAAAGGGCCTAAGTGGCCAAGGGGCTTATGGTGATGAATATTGAACTTTGGAAAATTATGCAAATTTTGTGGGTTTTGCATTTTAATCAATTATTAACACTACAAAAGGATAAATGTGATATTTTAGGTGTCTACAATAGCCAAAAATGCACCTTTAAAAAAATTACCACCCCCATTAACTTTGTAATATTTTCACTATAGTTTTTTTTAACCATAGGAAATTACAAAATTATTATTATTGTTGTTGTTGTTGTTTTGCTTCCTAGGGTAGTACAAAAAATTACTTCCTAGTAATTTGAGTTTTGACCTCTACATCAAAATTTCACATTGTTGCTATGGGCCAACTCTTCTATTTCTATAAAATCAAAGTTTACTTTTAAAATAGAAGCAATTTTAAAATTCTTGATGAAATTGGCAATTGAAATGAAATAAATGGGGAATGAAATTCATGTACTCTTACTATTCTTGAGGAAATCACAAATGAATAACGCATAGATCAAATATCCTCAAATGTTTTGGTCAACCCAACATGTTTTCGATCAACCTCACATGTGCATGGTCAACCTCAAATGTCCCTTCCAAAGCACTAGAGATGAAATTTGAATCACTTCAAAGCAAAGATAGCCATATTGTCCATGTTATAGATGAAAAAAGGATCTCTTTATTTACCTATAGAGGTTATAGTCTATGTCCTACATGGTGCGCTTATCATGTCAGATCGTCTATCATTCATGTGATCTCTGCTACTAGATTACCTTCTATTTATTGTTTTTCATGATTTCACTCCATAGTTCCCCTCTATGGTGATGCGGTATAGATGAGGGGGTCTAATGAAATACAACCTCTTCTAGCAACCTAAATATCTTACAAGTTCAAAAACCAAAAAATAAACAATAACAAATTACTTGCATAAAAAAATTCTAGATGTCACAACCAACACATCTACAAAGAGCTCTTCATTTTGCTTGGAGATATCTCAAATGATTACCAGGTTATATTTAAATAGACTCAATAAAAATATTATAAAATTTTATTCAGATAAAATATTATAAAATTAGATTCAAATAAAATATTATTTTATCGACATGCATTGGAATCTAGATAAAATATTATAGAATTGTATCCAAATAAAATATTATAATGTTCTCAATTGGTTAAACGGTGTAGACATGAAAATGCACCTATAGAGGGGGAAAAATGCCCTCCCACATACAATTCCCAAAAGTTGGATCCACAAGAGAGAAATCCTTTTGGGTGAACCACAGGGGTATGTTATTATCTACACTCGGTGCTAAGGGGGAAGGGTTCACCAAGAATGTTATAAAGACTTGCTCCAAGTACTCTATTTTTCAATAATGTTTGATGTATGAGATTTGAGACAAACACCTAGATTTAGCCTTTCTAGATCTATGCTATAAAGACAAAGGACAATGCAGAAATACAAAATGCAAGAACACAAGAGCTAACTCTAGAATGATTATTTCTTTGAATGCTTCTCTAACCTAGGGTTCTAAACAAACAACCTTAAGCAAGGACTCAAGAAGAGATGCACAAACAAAATTAATCCTAAGTGCACACTATATGTTGTTTATCTTTAAATACCTAGAAATTTATTAAATATATTTATATAAAATTAGATCTAGAGTTTATAACAAAATTATAAAGCACTCAAAAAATAGCCTAAAGACTAATCAAAACACTTAGCTTATCTAGTGTTTTATCCTTGCTTTTATTCCTTTGTCCAAAGCTATCAACAATTCTTGTTCCTGCAAGACAACTTAACAAACACTTGAAAAATAGGATTAGATTTAGGGGGCCTACTTAGGCTACTGTACAACAGTGCTTAGATGTGCAGCAGTCAAGCCCCCTAGGTCCTTTTAGCTGATCTTTCATAAATAAAAGCAGAAATTGACCTTTGGAAGAAAACAAACATAATATAATACAACAGAATAGAATGATGGAATCACATAACATAATATGACATTAATCTCTAAATGCAGCCTAGAATGCAGAAATGAAAGTTAGGATAGTAGATTACCCATAAATTTTGCTCAGGTGAAATCGCACCCTGTAACAAGTGAGCACGATAACACACAGGTGAAGTCGTACCCAGTAGAAGACTGGGCATAATTTTTCTGAAGTGAGACAAAATGTCTTAGACTAAAGCAAAATAATAAATCTAAAGTGCAATGAATGAAAACAAGTATGCAACATAACACTTTCACTGGTAGAGTACAAGGAAGAAAATAGAAAGGTTTGAGACCTCCTGAATGGTTGATCTCTCCTTAGGGCTTCAACACCAATCCACCAAGAGTGAGCAAAAGCAATAAAAAATAAATGCAGTAGAAATCCAATAAATATTCAAAATCCAAATTAAACTTGCTTGCCCACAAAGAAAAAGGATGCAGATCGAATAAGAACACTTTGTGATCGAATAAGAACAATTTGTGAGAAACCAAATATTAGTGAGCAATAAAATCATCAATCTGATTATGTGATCATGTTGTGTGTGAGAAGTGAATTCAAACCCTCATTATATAGTATATTTGAAGGTAAGAAAGGTGATAAAACCAAGGAGGTCCAATGTAAAACACACCAAACCTGAAGAATTAGGGTTTGCTTGAGAAAAGCCCTAAAAAGGGTGAAATAGTGCCCCATCAAGGTTGATCACCTTTTTGCCATGCGAAGTCTCACCCCATCAAGGACTGAGCACAATTTTGCATAGAGAGAGAAAATAGGTAAAACAGGGGGGAAGGAACCTTACCCTTGCCTTAGACAAGTCTAAGGGGCCTCCCAAAGGGCTCTAGGAAGATTGCCCACTAAAGTGAGTTATTTTTTGTGTCTACATTTTCCCCCCTCTTTGACACATTTATGACCTAATAAATATGTTAAAGAAAATATGTAAACACACACAAACAAAATGTGACAAGAAAAAATGGGGTGGCTAGTTTAGAAGAAAGGGATGGTGCAAAAATGGTGTTATTTTGAACACTTTCATGTTTTGCACGTAAATCAAGGCATTAGGGACATTAATACCTCTAAGGCCAAGGTGCCCCCTTGAGTTTTATGAGGAATAAATCCCTCATAAAAACTTGAAAAGATAAACTTAGAAGAAGGATAAGTGAAGCAAAGAAGAGAAAGAAAAGAGAAAGAGAAAAAGTGCACAAAAAAACACAGATAAAAGTGAAAAAAGGGGTAAAACCCTAATTCATTTTGACCGCATGAGAGAGAGAAAAGGAGCTCTAGGGAAAAAATGGGAGATGGCACTATTGGTGCACCATTTAGTTATTGTGAGGGGTGAGGCCAGCACAGAAGCAGAGTGAGTACAGGTAAGATAAAAACCATACCTGCATTTCAATTTTGTTCAATGTTTTTGCAATTTTTTGAGTGGTTTTCTAGATCTCACTTTGGTTAAATCTTGACCCTAAAAAACCAGACATGATTTCATCAAAAAACAAAAAGAAAGAAAAAGAAAGAAGAAGAAAAAAAGAAAGAGAGAAGAAAAGAAAAGAAGGGAAGATGCAAGTAAGCAAGCTAAATTGGAAGATGTAAAATTGAGCTTTAGAAATCAAACTTAAAAAAAAAATATTTTATTTTTTGCAATTAATTTTAATTGATTGATTAATTTAGGAGATTAATTTTTTATTTATTGAACTGATGAAATTTTTTATTTTTCTATTGTTATTGTAGCTTAGAGTACTCAAGAGCCACGAGTGGAGAGCCAGCTCCCTAGAGGTGGAGCTAGAGGCACTCGAATAGGCAAAGAGAGATACACTAGAGGCAGTGGGTCTATACCACCTAGTGAGGCTACCTCAAGTAGAGGTAGACAGGACCCTACTGATGGCACTGGAAAATATATGGTACCCGAAGTCATCCACCTTATGATTACCCACAGGAGATATGATCGTCACATCAGAGGATGTGTGGTGCATCTTGTGTATCCCTATAAAATGGGTAGAATTTTATAGAGCACGAGGGAGACCAGTGACCTTGCAATGATTTTTAGGAGGCTAGGCCCACTAAGTGCAAGAGAGCATCATAGTCGTAGATGACCTGGTGGGGTGATATGGAGCAGATCCATTGATGATTGTACTTTATAGGATAGTGGTAGAATAGTTGATGTGCCATACTAGTAGGCGATATCTACCATGGGTGATGGTGGATGTAGTGGTAGACATGCGACACCAGGGAGTTCAATTTGCATGGGGTCCATATGTGCTAGCTTGCTTGTACAGGATATTGTACAATGTTGTGTACAAGTGGCATACAATATTACTGTGCATGGATTTGCTCCAAGTATGGAGCTGGAAGCACATAGTGGTGCAGATATCGGATGCACTGTTAGGACCATTTCCCACCATAAAATGACCAGTAGCATACATATGGTCTAGGTCCCTAGAGTGGGTCACGAGGACCTACGCAAGGTTACCTACCACTAGTGAGATAGGTAGTAGATGAGTTGAGGAAGGCCAATATTATATGGTGACTCTAGCATCTACACCCAGTCTAGGTTGAGGATAGGATAGATCTGGTGAGGATCAGGAGGATCAGGTGGCTCACTATAGGGAGAGGGAAGCAGAGGTCTTTCAATTTGATCAAGTTCTAAGGTAGTTTGGGATCTTGCAAGGAATCCCAAACATAGGTATTACTAGTACCAAAGAGTCTATCAGAATCCAGTAGGGGTGGCAGGTGGACCAGACTTGGCCAGGTTGGTAGAGGAGGACTTGGATCATCCTCACATGGATCCTAGGGTAGACGACATAAGAGTGACCTTCAACTACAAGCGATGGTATAGAGAAGTCATGCCCTAAAGGGTCTCCCCACATATTCTAATACAGAGGCACCATGTGATGGGCTCAGGTCTATAAAAAGTTTTTCAAGAGGTAGATCATAGAGCCATAGAGAGGTCATAATAGGGTCCTATAGCTTTGAGCCAAAGGTAAGCTGGAGTTTGGATTGAGTTGGTGATAGAGGACACCAGTGTTGTAGGGACCAAGGAGGTAGGGGTATCTAGAGTTTCCACCATAAAGGCCAGGGTACTAATAAGTGGAGGATCATGAGAGGCCTTCAAATTAATAGCAGTAGGTCAAGGCTAGGCCTCAATATGAGGGGATCTGAGGGAGGAGGTAGAGGCAATATGAGCTCAGGTGGTGACTCTGTAGAGACAGGTGGACCTACTCTGGGAGGACATGTCCAAGAGGATCAAGGGACTACGGGGATTTTTGAGTATCGTAGAGAGGAAGATAAATGTAGCTTAAGTAGAGATTGATCATCTCCAAGGGGAGTTGAGTCAACTGGTCACAAAGTTCTAAAGGGCTGAGCAGAGGGGATGGCTATCATTGGAAGCAACCAAGCTAGTGATGAATTCTACCTTATATAGGTGGAGCTATAGAGGGCAGGGGAGAGGCTGGAGGTGGCCATTCAGTGGGATACATTTTATGAGACCATGTACTACTAAGTGGTACTAGCAGGGTAGAGAGCAACACTCCCTCCATCCCTCCAATCAGCTAGCAGATCATGGTCTCGATCATGGATATTCTTGGCTTCACAATCCATGGTTATGTGGCTGCCTGGACCACCTCCTCCTATAGGCAAAGCAAAGGAGATAGGCTCTTCAAGCTAGGGCTAGGTATCAGGATGACCTACCAATTTTTATTGTGGCATGCATCCCTAGGGATTGGTTGAGTGTACCAAGACTGGATTGTGGTACACCAACCAGACACAGATGTATCTCTCTTTTTCTCATCGAGTAATACATAGCTAATTTTTTTTATATTTTTGTGATTGTGTGCATGTGATTTAATTTAATTTATATGTTATTTAATTTTAATGTTTTATACATTCAATCTATCTTAATTCAAGACTATATGAAATGCATGTATGGAATGGATGGAAGAAAGAAAACACAAGACAAAACAAAAAATAATAAGAAGAAGAAGAAGAGAGAGAGAAGAGAAGAAGAAGAAAGAAGAATACAAAGGAGAAGATAGTCCAAAGGTCAACCATCTAAAATAGAGAAGGATAGGCAAAACATAGTATCAAAATTGGCATAGGTTGCAAGGGACCAATGTGATTAAATATTATGAATCATACCAGAAAAGAGGGAGCTAAACCCACTATGGGTAGAGTACTCATCATAAAGGATAAGGTATTGGAGTCTGACCCTCTATGAGTGGTTGCTCACTAATTAAATTTTTTGGGGTGATTACTCACTAGGATGTATGTTGAGGCCTACTAAAAATGGCCAAGGAGATTATATTGTAATGGGGTGTTAAGCCCGCTGAGTCAAAAGGGACTATAACCTGATAGAAAATCATATCTTATAAGATACCTACTATGTTGTATAATTATCTCATGTGGGATGTAATATATAAGGATAAAATATATTAGGTGAATGCTATCCCTGATAGGGGTTTAGAGTTGATCACAATATAGTGAGTGTGTGCAAATGTGCAGAGAAGACATATTAAAGAAATAAAGCATATGTATTTCCTTTTAAAAAGCAAAGGAAGCCAAAGAAGGCAATGGAAAAGCAACAAGGAAATATTTACAAACTATCATCCTTGATCTAAGAGATACTCTCACTACTTCCAAGACCAAGAAAGACAAAACTTGAAGAAGCATACAAAAACAAGAAAGAAAATGAAAGAAGAAAACCCTAGGTGGGGATCTTACTAGGCATCAGAACCCTAGAGAGAGCACAATGCATGTGAGCTATGACCTAAATAGGTATCATCACATGCCATTGTTGCAAGATCTCCAAAATCTATATGATCAAGCAGTCATGAACAAGCAATCATGTAAAATATAATATTCAAGCATGTAAGTTGTATTAAATGTCAGGCAAGCAATGCAAAAGGATGACAAGTAATAATGCAGTATGAGCAAGTAGATAGATGCAACAAAAATTCCAATGCACAACTAAAATGATAATTAATTGTTTCGATGCAATTTTTTTTTGTTTGTTTATTATTATTATTAATTAATTTAATTGATTAGTTTAGGCAAGCAGAATGAAAGTTGACACAAAATATAACTTTGCCACCTTTCTTAACAAAAATAACAGGCGTACCATGGATTGTTTTATCAAATAAATCTCTAAAAGGTAAACCTTCTCGATAATTAGGATTATGGAGAGGCTCCTTCATAGCTCTTTATTTGGTAGCCATAACATGATAATAAATGTATTCTTGAACATAACCATTCTTTTTAACACAAGGAGAAGCAATTCCTAACTTCGTAAGATTACTATAGGATAAAAAAGTAGAATCCTCTTCCACAATAGAAGAATTACTCTTAGAACATACAAATCAATCATATTGCAAAATAATATCTCAAAAGAATAAGGGGGACCATCATCCTCATCGCCCACTCCTGAATTTTGATAGTCCATATATTCAGCATAAGTCGTAAGATGATCATAATTGTAAAATGGTAAAGGTTGGTATTTACTAGGTATAAAAAATATGCCACATTTCCCATGCTAGATATCGACATACAAAGTATCTTGAATGCCCTTATTTTGTGGTCCTAAACTTTTACCTGCATATCCTATACTAGATAGGATCTGTTTAGAAAGTGGGTAATCATTGGAAAGGTAACAATGAGCAAAAGAACACTCAACGGGAGAGGGGTTTCTATAATGTATCTCTTATTTGAATGTATTTCCTGTGAAGACAAAGGAACACATGCCAAAGTGTACAACATCCTTTCTTATGGGGCAAACCCATGGTTCTTGGTGATGGTGGTAGCTTGGCTAGATTCAAAAAAGGTGATTGAAGAAATTGATTATCATGATCCTGAGATGAGATATTTGAGATGTGTTCCTCACTCTTTTTTAAATTTTGAAATTGTTCTGATATATAAGATGAGTAACATGAAGAAACCATTAAAGAAATAGAAGGGCATAGGTTAAACTCAGATCGAGCTCACTCTGCATTTGAACAAAACTCAAATGGTCAAGGATCACTTGGAATGGTGATAACTTGGTTTTTGAATTTAAACTTTAAGCATTGATGAAGAGTAGAAGGGACGGCCTTAATTGCATGAATCCAAGGTCATCCAAGAAGAATATTAAAATGTGCAAGACAATGTACCACATAAAACAAAGTATCAAATATTTTAGGCCCAACCTTGAGGGGAAGAAATATGACACCACAGGCTTCTTGGGACTCATTGTTGAAAACTTTTATAATTATATCAAATTTTGTTAAATCTTCCTCTTTTAATCCAAAATTTTGAAAGAATTGATATGTACAAAAATTGAGGGAAGAACCATTATCAATCAAAATTATCTTAATAAAGGTATCCCCAATAAGTGCAATGATGTAAAGCAAAAAATATTCTTGCAGATTTAAGGAATGTTTATCATCATTCGAGAATGATATGTGATGTATCCTAAGAGAACCTATGACATCAACTATAACATTGAGAGAAATATCTAAAGGAATTGACTATTGCTTTAAAAATTCCATCAAGGAATCTCTATGGTTGGGAGAATTTTTCAAGAGTTCTAAAACGAATATATTTGCTGGAGTACTAGCTAATTGCTTTTGAATATAAAATGAAACCTTAGGTTGTGGTCTCAATACAATAGGTGGAGTCCCTGTATCTAAAACTTTCTTTTGAGTATTCTTCAAAACCATATCAGGCTGTAATACAAAATTCTATCCTTGTTGAGGAAGTTCGAGCTTGTCTTCTTGTAGTTACCCCAACCATATTTCCATAGGGAGGAGTCTCATTTTGATAAGCCACCTTATTTGCTACTTGTTGATTATGTTTTGGTAATGGATATTTAAATATTCCCATATCTTGATTGGTAGTTATAGTTTTTTGGGTAGGTACTTGATTATTCACTGCCTAAGAATTACCTAAGTCAATACGTCCTACATCAATCAAATCCTGAACCACATGTTTCAACTTATTACAAGAATTTATCTAATGTCCTTCCACTCTATGATATGCACAATGCTGACCTATCTTATACCAATGAGTTGTAGTATCTGGTTGTCTTATGGGAGGTAATTCAATTGCCTTAGCTTATAAAAGTTATTTCAAAGCTGCTTCCATAGACATATTAAGCCTTGTAAAATTTCTTTGTGGACCTTTTTGAAGTACTATCTTTTGTATGTTGTTAGTAACATTATTAACAGGCCTACTATCCAATCCACTATCACCTTCTATGTACTTGTTCTTATGATGAGACTTAGTAGGTTTTTCTTCTTTGACTTTGAGTTGGCCTCTTCTGATAAGGGCCTGTTCTACTTTTCTGGCTAAATCAATTGCTTGATCAAAATATGTAATAGTAGTAGTCTCTAGTGCATAAGATAATTGTTCTTGTAAATTACCAATAAATATCTCAATCATATATTTTGGTGGTAAAGTATATCTTAGATGTCCAACCATATTTCTCCAACAAGACAAATTTTTTAAAAATATTTCCTCTTCATTTTGTTTCAAATTATACACATCTTTCATTGTTATCTCCTTTTCAATGTAAGCACTAAATTTTTGAACAAATATATTTGTTTTTTCTTCAAATTTATTCAAGGAAAAATTGGGCAACCGATAATACCACTCTAATGCCATGCCACCAAGTCTCTTAAGAAATGTTTTGAGTAATAATATGTCATCATAAATGATATCATGACAAGCTATTCTGAATCTTCTTAAATGCTCTATTGGATCTTCTGTACCCTTATAAATAGGTAAAACTATCATAGAAAAATGCTTAGGATAAGTTCTAGCAGTAACAATAGGATCCAATGGTTGATTACACATTTTCTTGTAACTGTAAGTAAAACTTGAGGATTGAATCATCTCAACTTTTGAAACCAATTGCTTTACTATATTTTCCAAATTTTGCACTTTATTAGAAATAGTTTATATTCCATCATTTGGGTTATGTAAATGTATCTTCATGCAATGTAATAAATGCACAAGTGTCCATGTGCAAGTTGTAAATGTGCAAGGTGTCACTTGTATATCTAGATAGAGTGTTGGCCAAGTATCTTATTTTGCCTATATAAGGATGACCTCATTGTTAGCATAGAATGAGAGATGAGTGTCGATGACACAATAGCTTAGGGTTCTTAGTAGTTAGTTCAGTTATGTGTGGATCACCATCCATTGGTGATGGATGTAATGTAGTCTAGTAGCTATATTTATGGAGTGCTCATTTCCTCCATAGCTACATTGTATTCATTTATATATCATTTATGTTTATTGCATATCTTAGTCTTCTTGTATATTTACTTTCATTAATATTATTTTGCATCTCGTGATTATTATCTCCTTTGGATATTGTATCAAAAGCTAATAGTGGTATCAAAGCTACGGTAGATCGAGTCTATGCAGGTCTATAGGAAAATCACCATCATTATTGAGCCTGAGTGTTTTATCAACCTGATGCGCCATTGGACCAATCACTGTCAAAAGTTCTCAGAAGAATCTAGGTGATAGAATCAGGGAGAGTCACAAGTGAGGACTGAAGGATATCTCAGTCCCAAAAAATATTGAGATTGCATTTGACTTGAGTCTTTCCATAGAGTTACAGGAAAACTCATGAAGACTAGGACTCAACATTCAATCCACTAGATTAACAGAGCATCTAGTGAAGATCCAGGATATGTAGAATTTACTAACTATTTTCTAAAGTTTCTTTTATTGTAGATAACTAATTCTCAGAGGATTGGTACTCCTCCTATGATAGAAAGCTAGGAGACTCCAACTTCATTACTCGAAGGTCAGCATGTCCTCATAGTGTAGAGATTGGTTTCTTGTGTAGGAGAAGAACACTACAGAAGAAGACTTTTGAAGAAAAATGTATGGTGAAGCTAGGAGACTGAAGATCTCCATTGCATATTGAAAAGGCCATAGTAGCCTTGAAGAACAAGCCATAGAAGCCTGATACAAATAGGCCATAGAAGCCTGATACAAAAAGGCTAGAGTAGCCTTGGAGAATAGGCCATAGAAGCCTGATACAAAAATGCCATAGAAGCCTTGAAGAATAGGCCATAGAATCTTGATACGAAAAGGCCATAGAAGCCTTGAAATAGAAGCCACATAAGTATTGATATTGAAAAGGCCATAGAAGCCTTAATATTGGAAAGGCCACAAAAGTCTTGATATTGAAAAAGGCCACAAAAGCCTTGATATTAGAAAAGGCCATAAGAGCCTTAATATTGAAAAATACCACAAGAGCCTTAATACTAAAAAAGGCCATAGAAGCCTTGATCCTAAAAAGGAATTTGAAAGGAATATCTGATTCAAAAGTAGATTAAGATTTTAGTATTAACATATTTTTTGCAGGGAAAGAAGATTCAGTGAGTTGGGAAACTTCCTACAAAATAGTTAGGAAGGGTATCTTCTTCAAAATCAATTCAGCACCTGAAGCAAAGGATATCAGGAGAAGATCTCATTGAAGGACTTCCAGACTTGGAAGAAGGACTAGGAGAGTCCTGCTCAAATCTAGAAGTAGAAAAATCAAAGATCCAGGAGCATATCACATCACCAACACTTCCAAGAGCAGAAGGTTGAAGAGGTCTCAAGTGAAGACCATCAGAAGTTGCAAGATCAAAGACCCTAAAAAGGTCTCATCGAGCATCCAGAAGAAGGCTAGGAAAGCCTTACTGAAGAAATCATCAAAGGAGATCTCATTGGAGAAATCCACTACCAAGGAGAAGCCCCTAATAGTGAAGAACTTGGGACAATTATCGCCATTCGAAAACAAGCCCAAGAGAAGGAGAATTTGGCAAGGAGTGCCAAATTGCAGAAGAAGAATCTAGTGAAAGACCTCAAGATATTCAGAATCTTGAGAGGAAGATCCTGCTTGAAGTTAGAATTCAATAAGAAGACTTGAAGACAGAAGAAGATCATCAAATCTAGGAGATTTGAATATTACCTCTCATAGCAAGAAGGCACTGCTTCAGAGATAGAGACTTCTCCAAATCTATAGCGGAAGGAGAAGATTACAAGAGGAGAACAAGCCACCAAATCCTAGGCTCATAAAAGAAAGTTTGAGACCATCATTTGGTGAAGAAGGGGTTGTTCAAGAACAGTCTATAGAGAGCTACAAAACCCTACTCGGAGTAGCAACTTGGTGATCTTAGGCACCAAGATCTACATCCTCTACAGAAGTGAAAGAAGGAGCTACAAAAGATTAAAAAAGGTATGCAACTACTAGTGCTAACTAAGTCATTAATTAAGATTCATTTGAGCACCTTATATGGATTAAAGTTGCATAAAGAAAAGTAGATTACAATCTTCAAAAGTGCAAATAGAAAGAGGTTAATTTTAAGGTTCATTTGCACATTATTTAGGAGTTGATTAGATTTTAGAATTATATCTATCAACTACCTATCATCTACTTAGAAAATAGAAAAGAAGACTAAGTCCTACAATATTAGTTGTAGTGAATTTGTAGAATAACTTATAAAGATTCATTTTAGGTTATTCTTGAATAGTTGTAAATTTGGGTTAGATTAATTAAAGTGCATTATCTTGAGAGTTAAATTGGAGTGATAAGGTGAAATTCTTAGTGCATTGAAAAAGGGTATATTAAATTTATTATGCACTAGTACACTACTCTCAAAAGAAAATTAGATTTTGTGTTCTTGAAGGGCACAAAATTTGATTGGTATCAAGTGTCTAAAGACACTATTGAAGCACTAAAATCTGCAACTTGTGGTGGCCAAAAGAAGCCAACCAAAAAAGGTTAGAGTCCTCCAAAACTTGGAGAAGAACCTAAAACAAAAATAGAAGCTTCATTGAGACTTGGTGAGTCTCAGATCCAAAGCATTACAAGAGTGAATGCACGAAAAGAAAATGCAAAAAATTGCATAAATTAAAAGCTTCTATCTACTATTGTCTAAAGCTTGGATTTAATATAAAGTGTCCAAGAAAAAAGGGAAGGTGTCTACTCATAAAAGACAACCTCAAAACCCTTGCATTGCAGGAAGAGAAATCTGCCATGAAACCAGAAATATATATCTAAAATAAGAGTGCAAAAGAAGGAGGCTAATGTACAATCTATAGTACATTATATTGCACCATTTAAATCTAGTTTTTTACAGTCCAAGAAGCAGATTTGGATGTGTCTCAACAGGAAAGGCAACCAACGTAAGCACTCATTTTTCCCAAGCAATAGCAGCCACTCGGAGAGCGCACCTTGGACGGATGAACCTGCAAAACAAAGCCCATAAGAGGCCATCATCAAAGCTACGTAAAGGAGTGCACATTCACTGATGAACAACAACGTGAGATGGACAATCTGAACAGCCATATGAGATGGATAGCAAAGTGGAACAAATAGCACATACACTATAGAGAAAAAAAGGGGTGTCTACTCCTACCAACGTAAGGTGAACAACAACATGGACAACATCTAAAAGGCATCTATCTCTACCAAGGAGAAATGAACAACATCTACTCTACAAGGACGTACAGGTTTCAAACGTTGGAAGCATTAAAGGAAAAGGAGCAACTATCTTGGTGAAGATCATCCACCAAACGAAGCATCAAACTTGCTACTCGATGCCTCATCAATCCACCTATAGAAAACAAGGTTGCTTGCTACTCAAGAAACATAGCAAAGCAAAAGGAATGGTAAACTAAAAGACCTAAGGAGTTATAATCTCCTTGGAAGGCGTTATGGTCTACATGCAGAGAGAGTGAATGCCACTTGGCATCTATCCTCTAAGAGCAAGTGTTACAAGAATGTTGCCTCTCAAATGCATTCGAACTACGTTCCAATTCTCATGCGTTACCAAGAAGATTCGACTCTCAACGCGTTACTAGAAGCTTCGACTCTCAAGCATTACTAGAAGCTTTGACTATCAATGCATTATTAGAAGCCTCATCTCTCAAGTGCTACTAGAAGCTACGATTCTCAACGGATGAGTAGAGTGGTGACACTTGTTATCCACAAGTCCCACACAAAGGAGCGAGCGTTACATAGCGACCAGAAGCAAGGAGTTATGTAGAAGGGTGCCCATACGTAATGGATGTGACACATGTCACAAAGTAGAGTTTTCTCCTCCAATAAAAGCACCCAAATTTTAAATGTTACAAGAGGCAGAGAGTGAGCAAAAACATAGTCAAAGCCAGTCAACACAGCGTGGAAGAAGGAGCATTTAAGACTCCAGGTTATTCAAAGGTCAAATCCTCCATATTCAATAGCGTATACATTCTAGCATTAAATACGTCTACCTCCATTGATTCTAGCGCCCAAGGGTACCACATCATCACTGTTATATTCAGTCAAAGGGAGCACTGAAGAGTGGGGAGTCTAGCATCAAAAAGGTAAGGGTAAAATCCCATCTTATTATTGCTTTCAACTTTGGAGATATAAGGGTTATAAACTAAGGTATAAAATTTAGTTTAGTGAAAGCAAAACTATAGGGGACAACTTACCAAATTAAAATAATATTTGCATCTCAACCTAGGAGAAATAAGGAATTCAACTTGGATTAATTTCTTTGATATTTTGCAAATATTATTAATTTTCTAATTTTCCAAACTTTGGAGTGATAAGGGTTACAACATCAAACTAGGTCTTTGGAAATTAGAAATTGAAACCTTAGGGTCATAAAAGAGGTTATTAAATATTTATTAAAGTTGGAAATTATATTTTTACTTGTCTTTAAATTTCTCAAAAAAGGACAAAAGGATTCCAACATTAAAACCTCTTAAAATTTTGGAAAAGTGCTTAGTTCAATTAGGAGAAATAAGGTGTTAGATAAATTGATTTTTGACTGTACAAAATCAATCATAAAATTGAACTTTATCTTTACAAAAAGCACTATATCATACTCCAAAAACATTAAGGAGTTATTTGGCATTTCATAAAACTTGATCAAAGGTAATCAAGTTGGGAAGATATAAGCTTTCTTCAAAACCTAAAATTAGGTGTTCATACTCTCATTACTAGGGAGACATAAGGAAGCCTACAAATCTAAAGGTTTCATCAAATCAAGCTTATATACTTCAATCAAGGGCTTACATCTTATCTCTTCAAATTCAACCTCCTAAAAATGAGTAAAGGAATGTCATATAGTGAATATAAAATGTGCTCCAACAAGAACCAGTTCAAAAAGCATGAGCACATGTGGTATATTGACTCAAGAGCCAGTCATCATATGACAGGAAATATACATTGGTTTGATTGTTTTGAAGTCTCTAAAGGTTACAGACTAAGAATTGCAGATAGCCAAACTTATCCTATTCATGGATATGGATGTGTAACTCCCAAAAAATCATTTCCAAATCTTCTACTACAAAATGTATTGTATGTTCCTGGATTAACATTCAATCTTATCTCAGTAAGCAAGCTAGTAGAAAACAACTATATGATTAACTTTAGATATATGAATGGGATCAATACATGTCTTATTATGAATCAATATGGAATAAAAGCAACAAGTTCAATCCATGAAAATACATACATCCTAGACTCAATGGGAATCTCACAAGATGTTGTGATTCAAAATGTTGCTAACATATTTACAAAAGAACAGGTTGAAGAAAATGAAGGACCAGTACACCTAAAAGGTAAGCTCAGGAAGATCAAAAACAAAAATATGAGAGGACAACTTCATCATGCTCTACTCATACATCAACAATCAGAACCATATGGAGACACTTGCAAAGAAAACTATAAAGGTGGTTGGATAGAAGATAAAGAAGATGAATCATAACAAGCCAAAGATCATCTGATGAAAGAAGAATTCTTAGCTTCAACTACAACTTACTCTACATCAAATGAAGACACAAATTACCTACTGAACCTGAATACAAAATACGTAGAAGGAGAATACAAAGCTCAAGAAGAAGATGAAGATCCATATTGAAGACTAAAAGTCTTCAATACCCAAATAATGTAATACAGGGGGTGTTAGAAATAGTTTATATTCCATCATTTGGGTTATGTAAATGTATCTTCAAAGGTACATACTTAGGACATTAGATTACTTTAGGGGGAAGTTATCTAGTTACTTCATGCAATGTAATAAATGCACAAGTGTCCATGTGCAAGTTGTAAATGTGCAAGGTGTCACTTGTACAACTAGATAGAGTGTTGGCCAAGTATCCTATTTTACCTATATAAGGATGGCCTCATTGTTAGTATAGAATGAGAGAGGAGTGTTGATGACACAATAGCTTAGGGTTCTTAGTAGTTAGTTCAATTCTATGTGGATCACCATCCATTGGTGATGGATGCAATGTAGTCCAGTAGCTATATTGATGGAGTGCTCATTTCCTCCATAGCTACATTGTATTCATTTATATATCATTTATGTTTATTGCATATCTCAGTCTTCTTGTAGATTTACTTTCATTAATATTATTCTGCATCTCATGATTATTATCTCCTTTGGATATTGTATCAAAAGCTAACATAATTCTATATTATTGTTATGTATTATTCCTATATTCCCATATGTGTGTTGAGGAACCAATGCTTGATTCAGGTTGGAAGCATGGATATTATTGTTATATGTGGCACCTTGTAAAAATGGACAACTAACATTGGGTAGAATAGAAGCAAAAGTGTTGATATTAGAAGATTGAGGAAGAAATTGAAAACACCTTTGAGTAACACTACTAATTAGAGGAGCTTGCAGATTCCTCCCAATGTTGGTGGTTGTAGTAGTGTCAACAACTTGGTTCAAATTGTTAGAATGCATTGATTTAGGCAAGGGGTTATTTTGATCAAGTATAGGGGAGATTATTGGATGAGGAGGTGGAGGATTTTCACCTCTTTCGATATGAGCTTCTCGATCCATACCTCCCAATATATTATCCCTATTAGCTCTCATAAAAATCCAAATGTGCTCAAATGATGAAAATACAAACCCACCATTAGAGCCTTCATAAGGATCAAAATTCATTTCAATTTCCATATTATCTTGTTCTTCTGAATCTATGTTAGGATCCTCTCTATCAATATGATCATATTTAGGAGGAAAATAACCAGATACAAGTTGCTTTTACTAACTTCTAAGGAAAGGAGCCATTTAGAAAAGTGAAAGGATAGAAGAGAATGCTAACAATAGAAAACAAGAATTTTAAAATCACTATTAAATTTTTTAAGCCACACAAAAAAATTTGGTGGTCTTGCTTAAAAATTTTTAAAAAAAGAAAGGAGGTGTTCACGTTAGGTTCACCAAAGTTGTATAGGGGAAAACTGTCCTACCGTGTACAATTCCTAAAATTTGGATCCACAAGAGAGAAATCCTTTGGGGTGAACCACGGGGTTATGTTGTTCTCTAAACTCGGTGCTAGGGGGGAAGGGTTCACCAAGAATGGTTTAAGGACTCACTCTAAGTCCTCTAGTTTTCAAGAATGTTTTATGTATGATATTTGAGACAAACACCTAGATTTTGCCTTTCTAGATCTATGCTATAAAATATAAAGGACAATGCAAAAATATAGAATGCAAGAATACAAGAGCTAACCCTAGAATGATTCTTTCTTTGAATGCTTCTCTAACCTAGGGTTCTAAACAAACAACCTTTAAGCAAGGGCTCAAGAAGAGATGCACAAATAGAATTAATCCTAAGTACACACTATATGTTGTTTATATTTAAATGCTTAGAACTTAATTAAATATATTTCTATAAAATCATATCTAGGTTTTATAACAAAATTATAAAGCACTAAAAAAAAACCTAAAGACTAATTAGAACACTTAGCTTATCCAGTTTTTTATCCTTGCTTTTATTCCTTTGTCCAAAGCTATCAACAATTTTTGCTCCTGCAAGATAACTTAACAAACACTTGGAAAATAGGATTAGCATTAGGGGGTATGCTTAGGACATTGTAAAATAGTTCTTGAAGGTGCAACAGTCAAGCCCCCTAGGTCCTTTTAGCTAGATAAATAAAAATTAAAATTGACCTTTGGAAGAAAAAAAACATGATACAATACAACATAATAGAATGATGGAATCGCAAAATAGAATATAATATCAAGCTCTAAATGCAGTCGAGAATGCAGTAATGAAATTTGGAATAGTAGATTACCCCCAAATTTTTCTCAAGCAAAATCATGCCTCGTAATAGGCAAACACGATATCACACAGGCGAAGTTGTATCCCTTAGCAGATAGGGCATGATTTCACCAAAGTGATATGAAACATCTCAGACTAAAGTGAAATAATAAATCTAAGATTAAACAAATGAAAACAAGCATGCAATAGAACACTTTCACCTGACAGAGTGCAAGGAAGCAGACAAAAAGGTTTTAGACCTCCCGAATGGTAGATCTCTCCTTAGGGATTCAACACCAATCCACCAAGAGTAAGCAGAAGCAATCAA
The DNA here is from genome assembly GCA_028583015.1 of Wollemia nobilis. NCBI lineage: Eukaryota > Viridiplantae > Streptophyta > Pinopsida > Araucariales > Araucariaceae > Wollemia > Wollemia nobilis. The sequence goes on from JAQPPZ010017258.1 coordinate 1,348,898, forward strand.
TAATCAATGCAATAGAAATCCAATCAATATTAAAACTCTAAATTAAACTTGTTTGCACATGAAGAAAAAGTATGCATATCGAATAAGAACATTTTACGAGAAACCAAATGTTAGTGAGCAATAAAATCATCAATCCAATTATGTGATCATGTTGTGTGTGAGAAGTGAATTCAAACCCTCCTTACATAGAGGATTTAAAGGTGAGAAAGGTAGGAAAACCAAGGAGGTTTGATGTAAAACATGTCAAACCTAAATAATTAGGGTTTCCTTGAGAAAAACACTAAAAAAGGTGAAATCATGCCTCGTTAAGGCCAACCATGATTTCACCATGCAAATTTGCACCCCATCAAGGACCGAGAGTGATTTTGCATAGAGAGAGGAAATAGGTAAAATAGGGGGAAGGAACCTTACCCTTGCCTTAGAAAAGTCTAAGGGGCATCCCAAATGGCTTTAGGAATATTACCCACTAAAGTGGGTCAATTTTCCATGTCTACAGCACCATGCAAGTAAAGGATAGGAAGATGCAAGCAATGTATATATTAATCAACAATGACTATTTGAGTACAAGGCAACCTTGTCATAGGGATTTTAAATAGTATGTAATATATTTTGAAATGAAAGAGGGATTGAACCCTTTTTACAATAATTAATATACACGAAGAAATCTCTTCTCATGCCACAATCGGGTTATGGGTGGGTTTCTTTGCGCTTGTTGGATCACCTTGGTGCTCTGCCAACTGCTTCACACCTACACACATGCAAACACGATCAGATAAATAACATATAAGGGGTATCCCTTGCATGAGACCCTTTCCAAAACAAATATAACAAAACATTACAAAACCTATTTAGATGTTCACAAAACCCTCATAAAATTTCACAAAACTAAGAAATGAAATATTCTATACTTTCATCTACTTATTTTTTGAGTGTATGCTCTGTATGGTGTGTGTTTGGGTAATCATCAGTGATGGTTGGCTCTATGTAGCTGGAGGTGATGGTTAGTGTCTGTTAGAATAAGGGGGAGAAGGGAATTTTTTTTTTTGTTAAAAAGAAAAGAGAAGGGGTGGAAGGGCAAAAAAAAAATGAAAAGAAAAGAGAATGGAGGAAGGGAATTTTTTTTTGCAAAGAAAAGAGAAGAAGGGGGGAACATAAAAAGTTCATGATTTTTTTTGTGTGTTTTATTTTAGGTTTTTATAATGTTGTTGATATTTTTTATGTTGTGTTGTTTTTTTGTTGAAAATTTTTGTTTTTGGTTTTGTGATAATTTTTTATTGAAATTTTGGAATGTAAATGAGTGTGGATGTGGTGGGATTGTAGTAAATGTGAACTGATGGTATGGGTGGGTGGTTTTTTGTGTAGTTGAGGATGTTGTAGGTGCAACATCGATTCATTCCAAATTTACCTACAATGAGGATAGTCTAAGTGAGGATGACTAGGGGTGGTTAAGGGTGGTCGGCTTGGATGGAGCAACTCAAATAGAGACCATATGGGTAGATGCAACCTACTTATTATCCTTCATGGAGCGGTGGGATCCTAGTAGGGGGACATTCCTCCTCCTTATGGGAGAGATTTAGATGACATTGGAGGGTATCTTTCAGATATTCTAATTACTAGTGGAGGGTCTACCAATCTACATAGTAGAAGATAGGAAGGATGTGATGTCATTGGTGTATGGTGAGGATTGGAGGGACGTGGAGGTAGGTCATAGGGGGATCCCATACCTAAAGGAATTTGAGAGGGAGAAACTGACTCTAAGACATGTAGTACTAATGTATTTGATCTCAAAGATAGTTTTACAAGACTCCTTAGGTGTACGATTCCCATGGAACCTAATAGAGCTTGTGTTTGACTTGGTGGAGACACCAATAGTGTATGCATGGGTGCTGGCACTACTAGTGAGACAAATGATGAGCTTTATGAGGTGCAATAATGAAGGTAGAAAGAATTGGAGTGCATCTTACTACTATATATATGGGGATTGGAGCACTTCAGCATATGTCACCCTAGAGGATTACCATGTGAGAGGGTGATAAGATAGCCTTATGCTTTGCAATAGTAGAGGGATAGGAAGAGATGATAGAGTTGGCATCACTGGGGGGATGGAGAGTACTACAGGTGAATGTGGGTCATATTGATGGCTAACCAAGTGATATAAAGATCATGATGGGGGGTAGAGGATTAGGATGAAGACAGGGTGCACCTAGCTAATGTGATACAAGCAAGGTAGATATTAGACCAACATCAAACCAAGTGTAAACTAATTTAGTTCACAAAAATCTAGAGATAATTTAGGTTGACACATGAGGTACCAAACCCACCTATGATTTATAAGATATTGGGTGATGATTTAAGCTTGGTGGTGCCCCATAGGATGCCACTAGTAGAGGAGGTATATAAGGAGATGGACATACCAAACATTGATAATGCAGGTACTATTGTAATGTATGATGCCTAGTGGATGACATAGTGGTGGGATCCACCTAGGGGGATGAAGGAGGTAGCAAGTGAAGATGAGGAGGAGGTAGAGCTAAAGGAGGTTGAGGATCCACTATGGTGATGAGTGCAACGTAGGACCGATAATGATGTAGTTACCTCAATATAGGGTGAGACAAAGATAGGGCTCATGGGTGGTGAGGTTAGCTTAGATGAGGTCAACATCATGGAGGTGGTTGAGGAGGTTGAGAGACCTAATAGGGGATATAAGGGATAGAAAGTATGAGGTGAGGAGGAGTGGGTGATGCTCTAGGTAGAGTAAGATATCCTAGAGGTTGAGCAAGTAAAACTAATACTTATGCTAGAGTAGATATAGGAGGAGCACATGGTTGGGATTACTGATCAAGAGAGTCTATAATAGTAGATAGATATGGTGATAGTGGAGAAGTATTACATACAATGGGATCAATATGTGGGATATGTAGAGAGGGATGAGCTATAGCTAGAGGTAGAGGAGCTACGAGAGTAGCTCAAGGACCCTAGAGAGTACTAGGTGGGGTGAGGAAATAAGGTGACCATCACAACACTATTGACTGAGGTGGGAGTGATACGATAGTAGGTAACCACAATAGATTAATTTTAATGAGAGATGACTTATGTGAAGGTCCTAGAGGATGATTTACTAGAGTGAGATATAATGATACCTTGAAAACCCTCTACTTCATGGGTGGAGTCCAATCGACAGACAAAATATTTGAGGGTGATGTCAGTGTAGTAGCCAATGCCATGCATTAGGGAGACCATAATTTTAGAGGCATTAGGTGTCATATCTTTGTACAAGATATTTAGGAAGCAACAAATCACAAGTAAGTAGCCATGATACAATGGTATGAAATAGAGTGATTATATGAGCAAGAAGTGATGCAACTAAGGGGTTAATGGGGGTGATAGGTGATGCAACGATTTTGGATGTGTGATGATGATGAGCCTAAGGTTTCAATTATATGTACCCTACAAGCAATGGTATGGTTGTGTACACTAATTTTATGGATATATATATGACTTATGATTAGTGAAATGTGTGTGATTGGATTGATATAATGTGATGGATATGAATTGGTAATAAATGATGATGTAGGATGATAATGTATGGATTAGATGATATAGGTGGTATGCATGGAACACAAAAATAGATATGTCTATGTGTGTTTGATGACCATGTAAGAAACACTTAGATAGACATGGATAAACTTGTTGTTTACTACTTAATCAAGGGCATCAACATGGTTTCACTAGTCCTAATTATAGTAAAAATGGTAACATACGACGTAGAATGTGGATGGAATAGGTGAAAAGGTGAAATTGAGACCACTTGTTAATTCGTATGTCCTAGGAATGAAGAATTTAAATATGCTTTCAAGAGACATGAACACCCTAGTGATATCAATAAAACTCATATAGTAATCAAACATGCCCTCAAATATACTAAGATCACCTTAGGGAGTCAAGTTTCTCAAGGACCAACTGTGTGTGCAGTGAATGTTCATTACCAATTTTGAGTGATGTTGGACTAATCACTTGTGACTTATGCCAATAGTCTAGCTCACCTGTGAGTGTACATAGGTTTGTATAAAAGAAGGTTGCTAATATGATAGACAAGTCATCATGTGAAGGGTGTACTCCATTGCCAGTCATGCATATATAGACCCAATGGAGGTTTACCTCATGATCTAATGACCTAAGAATTCTAGGTATTTTACTTTTTTGAGACTTTATTTTTAAACCTTTTGTACTTGTCCTTTTGCCAATTCTCAAGGTTAGATCATGTGCATGATAATGTGAGCAAGGGAAACCATTCGCTTTATGGCAATAGTGAGTCATGAGTTCATATTTCCTAAGCACCAAAATTTATTTAGTGCATGATACATGTGCATGGTCCAAAAGGGAACCTGAGTTAACCAGGAATGACCAATAGAACTCAAAAATTGGCTACATTCGATCGAGGTTGATTGCAACACTAGAAATGGTTGACCAATCGAAAGAACCTAGAGATTCTATGGACCAAAGACTTTGTAAAATATAAGGTGTCATATGGGTAGTGGAAGCATGTGCATAGTTATGGTGATGGGTGAATTTGGGTGGAATTGTTGGTGTAGGTATAGGAGTGCAATGAATCAGGACCGTTACAACCAAGAAGACACCCTTGATTAATACCACAGAAGCTAGCCAAATAAAAACAAAACAAAACTAAGGTGAAAAAGTAATGATTCCTATAAAAGGGAATGCACAAAAAGGGGAGTGACGATGGGTATAGACTAAACCAAGAGGAGAGAAATGGAGGGCAAAGAAGAGGAAGAAAGAAAGAAAAGATAAGGAGAAGGGAGAAAGAGTAAGGAACACATCAGTCTAGGGTACTTAGTTTCTAGAAGCATGACTGTACAATGAGTGGTGTGCAAGGAATGAGATGAGAAGGAAGAAACAAGAAAACATGGATGGACTGAGTGGGAAGCAAATGAAATGGAATATGTGTATGTGCGAGTGTGATTCATTGTGTTTATTGTTGTATTTATTATTATTATTATTATTATTATTATTATTTTGAAAAACATTGATGATTTGTTTTATATATTAGGCATAGAAGGCTCTCAAATGAATGATGTTTATGGTCTTAGGTTCCTCAAATCCCTTGAGTATAGCAATATTATAGGCTCCTATCACAAGTTTCTACTTAATGATCAATGGAACCAACCAGTTGGTAGCAAACTTATCACAAAGATGCAAAGGTAAATGAGAGTTTTGCTAATTTTCCTTGAGAATGAGATCACCCACTTGGAATTCATATGGATGGACTTTATAATTATAGGTGAGCTTAACCCGATCCTAATAAACATGAATATGCTCCATGAAATCTTACAAGGATATGTGCAAGGAGGGGATCTCAAGATCAAGGGGTATGATTGCTTTGGTTCCATAGACTATAGCAAAAGGTGTTGCCCTTGTAGGCATGTGAATGCTAGTTTTATAAACCCATAATGCCAATGGATTTTGAAGGTGCCAATCCTTGTGATTTTCTTGCATAGTTTTCTTTATAATTGCAACAATAGTCTTATTTGTGGCCTCGACTTGTCCATTGATCTAAGGATAATAAGGTGTCAATAAATTGTGTTGAATATGATATTTATTACAAAGAGTGCTTGAACATCCTTATTTTTTAAAGAGGGGTCATTATCAAAAATGAGCTTGGAGGGGATACCAAAATGATAGATAATGTGATGGAGAATGAACTCCAAGATTTGAGGTCCTATCATGTTGGCAAGAGGGATTAATTCAACCCATTTAGTGAAATAATCAGTGGAAATGATAATGAATGTATGATACCCCGAGGAAGGAGGTGGAATTTTTCCAATAAGATCGAGGTCCCATTAGGAAAAGGGCAACATGGCCTGAATGTATTGCAAGGTCTATGATGGTAAATGGGTTAGGTTGGCATGATGTTAGCATTTGAGGTATTTCTTTACATACACGCAAAAATCACGTTCCATTATGGGTAAAAATTATCCCATGTATAGAATGCATTTTATGATAGCCATCCCACTAAAATGGCCATCACATGTGCCCTTGTGTGCCTAAGAAATTACCCAACTAGCCTCTTACGGTTCAAGACAATGAAGGAGAATACCATCGTAACCTTGATGATAAAGCACACCCCCAAGAGAGTATATCAGGTTACTTTTTGTTTTAAATTTCATTTTGTAGTTGAGGGCAACTTTGGAGAAAGAGAGCCAAATTTAAAAAGGTCCTTCACTTGAGAAAACCAATGGTAGGGCTTTGCCTAAAAAAAATGGATGTCTTGTTCATCCTGAGAATAATCGTGGTGAATGGTCGATTGCAACAACCGAGTGATATGAGCATTAGTCACATTTTCAAAGGGATTTTGTTGAATGAGATACCTAAGGGAGGCCATATTTTCTATGAAGAGATTAGTTGACCTTGGAAAAAAATTGATATTGTACCATTCAAAATTAGTGAGTAATTTGTCGATGATCTTCTTATAAGATTTTAGGATTAGGCATTTGCATTGGGAGGTCCCTTTAACTTGATTAAAAACAAGTTGAGAATCCCCTATGATTTGAATTCAATTAATTTTCATGGCCACAATAGTTTGAAGTCCAATAATTAAGACCTCATACTCTACATTGTTATTCATACAAGGGAAATCAAGTTTAAAAGATGAGGGAATATGAGCCCATTGCAGTGTGAAGAAGACTATTCTATCACCACTCCCTTGTTCACACTTAGAGCCATCAAAGAAAAGGTGACATCAACATCATCCTTAGGTTTGAAAGGTTCTTCTTGTTCAATAATTCTAAATATAGAGTCATTAGATAGTTCCACAATAAGAGGCTAGTTGCTTGGGAGAGGAGCTTCAATGAGTTGGTCAATGATTACCTTACCCTTAATGGATTTTTGACTAATAAATTCAAGATCAAATTCTATTAGAGTATTATCCATTTGGCAATTCTATTTTTGGTATATGTGCAACTCATTATATAATGTACGAGATTTTCTTAAATGATAATATATATAATGTGATTGAGCATGTAGTGGCAAAGCTTTCTAGTTGCAAAGACTATAGTGAGATAAATGTTCTACACATAGTCATATTTAGCTTTATATCTCACTAGAGGATGACTAGTATAGTATATTGTCTATCGATTATTCTAATTCTTTTGAGCTAACATAGTCCCTAAGGCAAAATCAGTGTTGGAGATATACAGGTGGAAAGGAATTCTTGGACAAGGTAGAGATAAAATGGGAGGGGATGCTAGATAGTTTTTAATAGCATTGAAGACTTGCTGATATTTTTGAGTCCATGAAAAGGTGACCCCTTTTGTAGAAGGTGATTTAATGGCTTGCATTTTTCTAAAATTTGTGCAATAAAGCGATAAATCACTTGAAGCTTTTCTTGCAAGCTGTACAATTATTTAAGAGTCATAGGAGGAGGTATTTTGACAATAACCTTTACCTTGTTAGGGTCCACTTCAATACCTTGCTTGGAGACTATAAAAACTAAGAGTTTGTTATAAATGACATTGAAAACATACTTCTTAGGATTAAGTTTGATGTTGTGCTCAAGAAGCCTATAAAAAATATTACGTAGCACATCAAGGTGTCCCAAATGAGTTTTAAAATTTACCAAAATATCATCCATGTAGTCTTTGATAATATTATGCATGTAGTCATGGAAAATGTACGTCATTGCATGTTGATAAGTAGCTCCCAAATTTTTGAGGCTGAATGACATGACTTTGTAGCAAAACATCCCCCAAGGTGTTGTAAATTATGTTTTATGTTGGTCTGCAAGATTGAGATGAATTTGATTATATCCTAAGAAGCCATCCATAAGGGAGAGCATTTCATGGCCAACAATTGAGTCTACTACTATATCAATGTTAGGCAAAGTAAAGTCATCCTTAGGACATTCTTTGTTCAAATATTAAAAGTTTGTGCATACGTGAAACCCCTCATTGGATTTATTGATAGGGACCATGTTCGAAAGCTACTCTAGGTAGTTGATGGATTGAATGAAACACACATCCAAGAGTTTTTTAATTCTTCCTTTACCATAAGAGCCATTTTGGGGTGACGCTTTTATAATTTCTACTTAATTGGATTAGTGTTAGATCATAAGGTAAGATTGTGAACAACTAAATTGAGGTCTAGGCTAGGCATGTCCTTGTAGGACCATGCAAATACTTGCTTATATTTGATTAGAAGGGTAGTGAATTGCTCTCTTTCTTCAAATGAAAGGTCTTTTCCAAGCTTGACAATCTGGGGGTTCGAGGGGTCAGTACTAAGGTCTACATCGATGGTGTCTTCAACAAGCATATGGGAACCTTATTCTAACTAATGTGGTATGGAAATGAAATGGATGTTATCAATAGGGTTGATAGGGTTCGAAGGTTCAAAGTCCAAAATGTTGGCTTGAAAAATAGATAAAGGGATAGGATACAAAGGAATGTATTGGTTAGCTTCAATAATAAGTTGGTTAAAAGTAAGGAAATCAAATGGGGAGAGGGGATAGGACAGGTGACCAAAGTTAATGAGATTGGGGTTAATGTGAATGGGATCAGAAGGATGATTGGTATCATGGAGCAGATTGAAAAGGTCAATGGAAATCATGTTTATCTAAGGTAACGCATGAAGATGTGGATTATAATATAGGTTCCCATGCTTGCTAGGGAGAAGTTGGGCTATAATGGAGGGGTGAGGATGGGTTTGAGCTAGTGATGGTTGGACAAGGGGGTGAGTGTGCTCCAAAGGAAGAAGGACATGAATGATGAGATGAGGGATGGGAAATAGATGTAGGTAAAATTTATCATCGTCTATAGGATCTATGATTTGAATGATGAGGGATGATTCCTTTTCAAAAATATCAAAAGTGATTAAAAGTTGCTCAATTTTTTTTGAGCTTGTCTATTCAAGAGTTGAGTTGAAAAGCATCAATGGTGGTTACTTGGGGAGGATCATTTGAAAATAGGTGCATGTATTTGAAATAAATGTAATTATCATCACTATCCTTCCTCAAGATCAAGAGTAATGCATTGAAGTTCATTTACGAGGAGGTTAGTTGAAGGAGTGTCATACCCTAGACCAGATCTATCATTAGCAAGTTGGTAATGGGGCTCAAGGATGTCATGAGTGCCTTGCTCATAGTGATCAATACCGTGTCCTTGCCAGTTGAAATGCTAAAAATAGCACATGGTAAAGGATGGGGTTGATAAAAAGCCTATGTTGTCACAAAATGATGATTTGGGTTCTTAGTGAGGAGGTGGATCATAAGTAGTATCAAGTCCCTCCATATATAAAATTAATACGATTGGAGGAAGAAACCATAGGATAAACCACACATATGGCTATAAGAGGGTATTGTGGGTGACCATAGTCCTAAACGGACTCTATAATGTTGGAGTATATTACATTATTGGGTACATGCTAATGTACCACCTTGGGTACATAACTAGAGTAGAATTTTACCTTAGAGTAAGGTTTGAGTAGTTACTTCATGCAATGTAATAAATGCACAAGTGTTAGAATGTGCAATGATGTAAATGTGCATGTAGTCCACATGTACATGAGTCATAGGGTAGATGAAAGGCCAAGGGACTTATCTCCCTATATATATGCCTTTGAGGTAGAAGAGTGAGTGATGGATATAGAGAGGTGATAGAAGATACAATAGTGACTAGTTGCATTAGTTAGAGTGAGTACAATGTAGTTCCTTCATGTATTTATGGAGTGTTCATGTCCTCCATTATATCACATTGTACTATTTTCATGAGCTTTCATTAATGGCATATTTTTGAGTTATTGCAAAAGTTTCTCTTATAATTTTCTTGCATATTATAGTGTCATTATCATATAGTTATCATTGCTTACTCATTTTACATCTTGTGGTTGCATTTCCTTTAATATATATCATCAAAAGCTAATAGTGGTATTAGAGCACATGGTAGATCAATAGGAAATAGAGAGAGAGCCACAAGAGAGATTGAGAGGAGATCAAAAATCTCATTTTTAGAATTTCTAAAAATTATATTTGGCTAGAGTCTTTCCACAGAGTTGCAAAAAAACTTGTGAAGACTAGGACTCAACATTGATTCCACTAGATTGAAAAATCAACTAGTGAAGTTTATTCTCTCTAGATTTAAATATTTCTCCATTATAGTTTCTAATACTTTGTTGTAGAAAAAATTGATTCAAAGAAAGTTGGGAAGCTTCCTACAAAGATCTAGGAAGAATATCTTCTTTGGAATCAATCCAGTACCTAAAGCAACAAGTTGGAGATTGAATATTTGGAGGCCTTAAGGAAAAGGTCCCATTGCAAGAGTTGCAGACCTATAGATTGTAGAAGAGAGAAAAAGGCCAAAGGAGCCTTATTGCAGATTGAAGACTCCATAGCTGAAGATTGAGAAGAAAGGAGGAGGTCAAAGAAGCCACATTGAAAACTGTAGATCAAGAAGGAGGTCCAAGAAAGAAGACCCCATTGAAGGAAGAAGAGACTCAAAGAAAAGAGTCCAAGAGAAGATTGGAGATTGGATATCTCCATTGAAGATTGAGGACTACAAATTGTAGAGTGAGAGAAGGAGAAAATAACTCAAGAAGTTGAAGAGACCCACAGGAGGTCCCATTGAAGAACTTCTATATTTGGAAGATTGAAGATAGAGAAGGACTAGCAAAAGTCCTACTATAAATTTTAGAAGCTACAAAAATTAGAGATCCAAGAGAAGAGGTCTCAAGGAAGGATTGAAAGGAGAAAAAGGAGAAGGCTAGGAAAGCCTCATTGCAAATTTTGGAGAAGTCCACTGAAGGAGATTTGGAGAAGGCCATTGGAGAAGATTTTAGGAGAACTCGTTAGAGAAGATAGCTAGTAAGGAGAAGTTCCTGATAGAACAAAATTTGGGACAATTATCACCATCCAACAACAAGCCCAAAAGGAGAAGAATTCAACAAGGAGGTTGAAGGAGAAAGGAGTTAGAAGAAGCCACCAAATATGAGAGATTTGGAGATTGCCATTGAAGGCTATTTCAAAGAAAGGAGTTTGTTGATTTTATAGTAGAAAATTGAAGGTCTCTAGGAGATAAGTATCAGTTGCGATTTGGAGGAGTTTCCTACAAAATTTAGAGATTTGGAGATAACATTTTGGAGGATAAATTAGCTATATTAGAATCTAAAAATTTTAGATTTACGGGTAGGAATTTGGGAAGCATTACTAGCTTCTAATTTTAAGAGTTCAAAGGAGGATCATGAAGGAGAGTTAAAGCCACCAAACCACATTTTTGGGCAGCAAGTTAGAGGATTTTCAAAGCTACAAATTGGTGAGTTAAAAAGTTATTTTGGACAACAAAGAAAGAGTTGTGATTTCATATAACAAAGGGCAGCAATTAGGTGATCCAAATCACCAAGAATTACATCATCTACGAAGGTTAAAAAGGTATGCAACTTAGGTGCAAAAGGTTCATTATTTGAACACTTATATTGAGTTCATTATTAAGTTTCATTAAGCACCAAATTAGAGTTTAAAGTTGCAAAGGAGAAGGGTTCATATTTAAGTCTTCAAGGAAGTGCAAAAGATAGTTATTACAAGGTTAAAACCTACACATAAGAAAGAGGAGTTAGATATATTTTGAAAGAAATAAAAATATCAACATCCTACCTTCTATTGAAAGCAAAGAAGACACTATTCTAAAAGTATAGATTGCATATACTAGAGTGCAAATTTAAGCCATCTAAAAGGGCATATTACTTGCATGATTGAAAAGCTTGGATTCATTATTGCAAGTTAACCAAGCAAAGGAATTAGAGGAGTGAGTTTTCTAGTAGTAGAAGGTAACATTAAACTATCAAAGGATAGAGAAGAAGTGACCATATTAAGGAAGAAATAAAGCTTCAAAAAGAAGACTTAAAGGTCTCAAAGTGAAGGTGCAAATTAAGATATCTTATCTTAATTATTACAACATTATTTACATTACAAAATTGCATTAGTCTTGTCCTTTCCAATGTAAAAAAGGAGGACAAAATTTGAAGTGTTCTAAAACACTCAAACAATAGTATACTATAGTATTCAAGCAATCGAATCATCAAGTTTGAAGAGAAAACTTTAAAGTGGAGGAAGATAGCCAACTAAGGGCTCAATAGCATAGTTTCCAAGGTGTCTAAAGACACCAAATTCAACATCGTAGGTCTCATGAAAGTAGTGCTCAAGGGGCAATAAGAACCTACAACAGAGAAGAGACCAATTTGGGTAGCATAACGATATTAGCAAGGCAGTATAACGCATCGCTAGTTGCAAGAAGAACAACATTAAGGAATAACGTAAAAAGCAAGGTGTAAGCAGCAAGGCACATTACCCAAGAAAACAATGATAATAGCTTGGATGAAACCACCACCTAGAAAATAGCGTTGAAGCACCTTAGAGCCACCATCACTAAAGTAGAACCACCTTCGTGGGAGAAGAGCACCACCATTCACTAGAGAAAGCACATTGCAAGCCAAAACAACTTGCAATAGTTGTCAAGAATATTGAAGAAATAAGATGTTGAAAGTGTAGTTACATGCAAGGGAAAGACCTTCCACTTGCCACCTCAAGCAAAGGAATATCGTGCCACTTGGCACAAGGGAGAAGAGCATCTTCATATACACAAAAATACCTCTGCAATTTAACACCTTCTTAGAGAAAAGAGCACTCATCCTAAAGTAACACTTAGTCATTATTCAAGGCCCAGTATAATGTCTACGTTATCAAAACACCTGTGCCAATATAACATCGTCTAACATTCGTGCCACCTAGCAAGAAGTCTCAAGCTCGAGGTAACGAAGGTGCCACTTGGCATACCTTTCAAGGAGGACAAAGGTATTAATAACCACTACACAAGAAGAGCATGAAGAGAGAGCTTTCGTAGAGGTCAACAACATTGAAAGAGGAGGTAATACAGTCCAAGGCACACAAGAGAACAAAGCTCATTTAATGTGCAACATCATACATCACAAACTGGAATAGATACAGTACCCAAAGCTTGAATAAAGGAGTCAAAACAGAAGCCAATCAGCACATGCATTTCACATTGCAAGGAAGGTATAGTTTTTACATGATTTAATACTTGCTTTCTTTAAGTATAAGGAGTTATAAGGTGCATGATATAAGGTTGAGTTTATTCAATTATTGCATTGAGAAATTACAACCTTAGTTGATTAGAAAGCAATTAAACAAGGAGATTATATCCTTAAGAGAAATTTCAAATTGCATTAGATTGAGAATCAAATATCATAGTATTTGCAAATAATTAAACTAGGAGATATAAGGTTTTCTACCTTTGAAAAATTGAAATATTATTTTGCAAATATTATCATTTTCTAAATTTCCAAATTAGGGAGATATAAGGAGTACTACATCAAACTTTAGATCATTGGAATTTAGAAAAATTGAACCATTGAAAATTAAGGATAAAAGAAGCAAAATCATTGATTGCTTTAAAGTTGGAATTTATTGCTTATACTTGTCTCATATACAAATTAAAGGGACAAAAGGAATCCAACTATAGAGTCTTGAAAAATAGAGAACTTCATCAAATTGAAAAGTGCATATTTCAATAGGGAGAGATAAGGTGAAATAGGAGTTGATCATTATATTAACATTGTCTTCAAAACATTAGGGAATCAACTCAAAAGGAAATTTAAATCAAGCACTTAATCAAGACCATAATTTCAAATACTTGGGAGATATAAGGGTTTCTACAAAACCTAAGATTTGATAAAGTTTTATCAAGCTTGATCATAAACTCAAACTAGGGAATCATAAGGTAGACAACTTTAAAGGTTTTGAAATACAAAATTTCCATCAAAATTGTCCTAAACACTTGGGAATTAAAAGGTATTCTAACTAGATATTTAGAAAAAAGTAAAGTCTTATCAAAACCATAGATATTCTTAAGCATTCCAAAAAATAAGTAGGGAACTATAAGGAGACCCACTTCAAAGAATTACTTAGAAGAATCATGGATGAAATAGTAAGGAATGCATTCAATAATGAGGAACTATTTCATGAGTTAGAATTTTATTCTCAAAATTTAATAGATACCTTTGATGGGTACAAATACTTGTCCACTAGTAAAAAAGAAAGATTCTCAATGTTTCTTAAGGAAGCAAAGAAAGGAAATTTTATGACATTAATTGGTTATCTTCATGAAGTACTTTTCAGAGCTTGGTGGAATACTCAAAATATAATTACATTTACTTTGGAAGAATTTTTGATGATATATCTATCATTGATTATTTTTTAATTCTTTCAAAATGAAAAGTAAAATAACAATCCTAGTCAATACTATTATGATGATATACTAACTCAACAAGAAGAATATATATAATTAGCAAAATTACAAAAATGAAGAAGAAGGAAAAGAAAACGCGATAGAAAATAAAATATGAAGATGAAAGAAAGTACTTTCAAGCTGAATCCAGATCAGAGTGAGCTAAAGAAACAAGATGAAGATATTCATCCTGATACAGACAAAGGGTACAATGAAGAAAGCAAGAAAGAAGAGCTTAAATTCTAAAATCAAGACAAAGACCTTATTGAAAACAAAGATGAAGATTCATATTGAATACTAAAGTCTTCAATACCCAAATAATGTAATACAAGGGGGTGTTGGAGTATATTACATTATTGGGTACATGCTAATGTACCACCTTGGGTACATAACTAGAGTATAAGTTTACCTTAGAGTAAGGTTTGAGTAGTTACTTCATGCAATGTAATAATGCACAAGTGTTAGAATGTGCAATAATGTAAATATGCATGTAGTCCACATGTACATGAGTCATAGGTTTGATGAAAGAACAAGGGACTTATATTCCTATATATATTACTTTGAGTAGAAGAGTGTTTGATGAATATAGAGAGGTGATAGAAGATACAATAGTGACTAGTTACATTAGTTAGAGTGAGTACAATGTAGTTGCTTCATGTATTAAAGGAGTGTTCATGTCCTCCATTATATCACATTGTACTATTTTTATGGGCTTTCATTAATGGCATATTTATGAGTTATTATAGAATTTTCTCTTATAATTTTCCTATAAATTATAGTGTCATTATTATATAGTTATCATCGCTTACTCATTTTATATCATATGGTTGCATTTTATTTAATATATATCATCAAAGCTAACATATAATGGGTGATGTAAAAGTGATGTTTTGAATGAAATACTCACCTATACCAAGATTGGTCATATGAATTGTAACCTAAGTGGGTAGAGGTATGGATGGCAAATGGGATGTTGTGTCATTGATGACCAAGAGAACTAGCTCAAACAAAGAGAATGGGGCAGCCATCTAGAAAATATGAGTAGCATCAGGGATGGAGGGATATGTATGAGAGGCATATAGAGGAGGTGGAAGTTTAGGTTGAGTGGGAGGGAGAATGGTTGTAGATATTAGAGGGAAATATGAGATGGTAGTGGCTAAGGGAGGTGATGTGGTAACTTGTCCAATGATCGAATATGGAAACGAGTCTAATTATGTAGGACGGGAAGTGACTTCATATGTCATCATGGTGAAAGGAGAAGTGGGGAAGGTCAAAGTTATAGTGGTAGTTGATACACTAGTAGATGTTGGAGGTGTAATTACTGGTCGAAGATGTTGAATGATAGGGCAGTCAATCTATGATTACAGGGAGCAAGAAATATTAAAAGGTGTGATGGAGGATAAAGACGAGTGGGCAAGAGAGGGGGACAAAAAATGAGGATCTAAAAATGGTGACAAATATGGAGGAGAGATGGGATAGAGCAAAGTGATCTTGAGATTGTGAAGGCTAACTGGAGTGAAGGGGTTGAGCAAAAGGAGGAGTATGACTATGTGGTAGGGATTGATAGGGAGGAGCATGAATGGAAAGTAGAGAGGAAGCATGGGATGAGGGTGAAGGGATAAGGGAAGTGTGGTGCTCCAAGGATGATGAAACTTGGGTGGATTGAGTGATGAGGTAGGAATTTTATGGATGGTTCATGAGAGTGATGGACAAGTGAGTGGATGGCAAGGAGGGTTCATATGGGTTGGAGATTACATTACAATATTTAAATGGATCATCATTGGAAAGGATGCAATGGATGTGATCCTCATGGATATATTTGAGGCAATAATATAAAATCAAGGGGATGCGTCATATATCCCTGATCCAAGATATTTCAAGAAGCACAATGTATTACATCTCTCCCTCAAGTATGTGGCACAACATATGGACGGTCTTCACACCAATTTGGATAGGTAAAACCACCGTACCAAGCATTGAGCACAAGGTATCATTAAAGGCTTGGAGAGTAAATATGGATAAGGCTATATGGGAGTGTGGAAAATTGAAGTGTTGAAGAGCAATAGAGGTGATGATATTGATAAAGGAGCAAATATCGACCAACACTCATTTAAAAGACTTTCAATCTATATAAAGCCACAATATGCAGAGGTGGATCAGATAATTTGATTAACATGCTTTTAATATTATAATCATAAAATACAATTGATGGCTCCATGCAAGTTTGGATGCTTCCCATAAAATTAGCAAAGGAATTTGGATCTTGTTCTTGAAGTTCATTGGACTTAAGGATGTCCATCAATGCCTCACAATGTGGGGGAGACTATTGAATAAGTTCATAGATTAAAAGTTTGGTAGATTCCAATTTGATACTATGGGTGAGATGAATCCTTAGTTAAATGATTGGTCATGGAGGGGGAGCTATGAGATGGATTGGAGGAGGTGACATAGGTTACACTAGCAGTGATGGCTAAGAAAGAGGTGCATTGGAAGGGCTACTTGATTGTTGTGGTTGATCAGAGTACTTTTTATTGCAAGGGACCACATGAATCGTACCTATAAAACCTTGATAATGTGGGACATTGTTAACATGATTCACTTGATTGGGAGGTGTGGTCAAGGTCGATGCTCCACTGATCGACTGTGTCATCCCATATTAAGGTAAGATATTTTGATAGATTCTAAGGTTTTGGTTAGGGGGAGCAAGAAGGTTTTCAACTTGGATGGTCCCCTTTTCAATTAGATCTTGCACCAAGTGTTTGAATTGCATGCAATCATTAATATCATGACCCCTCTAGTGATGAAAGATACAAAAGTGATGCTCCTTGTAGAATCGGCCTTTAGTCTTATTTGGATCCTCTAGCCTAATTTGTTGCAAGGATATTGCTTGTGCCTCATAAAGTTTTTGAAAAATAGACAAAATCAGCTCAGAGAGGGGTGAAATTATGAGGGGGTCAAGGGTTGGATCATCTTATCAGCTTGTCAACTTTATTGGGGTTTTGAATTTGAGGTGGTGGTGGTATAGCTTGATATGTTGGTTGTAGTGGTGAATATGAAGGTTGTTGAGGTGCATGTTGTGGTTGAGGTTGAGGTTGTTGTTGTTGTTGAGGGGATGGATATTGAGGTTGTTGATTAGATGGAGCTAGTGTAGTCAACACCACTTGATTAAATTGAGCGAGCTTGGAGTAATTGTTGAAATTATCTTTAGTGTTTTTGTTAGGCCACTCTTTCTTCTTGAGCTTAATCTCACCTTCTTGAATTTTTATATCTTCAATAATTTTGGCTTGAGATAGAGCTTCCTCGAGTGTGTGATATTGTTGAAGTTGCAACAATAAAGATATGGGTTTTGAGAAACTTCTTGTGAACATTTGAGTTAGCTTGGTCATGGGCAAGGTGAAGGGCAATTTGGTTATCACTGCTCTCCATCTAGAGCCATAATCCAAGATAGGTTCATCTTCAAATTGGAAAATATTGTAGAGATTTGTTAATGTGGTCTTATTTTTAACATTGAGCAAGAAGCATTCCAAAAAGATATTGGCCAATTGTTCAAAGGTAAATTGATGTAAATCCAATTTCAAGAGGTCAAAATAAAAGCCTCCAGTCACATTAAAACTACGATAAATAGAAATAAAGCGGTAAAACCCCTAATCACATATAAACTACAATACATGGAAATAAACCGATAAATGCTTTATTTTCTCATTCTTGGATTCACCTCCTATTTACAATGCAATACCAAGGGAATATATATCCCCAAAGAAATTCTAAAACAAAACCCTAAAGTTTAAGGCCCTAAATATTAAAAAAATTTATTATTTTTTACAAATTGTTTTTCATCAAAATTGTCATTTTTAGTAATTACTATTTTTGGCAAATTATTTTTTTGTTAAAAATTATCATTTTTAATAATTACTATTTCGACAAATTATTTTTTTGTAATTTTCGTTGTTAGTAATTACTATTTTCGGCAAATTATTGTTTCATTATAAATTTACCATTTTTAGTAATTCACAAAAAGAACTCGGATTGACATGCAAATTGACACACAACTTCATAACGCCCATATTCTAGAAAATCTCGACACCTAATCATGCATAAATAACAATTTATTTAAAAACTTCTACAAAAACACCCTCTAAAAGATGCTCCTGCATCATTCTCTTGTGGTTGAAAAGAACTCTGCTCCTGCAAGTTCCTCTGATCAAACTCCTGCAACTTTTTTGCTATCAATATTTTTCCCAACCATTCAAATCTTGGATCAAATCAATATAATGTTGAATATCCCTTTTTTGGGGGTATTCCATCTTGTAACTCCTCTGGTATGACATTTGCATACTATTTTAGCAACTTTTTTGTTGAAAGTGGTATAGCAACATCCTTAGTATCCACATTTTGTGTTGTCAAAACATAACAAAATATAGCTTCATTCTTCCCTATGAAAAATTCCTTAGTTTTCAATAGGTTTTTACTCTACCCTTATTACTTATGCAGTAATAAGACCACTTTTACTCCATCCTTTCAGAATGTGTAAGTATTCCTTCCCCCATCATGGGCAACCTTCCTATTATATTGCCAAGGCCTCCTAAAAAATAAGTGGTATGCATCCATCGAAATTACATCACACCACACTTCATAATTGTAGGTATTCCCAATTGAAAACTTAACTAGACACCTCTTATCTATAGTTATCTCGTTCCCTTTCTTAAACTATAATATGTGATAGGGATATGAGTTCTTCTCACACTAAGTTAAGTTTCTCAACTATTTCATTTGAAACCATGTTTTCACAACTACCATTGTCAATAATCATCTTACATACCTTTCATCCAAATGTGCACCTAGTTCAAAAGATATTCATACGCAGCCAAGAATTACCATCATCATTATCTTGTGTTTTCTCCTTCCTTGGAACAATCATTATACTCTTTATCATGAGATTTTCCCCCATGTCTGTAGCAACTTCTGTCTCAGTTTGTTCTTTTGTCTCAACCAGATTGACTCTAACTTTTTCTCCTTGTTTTATTTCTTGTGCAAGATAGTGCAGACACTCAAAAAATTTGTGCCCCTCCTCACCACATCTATAATAGGTATATTTATTTTGTGGGCCATCCCAGTTTTTTCCTCCACCATAGCCTCTTTCTCTTTGAAATCCTCCACCTCTCTCATGGTTACTATGACCTTTC
Organism: Wollemia nobilis; assembly: GCA_028583015.1. Lineage (NCBI taxonomy): Eukaryota > Viridiplantae > Streptophyta > Pinopsida > Araucariales > Araucariaceae > Wollemia > Wollemia nobilis. Next base: position 1,368,384 of record JAQPPZ010017258.1, read on the forward strand.
CCAAACTCTTCTTGTTTTCCTATATTAAAATATTCTCCCTTTGAGGGATTAAATCCACCATGCCCACTGGTTGGAGGTGATGATGGTCCTTTCCTCACTTCTCTTCTAAAATTACTCCTCTTATGTTTCTCTTCTATTTTTAATGCAAACTAATATGCATCTTCTACACTATGGATCTGAAGCATACTCAACTCATTTTGTATGGCATAACTTAATCCATTCACATACCTTGCAACGTTGTGTTATTCTAACTCTTGAAGCTCCACTCGAATTGATAACTTGTAGAATTCATTGGTGTAGTCTTCAATGTTTTGATCCTTTTGTCTATGGTTCTGTAATCTACGAAATAATGTTTGGGTATAATATTTATGCAAGAATTTCTCCTTTAGTTTTTTTTCATTTTATACCAGATCCTAATATTTTCCTTTCCTTTTCTCTACCTCTCCTTCTATAGATGATCCCACCAAATCAACACATGCCCTTCCAAATTCGTGCATGCAATCCTTACTTTTCTTTATTCTAAAAGGTCTCTCCACTCAAAGAACTTCTCCATGATATTCAACCAGTTTATCAACTCTTCTAGTTTCAACCCTCCTGCATACTCAAGGATATCAACTTTGATCCCATCTCTATTTCCTTCCAAGGCCTTACTTAGCCTATCCTCAAAATGATGCTCCTCTAGCTTCCCCTCTGATTCTTCCTCTACATGAACTTTTAATCTGTTGTCTTCTACCATAGTCTCATTATTAGAATATAGATCTACAAAATTCGCTTGATGTCTTTCCCTCATACGGGCCATCATTCTAGTCAAATGAGCAACTTGTACTTGTAGCTCCTGCATAAGCCTATTAAACTGGGCATAACCTCCTTTTCCTCTCTTCATGCTAATTTGCTCTGTGTTATTCCAAATAGAAAAATAAGAATAGTAAAATAAATGTAATCGACAAGATTACCTTCTCTTCCCCAACAAGATCCAACTTGCTCTAATACCAAATGATGTAAATCCAGTTGTAAGAGGTCAAAACAAAAGCCTCCAATAATATTAAAACTACGATAAATAGAAATAAAGCGGTAAAACTCCCGATCACATATAAACTGCAATAAATTGAAATAAAACAGTAATTGCTTTATTTTCTCATTCTTGGATTCACCTCCCTTTTACAATGCAATACCAAGGTAATATATATCCCCCAAAAAATCCTAAATTTTAAAGCCTTAAATATTAAAAAATACTATTTTTGGCAAATTGTTTTTCATCAAAAATTGCCATTTTTAGTAATTACTATTTTTGGCAAATTATTTTTTCATAAAAAATTACCATTTTTAGTAATTACTATTTTCGGTAAATTATTTTTTATCAAAAATTATCATTTTTAGTAATTACTATTTTCGACAAATTATTGTTTCGTCAAAAATTACCATTTTTAGTAATTCACAAAAAAACTCGGATTGATATGCAGATTGACACACAACTTCATAATGCCCATATTAGGCATCCTAGAAAATCTCGACACCTAATCATGCATAATAAAAAAATATTTAAAAAATTCTAAAAAAACACCCCCTAAAAGATGCTCCTACATCATGGACAAGGTGAATGGCAATTTGGTTATCACCACTCTCCATCTAGAGTCATAATCCAAGACAGGTTCATATTTGAATTGGTGAAGATTGTAAATATCCGTTAGTGTGGTCTTCTTTTTGATGTTGATCAAGAAGCGTTCCAAAAAGAGATTGGCCAATTGTTCAAAGGTACATATGCTATGACTAGGTAAATTATTATACCATTCTAATATGCCTCCCCCAAGGGTTTAGGGAAAGGTTTAGAGCATGAGCATATCATTTTCTTGGGTCATAAAATAAGCATTAATAAAAGCACTCACATGCTCCTGAGGGTCTTCTTCCCCTTTGAATTTTTCAATCTTAGGCACCTCAAAACTAGGGGGATATGGTGGTGAGGGTATTAAGGGGTGAATGGGGTGGTTGATGAGTTGGTAAAGAGTGGGCTTTGGATGCCCACTACTAGTTGACTACAACTTCAAATTGTTGACGTGATTGACCAACAATTAAAATGCCTTTGATGAGGGCTGAGATTTTAGGTAGTGGGGTGGGAGGTAGGAATGTGGCACATGGGTTTGACCATATGGACGTTGACTTTGGTATATGTTGGGTTATTGATGGGAGGATGGATAAGTATTATATGGGGGTTGATAGGATGTAAGCGGATGGTAAACATGGACTGAATGTACATGATTCAATGAGGTTTGGTATTGTGCATGAGGGGGTTTTTGATGTGAAGGTGGTTGGAATTGGGATTGATACTATGAATGAATTGCATACAGATCAGTTAGAGGATTTTGGTATGAAGTAGAATGATGTTGCATATAGGTGGAAGGATACTGGTCATATGCCTTGTACCCAAGAGGTTGTTGCATGGAAGTGTGAGGTGCTTGAGGAGGTTTGAGTGAGGGTTGGTACTGGTTATGATGTGATTGTTGGTTAGGTGGTGGTTGTTGATGATAAAGGGAGATTGTGGATATTGCTACTATATGATACTTTGAGCTTGCATCAGTGGCCCTTGATAGGAATTTTGGAATGGGGGAGATTGTGGCTGATAGTGGGTGGTCGAGAAGCCCTTGATGAATCTTAGGTGAAAAAGGTATGTTGATTTGAAATTAGAGGAGAGGTTGGATTAGTCATTTGTGGTAGTTTTTGAGGGATGTAAGTGCTATGTGAAGGGTGAGTGTGTTGGTGAACAACGTTGGTGGGTACTTGTTGCACAAAATAATAGGCTTGAGAGAGGGGGATATTGATACTGATAACTTTGTTGGGTTGGAATTGAAGATGTAGAAGGGGGTTAGAAGAATAAGAGGTAGAAGGTTGTGCAACATGTGCACCATCAACCTGAATGGTAGTGTATGGGAGATAAGTTGCAAAGGGAATCAAAGTGGGTATGTGAGAGGCGACATTGACTTGAGCTAAGTGGTATTGATTGTGATCAATTTCCATGTAGGATGAAGACATTGAGGCATGATGGATTTGTGACTGATGGACATGATGGGATGAGGAAGGGTGATTCAGATCAAGGACCATCAACTTGTTGCAAGTGTCATGTTGTGGGGGGATAAGGCTAGTTCCCTCAAATGGAAAGAAACTAGTTGGTATTCCAAGAACTACAACATTAGGTGTGGGGTTTTGATCAGAAGATGACATAAGCGAAGGGGCTAATGTTAATTTAGAGTGAACATTAATAATAAATTTATAATCATGTTACTTAAATACAATTCCAAAAGCTAAGAATAGCTATTATATGGGTTAGAATATTAAACAAATAATATCTCCCCAAATAACACTAACTATAGTCAAATAGCACTAACCTACTAATGTAATCAAAATTATTACAATGACTAACCATAAGATATTCCACAATGAATATCTTCTTGGTTATAAAGTAAATGTAATAATCTAAATCTACCATGAGGTAAATAGAATCTACCTAGGAGAATTTATAAATTACCAAATGAGGTAATAATTATAGTTATTGTAGCATAGTAACTCTAACATCCTCCCTTATTACATTATTTGGATAATGTATATAACTACCCCAATACAGTGGAAAAAGATGTTGATCTGCTGGCTCTTGCTTTGGCTCGGGCATTGTCACATTGCTTTGGCTGCTCTAAGCAAAAAGTGGATTATTATCACTTTGTTTTCACATCATCGAATGCCCTTATTGTAATCTTTTCATCCTATCGAATTGCATGGGTAACCAACCGCTACAACTGCTAGGTGTACTAGAGTAGATCACTACATACGAGGTTTATTTTTTTTACAATATGTTTTTGCAAAAGTTTTGATAAGGTAGCTAAGGTGTCGGTTGCTATCGAAAATGCACCCTTATAAGTTTCCTCCTTTTTTGCAAAACATGTTGTAATGGAATTTCTACAAGAAGTGTGACTAAGGTGTCGGTCTCTACCGAAAATGCACCCTTATAGTTTTTCTTCCCTTTTTAGAAAAAATATTTTGTGATGTAGGAAAGAAATGTTTATCCCCCCTTAAGTGCAAAAGATATGCAACTTATGAAGCTTTTTAAGGCTTTTACAAAGATTACCTCCTAGGCAAATTTCAAAAAATTTCACCAGAAAATCCCCCCTTTTATTACAAGTACTTCAAACAAAAATATTTTGCTATTTATGAAGCCTAAAAAGAGGTACTACCACCACTTTATTGCAAGTACTTCAAACAAAAATATTTTGTTGTTTATGAATCCTAAAAAAGAGGGTTGGAATGGTGCTTCCTAGGTTGACAAATTTGTTTTCCTTACAAATTTGTATGAGCCTTGAGCACCTTGTGTGCTCTTTCTGAATTAGAATCAGAATTAGAAACTTCACTAGCAACATGACCTCTTTGTTGTCTAGTTTACCTCTGTTTGCCTTTGCCCTTTTTGTCTTAGTTATTTTTAAACCAACACCGATTGGTGTCATGGTTGCCCTTTTTACAATTTGTGCAAAACTTCTTTTCTAACTGAGGTAGCTTGCACTTATCTTTGGAATATGACCCCCTCTTCTTCTGTTGACCCTATTTATCTATAAAAAGTGTAGTGTTGGACACTTCATATTTTTGTAGTTGATTTGCTTCTTCAGTTTGAATCAGATTTACTAACTCCACAAAGGTCACATGTCTTTGAGACACTTGAAGATATGTTATTAACATCTTGTAGGAGTCTAGAAGAGCCCTTAGAATGACTAAATTCAAGACCTTATCTTCAAATTTTTCTCCCAAAGCATTCAGTTTTAATTTTATTTTTGCCACTCTATAGAGGAATAACTCTACTATTTCACCTGAATTCATATGGAGAGTATGAATTTGTGATTGAAGGTTAAGAATTGTGGCTTCATTTTTCCCTTAAAAAATGGTAGATAAAGCATCCCATGCTTCTTTACCATTTTTAGCATCACAAATATAAGGCTAAATTTCATTAGTAGTGGCTAGCAAAATCAACATGAGAAGTATGTTTTCCCTCTTATCCCATGCCTTATGATCTTCTCCTGGTGTACTGGGTATTTTAACAGTGCCATCCACTATATCCCATATTTCCTCTACAGTAAGAATGGCCTTCATTGTGGTCTTCCATGCTAAATAATTAGAACCTTTAAGCAACTGGGTATCATTAAGATACTTGTTGATTGTAGCCATTGTGTAGGTTCTTTATTTGCACCAAAATATTCTCTTTCACACCTGCCTAAAACCCCTCCAGAAGAAGGATAATTAGTTTGAGGATTTTAAGCCAAGCAAATAATAAATGAAAGAGAATTCACTCTAATTGATATTTAATGACACCTGTCTAAAATTCCTCCTGAAGAAGGATAATTAGTTTGAGGAGTTTAATCCAAAAAAGAATAGTGAATTAGGGTTGCATATGGAGTGAATTATCAAAAATTGACTTATACTTGTGCAATGAATTACACAAATGAGTGTGAAATTTGGGGTTTTAAGTGCTCTTGATTTTGATGACTTATAATTGCATAAAACAAGAAATTAAATGCAATAATCAATCAAAGAGTGCTTACAAATTGTTACCACTTAGGTGTCGAATGCAACCAAAAATGCACCTAATTTTAACAATGCCAATTTAACAAAAGGTGTCGAATGCTATCGAAAATGCACCTTATTACAATAATTTTTGCAAAAAAATTTCGATTTGTGTTGTGCAAAAATTTTGATATTTAATTTTCCCTTGTCTTACAATTTTGCAAAGAATGTGGAAAAAACAATTGCCTTTCCTTTTTGTGTTGCAAAATAAACATTTCAATTCTTCAACCTTTTGATTTTCACAATTTCTCCTTTTTTGCAAAGAAGAATCCAAATCTGGGTGACCCCTTTTTGTTTGCAAAATTAACAAGGTTTATGGAAATGTTGACAGAACCCCTTTTGTTTGCAAAAAAATGTGTAATTATTTGTTGTTATCCCTCCTTTAAAAAAAATTGCACAAAATTTACAAAAAGTTCTCAAAGCAACTTGTTGAAGCAATTTTTTGTTTTTCATGAGAGAAACTTTTTTTTTTTTAAATTGTTTGTTACAACTTTTATAAAAAAGTTGCTTTTCACAATATTTTCTAAAAGAAAAAATGCTCTAATGCACAAAAAGTTGGCAATTTTAATTTTACAAAAATATGAAGCAAATTTTACCTTTTGCTTTTTGGGGCCGACAGATATTGAACCCGTGACCGTCTGAATGCAAGGACTTACCGTCCACCTTGTGGACTATCTGGGCTAATGCACCCAATGAGTCCAAAGTAATATGATGATTACTTTATTGAGGTCGTCGCTAAGTGTTCAGCCACTTTGAAATTTTAGCAGTGTAGTTGTTTTCCAATCCGTCTCGATCTAGAAATTGCAAGAGATCAAATGTTGTCCACATGTTCTATTGTTAGTGCCTGCTTAGGTCATGAGTAGCCCTATGAATATTGCCTGCAAGATACACTACTATAACTTGCAAATCCAAACCAACCGACGGTCTAAAATTTGTTTGGAAACCTACAAATATCATCGTTATCATCGTCAATAGGTCAAATATATGCCAAAATCATCCATTGCAAACTGGTTTATAATGGGTAATAGAAGTACTGTTTGCATGCTGCAATTGATGTAGCAATGGTCACTGCAGAACCGAGGTGTTTAACTGATAAATTTTTTATTTCATAAAAGTGTTACAAAAAAAATGTTTGTGTCCGCTAAGGTCTATGATGTAGCAGATATGGTGGATGTGGTGAATGCTTGTTATAGGATCTATGTCTACAATGTTCGAGGAATGACTAAGATCTTAGTGGTGATAGTGCAGGGTGCTTTAGTGAAAAACAAAATTTCACAAACCTTTACCAACTTTTTGCACTACAAAAAACTCCCATTGTTCAACACCTTGCTTTTCCTAGACTTACAACAAGGAAAATAAAAGTTTCTAGCTGCTAATCATGGATTCATGCAGGTTTAAAGTCAATGGGAAGCAAATTATCCCACACTGACTAAGCAGGGCTCACCATATATGTTTAAAAAAAGAAATATGATTATAAATTAATGTCCACCTTAGGGTGGATGATCCCTCCTCTATACCTTTTGTAAACCGCTACTTCCACTCTCCCAAGAATTTAGGTGTTCTTCCAGTCAGTTGTCTAGCTAGGCTTAGGCTGCCATGTATCTTGAATCTATAGGTCTGATAACAAACCACTAGCTAGTCTGAAGATCTCTTCCCACATCACCCAGGTCAATCACCGCTCGCCATGTGGGCTATCTAGTCAGTCTATCCTCTGTCAGCTTACCTCACTACATTGTCATATTTTGGGTTGGAATCGTAGCTCCTGCAACCTTGTCTAGGTCCATAGGTATGATATCAGTCTAGGTCCTATGTGAGTCTCCTCCACTTGTAGTATCCAAGTCAGTCCAAGTCCCACATCACCTGTGTCAGTAGCTAGGGGTATGCATCGCTTGAGTGTCACGCCTAGGTGTCACATCCATACATCTCTGCATCATCAGGTAGCTTAGGGATCTAACCAAGTCAAGGATGGTTAGAAGTCAATTTCATTACATCGACCACTACAGTCAGCCTATCGAGGGTCCAATCATTAGATTGTTGGTCCCATTTGGGTCAGCATAGCATGGTCAGACCATGCAGGTCCTTGATCACCATTTGTGGAATCTATACCTCTCTCAGGTTTTGTCCACCATTGGTGCAACCTGAGTCTCCTTAATCAAAATAGTGAAACAGAATAATTTTTCCTTGATCGTTAATTGTCAAGCAAAATAAAACATATTTGCCTTGCTCACCCATCCATCACAGTCGAAGCGAGTTCTCCTCGTACCAGCTCTGATACCAATGTTAATTTATTGCGAACATTAATAATAAATTGATAATCATGTTGCTTAAATACAATTCTAAAAGCTAAGAATAACTATTAGATGGGTGAGAATATTAAACAAATAATATCTCCCCAAATCACGCTAACTATAATCAAATAGCGCTAACCTACTAACGTAATCAAAATTATTACAATGACTAACCATAATATATTCCATAGTGAATATCTTTTTATTATTATTTTTATTTGTGGAAAACATCCCAAAAGGGATGCCACTTTCGAGTAAGACCCAAGGAGGCACGGGTATCCATTCCACCAAAAAATCCTAGGACTCGGACCTGGCCTACCACCTTTGACATACTCAAGGAGCAAACAAACACACAAAACCAAATTAAAAAAAAGAAAATAACAACAAAAATAATAAAATAAAATAAAAAACAAACTCCTTGAGTGTGTCAAAACCAAAAGCACAACCAAACACGCACAATAAGATAAAAGAAACCACAACACAAACCACATAGAAAAACACAAGAACCACATAACAAAACACAAACAAGACAAAAACAACAGAACACTACAAAGACATAACCCAAAAAAACATGAAAAATAAACACAACCAAAACCTAAAAAATAAAATAAATAAAATAAAAATAAAAACAACCAACAACAGACAATAAACAAAAACAAAAAACATAGAAAACACTCACACAAAAAAATGAAATAACACAAACAAAGAGAAACCCAAGAACAAGAACGAAAAAAACACAAGAACAATAACAATAAACATAAAAAAAAAAAAACAACAAAAACACAAGAACAACAAAAAAACAACACAAAGAACACAAAAACAAAACAAAACAAAAGAACCCACCCACCTTAAAAAACTAAACAAAAAAACAAAGAAGACAAAAGAAAAAAAAATGAACAAAACAATGACCTATCTAGACCAGAAGACTATTAATGCAAGAATCAACAGAGGAAACAAAATAAAGAATAGAATGAGCTAGGGAACTAAAAAAACTGAATGAACCAAAGAGAAACAAAAAAAAAACAAGAAGAAACTAGGTACCTTCAGAACTGGAGCCATCCAAAGAAATGATAGAAAGAAGAGCTTCCCTAATTTGAGAAGCCCACCATATAGGAGGGTGGCCATAACAAGTAAGATCACCTTTGTCCAAAGCCCAATTAGCTAAAGCATCAGCACTCTTGTTTTGATCTCTGACCACATGATTGTAATCAACTTTCAAAAATCCCATCCGGATTAACTGAATCTTCTCAATAATTCTTTTTATTCTCCAATCCACCTTATGATTCTTAGAAGGAGTCTTCAAGAGATTAATCATAAGTTGAGAGTCAGACTCAACTAACACCTTTTCCCATCCAACCTTAGTAGCCTCCTAAAGGCCTCTAAGGATACCATACCCCTCAACAAGGTTATTGGAAAGAATACCCAAATTCTTAGCAAAAGTAAAAACTAGGGAGCCATCTGAAAGTCTACCAATTCCTCCCACACTGGCTTTTCCAGGGTTCCCTCTAGAGGCTCCATCAGTATTGACTTTTCCAAAATCCTTAGGAGGAGGTTGCCAATTTCTAGTCCTATCCATCTTACTAATACTCACATTCCCTTTAAGTTGGTTGCCCTTAGAAGGTTTAAACTTCAATCTTTGCATCACTTGATCCCATATTTGGTGGGAGTTTTGGGGGTGATTAAGGAGATGATGGACTGATTCAACTAAGTTGGCTATGGTCTTTTGCCAAATATAGTGAATATCCTTCCTATCTTGATTAAAAATTTTGTTGTTCCTTTCATTCCAAATATTCCAAAGAAGAATGGTAGAACCCATCCAAACTAACTGCCTAATAAAATGATCAACACCCTCTTGATTAGGCCAATCCCTCCAAAGTTGTTCAAAAGTGAAAAAATTGGACCACTGTAAGCCAAGTAAAGTTGCCATTCTCCTCCATAGCTCAGAGGCTAAAGTACACTCAATAAAAATATGGTTGATATTTTCTACATTCTCTTCACACATTTCACATCTAAAAGGGCCATGAAAACCATGCTTCATAAGTTGCTCACCGATAAGCACCCTACGATGCAATAAAAGCCAATTAAAGAACCTCACCTTAGGCTAGAGCTTTTGAGCCCACAATTGAGAAAATATGTCAGAAGAATGGTTGGGATTATTATGGCATAAGGTCAAATAACCTTGAGCAACTGAATACTCACCCTTAGTAGTGTCGTTCCATCCAAAACAATATTTTTCATGGGACCAAGAGAGGGATCTCATATGAAGGATGCCTTGGATATCTTGTCTTTGCCTTTCTAGGATTTGAATAGGCTAGTCCTCAATAGGGATCCAATATCTACCAACCTTTGAATTACTAGTATGGTACCGACAATAATTAGCCACCTTTATCCAATTAGCTCGATGAAGCTCCTCCATCCAAGGCCTCCAATCGGAAACTGAGTTATCAAAGGCTTGTGACCATCCCAAGAATCTGTCCAAAAATTTGCATGTTGACCATTATGAATGATCCAAAATAATTTTTTCTTTATCAAATCCTCACCGAGTATTAAGAACTGCTAAAATGGGAGAACCTTTGGTAGGAAGTTGATAGCGAACAAGGTCTTCAGGAATTTTGTTCTCAGACATATTTAGCATGGAGATTATTGGCCCAAAGAGCATTGGGGTTATGCAACATCCTCCAATATAATTTAGTAGCTAAAGCTTTGTTGTTATTAATTGAAGACCGGAATCCTAACCCCCCTTCACTCTTAGGAAGACATAAAGTATCCCATTTCACCAAGGCCCATTTTCTTTTCTCCTTAGTACCACTCCAAAGGAAACGATGACTGATTTGATCCAATTCTCGAAGAACAACCTTTGGGATATTCAAAACGGAAGAAACATAAATAGGAATAGCTTGAAGGACTAATTTTACCAAGGTGATTCTACCCCTAGAAGAAAGCCACTTGTTGGTCCACTTTCCAATTTTCTTCTTGACTTTGTCCAACAACCAATTCCAATCTTTATTTTTCTGCCTTTGAATATTAATGGGAATACCTAAATAAGTGATTGGAAGAGAGGTCTTCTTATATCTTAATTTATCCAAGACCATGGCTTCTTGTCTAGCAGAAAAATGAAAGAAAATAACTTTAGATTTGTCTTCATTGATCAACTTCCCAGTAGCCTTAGAAAAACAACTAATGATTTGCTTAAAATTAGAAGCTTCCTTAACTGTAGCTTTACCTAAAAGGGTAGAGTCATCCACAAATTGAAGATGAGAGATAGGTCTAGCTCCATGAGCAATGGTAACTCCCTCAAGGGTTTTGTTTTCCCTATTTTTGGTTATAGTCCTACCCAAGCATTCAGCAAGAATGATGAATAAATAAGGGGATAGCGAGTCACCTTGCCTGATACCTCTGGAAGCTGGGAAAGACTGAGAAGGCATGCCATTGATAAGAACTAAGTAGGAAACTGAAGAGATACATCCCATAATCCAATCCATCCAATCCTTAGAGAAACCAAATTGCCTCAAAACTTTGATAAGGAAGTGCCAATCCACTCTGTCATAAGCTTTGGATAAGTCTAACCGGATGAACATAGAAGGAGAATTTTGCATATCCATGGAATGGATGGCTTCCTGAGCAAGAACTATCTCATCTACTATTTGACATCCTTCCACATATCCCCCTTGCTCTGGGGAAATAATCTTATGTAAAAGAGGCTTCAACCTATCTGCCATGATTTTAGTAATAATTTTGTGAAGAACATTACATAAAGCAATAGGTCTAAAAGCTGAGATATGATCAACCTCTTGAGCTTTTGGAACAAGAGTAATATAAGTTTTATTGATAACCTTCAAAATTTCTTTGGATTTCCTGGCTTCTTCCACCACCTCTAATAAATCAACATGAAGGATATCCCAAAACTCTTGGTAGAACTCAATAGGAAAACCATCAGGACCTAGGGTTTTCCCTTTTTGCATTTTAAAAACTACTTGTTGAAGCTCATTGATAGTAACAAGAGCAATTAAAATAGAGTTCTTCTCATAAGTGATAAGATAAGGGATTGCTTGAAGAACATTTTGTTGAGAAGTCGAGTCAAGAGGAGTAGCAACAAAAATATTGGAAAAGTAATCAACAACAATAGAGTTCATGCCATCCCAAGTATAAACAACATCTCCAGAATCTGATTTTAAGGAAGAAATAAAATTGTGAGATCTTCGAGCTAGAAGAGATTTGTGGAAGAAATTTGTGTTTCGATCTCCTTCTTTGAGCCATTGAATTCTAGATTTTTGCTTCCATAAGATTTCTTCTCTTTTTTCCCATTCCTCTAACCTGAGTTGTGAGTTTAATTTCATCTGCACTTCTCTTCTCTGTGAGGCCATCTAAATGGATTTTCTTATTCAAATTTTCAAGATGAGCAATAACTTCATGTTTTTTTTTATGAGCATCCCCAAACTCTTTCCAGTTCCAAGTCTTGATTTTGGATTTAATGTATTGCAGTATTTTGGAAAAAAAAAACATCTTAGTCCCATGCCTAGGTTTACCTTCCACCATTGTTGCACACGAGGTCTAAAGGAAATGTATCTAAGCCACATTAATTGAAAATTAAAAGGAGATAAACTCACATTGGTTTTCCACATTTCCACCATGACTGGCCAATGATCCGAACCAACATTATTAAGAGTCTTCACTTTAGGAATGTGACCATGGATTAAGAAATTTTTAGAGAGCAAAAACCTATCCAATCTCTCCATTATACAAGCTAAGCCTTGCCTTCCGTTAGACCAAGTCATAAGGTCATTATCTGGTTGGATATCCATAAGATGGAGGTTTGCAATATATTCGCTCATGAGGTCAGTACTTTTGTCTAAATTTCTATTTCCCCCATTTTTCTCATCTAGAGAGAGGATGGTATTGAAATCTCCTCCGATCAAGAACCAAGCTTTAGGAAAATGAGAGATAATATGAGTAATATCCTTCCACTGTCTTCTTTTTTCCTCCAAAGAAGTCGGGGCATAAATAGTAATGCAGAGCATAATCTGGTTGGAATGTCTACTTTGAATAGCTATAGCCAACAAACCCCAACTGCCAACCATATGGTGAATAACTACCTCTTTTGGGTCCCAAATAAAAGCAATGCCACCCAAAGTCCCTTGGGAACTGAGGGAAACCACTTTTCCAGCTGGCCAAATTTTACTGGCAATTAAGTCCATATCCTCCATTGACATTTTTGTTTCTTGAAGGAAAACAAGATGTGGATGATTTATCTGAATCATTCTTCTAATTTCATTTTGTTTTGAAAGACTCCCTTTGAGTCCTCTAATATTCCAAGTGATGATCTTCATTAATACCAGGGTTAAAAATGTTAGGAAGGGCATTAATCTTACCTTCCTCTACAAGCTATTCACCTTCTTTTACCATATGATATTGATTGGTCTTGCGACCTACTTTTTGATTAGAATCCATCTTCAATTTTTTTTTCCTTGTTTCTTGGCTTATTCCAATTGAATCTGAGATGGCTTCTAACCTTGAATAATTCTCATACATAGCCAAAATTTTACTAGATGGTTCAATGGAGTCTATATTGGGACCTGCATTATTTGAAGTTTTGACATTTGAAATATTGTTTTTCTTGTGTAAATTTTCTCCTTTTTTTTCCTATTGAAAACCTTTGATTTGTTGGTTTGTCTTTGAGTTCTTTCCTTCATATTTAAACTGTGTTTATAATATTTCAGTTTCCATTATTTCCTCTTCCTCACTTGGGACATCATTTGTGGAAAGGATTTCAAACATATTAGCAAATGAATTTGATTGATCCTTCATTACTAGTTTTTTCTGAGTGTTCTTCTTCTTAGGTATTTGGAAACCTGCTGAGTTTATATCTTCTTTCTTTTGATCAGGAATTTTATTTGGGCAAGCACTGGCCAAATGACCATATTCATGGCAAATTCTACAAAATATCTTCTTGGTTATAAAGTAAATGTAATAATAAAAATCTACCATGAGGTAAATAGAATCTACCTAGGATAATTTACAAATTACCAAATGAGGTAATAATTATAGTTACTGTGGCATAGTAACTCTAACAGGTGGTAGGATGGCTACTGAGAGATCTTGGCTAAAGTGATAGGTATCTCAAAAGGTGATATGTTTATATATGAGGTGGATGGATGATAAGATGTATGTGTATAGGTTTATTATTGATGGAGGGAAGAACCAGTACAAGCTAGGATTTGGTGAGGGGGCAAGGATGGTCATGGTGAGTCAAGTGGGGGAAAGGTGCCAATGTAAATATTGTGTAATACATCAATTTTGATAGGGGTGGTGAGGGGGTGAGTAGGAGATAAAGGTATCCCCATGCTCAGGGATTTGGGAATGATGGTATGGATGGCACGGTGAATCATACCTAGATTATATATGGTATATCACTCCTTAGGTGGGTATAGAATGTGATGATGATGTGTGTTGGACATGCTACCATAATAGACTTGTGAAACATCCCCCTAATAAGTTGAGGGGGTAGTCAAGGCATAGGAGGTTTGACAAAAATAATCCATGGAGGTTTGGACTTGGGCTTGGGCTTGATTGCGAGTCCAAACCATGGGTCAAAAGGAAATGAAATAGGATGGGACAATGAAGGTTTTTGGAGTGAACAAATCAACTTTGGTGAGGTTTTGCAAAATGATGTGCTATCTAACTAAACAAATAAAGCAAACAAACAAATTTTTTATATTTTTGGTCAGTTTTTTATTTTTTATTTTTTGGATTTTGATTTTTGTTGTTAGTTTGAAGGTTTTTTTTTGTGTTTTTTTGTTTGTGTGTTTTATTTCCTTATACCTAAAAACTATAAAGTAGTGGATGATGGAATGAAATCTAAAAGGGTGTATTTGTGTCCACCCCTTTTCGAGGAATGAGACATGAACGACTGATGTGGCTTCTTAGGATGGAGGGTTGGTAATGAGTATCCTAAGGGGACCAAAATTACCTCAAAAGATATTGCACTATCTAAGTCCTGCTACCGGTCTACCCAGGTTTTGGCTTCACCCTCGATCAAGCTTGGACAAAAATGATAGTTGCAATCCACTAATTATTAAGCCCTATGGTTAAAGGGCATCTAACCTGAAGATTACCCCAAGGGTAACCATTTTCTTGATGATGGAATCCAAGAAGCTATATGTACTAACTATGGTGGTACTAGGGCTCCACCAATGGTTGGGGATGAAATCGAACTCATTGGGAGGTTTTCCTCGCACTATATATATGCAAAAATTGTGAAATCAAAAAGTGCTAGTATGTGCAAAAATATTTGTTATTGTGGTGTATCTCTTTGTTTTGTTTTCAGTTTGGTTTTTTGTTTTGTTTTTTTTGGTGTTTTCGATGCAAGGAGGCTAAATGTAACTAAAATGGATGACACTATCCTAGGAATGATTCAAAACTTGAATACAACTATCTTAGAGTGCAATATGCGACTAAAACCTAAAATGTTGGTTCAAGACAAAGTGTAGACTATTGATAGGGCAAAGGATACCTATTATGTGGTAAAATATGGTAATTTTTTTCCTCAAGAATCCCCAAAATAGATCTTAAGTCATAGGGCGAACCATAATTTACAGTTGTCAACCATCAGTGACAATTAGCAACCATCAATGACAGTTACATAGTCCTAACTGTCAGTGATGGTTGAGCTTGTGTCCACAATCTATGTATAAAAAGAGGGCAACTTTCAAAAATGTAAACTTTTGGAAGGGTAGTTGTTCTTTAGTGGTAAAGGGCCCTATACCCTAGGGCAAATGCAACTAGCCTGTACTAGGGATGCTAAGAATACCACTTGTTTTAAAAACCTTAAGAAATATGCCTATAATGCAGTTGAACTAGCCTACAAATGGAAAATGTGCTAATCTAGATGAGCACTAAATGAGCTACCTTATGCTAAGATATTTAATCCTATGAAAACAAAACAAGGTAAAGCAAAAGAAAAGCAACTACACTAACAAATAAGATTTAGATTTTTGTATTTTTTTAGAGATATTGGAGCAAATAAAAGAATTCTAATCTAGATGAACTTTTATTTTTCTCCATTTTTTTGAACCAAAGTGCATAAAAGAAACCCTAGGCTAGCATGTTTTCTTTCTTTATTTCTTTTTTGGAAATAATGCAAACAAAAGTAAACCTTGCCTAATATGCTCCTTCTTTTCTGACAAAGAATAAGGCCTACAAGAAACAATGAGGCCTAGAAATAAACTATGGAGGAAAGGTTCTAGAGCAAATTGAGAAGAGAACTTTGCCTACACTACAAAGGAAGATAGAATGAAGAAGTAGGTTCAAGGAACCTATCTCTATATAATTTTGGAAGACTTACCTATAAGACAATCTTTCTAGATTGATATTTGTGTCTGATGCTTATATGAGCAACCGTTAACTCTGGTTGAGGACTGTCAATGGTGGTTGGGACTGCAAAACCGTTAGCTCTAGTTGTTGACCATTAATGAAGGTTGGTAGTGCTAAGGGTTGGATGTAAAATCCTCACAACTACTTTTTGTGACTATAAATAACCTACACTCAAAACAAATAATAGAATATTAGGAAAGCAGATAGATGAAGGCATAAAACAACAATCAGAGGCCCCAAAACATAACTCACTAGGCACAAAATACTAAGAAAAAAAATACTTGATATCCTTATGCTCCTACATGAAATAACAATGCCTAACGAGTCAAAGGTGAGGGTCCCACTAGGCATGCCATTTTGTAAACATGGAAATACACCATGCAAGTAAAGGATAGGATGTTGCAAGCAATTTATTTATTAAACAACAATGAGTCTTTAAGTACAAGGAATCCCTTTTGGAGGGCTTTTAAATAGTATGTGATGTCTTTTGAAATCAATGGGGGATTGACCTCTTTTTACAATAATCAATGTACTTGGTGCAATCTCTTATTATGCCACAATCAGGTTGTGGGTGGGTTTCTTTGCACTTGTTGGACCACCCTGATGATTTACCAGTTGCTTCACACCTGCACACTTGTAAACCAAATCGAATTAATAACATTTGATGGGCCTCCCTTGCATGAGGCCCTTGCCAAAACAAAAATAACAAAACATTACAAAACCTATTTAGGTGTTCAAAAACCTTGATAAAAATTCACAAATTTGAGAAATGCAATGTTTTATACCTTCATCTACCTCCCTGCTAAGTTTATGCTATGTCTGGTGTGTATCTGGGTAACTGTCAGTAATGGTTAGCTTTATGTAGCTGAAGGTAATGGTCGGTGACCATTAGTGATGGTTAGGACTGTGTAACTAGAGGTGATGATTGGGATCGAGTGGTAAATGAGGCTAGGTGCTCATGTTGGAGGGTTTTGGTGGTCCTTGGATGTCTCTTGGTGCAGGTGTGGTGGCAGAATATCAGTTGTTTTGGGAATGGTTTGTGGTCAAATCTTACGGTCAACTTCCCAAGTAAACTCCATGGCTACCATGGTTGGGATTTTCAAGGTCTATGGTGATGGCAGGTGGGATATCCAAGGGCAACAAAGGGGGTCTAGACAAATTTTGACAACATAACAATAAGCTTTCTCCTCTTCTTTCAAATTATGGAAATGGGGAGGGGATTTATAGGAATTTGGTGAGGGGAAGGGTAGGTGACATGGAGGTGAGGTGGAGGGGATGTGGCAACCATGTGGGTGTGCAAAGGCCAAGGAAAATCTAGGGGATTCCACTTGGAAGAGTGTGCACCCTCCAAATTTAATGGCTTTGGGTGGAGTGAACTCTCACCCATCCACAGGCCATAAATTGGCCTAGGGAAGAGTGAGGGGCATGGGGACATGTGTGCCTTGGGAGCTGCTCATGGAATTTTTAATTGCTTAAAAGGGTGACATGGAGGGTGAGGAGGACTAACCCATTTAATTTGCCAAATTAATTCCCTTTGACTTGGAGCTTTTCTTGCATTTTTAAATTACTCAAATTTGGAGGGAAATATGGGTGGGGAGACAAAGTGGAATAAATAAGGGCTATTGGTGGAGATTGTGGGTAGACCTAGGGATTTGAGGGGGATTTTTAAATTATTGTGCATATCCCTTGGGATTTGGATGGTTTCTTAAGATGGAATTAAGAGACTAATGAGGGGATAAATGAAAGAATTAAACAAATAAGAGGGATTATGAGAAATTTGAGGGAGAAGGGAGGAATAAATGAGGGGGATTAGGTAGAAATTAAGAAATTAGGGGAGCTAAGAGGGGGATTAGAGGAATTAAGCAAGGTAGGAGAAAATTGGCGAATAAATACGGAGAAACGAGAAGTTTATAGGAAAATAAGAACTTTAGGGAAACCTTAGAAGAATTTAGGGAAAATTAGAGGGAAGAAATAGAATTAGAAAGGCTAGGGAAAATTTAGAAGAAATTAGGGAAATTAGAAGTAAGCAAGAGGGAAAGAGATAAAATTAGAGGAATTTAGGAGAAACTAGAAGGGACAGGGACAAATTAGAATAAATTAGGGAAGAGAGGGGAATTACTAAGAATTTGGAGAAATTAGAAAAAAAAAGACTTAGAGGAATTTACGTAAAATTGGACAAAATTGGGCACATGCTGATGATTTGGTGATAATTTGGGGGTTTTGCTAAATTTGCAATGATTTGAGGGATGTTTTAGTGGTTTTGTGGAAATTTTATTGCAAATGACCTTGGTTTCTACAAATGGGATTGAAATGAACCCTACCCATACCACATCATCACCATATTATGGTATAACAACAACTTGGATATTATCCATGTATTGCTTGACAATATTGAAACCTACGTATCCTCCTTGAATGTTGAGAATATAAGTGGTTGAGCTAGTGTCATTTGATAAAAAATTCAAGATTAGGCACAATATTTTTAAAGGGATCCTGGTCCCTTTGTAACAAGGTTTGAACTAGGGTCTCCTAAATGAAAACTCAAAGACATAACATTATGGTATCCCTCATAGGACTAAATAAAATATTTTAAAATTACATCTAGATAAAATATTATTTCCTTTAACATGCATTGCAATCTAGAATTAGATCCAACTAAAATTGCAATCCAAATAAAATAAAATAAAAAATCAACTACAAAATTCTATTTTTTAATGATGCAAGATTACTCATGAATCTGAATGCTCCCACATCATACACATCGGATAAGAGAAACTTACCATTAGCTCTAGCTTCTGAACATTTTGTGAACTCTCAAACTAAAGCCCCATACTCAACAACTTTGTATGAACTCATCCATGTTGCTTCTTTGGTTGTTTTATTCTTCCATTTTACTAGGTATTTATTGTGCTCTTTACCTCTTGTCTTCTCAATCACTCATGATTCTATCACTGCTTCTACCTCATCTTGTTATTTCTCTAGAAACTACTATACTTACTTGACCATTGAATGGTTTGAAGGTGTATTATCTTTTTCACTTGCTAGTCCCTCATAATAAGGGTATGAATCTACCACAACAAAAAATGAAGATATATCTACTCCTTGAAGTTCTCTCACAAGTATTTACTACAAATTTCTTCAAGACCTTACAAGGCCCAATATTTTTCCATTTTAGTTTGTTATAAGTTCTTCATGAGAACCTTTCCTTCCTCAAATGAGCTAAAACTAGTTCTCCAACTTTAAATTCTTGTTCTCTCCTCTTGAGATCAACTTGTTGTTTGTATCTCATTGTACTCCTTTCCAAGTTTCCTTTCACCTCCTGATGTAACTCATGCATGTACTCAGCAAAATCCTCTACTACAACACTTGGTATTCCTAAATAAGTTGTATTTCTTAACTCATCCCCTTATATGATCCAAATTTGGTGATATCTATTCTTAAAAACTATCTTCATGAAATACATGGCTCGTGGCAATGGAAATTTTTATTTTATGGTTATCTTGTTAATGGCTCATAAATGCATGTACATATACCATTATCCATCCTTCTTGGATGTTAGTATGACTAGTACTACACATGGGCTCAAACTCTCTCTAATCAAACCCTTGTCCAATAGCTCTTGGACTTGCCTTTTCATCTCTACGTTATTCATTAGTGTCATCCTCTTGTTAGTAGTATTACATTATTTAAAACCTTTAAATAATATTGCAAGCATCATGTAAATAGTTTAGTTTAGAATATTGTAAATATTTGAGTATATAGTAGGTGTCATGTAAGTGAGGAGTTATGTAAGAGTTTATCTTTTAGTGTGTGTAATCATTAAATGTTTGTTCTTATGTGGATATGTGGAGTTAATATATTTCTTCCATGAGAAATATGAAGAGTTAGATCTCCGTGTGTTTGAGGAGATGAAGAGTTGGTGTAAGTAGAAAGGTCAAGAGTTGTGAATGTGAAGAGTTTGATATCCATGTATATATTGAAGATAAAGCATTATAATTGGTAAATGGTGAGAACAAGTCTTGCATTACATAGTATTTACTCTGCTTGTGTTGGTTTTTTAAGCCTTACTACCATAACATATCATAGGTCCCAATATAAAATAACCACAATATTAAAGGTATAAACATCAATAATGAAGAGTAGAATGATTCATGAGCAAATTAATATGGATGTCAAGGCCTATATAAGAGCAGACCTAAATTCAAATATTTCCAAGTGTAGGGCTACCCCCTAAGGAAATTGACAAATGGTATGATGCTTTAACGATCAACAAATTTGAAGGTTGAAGGAGCATGGAAGGCTAGAGGCTAAAGGAGCATGGAAGGCTAGAGGCTGAAGGAGTGTGGAAGGCTAGAGGCTGAAGGAGCATGGAAGGTTGGAGGTTGAAGGAGCGTGGAAGGCTGAATGATGAGTTGATATTTAGAGTGTTAAGGCTAAAGGGCATGGAAGGTTGGGTTGGTTGAAGGAGCATGGAAGGCTAGGTTGGCTAAAGGAGCTACAGTGAAATTTTGGGATGTTGGGTGGAAGGTTGGTATGGTTGAAGGAACGTGGAAGGTTAATAAGGTTGAAGGAGCATAGAAGGCTAGGTTGGTTGAAGGAGCTACAATGGAAGGTTGGGATGCTGAGTGGAAGGTTGGGAAGGCTGAAGGAGTATGGAAGGCTACTTACAATGAGAAAAATAAAATTGCAAAGTGTGAAGGATTAGGGTTTTTTCCTAAAAAATATCTCATATTTTAGGAGCCATATATTTGCGAAGAGTTATCCGATTCAACTAATTTTTGGACCAACTTATGTATAATTTGAATAGCTTTAAAATAAGTGGTCATATGCAAAAATTCAAGCAATATTGAGGGAGATACAACCCTATGAATTCAACCATTTGAAAAAAATAGCAGTGATGACTTTTCAAGTCACGAAAAAAAAATTACAAAGTGCGAAACATTAGGGTTTTTTCCTAAAAAATATCTCATATTTTAGGAGCCATATCTTCGTGAAGAGTTATCCGATTCAGTTGATTCTTGGACCAACTTGTGCAAAATTTGAATAGCTTTAAAATGAGTGGTCATATGAAAAAAATCTAATTAATATTGAGGGAGATACAATACTATGAAGTCAACCATTCAAAACAAGGGTAACGATCATTTTTCAAGTAACGAAAAACAAAATTGCAAATATTTGCCAACTAGGGTTTGAGCGATGGGAAGATCAATAAAGGGCTATGAATTTAGCGAGGAAGGAAACTAGCAAAAAATGTTACTCTACTAAGATACAAGGCATAAATAGTAGAGATGAATTTTTGGCATTGTGAAGGCTGTTATAGGAAAACGTCAAGAAAGATGCTAAATTATGGAGTAATTGTATTCATACAAAAGTTTTAAAATATTAGAAAATAAAAAACAAGAATTCATACATTTTATGTAAAAAGATGTAGGTTTCTAGCTATAACATCTCAATTGAGATGGGAAGTGTATCTATTTGTAAAATCTCAAGCTCCAAAGAAGAGATATGTAATTTGTCAAGGGTGGGGGACCTGTTGTGGTTGTTCCACAACTATTCCCAAATCTTGGGGACCCACCTTAAAATTTTGTTTTTTGGGAGATTTGCTTGTTTTTTTAGTGTTAATTTATGCATGTTCCAAGGTGTAGTGTTGGTCAATGTCTGTTTGTTTTACTTTTAGTTGTCTAAGGTGTTGGTAGAGTTTGTTTTAGTGTCTAGTTGTTTCGTTTATCATAGTTTTTTAGGGCTAGGTTTGAGTACATGATCTTTGATGTTTGTGTTTATATTTTTTAAAGTGAATTAGTTCAAACATTACACCCTAATAAAGTATAAAATTAATAAAAAATAATAATAATTAAAAATAAAATAAAATAAAATAAAATAAAATAAAATTAAAATAATAAATAAAAAAATAGTAATAATTTCATTTTCATGACATTTTAATTTTTCTAAAGATTGCTTTTGAATTTTAAGTTTTATAATGTAGTAGTTTTGAAGTTGTTAATATTATTAAACTTAGTTTATATTATTCGTATAGAGTATTATTTTTGGGTTTATATATTTTAACGTTTACATATTATTTAGTGTTAGATTATTATCTGAAGTTTTAGATTTTGTTTAATGTGTGTAAGGATTCAGACGTATGAGCAGATCAAGACTTAATTAGATAATGGTGAGATGACGATGTGGGATTTTCAACCGGTGAAGGAGTAACATGTACTATGGCAATGAGATAGTGATTGACATAGCAGCTTACATGGCAGAGAGTGAATAGCTGGATGGACTCCAAGTGGTGAATGAGAGGGATTTTAATATCTCATGCTCAAATGGTACTCGCATGGTGACACGAATCTAAGACAATGGACACAAAGCAAGTGATAGCACCATAGTAACCAGGACCATGTATTGGTTTTGACATATTGTCGAATGAGAAGAGGACATGGGTATTGTTGTTGACATGTCACCATAATCTCATCGAAGGTAGCTATGATTTGGACTGCAACATCCATAGAGATAATTTCACATTTCAGCCTTGTAGGAGCATATATTGGTAGTCGCATGACAAAGTTGCTAATTATGGATTGATGATACTGTGGAGAATGTTGTTGAAGAGTAAAGATACGCAGACCCATGGGGGACAATATATACAATAGATTTGGTACAAGGTTCTTGGGAAGACTTGGATGAGGCTCCATCGACAGATCTTGCATAGGATGTAGATCATAGAAGAGAGATGTTCAAATTAATGAATGTTGTGAAGACGAGGTTCTAATCAATTGTTAGATATAGCAAAATTCCTCTCGTAGACGTCGAGTTTGAAGCTGAAGTTAACGTAGAAATCTATGAGAATGATTATGGATAAGTATACCGATGAGATAGTAGTGCATCGACATGATCCTGGACATCACAATGAACATTCACAGATGGTATACAATAGACAATGATAGCCGAAAATCGTATATGTCGAGACGTGTAGTGTAGATGTTGTGTAGTACCGAGGATGCCCAGCATAATAAAATTATGACATGGCATTTTATCTTTAGATAAGTGATGGGAGGCCATAGCGAACACCGTTAGCCCCTAGGTTAGAAGTGTGGTGGGATAGATGAATGGGCAGTTATCCTTATGGTTGACAATCATGTTACAATGATGATTCAAGTGATGGGGTGATGTCATAGAAGAAAATCATCGATGAGCAAACTTCGATGAACAATGGGATATTGATTCTACATTAACAGTGGGGATTTTATAGCATAAAATTCATTAGATTACATGGTGTTAGCATAATTCTCTATGGACAGTTTAAATTAAATACTATTTCCACATCGGCGTGTTGGTAGAGGTGTAGGACGTATTACATTAGATGGATGTATAAAAGTATGGTTCACATCATCCAGGGAGGCACCGTGGCTACATAGGCCTATGTGATGCAGCATTAGATTACTAACAGTGTCCTCTTTAGTGAAATTTGTAGCATTTTAACAGAATAAGAGTCAGAGCATGACACTACATTCATAGAAATCATCGATCACAAAATATATCACGTATTTTTTTGGGGATATCCTCCTAATTCTACGCCTATCATAATAGTTGTGAAGACAAAGACATGACACTTAAATAATAATAGGAAATTAAATAACACAAGGAAATATAAATATTGCACAAATGAATGTGTAGACACCAAAATCCAGCCACTTATACCTTCCTGCCAGCCACGTGTTAGTCATCCATCCTTCCCGCCATTATTTGGCCCAAATCCACACCTTCCTGCCATTATTTGGCCCAAATCCACACTTTCCCACCATTATTTGGCCCAATTTCACTTTTCCTGCCATTTTTCATCCCCAAATTTATTTAAATTAATATTTATATATATATATTTTAATATTTTAATATATTTATATATATATATAAATAAAGTTTAAGTGATTTAATCTGAGTCATCCATCCTTCATTTAATCTCATCCGTCCATCCATCTTAATCCGTTTCACAACCTAGATTTATTCTCTACCCTTGGATACACTTTAATCTTAGCCACACGTTCAAAGTGTCGTTAAAACCCTAAAGTGTGCCCTAAGAGTAGATTATAAATTGAGTCACCTTGATGGCTCAAACCCTATCTATCTCTTCGGCTAAACCTACCTATCTTTCCAATCTAAGTCCGGAGTTGGCTATTGCTGTTAATCCTGAGTCTTCTAAGTCTTCTACGGCCCTAAGTCTGAACTAAACCCTTTCACCGCATCCATCGCCGCCGCCTGGTCTCGCCGCATTAACAGGAAAAGGTATAGATTTGTCTAAAGCAAGTAATCTTTCTTTATGTATTAATCTGCTGTTGAATTCTGCATTTTGTTTATTTTTATTTCATAAATATAGGGTTTTAGACTATTTTTGAGGGCTCACACAGTGGAGCCCTCTTATTAGTTTCTAACTCTTTGGTAATTTTAATGTGTGCAGGATTCTAGTGGTAGATCTGATTTGTTGATAGCAGCTGCTTAAGTTGGAGTGGTCCGAGCCAAAGGATACAATGAAGCCCACTCATTCTATTGAGGTTAAGGATACATTCTTCGGAGACGCCACCACATTGTGCCAGCTAGGGTTTCGGAGAACCCTAGCACAAATTGTAACTTTGTATCACGAAAAGGGTTACAGGCCCTGTTGTACTTAAAAGGAGTTTCTAAACTCCATTGATTAATAAAAATCATTCATTTTGTACAACTATTATGCATTCCTTTATTGTGATTTCTTTATTTCTGTTTGGCATTGTATCTTTAACCCCTTCTCACAATGGGGTCTCGATTTAATTGGCAAGATTTCACCTACCTCTTCAGGACAGCATACTTTCATCATTATAGCCACTGAATACTTCACAAAGTGGGTTGAAGCTGTTCCTCTAACCAATACTGACGAGTCCTAGAATTATGGAGTTTATACTTCACCATATCATTTGTCGTTTTGGTATTCCCTCTAAAATTATTTCTGATAACGACAAGTCTTTTAATAATAAGGATGTTCAAGCTCTTTGCGAAAAGTATAATATCCAACATAGTTTCTCAACTCCTTACTACCCACAAGCCAATGGACAAGCTGAAGCTTCCAATAAGACCATAATTGCTATTCTTAAGAAACTTGTTAAAGAAAATCATAAATATTGGCATACACAAATCCCCTTAGCATTATGGGCTTACAGAACAAGCATCAGAACTCCCATTGGGGCAACGCCATTTTATTTGGTCTATGGAGCTGAAGCAATCATGCCTTTTGAGCTCGAGATCCCTTCCTTGCGAATTTCTTTGCAAGAATTTATTGATGATGATATCGCTAGACAAGCACGTCTTGATCAACTCACACTCATAGATGAAAAACAAATCAATGCTTTAGAGCATTTGCGAGTTTATCAAGACCGATTGAAACGTTCTTACAATGCCAAAGTTCATGTAAGAGAATTTCAAGTAGGGGATCTTGTCCTTAAAGAGAATCAACAAAACACCAATGCATTGCCGCATCTTTGAGATAAATTCGTGGCTAATTGGTTAGGTCCATATATGGTTACTGAAAGAGTGGGTAATGGAACTTATAGACTTGCCAGTTTAGAGGGAGAGGAAGAACCCAAACCACTTAATGTTATACACTTGAGGGCATTCTACGCATAGTTTGAATTTTATATGTACATATATACATGGCTTGTACAAAAAAAAAAAAAAAAAACAAATAAAATAAAAAGAATTTGCATTTCATTGTTAGTTGCATTGCATTTCATGTGCATACATCTCATTGAAAACCATAACATTTCATTTTCAGCCATAGTTGCATATCATGTTAGAGACCATTCTATCTTTTGGATATAAAATTTGGTCAAGCAAAAGTCATGTTGCCTTAATCAGGGGCACCTTCATAAAATCCATCAAATTGAATTGTCATTCGTACACCCATTTTCCATTTGCACATATTTACATTGCCAAAATGTTTTCAGTCACTCAGCCATTCCTAGTGTTTTAAGAAAACTTCGAAATGCATGTCAAAGTTCTCTAGGGCCATATCACAAATTACACTAAATAAAATCTTGAGTATTGGGAAATGATTTCAAAAGCGGTCTTGAACCTATCACATTTTCACATCTTAAAAACATCTTGTGTCAAAGATAGATAACACCATCCTTGGGTTGTGCCTTGAAGTGAAAAGGGTAATCCTCGTTTGTCCTATCATGCAAACATAGTCCATAAAACAGTGGTTCTTACCACTATCACAAGCAATCACAAAATATAAATATAAACAGAGTAGTAAGGATAGGGTAAAATTCTCATCATACTTCGGTTGAGAATCCGATTCCCCAAAGCTCTAAGGAAATGAACATTTTTCACACACCACTGATCCCAAATAATTTGTAAGGATCGTACTACTTGTCTAGTCAGACGGATAGGTAGTCATCCCCAAGGCTTACAAAGGTAAAAAACAACATGGACTATGGAGTTAACCTTCACCGGGGCTATAGACGCTTGACTGGCAGTGGAGTATACTCATTGCGTGGCGACATGTCTCTCCTCAAAAAGAGACCTCTGAATGCTCATACGGACAAACTAGCTTCGGGGTCTTCTCCATAACGGGGTTACCTAATTTATGCAAGATGAGGTTAATGAAAACACTTGCACACACACAGATTTTTGATTGCCTAGAGTCACTACCATGCTTTTGATTTGGTTAATGAACTCGCATGCACACACATTTGGTCCTAGTTGAATTAGGCAGTGTTAGTAAGTTTGTTTGATACCACTAGCATGTTTGAGTCTTTGTAAAATAGTCTTCCATATCAACCTCCATATCACCCTCCATATCTTCTTCCATATTCATGTCATTCCATACGTCATCCATTCACAAGCCACCAAGTTCGGTGCCCCTGATTAAACAATTATGATAACAGTTCGCTAAATCTAACTATCTAAAAGTATGAGTGCTTCTTAGTGCATATTTCATTTACTTAGTCTTGCATTAATCATCCATAGATTTACATATCATTTACTTAGTATTGCATTAATCATCCATATATTTGTATGTTATATACTTAGTCTCGCATTAATCATCTATAAGTTTGCATTCCATTCCATCACATATGCATCAAAAACATTAAAACATATAAAAACATGCATCACAAAAACATAGGCATTCACACAAAAGAGAGTAAAACACCAAATAAATAAAAACCATGTATATATATATATGTATAAAGGACAAACTGTACAATGAATGCCAAAAGGCTACAATATACAATAGAGCACCAAGGCTCATAAAGAGTGCATCTAAGCACTAAGCTAACCATCAAAAGAGGACCCCTGAGACCTAGTAGGAGCCCTAGACCTAGTGGTGTGCCTAGACTCACTACGCCTAGAGACATAGGAGGATGGAGGATCAGGCAACACAATGTGATGCCTAAACAATGTGTCCTCCAGAGCCTCAATATAATGAGTCCTAGACCTAAGCCTAGCTATCCCATACCGTCGCTCCCGCTCCGCTAGCTCTGCCTAGAGTCTCATCACCCTGTCATCCTAGGGCACCCTGGTCGCTCCATCCAAGTTTGCCTGTAGCTGGGCCATCCTCTCCTACTGAGTAGCTAACAGGGCATCCCGCTCTGTCGCCTGTTGCTCCAGCCGAGCTATCCTCTCATCCTGGGCAGCTAGCATAGCATCGCGCTCTACTATCTGCTGCTGCAGCTGTGCCAGCTCGTTCTCATGCCCATTAGGGGGTACCTCCCTAGCCTCTCCTGTGGCCTCTCCTAGGCCCTCTCTGCCATGCTCCCACATGCTTCACTTTCCCACACAACCTTTCACTCCACTTCACTCCACTCCCTTAGACGCACTTCTCTTAAGCTCGAACGCACAAATGAGCAAAATTCTCACTGAAACTGTTTAAATAGCTGACTTTGGCACCCTGAAATGCAGTAGGGTGTTTCATGGCGGATTCAGACACAGTCCTGCGTCTGTAGAGTGCCTAAAAACCGGCGGGCGTCTCTGCCAACCACAAACACAGACCAGCGTTTGGTGTCAGTATTGAATAAAGGAACAAAACCTACAAAATTGAAGCTTACCTCCTCCAAATTTCATCAAATTGCATTCATCCATTCTTCTTATCATAATAAAACATTTTGTGAAGGTTACAACAGTTTTGGACACAAATTTTGTCATTTCTCTCAAAAAGCGCATCATTCATCATTGTTTTACAAATTGAGTTAAAAATATTCAAAACCTTCACAAAATTAACCACATTCATCAATTCTTCTGATCTATCGTCAATTTCATTCATTCTTCTTTCATCATGCATATTTTTGCCAAATCAAATTAAATTAAACCTCGTATCTAGTGGTATATTCTATCACCTTGGCGATTGCAACGATTTGAATCCATGCAATTCGGTAAGAGGATTAAACCACCATAAGGACACTTACCATTTATCATCATCAATTATTTCACTGTTTGAAAATTGGAAATCAATTTTGGGTATTCTACTTTTCAAGTGACCTCATACCAAGATTAATTTGCTCAACAGTTGTCATTGATGGCCTCGTTCATGGGGCCTTAAACATGGATAATCTTTCATATCGTCATTATTTTAAGTCTTGCTAGAGATTGTGGCTACCTAGGTTGATTGGTTTCGACCTGAGGAATTATCCATACAGTCACTAGGAGCATCTCTCGAGTTCTGGACTCTTTCATGCATCTTTCATATCTGCATATCAATGGCGCCAACAAGGCAATTTCATCAATAGTATGGATTCACACACAGGAGTTGGGGCATCAGTTATCAATTTCTAATTTTCCTATAGTAGAATTCATCTTACATGATCATGGAATTTACAGTTTGGCAAAAATCCCTTTATAACCATTGGGGCAGAAAATGGTCCATCTTTCACATCACTCATATCATCTTCAATCATATTCTTTTTTGGTTTGTACACCAACCCCTTTTCTATTGGGACATAAACAGATGGTGCATGCACCAACCCTTTTTTTCACCGTTGGGGCAAAAACGGTTCATTATCTTCCGATTTCTTCCAATTGGCTTGTGAGAACCATTCTCGCTCGCCAATTGAGGGGGTAAGCTGAAAATTTTTAAATATTCTTTTATTCTTTGGTCTTCAAAGTTGTGCTTTAGTCTTGAGAGAGAGTTGCGTCTGATCCAGCTTTTCAGGTGTCTTAAGTTTTTGTGCTACATTGTGTCTTCACACAAAGCAGCTCAAAAAGGGGCATCTGTAGACACCAAAATCCAGCCACTTATACCTTCCTGCCAGCCACGTGTCAGTCATCCATCCTTCCCGCCATTATTTGGCCCAAATCCACACCTTCCCGCCATTATTTGGCCCAAATCCACACTTTCCCACCATTATTTGGCCCAATTTCACTTTTCTCGCCATTTTTCATCCCCAAATTTATTTAAATTAATATTTATATATATATTTTAATATTTTAATATATTTTAATATATATATATAAATAAAGTTTAAGTGATTTAATCTGAGCCGTCCATCCTTCATTTAATCTCATTCGTCCATCCATCTTAATCCGTTTCACAACCTATATTTA
The DNA here is from genome assembly GCA_028583015.1 of Wollemia nobilis. Lineage (NCBI taxonomy): Eukaryota > Viridiplantae > Streptophyta > Pinopsida > Araucariales > Araucariaceae > Wollemia > Wollemia nobilis. The sequence goes on from JAQPPZ010017258.1 coordinate 1,398,200, forward strand.
TTCTCTACCCTTGGATCCACTTTAATCTTAGCCACACGTTCAAAGTGTCGTTAAAAACCTAAAGTGTGCCCTAAGAGTAGATTATAAATTGAGTCACCTTGATGGCTCAAACCCTATCTATCTCTTCGGCTAAACCTACCTATATTTCCAATCTAAGTCTGGAGTTGGCTATTGCTGTTAATCCTGAGTCTTCTGAGTCTTCTACGGCCCTAAGTCTGAACTAAACCCTTTTGTCGCATCCATCGCCACCGCCTGGTCTCGCCGCGTTAACAGGAAAAGTTATAGATTCGTCTAAAGCAAGTAATCTTTCTTTATGTATTAATATCTCTGTTGAATTCCGTATTCTCGTTTATTTTTATTTCATAAATCTAGGGTTTTAGATCAGTTTCGAGGGCTCACACAGGTGGAGCCCTCTTATTAGTTTCTAACTCTTTGATAATTTTAATGTGTGCGGGATTCTAGTGGTAGATCTGATTTGTTGATAGCAACTGCTTAAGTCGGAGTGGTCCGAGCCAAAGGATACAACGAAGCCCACTCATTCTCGTTGAGGTTAAGGATACATTCTTCGGAGATGCCACCACATTGTGCCAACTAGGGTTTCGGAGAACCCTAGCACAAATTGTAACTTTGTATCACGAAAAGGGTTACATGCCCTGTTGTACTTAAAAGGAGTTTCTAAACTCCATTGATTAATAAAAATCATTCATTTTGTACAACTGTTCTGCATTCCTTTATTGTTATTTCTTTATTTTTGTTTGGCGTTGTATCTTTAATCTACAGAATGTATTCAATAAAATGGGGGGAGCCAATGTACTCCTTTGTTACAATCAAATACTCAATGTGAGTATTTAATACAATTATTTTACAATGGGACTAGGGTTCTTTGAAACCCTAGCAATAACAACAAAGTATCTTCAGATTTAGTGTGTCATTGCTTCCAACAGGTTGAGTGGGCTTTGAGTATCCAGTGTGGGGCCACTCCAGCTTCAACAACCATTCAACAATGTGTAGAACTTGCAGATCTGCATACATAAAAATAGAACAAGGGGGTTAGTAATACCTATGAGGGCTCCATAGTGTGATACCCTCAGACATCAATAAAACCCTAGTTAACAATGAATTCAGAAAGTATGTCGAATCAACAAATCATGAGATAAAATACATTCAAATAAGATATACCTTACTTTTGTTTTGTTGTTGCAGATGGTGTGGTGTAGCAGGCTCAAATTTGCATTTTTGTAGTTGCATTAGGCTTGGATGCACACTTGGCAGGCTATGACATGAGCTTCATAGGATTTGGTGTGCACCTACGAGATACAGTAGGCTCTAGAGAGCACCTGCGATATACAACAGGCTCTGGTGAGCGCTTCCCATGCTCTGCAGCGATCCTTGCAAGCTCTGGAGGGTGCCTACAGGTTAGGGCAGAATATGCAAAAGTAGATCAAGGGGGTGGTGACGAATGCGGTGGATGGATGGGGGCTGCGATGGTGATGAAGGATGAATGGGGGATTTCTTGAACAACATAAGTCTTAGTGAAATGCTAGGGCTTCAAATTTTTAGGATTCTATGTTAGGGATTCACCAATAATTCCTCCAGGGTGCAATGTCTAATTCTCAAGGTTCCAATGTTCCTAGCTTTAGGCATTTGCAAATGTCCCTACTTATAATCCAACCTTATGGTTTCTTAGGGTTTTAGCTCAACACTTTAGATCATGTGGCTAAGATTAAATCATATCCTAGGGCTGAGATTGTACTTTAAGTGTGGCATGGATTAATGAAGATGGACGATGGAGATTAGATTGGATCGGATGGCTGTGGTTAATTGAGTTTATAAATACATATTTTATAATAAATATATTATAATATAATATAAAATATTATATTAAATATAATATAATATTAAAATAAGCCCAATTGGGTTAGGAAATGGTAGGAAAGGGCTAAAGTGGGCCTTTTGAAGGCAGGAAAGGTGTATGGTGGACAAGTGGGTGGTGGGATGGTTAGGATGGAGGATTAGTGGTTGTAATTTGGTGTCTACAAATGCCCCTTTTTGTACCATGTTGCATAAAACACAATATGGTGCAAAAATACGAGACACTTGCTTGGGTTGTGGGCACAAAAACTTCTCTCTGTTGTTGGATTTGAGCATTGATGTTGAAGACCAAAGAATAAAGAATTTTTGGAATTTTTGTAGCTTACCCCCTCAATTGGTGAATGAGTTACAAATGTATCTCACAAGCCAATTGAAAAATTTTGTGCAAATAATTAATGATGTAGTGAATTTGTGCAATTGATGAATGAATGGTGTGAAATGCAATGTGATTGTGGATGATATGAATGATGTAAAATGTGATACCATTTTTGCCCCAATGGTTGAGAGGGGGATTTGTCTAGTGTAGATGTTTATGATCATGTGAGATGTATCCCGTCATGGGAGAATCATAATGTAATGTGGTTGCCCCATACTTTGGGTTGATTCGATGCTATTGAATAAGCTACCATAATGGCGTCATTGAGTATGCAAGATATGAAGATGCAGGACTAAGTCAATGCAGGGGTTGGGTATTGACTGTGGAAATTTCTTTGCCAATTCCATGATGGAACCAATCAAGCTTATCGATGTCCTATATTATGACTATTGTCAAGTGAATGAGTGTTTGTGATTTTTGTTATCCATGTTTTCATGCCCCATGGAAGAGGACATCAATGACTGCCTTTTAGCAAATTGTTCTTGGCAAGGTTGTATTCCAAATTTGAGGTGCCAATATGATTGTGATATTTGATGATGAGACAATTGAATTTGATCATGGTCAAGTGTCCTTATTGTAGATTATTCATCTTACCGAATTTGCAGGGATTGATATCACTGCAATCACAAAGTTTATAGAATAACCTACTAGATACGAGGTTCGCTTGAATACTAGATAGATTATGGATGAGCTGATTTATGAAAATGAAATATGTTGATGAAAGAATGCTTTATGGTTTGTGGTTACACTTTCATAAAATGTGGTGTTAGTTGATGTATGATTTGCAGCTTGTGTTTCTTTTAGTTGTTCATGTTGCACATAACTGAGGGATTTATTGATCGAATGAATCTCAATTTTTATGAAATTGTGTGAGATGATGTAGAATATGATGTAGAATGATCCGATGTGAGTTTTGTGAAAATTTGGATTGTTTTGCTACCTTTTGTGCCTTGATTTGTGGAGTTTTAATATTTAATTAATTCTTGAAAATTATGCATGCAAAATGATTTCTATTTTCACAAAACATTATTTTATGATGTGCATGATGTGTGGATGAAATTTGGTGAAATTTGGAGGAGGTATGCTATTGTTTTGATAAATTTTGTCTTTGAGCCATTTTGTCGCCAGGCGCATGACTGCGTCTGTGGTGTCTCACAGGTGCGCCAGTGCGCCTAGGTGCACTTGTAGGAACCCAAGTGCACCTACTGATTATAGGTGTAGGCCTACGTCTAAATGTGCCAAGGAAAGCTATAAATAGCTTTGTGAGTGAATCTTGAGGCTTGGTCAAGTGTCCTTATGGTAGATTATTCATCTTACCGAATTGCATGGATTACCATCGCTGCAATCACCAAGTTTATAGAATAACCTACTAGATACGAGGCTTGCTTGAATGGACTGAACCAATATTGGATGAAATGATTGATGGATTGAAATATGGTGACATGAAGACATGGTGATGAAAAAAATGTGTTGATGGATGCAATGTATGTGGATTCAATGATTGATTCTGTTTTTGCCCCAACAGATGAAGGGATTTTTGCCATTTGGAAATGTGATGAAATGTATCTATTTTTGCCCAAATAGATGAAGGGGTTTTTGATTAATGTATATGTTTTTGCCCTAATAGATGAAGGGGATTTTGAAATATGAGCATGTGATGAATGTATCTATTTTTGCCCTAACACATAAAGGGGTTTTTGAAATGAAATTATTTGTGTCTGTTCATTGCCCTTAGCAGATAAAGGGATTTTTGATGATGAAAAATGATTGTGTCTTTTCATTGCCCTTAACAGATAAAAGGGATTTTTGATGATGTAAACTAAAATTATTGTGTTTGTTCTTTACCCTTAATAGATAAAGGGATTTTTGATGATGAACAATAAAAATATTGCCTGTTCATTGCCCTCAATAGATAAAGGGGTTTTTGATGATGTAAGTGTCCTTATGGTGATATATCCATCCTACCGGATTGCATGGATAACCAATCGTTGCAACCACCAAGTTTCTAGGATAAACCACTAAATACAAGGTTCACTTGTGAATGTTTCCTAATGATAAATGAATAGATGATGTTAAATGTAAGTGTGATCCATTTTTGTCCCAACAGATGAAGGAGTTTTTGAAATGTGGGAATTTTATGAATGTATCTATTTTTGCCCTAACAGATAAAGGGTTTTGTGATGATGAAAGTGTCCTTATGGTGATCTATCCATCCTACCAGATTGCATGGATAACCAGTCGCTACAACCGCTAGGTTAAGTAGGATAAATCACTAGATACAAGGTTCATTTGTGAATGTTGCATAATGATAAATGAATAGATGATGTTAAATGTGAGTGTGATCTATTTTTGTCCCAATAGATGAAGGGATTTTTGTAATTTGTAATATGTGATGAGTGTATCTATTTTTTCCCTAACATATGAAGGGGTTTTTGAAATGTGTAAATGTGATGAATGTATCTATTTTTGCCCTAACAGATAAAGGGGTTTTTGATGAGGAAAATAAGATGATCTGTTCTTTGCCCTTAACAGATAAAGGGATTTTTGATGATGTAAGTGTCCTTATGGTAATATATCCATCCTATCAGATTGCATGGATAACCAGTCACTGCAACCTCCAGGTTACTAGGATAAACCACTGAATACAAGGTTCACTTGTGAATGAAAATGTTGATGAAAAATGTTGAATGAATCTCCATGTTTTTGGTCGATGGGTAAGGCGAGGAAGCTCCGTGTTTTTAGCCGACGGGTAAGGCTAGGAAAATGTGAAGATGTAATTGATGCATTCTGTTTTTGCCCCAATAGATGAAGGGGTTTTTGATGGATGTATCTATTTTTGCCCTAATAGATGAAGGGGTTTGTGATGATGTAAGTGTCCTTATGGTAATCTACCCATCCTACCAGATTGCATGGATAACCAGTCATTGCATCCGCCAGGTTAAGTAGGATAAATAACTAGATACAAGGTTCATTTGTGAATGTTGCATAATGATAAATGAATGAATGGTGATGTTACATACCTAAAATAATATAGCATCGGCTATATTATGAAGCATTACATTTAGTCATTATTTATCCAAGTGTAGAGTAAATAAATTATCATCTCTTATTATCATTTTTATACTTCATTTGCGATCTTCGCATAATTGCCTTTACGGCAAGGGTGTGCCCACCTAAAGTGGCAATCCATTTACTTGTTATTATTCCAGATACTACTACGTATTCATTTGTTATTTAATTAATATAGTGTAAATCTGCTTGATCGGGTTTCTTTATTTTGGATATAGAGTAACCAGGAAGGTATCACCTTCCAAGTGGTATCAGATTCCAGGCGAGCGGGCGACACAGGCTTCACTTCCCTTCACGCAGTGCATCAGAATAACCTATGTAGAGACGTTCCACCATAGTGAGAAGCGGACATCGAATCATTGTCACAGTTTTTGCGTTGGCGAACATAGAGTTTTGTTTTAAACACAGCAAAATAATGTGGTGTTTTCGGTATCAGTCTAGGCATCTTGGAGGGAGAGTAGCCCACGTAAATTGCAAGGAAACTAACACTACAAACCCCGCGACTAAAACACAGCACACGCGTTGAATATCTGAGCGGTGGACAGTCTCCATCTGGTTTGCAGGAGGTTTCAGTTGATGGTCGCAAGAGCGCACAAGTCTTTTCGCCGTTGTTGGGCGGGCAAACTAAAGCACCAAAAGGCGTTACTACTCAGCTTCTTCACGGGCGCACAAACTTCACACAGTGCAAAATTTTCCTCCGCTAACACCATCTGTCCAAGGTAAAACTAACGCTCGAATCCGCGCGGGAAATAGTAAAAGGAGGTTGCCAAGCATTTTTGGTTTAATAAATTCATCGCCATGCAAATTTATAGCAAAATCACTGTAGAAACCTTGAACGTTGCATAACTACGCTATCAGACCAATCAGAGGCAAGTATTTTTTTGAATCCTAAGGTTAGCTATCGTCTAAATTTCATTTTAAAAAACACATCCGAGACATTTATCCCACATCCGTCATGTGGGGGGTGCAAAGTGGTTTAAGAGAAGAAACGCGCACCTTTGTTGTTGTGACTTCGGTCACACGAAGCCATCCTAGCCTCACGCGCGAAGGTCTTGCCTCGTCAAGTCATTACATGTCTTGAGTCTCGTGTCCCACGTGTCATCTCCTGTTCTAAGTCGTGTTCGCCCTGTCCAGTGCCTACGTGTCATGTGGTCCCTGTTCCTTCACCTTCGGTCACTTAACTTCAGGTGCCCTCTGTCTTTTGTGTCAGTTGTTCCCTATGGTCCATCATTTGCTTGCATCAGTCGTTCCCTGGTCCGTACGTTCTTAAGTTGCATCAGCTCATCTCATGTTCCTCAGTCGGGTCCAGTTGTCATGTCCTATGGTCGGTTCTAGCTATCTTGTGTCTGGTTTTTCATTCACTGTATCTTGTCCTAGCCGTTCGGGTCCTACCAAAAGTGTTAATAAATTGTTAAACCAAAACTTGTCAAAAAGTTGTTAACAAAAATTTGCTACCAAAAGTTGCACGAAAAATCCCAAATTTTCGCAGTTGGCGCGACAGTTGAAGCGGAACACAAATTTTTTTTTTTTGGTACAATCCAAAAACAATATTGTTGGAGAGATTGAAGCCCAATTTTTTTTTTTTTTTTTGAAAGTGCATGACCAAACAGTGGACCAAAGGATCTGACGGTCGACTATCAAGCTTGGAGACGACTAATAACAATGCACGAAGACCTCATCGAAGCCCAAGTACAAAAAATTCTCCTTCTTTCAAAATTGGCAGTTATAATCTACATCATCCACTGGTAGACCCCATGGCTACTAACCTTTCCCCAACTCATGACAACGTCACACAAGGAGAATCAGGCAACTCTGCCATTAACACTGATGAAGCTCTTCGACAATTACTAGATGGTATGCGCCAAATTAATGTCACCCTAACTAAACTATTGAATGCACAAAACCAACCTAATCCCAATACTAATCCCCAAAATCACTCCCATGAACAAAGGCATGAAGAAAAGGACGACCAAGATGAATATTGGGAGCAGCAAAGAGGCAATCCGAATAATTACGGGAATCACTATCATAGACAATGATATAACCAAGATCAGGATAGGGATATGAGTTATCACCAACCGAGAGGCCCTAATAATTTTCCACGCATTGATATGCCCACTTTTGAGGGTCATGATCCTCGTGGTTGGATAGCCAAAATGGAAGGCATTCTCGACTTATACCAAATTAAGGATTTTGATAAAGTCCCTTTCGCTGCATCAAAATTAGGCACTGAGGCTTACCAATGGTTCGTATGGCTTAAATGTGAGAAAGGAGCTACTGTTTGCTGGAATAATTTCACTACCTATTTTTTAGAAATATTTGATGAAGGAGCTACATCATCATACACAGTAAGACTGTTATCTCTTAAACAAGAAAGATCAGTTAGTGAGTTCGTCTCTGAATTCACCAGTTTACTACCGTATGCATTACACCTCAGTCCAGACACAGTGGTAGGAGATTTTCACAATGGTTTGAAAGAAAATATTAAGGTGGAGGTGGACATTCAAAATCCAACCTCGTTGAACGATTGCATAAGAATGGCCAAGCTAGCTGAGAAGAGAATTCAGTTGTATACACAACATGAAACTTATAGTCATCATTCGTATGGCAAAAACTCTTTTCATAGAAATGATCAACCATCAAGATACTTTTGATATAAATGTCACAATAACCATCCTAGAGAACAAGCATGTGCACAAAAACAAAACTTTCATATTGAATACGCTCAATATGAAGGAGAAGAGGAAGAAGCATACCACCAGGACGAACCTATTCAAGAAGAACTATCGATTGTTCTAGAAGAGAAGGAAGAGGATACAATGGCTATTTCCATGCATGCCCTCATGGGGTTAACAGCCCATCATACAATCAAGGTATCGGGATTTCTCCACCAGAAAAAGGTAAATGTGCTAATTGATTCAGGCAGTACCCACAATTTTATCGACATCAAAATAGCAAAAGCTTTGAATTTATTCATTAATTCTTCCAACAAAGACAAATTCTAGGTTCTAGTAGCCAACGGGGTGAACGATTAATGTTTTGGGAGAACATCTCAAGTCTCCATTAAAATGGGAACTTATACCTAGTTTGGATCTCTTTTCATAATGAATTTAGGGAACTCTGATGTTATTTTGGGAGTTGAATGGTTGGAAACACTATACACGGTCAACTTCAATTTCAAAAAATTATTTGTGGAATGGAAGGAAAACGGATGGGTCATTCGCTTACAAGGTATTACTACTCCCCCATCACAGATGGTGAGCTCTCATAGTATGGAGAAAACATTAAAAAAGGTACGAATTCATAGATAAAATTAATTGTTTGAAAAAGTAATCTTGAGCAACTTCGGGTATTTATGCTCCAGATTTAAGGGACATCATAGCACATTACGTAGAGGTCTTCCAAGAACCAAAGGGACTACCTCCCCAAAGATCCCATGACCATGCCAAGGTGATCAGCCAAAAAGTGAAATCTCAGTCAGAATTACCAATACTAGATGCAGAAGGGCATATATATCTCCAGCCAGAAGCAATTCTACAAAGTAGAACACGCATACGGAGCTCTCGTCACATCCAAGAATTTCTCATCAAATGGCAGGGCCTACCAGATGAAGATGCAACCTGGGAATCTGAAAGTATTTTCCAATCATTTCCAGCTTTGAGGACAAAGCTTTCCAAGGAGGGGAGTCATGTTACATACCTAAAATAATATAGCGTCGGCTATATTATGAAGCATTACATTTAGTCATTATTTATCCAAGTGTAGAGTAAATAAATTATCATCTCTTATTATCATTTTTATACTTTATTTGTGATATTCGCATAATTGCCTTTACGGCGAGGGTGTGCCCACCTAAAGTGGCAATCCATTTACTTGTTATTATTCCAGATACTGCTGCATATTCATTTGTTATTTAATTAATATAGTGTAAATCTGCTTGATCGGGTTTCTTTATTTCGGATATAGAGTAACCGGGAAGGTATCACCTTCCAGGTGAGTTATGATTTTATCCGTGTTTCTAGCCCCATGAACAAGGAAATTATGATTTTGGAATGAAAATGTTGATAAAAATGATGAATGAATCTTCGTGTTTTTGACCGATAGGTAAGGCAAAAAAGCTCTGTGTTTTTAGCTGATGGGTAAGGCTAGGTAAATGTTAATATGTAATTGAATTGTTGATTATGTGATGTGATTGAATGATTGAATTGTTTATTAAATTTGTGGAGCAAGTGTGGAACCTTGAGAACCCTCCATTTGTGATCATGTTTGTTTGATTGGGGAAAAGGTGTGAAACCTTGAGCACCCCCAAGTTGTTTTTATGTTTGTTTGATTGGGGGAAAGGTGTGAAACCTTGAGCACCCCCAAGTTGTGATGATGTTTAACTATGGGAAATGTGTGAAACCTTGAATACCCCCAAGTTGTGTTGATGCTTGATTAGGGGAAAGGTGTGAAACCTTGAACACCCCCAAGTTGTGTTGATGTTTGATTAGGGGAAAGGTGTGAAACCTTGAACACCCCCAAGTTGTGTTGATGTTTGTTTGATTGGGGGAAAGGTGTGAAACCTTGAGCACCCTCTAGTTGTGATGATGTTTGTTTTATTGGGGGAAAGGTGTGAAACCTTGAGAACCCCCTAGTTGTGATGATGTTTGTTTTATTTGGGGAAAGGTGTGAAACCTTGAGCACCCCCTAGTTGTGTTGATGTTTGTTTTATTGGGGGGAAATGTGTGAAACCTTGAGCACCCCCTAGTTGTATTGATGTTTGAAATTTCTAGTGTTCTTTGCATATGCGAGTTTAATATATATACATACATGGATTTTACTTTTGCATTGTATTTTTGTGTGAATGCAATGCCTATCTTATGAATGTTTTATGCATTTTTTATGAAAATGTTCTGACGAAATGCTTAATGGATAATTAATGCAAGCTAATAATGATGTACATATATAATGTTTATATGGATGATTCATGCAAGCCATATGATGTGCTATGGATGATTAATGCAAGTAAATGTATAATGAATCTAAACTATATGAGAGGAATGCATGGTGTTCGAATGATCTTTTATAGTTCAAAAATTTTAATGGCCATTTTTTTTTGGTGTCCATTGTTTATCAGTTGGGGGTATCCATTGCAGTGGATTTATGCAACTTTAACTTGTAATGAAGGCATGGATTTTGACATGGAAGAAGATATGGATGAATACATGGATGTTGATATGGAAGACTGAAAGGTTTTCAAATACTCAAACATACTAGTGTCACCAATCAAACTCACTAGGTTGTCTAACTTTCTTTAGGAACAAATGTGTGTGCGAGTGAGGTTCAATTACCAAGTTTTGAGCATGAAAATGACCCTATCCAATCAAGTACCAGTGTGTGTGCATGTGAAATTCATTAACCTATTATGAGTGGATTTAGACATGACCTATTATGGAGATGACCTGAGGCTTGCCTATCCTTATGTAGGTTTAGAGGTCTCCCTTTTTTTAGGAGACATGTCATCTCGCATGAGCTTACTCCACTGCCATTCAAGCGTCTATAGCCCCAGTGGAGATTCACTCCATAGTCCTATGGGATTGATATTTTAGGCCTTGGGGATGTCTACCCATCCTTTTCATAGGCGTGTAGTATGAATCCTTACAACTTTAGGGATCAAGGGTGTTTGGGATTTAATTTGTTAATTTTGTATAGATATTTGGGGAATCGGATTCTCAACCAAGGTGTGATGAGAATTTTGACCCTATCCTTACTACTCTATGTTTTTACGTTTATGTTTGGAGCAATGTTGGTAGTGTTGAAAACAACTATTTTTGGACTATGTTGCATAATGGGACAAGCGAGGGATATCTCCTTTTTGCCTCGAGGTACTACCCAAGGATGGTACTAGCCCCCCTATCTCATAATGTTTTTAAGATGTGATGTAATGTGAATGGTTCAAGACTATTTCGTGATCAATTGGCCATGCTCAAGACTTTATTAGTGTGTAAAGTGTGTTTTTGGTCCTAAAGAAAATTGGACATCCGTTTGGAGGTTGCTTGCTACACTAGTAATGGTTGAGTGATTGAAAATCTAGGCCTTATGATTTTTGACACATGATGTGGTTGACATATGACTTTTGCAAGGGTTGCATGATTTATTGGTACCCCCAAATTTTATAACTTAACTTTTTGTTTATGACCATATCATCATTACTATAAATGATCTTTGAACATGGGATGGTATGGATGCAAATGTATATGCCTAATGCAATGGAGTGTTGATATGCAAATGGAAAGTGTACAATGCCATGGAATATGTATGATTTAATGAATGCGAATGAAGCAATGCATGAATGCAAAAATGAAAATGCATGTCAAATACCTAAGTGGAAATTCAAATGGAATGTATGCAATTTGGGCATGCCTATGTGAATGATTTGTTTTTTTTTTTTTTGTAAAAAAAAAAGCCATGTATATATATGTATTTAGTAATCACAGTAAGCATGGAATGCTTTCAAGTGTATGATGTTCATTGGCGCAGGTGTTTCTACTCCCCCTTTCCTAGGAAGATTATGACCAAAGGGCTTAAGTGCCTTTGGAGATTTTTGAAAATTGAATATAACCAAAGGGGTTAAGACATTTGGGGCTTTTTGAAATTTGAATGTGACCAAAGGGGTTAAGACATTTGGGGATTTTTGAAATTTGAATGTGACCAAAGGGGTTAAGACCTTTGGGGCTTTTTGAAATTGAATGTGACCAAAGGGGTTAAGACCTTTGGGGCTTTTTGAAATTGAATGTGACCAAATGGGTTAAGACCTTTGGGGCTTTTTGAAATTGAATGTGACCAAAGGGGTTAAGACTTTTGGGGCTTTTTGAAATTGAATGTGACCAAAGGGGTTAAGACCTTTGGGGATTTTTGAAATTGAATGTGAACAAAGGGGTTAAGACCTTTGGGGCTTTTGAAATTGAATGTGACCAAAGGGGTTAAGACCTTTGGGGATTTTTGAAATTGAATGTGACCAAAGGGATTAAGACCTTTGGGGCTTTTTGAAATTGAATGTGACCAAAGGGGTTAAGACCTTTGGGGATTTTTGAAATTGAATGTGACCAAAGGGATTAAGACCTTTGGGGCTTTTTGAAATTTGAATGTGACCAAAGGGGTTAAGACCTTTGGGGCTTTTTAAAATTGAATGTGACCAAATGGGTTAATACCTTTGGGGCTTTTTAAAATTTGAATGTGACCAAAGGGGTTAAGACCTTTGGGGATTTTTGAAATTGAATGTGACCAAAGGGTTTAAGACCTTTAGGCCTTTTTGAAATTGAATGTGACCAAAGGGGTTAAGACCTTTGGGGCTTTTTGGAATTGAATGTGACCAAAGTGGTTAAGACCTTTGGGGCTTTTTGAAATTGAATGTGACCAAAGGGGTTAAGACCTTTGGGGCTTTTGGTAATTGAATGTGACCAAATGGGTTAATACCTTTGGGGCTTTTTGAAATTGAATGTGATTTGATGTGACCAAAGGGATTGAGTCCCTTTGGGGCTTTTGAAAATGGTATGTGACCAAAGGGGTTAAGACCTTTGGGGATTTTTGAAAATTGAATGTGACCAAATGGGTTAAGACCTTTAGGGCTTTTTGAAATTAAATGTGACCAAAAGGGTCAGGACCTTTGGGGCTTTTTGAAAATTGAATGTGACCAAAGGGGTTAGGACCTTTGGGGCTTTTTGAAATTGAATGTGACCAAATGGGTTAAGACCTTTGGGGCTTTTTGAAATTTGAATGTGACCAAAGAGGCTTAAGACCTTTGGGGATTTTTAAAAATTGAATGTGACCAAAAGGGTTAAGACCTTTGGGGATTTTTGCAAATTGAATGTGACCAAAGGGGTTAAGACCTTTGGGGCTTTTTGAAATTTGAATGTGACCAAAGGGGTTAAGACCTTTGGGGCTTTTTGAAATTGAATGTGACCAAAGGGGCTTAAGACCTTTGCGATTCTTTGAAATTTAATATGACCAAAGGGCTTAAGTGCCTTTGGAGCTTTTTGAAATTGAAATGATGTGGATAACTAGGAGGATGTGATATACTTAGAGTCCCTGCTTTCCTTGGTGATTGAGTTGATAATGATGTCCTGATCAGATGAGTTAGTTGGACCATTTGGGGTGAAGACTTTCAGATAAATAAGTTCTTGGACCACATTTTTGAATACTTTACAGTTGTTGATGTCATGGACCACTTGTTGATGATAAGGAAAATACAAGTGCTTCTTGTAATTATTTGCATATTGCTTGTTAGGATCATTTGATTTTATTTTTGGAAGTAGAATCTCTTGTGCTTCTATAGACACCTAAAACGCGTCATGTCGAGGGTGACTACTCATATGGACATGCTACAAGACCATATGGAGGATCTTGGATAGACTCCAAGATAGAGCAGTGGTTCTAACCACTCAATTTAGGCATTTTGGCCTAAGCAGTCTGAACCGCAGCCTAGACCTGCGGTCTCCAGTCTAAACCATGGTTGACACCTACGGTCTGCAGTCTGGACCGCAACTGTGACCTGCGGTCTTAACTGAAGTTCAGTTAGGCCTTCCATCCGAGCCAAATCGGTTGGAATGACCAAAATATCTAGAAGGAGGCAGTTGAAGGATGAAAGATTCTAGAGGCTTCCATCCCAACTGTCCTAACCAACCTTCTTGGTCTTGGCTTCTCCATGAAGCCACCCCTAGCCCTAGGGGCATGCTATAAATACCCCCTCCAAATGGGGAGAAAAAGAGAGCAAGCATTGGAGATTTGAGCAGCGAAGCCCTGGTGAATTGTACACTCAAACTGAGTATACTAAGAGATAGAGCTATTGCACTTAATCCCCGACCCTTTTGCCACCATTCATGATGAATTACATTATGGATGCCCTAGGTGCTTAGGAGGATCAAGAAACGCAAATCCGGGCAAACGAAGGCCCTTCACATCGAATTGACCACCAAATCAGTCTGAGGACAATGAAGGCGACCCTTGAACATCAATTTGGACAAGGAGATTGAGCCCACTGCCCCTAATTTTGAGGGTAAACTCATCAGAGGTCAAACCGCGGCTGTCAACCGTGGTTCACAGTGTAGACCGCTCACCAGAGCTACGGTTTGCAATAGGTGATAGATCACCTTACTCTTTTCTTTTCTGTCTGGCTAGTTAGGTTAGATTAGCCATTTTGTTGATTTAATAGCATTTTAGAAGACTTTTGACCGTAGAACTAGGCTAGATTCACATTTTATGCTTATGTTTCAATTAGGACTAAAATGCTTTCTTTATGCATGTTTATGCTTCATTTTCTATATTTGATCCATGCATAGTGTAGATGCTATTTTACTTTATGCTATTACATGAATCTTGATTCACTTTGCATAGTTTAGCAGCTTTCTTTATGCTTTCTTGATTATGCATGTTAATGGTGTCATTATGCATTTTACCTAAAAGGGCCTCATCATGAGAGGCTGCCTATCTTTTTGACATTCTTGTTGTTTCTTGACCGTAGGGAACAGTTCCAAAGGAGAGATAAAGCATCCAATCCCTTCCCCATTGCGAAGAAGAGGGTCATCGACACCCTAGAGCAGTTCGTGTCACCCTGAGGGGCATTTTGATCACACCTACCCTTGATAGGGATTAAACACTATTGTAATTAATGTATCAAATGGGTATCCCTAAGAGGGATGAATCTGTAATTTGACTTCATTGAAATTAATAAAGGATTCCTTGTATTCACGTTATTTCTTGTTATCAAATTATGCATGCCTATTTGTGTATTTTTCTTCGATTGCGATAGTTAGATCGGGTGTGAGCCTCTTTGGTGGTTACAGATGGCGATCACGATGGAACTCCGCATTTCTAGCCCCTGAGTGCTGACATTTTTGTTTGTTTTATCTCAGGTGCTAACCGCAGCTAACAGCTACGATTATTTTTTGGCCCATGGCTGTCACCTACGGTTTACACTGCAGCCCGTAGACCAGAGCTACGGTTTACAATAGAAGCAACAGATAGCAGAGAAACCACTTGGTAGCAGATCAGGAGTTGAGGTAGGTTCTATTTTCATTCTCTGTTCTGCATTTTCTCCTCTATATTTTTATAGTAAGCGGAAAATCAATGGCAAATTAGGTACATTAAAGGAAAAGGATCAATGAATAAGTCCTAATTTGCTTTCGCATTCTTTCCATTAGAAAGGCGCTGCTAGGAACAACGGACCTCTGATTGCAGTCCGCCCTAGAATACAGTGACCTTGATAAAATTGTGTGGTCGTTTGCATGCGTGAGGCCCAATTAGAGGCCATGTCATCGTAATTGCATTGTCATAACGTCATGTAGGGCATAGCATGCATACCTTTGTGAATTTGAAATGTTCCTTCTTATGCATATCATGTAGGAATGATCATATGAATGCTCTTTTATGCATTTGTCTTTATGCAAAGTAAAACGAACCACACACACCACGTTTCATTTTAAACATCAGTGGCGTTGGGCTCTCACATCCAACCCATTTGATTGAGACCAACAATGGATGTCATTACCACTTGGTTGGCTCATTTGAAATTGTATTATCGGGACCCGCTCGTTGCCAAGGCCGACCCAAGAACTGTCCTATCCATGCAAAATAGCACGCACTCATCTTCGAAAGGGTGTATCACTATGCACGGTGTGTTGGGTGAGGGTTGGTAGTACCTATGCTACTTCATTGAGTATGGACTTCATTACCATATTTGGCTTGTGCGAGTATATAGGTGAAAGCCAATTAAACTGAGAATAAAATCCAATGATTTTGCAAAACACGCGAGAGTTTCTCATACTAATACAACACATTTGGAAACAACATCAAACAGTTTAGGGCAGCATTTTAAAATTTAAAAATAAGATAAGCATCATTGTATACCTTGTTTGATAATAAAAGATACATCTAGATGTTAGGTACACTATGGTGGATACACGGGGTGGTCGGCAAAGGTGCAAGCCTGAGGCCGATGACCAAGCCCCAACTGATTCACAATTACACGTGTCTAGTCCTCAACCACATGAGCAAACCGAATGACGTTCGATGAGCATTAGAGGAGACAACTCGACACGAGGGGATCCCATTGAGCGTACCCCTGATAGACTAGCATCAGTGCATACTGTTAGACGTAGATTAGAGCATGGGGCTTCTCAGCCTGAGGGTGCTCCACTCGAAAGCCATTATCGAGACCGTAGTGCACGCGCATCCATGGGATCGACCAAAGAGTATGTCATGCAGGGGACCAGATTGGTACCCATCCGCACTAAGTCTACAGGGTGTACTATACCCCCACCTTCTGAGTATAGAAGGAATAGAGGTCCGCCCATTCAGGGGCAAGTAGACGGGCTCCCTTATGAGCACAAGTCTACCCATACTCCCATGCGTACTATAGCATGCAAGATCACCATCGATATGTCGAAGGTGGGAGCTAATGGAACACCACCCCATGAGAGGTGGAGGTCTAGACAGCTAGACGGTCTAGGTAGTGTGCTAGAGCAGCTAGGCTGCAAGCCTTCGGCTCCGCCCACTCGTGCTTCGAGTGAGCATAGCGGGAGCACCATTAGAACTACTAGAGAGCATGGAGAGGCTTCTAAGCGCCCTCATGTCTCGCATCCACCATCCATGCATGGTGGCACGCAACACAGGACACAACACGATGTCGATGTCATCTTCATAGATAGAGGCAAAAGCACAACACATCAGTCCGATGGGTACAGAACCCACAAGGTCGCTCATACAGAGCAAGCATATCAAAGGCCTCCGATGGCTGACCAGGTCGAAAGATCATATCGACTGGCCTTTGAGCAAAAATGCCAACTCCTCCAAGATCAATTGGAGGATGCTCACCTAGAGAGGTAGCGCATCGAAGATGAAGATCTTCAAGCGTAGAGGCTTACTAGACAAAGGTTGTATGAGCAGCGCTTGCATGAGGAGCGCATCCTCATCCAGAAGGAGCATGTAGAGTAGGAAGATAGGTTGGCTAGGGCCGGCCTATACTCTCAAGATGAGCGTAGAGAGCAGGTGCACAGGAAGGCTTTTTTGCAAGCCGACATGCACCATGAGCGCGCAAGCATTCACACTCATATCACTGCCCATCATAGAGAGCGACCACCCTCGGTCGACAATCAGAGGCAGCAACATTATGAGGAACAAGAGGGGAACAGATGCAACCAAGAATATCCTGAGAGTTCTCGAGCTGAGGAGGAGGAAGAGCAATGCCCTCCACCTCGATAGAAGAGGAATGTACCTCCCAGACCACCTCCATGCCGACTTAGGGAGGAGGACTTTCTATCTTCTAAGGCTTACAAAGCTTTGGCTGAGAAGGTCAAGGCAATTGAGAGACAAGGCACGGCTGTCCAAAAGTTGACACTGAGGAAAATTCACAATGAACCTTTAGATCCCTCAGTACCTACGCCCCCATACCCGAAGCATTTTGAGATGCCCAGGTTGGACAAATTCAAGGGTGATGAAGAGGTGCAAGAACATGTCATGAGCTTTCTAGATGCTTGCTTCCAGATAGAGAACAATGATGCACTGTTGTTGCGTACGTTTGTCATGACACTCTCTGGGCCGGCTCGAGAGTGGTTTAATCAGCTAAAGAAGCACAACATAACAAATTTTGAGCAATTAGCTGATGCCTTTCTTGAATGCTATTCCTTCGACGTCAAGAAATAGGCCAACCTTTCTGATTTGGCTGTGCTAGCTCAGCGCGACGATGAGCCAATAGAATAGTATGGGAAGAGGTGGAGGAGATTAATGGCAAAGTTGCCATTCTCGATCCCTACCACAGAATTAACCCGAATGTTTACAAAGAGTTGTGCCAAGCACATCTCGCTACTATTGCAGCTGCAGTAGTATGCCACATTCGAAGAAGCTTGGGTGCAAGCCAAGGTAATTGAGGATATCAAGTTGCAGGAAGGCAACTTGAAGCTAAAAACCAGGAAAGAGGGATATAAGAAGAGTACCTCAAAGCAACAGGGCAAGCAGGCCCATGTGAATCAGGTGGTACTAAATCTCCAAAATGAGGATAAGGGGCAAAAGAAATAGAATTATCAAGCCCATCCTCCTCCTGTGCAATACGACCAGTGCAAAAATAACTACAAGGGCAAGAACAAAGAGCAACGCCCACCTCGCATATTTATGCCATTGACGGAATCAATGACATCGATCTTTCATCAGCTCTACGAGGCCAAGGCAATAAGATTACCCGAAGTCAAGATGGTTGATCCAAATCAGCCCAAGCCCAAAGACTATCAGGAAGAGTTGTTTTGCATATTTCATAGAGCGAAAGGCCATGACATCGAGGTGTGTTGGTCCTTCAAACACATTGTGCAAAATATGATAGACAAGGGAGAGCTTGTAGTACCAAGCAATCCCCAAGCGCCAGACAACCAAAACATGGGGATTTTTAAAAATCCATTACCAAACCATGAGGCACCCCGTAACCACGCTGGCCACGTCAATCAAGTGCGAGTCGAACCACCTACCCAAGGGTT
This sequence comes from Wollemia nobilis, assembly GCA_028583015.1. Taxonomy (NCBI): domain Eukaryota; kingdom Viridiplantae; phylum Streptophyta; class Pinopsida; order Araucariales; family Araucariaceae; genus Wollemia; species Wollemia nobilis. The sequence continues at coordinate 1,417,016 of JAQPPZ010017258.1, forward strand.
CATCGGCATGGTCAATGTTGTTACCAGACATGGGAGGTACGAATGGCCGAATCAACCTCATGCTCCCATTCAAATACAAGCCACGCCCCAACAACGGTAGGCACAAAATATTCTAGGCCCACCAACGAGACCGGTGGTGACCATTAGGAGCAGGTTGGTTCAAAACCTGTAGATGACTCCTACGAAGTTGTCGATATATGAGCTTATACAGTAGTCCCCTAGGCACAGGGAGACTCTTATGGACATTCTGAGGTCCATTGAGGTACAGTCCCAGGATGCACAGGCATTCACGAACTTCGTGGGGCACGTACAATAGTGCTAGGAACCAATGATCCAATTCTACGATCATGAAGTGAAAATGGTTTTTGCAAGCGTGGCTGACCCGCCACTACATATCATTGCATGTGTTAACCATGTGCCATTCAAAAGGGTCTTGATTGACACTGGTTCGTCGATCAATATAATCATGACTAAGGCACTGCACCATTTGAAATTGCCTAAATCACTCATCGTACCAACCACCTTTACATTGAGAGCATTTAACGATGCACTATGCTCTACGGTTGGCACGATTGTCCTACCTATTCAGGTGGGACTAAAGACCATTCTCGTAATGTGTCACGTGATAGAGGGTGCCTTGCAGTATAACATCCTACTAGGGAGGCCTTGGATTCATGAAATGCATTGTGTTCCCTCGATATTGCATCAGTGTGTCAAGTATATACACGAGGGACAAGTTCACGTGGTTTCATCAGATGAAGAACCATTCAAGTTCATGAACTTAGCAGATTTTCCAGGGGGTTTCGTGATCCCATCAATGCACTTGGACATACGGCCCACATCATCGGTGAGGGTTCCAAGAGGTAAACAGGTGGTGCATGTTCAACCATCGGTATCTGTATCAAATAGATCTGAACATACCACTGCAACTTCTCTGAGACCGAGTGCATCGGTAATGCATCGAAACGACGAGAAATTAAAGGTGAAATTGGGTAGGAAAGAAGCAAAGAATGTGCCCAAACTAGTCACCACTGAGGCTGCCACTCCCATGGAGGTGGAGGAAGCCCAAGATCAAGTCGAGGAGGCACCTCAGCCTACTTCGCCTGCATCGTCAGCAGGGTCATCCACACCCTAGGTGACTGTTCACCTAGCCAACATAGGTCTGGGTGAATATCTTGTGCAAAATGTGACCTTCGGTCCTATTTTAGAGACTGCACGAGACATGGGCCGATCGATAGCCCATCGATACCCAGTTGGATCCATAGTACCATTGGGTGAGCCACCCAACCAAACAAACTTCATTTATGCCGGGTTGGATCAAGTTCCAACATGGGCACCCATGGAGGTGGATGATGACGAATAGTTCATGGTGAACGTTCGGTACTTGTCCAACCCAGAGTACGCCATGCACATTTTTGAGCTCTATCATTGGCATGGATATGACCTTGGTATTTTCGAACAAGGACGAAGAACCCCTCTTGAACCACGTTATCAGTTGGCAACTGATAGGTTCGGATTGGGATTGCAGATTCAGGGACATGATGATTTACTCGTTGCATCATTGGATCATTTGTACCTAGGTCTGGGGATGACGTGGATTTTAATCCGTATCATCCTAACATGTCTAGCCTTTAGGGCAACAACCCAATGGTGTCAGTCATAACCATTGAGATACCAGAGATTGAACATGAAGAGTTCTCGAAGAAGAACCCTAGAGGCAACCTAGGTCATCAAAATCGTATCACAACCGATGATACCGGTATGCAAGGGCACAACCCCATCATTCTAGGTGATCTCAATTCAGGAGATCTTTGTAGTGAAGATGTAGAGGAGTCCACCTCCGAAATGAGTAGACCGAGTTATGATGCAGATGGCGAGTCCTCAAATGATGATCAATCCGAAGAGGAAATTGATCGAGCCTTCGTGGTTCCGGTATTTCTATGCCATTTTCTGCCTAGAGAGAAATTAGATGAGATACAAGAGCATTTCATGGTCGATAGTGATTATGAAGATGAGATAGAGTAGGCCTACTTAAGGCCTCATCCAGCTAATCTCCCAATATTCATGGACACGATAGAGTGGCCTGCTCATAGTAGCAATCATAGCGATGAGGTTGAGATGACCGATCCGAGGCTAGTATATCCGCTACATCTATTGCCTGTAGAGTCAAAGTATGTTATAGAAGAGGTGCCTCTTAACGTAGATCACTCTAAAGAGGAAGTAGAGCCAATTTTTGCATCGATGTCATATATACGATCATTTTATCCGATCTATCCGGATAGTGATGATAGCGATCGTAGAATCAGATACATGGGGCCACATCTGGCAGATCACCCCTTGCATATGGGGGGAAGTGAAAGATTATATCTTTACAGTGATGATGAGGATTCATTGGAGATGGCCTATTTGGGGCCTCATCACCTACGTAATCAGAATCCACCTCGGGGTCCACCACCTATTACAACTGTGGGTTTGCATCGAGAGATTAATCTCCAGTGCCACCTCAGGGAAAGAATAAATCTAGAAGAGGAATATCAAAGGCTCTTTCCCCATCCACCTACTTATGCCGAGCTACTTGAGCCGAGAGATCCCATTTTGTAGTCAGTGCACAGAGAGGATCCAGTTGTTCGAGCATCCCACAAGGAGGACCCTTTCATCCCCGTGCCATCTGAGCCAGATCTTGGGCATGAAAGCTACATAGATGATGTAGAGTTCAGTCCATGTGGTCCTGGAGATCAATTCCATTCCATCAACATGGTCTCCATTGATTTGACCACTCCACTCCACAATCCAGTAGATCCATCCAAGCCATTGCATCTAAACATGGATGCTATCGATTGGGATCGTGTTGATTCGCCAGTAGAGCCTGAAGATTTCTTCTCGAATGAAGAGATGTTGCAACCATTTCATTTTGGACCAGGTTATGCTTATGATGTCTATCATGCTAAAAATGCTTCCAACGAAGAACATATAAATCCAGCTGATGACATCCATTTGATCCCTACGCCTCATCAGCTTGAGGAGGGATCCCATATGTTAGTAGAGGAAACCTTCGAAGTGGATATCGGTAACGACCCCACCAATCCAAAGAAGGTTAAATTTGGAATGAGTCTCACTCCAGATGAGCGCGCTAGCATCATCCCTCTACTGAAAGAGAGACCTGACCTTTTTGCTTGGACATACAAAGATATGCCCGGTCTAGACCCGAAGTTGGTTACTCATAACCTTTCGCTAGACCCATCCAAGAAGCCCGTCAAGCAGAAGCTCAGAAAGATGCATCCAACAGTAGCCTTAATGGTGAAAGATGAATTGCAAAAATTGTTGGATGTAGAATTTGTCATTTCCATCGACTATCCAGAATGGGTATCCAATATGGTGCCTGTAGGAAAACCAGATGGAAGGATCCGTATTTGTATGGATTTTAGAGATCTCAACAAGGCAACACCCAAAGATTCATTTTCATTGCCCAATATCGATGCTCTAGTAGACTCTACTACCGGTCACGAAATGCTCTCCTTAATGGATGGTTTTTTTGGTTACAATCAAATTCGGATTAAGCCCGAAGACCAGCACAAAACTATGTTTATAACGCCATGGGGAACATTTTGCTACAAAGTTATGCCATTTGGTCTCAAAAATGCTGGTGCTACATACCAGTGGGCCATGACATACATTTTTCATGACTATATGCACAAAATTTTAGAAGATTATATCGATGATTTGCTAGCCAAGTCATTGCTACGAGAAGAGCACATGGAGGTCTTGAGAAAAGTCTTCGATCGCCTGATAGAGCACAACGTCAGGATGAATCCTAAGAAGTGCGTATTTGGTGTAACTTCTAGAAAATTTTTAGGGTTCATTATCTCCAAGAGAGGCATCGAAGTAGACCCAGTGAAGGTCAAGGCCATTTTGGAAATGCGTCCTCCCACCAATATTAAGGAATTAAGGAGCCTCCAAGGCAAGGTAGCTTCGATAAAGTGATTTATCACCCAACTATCGGATAAATGTCGACCCATGAATCGACTGCTACATAAGGGTGTCCCATTCAACTGGGACGAGGACTGCAAGGCAGCCTTCACTGAGATAAAGCAATACCTGGCAACGCCGCCAGTGTTAGCTCCACCAAGGCCAGAAGAGCCTTTTTTGCTATATATATCGACAACAGACTTTGCGTTAGGGACCATGTTGGCCCAAAAGAATGTACAAGGCAAAGAGCAAGCCATATATTACATTAGCCGAACCTTGGTGAGTTACGAGCTAGGATATGCATATGTGGAAAAGCTATGTTTAGCAGTAGTGTTCGCTACCAAGAAATTGTGGCACTACATGTTAAGTCACACGACATATGTGATATCAAAACAAAATCCTTTGTAGTATATGATGAGCAAGACATATCATAATACACGTACTGCAAAGTGGATCATGCTATTGATAGAATTCGATCTAGAATTCATAAGCCAGAAGTCCATTAAGGGACAGGTCATAGCAGATCAGTTAGCTGAGGTGCCACTATCCAACAGTAGGCCTCTGACAATCGAGCTTTCGGATGATGCAGTTTTTGTAGTATCCGAAGCTCCCGAACCCGAAGAACCAGAGAACAATGCTGATATGACTCTGTTCTTTGATGGTTCAAAGTGCGAGCAAGGAGCTGGCGTAGGGATAGTGTTTTTCACACTGCAAGGAGCTCCAATGCCCTTGTCATTCAAACTAGACTTCCCGTGCACCAACAATAATGCTGAATATGAAGCCCTACTTTTGGGCCTTCATACAACCATCGCCATGAATATCAAGAGATTAAACATCTTTGGCGATTCCCTACTCATAATTAACCAAGTGAAGGGACTATTTTAGTGTCGATGTTCGATACTGAAAGCCTATAAAGATCTTGTTGCCACATATCTGGCTAAACTAGAATGGTACGACATCGAGGCAATCCCTCATTCATCAAATAGATTCGCAGACACCATGGCTTCTTTGGGATCCTTAATCCCTCAAAATCTATCTGTTGACTTCACTACCATCCATGTCAAGATGCTCTCACATCCTGTAGTAGAGCGTGCAGCCTTTGATAACAAAGAATCAGTCAACATGATTAGTGTGGAACCAAAAGCTGATTGGTTCTGCAAAGTTGAAGACTTTCTCAAGAAAGCACCTTGGGGGTCTTTAACCTCCTAGAGTCCTACGGGGAGTGGCACCACCATTCACCACAAGGTTGTCTCCTAGTCTACATTTGCAAAAGTAAATACACAGGGGGTATAGGTTGTCTTAGCGATCGAAGCTGAGGCTCATCAGAATTGGATGTCATAGATTCAAGACTTCCTAAGACTTGGTTTTGTCCCGGAGGGACTGTCATGTGCCGCAAGATGCACATTTAAATAGAAAGTGACTAAATTTATCTTGATAGGAGACATTTTGTATCATCGAAGTTATGATGGAGTTCTCCTTCATTGTCTTGAGCCCCAAGAGTCATCTTGGGCAATTTTAGAAGCTCATGATGGTACGTGTGATGGCCATTTTAGTGGCATGGCCATCATCAAGCGCATCCTTCGAATGGGTTATTATTGGCCCACTATGGAGAAGGATTGCAATGTGTATGTCAAGAAATGCATCAAATATTAGCATCATGCTAATCTTATGCACCTGCCATCACAGGCCTTACAGCCCATCCAAGCGGCTTGGCCATTTGCTCAGTGGGGGTTTGATCTAATTGGCAAGATCTCTCCTCCATCATCAGGCTGACATACATTCATCATTACGGCTACTGAGTATTTTACAAAGTGGGTGGAAGCCATTCCCTTAACAATGACCATGGGAGCTCGCATAGCAGAGTTCATAATGGAGCATATCATAAGTCATTTTGGGGTACCATCCAAAATAGTTTTGGATAATGGAACTTCTTTTAAGAACAAAACTATGTGAGCTTTAACCTCTAAGTACCGCATCAAACATAGTTTTGCATCTCCATATTATCCATAGGCAAATGGGCAAGCTGAGGCCTCAAACAAGACTGTGGTAGCCATCTTGAAAAATATAGTGCAAGAACACCACAAGGATTGGCATACACAGCTACCCCTTGCATTATGGGCTTATAGAACTAGCATTCGGACTCCCACTAGGGCAACTCCATTTTCACTAGTATATGGCACTGAGGCCATTATGCCCTTAGAGTTGGAAATTCCAACGTTGCGCGTCGCATTGAAAGAGTTCATCGATGATGACACCGCATGGCAAGCTCACCTAGATCAACTGACGCTGCTCGATGAACGTCGCGTGAATGCCCTTGAGCATCTCCACGTTTATCAAGAGCGACTCAAACGAGCTTACAATATCAAAGTCCACCAGAGAGACTTTGAAGTTGGGGATCTTGTGCTAAAATAAAACCAACAGAACTCAAATTTGTCACCCGATATGCGAGACAAATTTGTGGCTAATTGGCTAGGACCCTATATCATATCTAAAAATATTGGTCTAGGTACCTATCGCTTGACGTCACTAGGGGGTGTTGAAGAGCCTGAACCTCTCAACATCATCCATATTAAGGCATTCTATGCTTAGAGAGTGTAGCAAAAAAAGCTCCAAAGGCATCTGTAAGCCCTTTGGTCAGTCAAAAGGCACCAAGGATTTCTAAAAATCGCTTGGTCAACCCAAAGGCTCCAAGGGTTGCTTAAAGCCACTCGGTCATCCCAAAAAGGCACCAAGGATTTCTAAAATTCTTGGTCAACCCAAAGGCTTCGAGAGTTCCTATAACCACTCGATCATCCCAAAAAGGCACCAAGGATTTCTAAAAATTCTTGGTCAACCCAAAGGCTCCGAGGGTTCTTAAAGCCACTCGATCATCCCAAAAGGCACCAAGGATTTCTAAAAATTGCTTGGTCAACCCAAAGGCTCCGAGAGTTCCTGTAGCTTCTCGGTCATCCTAAAAGGCTCCACGCCCTCTTGCTGAGAGTTTGGTCAACTAAAAGGTTCCAAAGGCGTCTGTAAGACCTTTGGTCAATTCAAAAAGCTCCAAGGATTTCTAAAAATCACTTGGTCAACCCTAAAAAGCTCCAAAGGCATATATACTCATCGTTTGGTCAAATATGAAAGCTCAAAAATGTATAAAAATTTGAAAATATATAAAATTCCAAAAAAATTGGTAAAGCATAAAATCCAAAAACATTTGCTTTTGTAGTTTGCATTTTCATATATGCATTCACATCATCATATTGCATTTAGGCATTTGTCATCCATTGCATTCCACAGTAGAGTGTAATGTGTCTATCAAAATCTTACAAATGATCGCACGTTTGTGTTTCAATCATGCACCCTTGCATTTATCATAATTCATTGCATTCATACACGATACCTATTGCGGAGAAATATGTATGTATATTAAGTTTTCCAGTCACTCAACCATACCTAGTGGGTTCTTCAGATATTGTAGAAAGCTTGCTTTGCTGTTATAGACAAGGTCATTAGTTGGGATAGTGCTTCAACATATCAGAATCCCGTCACTAAGCAAAACAATATAAAATCCTGCTAAGACAAGAGATGATGAAAGTTGCGAAAGCAGTCTTAGGTATCTAGAGAGATGGGTTTCATGACCTGCTTATCTTGCAAATAGTCAATTTAGAAAGGTGTACTTTGGCAAAAGGACAAGAATTTACCCTATAAATCCCAAAGTCACAAAGTTTAAATCCCAAGTTACAAAGTGCAAAAGTACAAATTTCAAGTTCAAAATGTAAAGTGACATAGTGAATCAAAAGCACTATAAAAATCCCTTGCTCAAATAAAATGGTAACACGTGGACTAACAATGATTTTTATCACTACATATGAGCAAGTAAGAAGGGTGAGAACTTGAATCCCTGGATTGTCCACCTTTTGAAAGCCATAGAGTGATCCCCGATCGTAGCAATGGGTTGGAAGAGTCCCGCCTACAATCGGAGGGGTAGTTCTATTGGGTGATCCCCAAAAATAGCAATGGGTTGTGTAGACACAAAAATCTAGGCATTTGCATTGCACGTCACTATTCTGCATAATAATATATACCTAGTTCTAAACTTAGGCATATAATTCCTGCACATTATTCATTGGAATTACACACCACAATTCTACATAATAATATATGCCTAAGTCTAAACTTAGGCATATAATTCCTGCATATTATTCATCCACATTGCACATTTCAGTTCTGCATAACGTTATGTGCCTAAGTTTTGACTTAGGCATAAAATCATGTACATAATTATATTTTCTAGATTTTATTAAATCTGGAAAATATCCTCCTAGGATACCCTCTCTCCTCACTTGACATGTGTCCTAGCCACATCACCATCACTCCTTTGCCACCTATCATACACTCTTGTCCCCTTTGTCCCTTCACATGGGACAACCCTCCACATTTCACTCTACTCACACCTCACTCTACATTTCACTCCACTCACACCTCACTCTACATTTCACTCCACTTACACCTACCCACTTGCCACATCTCACACCTCACTCCACACATCACTCCACTTGCACCTACCCACTTGCCACATATTACACTTCACTCCACTTCCAACTATCCACTTGCCACATCTCCTTAGTTAAGTGAGACACTTCTAGTGACTCAGTGCAACTACCCAGGATAGGTGGCTACCCAGTCCCTGCCACTTGGCAGCCCTGGCTTGCCACCTGTTCTTCCCTCTAAAACCCTCAAAGACCTATGAAGGCACCATCACATGACCAAGAAAGAGGATGATGAGAAGAAAATGCTAATGTTATGCTGCCTGGATTGTGTTGTGTAAGCTATAATCATTGTTTGTTTTCTTCGATCCATATTCATTTACATTAGTCATTTTTATTTATATTTATCATTATCATTGTGACAGGTGCTACTAAACATTTATCTATTTGCATGTGTGTAGGTTACAGATTCAACAAGCTCCAGCTCATCACGGTGGTCATGACAAACCCACTTTCCACATTGTTGTAGCATGAAGAGACGAAGAAACCATCCTTGATCTGTAAAAGGGATTCCCCTTTGGCACATTTCTTTGTAAAATGCACCCTAAAAGGGTCAAAGTGTATCAAAAGGGACTTTCTCGAACTTAATAAAATGTTTTGTTTTATTGCAATGGTGTTGTGTTTTTATGTATACAAATTGGTGATCACGGTCTTCTTACCCCTTTTCCATTTTCTTTCTTTATTTTTATTTTTAGAACACTAATTTTTGTTTTTTTTTATGTGGTTGCAGGGTTTACAATTTGTCTTGACAATCTCCTCCACTAAAAATCCAAGTAAGTGTTCTTTAGTTTCTTAATATATATATATATATATATATATATATATATATATATATATATATATATATATATATATATATATATATATATATAATTATTTTTTATTTAAAAATATATATTATATTGTATTTTTAAAACTTCTATCTGTTTTGCTTTCATTTTGAAAAAAAAAAAAATTAAACTTTCTATTTTTTTTTTTAATTTTCAAATTATTTTAATCTAAAAAAAACTCTTTGTTATATTAAATTATAATCATTTTGATTTACTTTAAAAAAAAATAAAAAATTAATTAAAATTTTTTAGGGGAACGATTCCCCTGTTCAACTCGCGCGGCTCTCCCCTCTAGGGTTGCGCAGGCTTGACGTAAGCCCACACAAGGCTCATGTCAGCCCTACGTCATGGCCTTACCCTTTGGGTTTGCATAGGCCTGACGTTATCCTGCGTAGGACTAATGTCAGCCCTGTGCAAGTCACGCGGGCCTCACGACGGCCTACGCAGGCCATCATCGGCCCTGCCAAGAGCTGGGAAGGGCCCTGCGGCCCTCACGACAGCTTGTGCAGGCCTAACGTCAGGCCTCCACAGGCCTGATGCAAGCCTACGTAGGCTTCGTATGCCCGACGTGGGCCTATACAGGATTGTGCGCTCTGTGCAAATGCCTACGTAGACCTTGCGTAGGCCCTACGCAAGTCTGCACAGGCCTTCGTAGGCCCTGTGTAGGTCTGCGCAGACCTTGCGCAGTTCCTGTGTAGGCCTACACTTAGGCCTACGTCAGGCCCTGCACAAGTACTGTGTAGACCACAAGGCCGCACAAATTACAATTAAAAAATTAAAAAATAAAAATAATAATAATTTAAAAATTAAAAATTTAAATTATAAAAAAAAACATTATAATAATTCAAAATTTAAGAAAACGAAAAAAAAAATTTAAAAAAATTCAAGAACCAGAATTTTACCTTAAAAATCAAAACTCAAAAATTCAACAAAAAAAAAAAAATTAAAAAAAATAAACAAAGTTCAAAAAAAATTTCAAATTAAAAAATATTCAAAAAACTTTCAACTTCGAAAAAAATATTGTTTCAAAACAACAAAAACACAAAATGACACACCAAACATTGCATTTTCATCTTACGAAAAAATTAGACATAATACTTCTTTACAATGCATTTTGCATCCCTGATTCCATTTTGCATTTTACAAAAGCATTTGCATTATACTAGGCATTAAAAAAAAAAAAAAAAAATCAAAATACACAAATACAACAAAACAAAAAAAAATACAAAAACATGTCAAACAAAAAAAAAAATTATCAAAACAAAATTATCAAAAACTAAGTCAACTTTGTATTCTTATATGCTTTTTTGTGTTTAATGTGTGTTTGATTGCATTATTAAGCATCCAAAATCGAATTGCATCCTAGATTGATGGCTAGTATATTGCTTTACAAAAACAATAATAAAGAAAAACTTTCACACACTTGCACGTTTCACAATAACATTGGTAGGTTGAATTTAATCACCAACCTCCAATTTAGATCGATGATGTTGGAATTCATCTCCTTCCATAGGCTTGCCCCCTAGATGCCTTAAACAGAATAGGGAAGTCCTTAAGTTGGTATAGGTCACTTGTGTACATGCTATCTCCCTCTATTGGAACAATTGTTGAATCAGAGTGGAAGAGCTAGGCGAACCCCCCACTAGGATTTAAGTGGTGTACCCTAGACTTTTTTGAGAAATCATGCTTGGCACTAGTGTTCCTAATAACCATATTAATCGAGTTCCTTTATTCTAGTCCAAAAAAAAATACCTTCTTCAAAATTCCAACAACATCAAAACACACTTAAACTAAAAACAAAAAAAATAAAAAACCTCAAAATTACAAAAAAAATCAAAAACTTCAAATATCCAAAAACAATCAAAAAATCCAACATCAAAAACAAAATTAAAAAAAAAAAACTTAGAAAACATTGCTTGTTTATTTGATTTGTGTGTTTTTCATGTATATTTCAATCACATTTTCACACACATACCTTCACATTCGCCACTTCAATTCACCTGAACCACATTCCAAATTCATATCAAAATTTAAAATGCAAAAAAAAAAAAAAAAAATCAAATCAAAATGCTCCAAAGGAATAAAACCCCTTTGGTCAATTCAAATCAAAAGGCTCCAAAGGAAGAAAACCCCTTTGGTCAATTCAAATCAAAAGGCTCCAAAGGGGACACCCCTTTGGTCAAATCAATCAAAATACTCCAAGGGGGATACCCTTTGGTCAATACAATTCAGAACGCTCCATAGGGGACACCCCTTTGGTCAAATCAAATCAAAAGGAACCAAATCCCTTTGGTCAAATCAAATCAAAAGGCTCCAAAGGAACAAAACTCCTTTGGTCAAATTAAATCAAAAGGCTCCAAAGGAACCAAACCCCTTTGGTCAATTCAAAAGGCTCCAAAGGACCCAAATCCCTTTGGTCAAATCAAATCAAAAGGCTCCAAAGGAACCAAATCCCTTTGGTCAAATCAAATCAAAAGTCTCCAAAGGAACAAAACCCCTTTGGTCAAATCAAATCAAAACGCTCCAAAGGAATAAAAACCCTTTGGTCAATTCAAATCAAAAGGCTCCAAAGGAACCAAACCCCTTTGGTCAAATCAATTCAAAATGCTCTAAAGGGGACATCCCTTTGGTCAAATCAATCAAAAAGGCTCCAAAGGGGACACCCCTTTGGTCAACTCAATTCAAAACGCTCTAAAGGGGACACCCCTTTGGTCAAATCAATCAAAAAGGCTCCAAAGGGGACACTCCTATGGTCAATTTTCATTCAAAAGGCTCCAAGAGAACCAACACTCCTTTGGACACATGAAATTCAAAAAGCTTCAAAGGAACCAAACCCCTTTGGTCATATTTCATCTCAAAATCATCAAAAGACAAAACAAAAACAAAAACAAAAACAAAAAAAAACAATAATAAATATAAAACACAAAAACATTTTCATACACATTGCAATTTTAATAATTCGCTTTCACAATCCATCTTCCATTGCATTCACACATTCCAACTGTCATAGCATTCGCACATTCATATAATTCGTATTCATAAAAATAAAGAATAATTGATTTTGCACTATGTCTTGTTGCCTTAATCAGGGGCACCTCACATCAAACATCACCAAAACCATCAGTTATAATAATACATTGCTTCCTAAGCCAAATCCTAGGTGTTTTCGATCACTCAGCCACTCCTAGTGATGTAAACAACCTCCGAAAAATATGTTGAATTCTTTTAGGACCATTGCAAATATATACACTAAGCAAAATCTTAAGTATTGGGAATTGATCTAAAAAACATTCAAGAACCAAACACAATTTTACATATTAAAACATCTTGTGTCAAATAGGGATAACACCATACTTGGTAGGAACCTTGAGGTAAAAAGGGTCATCCTTGCTTTTCCCATTATGTAACATAGTCCATGACAATAGTGGTTTTCACTACTATCACAGTTGCTTCAAATTCAAAAAAAAAGTAGTAAGGATAGGGTACAATTCTCATCACGATTAGGTTGAGAATTTGATTCTCCAAAACTCTAATTCCTTTACATCACACACCACTGATTAATTGGTTTGTAAGGATTGTACTACATTTCCAATCAAACGGTTAAGTAGTCATCCCCAAAATTCAAGAAAAAACAAAAACAAAAATAATGGACTATGGAGTTAGCCTCCACCGAGGCTATAGACGCTTGAATGATAGTGGAGTACGCTCATGCGTGGCGACATGTCTCTTTTAAAAAAGAGACCTCTGACTACTTATACGGACAAGCTAGCTTCTAGGTTCAAAATCATAATAGGTTTATCCAATTTACTCAATATGATTTAATGAACTCAATTGCACATACACTAGTTCTTGATTGTTTCGGTTCATTACCAAGTTCTTGATTCGGTAAATGAATTCACTGCACACACATTTGGTCCTAGAAGAATTAGGCAGTCTTAGTGAGTTTGTTAGATACACTAGGATGTTTGAGTCTTTGCAAAACAACTCTAGATCCTTTATCTCTAAGGACAAGAAAGTCATAAGCAAGCCGCTATTACATACCACCATCGCATAGTCACAAATATCATAATCCATTTCATCCATGTAGTCGTACAAGTAGTATCATATTGGTGCCCCTGATTAAGCAATAAAGGCAAAGTTTGCTAAATAATGGTTCAAAAACTCTTTGAAAAACAATCAATAAAGCAACACAATACATTCAAATGGTTCAAAATATCTTTGAAAAATGATTAATAAAGAAACACCCTTCATTTATTTGCATTCATTCATAACATATTCATTTCATAACATGTACAAAAAAAAAATTGATAATCAATCATTACACATATACATAAACAATCACAAAACAACTTGGGGGGTTCAAGGTCTCACACCTTCCCCATCAATCACATCAAACAATCAATCAAACAACTTGGGGGGATTCAAGGTCTCACACCTACCCCAAAAATCACATTAAATATTCACATTTCAAATAATCAAATTCAAAAAGCTCCAATGGAATCAAACCCTTTGGTCACATTCAATTCATAAAAAAAAAAATCCAAAGGTAACACAATTTCTTTGGTCAAATTCAATCTCAACAAGGCTTTTGAAAATCGAAATGCTATAATATCAACTCTCTAAGAAAGCCATGTGGTTGGACTTCTCCATGAGATAGAGATGCGCATTTCCTTCTTTCACTCAGCCTTAAGTGATCCTTGTATCTAGTGATTTACTCTAGCACCCTAGCGGTTGTAGCAATTGGCTATCCATACAATCCGCTAGGAGGAGTAGATTACCATAAGGACAATTATCATTAAAATAATTCAAAAATCCCCAAAGGCATAAACCCCTTTGGTCAAATCAATCCAAAATGCTCTAAAGGTACTCAAATTCCTTTGGTAAAAAAAAAAAGTCAACCATCAAAACATTAAAAAAAAAAATAACATCTTGTGCTTTCTTTCCATTTCATAAACATCAAACACCAAAAACATTTCCATACAAATTTTGTCTTATAAAACCATAAAACAACAAAAACATTGCCATAAATATTTTTTCATATAAAACATAAAACACCAAAAACTTTTCCATGCATCTTTTAAAAAAAAGCGTAAAACAATAATGCATTCACCAAAACAAAAAATAAAAAAAAAACAAAGAAAAAATCCAAAGATATCTCAATTCCTTTGGTCAAAAAAAATTCAACAAGCTCTCGAAAGAATAGAAGTGTTCTCATCTCAAATACCTAAGAAGGTCATGAGGTTGGACTGCTCCAAGGGATAGAGGTATACATTTCCTTCTTCCACTTAGCCTCAAGTGATCCTCGTATATAGTAACTTATCCTATATACCTAGCGGTTGCAGAGACTAGCAATCCATGCAATTCAGTAGGATGGATAAGTTACCATAAGGCCCTTGAAAAGTGATTCACCTCATGTAAAAACTGAATTGTTATTGAAGAACACAAGCTTATACTGAGAGGGGGGGGTGAACAGTATAAGACCTCTTTTTACTTTTTCCTTTATACTTCAAAACAGTAAAGCAATATACCCAAAGCAATATCAAAACAATGCACAATATCATCCACAAAGTGACACCAATTTTAACGTGGTTCACCCGAAGGCCCGGGCTACGTCCACAAAACTTTTCTCTAAAAGTTATCTCAAAGTTCTTTGGGAAACCTTCCCAATTACAATGTTTATGAGCCTCGGCCCAAAGGAGACACCTTCCCCCAATCTAAATTTATGAGCCTCTCGCTCAAAGGAGATACCTTCCCTCTCGCTCCGGAAATGATCCCTCGGAAGATCAATCGCCTCTACCTCTTGCCAGACACGTGGAACTCCTTTCCACCGAAGACCTCCTGTCCTCAGTGCTTAGCCTAAGAGACCTCTGCCTTCTATGATCACGTCCACAGTGGCTCAACTACCTGTACCAAACACAGTCAGTCGGTCTAGTACAAGTCTTCCTCTGTCTGTCAGATCTGTCCAACTCTTTGAACAAATCAATCCTCTGCACACAAGCCTTCTCAAAGACTTGCCAAATCTGTCCTCAGGTTCTTCTCAAAGAACCAATGCACCTCTGTCCTCAAGTTCTCTGATAGAACTCTCAAAAACTCAGCTCACAAGTCCCCACTAGAACTTATCCAAACCTGCTCACAAGTCCCCATCGAAACCTGTCCAAAACCTCAGCAAGCTCACCAAGAAAAACTTGCTTAGCATGAACCCACAAAGAGAATTGTTAGAGACCCAATGTGATTCATAAACCTCATAGAAGCATAAAGAGAATTGTTAGAGACTCAATATGTTCTATACTTAACTCCCAATCTCAATCTCAAATCTCATAGAAACATAAAGAGAATTGTTAGAGACCCAATATGTTCTATACTTAACTCCCAATCTCAATCTCAATCTCAAAAGAATAAGATAGATGTAGTATGCTTTTCTCAAGAATATGAAACACAACCCAACAATTGCCAACCATGCAATATCTCATATAATAATGATACTCATATTCTTTTTACCAACAATTAGGATTTCAACAACAATGCTCATCAAACAAGGTTTAGTCAACCAACACCATTCAACTCAACATCAACCTTGAAGCATTAACCAATCATCACAAGAAAAGGAAACAAGTAGAAATCCTTTTCCCTCCAAAGATATTTGAACAAAATAGCCACCAACACAATATCACCAAATGTAAAGAATAACTTGCTCAAATCAACTCAATGGAGTAAACCCAATATCATGTATCAAGTAAAGCACTAACTTGATCAAAACAACCTCTATGGAAGCAACTCAACCATCAATATCAAAACAGCCAACTAAGGGTTTCATCATCTCAATGCAAGTAGCAAGACTTACTAACATAAACCCTAGTGCAAAAATGCTTCCACTTCCTTAACCAGAATTATGCATTCACCCAAAAACTCATCAATGATTTTAATGCATAAACAATCTTCAATATCCAGAAAATAAGATTCACACCAAAAATACCTAGTAGACAACCTTTTCACTCCAAACTCAATTTCAGAAACTATACCATCAACAACATACATAGAAGAAGTTGCCCATACCTTTACTTTGATGAAGAAGGAGAACTCAAAATCTGTCACAACACTAACTCTCAATTTGCCACCAATTAGAGTTAGCAACTATACAATAATACACAATAATAAAGATCCAAATTAACACCTTATTTCTCCAACTTAGTAAAGACCACTATAAGAGTAATATACATACAAAGTAAAACCTCTTTACACCTTATTACTCCACATAAACATTAAGCATCAATAAAATAATGTCAAAGCAAAATATGATACCTTAACCTTATACCTCCCGTGCATTTACAACCGCTATCCTTTGCACACCACGACCAAAAGAAATTCCCAACGAAGAGAATCGAACTCGGCACCTCTGTCGTCTAGCGCTTTCGCTTAAACGCCACCGCCGTTGGGTCACAAGTGCCCAACGAAGAAATACAACACTGCCCTCTCTTTTATCTTCCTTTGATGCCAAGAATCTGGAAAACGTAAACGTCTTCCGCAAGCAACATGCAAACTGGTGAGCGCTGTCCAAAACGTAAGTCACTGAATGCTTGCATTAAACATCTCACAGCACAGTCTAGAAAAATGTAGTTCAAGTGCAATTTGCCAATCCACTAACATCCAGCACAAAGGTAAGGATGCAGCCCAAACTCAAATCCGAACATGCCAAGCACGGTTTCCAAGACACAGAACAAGCACGATTTCAAGGACGTCAATCGGAGATTCGAAGACACAAAGCGCTGTTCGAAAGAATAGAGAAAACGCAAAATCGTAGACGCCAAGCGCAAATCGAAAGATACAGAGCAAACCGCAAATCGCAGATGTCAAAAATCGATGGTGCTCACTTTAGAAAAACATCCCCACTTATATAGCCATTTCTCCTTAATGTTTGACGTCGGTGCTCCTCCAACGATGGCAACATATCGACGAAAGAATTATTTTTCCTTCCGTCGCTTAAGGGTTGAAAGACCCTTTAATAATAATTAAAATAATAATTATTATTATTTTATTAATAATAAATTAAACTTGGACCTTTGACAAAGGTTTGAGTTAATTTAATTATTAATAATAAACATGGACCTTTGCATTAAGTTAAGCTTGGTTTTAATAAAAACCCTTAATGAGTCCAAATGGTTTTAAGAAAAACCTTTAACCTTGTCACCATGGTTTTAATAAAAACCCTTTAACATAATGAAGCTTCTCAAGATATTCTTGACATCACACTCTTTTGATATCAACACAAAAATGCCTTTTGACATCAATGACAACTTATACACTTGAGCAAAGGCAATGTACCCAAAGTACCCAAAATTGCCAACAATCTCCCCCTTTGTCATTGATGGCAAACCTTTATTGAAAACACTTCTCAAGAGCCAAAACTGAAACCAAGCAATGTGCTAACAACTGAGAATCTTCCTTTGAAGTTTTGCTCCCCCTGACTTGAAGCTTTCCTCTTCACTTTGAAGCTCTCCCCCTTACTCATATCTCTCCCCCTTTGTCATCAATGGCAAAGGGCCACCTTTGGGGCTTGGGACTAAGAATTAGTCTCTTAGCTTAGTCCCTCCCCCACCTCCTGATGAGGTGATTAATTCTGGGGTGGGAGTAAAACTCCCATTAGGCACTGATCATCATCAGCGTCTATAACTTCCTTGTCGGGCCTTCTCTTGAACTCTTTGTCCATATTCCTGTTCTTGTCACTATTCTTGTTCTTGTTCTCATCCCTATTTTTATCCATGCCTTGATCCTTGGACCTGATCATGCCACTGTTCCTGTTCCTGTATTCTGGAATTTCAGCTCTACACTGTCTGACTGTGTGACCTTCATTGTTGCACTTATAACAAGTAACAATGTTATTTCTTTTAGGCATACCTGTTCTTTGAATCCACCAGTTCTGACCAAACCTGTTTGACCAAACCTGTTCTGACCAAACCTGTTCTGACCAAACTTGTTCTTGATATTTGCCTTGCAATAAACTGCCTTGTGCCCAAACTGTTGACAAGAGTAGCAATACCCTTGAAAGTAACTAGCACTTCTGAAACTGTCATTTACCTTCTTCACTTGAGCCATGCAGTGTGAAGCCATGTGACCAAACCTGTGACAAGCAAAACATCTGCCTTGAAACTTTCCTTTATTTGACCTCTTGGGTCCTGAAAACTTCTTCTTCTTCTCATTCTGAATTCTGTTTTCTATTTCTGTGCATCTATCATTCAAGGACTCATGATCTGAAATACTTTCCCCATCGAACTCTCTTCCTTTTGGAGTCTCTTACTAGACTCTCCAACTTGTTCCTTGTGAGGCTTAACAAAACCAAGGCCTATTTTATCTGTTGTCTTTCTTTGACCTTTGATGAGAGACTTAACCTTTTTGGAGCTATCTTGAAACCTCGTGAAGCTTATCCTTGTACCCTTTAGTTTCCTCTTTCAAAGAAGCCATTTTCTGTTCTAACTCACTATACTCAAGAACCTTAGACTCTAACTCATCCTTGAGTTCTTGTGTCTTAGCTATAGAGAAGTCAAGACTTTCTATAAGATCATCTCTCTCCATACAACATTCATCCAACTTATCCTTGAGTCTAGCATTCTTCTTTCTTTCCTTTTTCAAAGCACTAAGAGCACTAATAAGTTCACCTTTAAGATCTACTTCACCTTCCTCTATATGTTTGCTTTTAGAATCATCAAAGCCTTTTTCAGATTTCTTATCACTAGAGGTGCTACCCTTTTCAAAAACCATACATGCATCTTCCTTATAGTTTTCTGAAGCATCCTCATACATACTAGAAATCAAATCATTATTTGTGCAATCATCCTCAAGGTGACCAAAATTTCCACATCTAAGACATTTCATGATAATGAATCTATGTTTTGGTTCTTCCTCTTTTTCGGATATGAACAACATCTCATTTTCATTATCACTTGAAGAACTTTCACTATCACTACTAGAACACTTACTTGCTTTGTCTAGGTAGAAACTCTTCTTGTGTTTGTGAGAATACCTCTTTCCTTGATTGTTGTGCTCATCTTTGTTTTTCCTATGATGCTTGTGCTTTTTAGAATCCTTGCTCTTATAGTCCTGTTTATCATCATCACTTTCATCCTTGGCAACAATACAGTCAGTAGCATAATGACCAAACTTTCCACAATTGAAACATCTTACGTTTTTCATATTTTTGTGTTTTCTAGAGAACTTGCCTTTCTTGCTGTAATATGCCTCTTCATCACTAGAAGACTCATCACTCTCTTGAAACTGTTTACCCTTGGATTTCTTGGTAGCCTTGAAAGCTGCCTCCTTCTTGACATCAACCTTCACTTGAGTTCTCAACTCAAATGCTGCAAGTATACTATGGAGCTCATCCTTTTTCAACTTATCCAAATCTTTAGCTTCCTCAATAGCAAAAATATTTTCACTAAATCTATTAGGAAGAGATCTTAAAATCTTATCACAAACATCATTTTCAGCAAGCTCAAGACCTAAGTCTTTCATGGAGTTAACAACCTCATCCATACGAAGCATGTAGTCACTAATATTTTCATCATCATTCATCTTGAGTTGTTCAAACATACCTTTGAAGTGTCTCAACTTTGCCTTTCTAGACATTTGTATCACCTGTATGAACCACTTTCAATTGATTCCACATTTCACTAGATGTCTTGCAGTGAATCACTTTGGTGAGATCTACTTTCAGTAAGCCTTTCAGGATTGCATTCATTGCTTTTGAATTGTTGTGATGTAGGAGTCTTTCTTCTTTAGTATTAGGACCATGTTCAGGAATAGTGTACTCATCTTCAATTACTTCCCAAACCTCATTCCCAAGTGCCATTAGATGAACCTTCATCCTTGCACTCCAAAGACCAAAATCTGACCCATCAAGAATAGGTGCTGCATTGCCACTTGAATGATCCATTGTGTTCTTTACTAGCTTTTCCTTCAAGCTGTTAAACTTTTCGAAGGCACCCGCTCTGATACCAATTGAAGAACACAAGCTTATACTGAGAGGGGGGGGTGAACAGTATAAGACCTCTTTTTACTTTTTCCTTTATACTTCAAAATAGTAAAGCAATATACCCAAAGCAATATCAAAACAATGCACAATATCATCCACAAAGTGACACCAATTTTAACGTGGTTCACCCGAAGGCCTGGGCTACGTCCACAAAACTTTTCTCTAAAAGTTATCTCAAAGTTCTTTGGGAAACCTTCCCAATTACAATGTTTATGAGCCTCGGCCCAAAGGAGACACCTTCCCCCAATCTAAATTTATGAGCCTCTGCTCAAAGGAGATACCTTCCCTCTCGATCTGGAAATGATCCCTCGGAAGATCAACTGCCTCTACCTCTTGCCAGCACGTGGAACTCCTTTCCACCGAAGACCTCCTATCCTCAATGCTTAGCCTAAGAGACCTCTGCCTTCTATGATCACGTCCACAGCAGCTCAGCTACCTGTACCAAACACAATCAGTCGGTCTAGTACAAGTCTTCCTCTGTCTGTCAGATCTGTCCAACTCTTTGAACAAATCAATCCTCTGCACACAAGCCTTCTCAAAGACTTGCCAAATCTATCCTCAGGTTCTTCTCAAAGAACCAATGCACCTCTGTCCTCAAGTTCTCTGATAGAACTCTCAAAAACTCAGCTCACAAGTCCCCATTGGAACCTGTCCAACACCTGCTCACAAGTCCCCATCGGAACCTGTCCAAAACCTCAGCAAGCTCACCAAGAAAAACTTGCTTAGCATGAACCCACAAAGAGAATTGTTAGAGACCCAATGTGATTCATAAACCTCATAGAAGCATAAAGAGAATTGTTAGAGACTCAATATGTTCTATACTTAACTCCCAATCTCAATCTCAAATCTCATAGAAACATAAAGAGAATTGTTAGAGACCCAATATGTTCTATACTTAACTCCCAATCTCAATCTCAATCTCAAAAGAATAAGATAGATGTAGTATGCTTTTCTCAAGAATATGAAACACAACCCAACAATTGCCAACCATGCAATATCTCATATAATAATGATACTCATATTATTTTTACCAACAATTAGGATTTCAACAACAATGCTCATCAAACAAGGTTTAGTCAACCAACACCATTCAACTCAACATCAACCTTGAAGCATTAACCAATCATCACAAGAAAAGGAAACAAGTAGAAATCCTTTTCCCTCCAAAGATATTTGAACAAAACAGCCACCAACACAATATCACCAAATGTAAAGAATAACTTGCTCAAATCAACTCAATGGAGTAAACCCAATATCATGTATCAAGTAAAGCACTAACTTGATCAAAACAACCTCTATGGAAGCAACTCAACCATCAATATCAAAATAGCCAACTAAGGGTTTCATCATCTCAATGCAAGTAGCAAGACTTACTAACATAAACCCTAGTGCAAAAATGCTTCCACTTCCTTAACCAGAATTATGCATTCACCCAAAAACTCATCAATGATTTTAATGCATAAACAATCTTCAATATCCAGAAAATAAGATTCACACCAAAAATACCTAGTAGACAACCTTTTCACTCCAAACTCAATTTCAGAAACTATACCATCAACAACATACATAGAAGAAGTTGCCCATACCTTTACTTTGATGAAGAAGGAGAACTCAAAATCTGTCACAACACTAACTCTCAATTTGCCACCAATTAGAGTTAGCAACTATACAAAAATACACAATAATAAAGATCCAAATTAACACCTTATTTCTCCAACTTAGTAAGAACCACTATAAGAGTAATATACATACAAAGTAAAACCTCTTTACACCTTATTACTCCACATAAACATTAAGCATCAATAAAATAATGTCAAAGCAAAATATGATACCTTAACCTTATACCTCCCGTGCATTTACAGCCGCTATCCTTTGCACACCGCGACCAAAAGAAATTCCCAACGAAGAGAATCGAACTCGGCACCTCTGCCATCTAGCGCTTTCGCTTAAACGCCACCGTCGTTGGGTCACAAGTGCCCAACGAAGAAATACAACACTGCCCTCTCTTTTATCTTCCTTTGACGCCAAGAATCTGGAAAACGTAAACGTCTTCCGCAAGCAACATGCAAACTGGTGAGCGCTGTCCAAAACGTAAGTCACTGAATGCTTGCATTAAACATCTCACAGCACAGTCTAGAAAAACGTAGTTCAGGTGCAATTGCCAATCCACTAACGTCCAGCACAAAGGTAAGGATGCAGCCCAAACTCAAATCCGAACATGCCAAGCACGGTTTCCAAGACACAGAACAAGCACGATTTCAAGGACGTCAATCGGAGATTCGAAGACACAAAGCGCTGTTCGAAAGAATAGAGAAAACGCAAAATCGCAGACGCCAAGCGCAAATCGAAAGATATAGAGCAAACCGCAAATCACAGATGTCAAAAATCGGTGGTGCTCACTTTAGAAAAACATCCCCACTTATATAGCCATTTCTCCTTAATGTTTGACGTCGGCGCTCCTCCAACGATGGCAACATATCGGCGAAAGAATTATTTTTCCTTCCGTCGCTTAAGGGTTGAAAGACCCTTTAATAATAATTAAAATAATAATTATTATTATTTTATTAATAATAAATTAAACTTGGACCTTTGACAAAGGTTTGAGTTAATTTAATTATTAATAATAAACATGGACCTTTGCATTAAGTTAAGCTTGGTTTTAATAAAAACCCTTAATGAGTCCAAATGGTTTTAAGAAAAACCTTTAACCTTGTCACCATGGTTTTAATAAAAACCCTTTAACATAATGAAGCTTCTCAAGATATTCTTGACATCACACTCTTTTGATATCAACACAAAAATGCCTTTTGACATCAATGACAACTTATACACTTGAGCAAAGGCAATGTACCCAAAGTACCCAAAATTGCCAAGAGTTATCATCTCAATTCCCTAAGAAAGCCATAGGGTTGGACTGCTCCAAGGGATAGAAGTGCATAATTATCAACAATGGTCGAAATCACAGTCGAAACAAAAATAAAAACATCCATATCATCAAATCATTATCATTTGTTTCATCACTTTCATCATTTCATATCTTCTCCATTGACTCATTGCTTGAAGGGAAAGACAAAATCAACAAATTCAGTTTCATAATCAAAGTCAACACTCAAAACACTCAATCATGCAAATTACGCTCATTAAAATGAGCATCTTTTCCATGATTGGGGCAACACAAGTTAACTTTTATTTGTGACCATCTTACACAACTCCCCTTCAAATGCAAATGGCTACAAAAATATTTTAAAACCCTCCAAATAATCATCTCACATCATCATCTCAAGTGAACCTTCTACCTAGTGATTTACTCTAGACACCTGTTGGTTGCAACGATTGGTCGTCCATGCAATCTGGTAGGATGAATAAATTACCATAAGGACACTTATTCAAAATCATTTCATATCATCACGTTTGAAATCAAATCAGGTTAATCCTTCAATTTTTGAGTGACTTGTGTTCAAGCAGATTTGTCCAAGGTTGTCATTGACGCCTACTCCATGGGGTTACAAAACATGGAAAACTTATACTTCATCATTTTGCATTAAGGAATTGCTAACAGTCACTAGGACAACGAGCACCTAGGATGATTGGTTTCTTTATCTCATCATCTTGCATGTCAATCAAACCAAAATGTAAATTTACAACAACATAAGTCCACCCCAAACTTGGCACATCCAACTTGATATTGATTTCCAACATTTACATCAATCACATCATGCATTTTCACAAACATCATCATCATCACATCATTTAGTGAACCTTGTATCTAGTGGATTATCCTATACACCTAGCGGTTGCAGCGACTAGTAATCCATGCAATCCGATCAGATGGGTAGTTCACCCTAAGGACACTCATTCAAAAATTCAACATCAAATCACTATGGTATAAAATCAGCTAGGTCCCTAAATATTTGAGCTTAGATGTGTTCAAAACAAATTTGCACAAGGCTATCCTTCAACCCTTCCATTGGGTCAAAAACAGAAAACAACCGAAAATAATTTGGTAATAATAAAAAATCACTCGAGTATCAAATTCCCGAACAACTGGTTCCTTGAACCCATCATTTGGAAGGAATTGCTAAAGTCATAGTGGAACAAGAACTCCAAACATGATCGAATATTTTACCACAACATTTTGTGCATCATCGAAATCGAAGGTAAATTTACGAAAACACAAACAATCCCAAACTTGGGGCATCAAGTTGATCAAAATGACATACATTTGCATCACATCCACATCATTTAATCAACCACCTCCTTTCATCATCCACATTTGGTCAATTGGCTCATGGGTTTCATCCTTTATCCATTCACCAATTGAGGGGGTAAACAAACAAATCAAAAATTTCTAAAAAAAATTCATTCATTCTTTACGTCGAGAAGATTTGAGTCCATTCCTCCATAAAATAAAACTAGGTGTCTTTTATTTTTGCACCACATTGTATTTACACAACACGGTACAAAAAGGGGCATCTGTAGACACTAAAATCTAGGCATTTGCATTGCACATCACAATTCTGCATAGTAATATATGCCTAGGTCTAAACTTAGGCATATAATTCCTGCACATTATTCATCCACATTGCACATTTCAGTTCTGCATAACATTATGTGCCTAAGTTTTGACTTAGGCATAAAATCATGTACATAATTATATTTTCTAGATTTTATTAAATCTAGAAAATATCCTCCTAGGATACCCTCTCTCCTCACTTGACATGTGTCCTGGCCACATCACCATCACTCCTTTGCCACCTCTCATACACTCTTGTCCCCTTTGTCCCTTCACATGGGGCAACCCTCCACATTTCACTCCACTCACACCTCACTCCACATTTCACTCCACTTACACCTACCCACTTGCCATATCTCACACCTCACTCCACACATCACTCCACTTGCACCTACCCACTTGCCACATATTACACTTCACTCCACTTCCAACTATCCACTTGCCACATCTCCTTAGTTAAGTGAGAGACTTCTAGTGACTCACTACAACTACCCAGGATAGGTGGCTACCTAGTCCCTACCACTTGGCAGCCCTGGCTTGCCACTTGTTATTTCCTCCAAAACCCTCAAAGACCTATGAAGGCATCATCACATGACCAAGAAATGGAAGGATGAGGAGAAAATGCTAATGTTATGTTGCCTAGATTGTGCTGTGT
Organism: Wollemia nobilis; assembly: GCA_028583015.1. NCBI lineage: Eukaryota > Viridiplantae > Streptophyta > Pinopsida > Araucariales > Araucariaceae > Wollemia > Wollemia nobilis. The sequence continues at coordinate 1,442,529 of JAQPPZ010017258.1, forward strand.
AAGCCATACTCATTGTTTATTTTCTCCGATCCATATTCATTTACATTAGTCATTTTTATTTATATTTATCATTATCATTGTGACATGTGCTACTAAACATTTATCTATTTGCATGTGTGCAGGTTATAGGTTCAACAAGCTCTAGCTCATCATGGTGGTCACGACAAACCCACCTTCCACATTGTTATAGCATGAAGAGACGAAGACACCATCCTTGATCTATAAAAGAGATTCCCCTTTGGCACATTTCTTTGTAAAATGCACCCTAAAATGGTCAAAGTGTATCAAAAGGGACTTTCCCAAACTTAATAAAATGTTTCATTTTATTGCAATGGTGTTGTGTTTTTATGTATATAGGTTGAAAGAATCCAACTTGCATTTGGAGGGGTAGCCCTAATCAATTTGCAAGATGAGCTAGCTCTAGGTACCTAGGATTATCTAGTTGTATAAGTCTAATCAAAGCTGAAACAAGGATGGTATGATCGTATGAGGAACCCTATCTCACATATGGGTTGAAAGAGTCTCGACTGACATACAGGGTAGGCTTATGTGTAAGTCCTAGGTTAATGTGGACTTAGATTAATGTGGGCCGAGATAAAAATTGACACAACAAAATAACCAGCGAGAATATTCATTAATAAAAAATAACCAGCTAATTAAACCTTACAATAATTAAACCTTATATAGGCTTAGTACAAGCGAAAGAGTAGGAAAGGGAGGTTGGAGGAAGATCGGGAGGATTAGAGAGAACGAAGGAGTAGGAAGTGGAGAGGGAGGTGGCAGCGGGCGTGGGGAGAGGAAGGAAGTGGAGTGATAAGGGAAAATGGATGGCAGGGAAGGAGGAAGGACATTGGAGGGATAAGGAGAAGAATAAGGCGAAGGTTTAAAAAACATAATAAAATATCATGCCGACCATCAAACAAGCTTAGCCGACAAAAGGTAAGAGAATTCACACTTGCTTAGAAAAAGCTAGATTTTTCTAAGCCTTTTGAAGGTAATCCCTATTCACACTTGCTACATTCTCCCCCTTAAAGTTGAGAGGACTGACTATACAGTCTCTCAGCTTTACAAATTGAGCTTTGGCCAGCACCTTGGTGAAGATGTCCGCGACGTTCTCCAAAGTGTGGCAATAGTGAAGCTCAACAATATCAGTTTCCACCATATCTCTGATGAAGTGGTACTTCATATCAAAATGCTTTGATCTACTATGGTGGACAGGATTGTATGCCAACTGAATGGCACTAATGTTGTCATAGAATATTCTAGTTGGACCACTTTTTTGCTCTCCAATCTCTTCTAATACCTTTCATAGCCATAGAGCTTGAGTACTAGCATGAGTGACCGCTATATACTCAGCTTCTGTTGAAGATAGCGCTACTACTGTCTGCTTCTTGGAACTCCAAGTTATTAGTCCTGAACCAAGACTAAAATAGTTACCCGATGTGGATTTTCTATCATCAACATTGCTGCCCCAATCACTATCACTGAAGCCTTCAAGCTTGATAGTATTCCAAAATCCAAAGTACCCTTCACATATCTCAAAATTCTTTTAGCTGCCTGCAAATGTAGCTCAGATGGATTAGACATAAATCTAGAAACAAGAGATACAACATACTGAATGTCTGGTCTGGTGTTGGCGAGAAACATCAAACTCCCAACAATGCTTCGGAAAGTGGTCACATCAACTTTCGGTGCTCCATCATCCTTGCTTAATTGGATCCCATGTCCAATTGGAGTTGCAACTGATTTGCATTGCTCCATAGCAAACTTCTTAATCATATCTCGAGCATACTTAAGTTGACAGATGAAGATCCCTGAATCTGTCTGATGGACTTCCATTCCAAGAAAGTATTTCATTAAGCCAAGATCCTTCATCTCAAATTCTTGCATCATGGAGTGCTTGAACTCCATATTGACTTTTTCATTACTACCCATAAAAATGAGATCATCCACATACAAACAAACTATGAGGATGTCATTACCTTGATTCAAGTAGTAGAGTGTGGGTTCATTTTTGCTTTGATGAACCCAAAATCTTTAAAGTACCCATCAATGCGTGAGTACCAAGCTCTCGGTGCCTGCTTGAGGCCATAAAGTGCCTTCTTCAGTTTGTAAACAAGATGTTCCTTGTCTTTCTCTTCAAATCCCTGTGGTTGCTCAACATACACTTCTTCTGTCAAGTAACCATTGAGAAATGCACTCTTTACATCCATGTGTTGGACTTTCCATCCCTTATGTGCAGCTAAGGCAAGAATTGTTCTGATAGTCTCCTGTCTGGCTACAGGAGCAAAAGTCTCTTCATAATCAATTCCATATTTTTGAGTGAATCCCTTTGCAACTAATCTCGCCTTGTGCCTCTCGATGCTACCATCAACATTAAACTTGGTCTTGAAGACCCACTTACATCCAACACGTTTCTTTCCTTTAGGAAGCTCCACCAACTCCCAAGTGTCATTGTTTTTTATAGAGGTGATCTCCTCTTTCATGGCATCTTGCCAAATATTTTGAGTACAAGCCTTCTCATAACTAGAAGGTTCAAGCTGTGAACTAGTTAACAAAGCATAGTTAACTAGATCTCCCCTAGGTTCCTGCTGGGAGACATCATCACCATACAAGTGCATATTTTCTAATCTTTGTAGAACATAATTCATTTCACTAGCTTGACTCCTAGTGTATCTTTTTGAATTTTTTTTATCCAACATCTGATATGATGGATGATTCTGTAGAGTTCTCTTACCTCTGGATGGAGAATCGATGTCCATTGGTGAGGAACTTACTGATCTCTGCGGAGAAGGACTTGGTGAAGAAGTTGAATCAGAAGATGAACTTGGGTTTGTGGGAGGAGACTGTTTACCTTTCTGTGGTGTCTATTGTTGCACCTGCTTAGAAACTACATCATTGGATTCATCATCACTGAATATTTGGGGCTTACCCCATTCTCCCCCTTCATCAAAAATCACATCCCTGGAAAGCACAAACTTTCTAGTCCTGGGATTGTAGAGTCTATAAGCTTTTGTATTCTCACAGTATCCTACAAAGATGCATGCCTGACTCTTTGGATCGAGCTTCTTTCTTAGCTCATCAGGAATGTGAGAATATGCCAAGGAGCCAAACACTTTGAAATACTTAACATTTGGCTTTTTACCATACCAAGCTTGGTAAGGTGTTTGCCCTTCCAAACTTGAAGTAGGACTTCTATTCAAGATATGTATGCTGGTCCTGGCTGCATCTGCCCAATATGAATTAGTCAAATGCTTCATCTGAAGCATAGACCTTGCCATCTCCACAATGGTGTGATTCTTCCTCTCTGCGACACCATTCTTTTGTGGAGTGTAGGCAGTTGTGAACTACCTCTTAATGCCATGTTGCTTATAGAAATTCAAGAACTCATTAGAGGAGTATTCTCCTCCCCTATTTGATCTAAGACATTTTACAAAATATCTACTCTCACTTTCAACTCTTGTTTTGAAATCGACAAAGCATTCAAATGCTTCATCCTTATGTTTCAAAAAATATATCCAACACATTCTAGTAAAATCATCAATGAAGAGTAGGAAGTAAGAGTTGTTACCAAGACTCTTGGTCTGCATCGGACCACAGATGTCTGTATGCACTAACTGGAGTGGATAGCTGGCCCGCCATGCTTGTCCATGAGGAAATTTTGATCTGGCATGCTTCCCCAGAGCACACCCTTCACAGACTTCCTTACTATCCTAAACTTTAGGAAGTCCGGTTACCATCGCTTGTGAAGTTAGCATTTTCAAACTAGCTGAATTCAAATGACCATATCTCAAGTGCCATAGGACACTTGGATTGGAAATAGCAACATTTGCTAACTTATCTCCCCTTGGCTGGCCAAAATTTAAAGGAAACAATCTATTCTTTGACATTGGCACTTGTGTAATGATTCTATTACTATTATTTTTATCAAAAATAGTGCATTTACCCTCATCAAAAAGCAACTTGTAGTTCTTTTCTAACATTTGACCAACACTTAAAATATTGTGTTGGAGATGGGGTGTGTAATAGATATCACTTACTTGTTTGACGCCTTCTTTAGTTGGAACTGCCATGGCTCCAATGCCTTCAACCGCCAATGATTTATCATCTCCCAATTTGATGTTGGATTTGTATGAGGAGTTTAGAGTAGCAAAGAGTTCTTCTTTGCCACTCATATGGTTTGAACACCCAGTGTCCAAGATCCATGTATCATTCATGTTCTGATCTGCCTGACCATATGAGAGAAAGAGATTTGTGGCTTCTTCCTCTTCTCCAAAATTTCCAAACTGGCTGCTCTGGCTGCTGCTGCTTCCTTGTGAAGGCTTTGTCCAACAATCATGAGCATAATGGCCAGGTTTGCCACAATTGTAGCAAGTTTGTTTTGATTTATCTCCTCCTTTGCCTCTACCTGATTGTTTCCCTCTGTTTTGTTGTCCTCCTCTATTCTGTTGTTCACCTCTATTTGAGAATCCTCCTCTGTTCTGATTTCCTCCTCTGTTAGGAGTTCCACCTCTCTGATTATTTCTGCCTCTACCTCTATACTGTCCTCTGCCATGGCCTCTACCTCTGCCTTCATGAGAAGCAAAGGCTTTATCATCTCCTCCGTAACTTGTGGAAGGAGTTTGCTATAACCTCTCTTCATGTGAGAGAAGTGAGCCAATGAGGGCTTCAAAAGATAGAGAAGTTAGGTCTTTGGATTCTTCTATAATTATGGCAACTGAATTCCACTTAGGAAGAAGTGTCCTCAACACTTTCTTCACTATAACTTCAGGCTTTACATCTTCTCCTAAAGTGACCATCTTATCTACTACGACTTTCACATGCATGCAATAATCACCAACCTTTTCACTCTCTTGCATTTTAAGAGTTTCAAACTCTCGTTTCAAGGTTTGTAGTTTAACTTGTTTGACTTGGTCACTACCCCTATAACTTTCTTTTAAAGCATTCCAAGCAGATTCAGCTATTATAAAAGAAGCTATTCTAGGGAAAATACTTCTATCAAGGGCGGCTTGGATGTGATAAAGGGCGGAAGAATTATTCTTCTAAGCTTCCTTTTTAGCCCTTTTATCAGCAACATTCAAAGCTGCCCAATCAGCAGCAGTAGGTTCAGTATATCCCTCTTCAATCACATCCCAAAGACCTTTGCCTATCAAAAGAGTTTTCATTTTAATTGACCAATACTCGTAATCACCACCATTGAACTCAGGGATTGGTAGACTAGTATTGGATGCCATTTTAGAAAGCAAACTTTATTTCAACTTCAAACAAGTAGTACAAAGAAGTACAAAATAGATCACTGATTTAAATCAAATCTAGCCTTTTTAATATGCTCACTGATATGGCATTCTTCTTCTTGAGGATCGCCCAAAACTGGAAAGGTGAAGTTGTCTGCTTCGTCGTCACTAATTACAATGATTTATGGTGCTGTTGCTGGCTCATTACGTTTGTTGAGAACATCTCGTTCTTCAGTTTTAGGTTTCACCTCCACTGGTTCTTCTTCTTCTTCTTCTTCTTCTTTTGGTTCTGAATCAGGAGAGCGTGGTGTATAGCTCTCACTTGTTTCTACTTCAGGCACTGTAGGTGTATAACTTTCACTTGATTGTCCTTTAGGTACTATTTCAACCATCTCGGACTCAACTATCCTTTGCCCGAAGATATTATCTTTAGAATCCACCTCGTATCCAGAGTCTGGTTTCCTCAGATGAGCAATCACTTGGTTTTCTAATTGGCAAAACACTGTATGAAGTCCATACCGCTGGACTTTCTCGTCAAAGGAATCAGGTGTCTCTCTTCTCAACAGAGAGAGTAATGCATTATAGCATCCGGCTGACCGGATCATCTACTCATAATCACACCGCATGAACTGGGTTACAACTTAATTTTTATGATGCCAAAAAAAACTTTTACCTCAAAATATCTTTTCACCCTTTTTTTTTATAAAAAAAAATTCAAAATTTTGTTTTAATAAAGGCCTTTTAAATTTTTTTTTAACAATTTCCTATATATATTTTTTAATTATTCTTTTTAAATAAATGTATATTTAAAAACATAATAAAAAAATATATACATAGAAATTATTAAATTAATTTTTTAAAACCTTAAAAAAAACTAAATAATAAATTTTTTATAAAAAATAAACCTTTTTTTTTTGTAATCCCCGATGAGATTCGAACCGCTGACCTCCGTCGTCTACCCGGAAGGCTTAGCCACTGCACCATGCGGCTGCTGTGGTAGAACAATGTCAAATTGTGTACTTAAACCCTGTTTTTCGGTGAAGAAACAAAAAAAATAAAAAAACCTTTGTATTCTTGACCCCGACGGGATTCGACCCCGGGTCTCTTCTCTGCAAGCGGGAGCCTTGACCGCTAGACCAAGCTAGCCGGACGGGAGGAAGTAAGAAACAGTTATATTTAAATTGAGCGGCTAAAACAATTTAAATTTTAAAAAATTTAGTCCCACATGCAGTGGGAGGTGGGCGTGTTCAGGCTTTATCAAAGCTTGCGAACACATAGAAAGTCGATTGCCTTCGGGCAATCGACCACCCGAACCTTTTGCCCAACCTCGACCAGTTAACCTTCGCCACGTGGCACACTCTGCTCGCCTCTGCCACGTCAGCACCCTGCTCACCTCGATCCTCATGCTACCTAGTCAGCACTTTGCTAGCTTTGATCCACGTCACCGCCTACCACATCAGTTGTCGCCTAGCTCCACTGCCAGTTCATCATCACCATGTCAGTCTGCTGCCTATCAGCTTGTTGTCTGTGCCTATTCATCTCCTCGAGATTCGTGCATCCTCGAGATCCATGCACTCCTCGAGATCCATGTGCTCCTCGGGATCCATGCCCCAGTCACTGACCAATCTACTGCACTTGGCTTCCATGCCTCACCTCGGCCCTCAACTTCCATTCCCCCCTGGAGCTCTGATACCAGTGTAAATCCTAGGTTAATGTGGGCCAAGATAAAAATTGACACAACAAAATAACCAATGAGAATATTCATTAATAAAAAATAACCAGCTAATTAAACCTTACAATAATTAAACCTTATATAGGCTTAGTACAAGCGAAAGAGTAGGAAAGGGAGGTTGGAGGAAGATCGGGAGGATTAGAGAGAACGAAGGAGTAGGAAGTGGAGAGGGAGGTGGCAGCGGGCATGGGGAGAGGAAGGAAATGGAGTGATAAGGGAAAATGGACGGTAGGGAAGGAGGAAGGACATTGGAGGGATAAGGAGAAGAATAAGGCGAAGGTTTAAAAAACATAATAAAATATCATGCCGACCATCAAACAAGCTTAGCCGACAAAAGGTAAGAGAATTCACACTTGCTTAGAAAAAGCTGGATTTTTCTAAGCCTTTTGAAGGTAATCCCTGTTCACACTTGCTACATTATGATCTATATTAAAATACTCACATGCACACACTGGGATAATGAATAGTTGGGTCTATCACGGCAAAAGCCTTATCCAATAAAAGCCTTGTATAGTTAGTATGTGATTTTTGGAGAAGTCTACTAGGGTGTCTGAGTTTCAAAGAAAACCCCCAAAAGTTCTCTAATAGCAATAAGATACCAAATATCACTAAGCATAAAAAATATGAGTCATTCATTCATCAGAATTCATTTTACAAAGCACAATCAAACATATAGGATAGATACCACATGAATATCAGAAAGATGTTTAGACGGCCACTGACTATATAGTGCAGTAAAGAAAAATATACAAAATGACATATTCATTCATTAGCATTATACCAATCTATTTCACTGCATTTCATATATGGGTGATTAATTGATTAAGTTCTTGTAATGAGAATTATCAATTATTTTCTATGATTGTCATACATTTTATGGTGTCATATTTTAAAATTGATATACACAGTTTACATTCATTCTTTATGTTTTAAGTGATTAAAGCATACAGGTTCATTCCCATTAGATTATGATTATGTACATAATGCATTACCATACATCACATAGCATACCATAACTTCATAAAAATAAACGCATGCCCACAAAGTAAAAATAAATATGCATTCAAAATAAATACTACATCCATTATATATGGCACATCTAATCATATAGATCATTGCATAACATCATCATCATAAAATAGATAGCTATCTAGTGCATGTCATCCATACATTGCATCATATAAACATTGCATCATATAAACATTACATCATATCAACATAGCATCACATAAGCATTGCATCCATGTGCATCAAATAAACATAAAATCAAAATTAAACATCAGATACACATAATGAGCTAGAAAGACCAAGTCATATATATATATATGTGTGTGTGTGTGTGTGTGTGTGTGTGTGTGTGTGTGTGTGTGTGTGTGTGTATGTGTGTGTGTAAAAAGAGTACATATGAGGAGTATCAAGATGCCCACAGGCTACAAAGCGTGTAGGTCCTCGACCTTACACTCAAAATAAGTATAGCATAGCAAAATTATAGTCTACATCTAGCAGAGCCCAGGTCTAGTCTACTCCCCCTGTACTAGAGCTCTCATCGCCTCCCTCATCATTATGCTCTATAACCTGCTCTCCTATCTACGTTGGCACCTGTGGTGGGTCCTGTTGTGGGTCTGGCCTGCCTCCAAATCCTAAGGTGCCCAGCATATAAGAAACTAGTAACTACAATAGGCTAGTTCCCTGACTGGTGGCCCCTAAAGTCTACCCTGCATCTCTAGTCTTGGCACGTGATGTTGCCCCATGTGTGTTAGAGGACCTATGCATCCTCTTAGTCCTATGAGTCCTATGACCTGAGCTGGCCATAGACTACCCTGAGGTCCTAGACCTGGTATGTTGAGACTCTGAGGAGAAAGGATCCTCAAGAACCTATAGCCCGTGCATCTCAATATAATCGACTAGCTGATCAATGAGAGCAAGCTGAGCTGCATGCATCTCATTGGTCCTCATGACCATAGTATGTAGTTGCTCTACCTCAATCATTGAATCCTATACAAATTTTGGTGTTGCCACTGGTGCTGTCGAAGGCCCCATACAAGCCTAAGGAGGTGGCATAGCCCCCCTTAATACCTTGAGGAGATCCCTCTCTACCTTTGCTATAGTTCACTATGCTTGCGCTAACTCTAGAGTAGTCTGCAATCTCTGAGCCTGGGCCTCTGCATCCATGGCCAACGTAGTCAAATATTGTATCTGATCTTGCACCTCAGTAAGGCACCTATCCCTATCAGCTACTGTCACCTCTAGAGTGGCGATAGTAGTGTCTCGCTCTAGCTACTATGTGTGGAATCACCCTAGTTGACTCTGCAAGTTAGCCACCTGAGCTAAGAGCTGACCCTCTATATTGTCAGGAGGTTCCTCACCCTCCTCTAGAGCCTCCTCATTGGGATCAACCTTGGGAGCCTCCTCAATGGTGGTCGTTGCACCCCAGCCACCCTCTATCCATTGGTGCATCCTGCACCCATCAAGATCTGCCTTTGCCTCTACCTGATCTGGCTCCCAGCCTAGAGACCCTATGTCATACCATCTAAACATGGACCACCACCCATCATACTCTGGAGTGGTCCCAGTAGTCTCGACTCTAGTCTCCTGGTAGTCGTCAGCAGCATCTCCTAGGGGCTCCAGAATGATCTGCTATAGATCATGCTCTGTGACAAAGCGTCGGTACCTAAGGGGGATATCTGGAATATCCTACACGAGGCCAAACTACCATAGGACCCGAGAGTAGAACTGGTACTCTTGAATCTCAGCCTTACGACCGATCAACCATCTATCATGGTGTGTCTGTCTCATCCACTAGTCCTCCTCTGGCCATGCTAGGTAATCCATATAGGGTCATCATTGAACATCATTTAGGCCAAGTGCCATGAACTAAATGATATAGTGTTGGATTTCACCAACATGGATCCTGCTATGGGTACCCTCCTCTTCACGAGGTTAGCAGGTGGCATAACACTGACGATCATCAGCAATAGTAGTAATTCATAGTGGTATATCTACAAGATACTTGATTCGAATGTGTTGCCACCCCTAGATGTGCAATAGAAGACTATAGTTGAGGCCCTTATAGCTACACTTCGTAATCTGGTATAGCTCCCTGTAGAGCTGACATATTAGGGTGCTCCCCCAAGCTAGAAGAAGAGGCACCTATGTAGAGCTCTACAACACCCTCCAGGCGGTGGATAGGAGGTTCCAAGGAATACTTGTGCTTAAGGAGTCTGGAAGCACAATCTATACTATGAGGTGCATAAATAGGGCTTTCCATGCAAATAAGACATCCTCGTGGTACCACTCACCAATGTGTACTCCTTCGTGGTCAATCGCGTCCTGAGAGCATCCTCACTCTGGTCACCAAATATAGTGTCAAAAATAGCCTCCTTTACCCTAGAGGTAGAGGAAATGATGGCCTCGCCATCAATAGGGATCCTGAAGATCATGTATATGTCCTCTAGAGTAACAGTCATTTCACCTATAGGCAGGTGAAATGTGTTGGTCCATGCATTCCAACGTCGGGCCAACGCAGTAAGGTAGGATTAATCTACCCTAATCATGGGTAGATCCATGACATATCTAAACCTGACAGCTCAAAACCAATCTTGATCATCATCGGATAAAGCCTCACGGAGAGTCTTCAAAATATCTAGCTCCCGGGCTCTAGAAGTCAATCTCTGGAATAACAAGCATAATTTAAGACAAAATCTAGCTAACTAGAGCTTAAAAAAAAATAGCAATAGCTAACCACAGCTAAAACTTGTGGTCCCCCATATGTGGAAAAGCTATGTTTAGTAGTAGTGTTTTCTACCAAGAAATTGTGGCACTACATGTTAAGTCACATGACATATGTGATATCAAAACAAAACCCTTTGCAGTATATGATGAGCAAGACATATCATAATACACATACTGCAATGTGGATCATGCTATTGATAGAATTCAATCTGGAATTCGTAAGCCAAAATTCCATTAAGGGATAGGTCATAGCATATTAGTTAGGTGAGGCACCACTATCCAACAGTAGGCCTTTGAAAATTGAGCTTTCGGATGATGCAGTTTTTGTAGTATTTGAAGCTCCCAAACCCGAAGAACCAGAAAATAATGCTTATATGACTCTGTTCTTTGATGGTTCAAAGTGAGAGCAAGGAGCTGGCATAAGAATAGTGTTTTTCACGCTACAAGGAGCTCTAATGCCCTTGTCATTCAAACTAGAGTTCTCATTAATCAACAATAACGATGAATATGAAGCCCTAATTTTGGGCCTTCATATAGCCGTCACCATGAATATCAAGAGATTAAACATCTTTGGTGATTCCCTGCTCATAATTAACCAAGTGAATGGACTATTTCAATGTTGATATTCGATATTGAAAGCCTATAAATATCTTGTTGCCACATATCTGGCTAAACTAGAATGGTACAACATCGAGGTAATCCCTCATTCATCAAATAGATTTGCAGACACCATGGCTTCTTTGGGATCCTTAATCCCTCAAAATCTGTCTGTCGACTTCACTACCATCCATGTCAAGATGCTCTCGCATCCTAAAATAGAGCGTGCAGCCTTTGATAACAAAGAATTAGTCAACATGATTAGTGTGGAACCAAAATCTGATTGGTTCTGCAAAGTTGAAGACTTTCTCAAGAAAGCACCCTGGGGGTCTTTAACCTCCCAAAGTCCTGCAGGGAGTGGCACCACCATTCACCACAAAATTGTCTCCCAGTATGCATTTGCAAAAGCAAATACGTAGGTGGTACAGGTTGTGTTAGCGATCAAAGTTGAGGCTCATTAGAATTGGATGTCATAGATTTAAGACTTTCTAAGACTTGGTTTTGTCCCGGAGGGACTGTCGCATTCTGCAAGATGCACATTTAAATATAAAGTGACTAAATTTATCTTGATAGGAGACATTTTATACCTCCAGAGTTACGATGGAGTTCTCCTTCATTTTCTTGAGCCCCAAGAGTCATCTTAGGAAATTTTAGAAGCTCATGACAGTACGTGCGATGGCTATTTCAACGACATGGCCATCATCAAGTGCATCCTTTACATGGGTTATTATTGGCCCGCTATGGAGAAGGATTGCAATGTGTATGTTAGAAAATGTGTCAAATGTCAGTATCATGCTAATCTTATGCACCTACCATCATAGGCCTTACAGACCATCCAAGTGGCTTGGCCATTTGCTCAGTGGGGGTTTGATCTAATTGGCAAGATCTCTCCTCCATCATCAGGCCGACATACATTCATCATTACAACTACTGAGTATTTTACAAAGTGGATGGAAGCCATTCCCTTAACAATGACCACGGGAGCTCGCATAGCAGAGTTCATAATGGAGCATATCATAAGTCATTTTGGGGTACCATCCAAAATAGTTTCAGATAATGTAACTTCTTTTAAGAACAAAAATGTGCGAGCTTTAACCTCTAAGTACCACATAAAACATAGTTTTGTATCTCCATATTATCCACAAGAAAATGGGCAAGTTGAGGCCTCAAACAAGACTGTGGTAGCCATATTGAAAAATACAGTGCAAGAACACCACAAATATTGGCATACACAGCTACCCCTTGCATTATGGGCTTATAGAACTAGCATTCGGACTCCCACTAGGGCAACTCCATTTTCACTAGTATATGATGCTGAGGCCATTATGCCCTTAGAGTTGGAAATTCCAATGTTGCGCGTCGCATTGAAAGAGTTCATCGATGACAACACCGCATGACAAGCTCACCTAGATCAATTGACGATGCTCGATGAACATCGTGTGAATACCCTTGAGCATCTCCGCATTTATCAGGAGCGACTCAAATGAGCTTACAATGTCAAAGTCCACCAGAGAGATTTTGGAGTTGGGGATCTTGTGCTAAAAGAAAACCAACAAAACTCAAATTTATCGCCCGATATGCAAGATAAATTTATGGCTAATTAGTTAGGACCCTATATCATATCTAAAAATATTGGTCCAAGCATCTATCGCTTGACATTGCTAGGGGATGTTGAAGAGCCTAAACCTCTCAACATCATCCATCTTAAGGCGTTCTATGCTTAGAGAGTGTAGTAGAAAAAGATACAAAGGCATTTGTAAGCCCTTTGGTTAGCCAAAAAGGCACCAAGGATTTCTAAAAATCTCTTGGTCAACCCAAAGGCTCTGAGGGTTGCTTAAAGCCACTCGGTCATCCCAAAAAGGCACCAAGGATTTATAAAAATTGCTTGGTCAACCCAAAGGCTCCGAGGGTTGCTTAAAACCACTCGGTCATCCCAAAAAGGCACCAAGGATTTCTAAAAATTGCTTGGTCAACCCAAAGGCTCCGAGGGTTGTTTAAAGCCACCCAGTCATCCCAAAAATACACCAAGGATTTCTAAAAATTTCTTGGTCATCCCAAAGGCTCCAAGAGTTCCTGTTGCCTCTCAGTCATCCTAAAAGGCTCCATGCCCTCTTATTGAGAGTTTGGTCAACTAAAAGGTTCCAAAGGCGTCTGTAAGACCTTTGATCAATTCAAAAAGCTCCAAGGATTTCTAAAAATGGCTTGGTCAACCTTAAAAATATCCAAAGGCATATATACTCGTCATTTGGTCAAAAATGAAAGCTCAAAAATGTATAAAAATTTGAAAACATATAAAATTCCAAAAAAATTGGTAAAGCATAAAATCCAAAAACATTTGCTTTTGCAGTTTGCATTTTCATATATGCATTCACATCATCATATTGCATTTAGGAATTTGTCATCCGTTGCATTCCATAGTAGAGTGTAATGTGTCTATCAAAATATTACAAAGGATCGCACGTTTGTGTTTAAATCATGCACCCTTGCATTTATCATAATTCATTGCATTCATACATGATACCTATTGTGGAGAAACATGTATGTATATTAAGTTTTTCAGTCACTCAGCCATACCTAGTGGGTTCTTTAGATATTGTATAAAGCTTGCTTAGCTGTTATAGACAAGGTTATTAGTGGGGATAGTGCTTCAACATATCAGAATCCTGTCACTAAGCAAAACAATATAAAATCCTGCTAAGACAAGAGATGATGAAAGCTGCAAAAGTATTCTTATGTATCTAGAGAGATGGGTTTGAAGACCTGCTTATCTTGCAAATAGTCGGTTTAGAAATGTGTACTTTGTCAAAAGGACAAGAATTTCGCCTATAAATGCCAAAGCCACAAAGTTTAAATCCCAAGTTACAAAGTGCAAAAGTACAAATTTCAAGTTCAAAATATAAAGTGTCATAGTGAATCAAAAGCACTATAAAAATCCCTTGCTCAAATAAAACGGTAACACATAGACTAACAGTGATTTTTATCACTACATATGAGCAAGTAAGAAGGGTGAGAGCTTGAATGCCTGGATTGTCAACCTTTTGAAAGCCATAGAGTGATCCTCGATCACAGCAATGGGTTGGAAGAGTCCCGCCTGCAATCGGAGGGGTAGTTCTATTGGGTGATCCCCAAATGTAGCAATGGGTTGAAAGAGTCCCGCCTACATTTGGAGGGGTAGTCGTGATCAAATTGCAATATGAGCTAGCTCTAGGTACCTAGGATTGTCTAGTTGTATAAGTCTAATCAAAGCTAAAACAAGGATGGTATGATCGAATGAGGAACCCTATCTCACATATGGGTTGAAAGAGTCCCGACTGACATATGGGGTATGCTTATGATCTATCTAAAAATACTCACATGCACACATAGGGATAATGAATATTTGGGTCTATCACGACAAAAGCCTTGTCCAATAAAAGCTTTGTATAGTTAGTATGTGATTTTTAGATAAGTCTACTAGGGTGTTTGAGTTTAAAGGAAAACCCCAAAAAGTTCTCTAATAGCAACAAGATACCAAATATCACTAAACATAAAAAATATGAGTCATTCATTCATCAGAATGCATTTTATAAAGCACAATCAAACATATAGGATAGATACCGCATGAATATCAGAAATGATGTTTAGACGACCACTGACTATATAGTGCAACAAAGAAAAATATACAAAATGACATATTTATTCATTAGCATTATACCAATCCATTTCACTGCATTTCATATATGAGTGATTAATTGATTAAGTTTTTGTAATAAGAATTATCAATTATTTTGCATGATTGTCATACATTCTGTGGTGTCGCAGTTTAAAATTGATATACACAGTTTACATTCATTCTTTATGTTTTAAGTGATTAAATAATACAAGTTCATTCCCATTAGATTACGATTATGTACATAATGCATTACCATACATCGCATAACATACCATAACTTCATAAAAATAAATGCATGCCCACAAAGAAAAAATAAATATGCATTCAAAATAAATACTACATCCATTTGCATCCATTATATATGGCACATCTAATCATATAGATCATTGCATAACATCATCATCATAAAATAGATAGTTATCTAGTGCATGTCATCTATACATTGCATCATATAAACATTGCATCATATCAACATTGCATCATATAAGCATTGCATCCATGTGCATCACATAAACATAAAATCAAAATTAAACATCAGATACACATAATGAGCCAAAAATACCAAGTCATATATATATATGCAAAAAGAGTACATATGAGGGGTATCAAGATGTCTATAGGCTACAAAACGTGTAGGTCTTCGACCTTACACTAAAAATAAGTACAGCATAACAAAAGTATAGTCTACATATAGCAAATCTCAGGTCTAATTTGCTCCCTTGTACCAGAGCTCTCGTCGCCTCCCTCAGTACTATGCTCTGTAGCCTGCTCTCCTATCTATGCTAGCACTTGTGGTGGGTCCTGTTGTGGGTCCTACCTGCATCCAAATCCTAAGGTATGTAACACATGAGAAACTGGTAACTGCAACAGGCTAGTCCCCTAACTAGTGGCCCTTGAAGTCTGCCCTACATATCTAGGCCTGACATGCGATGTCACCCCATGTGTGCTAGAGGACCTGTATGTCCTCTCAGTCCTATGAGTCCTATGACCTGAGCTCACCATAGACTGCCCTGAGGTCCTAGACCTGGTATGTTGAGACTCTAAGGAGAAAGGATCCTCAGGAACTTGTAGCCCATGCATCTCAATATAACCGACTAGCTGATCAATGTGAGCAAGCTAGGCTACATGCATCTCATTGGTCCTCATGACCATAATTTGCAGTCACTCTACCTCAGTCATCGGATCTTGTGCAGCTACTGGTGCTACTGCTGGTGCTACCAAAGACCCCATAGAAGCCTAAGGAGGTGGCATAGCCACCCTTGATACCTGGAGGATATCCCTCTCTGCCTTTGTTATAGTCCATTGTGCCTACGTTAACTCTAGAGTAGTCTACAATCTTTGAGCCTAGGCCTCTACATATGTGGCCCATGTAGTCAGATCCTGTATCTAATATTGTGCCTTAGTAAGGAACCTATCCCTGTCAGCTACTCTTACCTCCAGAGTGGTGATAGTAGAGTCTCACTCTAGCTGTTGCATGTGGAATCACACCTACATGACTCTACAAGTTAGCCATCTGAGCTAAGAGTTGACCCTCTACATTGTTGGGAGGGACCTTGCCCTCCTTTGGAGCCTCCTCATCGGGTTCAACCTTCAGAGCCTCATCGATGGTGACCATTGCACCCCAACCACTCTCTATTCATTGGCACATCTTGTGCAACTCAAGATCCACATCTGCCTTTGCCTGATATGGCTCCCAGACCATAGGCCCTATGCCATACCATTTGAACATGGACCACCACCTGTCATACTCTGGATTAGTCCCAGCAGTCTCGACTCTAGTCTCCTGGTAGTCATCAACAACATCTTCTAGAGGCTCCAAAATGATCCACTATAGATCATGTTCTGTGACCAAGCATCGATACCTAAGGGGGATATCTAGAATATCCTACACGAGCCCAAACTATCGCAATACCTGAGAGTAGAACAGGTACTCTCAATTCTTAACCTTACTACCGATTAACCATCTATCATAGTGTGCCTATCTTAGCCACGGGATCTCCTCTGGCCACGCTGGACAATCCATATAGGGCTACCACTGAACATAATTTAGGCCAAGTGTCACAAACTGAGTGATATAGTGCTGGATATCACCAGCATGGATCCTACTATAGGTACCCTCCTCCTCATGAGGCTAGCAAGTAGTATAACACTGACGATCGTTATAAAAAATAGTAATCCATAGTGTTAGATATATAGGATGCTTGATTTGAATGTGCTGCTACCCCCAGATCTGTAATAGAAGACTATAGCTAAGGCCCTTATGGCTACGCTCCATAATATGGTACATCTCCTTGTAGATCTAACATAGGAGGGTGCTCCCCAAAGCTAGAAGTAGAGGCACCTCTATAGAGCTGTACAACACCCTCCAAGAAGTGGATAGGAGGTTCCATGGAATCCTCGTGCCTGAGGATTCTGGAAGCATAATTTGTACTATGAGGTGCATAAAGATGTTTTCCCATGCAAAGAAGATATCCTCATGGTACCACTCACCAATGTGTATCCCTATCCGGTCAATCGTGTCCTGAGCATCCTTGCTCTAGTCACCGAAGATAGTGTCAAAAATAGCTTCCTTTACCTTGGAGGTAGAGGAGACGATGGCCTTATCATCAATAGGGATCCTAAAGATCATATAGGCGTCCTCTAGAGTAACAATAATTTCACCTGTAGGTAGGTTAAATGTGTTGGTCTACGCATTCTAGCGTCAGGCCAATGCAATCAGGTAGGATTGATCTACCCTAATCATGGGTAGATCCATGACATCTCTAAATTCGACAGCTTAGAACCAATCCCGATCGTCATCAGATAAAGCCTCACAAAGAGTCTTCTAAATATGTGGCTCTCGGGATCTAGAAGTCAATATTTGGAATAACAAGCATAATTTAAGATAAAATCTAGCTAACTAGAGCTT
The DNA here is from genome assembly GCA_028583015.1 of Wollemia nobilis. Taxonomy (NCBI): domain Eukaryota; kingdom Viridiplantae; phylum Streptophyta; class Pinopsida; order Araucariales; family Araucariaceae; genus Wollemia; species Wollemia nobilis. Next base: position 1,460,384 of record JAQPPZ010017258.1, read on the forward strand.
AAAAAAAAGTAGCAATAGCTAACCGCAGCTAAAACCTACGGTCCCTAATTTACAAATTGGGAAATGCATTTGAAACCTACGGTCCTGAATTTTCCAACTAGGAACTGCAGCTACAAGTTGCAGTTTAGGAATGACACCAATTTCGAGTACCCTCCTAGACCACTAAAGCATAAAAGTAAATTCCTAAAGCTAGCCTAGACTAGTGGGGTTCATTACCAACAGTTTAGTGAGGTTCATTATCTGAATTACTTAATGTAGTTCATTTTACTGGTATTAAGTGCATGGTCTAGGTTTTGAGTTACCTTGCCCGCACCCTGGCCCCGACTAGTAGATGGTTGATCAGGATCCACCATCGCGGTCAAGAAGTGTAATCATGGCAGAGTGTGGTAGTGTTTTAGATCAGGAAGGGTCTTCTCACTCTCAGAGCTCTTAGATTGCTAATGTTTTCCAGGAAATAATGAAAATTTTCAAATGGGAATTCAATTTATAGGTTTTCCTAGTCTCGAAAAACTGTAGCTGACACCTATGGTTCTGGAACTAGGGTTTTTCGCTCATAGGTCTAACCCGTGGTTCCCAAAATTTGGAAATGTAAACCGTCGACCATACCTGCGGTATGCAACTAGCATTAAATGCACTCAAAACCCATCGTGGTAAGGTCTAAAAGAGCAAATTAATGATTTCTACTAGATAAAAATTCAAAATCAATGATTAGAATTGCAAATTTGGTGATGTTAAATGCACCAGGACCAATCAAATACATGCAAAATTAAAACAACAAAACAAAAAAAAAAATATTAAAAACCAAATGCACCTCGTATTCAATGATTTATCCTATACACTTGGCGGTTGCAGTGAGTTGCGATCCATGCAATCCAGAAATATGAGTAAATCACCATAAGGACATTTTGGGCAAAATTATCATTTCTTTTATAACATATTTCATCAAATCATTGAAAAATATTATTCAACACAAGTCTAATTGCATTTGTATCATTTTGATTCCTTAAGACGACTATTGTAGCCTGACTGCTCTAGGGGATAGAAATGTGCCAATACTACTAAGAGTTACAATCATAAGCTGAAATAGGCCTAGCCAAGGCATTAAAAGGCTTGAATATTAATTTGTTCAAGATCATTCATTATGGTCAAGCAATTTCGTCGCTTCATACATTGTCATTACCCTCATCGACTCATTGCTTGAGGGGTAGTCATAATTTCATAATCATAATCAAAGTCAGTAGAAGATCCCTGAGATTGTAGATCCCCTGATCTTGTTAAAATTGCATTCATTCTTGTGAATCATTGTCAATAGCTATCATAAGCTTTCCCATTTTCTTGGGATAAATAGCAAATATGATAATTGGTTTGTAACTCTCATCCTTCAGATTTATGGTTCAGAAGATACCCATACTTGGCATTGGTGTTATCCGAACGTCTTATGACGAGGGCAAACTTATCAAAATGTAAGTCTTTCATAAGCTAGAAGCAATGATTCCAAGATGCGTGTCCTTTTGTTGGACCTGGGGCATCTAATGTTGATCTGACTAATGATCATCATAGAACCTTAGACATCATTTTAGGATGTATATTTTTTCTTAGCGTTGTTCAATATCATAATACATTTTAAAAGGGATATCTCTAGACACCTAAAATGTGTCATGTCGAGGGTGACTACTCATATGGACATGCTACAAGACCATATGGAGGATCTTGGAAAAACTCCAAGATAGAGCAGTGGTTCTAACCACTCAATATAGGTATTTTGGCCTAAGCAGTCTAAACCGTAGCCCAGACCTATGGTCTCCAGTATAAACCATGGTTGACACCTGCGGTCTGTAGTCTGGACCACAACTATGACCTACGATCTTAATTGAAGTTTAGTAAGGCCTTCCATCCGATCCAAATCGGTTGGAATAGCAAAAAGATCTAGAAGGAGGCAGTTGAATAATGGAATATTCTAGAGGATTCCATCCCAACTGTCCTAACCAACCTTCTTGGTCTTGGCTTCTCCATGAAGCCACCCCTAGCCCTAGGGGTATACTATAAATACCCCCTCCAAATGGGGAGAAAAAGAGAGCAAGAATTGGAGATTTGAGCAGCGAAGCCTTGGTGAATGGTACACTCAAACTGAGTATACTAAGAGATAGAGCTATTACACTTAATCCCCGACCCTTTTGCCACCATTCATGATGAATTACATTATGGATGCCCTATGTGCTTAAGAGGATCAAGAAACGTGAATCCAAGAAAATGAAGGTCCTTCACATCAAATTGACTGTCAAATCAGTCTAAGGAAAATGAAGGCGACCCTTGAACATCAATTTGGACAAGGAGATTGAGCCCATTGCCCCTTATTTTAAGGGCAAACTTGTCAGATGTCAAACCGTGACTGTCAGTCGTGGTTCACAGTGCAGACCGCTCACCAGAGCTGCAGTTTGCAACTAGTGACATATCACCTTACCATTTTCTTTTTTTTCTGGCAAGTTAGGTTAGATTAGCCATTTTATTGATTTAATAGCATTTTAGAAGAATTTTGACCGTAGAACTAGGCTAGATTCACATTTTATGCTTATGTTTCAATTAGGACTAAAATGCTTCCTATATGCATGTTTATGTTTCATTTCCTATATTTGATCCATGCATAGTGTATATGTTATTTTACTTTATGCTATTACATGAATCTTGATTTGCTTTGCATAGTTTAGCAGATTTCTTTATGCTTTCTTGATTATGCATGTTAATGGTGTCATTATATATTTTACCTAAAAGGGCCTCATCATGAGAGGTTGCCTATGTTTTTGACATTCTTGTTGTTTCTTGACCATAGGGAAAAATTCCAAAGGAGAGATAAAGCATCCAATTCTCTTTGAAATTGAATGTGACCAAAGGGCTTAAGTGCTTTTGGAGATTTTTGAAATTGAAATGATGAGGCAGCATTGACATGCTCCTCATATAATGGATTGGAATAGGTGGATGTGGAGTAAGTTTTTGGAACACTTGGGCTTTGTGGTGGTTGGCTCGTGGAGGAAGGCATACCATATTCATAACTTGAATTAGGATATCCTTGGGCAAGGTAGGTGGTAGCCAATTAGGATTCTTCAAAACCTTCTTGGCTAAGGGGCTCTAAGACATAGTTAGAAGCCTTGAAAATGGCCTGCACTCTATCCATGTCTATGTAGATGGTGGTTGTCTCCACATTGTGTGAATGTGTCTCTACTTGAGAGTGGGGTGGATGGGATTATCTAGACAAAGTGGTATGAACCATGTTGTATGGGGCTACCAAAGTAGCGGGCTCATGAGAACTGTTATCCATTAAACTACTTTGATTTATTATTTTCTTTTGTTGTCGTGTTAACACCATAAAGTAATAAAACCAAAGATTTCAAGCTTATATAAATCACACAGATTAACAACCTTTCCAAAATTTAAAGCAAAGAAAACAACCAATCCTAGGGTTCACCTTGTGTGGCTTACCTTGTTCATTAATTATTTTATTTCATTAATGTGAAGTTCCTTTTAGAATTTTTGGTTTGTGTATTTTGATGTAACTTAATCTTGTTTAATGAAAAACAAAGGTAAAAACTATGGCTGGTTGGGAAACAAGATTCTTGTTGGTAATGACCTCTAACAAGTTTTCTCAGGGGTAGTCCTATGGTGTCTAGGGGTAGATATTTGATGGATGGAGATGAATGCCATCGTCACCAAACCTCAAGCAATAGTTGTTGATGAAATCCAACTATTACTATTAAAAAGTGGAGTGTGCAGGTGTGTGTGATTTATTTTATTAGATTTCTCATTCTCTATGGTGTGAAAACAATATTAAATATTACTAAATTCACTAATATAAATTAGAAGCCAACACAAAGATGCAAATTTCACCTAAAGAGAGTGGAGTACACCGCTCAAAACCCCCTGCCTACAAATGATTAAAATCACAAGAGCAACCAGAGGGTTCGTCCACCTCTCTACCAAAGGGGTCAGCCTAGGGCAGGATTATTTTATGTGTTAAGATGTTCGTATTTAGATATGTAAAATTAAAGTGATCTTTAACCCTATAATGCAAAATCTAGGATGCGTTTTTGTTTCATATGCACTCAAAAATGCAAACAATCACCTAGATCTACAACTTTCAGGACAAGAAATGCATTTGATATAATGAAACACACACAAAACCTAAATGTAACTTGTTGTAGATTATTTCCTAGATTACTTAATGTTAAGCCCAGAAATAGTAAAAAATATCAACAGAAAACAGAATACGTAAATCATTAAATAGAGAACTAGGGTTACCAAACTCACTTGGAAGCCTCAACTCTGCTCTAAATTAATGCCAGGTGTAGCTGAGCGCCTATGTAGGCATAGCAAAGAACCTGCTAGATGCACAAGGATGCTTGCATAGCATGAAAGAGCACCTGCATGATCTTTGAAACTGCTATAGAATGCTTCAGAACCCCTAGCGATGAACGCGATAACTTTTACATTTTCTAAAAATCCTACAATGAACAGCAATAAAATTAAGTTAACAAGGTAGTTCTATTAAATAATGAAACCCTTGTGGGGTCCCACCATGATCACAATTTGTGAATACAAAGACGACACGCAAATAATAACAGGAAATCAAATAACATAAGGAAATACAAAGATTGCACAAATGGATGTATTCAATAAAATTGGGGGGGGGCAATAAACTCCTTTGTTACAATCAATACTCAATGTGAGTATTTGATACAGTGGGACTAGGGTTCTCCTAAACCCTAGAAATAACAACAAAGTGTCTTTAGATTTAGTGTGTCCTTGCTTCCAACAGGTTGAGTGGGCTTTGAGTATCTAGTGTGGGGCCAATACAACTTCAATAGTCATTCAATAATGTGTAGAACTTATAGATCTGCATACATACAAACAGAACAAGGGGGTTAGTAATACCTATGAGGGCTCCACATTTTGAGACCCTCAGACATCAATAAAACCCTAGTTAACAAAAGTGTGTCAGATCAACAAATCATGAGATATACCTTGCTTTCATTTTGTTGTTGCAAATGGCATGGTGTAGCAGGCTTAGATTCATGTTTTTGTAGTTACAGTAGGCTCAAATGCACACTTGGTAGGCTTTGAAATGAGCTTCATAGGATCTGGTGTGCATCTACGAGATACAGTAGGCTCTGGAGAGTGCCTAAGATATACAACAAGCTTTGGTGAGTGCTTTGCAGGCTCTGCAGCGAGCCTCACAAGCTCTAGAGGGTGCCTGCGGGTTAGGGCAAAATCTACAAAAGCAAATCTAGGGGGTGGCAATGAATGTGATGGATGGATGGGGGTTGCGACAATGATGAAGTATGAATGGGGGATGGATGGAACATTAGAAGTCTTATAGGTGAGCTAGGGCTTTAGATTTTTAGGATTCTATGCTAGGGCTTCACCAATAATTTCTCTAGGGTGCAATATCTAATTCTCAAGGTTCTAATGTTCCCAGCTTTGGGTATTTGCAAATGTCCCTACTTATAATCCAACCTTAGGGTTTCTTAGGGTTTTAGCTCAACACTTTAAATCGTGTGGCTAAGATTAAATCATATCCTAGGGATGAGATTGTACTTTAAGTGTGGCATGGATTAATGAAGATGGACGGTGGAGATTAGATTAGATTGGATGGCTATGGTTAATTGAGTTTATAAATACATATTTTATAATAAATATATTATAATATAATATAAAATATTATATTAAATATAAAATAATATTAAAATAAGCCCAATTGGGTTAGGAAATGGCGAGAAAGGGCTAAAGTGGGCCTTTTGAAGGTGGGAAAGGTGTATGGTGGACAAGTGGGTGGTGGGATGGTTAGGATGGAGGATTAGTGGCTATAATTTGGTGTCTACAATAGTAAATGGTAGCACCGAGATGGTACCGCATTATCATCGAATAGTGGTAGGCTGGAGTAAAGGATGATAATGTGACCATGCATGATAAGGACACAATGAACAATCACCAGAGTTTACGACTTCAAAATGAAAGGAGAGTGTGGGGCATTCAATGACACATTTGTTTAGGTTTTTGGAAGACAAAGAAGCACAATGGTGCACAGGTGCCACAATTGGTAACATGAGTGGTATACGTATAATGCAAGTAGACTAACGAAATAAAACATGGTGAAGTGTTTTATTTCAAAAACTTGTCTAAAATTTTTGTATGCAGTGATGGATATAACATAAAAAATATGATAGGGTGTGTGGATTTATGTTTTTTATGACATGGTGATGAAAATTGCATAACCCAAAACACTAGATGATGATGTGTATGAACAGTGTAACGGAGAGTCGAAAGGTGGATAGAATCGGATGACCAGTATTTGACCATAGATGTAATATGAACAAGCAATGAAGACAAGCTCAATGCCAGTGACATGACAGCGTGGGAAAAATAATACAAGGGTGGATCAAACTAAATGAGTTTTGGATTTGACAGCCAATGGTGGATATGTCGAACACTTTAATTTTATTTGAGATGTGGATGAGGCATATTTGGTCTCATGTTAGCAACAGCTAATCACAAGAGATGAGTGACTAGTATCATTTCTTCATAGGACTTGACACAGGATGAAAACAAAGTTGGTGGTTGATGGTTAACTATGGAGCGATGGAATGAACAGAGTAGAAGAGTAGTGATTTTATGTAGATAGAAGAGGTGGTCACTGACAAGCGATCGTTGTGTTTAACATCACGACCAGATAGGCATACAATGGTTTTGTTTTAGGTGGTCTTGACATAGTAGCCACGATAAGAACAATAGTGGCACACTCGACAGATAGGGAGAAACGGTTATATAGTCCCTTCATAATGATTTCATAGTTCATAACATTGATAGGCCATGTGGGAATACTGACCGCTCTAGATGTATGGTAGCTCAAATATATTATAGTTGTACGCATGAAAACATAGAAGGTTAGATATAAATAAGTGTTTCATAGCCAAGGCATTAGGGATGATTCTTTACTTTTGTTTTACATTGGGACTGTGACTAATGGAATTACTAAAGGTAAGGTTACCGCTAGCCACATGTGAATGGAAGGTTGAGCTCACACTGGAAAATTTATTAAAGAGGTAACATAAGTTGTAAAAGTGTTAGGTTTTATTATGTAAAGGAGGGTTACCCAAAAAAGGGGGAATTCGAAAGGTTAGAAGGAAATATTTAAATACGCAGTTTAAGGACAAAAACAAGGTTGGAAAATAGAGAGGTAGAGTTGCAGGTTTGAAAGCAGATGTACACACTGGACTTTTTTTGGAACTTTTTTCCTTCCACCTCACTGGGCCTATATTGTTTTCACCATGGATGCCATTTAGGGTTGATATTTTGTATTTTTTAACTTTATTGTAAATATCTCTTATGCAATATGTTGGAAATATATTGAGTTTTCATGCATGCTAATGGTGGACTCATATATTATTTTTAATATGTTGTACAATTTCCCTAGAATATCGCACCACATTGAATATTGGATTGCATGAATATGGATCTGATTGATGTTGGTTTTATGCAGAATATTAATGTTTGTAGGGTCTGATGTGATTTCAGAGTTGCAGCTTTTATTTTATTTTAGTTTTATTTTTATTTTATTTTTTCTAACCCTATCTTTTCATTTCTTTTAATTCTTTCAAAATAAAAATATATATATATAAAAAACATTAAAAAAACCAAAAACAGATGCACGTATTCAAATAATAAGCTCTAAAATCTCATTTAGAGTAGTTTCGGTTTCGTTCTGGAGCATTTTTGAAATTCCAAAATAATTTAAAGTTATAATTTAAAAGGAATTTTATAGTCTCAGTTTTGTACAATTTCACATTTTGAGTTTTGTTTTCATTTCAAGCAGTAAATTAATTCCTCTGTATGAAAATTGTAATTTCATAAACAGGGGGTAATTTAGATGGCATTTCCAAGGCCATTGCATTTAAAGTTATGGATTAATTTCCCTTTATGAAAGTTACCATTTCATCAAAGGGGGGATAATTTATAAAGTAGTTCAAAGGCTACTACATTTTAAAGTTGTTCATTCACATTTACCTTCTTTCATGCTCAAAACATCATAAAATGAATTCACTCATCACTTTTAGAATCATATTGTAAAGAGATATTTAATCTTTTATTTCATGTTCAAGGCAAGTTGTAATAAAGGATAAAAATTGGTTAAACTTGCTTAACAAAGAAAGATAAAAATCTATCTAAAACATTTCAAGATAAAAGGAACTTCACTTCTACATCGTGGTCATATGAGGGTCAATCACATTTATTCTCTTTCAAGTTCATGAAAAATAATAGCATAGCATAATAAAGTAACTCCAGCACAGGCCCCTTGTTTATAGTTATTTTGTAGAGCACTAAGGTATTCCATGCACTCATTTTACAAGCATACATGCACACATTAAAGTAAAAGGAACCTTGGAGAAATTTATATTTATTTGCAAGAGGGGGTTTTCTAATCAAAATCCTAAGCGTGAGTTTGGTTTTGCACTTGGAAAAAATTGCCACTAAACGTTTTGGCACTAGAAGGAGGGCCTGATTTGGTTATTTTTTTTATAGATGCTAAATTGTTCATGTTACATGCAAGTGTTATTGGAAGGAATTGGTATTTATTAATAAGGTTTTGTTGGTCACATTCATTGATTTGAAGATCTTTTAATTGGTAATGCATTGATGCTAATCCTTTTGCAAAATTGAAGAATATTTTTCATTGCTATGGTTTAATTCATGCATTACAATGAATGAACATGATGATTCATTTGTTTGACTATTTGAAAATTATTAGTCATTTCATGATTTTGTGCAAGATATATTTATTTGACTAACAAAATTGATGCTAAAGTTACAATATTTAAGGTTCTCAAATGGTAATTTTTACTCCAACAATGATAGGTAGTCCTTTAAATATACCTGGGCCTTCACATCATATGCCTATAGATGTTATGTGTAATCTACCTTAGTTTAGGCATGATGGGATGGAATCTACTGAAGAACATATTCAAGGATATAAGAGCATTTTAATTCATTTTCAAATCATACATGAAGATGTTGTTTGTAGGATGTTTATGGCCACATTAGATGAATTTGCTTATGATTGGTATATCGGTTTACCTGTAGGTTCTATCACCTCTTGGAATCAATTAGAGGTAGCATTTCTCAAACTGTTTAGAAAATTGATTGATCCGAATAGGATATTAAATCAGTTTGTTTTTGTTTGTAAAGAACCTAATGAATCCACAAGCTAGTTTAAGGATAGGTTTCATAGGTTGTACATCGATATGGAGATACAGTACATCATTTCAGAAGAAGAAGCCATCCAAGTGTACGTAGAAGCCTTAGACCCCTTTACTTCTACATTTCTAGGGAGAATTCTTAAAGATCCATCCTTGCCTAGAGCCTATAGTGAGGCAATAACAGTAGAAAAACGATGGATTTCAAGAGGTATGGATGTGGGTCAATAATCATTGCTCAACCCTAAGGCTCACAATCAAATGCTACCCATGAATCTAGTTGAGGAACCACCTTCTCCCATGATGAAATATTTTCTAGGAGTTATGGATTCCAACCAATACCAACCATCAAATTTGGTATTTTTGAATCAAACAATGCCTAATGTGAGCAATCAAGGGGATAAAGTTGAATTTCCACATATTACAACCACCTTAGATATCATCCAAGAGGAGGTGCAAGTCTCAAGGTCACTACCCATCAATGAGGATGGTGATGATCAAGTTGATCAAAGTCTAGAGATTGGCTTAGGGTCACTTTTTACAAAGGAGGATTGGGACAACTTTAGAAGGTTGAATACAAGAATTGATCCCACTGAAGAAACCCTTGACTCACCAATAGATGAATCTGAGGAAGATGAATTTTTTGAAGTTGAGGAGGATGAATCTAAGGAAGATAAATTATTTGAAGTTGAAGAGGGTGGATCAATAGATGAGTATAAGGATTATACAAAAGGCTTGATAGAATCTGATTCTTTGATCTTAAAATATATTTATGATGATGTTTGGGAAAATTATGAGGAATGTGTTCCTTTCACACATCTCGATAAACAATTTTCTTCATCTCATATGCAGGACACTAAAGTTTCCATCTTGCATGAAGAGCCTACAATTCCTAAATAATTAGAGAATCATATGCCTTTGGAAAACATGATAGAATTTCACCCCATGGGTTTATAAGATGATTATTATAATGGTTAGGGAAGTTATGAGGATCTATTTGTTTCTCATGTTCCTATTAACAAAATTTTTGTTTCATTTGATATGTAGGATGTTGAAATTGCTATATCACATGAAGTGTTACAAGATCATGATGATGAAGCCCATGAAGAAGAAGAAAATATCACAATGGCTCACCAAGTGTTGGTAAATGAAAATGTACAAAAGGTAGAATCTAACCTTTTTGAAGAACACAAGCTTATACTGAGAGGGGGGGTGAACAGTATAAGGCCACTTTTTGCTTTTCTTTTCATTTAAATATTATACAGTGTATAGATAGCAGTATCAATAGCATTAATCAAAGAAATGCCCAAAACACCATACACAATAGAGACACCACAATTTACGTGGTTCACCCAATGTGGGCTACTCTACAAAGAAAATATTTTACTAAAATGTTCTCAATCTCTTTTGGGAATACTTCCCTATTACAATGTTTATGGACCTCTGTCCAAAGAATATGTTGATCCCCTAATCTCAAGTTCATGGATTTCTTCCACAGGAGAACTCTTTCCCCTTCTGCTCTGGCTAGTGATCTTCTAGAAGACTTTGTCTCTCTGCTACACTGATTGGTGGATATCTCTCCACTTGAATACTTCTCACTCAGATTTGTCTTCAATTGTCTATGTTGCTGGATCTCTATCCAATAAAACTCTATCCTTTGTAATTTGTCACCTCCAAAGCTCTATCTCAATACTGTAATAAACATAGTTTAGTTAGTCTAGCATAGCTCTGCTCAATATCTTGCACTAAATACAATACATTCAGTCTAGTACAATTTTTCTCAATAGGTCCACATAGAACCTACTCAAATATACTCAATAGGTCCACATAGAACCTACTCAATTCTACTCAATAGGTCCACACAGAACCTACTCAAATCTGCTCAACAGGTCCACACAGAACTTGCTCAAATTTTCTCAATAGGTCCACACAGAACCTGCTCAAATTTTCTCAACAGGTCCACATATAACCTGCTCAAATCTGCTCAATAGGTCCACATAGAACCTACTCAAATCTGCTCAACAAGCTCACTCATAACTTGTCCAAATCTTCTCAATAAGCTCACTCAAAACTTGTCCAAATTTGCTCGACAAGCTCACTCAGAACTTGTCCAAATTTTCTCAATAAGTCCTCTCTAGGACTTGCTCAAATTTGCATAGCAAGCTTCCACAAAAGCTTACTCAAAATCAATCCACAAGCCTTCTCAAATACTTGTCTCAAATCTGCTTAACAAGCTCACACAGAACTTTTCCAATCTCATAGAATTATAAAGAGAATTGTTAGAGACTCAATATGTTCTATACTTAATGCTCAATCAATATCTCAATTCAATCTCATATAAGCATAAAGAGAATTTTTAGAGACTCAATATGTTCTATACTCAAATCGCAATATCAACTCAAATCAATCTCATAGAAGCATAAAGAGAATTGTTAGAGACTCAATATGTTCTATACTCAAATCCCAATCTCAACTCAAATCAATCTCATAGAGGCATAAAGAGAATTGTTAGATACTCAATATGTTCTATACTTAATGCTCAATCAATATCTCAATTCAATCTCATATAAGCATAAAGATAATTTTTAGAGACTCAATATGTTCTATACTCAAATTGCAATATCAACTCAAATCAATCTCATAGAAGCATAAAGAGAATTGTTAGAGACTCAATATTTTCTATACTCAAATCCCAATCTCAACTCAAATCAATATCATAGAGGCATAAAGAGAATTGTTAGAGACTCAATATGTTCACTCAAATCCTAATCTCAACTCAAATCTATAATATATAATAGTTTGTTTTATGGAACTTGAACAACCACGTGCATTCACTTGACTAGGCTCAATCAACTCAACTCAACCAATCACCTCAATGAACAACCCTTTATCACAAATCCTAGTCCAAGCATGTATCAACCAACTCAAAATATTTTCAAAAATGTTTCAACAACAAATCTCACATAACAATGATACTCATGTTCTTCTCTAACTCAAGTTCAAGTTCTTTGCATAACCAATTGGCTTCAACAACAATGGTTATAAAATAATTTTTAATCACAACTCTCAAACTATAAAACTTTGAAGCATTTAACCAATCACTTTCGAAAAGGAAACCACAATCAATCCTTTTCACTCCAAATGTATTTTATAATCAACCACCATAATCAATCAATAGGAGAATGTGCCCATACCTTTTATGAATATGAAGAAACCTCTTTGGAAATCTACCATAATCACAATATTCTTTTGCCAATCCTCACAAGGGTTAGAATATCACAAAATAATCAACATTACTCCACTTCACAATAATATTCACCAAGGCTTTTAATTAGAAAACCTTCTTAAGAATTAATGCACAACTTCCTTATCACTCCTAAAACCACTTGTACCATAAAATAAAATAAATCAAAACATTGCATAACCTTGTCACTCCAAAAACCACTTATACCATAAAATAAAATAAATATTTTATATTCTTCCTTTCAACACTTTTGCACTTAAAAAAATAATCACAAAGCCTTTTTAGGCAATATCCCACATTAATCAAATATCAAACCTTATTCATATGCAAAAAATAAATCCACTATACTATCCATGAAATTCGACGCTTAACACAACCTTAGCAAAATCGAAACATTTCATGCACCAAAAAATTTTGAAGATCGAATTATGGCATACCTTGCAAAATGGCTTCGGGTGGTTTCAACCCCACGTTCCTCCTCATTGTGCACCTTAACGTGTTATCCACCCATCGTGTGGGTTAGGCCTCCCATGTGGAGGCTTTAATACTTTGAGACTTATATTTATGTCCTCTCCACCTAAGCCTTGAAACTTGCTCCCTCAAAGGAGCCTTCGAAGGGCTTTGGCATTTTGAACCTCTACCCATCGAGATGCCAAGCGATAGCTAAGTCACATGAGCTAAGACTGCCCATGTGAGTGCCTTGGGTACTCTCTTCCTTAATCCATGTGTGCTTTCCTCATAAGGCACCAAAATTGACCACCCACAACTTGACTGCCCACGTCACACTCCATGAAATTCACTATGCAATATTTGGATGCAAAGTACTTTGGGTTTTTGAAAATCATGCGACTAGACTTGGTAAATTAAATGAAAAACCTTTGGCTTATTTATATAAGCCATATTTCAATGTGAATACATCAGCCCTTTTAAAATTTCCCTCATGACGTCAACGGCACCAATAAGAAAGGAAAAGGTTTTAAATTTTAATTTTAATTTTAATAAAATTAAAATTTAAACCTAAATTTTAAACTTTAATAACTTTATCACCAGAGGTCCTTTTTCGATGAAATGAAAATCCAACTTGGATTTTAAGAAAAACCCATTTAAAATCTGCATCCTTTTGACATCAATGACAAATTTTAGCTTAGCGACTCAAAATTTCCAACAATCTCCCCCTTTGTCATTGATGGCAACCCATATTCATTTTACTAAAACCTGACCTTATTTTATGCTCCCCCTGGGTCTTTGCTCCCCTGGCTCAATGCTCTCTCAAATATCAAATGTCTCCTCATATCAAATCTCTCCCCAATACACAAATCTCTTCCCCTTTGACATCAATGGCAAAGGGTCACCTTTGGGTCTTGGGGCTAAGAATGAGCCTCTTAGCTTAGCCCCTCCCCCACCCCCAGATGAGGTGGTTAATTCTTAGGTAGGAGTATTTCTACTCCTCTAAAGCACATATCTATACCTTTATATTTCTCTCGTCTTCTGTGAGTCTTCTAAATCCTCTCACTATTCCTTTCCAACTCATCATCCCTGTTCCTATCATCACTTCTATTCATGTTCCTACTCTTGTTCTCATCCATGTTCCTATTCTTATTCTTTTTTGAGTCTTTATTCCTGTTCATCTTCTTGCTTTTCTTCATATTCTTGTTTTTGTTCATATTCCTGTTCCTGTTCATATTTTTGTCCTTGTTCATGCCTATTTCTGGAATATTTTCTCTACACCATATTGCTATGTGACCATCATTATTGCACTTATAACACTTAATGTTATTATTCCTTGGATGTGCAACTATCTTAGGACTTCTCCTTGTGAAGCCATATCCTCTTTTGTCATGAACCCTGCAATTCATTGCTTTGTGACCAAATCCATTGCATGAATAGCAATATCCTTGGAAAATTTGTTCTTTTCCATATCACTGTCTTTCATGAGTCCTACACTATGAAGCCATGTGTTCAAACCTGTGACATGAATAACATCTTCCATTGAAGCCTCCTTGTATTGACCTCATTGGTCTCATGTTCTGATTGTTCTTCCATTTGTATCTTCTTTGTGCATTGTTCCTCTCTTTGTTGAACTCTTAGTTGTCCAACTCATCCTCTGATGTCCCACTTACACTTAAGTTGTCTTCTTCTGATGTATCTTCTTCTGAAGTTTTTTCTTCATCAAGACTTGAAGTAGATTTTTTTTTCTATTTCTTTTGAGCATTTCCAAAGCCAAGACCTATTGAACATGATGTTCGCTATTGTCCACAGATGAACTTATCCAAGTTCTTAGAGCTATTTTTGAAACTCTTCATATTGATCTTGGAGTCCTTTAAATATTCTTTTAGAGTAGCCATTTCTTGTGCTAACTTCTCACATTCCAAAATATTTGCTTCTAACTCATCCTTGAACTTGCTTGCCTTAGCCTTTGATTTTTCTAAATCCTCTTTGAGCAATAATACTTCTTCATCACATTCTTGAAACTGATTTTCAAGCTTAGCGTATTGCTTTCTAACCTTATTTACTGTGTCAAGGGCATAGATAAGTTCTCCCTTGAGATCATAGCCAGTATCTACTAAATATTCCTCTATTTTTTTACCTTTGTTCATATCATTACTTCCTTTTGGTTTTTCTTCTATAAGATCATCTTCTTTATCTTCCAAATCCATTAGAAGATTCTCATCTGGTATTTCAAGTGCATCTTCAAAATCATCATCACTGAAACTATAACCATCCTGCAGAGATATTTCTATCTCTTGCACAATGAAATACAAATAAACAATTATTATACAGACAGAGGACGAAGCGAATAAGAATAAGGAATTATAGCAAACGAAATAAAATAAAACAATGGACACTTAAGGTGGGCACACCCTTGCGCAAAAGCAGCAAATGAAAAAATATAAAAGATATGATGATTCCTATTCAAACCCACTACGGTGAATATATATACTAAATTTCTATCTCTTGGAGAAACATAGCCGACGCTGCTATGTTTGGACTGCAACATGACTCCCCTTCTCGGAAAGCTTTGTCCTCAAAGTCGGAAATGTCCTGGAAGATACTTTTAGGTTCCCATGTTGCATCTTCCTCTCGATAAATCTTGCCATTTAATGAGAAATTCATGAATCCGACGTGATCTCGCTTATGCGGACTCGATGTTGTAGTATATCTTCTCGGTTGGAGATGTATGCGTCCGTCCTCATCGAGCACTGGTAATTCTGATTGACTTTGTACTTTCTGACCAATTACTTTTTTGAGACAAGAAACATGAAATACCGGGTGTATTCGTGAAGATGTCGGTAGCTCTAATTGATAGGCTACTTCTCCAATGCGGCGCACAATTTTGTAGGGACCATAGAATCGTGGGGCCAACTTCTGGTTGGACTTTATCTTTAATGAGGCTTGTTTGTAAGGTTGCAACTTAAGGAACACCCAATATCCTATATTAAAAGTTCTCTCTGATCGGTGCAAGTCTTGTTGTTGTTTCATACGATTCTATGCTTGGGCCAAATTCTCTTTGAGGATGGTAAGCGTAGACTGCCTTTGTTGGAACCAATCATCCACTTTAGCTACTTTAGATGATCCCTGTACGTAATCTGCAACTTTTGGAGGTTTGGTGCCATACAATGCTTCGAATGGAGACATCTTAATTGAGTAATGGTAAGAAGTGTTGTACCACCATTCCGCTAATGCTAACCAATGGCTCCATTGGTATTGTTTATCTTGAGCAAAACATCTTAAGTATGTACCCAAACATTTGTTAACTACTTCGTTTGACCATTTTTTTGTGGATGGTATGCTGAAGACATGTTCAATTTGGTACCACTAAGTCGAAATAATTCCCGCCAAAAGTTACTAGTGAAAATGGGATCTCTATCACTTACAATATTCTTTGGCATACCATGTAATTTGAAAATTTAATCCATAAATACCTTTGCCACCTTGCTTGCGGAAAATGGATGTTGTAAAGCCTGAAAGTGAGCATATTTGGATAACCGGTCTACGACGACGAAGATTACCGTCTCCGCCTTCCGATTTTGGAAGACCTTCAATGAAATCCATGGATATATGTTCCCACTGTCGTTCAGGGATGGGTAATGGTTGTAATAATCCTGGTGATTTGACTGTTTCTCCTTTATTGCGCTAGCAAACTTCACATTCTGCTACCCTTTGTTTGACTTCCGCTTTTAATCCTTTCGAACAAAATGATTGTTTGACCCTTAAATATGTCTTCAAAAATCCTGAATGTCCTGCTGATGGAGAAGCGTGTGATTCATCGAGGATTTTTTATTTGAGTTCTGAATTATGTGGAATGTAAATGCGGTTCTTCTTTCGGAGGATGTTATCTTCATAAGAGAACCCAGGGTGTTTGGAAGACCCTATAGATAATTCATGAATTATCTGGGCAGTTTCACTATTGGACAGCCATTCAATTTGTAATTGAGTTACCCATTGGGAACAAGGACCTGAAATAGCATTGATGACTACTTCATCTTCATATTTTTTGGACAGTGCATCGGCAGCTATATTTTCCTTCCCTTTCTTATATTCAATAACGAAATCATAGCCTAGAAGTTTGGTTAACCACTTATTTTGTTCTGGATAAGAAAACCTTTGCTCCAAAAAATGCTTGAGGCTACTATGATCTGTTTTGATAATGAAGAGGCTACTGATTAGGTAGTGTCTCCATTTTTCTACTGCATGAAGAATAGCCAACATTTCTTTTTCATATGTTGATCTTCCCAAATTTTTTTCGGAAAGCTGTTTACTTTCAAATGCCAAAGGATGACCTTCTTGCATTAATATAGCCCCAATTCTTGTTCCTGATGCATCACATTCGATAATAAATGGTTTGTGAAAGTTGGGAGTTGCTAAGACTGGAGTTGTACACATGGCTTGCTTAAGAGCTTCAAAAGCTAAAGTAGCCTCGTCCGACCAACGAAAAGCATCCTTTTTTGTGAGTGCTATGAGAGGTGCTGCAATCTTACCATAATTTCATACAAACTTGCGATAGTAGCTCGTGAGACCCAAAAAACCACAAAGTTTCTTGATGGTTTTAGGTAAAGGCCACTCTTGAATTGCCTTAATCTTATTGGGATCGACTTTGACACCCTCATGTGAAACTATATGACCAAGATACTCGACTTCTTGAACACCAAATGAGCATTTGGAGCGTTTAAAAAATAATTTTTCTTTGTGTAGGATGTGAAGGACTTTATCCACATGATGTAAATGGTCCGCCCAAGTTTTGCTGTATATGAGAATATCATCAAAAAAAACTAACACAAACTTACGGAGGAGTGGACAAAACACTTGGTTCATGAGACTTTGGAATGTGGATGGTGCATTAGTGAGACCAAAAGGCATGACCAAAAATTCGTAATGACCTTCATGAGTACGAAAGGCCATTTTGGGAATATCTTCTTCTCTAACACGGATTTGGTGAAAGCCAGAGCGAAGGTCTAATTTTGTAAAAAAATTTGCACCATGCAACTCATCTAATAGGTCATCTATGACAGGGATAGGAAATTTGTCCTTGATAGTGAGTTTATTGAGAGAACGAAAGTCAAGACACATACGCCAAGAGTTATCTTTTCGTCTAGCCAGGACTAAAGGTGAGGAATAAGGACTAGTGCTATGACGAATGACTCCATGATCCAACAAATCCTGAACGATCTGTTCGATTTCTGTCTTTTGTGGCTGAGGATAGCGATAAGGATGACTGTTAGGTGGGACACTTCTTGGCATCAAATGGATGGCATGATCATGAGATCGTTTAGGTGGTAATCCTTGAGGTTCTTGGAAAACCTCATCGTAATGTGTGATGATATCTTGTAACTCAGGTGCAATAATATCCGAAGTTGTTGCCGATTGTTTTTCCAAACAATTAATTTGAGCTATAAACCCATATCCACCCTTTTTTAACATCTTTTCCATACTATGAGAGCTCACCATTTGTGTTGGAGGAGTAGTAATGCCTTGTAAGTGAATGACTCGTCCATTTTCCTTCCATTCCACAAATAATTTTTTGAAGTTGAAGCTAACTGTGTCTAATGTTTCCAACCATTCAACCCCCAAAATGACATCAGAATTTCCCAAATTCATGACAAAAAGGGAACCTAACCAGGTATAAGTTCCCATCTTTATGGAAACTTGAGATGTGCGACCCACGCATTGTGCATTCACCCCGTTGGCCACTAAAACCTGGAATTTTTCTTTGTTGGAAGAGTTAATGAATAAATTCAAGGCTTTTGCTGTTTTGATGTCGATAAAATTGTGGGTGCTACCAGAATCAATTAGCACATTCACCTTTTTCTCAGCGGAGAAAACCTGGTACCTTGATGGTATGGTGGGCGGTTAAACCCATGAGAGCATGCACTGAAATCACCATTGTATCCTCTTCTTTTTCGTCTATAGTACCTGGTAGGTCTTCTGGAATAGGTTCTTATGATTGGTAAGGTTCATCCTCTTCCCCTTCACCTTGATCACCTTCAATATGAAAGTTTTGTTTTTGGGCACAAGCTTGTTCCCTGGGGTGATTAGTGCGACATTTATAACAAAAATATCTTGATGGTTGATCATTTCTACGAAAGGAATTGTTGCGATATGAAGGACGATTATATGTTTCCCACTGTGGAGACAACTAGTGTCTCTTCTCGGCCAACTTGGCTATTCTTATACAACTATTTAACAAGGTTGGATCGTGCATGTCTACCTCTACTCAAATACTTTCTTTCAAACCATTGCGAAAGGCACCTACCACTGTGTCGGGACTAAGGTCTGAAGTGTATGGTAGTAAACTGGTAAACTCCGATACAAATTCACTAACTGACCCTTTTTGTTTAAGAGATAACAATCTTACTGTGTAGGATGATGTAGCTCCATCATAAAATCTTTCTAAAAAAGAGGTAGCGAATTTTCTCCAAGTAATAATGGCTCCATTCTCTTGTTTAAGCCATACAAACCATTGGTAGGCCTCAGTGCCTAATTTTGAGGCAGCAAAAGGAACTCTATCAATTTCCCTAATTTGATATAAGTCAAGGCTGCCTTCCATTTTGGCTAACCAACCACGAGGATCATGACCTTCAAAAGTGGGCATATCAATTCGTGGAAAGTTAATATTAGGGCATCTTGGTTGGTGATAACCCGTGTCCCTTTCTTGATTTTGGTTATACCGTTGTCTTTGATAGGGATCCCTGTAATTATTCGCATCACCTCGTTGTTGTTGCCAATCATCATTAGGATCGACAGTTTCTACATTCTATTGGGCATGGGAGTGATTTTGGGGATTAGTATTGGGATTAGGTTGTTTTTGTGCTTGCACAAGTTCTTTTAGGGTGAGACCCATGTCGTGTAGACTCTCTAGTATGCTGTGAAGAGACTCCTTATCGGACATGGCTGAATTACTTGAGTTTTCTTGCATGATGTTTTTGTGAGATGGGGAAGGATTAGTAGCCATAGGATCTACTAGTGGGTGATGTGGATTATAACTACCAATTTTAAAAGGAGAAAGATAATTTTTTGTACCTGGGCTGCGATGAGCTCTTCTTATGTTGGTATTAGTTGTGTCTGAGCTGGATAATCGATCGTTAGGACCCTTGCTCCAACTTTTACTCATGCACTACTTACAAACTCTTGCTTAGTAGTCTTTGAACTTCAAAATTTTGGCCACACTGAATTATAAAAATTTGTGTTGTTTTCCGCCTTGCTACCACTCCAACTGTGGTGCGGAACTGGATTTCGTTGGCTCACCTTCCTGATGAAAGCTGTTGACCACTTGACTGCAATGAAGCCACCTAACTCAAAATGGACACAACGGACCCTCGACATGATGCGCGGAAGACAACAGACGCGACACACACGACACACGACGACAGAACATGACAGACCCTCGACACGATGCGCGAAAGACAACAGACACGACACACATGACACACAACAGACTCGACACATGATGACAGAACACGACGGACCGAGACACAAGGTGCGAAATACAACAGACGCGACACACATGACACACGACAAACTTGACACGTGACGCGACACGACAGACTCGATACAGGACGTGACAAACCACAGACCACAAAAAACTGACACGTGACCACGCGAATACCACAGCACCGGGGAGCTCAACGTGTGACCGTAGTCACACTTGAGAATGCGTGACACACGCTATAAAAACCACTTGGCGTGCTTACCACACCACATGTGGGATAAACGTTCTAGCCAAACTCGCAACCAAGTTTCTGTTGATGTCAGTCGGCGAATAATAAAAAGAAACCTTAGAAATTGTTTAATTAGAAAATATTTCACGATTTTCTATTGGACGCCGATGGTGGATTTGCTGGCTGCGTTTGTAACGATGGCGGTGATGTGCAGAGCTCGGTTGCTTCCGAAACAGTAGCTGTGAAAGGAATTGCACCGATTTGCCATTAAATGGCTATGGACGGAGGAAGATGAATGGTAACAAGACGAAGGAAGACGAACGAACGAATGGAGCGGCCGTTGCTGCTGAGGAAGACGAAGGAAAATGATGGGTGATAGTGAAAGGAAGGATTAGCCACTGAAGCGGATGGAACGGACGGCGACAGGAACCAATAGATCGAAACGGATGATACCACTTGCAGAGATATTTCTATCTCTTGCACAATGAAATACAAATAAACAATTATTATACAGACAGAGGACGAAGTGAATAAGAATAAGGAATTACAGCAAATGAAATAAAATAAAACAATGGCCACTTAAGGTGGGCACACCCTTGCGTAAACGTAGATGATTAATAAAAAATATATATGATGATTTTTATTCAAACCAACTATGGTGAATATATATACTAAATTTCTATCTCTTGGAGAAACATAGCCGACGCTGCTATGTTTGGACTGCAACACATCCCTAGTGTAATCATCTTCAAGATGTCCAAATTTACCACATCTAAAACACTTGAGAATAACTAGAGTCATTTTCTTAACTGAATCTTTCTCTTTAACCATAAATAGGACTTCATCTCTATCATTGTCTGAAAAACTAGCATCACTATCAATTGAGTACTTACTTGCATTTTTCGCATAGTAGCTTCTATTTTGTATCTGGAATAACTTCTTTCCTTATCTGCTTTGTCCATCCTTGCTTTTCTTCTGGTACTTGTGTCTTTCTGATTCCCTATATCTTTGGTCCTATTTTTCTTCATCATTGTTACCTTTTGGCTCTTTGCATTCTATTGCATAGTCTCCATACTTTCCACAATTGAAACATTTAATATATCTTAGATCTATGTATCTTCTAGAATCTCTATCTCTTCTACCATAATTTGCTTCTTCATCATGGATGATTCACTACTCAATTCTATCTTCTTTCCCTTTTTCTTTTTTCTACTTTGAAAGCAGCTTATTTTAGAGGAATGGGATCTTTTGTTCTTATCTCAAAAGTACTAAGCATGCCAAGCAAATAATTCCTTGTCAAATAATCATTATAAATTAATGTTTCTATAGCAGAAACATTTTCACTGTACAATTTTGGAAGAGTTCTCAAGATCTTATCACAAGCATCATATTCATCAACCTTCATTCCCAAACCTTTCATCTCATGTACAAGTTCATAAATCTTACTGAGATAGTCATGAATGTTTTCATCATCCTTCATTCTTAAGTTCTCAAATTCTCCTTTGATATTTCTGATCTTAGCCATTTTGACTCCTTTATCTCCTTCATATATTTCATGCAAAAGTTCCCACATTTCTTTTGCTATTTTACAATCCATAACCTTCATAGATAATAATCTATGCAATCCTTTTATAATTGCATTCATGGCTCTTGATTTTACATGCATTAGCCTTGCTTATCTGTAACAGGATTGACTATTGAATCGTATCCAAGTTCCACTGCATCCCAAACTTCATTTCCAAGTTCCATTAGGTAAAATCTCATCAGCATACACCAATATAAGAAGTCACTTCCATCAAATACTGGTATTGCATTATTGAAGGGTCTGTCTCTTTGATCCTTTTTATCCATTATGTTCTTATACTGCTTTTCCTTCAAGCTGTCAAACTCTTCTGAAGGAACCCACTCTGATACCAATTGAAGAACACAAGCTTATACTGAGATGGGGGTGAACAGTATAAGATCACTTTTTGATTTTCTTTTCAATTCAATATTATGTAGTGTATAGATAGCAGTATCAATAGCAGTAATCAAAGAAATGCATAAAACACCATACACAATAGAGACACCACAATTTATGTGGTTCATCCAATGTGGGCTACTCCACGGAGAAAATATTTTACTAAAATTTTCTCAATCAATCTCTTTTGGAAATCCTTCCCTATTACAATGTTTATGGACCTCTGTCCAAAGGAGATGTTGATCCCCTAATCTCAATTTTGTGGATCTCTTCCATAGGAGAAATCTTTCACCTTCTGCTCTAGCTAGTGATCTTCTAGAAGACTCTATCTCTCTAGTACACTGATTGGTGGATCTCTCTCCACTTGAAGACTCCTCACTTAGATATGTCTTCAATTGTCCTGGTTGCTGGATATCTATCCACTAAGACTCTATCCTTTGTAATATGTCACCTCCAAAGCTTTGTCTCAATACTGTACTAAACACATTTTAGTCGGTCTAGCACAACTCTGCTCAATATCTTACACTAAACACAATACATTCGATCTAGTACAATTTTGCTCAATAGGTCCACACAAAACCTACTCAAATCTGCTCAATAGGTCCACACATAACCTACTCAATTATGCTCAATAGGTCCACACAGAACCTACTCAAATCTGCTCAATAGGTCCACATAGAACCTGCTTAAATCTACTCAAAAGGTCCACATAGAACCTACTCAAATCTGCTCAATAGGTCCACACAGAACCTGCTCAAATCTACTCAAAAATCTCATTCAAATCTTGTCCAAATCTTCTCAACAAGCTCACTCAGAACTTGTTCAAATATGCTCAAAAATCTCACTCAGAAATTGTCCAAAGCTACTCAATAAGTCCTCTCTAGGACTTGCTCAAATCTGCATAGCAAGTTTCCACAAAAGCTTACTCAAAATCAATCCATAAGCCTTCTCAAATACTTGTCTCAAATTTGCTTAACAAGCTCACATAGAACTTGTCCAATCTCATAGAATCATAAAGAGAATTTTTAGAGACTCAATATGTTCTATACTTAATGCTCAATCAATATCTCAATTCAATCTCATAGAAGCATAAAGAGAATTGTTAGAGAATCAATATGTTCTATACTCAAATCCCAATCTCAACTCAAATCAATCTCATAGAAGCATAAAGAGAATTGTTAGAGACTCAATATGTTCTATACTCAAATCCCAATCTCAACTCAAATCAATCTCATAGAAGCATAAAGAGAATTGTTAGAGACTCAATATGTTCTATACTCAAATCCCAATATCAACTCAAATCAATCTCATAGAATCATAAAGAGAATTGTTAGAGACTCAATATGTTCTATACTCAAATCTCAATCTCAACTTAAATCCATAATATAGAATAGTTTGTTTTATGGAAATTGAACAACCACATGCATCCACTTGACTCAGCTCAATCAACTCAACTCAACCAATCACCTCAATTAACAACCCTTTCTCACAAACCCTAGTCCAAGCATGCAACCAACTCAAAATGTTTCCAACAATGTTTCAACAAAAAATCTCACATAACAATGATACTCATGTTCTTCTCTAACTCAAGTTCAAGTTCTTTGCATAATAAATTGGCTTCAACAACAATGGTTATAAAATAAGGTTTAATCACAACTCTCAAACCAGAAAACTTTGAATCATTTAACCAATCACTTTCGAAAAGGAAACCACAATCCATCATTTTCATTCCAAAGGTATTTTATAATCAAACACCATAATAAATCAATAGGAGAATGTGCCCATACCTTTTATGAAGATGAAGAAGCCTCTTTGGAAATCTGCCACAATCACAATATTATTTTGCCAATCCTCACAAGGGTTAGAAGATCACAAAATAATCAACATTACTCCACTTCACAATAATATTCACCAAGGCTTTTAATTAGAAAACCTTCTTAAGAATTAATGCATAACTTCCTTATCACTCCTAAAACCACTTGTACCATAAAATAAAATAAATCAAAATATTGCATAACCTTGTCACTCCAAAAACCACTTATACCATAAAATAAAATAAATATTTTATATCCTTCCTTTCAACACTTTTGCACTTAAAAAAATAATCACAAAGCCTTCTTAGGCAATATCCCACATTAATAAAATATCAAACCTTAGCCATATGCAAAAATTAAATCCACTATACTCTTCATGAAATTCGACGTTTAACACAACCTTAGCAAATTTAAAATATTTCATGCACCCAAAATTTTGGTGATAGAATTATGGCATACCTTGCAAAATGGCTTCGGGTGGTTTCGACCCCGTGTTCCTCCTCGTCATGCGCCTTAGTGCATTCTCCACCCACTGTGTGGGCTAGGCCTCCCATGTGGACGCTTTAAGCCTTTGAGACTTATATTTCTGCCCTCTCCACCTAAGCTTTGAAACTTGCTCCCTCAAAGAAGCCCTCTAAGGGCTTTGGCATTTTGAACCTCTGCCCATCGAGCTGCCAAGTGGTAGCTAAGCCGCGTGAGCTAAGACTGCCCACGTGAGTGCCTTGGGCACTCTCTTTCTTAAGCTACATGCACTTTCCTCATAAGATGCCAAACTTGACCGCCCACGACTTGACTGCCTACGTAACACTCCACAAAATTCACTGTGCAATATTCGGATGCAAAGTACTTTGGGTTTTCAAAAACCATGTGACTAGGCTTGGTAAATTAAATGAAAAACCTTTGGCTTATTTATATAAGCCATCCTTCAATGTGAATACATCAGCCCTTTTAAAATTTCCCTCATGATGTCGGCGGCACCAATAAGAAAGGAGGGAAAAACCTTTTAAAAGGTTTTAAATTTAAATTTTAATTTTAATAAAATTAAAATTTAAACCTAAATTTCAAACTTTAATAACTTTATCACCGGAGGTCCTTTTTCGATGAAACGAAAAGCCAACTTGGGTTTTAAGAAAAACCCATTTCAAATATGCCATCCATGGTTTTAAATAAAACCTTTTGTTGCCTTCCTTGGTTTTCATAAAACCTTTTGCTAAGCTTCCCTTGAAGCTCCTTTTGGAACTGTTGGTCATCAAATCCGCACAAGCAAGGACTTTCGATGTAAGTGTACGCACCCTGGACCTACGACCAACATTGAAAGGCCGAGGGGAAGAGATGCCCCTCGTGCCAATTTCTGGAGAAGGTCGGCTCCTATGCTAAACTACTTTTGGGGTTTGAGACAAGAGTGCAGGAAAGAGATAAACAGAGTAAGGGTTAGGAAAAGAAATAAAAAGGGGTAAGGGTTAGAGAAATAAATAAAAATAGCAAGGGTTAGAAGATGATGATTTAAGGTTGGAGAGAACAGGAAGCACGATCGCTAACAAATAACTTGAATAACAGCAAGGAACACTAAGAGTGAAATGAAAAAAACGTGGTATCTACCTTCCTATGTATCCTCCTGAACGAGTTTCAGGACACTGTCCCCAATCGCACACCAGATGTAGAGTTCAGCATCCAGCATATAAATGAAGAGAGATAGAAGAATCAAGTAAGGCAGGCAGCATAAAATAAAGTCAATACAACACTTATCTACTCCTATGTATCCTTCCAAATGAGTTTCAGGACACTGTCCCCAATCGCATACCAGACGTAGAGTTCAGCATCTCAATCTACAAACAGGAAGAGATAAAAGAATCAAGCACAGAAGGCAGCATAAAAGAGAAGAATTGAGCTCAAAGTCTCTTGGTATTAATCGTAGGACATCAAGTTACAGCAGCTTTCTATCAGATAGTTCCCCCCCATTTTCCATTACAATGCCTGGGTTTTTATAGAGGACCCGAGCCTCTGAATCATAATTACACAGTAAAGAAGAGTACACCCTCGAGCTCTAAAAATTTGGCCTTCCTCGGCTCTTGCAACTGAGCTTTCAAATTTGTTACCAAAACTGGCAACTGTGACCGGGTCAACCATGGAAAGGTGCATTGATGGGTCGTTTGGACGTCCTTGGTCTCTGGGTGCAGTGCTCGAGTGGCTACCATACTCGTCGGGTTCTCCATCATGGCTTGATACTTCACTTCTGATTTTAAAAAATGAGCAACGGGCTTGCTGGGCACAAAAAAATGCATTTATGAGGCACTTGATCGCCTCGGGAAGATACTCGGCTTGGAATGTGTGGCCGTGAAGCGCTTCGCTAAGTCTTCATCCATTACTTCACTTTGCAATGGTTCTGGGCTAAATCAAAACTCTGCTTTGATATGTACTTCGCAGGATTGAGCTTCGCAAAACTGCTTCGAGGATGGGGAGTGTCGAAGCATATCTTCTTCGCAAGATGGTCTTCTTCATCCTTACTCGCTTTGCTGACAAAACTACTTCGCTGATGCTTTGGAGAAGTACTTCGTCGTGATCCTCTTCAAAATTATGGTTCGGAGAGATTTCGGCCAAAACACATTGTTGCCTTCAAAATGCTTCATTTCTCTTGGCTGCTAGAACTTCGGTTGAAAATGCTTCGGGCGAAAACTAGTCGAAGTGAATGCTTCGCTAGGTTTTCTGTCGAAGTGGAAATGGTTTGGGTGTGAGGAGGCCTGAAGTAGATGCTTCGGCAACTTTCTGGTGAAGTAATCTTCGATGTTCCCTTGGATTCTGCTTCGCTGGTGCCTTGGCCGAAGTAGTTGTTGGAAATGTTTTGGGCCCAAAGCCCTTTTTGCCGGTCCTCTTGCATTTTTCTTCGACATAACTACTTCGCAAAATTTTCACTTGAAGTAGTGTTGGAAATACTTCGAGTGTGAAACAATTTCATTTTCTTTGGCAAAGCTCTTTTCTCTAGTTTTTTTGGTAGCGAAGCCTTTTCTCTTTCTATTTTTTATACAAAGGGGTGGCTTTGAAAGCCAAAATTGCTGCAACTTTTCAAAATAAAAATAACAAAGCAAAAAAAAACTTTATACAACACTATACAAAACTTGTTTCTTATCTACCCCTTGAGAAATGTGACAAAATTGTCAACATTCTTGGCGGCTCGCGGGGCAACGAGCTCGTCTCGGTGAGAGGACCCTTAATCTTGATCCATTGGGCCGGAGTCCTTTCCCGACCTTTCTCCTCCTTCTTTCGCACCTTCATTTTCTTTTGAGAGCGCCTCGGTAGCTAGTTCTCCTTCTTACTCTACTCCCTCTTCTTCTTCACTCTCTTCCTCTGATGCGGCCTCTTCTGGAGCAGCTTCCTATGGCGATGACGGGGCAAGACGCTCATGGATTTTCTTCATAATTCGACGAACCTGGGTCCAAGCACTCTTCGAGAAAGGTTCCAGATCTTGTAATGCCTTGATCAATACTTGGAACCGATCGATTTGCCTGATGTCTGCATGTTGGACTCTAGTATACAGGTCATTTAGGCAGGCCACGATCTTGCAATGTTTCAAGAGGTAATTTGTGATCTGCCTTTCTGTGATGGGCTTCGCCCATCCATCTATCTTCGAGACGTCACCTTCAAACTGAAGCCATGTTGGCTTAATCTCTTCTTTGGACAGGATATGCTCGTCATCATCTGTGAAGCTTGGGAAGCCCATGGAAGAGAGATCCTAAAAATAGCCCATTGATGTGCGTTGTTCGTTCTCAAATATATCCAGGAGGTCTTTTGCCTTTTGCATTTTTCTTACCTTGGAGAAGAAAGCGCATACTGTGGCTCGAGCTGTAGACCAGTCCTTAGCTGTTTGGCTCATCGCAGAGATCTACAAGTCTTGATACTTGGTGCTTTGTACATCGAAAGCTAGTTTGATTCGGCTTCTAGTTTTTTGGGTGATTTCTTCGATGATTGGCCCTCCTTTGGCAATGACATTTCGGGCTTCTATAATGTAGGCCAAAATTGAAAGAGCGCTGGAGGCTCGAGATTTGAAGTTTTTGAGCAGATGCAAATGAATCTCCTTGATTCTGCTCTTGTCACACATCCCTAGGCCCTCCTTTTCATACAGCTAGTTTTGCATCTGTAAAACTTTTCCTTCGAGCTCTTTTGCCCTCAGTTCATTCTCGATCTGTCTCTGTGCTCGATTTTTAGCTGTACATTCCAGTTGGTTTATTTGCGATTTTAGGGCATGCACTTGCACTGCTCTTCAGCATCTGCTAGCTTAGACCGAACTCTTGCCAATTCTTCCTCTAGCTTAATATTGGCCCTCTCTGCTTCGAATCTGCATTGATTTGCAATGTTTGCATGTGCTCGGAAGGTCTCGACTCCTACATGCATGGACAAAGAATCATTGTCTATGTTCAGGTGCTCCAGGTCCTTGGTTTTCTCCTGATAATCATAATCTGCTGGGGTCATCTCATCCAAAGGCTTCTGGACTTTGGGGACCTTCTTCACTTTGTACAATTTTCCTACCTCCAGATCAAAGACAGCACCTTTCTTGACTTGGGCCAGAGATCGCCCTCTTTTCTTCCTAGCCTCCTTCAGCATCTTCTCAGTGTTTTGTCGTGCCTGAAGTAGTTTTTCAGCTAGAGGACGTTCTTTTATTATGGATAGCTCAAATTCAAATGAGGCTGGATCTCCAGTCGAAGGGGTAAACAAATATAAAGGGTTAACGGGGAATGCCTCGCCAGAAAGCTCGACGACAGGTGTAGCAGGGACCTCGGCTAGTGGGACAGCACCATGTATGATGGGAACCTGGGTCTCAATATTCGGTGATGAGATATTGACTTCACCTTGGCTGAGAATGGCAGGGTCAGACTGGGAAATGCTTCGCACCGAACCTCTTCTTTGGGCTGATCTTCTGTGGTTCGGGTGTGAAGAACTTATCCTTCTTCGTGCTTTACGAGGGCCACCTACCGAAGCTTGTGCTTTTGAAAATTACTTCACAGAATTTCCACCCGAAGTGATTGCTGGAAATGCTTCAGGTGCGAAGCTTTTTCGTGCCTTTGATTGAACTTTTGGTTCGGCCCTTCACTTTCTCGCAACCGTTACTTTGGGTAAAAATCTCTGAAGGAGATTACCGAAATTTTTTTTTTTTTTTTACACCCCTTTTGTAATGTGACAAGAGTGTCAACCTTTTTAATGGCTCATGGGGCAATGAGCTCGTTTGGGTGGGAGGACCTCTAGCCTTGATCTATTGGGCCAGAGTCACCTCCAGACCCTTCTCTTCTCTCTCCCTTTGGGAACGCTCTTGTGTCTGGTTCTCCCTCCTCTTCTACTTCTCGAGACGCATTCAATTGATTCTGGTTGAATTCTTGTATCTCACCCCTTGGGATACAAAAAGGGCACAAAAAGGTGCCCTCCTCATTCTCAGGCCTTATCGCTTGAGACTGCTCTCCTTGGACTACCTCTTTATGGAGATCGCAAGCAGCCACATTGTTCATTGTTGGGTCAAAGCTTGCATATTCCCATTGCTATTCTTGGGCAAGATTTGTTTCTTGAAAGGCTCCAAATGACTGCATCTCAAACCTATGCTCGGTATGAGGAGTCTGCCATGACGAATACTACGTAGGATGGCCAGGGGCGATGAACAGTGATGGGTTTTCTCCCCATTGCCACTTTCCAGATAGGAACAAGAGTTATTTTGCTCGTATTGCTTCCTCAAATATCTGAGGAAATCTGTGTTCCCCTGATTACAGTAAGAGAAGGTAGATATCTAGGTGAAAGGCACGAACATAGAAGAGGTGAGCTTGGGCATGCGTCGGTTGGATCTCCACTGGAATGCTCTTCCAACTTCTACAAAATCAAACATTGAAGTCTGTGATGCTCTCCAGAGGTGCTCTTATGATAGCAAATAGATCCATCAAAAGCTGGGAGGGATCTTGAGAGTCGTCGAATGTCTTGATCAAAGCTTCGGCTAAATCGCTCCACGAGCCGATGCTTTCATACTCGAGTAATATGAACCACTGCATCGCTTCTCCTTCCAGAGACATGACCAGAAGTCTAATCATGACATCTTCATGGATTATGTTGTGGAGGTTTGCCAATGCCACAACGTCTTCAAGGTGCCTTTGGGCCATTCCTTTAGTGCCATTGTATTTCGCCAATGTATGCAAGGCTCCTCTAGGAATTTTATGGTAACCTTGAAGATTCAGAGGGGAAAAGGTGTTCCAACTAGGGTAGCATGCTCCTTTCATTATAGCGATAGTCTTGATTTTACGAAATATTTTCTTTCAACTTGAAGGTGCCTACGATGAAGGATTCTGGGCTTTCAGCTCAATAGAGTCGCCAAGTGATTTTGACAGATGGGGGCAAGCCAAAGATTCACCAACTCAAACTTCCCTAAAACATGGGGATTTGTGTCATGAAGGCACAAATTTGGGTACTGGTCTTTATGTCTTAGAGATTTTTGGGTTGAACAGAGTCGCTAGATGCTATAATTCTTTTGGTAATGAGAGCATCGGTTCTCACTACCACTAGTCAGGCGAGACTAACCAGGTCACATCAGGAATTGGTTAGAACTATTAGCCCCGATGTAGATGGGATTATGCGTTAAAATATGGGACCTTGACTAGTTATGGATTTTCCTAAGACAAATACATTCGGTCCCACTGGGCGTGCCAGAAACTGTTGGTCATCAAATCCGCACAGAAAGGACTTTCGGTGTAAGTGTACGCGCCCTGCACCTACGACCAACATTGAAAGGCTGAGGGGAAGAGATGCGCCTTGTGCCAATCTCTAGAGAAGGCTGGATCCTATGCTAAACTACTTTTGGGGTTTGAGACAAGAGTGCAGGAAAGAGATAAACAGAGTAAGGGTTAGGAAAAGAAATAAAAAGGGGTAATGGTTAGAGAAAGAAATAAAAAGAGCAAGGGTTAGAAGATTATGATTTAAGGTGGGAGAGAATAGGAAGCACGATCGCTAACAAATAACTTGAATAGCAGCAAGGAACACCAAGAGTGAAATGAAAGAAATGTGGTATCTACCTTCCTATGTATCCTCCCGAACGAGTTTTAGGACACTGTCTCCGATCGCACACCGGACGCAGAGTTCAGGATCCAGCATATAAACAAAGAGAGATAGAAGAATCAAGCAAGGCAGGCGGCATAAAAGAAAGTCAATACAACACTTATCTACTCCTATGTATCCTTTCGAACGATTTTTAGGACATTGTCCCCAATCGCATACCGGACGCAGAGTTTAGCATCTCGGTCTACAAACAAGAAGAGATAGAAGAATCAAGCACAGAAGGCAGCATAAAAGAGAAGAATTGAGCTCAAAGTCTCTTAGTATTAATCGCAGGACATCAAGTTACAGCAGCTTTCTAGTAGATAGTTCCCCCCCTTTTCCATTACAATGCCTGGGTTTTTATAGAGGACTCGGGCCTTTGAATCATAATTACACAGTAAATAAGAGTACACCCTCGAGCTCTAAAAATTTGGCCTTCCTTGGCTCTCGCGATTGAGCTTTCAAATATTTTACCAAAATTGGCAACTATGACCGGGTCAACCATGGAAAGGTGCATTGATGGGCTGTCTGGACGTCCTTGGTCTTTGGTTGCAGTGCTCGAGTGGCCGCCATACTCGTCGAGTTCTCCATCATGGCTTGATACTTCGCTTCTGATTGCCAAAAATGAGCAGCGGGCTTACTGGGCATGAAAAAATGCATTTATGAGACACTTGATCGCCTCGGGAAGATACCCAGCTTGGAACGTGTGCCCGTGAAGCGCTTCGCTAAGTCTTCATTCATTACTTTGCTTCGCAATGGTTCTGGGCCAAAGCAAAACTCCACTTTGATATGTACTTCGCAGGATTGAGCTTCGCAAAACTGCTTCAGGGATGGGGAGCGCCGAAGCATATATCCTTCACAAAATGGTCTTCTTCGTCCTTGTCGCTTTGCTGACAAAACTGCTTTGCTGATGCATTGGAGAAGTACTTCGTCGTTATCCTCTTCAAAATTGTGGTTCGAAGAGATTTCGGCTGAAACACATTCCTGCCTTCAAAATGCTTCGTTTCTCTTGGCTGCCGAACTTCGGTTGAAAATGCTTCGGGCGAAAACTAGTCGAAGTGAATGCTTCACTAGGTTTTCTGCCAAAGTGGAAATGGTTCGGGTGTGAGGAGGCCTGAAGTAGATGCTTCGGTAACTTTCTAGCGAAGTAATCTTCAATGTTCCCTTGGATTCTGCTTCGCTGGTGCCTTGGCCGAAGTAGTTGTTGGAAATGTTTCGGGCCCGAAGCCCTTTTCGTCGGTCCTCTTGCATTTTTCTTCGGCAGAACTACTTCGCAAAATTTTCACCCGAAGTAGTGTTGGAAATACTTTGGGTGCGAAGCAGTTTCATTTTCTTTGGCGAAGCTCTTTTCTCTAGTTTGTTTGGTAGCGAAGCCTTTTCTCTTTCTATTTTTTATACAAAGGGGTGGCTTTGAAAGCCAAAATTGCTACAACTTTTCAAAATAAAAATAACAAAGCAAAAAAAAACTTTATACAACACTATACAAAACTTGTTTCTTATCTACCCCTTGAGAAATGTGACAAAATTGTCAACAGAACCAAATGTCATGCATCCCTTCTTGAACCTTTGATCAAAACCTTTGCCTCTCATGAAGCTCTTTGTGGAGAAAAATCATAGTGCTTACTTACATAGGTCCTTTTGACATCAATGACAACTTTTAGCTTAGGGAATCAAAATGTCCAACACTTTTGTGTCCAAACATCCAAGCTTCAGGTGAAAATTTGTATAATAATTTAGTGGATTCAAATGCTATTTATGATAAAATGCCATTAGAAGTGAGTGAAGAACTAGAATGGATTTTTTCTCACGCCACTAATGATATTACTTTGTTAAATGAAGGAGAAGTGGACATGATTGAATTGTTAAATCAAGTTCATCAACAACTAACAATTGAACCTAGGATACAAGATTATAATGATTCTCATTTAGTAAATATCCTAGATAATTGTAAATTGTTGCATGAGTATGATTGGCCTAAATACATGGATGATGACCTTGCTTAAAATTTTTTAGAAATAGCCTCTTATTTGAACGAAATCCTACATGCTTGTGAAAATGAATCTAATTTTTAAATTTGCATCTCATTGAATAAACAAAAGATAGTTGAAAGTCATGTATTCTCTTGCAAGTTTAATGAATCAAATGTCCAATATGGAATTGCTAAAAAACTTGAATAAAAGTGGCTGTGTGAGAGTGGCAAAGGGAGAATTGTGGTATTATTTGGACTAATCTTTTTTTGGTTGGATTTCTGTAAAGCTTTGTATGCATATCATAATACATATATTTAAAGTGTGCTAATTGTGTTTGGGATCCAGGGAAATGAAAGTCCAAATTTTTGCATCATCTTGTATATTATTGTATACAAGTTTTGGCTTTCATGTTTTTGCTTTGGTTTTCTGTTTTGGGTTTTGTTTCTAATTTTTGGTTTGGTGAGTTGTGTGATTGTTCTCCTATCAAGTTTGTATTAGAGTAAGTTTTGGGCTTGTTTCCGAGTTTTGGTTTGTAAGTTTGAGTTTTGGGATAGCTACTAATTTATGGCCTCTTGAAGGATGAATTGCCTATCATGTAGATCAAAAAAAGTGATATAAACTTGTTTAGTCAATATTCTTGGATCTTGGGATTAAGATAGCGAATTTTGGAACAATGATTCCTTTTGTTAAAGCTACACATAAGCACATTATATTAAGGGGGCATTCTTGAAATCTTGAAATATGAAGTTATTTGGTTTGCAAATAAAGGCAAAAATATTTTATATGCTCAATATTTAACCTTATTTGATCTCTAACTCAAGTGGCAGGTGAAATATTCCAAGCAATAAAATTTCAAATAAAAAAAATCCAACTCAATCAAATGGCTTAGGACATCTCCACCAGGGCTATAGACGTTTGGTTGGCAGTGGAGCAAGGTTTATAAAAGAGGTAAATGCAAATTCATCTAGTATAGGGGTGAGTAAGACCATCTCCACTGGGGCTATAAACGCCTGACTGGTTGTGGAGCAATGCAAAGGCACATAATTTATGAGTAATATTTATAGCCTAATGCAAAGCAAGTCATGCATTCTGAATAGTGCTAAAAATACCAGAATGAAAACACTTTGACACACTTAGCTAAAGCAATGGCTCATGTGTTTTCAATTGAAGTTGTTTATCCCCATAATCTTTGGATGTTGTTGAATAATTTTGTTTTTAATCTTTGGTTTGTTGGGTTTCAGAACTGGATATTCTGGATTTTTTGTCCGGAATGCTCAAGAGCATTCCCCAGCAGAGTCGCCATATGTTGTGGCTATTCCACAACTATTTCCAAATCTTGGGGACCCACCTTTAAATTTTGTTTTTTGGGAGCTTTTCTTATTTTTTGAGTGTTTTCCACATGTTCCAAGGTGTAGTGTTCGTCAATGTCTGTTTTTTTTCCTTTTAGTTGTCCAAGGTGTTGGAAGAGTTTGTTTTAGTGTCTAGTTGCGTGCTTTGTTTATCATAGTATTTTAGGGCTAGGTTTGAATGTATGATCTTTGTTGTTTATGTTTATATTTTTTAAAGTGAATTAGTTCAAACATTACACCCTAATAAAGTATAAAATAAATAAATAATAATAATAATTAAATTAAATTAAATTAAAATAATAAATTAAAAAAATAGTAATAATTCCATTTTCATGACATTTTAATTTTTCTTGAGATTGCATTCGAATTTTAAGTTTTATAATGTAGTAGTTTTTGAAATTGTTAATGTTATTAAACTTAGTTTATATTATTAGTATTGAGGATTCTTTTTTTTGGGTTTATATCTTTTAACGTTTGCATATCATTTAGTGTTAGATTATTATTTAAAGTTTTGGATTTTGTTTAATGTGTGCAGGGATTCAGACGTATGAGTGGATCAAGACTTACTTAGACAATGGTGACACGGCAACGTGGGATTTTCAATCGGCAAAGGCAGTAACATGTACTATGGCAATGATATAGTGACTAATGTGATAACTTGCATGGCATAGAGTGAATAGTTGGATGGACTCCGGATGGTGAATGAGAGGGATTTCGATGTCACAGGCTCACATGGTGCTTGTGTGATGACACGAATCTATGGCAATGGACACCAAGAAAGTGATAGCAACACAACAACCGAGACCATGGATTTTCATCGATATATTATTGAATGAGAAGAGGGCATGGGTATTATTGCTAACGTGTCACCATAATATTACCAGAGATAGCTATGATTTGGACTGTAATTTCCACAGAGATAATTTTGCATTTCAACCTTGTAGGAGCAGAGATTGGTAGTTGCATGGCAAAGTTGCTAATTATAGACTGATGACACTGTGGAGAACATTGTTGAAGAGTAAAAAGACACAGACCCACGGGGAATAATAGATACGATGAATTTGGCATGACGTGCTTGGGAAGACTTGGATGAGGCTTGACCAGTGGATCATAGAAGAGAGATGTTTAAATTAACGGATGCAGTGAAGATGGGGTTCTAATCAATTGTCAGACATAGAAAAATTTCCCCCGTAGATGTTAATTTTGAAGCTAAAGTTGACATAGAAATCTGTGAGAATGCTTATGGATAAGCATACCGGCGAGATATTAGTGCGTCGACATGATGTTGGACATCACAATGAACTATCACAGACAGTAGACAATCGATAATGATAGCAGGAAATCGTAGACATCAAGACGTACAATGTAGATGTTGTGCAGTACCGGGGACGCCTAGCACAATAAAAATATGACATGGAATTTTATCTTCAAACAAGTGATGGGAGTCCACAGCGGAAACTGTGAGCCTCATGGGATAGACGAATGGGCATTTATCCTCATGGTTGACAATCATGTTACAATGATGATTCAAGTGATGGGGCGATGTCATAGAAGAAAAACATCAACGAGCAGACTTTGAGGAACAATGGGATATGGATTCCACATTAACAATGGGGATTTTATGGCATAAATTCATTGGATTACATGGTGTTAATAGAATTCTTGATGGGAAGTTTCAATTAAATACTATTTCCACACCAGCGTGTTGGCAGAGGTGTAGGACATGTTACATTAGAAGGACGTATAAAAGTGTGGTTCGCATCATCCAGGGAGGCACCGTGGCTAGATAGGCCTATGTGACATGGCATTAGATTACTAATAGTACCTTCTCCAATGAAATTTGTGGTATTTTAACAGAACAGGATCCAGAGCGTGATAGTGCATTCATGAAAATCATCGATCACAGAAGATATCACATATTTTTTAGATATATCCTTCTACTTCCATGCCTGTCAAAATAGTAAATGGTAGCATCGAGATGGCAGCGCATTATCATCAAATAGTGGTAGGTTGGAATAAAGGACGATAATGTGAGCATGCATGATAAGGACACAGTGAACAATCATCGTAGTTCATGACTTCAAAATGAAAGGAGAGTGTGGGGCATTCAATGACACATTCATTCAAGTTTTTGGAAGATAGAGAAGTACAATGATGCGTAGCTTCCATGATTGGTAACATGAGTGGTATACGTATAACACAAGCAGAGTAATGGGAGAAAAAATGATGAAGTGTTTTATTTCAAAACCTTGTCTAAAAATAAAGTTGGTAGTTGATGGTTAACTATGGAGTGAGGGAACGAATAGAGTAGCAGAGTAGCCATGATTTTACGTGGATAGAAGAGGTGGTCACTAACAAGTAACCGTTGTGTTTAATATTGCGACCAGATAGGCGTATAGTGGTTTTGTTATAGGTGGGCTTGATACGATAGCCACGATGAGAAAAATAGTGGCACACTCGGCAGATAGGGAGCGATGGTTATATAGTCCCTTCATAATGATTTTATAGTTCGTAACATTGATAGGCCATGTGGGAATACCAACCACTCTAGATAAATGACAGCTCGAATGTGTCATAGTCGTGCACATGAAAACATAGAAAGTTAGATATAAAGAAGTTAGGGATGATTCTTTACTTTTGTTTTACATGGGGACCATGACTAGTGGCATTGCTAAGGGTAAGGTTACCACTAGCCACGTGTGAATGGAAGGTTGAGCTCACATTGGAAAAATTATAAAATAGGTAACGTAAGTTGTAAAAGCATCAAGATTTATTATGTAAAAGGAGCATTACCCAGAAAAGGGGGAATTTGAAAGTTTAGAGGAAATTCTTTAAATACGCAGTTTGAGGTCAAAAACCAGGTTGGAAAATAGAGAGGTAGAGTTGCAGGTTTGAAAGCAGATGTACACACTGGACCTATTTTAGAACTTTTTTCCTTCCACCTCGCTGGGTCTGTATTTGTTTCACAATAGATGCCATTTAGGGTTGATATTATGTATTTTTTTAACTTTATTGAAAATATTTCTTATGCAATATGTTGGAAATATATTGAGTTTTCATGCATGCTAATGGTGGACTCGTATACTATTTTTAACATGTTGCACATTTTCCCTAGAATATCTCACCACATTGAATATTGGAATGCATGAATATGGATCCGATTGATGTTGGTTTTATGCATAATATTAATGTTTGCAGGGTCTGTATGTGATTTCAAAGTTGCAGCTTTTATTTTATTTCAGTTTTATTTTTATTTTATTTTTCTAACCCTATCTTTTCATTTTTAATGTTTTCAAAATAAAATTATATATATATATATATATATATATATATATATATATACATAAAAAAAGCTCCAAAAATAGATGCACGGATTCAAAGAATAAGCTCTAAAATTTTATTTAGAGTAGTTTCAATTTTGTTCTTGAACATTTTCAAAATTCCAAAATTATTTAAAGTTGTAATTTAAAAGGAATTTCGTAGTCTCAGTTTTATACAATTTCACATTTTGAGTTTTGTTTTTATTTCAAGCAATAAATTAATTCCTCTGTATGAAAATTGTAATTTCATAAACAAGGGGTAATTTAGATGGTATTTCAAGGCCATTGCATTTAAAGTTATAGATTAATTTCCCTTTATGAAAGTTACCATTTCATCAAAGGGGGGCTAATTTATAAAGTAGTTCAAAGGCTACTACATTTTAAAGTTGTTCATTCACATTTACCTTCTTTCATGCTCAAAGCATCATAAAATGAATCCACTCGTCTCTTTTAGAATCACATTGTAAAGAGAGATTTAATCTTTTATTTCATGTTCAAAACAAGGTGTAATAAAGGATAAAAATTGGTTAAACTTGCTTAACAAAGAAAGATAAAAATCTATCTAAAACAATTCAAGATAAAAGGAACATCACTTCTACATCGTGGTCATATGACGGCCAATCACATTTATTCTCTTTCAAGTTTCATGAACAATAATAGCATAGCATAATAAATTAACTCCAGCATAGGCCCCTTGTTAACAGTTATTTTGCAGAGCACTAAGGTATTCCATGCACTCATTTGACAAGCATACATGCACACATTAAAGTAAAAGGAACCTTGGAGAAATTTTTATTTCTTTGCAAGAGAGGGTTTTCTAATCAAAATCCTAAGTGTGAGTGTGGTTTTGCACTTGGGCAATATTGCCACTCAACAAGACCCGAGTACAACCCCTTATTATCCAACAAAAAAAATATCAAGGCCTACATAATACTAAAAATTACATTCATTTATATAATCAAATATGAATGTAAATGACCGAAGTCATTCATGAACTATGTATGAAGAAAACTTACAATATTAATTGCTCAAAAACTATATACAGGCTTTATTCATTTTATTCTTGTTACAACTCTGTAATCTGATATTCGTATTACCTTCTCATGGAGTATTATCTCCATAATATATCCATAGTAATATGAATCTTCAAGTACTTGACTATTGCTCTCCATATGACAAGTCTCATGACCTTTGGCTTATCATCTTGCCACTTGCATACTAGAATCTTCATGGACACTTGACTCTAAGACACTTGCACACATCTACATGACTCTTACACTTCTACATGCACTCCTAATCTAAGATACTTGTACACATCCTCAAATTACATATTTGTACTCTTACATACATGATACTTGTGCACATTATCTCAATCTACAATTGCACTCTAACTTACATTACACTTGTGCATTTCTTGCACATTGCACTCTTACATGACACTTATTCATTTCCTACACATTGAAACTTACATGAAAAGGGAAAATATAAATCACACATCTAAACTAAAGACTCAACCCTATTCTATTACATATTTATAATTGTACCATGAATGTACCAAGAGGGGTACATTAGCATGTACCAAATAATGTAATATAGCTTAATAGACCCATGTATTACATAAAGTCTTCAATTTTGGTCTTCATATTCAATCTCCAACTTTGTTCTTTTGTTTAATTTTTTAGCATGTGATCCATTAGCCTCTTGTTCAAGTACTTGCTTTTTATTTGTTTCTCTTTTGCATTCTTCTTTTGTACTTTCCTAATCTTATTCTTCTACTTATTTATTTTTTTCTTTTCAATTCTAGTATTGATATTATCTTGTTATCTTTCTGGAGTTTCTCCTTGTGTATCTTGATGTTCTATAGCAATTGTAATATTAGTATATTTAGAATTATTTGAAAAATTTACATCTTTAGAGAGTTTTACTGTAAGAGCTTTGAATTCATTTCCTTCATATGTTTCTTCTAATTCTTATATTTCATGAATTTCTTGAACTAAATTTCCTTTTTTATTTTCTTCTTTAGATTGTAGCTAAGGTTGTTGTTGATGTTCATATTGGTACTAAGGATTATATTGGCATTGTTGATGTTGATATTGAAATTTTTGTTTTCATTGAATATTATATCGATATTGGGATTTATATTGCCTTTGTTGTACTTGTTCATTCAATTGACTTCCTTCATTCATTTTATTTGGATTTCCTTTGATTATATCAAGAAAAAAATGTACTATGACCTTTTCTCTTACATATATGATAGAATCTTGAATTCCATTTAGATCTATATTTAGAAGTCGTAGCTATATTACTTGGTATATTTTCTTTAGATACCAATGCGTTATTAGTCATTTCATATTTGAATAAGTTCTTTACTTCATATTCCTAAAGAATATCGATTGAGTTATCAAATATAGTTCCCTTGCTTAGAACTTGTAAAGAAGTAACTAAATGTTTATAACTTTTTGG
Organism: Wollemia nobilis; assembly: GCA_028583015.1. Taxonomy (NCBI): domain Eukaryota; kingdom Viridiplantae; phylum Streptophyta; class Pinopsida; order Araucariales; family Araucariaceae; genus Wollemia; species Wollemia nobilis. The sequence continues at coordinate 1,500,955 of JAQPPZ010017258.1, forward strand.
AAGTGCTCTTAGTGTAACTTGGACAAGAAATTTGACTTCTACCTTTTCTCCCAAAGTTAACAATTTTACTTTTATATATGCTACTTTTCAAAGAAAGAGTTATATACTTTCTTCATTATTTACCTTTAAGGAATACAATTGGGATTGTAAATTTAGAATTGTAGCTTTTTTTTTTCTTTAAATATTTTGCATAATGTATCTCATGCTTCTATAGAAGGTTTTTCTCCACTTAAGTATGATTGGATTTCATCAGTTATTCCAGATGTTATCAACATGAGTGCTTTTGCATCATCTTCTTTAAATTTTTGTATTTCTCTTTCATCCTCACTAGGTTTTTTCTTTGTTTTGCTTACTATATCCCATAGTTTTTCTACAGTAAGAATTGATTTCATTTTGTTCTTCCATGATGCAAAATTTGGTCCTTTCAAAAGTTGAGATTCAAAAAGGAAAATTTTATTGTTTGACATAATGGAACTCATTCAAAATTTTGAAATCCTTTGAGGTAGTAAACCTTATATCTCCTAAGTTTAAAAATAATAACTCAAATATGGAATTTGAAATTTTTAAATTTACTAATCCTTTGACATGAAAACCTTTTAAACCCCTAGTATTAAATTTGCAAAATTTCAAATTTCATGAATTTTTTAAAAATTTAAAATAAATCTAAAAATCCTTAAATCTAAAAAATGTTTAAAAACCTTAAAAAAAAAATTAACTTCCTACTTTCATATCTTCACACTCTTCAAAAAATTTAAAAAAAACACAAAAATACTTTAAATAAACTTCTAAACCCTAATAGTATACATTATCTCTGCATGCCTTATATTTAAATATGATATTAACACATAACGCAGCCTTATAACTCTTTAATATACTTTTAAATTTAATTAACCTTATTTTCCCTCCAAAAGTAAATTACACATAAAAATAAGTAACGCTCAAGACATTACCTGACCAACATGAGCATGATTATCGTTGATGCTTGTTGGAATTTGCATGCAAGACTTGATACATTAGGTCAATCATTTTAAATGCTTTCTCCTCTAGCCTATTCAACATTCTCCTTTCATCTTGTTCAACGTTCTCCTTCATTGTTGGTCACTTTTCTATCCAATATTATTCCTTTTTGTAATTTCTCTATATTTTTTAGTCTTCTACTACTAAAGACATCTTGGATAGCAATGCTTTGATTCCTCTATCCTAGGTAGCTTCACTCTAGTTTTTGGTTCCTAGAACAACAATGCTTCAACTCCTTTTTCCTAGGTAGTTTTTCTCTAGTTTCTGGTTCTTGAGGCTACAATAATTTTATTTCTTTAGGTAGCAATAATTTTACTTCGATTCATTATTCCTTTAGTTGTAATGCTTTGAATTTATTAGGTAGTAATACTTATGCTCCTACTTTCTAGATAGCAACTCTCATTCTAGGTGCTTTAACTATTGTACTAATATTGAATACCACTTATATGGTTGTACTCCTACCTTGGTTGGTAGAACTTAGTATTCTTCTATGATTGTACTCTGGTAGCACATTAATTACCACTTGGCTATTTATTCATCTAGCATATTTAATCTTTTTTGGTTGCTTTTCTTACAATGTTGACTACTTTATTTTCTATGTTGGTTTACTTATTTCTTATGGTAGTTTATTGCTTTGATAATCTTCCCTTAATATGTAATCTCTTTCTTTTATGCTATCCAATAGAGATCTATATTCTTATGCTAGACACTTAGATAAATTCTCCAACTCTTGATTGTTGAGTGTTGGTCGCTTCCTCTCTATGGGGATTATGACTTCACAAGTTAAATACTCAGTGTGCCTCAATATCCTTTGATTGCTATCTTCTATGATATGCTTATATTGTGTTATTTTTTGTTTAGTAATATTCTATAGAACAAGAAAAAATTCTTCAAATATATCAATGTAAATTTAGTCTTGACTTGATTCTTCAATTTTCCTTTATCTTAGAAAGCTTACAATACCTTTTTGTTCTTTGTGCTTACAAATTTCTACTCTACTTCTCTATCTCTATAGGTAGCTTGAATGCTTTTCAATATATTGCTTAATCTATATAGGAAGCTATAAAACTTCTCAATCTTTTGTACTATAACTCTAATGTCTAAAATATTCTTCAATATCTTAGGTCACACCTCAGAACCCAATATGATTTTCCTCCTTACTAGAGAACCCAATATCAATGTCAGGGTGACTCTGACTGTCCTCGAATGACTAACTTTCTTCTTAGGTCACTATATCCTAGGGAATCTATGGCTCAAGGGACTAAATTAATGACCATGATATATTTTATAAAGGTAGTGATACCTTGGGGATGATGGGTGGGGATTATTGTTATGATAAACTCTATAGCCATACAACACCAACATGAATACTCTAATACCAATAATGGAAAGAATTAAAATCATAGTTTATTGATTCAACAACTTATATTTAAATTCAAGAAAATAGGTTTTAAATATATCATATGGTTATAACCATATGTAAATTAAGGATATTTGTTATAACCATGAATATTGGTTATAACATTTTGCACTCTCCAACTTGTAGATAATAAGACATACAAATGTAATAAAATGCATAACAATACTCATCCACCATTCATGTTTGTTTTATCTCCCTTAACCTAACCACATAAGAGGTAGATAAATCCTTATTGAATTATAGCAAGAATGCATGACTAAGAAATATGATAGCCTTAATGCCACAATGCCTAAAGAAACCACTAATGAGCATAGGTACCCAGTTTAGAGGTGAAAAGAGTAACATGTTACCCTATTTAGGATCTCTATGAAAGAATATTAGGTTATCCAGTTTGAAAATGCATCCATGAGGGTATTCACTATTAAAAGTCATTATATCAATTCAAGAAACTAAAACATCATTAAACCAATCAAGTATATAGGAAACACCAATAATTGTGAAATCTAAATTAGGAGCAAAATCCTAGTCATCATCACCTATACCTTTATAATCACCCTTGAAGGGTTGAGTATGCATCTAGGTAAAATAAGAGCACCCAATATCATACCTAAATATCATTTATTGGAAGTGCCTTGGTGAAATTCATCCTTTGGTAATGCCCTAAATCTTGATGCTAGAAATTCCTAACAAGTGGTGGGTCATCTTTGGAAATCATAAGTCCCTTTTTCCAATCTCAATTCTACTCAATGGAGACACATTGTATTTAACCTTCTATTGTCCACTACATTTTTGGAATGTCAAAGTCTTTCTTCCTTTAAGCATGTTTAAAAGAAATTTTCCTCAAATACTTGGTGCATGCAAGAGACTAGGTGCAAGTGATTTGTTCCACCTTGATATGATCCATCCTTCCATGCATATTTCTTGTTAGTATCTAAATATAATGGAAAACCTTTGGTTCTAGGCTTAGAGGAGGGTCAACCATAGTGTTTTATGGGAGGGTGGAAGAGGAGCTCATGGATGAGCGAATAAGAAGATTGAAGTTGTTAATGCTTTTTGGGACACTATGATATAATGTTTGCCTTGATTATTTGGTTGATGCTTCTATTGTCTCACCCAATCATCATTAGTTAAAATTTATTCACTGTAAGCATGTGTTTATCCATTCACAACCAATGGAAGCCAAATGATTGAACATACACCATTAGCTAAATAATGAATATGGAGTAGACCTCAATTATGCTTAGGAAAACGTGTTGGTAGAGATCTATGTTATTTTGATCAGCGCAACAAGATGATAAAAGTTTGATAGGTCTTTTACAAGGGTGTAGGAACTCTATATACTTTTTTAAGTCTGGGGAGCAGAAAAAATTATGCTTAAATCATAGTATTACAAAAGATAATAACTTAAAAAGATTGGTATAAAAAGAGGGGACCATGACTACTCATAAAAACTTGTGTAAACTTATTGAAAAAATATTGGTAGAAAAAATTGTCATAAGTTACCCAGTTGGAAAACATAAATCTAACAAAAAAATGTTCTAAAATAGGTCGTTCACCACTCTATTACCCTTTTTCACTACCATAGGGAGCTAAAATTGCAGCTATAATACCACTCACAATGAAACAACTTCCAAAAAATAGTAAATTCAATTATAAATATCAGAACAAAAATAGTAATACCCAAATGTTTGCAATAGGTAAAGATCAAGAAACCTGAATCATGATCATAGGAGATTTTAATGCCATAACCAAGGTGGATGAAAAATTTGGGGGAATTATGAAATTAACCCAAAGTATGAGAGATTTCTTAGCTTATATTCAAAATAATAATATATGTGAGGTTGAGTTTGAAAAAGATAACTATACAAGGACTAACAATAGGAGAGACAAGAACCTAATCGCAAATAAATTAGATAGATGCATACTCTTAAATCATTGGCTAGATGAAGGAACTTGTGCTAAAAATAATACCTTAACAAGGATTGGTTCAAATCAGTAGCCAATAAGAGTTAAAATGGTGGTAAGTGAATTTAAAAATAGATCTCATTTTAAATATGAGCAGATGTGGGAAGACCATTCTCAATTTTTTAATATGATAGCACAAATGTGGAATTATTTACGAAACGGTGGGTTGTATGCACTTCCAAAACAAATTAAATCAATAGCATCTAGATTAAGAAAATGGAACAAGAACACTTTTGGAAAGATTTTTTAGAAGAAAGAATTAAAACATAAAATTCCAAAATTCCAAAAAGGTGATCATAATAATCCAAGCTCAAATGAAAGGGAGTTGCTTGGTGAATATCATAATATTTTGAGTAAGGAAGATAAATTTTGGAGATTAAAATCAAGACGGACTTGGTTTAAAGAAGGAGATAAAAATATATATTTTTTACATAGGATGGCTATAGTACAAAGATCAACATCCAGAATTAGTAGAATTAATCAATAGAATGGGTTTGGATTGAATACCAGAGTGAATTAGAAAAGAGGCAAGGTCTTGTTATCATAATATTCTAGGATCAGAGGAGAGTGAAGTTTTTATTGATAAACTTCTTGAAGAAGTACCTATAGTTATAACAAATGAAGACAATAGAAAATTGATAGAACTTATTACTCTAGAAGAAGTTCATTTAGCTCTTTTCTTTTTTAATAAGGATAAATCCCCAAGTCTAGATGGGTTCTTTGTAGCTTTTTACCAACATAATTGGGATATAGTGAAGAATTCTTTATTAGTGGCAGTTGAATAGTCTAGGATAAAATAATACATACCTTATAAAATAAATGCAACATATCTTACCCTAATTCCAAAAAAAATGATGTTGAATTGTTTGATTCATTTAGATCCATAAGCCTATATAATATGGCATATAAGATTATCTCCAAAGTGATGGTGAATCAATTAAGGCCATTGTTAGACAAAATTATTTCAGAAGAGCAAGGACTATTTGTGAAAGGGAGATATATTATGGAGGGGATCATAGTAGCTTATGAAGTTATACATTCAACAACTTCAACAAAAGAGAGAGCAATGATCTTAAAACTTGATGAGTAAAGCCTATTATAAGGTTAAATGGGATTTTCATTTTATAATATTAGAAAATTTTGAATTTGGGAAGAAATGGGTTAGATGGATTGAAGCTTGTGTCTCTACAATTTTATATTTAGTGTTGTTCAATGGGTTAGTAACAGAATCATTTAAATCCAAGAGAGGCCTTAGATAGGGAGATCCTCTATCACCATATTTGTTCATTATTATGGCAGAGTTTTTCAGTAGGAACTTAAATAAGGCTAACAAATATGGGCTTATAAGTGGACTTAAGGCTAGTAATAACATCGATAATGTAGATGATACAACCCTTTTTGGAAGGGCAAGGATAAATTAGGCCAGAGCTTTGAATAACTTATTAAAGAAATACAAAAGAGCATCAAGGCAAAAAGTTAATAGGACAAAATCTAAAATTTACTTACTAAACACTCCAGCTTAAGTCAAAGCAAGAATTTGCAGGTTACTTCAAATGGAGGAGGCAAATTTGCCAACAACTTATATAGGGATACCATTTTTGAGGGGAGAATGAGGATAGAATTATGAAATCTAGTTATAAGTAAAGTTTAGAATAAATGACCAGCATGGAAATGTAGATGGTTATTATTAGTAGGAAGAGTGCAACTAATTAATTCAGTCTTACAATACATTCTAACATGTTATATTTCATTGTATACTATGCCAAAATCAATGGAAAAAATTTTAATCTATATGATGCAATATTTTTTGTTGTCAGGTTTACATGATAAAAGGAAATTTCCTTTGGTGAAATGGAGCAAGGTGTATGATGATAAAACTAGGGGAAGTCTTGGTTTAAGAGATTGTACAAAGAGAGTCAAAGACAATGGGAAAGAATTATTTTAAGTATGTTGAGCCCAATGATCCAAGCTTAATATTTACTGCATTCTCTCTATCAAATGGTTCTACACTTTGGAATGGTTTAAAAAAATCTATCGATCTAGTGATTAAAGGTTTGATACGGGTAGTGGAGACTGGAGAAAATTTTCTATTTGGATGGATACTTGGTGTGATAAAAACCCACTCAGTCTAGATCCAATTATGAAACCTTGGATGATATTACTTCAAGATAAATATGGTGATAGGCTTTCAAATATTTTATACAAGGATTACGAAGATACAAATGGAAAGAATGTTGGAAATATGAGCAAGTTTTGTTGTCATTGATGTCAAAAGGAAATACAAGGCAAGGTTCTCTCCAAAGAAATTAGAACCATGATTTCGAAGTAATAAATTATTTTGAAGAAGATCTCCGCAAAAGAGGCCATGGGTCAAAAAGATCAATATTATTAAAATATTTTTTAATGTTATATTAAGTGGGACCATGAGGTAAAATAAGGTTTTATATGTGCAAAGCATTCTCCTTGAAAAGAGCAAGTGAGCAAGTTTCATAATATTAAAGGAGGCAAAGGTTAAATAATTTTAATTAAAATATTTTAACCTTTTAGTTAAAATTTAAATTCAAATTATTCTTGGTGCCAAAGTTCTTTTTGAAAAATGGTGTCAAATCAAAATAAGGGCTGACATTTTCACATTTATCATATTGCATATAAATAGGGGGTGAATTATTTCCCCAAATTCAATTATGCATTCCAAGGTTAAGTTGAGACAAGTAATATTTCATGCATTCACTTCGAGGGAGGAATCTTTATGCAATTCAGAAAGGATAGAGGTGCATGTGTTGAAATCAGTGAGGGCACAAATATCCTACATGATGCGCTGGGTAGTGCAAATGATAGGCAAGGCAGAGATAAGATATCTTTTGAGGCTAGGTCATGGGTTCAAGTCGCATGATCGCATTTTCAAAGAAGAAAGGAAATACCTTTTGCATTCTATGTGTTTGGCATGGAAGACAAGGATAAAATGAAAATCATGTGCTCTTTGTTTCAAGTGGGTGTGTAGCCCATGCGACAAGCCTAGCGTTCTCTAGGGCATAGCATTGGCAGTGAGGTTTTGGGTTTGAATTCGTGCAGAGGCACTTTGTGCAGTGCACAAACATTTTGGTGCATATTCTAAGGTATGAAAAATTAATTTAATTTTTGAAAGGCCTATGTTATAATAAAGGGTGTTTTGAGATATAAATATTATTAAGAGGGTAGTATTTGAAGTAGGGAGGTATAAGGATTAAAATAGTTTATTTCAATTCTTTGATGCCTTGGAAATGAATTAGAGAGTGGAGTTAAAATGTGAAAAAGAGAATTTTATTGTGACCTTGCTTTATAAAAAGGAGATAAAATAATTTGTCAATGCCTTGAGATATTTTAAAGTGGTGATTAATTTTCTTTTAATGCATTAAGATCTAGAGGGAGTGATAAGGTGTATTTGTGACATCTAACCCTTGTGATTGGCAAAGAGAGTGGTTATGATTAAAACAGGTGTTTAAGGATAATTCTTCATCAAAAAAAAAGGTATGGGCACATCTTCCTTGTGAGTGATTGTTGGATTTTGTGAATTCTAAGTTGGAAAGAAAATATTTGTTTGATCAGCATTGTTGAGTTTGGTTTTCTAGAATGAAATTTTATACTAGATACCTTGTTTGATACGCATTGTTGGAAATATTTAGTAAGCTTTAAAATGCTTGAACTAGGGTTTGTGAAAGAACATGAGTATCATTGTTATGTGAAGTTGTGAACTATCCTAAACTAGGGTTTGTGAAAGAACATGAGTATCATTGTTATGTGAAGTTGTGAACTATCCTGAACTAGGGTTTGTGCAAGATCATGAGTATCATTGTTATGTGAGATTGTTTGATAAGTATTATTGGAAATAGTGAGTGAGTGTTCATATACTTGGACTAGGGTTTGTAAGTAAGGAGTGTTTTATTGAGTGGAGTTGATTGAGACTAGTCAAGTGGAAGTGTTGAAGTGATAGTTCAAGTTCTGTGCAACAAATTGTTCTATATTCTTATTTGATTTGAAAAAGATATTGAAAGTGATTTAGCATTGGTGTGAGTGTGAAGCATATTGAGTCTCTAACAATTATCTATACGTTTCTAAAATATAGTAAACCCAATTAAGCATCCATAAAAAATGATCAAATTGACATCATATGGCCCCTTAGGCAGCCCTTAGAAGGCTCACAATGGTTCTAGCCACTCCGAAAGAGGTTTTGGAGGCTTTTGGCCTAATTTTTGGAGGTTTTGGTCCAAAATTCACCACCGTCCCACCTTGGGATGGTTTAATATTCCCACCATCCCACTCTGGGATGGTTTTTATCCATCATCCCATGGTGGGATGGTGAGCAAGTTTGACCCAAAAAAAGTCAAACCTGGAACAAATGGCACCCACAAATTGCCATTTACCTCATAAAATGAAGCATACGGGTCAGAGGGCAATGCATCATTATGACATACCTCATAATGGAGACCCAAATTGGATATTATCTTCCACATCCATTGCATGCCTCCCATTTGACAAGTGGCACCTCCTGCCATGCATGCCCTCACATGCCTTTTTGCACATAAGCCCTTTTGGGCTATAAAATGGATACAAGGTCCACAAAAAAACATATATAGGAGTTCTAGGATATGCAATGGATTACTTCCAAGATTTTCCCTCACTTTATTGTGCCTTCTTGCCCTCAGGATCTCTTATTAGCGATGGAGGTTACCGAGTGAGTTCAAGAGGGTCTTTTGAGCATAAATTTTCCATCCAGGTGAATTTCTTCACCAAATTCAATGAAAACACACCTTAGGCTGTTTAGTATCATTCCCTAGTGGGATTGGTAGCAAAAAGAGTGCAAAATTGGTGGGTATCGCCTCCCAAGGTGCCCTCCAATTAGTTATAGTCACCACCGTCCCCTCCAGAATGAGGAAAAATACTTGCACAATTTCTTTACTATTTTTTTATTATTATTCTATACTATCATATGATTCTGCAATTCAAATTTCATGTAATTTGGAGTTAAATTTGCCGATATATTGCATTTTTAAGTTTTTACAGGTTTGTAGGGCCCATCCGGGAACCCTAGTTGCATGTAGGTGTATATGTGCCTCATTTTGGAAATATAATCATATTTTTTGTCTTAAAATATTTATTTATGCATTCTATCCAAATTTCAGGTGTTTTAGACATGTTTACATGCAGTAATTGTCCATCTTGGTCTTCGTAGGTTGTAGGCGGGCAGCACAAAATCGAGGGGTCTACGGATGCAATTTCAGATATTTTTTTGGTTATATCCCCTCAAAAACTATTATTTAACATCCCCATAAAGTTTCAAGTCATTCTAATTTTATTTGATATATTTTTAATATATATGCCATTTTGTGCCTGTGGGGATTGCATGTTTCCTTCACACGCCCTTGCTATTTGACCATTTTTGCTTCATTTTGTGTAGGTGCAGGTTCCTAGAAGGCATTGGGAATTAATATCAGACATAATATATTAAATATACAAGTAGCAGCAGCATTGGCCCGCCCACCTCGATTGTGGGTATGAGGAAAGGCACTCGATGTGCACCCGGATTTCTTGGAGGATTTGATCCTTGGGCACCCAAAATTTGTAAAAATTATATAACCTTTAAGACCTCAAGGTGAATTCTATGTAACTTTGGATTTTATCTACCAAATTAATAAGAAAGAGACTTGTTTCATTTCATTCCTTCATTTTCATATGCATGCTTTCATTTGATGCTCATAAGTGAGATAGGATAGATACATATATTGTTTTTCATCATTAGGTGCACTTATTTTCCCTACTTCAGTGGTTATCATAGTGGGACCCTCGTCCCTTGTGCTTTGGATGACAATCTGACCTTATTTTACCAATTTTTCCCTTTTTGTGTTGCAGGTGCTCCCCTCCCCACCCTGGAACGGTGGTAGAACCTTTATCTGGATCACCTTGGGATGGTGGCTTCACCATCCCACCCTATGATGGTGGTGGTTCTTCTAATCATCCCACCTTGGAGTGTTTAATAACCAAAAAAGTTTTTGCTCAAACATTCAAAATTTAGAGGTCTCAAAATTGATAAGGTGAGTGCCTAGACCCTTTATTTTTCTACTGCATTTTTAGAGACTGTAAAAATTGGTTTTTCTCGTATTATTTGTTTGCATAGAAAGGTTAAAAGTCATATTTTTACTTTCCTTATAACATAAAGCAACAAAAGGAAGAATAAAAACTGAAAGAAATTTGAATTAGCAATGCATCTTTGTGCCTTGATTGCTGGTGACTTACCTAATAGGTAAGCTAGCATTTAGGATTTGCATTCATAAGTTATATTTTTAGGTTATTTATCCTAAATTTTTTAAATTAAAACGCACTTATTTGCATGCATTTAGTGAATGATCATCGAATGCTTCTTTGCTTACTTTCTTGGATTAAAAAGAACCACACACACCATGATCCACTTAAAATGCTAACGAGTTGGACTTCATCCCCAACCATTGGTAGAGTGCAAGTGACGATGGGTTTCATCTCCATCCACTTGGATCAAATCCCACAAACCTATTACATCTTGCCAAGGCCAATTCCAAGATCTATCATAGCCCATGGGTTATAGCACACATCACCATTTGAGAAGGTTTATCACAGACTACGGGTGAACTGGGTGAGGAACTGGTAGGACCTGTGCTCCCTGATCGTGTGTGGACCTCATCACCACACATTATAGGAGGGATAATGCAACCTAGAGTTCATAGCCAAGTTGATGAGCTATGAGTATACAGGTGAAATCCAATTGAACATTTGAGTATATCATCCAACAATATTTCAAACACATGACATAAGGTCATCCTTTGCAAATAACACTTCTAAAACACAAAATAGTTTAGGGGCTCACATCTAAAACTTAAAAGAGATTATCATCTGTCTGTTGGGTGTTTCCTTTTTTATTTGGTGTTTCATTAAGAATTTGTAAATAAGATAATAACTTGGGGTATTGACAGAGAAGCACAATGGTGCACACCCGCAACCAATCCCAAACATGGGAAGAAGTTGCAAAGAGTGGATTAGGAGACATGAATCATCTTCGACATAGCCCTAGGGACTTGGTTATACCTCCTTGATGAGCTTCCACTCCAGCTATCCCAAAGACAGCAAGGCATGAGCCTCATATCTGAATGGATCCTCTCCGAGACACCTCGAGGGATGAGGATCATTACTTAGGAGAGTGTTCTCGGTATGTAGATATTTCATAGGCCTTCCTTGGTGAAAGGCAATTTTGCATTGAGGCACTAATAGACAAAGCGGTGCAACACATCCATATACCCGTCAGGATTGACATGCCTAAGCATAGGCAGGAGTATGAATTTACACACTGGCTAGAGCAAGTCGACATGACTTTACCTCCGCGTTGCCTTGATAGGATATAGAAGCTCATGCAGTCCGACGGGAATGACACTCATCGATCGAGGCGAGCCAATTCTGCCCTACCTTTCCTCGTCCATGAGGGAATACATGAGGATATCCTAGATTTTCCTTAGGAATAATATTCTGTGCATACCCAATGTGCCTCTGCGCCAACTAATTATAATGAACATATGTTCCATCCTGAACTTCAAGTCAATGTGGCAAACCTTGAAAGAGGCAAGCACCCTATGGAGACCATAGAGTATCTTGAACGAGGTTGACCCTAGTACAAGATGCCTAGGCACCCTAGGCATCACACTACGAAGCGATCGTAAGATATATAGAATTCCAAGCTCAATTCAAGCAGCTTTGGTGAGACAAAGAACAATTAGACTGCTTGCACCAGCTTGAGAAAGAAAGGATTGAATGATAGACCAATGAGCTATTCTAGAAGACTTTACGAGAGAGGGTCCCTACCCCTAAGACACATAGGCAGGAAGTCCATCCAATGCAACCCATGCTCATTCGAGATAGGTCCCCAAGACCTTATCCAATGTTGCCTCCATGACCTCCTAGGCCAGATCGGGAGATGCCTCCCAGGCCAAACATAGGGCATCCATCGCGAGTGGATACCCCCATTTATAGATTGGCTTGAGAGATGCCTTATGGGGCCTATACTGAGCATGAGCCAAAAATAGAGTATGTGGAGATGCCTTACCAAGGCAGGGGGTGATTTACCACCGCCCCATAATAGGTTGGAGGACCCTAGACCTCCATCGTAATATGTGAATAAGGATGAGGAGATTAAGTCCTCAAGCCCGTATAAAGCATTGCTAGAATGCCTAGAGTCAGTTGAGAACAAAACCTCTGGGTTGGGATCTCAAAATCCCACTATGCACCAGTTGCGTAGTCAACCCATCCATCCTTCATTACTTGCGCCTCCCTATCCAGAATAATTTAAGTTGCCTTAATTGGCCACCTTCAAGGGAGAAGATGACGCATAAGAGCATGTCACTAGGTTCTTAGGTCAATTTTTCAGCATTCATGATGATGATGCTTTGCTTTTGAGGACATTTGTGACTACCCTCACCGACCCCACCTCTGAGTGGTTTTACCAACTCCCTAAGCATAGCATCCAAACTCTGGACCAACTTGTGGATGCTTTCCTAGAGTGCTTTACCTTCAATACCAAGAGGAAGGCAATGTTGGCCAATGTAGCTGGGTTGAAACAGTATGACGATGAGTCAATAACAAATTATGGCAATAGATGGCGAACCCTACTCGCCAAGCTGCCTTATCTTCTCCCCATGTTGGAGTTGACTCAAATGTTCTCCAAAAGTTTCTTGAAGCCAATATCCTTATTTTTGTAGTTACAGTAATACCCTACTCTTGAAGATGCCTTAGCACAGGCTAGGATCATTGAAAAAATCAAGATTCAAGAGGGTGAGATTGCAAAGCCTCGCAAGAAGGAATAGAAAAAGAATGCTAAAAACACCTCAGCACAATCAAAGTTAGCAGCAGTAAATCAAGTTGTAATTAGTGGCCTGAGGCCAGCATAAGCCGCGCCACCTCAAAAGCCTAATTATCAGGCCACTCCTGGGAACTATGCCAATTATAACCAAAATTTTCAAGGGTAAAATCAACAGCATCGTCCCAAGTGACAATTCATACCCATTGAAGAATCTATGGACTCATTATTTGATCGCCTCTTGGCGGCCAATGTGATCCATCTACCTGAGAGTCGACCTATCGACCGAAATGCACCGAAGCCCAAAGGATATAGAGAAGACCTATATTGCAAGTTTCATAGGCAAAATGGGCATGATGTGTAAATGTGCTATAAATTCAAACACTTTTTGCAAGACCTAATTTATAGGAATGCCCTCCAAGTAGACAATCCTATCGCACCAAAAAACCAGTAGATGGAGGTCTTCAAAGACCCCTTACCTGCCCATGCGGAGCAGGCCAAACCAGTGCCCCAGGTGAATGAGGTTCACCATGCCCCACCTAAGCAAGGGTATGTTGGCATGGTCAGTATTGTGACAATAAATAGTTGATATCCAAGTCCAGCCACACCACCTACGGCTCAGAGTGATGTCCCTTCGACATAGCAGCCTATACCTCCTCCCGGGTCGAGCCTCCCACCTAGGCCTATAGTTACCATTAAGAGTAAGCTCGCTTAGAGCTTAAGAACAATATATACCCGACTCTCCATCTATGAGCTCATCCAGCAATCACAACCTCATATAGAAGCCTTGATGGAGATCCTTAAGGCAATTGATATTTAGCCCAAGGATTCTAACTCCTTCAACAACTTTGTGGGACATGTGCGGCAATGCATGAAACCAGTTATTACCTTTCGAGAAGCTGAACTTAAATTGGTTTCACATGATATGGTGGATCCCCCTTTGCACATCATCGCATGTGTGAATGGAACACCTTATAAGAGAGTTTTGATAGACACTGGGTCCTCAAGCAACATAATAACTACAACAACTCTCGAGCACCTGAAGCTCCCAACATCCCACATTGTTACATCTACCTACACCCTCCGAGCATCCAATGATGCCCTCTGTTCAATGGTTGATACAATTGTCCTACCTATCCAAGTAGGAGAAAATATCATCCCTACAATGTGCCACATCCTAGAGGGTGAGATGGCATACAATATCTTATTAGGAAGACCATGGATCAGGGACATGAAGTGTGTCCCTTCCATTGCTCACCAGTGCCTCAAGTACACTCACGAAGGGCAAGTTCATGTCTTCCCCGTGGACCTATAGCCCTTCAAGTACTACAACATGGTGCAGTAATTACTGGAGTCGACCTTTCCATCAACGCATCTAGATTTTTAGTAGAATAAATCCAACTAAGGTTTGACCCTGCCATTACTGAATACCATGCCATCCTCATTATCGGCTTTGCCCTGAACGCCTAGTACACCAATGGATCCTTTGCCTAGGAACCCAGAGAAGCGACCCATTTATGAGGTTCAATCGACCATATCCACTATCTCTATAGAGGACATACCTAGATCGGATGATGAAGAGACACCACATGAGGAAAATGATGAGCCAAATCAAGTCTCTCTCTCATCCCTCTTCTATCCGCAGCCCCATTTTATAGTGCACCTAGCTTTTATCAAATTAGGATAATACATGGTTAGGAATGTCACCACTACTCCTACTATAGAGTCGGTGTAAGACATGGGTAGACCTTGTCTTCCCATAAGCACTATCGTACCTCTTGGTATTCCCCCTAATCAAACAATTTTTTTCTATGGGGACCTTGACTATGGCATCAAACCTTACCAATAGTAGGAGGAGGATGAGGAGCCTTTTGGAGAAGACATTAACTACTTTTCTAACCCTAAATTCACCCTGAAGTATCTTGACCTATGCAACTGGTATGGTTATGGGTTAGGCCTATATGAGCAGGGCACAAGAATCCCCTACTGATCGTAGTATAAAATTCCCTATGACAAGTTGGGAGTGGGATGCAACAATCCATTGCCTCTATATTTCCATATGGATGGCCTAAATCACTTGAATATAGGCTACGAGGACAGGTTGGTCCAAGACCCTTATACCAATTCCAATACAGTCTACTCCCTGGGGGACTACTTCCCCCTACTATATGGGAACCCCACAATCCCTAGTGACATTCCCCCACATTTTGATAGAGGAAAGGTTTATGAAGTTGTCCCAATGTTTGTGATGAATCATATCAAGGCACCTCATATGAATGAACCTCAGATGATGAGTCAGGTTACAAGGTGGCACCATATGACCCTTTTGAGTCGGATAGTGATCATTCGCAAATTATTCCCATTAATGACAAATAGGAAGACCTCCTGCATTTGTTCCCTTTCCTTGATCCTGTTTGGTGGTAACCCCTTCCTTCTGAAGAGCTGGTTCACCCAAAATAATCTAGACCTCCCAGGGAGGGTGCAATTAATTTACTTGAGCATCTAGATCCTTGTGAGCCTGAGGCGCTACGAGGTGAGAATGAAGAAGTCCTCGTCCATGATAATAATTATGAGAAATGAGTATATATGGGACCATACTTACCTGATCGCCCGATCCCAAGAGGCAACAATGAGATTCCCATATATGATAGTGACTATGAGGATGAAACAAAGAGGGCATACCTTGGTCCTCATTACTTGCATCATCATCATGAGCCCATCAACATAGAAGTCTATAATCAGTTGCACGTTGGCCCATGCTTGAGAAAAAGGCCTATCAATTTAGGTCAGATTCACCATGAGGTCTTCCCTAACCCACCCACACACATGGAGCTCCTTGAGCCTACTGATCCCATCCTACAGTCTATCCCCAGATAGGATTCGGTGATTCCCATTCCTCTAGAACCATATTTGGGGGTGGGATATGATATCAATATACAGTCACATGTCCATGGTCCTAGAGAGTAGATACATTCCATAAATATGATCTCCATTGATTTGACTACACCACTTCACAACCCAACTAATCCTTCCAAGCCATACCATCTACATCTAGATGTTATTGATTGGGATCGCGTTGATTCGCCCCCATATCCTTCTGAGTATTTGACTTGTAGCAGGTTGTTTCACTTCTCTACTGGGCCAACTCATGATGTCTTACATGCTGAGGAGGAACCTGATGTTCCCATCAAGAATTTAAATCCATTTGACAACATCCATTTGATACCTACTCTCCACCAGTTGGAAGAGGGGTCACATATGTCAATCGAGCCTACGATTGACAAATATATCGGCTCAGATCCTAAAAACCCGCAATGTATCAAGCTAGGCAAAATCCTATCCCCCGAAGAGTAAGCTGATTACATAGCCCTTCTCACAAAGAATGCAGATTTTGCATGGTCTTACAAAGACATGTCAGGACTAGATCCAAATCTGGTCACCCACAATCTAATGCTTGACCTCAAATCCAAGTCTGTCAAGCAAAAGTTGAGAAAGATGCATCCAAAAGTGGCCTTAATGGTCAAAGACAAGCTATAGAAACTATTGGATGCCAAGTTTGTCATTTCTATAGAATATCCACCATGATTGTCCAACATGGTCCTCGTCAAGAAGCCTGATGGGAGAATTCACATTTGCACTGATTTTTGAGACCTAAACAAACTGAGTCCTAAGGATGATTTTCCTTTGCTAAGAATCGATGCCCTGGTAGATGCCACTATAGGCCATGAAATGCTCTCCCTTATGGATGGCTTCTCTGGGTATAATAAGATTCATATCAACCCTGAAGACTAGCTCAAAAGGATGTTCACAACGCCCTGGGAAACATTTTGTTACAAGTTCATGCCCTTTGGCCTTAAAAATTTTGGTGCCACCTACCAGCGTGCCATGACATATATCTTCCATGAATACATGCACAAAATTTTGGAATATTACATGGATGACTTACTGGCTAAATCTTTATTACGTCATGAGCACCTAAATGTCTTGTGCAAAGTCCTCGATCACCTTATTGAACATAATGTGAGACTGAACCCCAAGAAGTGCGTCTTTGGTGTCACATCTGGAAAGCTCTTAGGATTTATAGTTTCCAAATGAGGTATCGAAGTGGACACTAACAAGGTCAAGGCAATCATGGGAATGCCTCCCTTGACTACCATCAAGTAGCTTCATAGCTTGTAGGGGAGAATTGCATCCGTCAAACACTTCATAGCACAATTTTTGAACAAGTGTCGACCCATGAACAAACTCTTGCACAAGGGGGTCACATTCCACTGGGACGACGAGTGTCAGGATACCTTTGACACAATTAAACAATAACTAGATTTACTGCCAGTGTTACCTCCACCTAGACCAGGGGTGTCATTTCGATTATATATCTTAGCTATTGAGACTGTATTGGGTGCCATGTTAGCCCAAAAAAATGAATTGCACAAGGAACAGGCCACATACTATCTCAGTCACACCCTGGTGAGCTATGAGATCAAGTATGCATACGTTGAAAATTTATGTCTAGCGGTGGTTTTTGCTACCAAGAAGCTATGACACTATATGCTCAGCCACACTACGTATGTTGTATCTAAAGAGAATCCATTGTGATACATGATGAGTTTTACTTATCATAGTAGTCACACGGTAAAATTGATCATGTTGTTGACAGAATTTGACCTGGAATTCATTGGACAAAATTTGATCAAAGACCAGGTCATTTTTGATCAACTTGTAGAGGCTACTCTCTAGGATTATTAGCCTCTTAGCATGGAGCTTCTCGATGATGGAGTCTTCCAAATATTAGAATTGTTTGATTTCGATGAGCTTAAGTCACAAGCAGATATGATTATTTTCTTCGATGGCTCCAAATGTGAGCAAGGGGGTGGTGCAGGGATCATGTTTTTTACACTACATGGGGCTCCCATACCCCTATCATTTAAACTTGATTTCCCATGTACCAATAATAATGACAAGTATGAAGCATTCCTCATAGGTCTTCAAATGGCTATCGCCATGAAAATAAATAAACTCAATATCTTTGGTGACTCCTTGCTTATAGTGAACCAGGTCAAAGGAATTTACCAGTGCAAGTGCCTAGTTCTACAAGCCTACAAAGCCCTTGTGGATAAACTCTTGGCAAATTTTGAATGGTATGACATCGAGGCACTCCCTCAATCATCTAATCATTTTGCGGATACAATGGCCTCCTTAGGGTCCTTGATCCCGCAAGACCCCATAAACGAGATGACAACCATTCAATTCAAGACGCTATCACAATCAGTGATTGAGCATGAGAGGACTCAAGCCATGCCATAAGTCCACTTGATTCAAATATAACCTCATCATGAGAGATTCTCACACATTCACGAGCACCTGAATCATGCCGCTTGGGGGACTTTGTTCTCCCAAACCCCTTTTGATAGCAACATAGTGCTATTCTTACAATTTCTATCCCAATCAACATTTGTTTGAGATGAACTTCATGAGGGATAGGCAATTCATGCAATCGAGGCTTCCACACAGTAGGACTGGTCCACACAAATTAGAGAGTACCTAAAGCTTGGTAATCTCCCTCCTGGATTATCGCATGCTACCAAAAGGACATTTAAACGAAAGGCAGCAAAATTTGTCTTGTTAGGAGACATCATATACCATTGGAGCTACGAAGGAATCCTCCTTCATTGCTTAGAGTATCAAGAATCGACTTGGGCAATGGCCCAATCACACGATGGTACTTGTGGTAGCCATTTTAGTGGTATGTCCATCACAAAGTGCATTCTTCGCATGGGCTATTATTGGCCAACTTTAGAGTGAGATTGTTGTGCATATGTGAGGAAGTGCATGAAATGTCAACACCATGCTAACTTGACACATGTACCCTCTCAGGCCTTGCAACCGATCCAATCGACTTGGCCATTTTCACAATGGGGATTGGATTTAATCAAGAAAATCTCCCCTGCATCCTTGGGCCATCACACATTTATCATTATAGCTATCGAGTATTTTACAAAGTGGCTGGAAGCAATCTCCCTTACCACTACGACAAGACCCCATATAGCGGAGTTCATATTGCATAACATCATTTGTTGTTTTGGTATTCCATCCAAGATCATTTTGGATAATGGGACATCATTCAAGAATAAAGATGTGTGTGCTTTGATAGCAAAATATAATATCCAACACAACTTTTCAACACCTTATTATCCGTAAGCAAATGGGCAAGCAAAAGCATCAAATAAGACATTAATTGCCATATTGAAGAATAATCAAAGATAATCATATCGATTGGCACATGCAAATGTTGCTTGCCCTATGGGCTTACCGCACTAGCATTTAGATGCCCTCTGGGGCAACCCCATTTTCACTAGTGTATGGCACAAAGGCAATCATGCCTCTAGAGCTGGAAATATCATCATTGCGCGTATCAATGCAGGAGTTTATCGATGATGATACTGCACGACAAGCTCACCTATATCAGATTATGTTGTTGTATGAACATTGCACTAATTCTCTTGAGCATCTACGTGTGTATCAATAGCAGCTCAAAATAGCCTACAATATGAAAGTCCATCTTAGAGACTTTCAGGTTGGTGATCTCGTCCTAAAAGAGAACCAACATAACTCTAGCTTGCTGCCCCATCTATGGGACAAATTTGTGGCAAATTGGTTAGGTCCCTTTGTCATCACTAGTCAAATCAAACCCAAAACTTATCACCTTTGAAGGTGTCGAGGATCCTAAACCCTTGAAAATACTTCACTTGCGGCCATTTCATGCTTAGAGACCACCAAAAGGCTCCTAGTGGGTTTTCATCGTCTAGGTCAAATAAAAACGCTCATGGACTATCTACAATCATCTAGGTCAAACCTAAAAGCCCCAAAGGCATCCATAAGCCCTTTGGTCATATCCAAATACCCCTAGGCAGTCGTAGATACTTTTTAAGTGTCATTGCCCATCTAGGTCACCCAAAAGGCTCCTAGCAGGTTTCCACCATCTAGGTCAAGTAAAAATTCTCCTAGACTATCTACGATCATCTAGGTCAAACCTAAAAATCCCAAAGGCACCCATAAGCCCTTTTGTCACATCTAAATGCCCCTAGGCAGTCGTAGACACTTTTAAAGTGTCGCTTCCCATCTAGGTTACCCAAAATGCTCCTAGCGGGTTTCCACCATCTAGGTCAAGTAAAAACACTCCTGGACTATCTACGATCATCTAGGTCAAACCTAAAATCCCCAAAGTCACCCATAATCCCTTTGGTCACAACCAAATGCCCTTAGGTAGTCATAGATACTTTTTAAGTACCGTCACCCGTCTAGGTCACCCAAAAGGCTCCTAGCGGGTTTCCACCGTCTAGGTCAAGTAAAAATTCTCCTAGACTATCTACGATCATCTAGGTCAAACCTAAAAGCCCCAAAGGCACCCATAAGCCCTTTGGTCACAACCAAATACCCCTAGGTAGTCGTAGACACTTTTTAAGTACCGTTGCCCATCTAGATCACCCAAAAGGCTCCTAGCGGGTTTTCACCATCTAGGTCAAATAAAAATACTCCTAGACTATCTACGATCGTCTAGGTCAACCCTAAAAGCCCCAAATGCATCCATAAGCCCTTTGGTCCTCCACAAATGCCCAAATGACCCCCAAATAAGCTCGTTGGTCACATGTATATACATATCAATCAAAAATTCAAAAAAAAAAAACATTATCAAAATTTCAAAATTTCAAAAATATTGCATCACATCACATTGCATCCCATTGCATTTTATCGTCGCTTGCATTTAGGCATATTCATAATTAGCACTTTACATTTTAGAGTTGATCATACATGTCTAGCACCATGATGGTACACCACTTACCACTCAAAATCAATGTTGTGAAAGTACTCATAGTTCAATACCGCAATTATCATTTTCACCCATATTTTTCACGTTTCCATAGTCGTGTCTATTCCCTTCACTTAGCCATTTGTTTTAGAATGTCAGTAGGGTTTTCGGTCACTCAGCCATATCCAGTATCTACTCAAATTTTGTAGAAGGCTAGCATGATTTTTAGGAGGTAGAATCTTGCCTAGATTATGCCTTGTGTACATCATATCCCAAACACAATTAATCATTAACAATCCAAGTTTTGCACAAATATAGATGAAATCCATGAAGTGGTCTAGGTTGCCTTAAGCGAAAATTCATCCTGCTCATCCCCTTATGCGAATGGTTCAAGAATGTTGATATTTTGCAAAAGGACAAGTTCTCCCCTACCCAATTCCTCCCACAACAATAAGTGGTTTTTCCTCCTTTTTTTATCATCAAAATCCCACATTGTCACATGTTGAAACAATCTAAATTTGCAAACCCCCACAAAGAAAAAATCCAAAGTACACAAATACAAAAAAATAAAAAAGTGCACACATCAAAAAGCACAAGAAATAGTGATCCCCATTGTTCAAAATTCAAATCCCTTGCTCAAGAGAAAAATAAAAAACTCAAAATAAACAGTGATTATTATCACTAAAAAGAGAAAAATAAACAGTGATTCTTATCACTTTATATGAGATCAAGTATCCCAATAAAATTTAAGAAAGTAGAGATTCAAACTTGAATCCTTGGAACTCTCAGCATTTGGAAAACCATCAGGTTATACTCATTACGGGTTTTTTGGATAGCCTATCTGTCAATGGCAGTAGCCTCCAGCATGACGATATGTCTGCCATATTACTTTTTGGCGTATGTGTAGACCAATGTTTGCATGTGTATGAGCTAGCTTTGGTAACCTAGATTGCCTAGTGGTCTAGTCATACTTAGTACGAAACCTATGATGGTGGCATTCTTTGGGTGATCCTTAGTACAAGTTTGGTTGAGAGCCTACTTGACACTGGCGGTATCTTTATGCATCTCACAAGAATGAACTCACTTGCACACACAGAGATATTAAGTACCTTGGTCATCCTAGCAGATTCATACCTTGTCAAAAAGTCCTTCATGGTTAGTATACAACTTTTGATTAGTTGACTAGAGTGTTTGGTTCTCATGAAAACCTCATGGGAATTCCCTAAATATCATGTCATTCATATCACTTCACCTCATTCATTTCAGTTACATTATTCACAAATCCATTATATAAGTCGTATAACAACAGTACATATGAGTTGGTGCAATATACATCATCTATGGTGCTAGCATAATATGGCATATAGTCTACACATTGCATCCTCTAAATCAATAAATCATCCATCTCACCATACATCCATGCATGTACAAAATCAAATCAAATCACATTACAAAATATGCATACAGGGTAGACATCCATCATCATCTCATAAATCAAATTGCATACATTTCATAAAACAATAAACACATGATGATAAACCACATAAAAAGCTCATATATATGTGTATATGTATAAGACAAAAAAATACATCATGTTGCCCATAGGCTGCAATAAAAGGAGTCCTCAGACTTCACATTGCTAAAATATCCAAAAACATAAAAAGAGTCACACGAGGTGCTACCATGGTCACACAGGACCGATACTACAACTCTCACTCCCACCTACAGTCGGAGTCCTCTGTGAACTCCCATACCTGCTACCACCTACCTTGTTAGCCCTCTGCCTATACCTTGGTGCCTTCAACCTAGAGGAGGACTCCATGTCCTACTATGGTGACTCTGGTATGATCCACTGGTCGATGCATCATCTCGTAGATGCCCTCCAAGGTGCACTACCTCAATCTCCAGCTTATTTACATAGTCCTGCCCTCATCGACACTATGCTTGGTAAGTCTCCACCATAGAATGGAGTTGTGTCACCTCTTCCTATAGCCTAGTCACCTCCCCACTACTGGAATCCTCTAGTGTAGGGCTTTGAGATTGCAATTGTGCCTGAAGAGATGCTATCTTAGCCTGAGCTGCCTGTACCTCAACTCACTGTGCTAATAGCTCCTCCTATACATATTTCACCTATGTTTGTAGGAGATATCTCTCCTATCTAACACTGAGTAGCTCATCTTGTAGCTCTCCCACGGTATCACTATTGGCAATTTTGGGTACTTTGGGTACATTGCATTTGCTCAAGTGATTAAGTTGTCATTGATGACAAGAAGCTTTCGAAGGAATTTGATTTGATGTCAAATAATTTGTTTTGATGAAGGTTACGGCATGACAGTTTCAAAGGTCTCTGGCAAACCCCAAGCTGACAGGTTCGAAAGAAAAGTGTAAGTTGGAAAAGTGAGTAAGTTGGAAAAGTGTCGCGATATCGCGACATGTCGCAGTTTCGTGACTTAAACAGGAGAGAGAAAGCTTTTTGAAAAAGTGTCGCGATATCGCGACATGTCGCATTTTCGTGACTTAGGCAGGAGAGAGAAAGCTTTTTAGAAAAGTGTCGCGATATCGCGACATGTCGTAGTTTCGCGACTCAAAGAGGAGAGAGAATGTACGGAGTCAGAAATGTCACGATTTCGTGACATATTGCAAGGAAGATTGTACGGACGAAAAAGTGTCACGATTTCGTGACAAGTTGCAGGAGGGGGAGTCCGAAAGAAAAAGTGTCACGATTTCGTGACATGTTGCAGGAGAAGGAGTCCAAAAGAAAAAGTGTCACGATTTCATGACATAATGCAGAAGAAAGAGTCCGTAGTGTGAATTGTCGTGATTTCACGACAAGTTCGAAGAGAGAGAAAGTAGCAAGATAAAGTGTCACGATTTCGCGACATGCTACAGAAGTCAAAGTGAGAACTGTCACGATTTCGTGACATGCTACAGAACTCGAAGTGAGAACTGTCACGATTTCGTGACATGCAGCAAAGGGAAGAGTCTGAAATGAGAACTGTCATGATTTTGCGACAGGTTGAAAAGAAGTCGTACGGATGTAGAAAGTGTCATGATTTCATGACAGGTTGAAGAGAAAGCTTATGGATGCAGAAAGTGTCATGATTTCATGACAGAGATAGTAAGCAAGTCTTCAACAGAAGAAGCGTCATGATTTCATGACGAATTCAAGAAGGAAGAGCTCGAAGGCGAAAGCGTCATGATTTCATGACATGTTCCAGTTTCGCGGGCGTAAGGCAGAGAAAAGCATAAGGCAGCAAAAGTGTCACGATTTTGTGACATGTTTCATTTTCACGGGTGCAAGCCGAGAAGAGGTTGAGAAAGCGAGAAATGTCACGATTTCATGACAGAAGTGAAGATGACGTCAGCAGAGGCAGAAGTGTCACGATTTCATGACAAAAGCCAAAAGAAAGTGTTCGGAGGCAAAGGTGTCGCGATATCGTGACATGTTGTAGTTTCGTGGGAAAAGCTACAGAACCACAGAGGCAGTGAAGCCGACAAAGTTAAATTTGGGCCGACGAAGATTAGGGTTTGCAGTCGACGTAGTTTAGGGTTGTGCAGCTGACTAAGATCAAGGTTTTGATCTTGAAAGTATTAGTATAAAAGGAGGGTTGTTTGAAGAGTTAAAGTATCGATTTTGTGTGTGCGTTCGAAGTGCGACATTCGTAGATAGAGTGCGGGGGAGAAGTCCGATCGTTGAGAGCAGAGTGCAAAATTCGATAGTAGTGTACAGAGTGCATTTTGTCGAATCGTCTAAGTGAGAGAGATCGCAAGGAATCAGAGTGCGCGAAGACGGTGCTGCTGAGTTTGCGCACAGAGAGCAAAAAAGTGCAAAGCTATGGGGTGCATCATTTTTGCGACGTTCGGTGATAGTGCGCAGGCTTTGATGGTTTTGGACAAGTCATTGAGAGGGATTGTTGCATAGATTTGAGCAAGTTTTTCTTGAGCTTGTGAAGCAGTTTGGGCAGGTTCTAGTAAGAACTTGCAAAGCAGATCTGAGACAAGTCTTGGTGAAGACTTGGGTGAAGATCAAGCAAGCTTTAGTGAAAGCTTGTGAACCACTTTTGTGAACCAGATTTGAGGACCAGTTGAGGACAGAGATTGGTGCAGATTCGAGGACATTTGTGCCAGATCGAAGGACTGTGTTTGGTGCAGATCAGAGAAAGAGAACGAGGACATTTGTGCTAAATCGAAGGACTATGTTTAGTGCAAATTCGAGGACCAACTTTGGAGGTGATAGAGTTGAGGGCAGAGGTCTCCAGCCAGAGCAGGGAGGACAGGTGTCTTCTATGGATAGAGTTCCATTTGCTAAGGGTAGCGGAGGCAGAGGTCTTCTAGAGGATCACCAGTCAGAGCAGAGCTAGGGGATTTGTGTCTCCTTTGGGTTGGTGCCCATAAACATTGTAATCGGGAAAGGTATTCCTAGAATTTGATTTGATAAAATTTAGTGAAAGATTTTATCCGTGGAGTAGCCCACATTGGGTGAACCACGTAAATTGTTGTGTCTCTATTGTGGATGGTGTTTTGTGCATTGCTTTGATTACGGCTATTGATACTGCTATCTATACACTGCATAATATTGAATTGAAGTATAAAGGAAAAAGTAAAAAGAGGTCTTATACTGTTCACCCCCCTCTCAGTATAAGCTTGTGTTCTTCAATTGGTATCAGAGCGGGTGCCTTCGAAAAGTTTAACAACTTGAAGGAAAAGCAAGTAAAGAACACAATGGATTATTCAAGTGGCAATGCAGCACCTATTCTTGATGGATCAGATTTTGGTCTTTGGAGTGCAAGGATGAAGGTTCATCTAATGGCACTTGGTAATGAGGTATGGGAAGTAATTGAAGATGAATACACTATTCCTGTACATGGTCCAAATACTAAAGAAGAAAGGCTCCTACATCACAACAATTCAAAAGCAATGAATGCAATCCTGAAAGGCCTTCAGAAAGCAGATCTCACCAAAGTGATTCACTGCAAGACAACTAGTGAAATGTGGAAACAGTTGCAGGTGGTTCATACCGGTGATACAAATGTCAGAAAGGCCAAGTTGAGACACTTCAAAGGTATGTTTGAACAACTCAAGATGAATGATGATGAAAATATTAGTGACTACATGCTTCGTATGGATGAGGTTGTTAACTCCATGAAAGACTTAGGTCTTGAGCTTGCTGAAAATGATGTTTGTGATAAGATTTTAAGATCTCTTCCTAATAGATTTAGTGAAAATATTTCTGCTATTGAGGAAGCTAAAGATTTGGATAAATTGAAAAAGGATGAGCTCCATAGTATACTTGCAAGCATTTGAGTTGAGAACTCAAGTGAAGGTTGATGTCAAGAAAGAGGCAACTTTCAAGGCTACCAAGAAATCCAAGGGTAAACAGCTTCAAGAGAGTGATGAGTCTTCTAGTGATGAAGAGGCATATTACAACAAGAAAGGCAAATTCTCTAGAAAGCACAAAAACATGAAAAATATAAGATGTTTTAATTGCGGAAAGTTTGGTCATTATGCTACAGACTGTACTATTCCCAAGGATGAAAGTGATGAAGATAAACAGGATTCAAAGAGCAAGGATTCTGAAAAGCACAAGCATCACAGAAAGAACAAAGATGAGCACAACAATCAAGGAAAGAGGTATTCTCACAAGCACAAGAAGAGTTTTTACCTAGACAAAGCAAGTAAGTGCTCTAGTAGTGATAGTGAAAGTTCTTCAAGTGATAATGAAAATGAGATGTTGTTCATATCAGAAAAAGAGGAAGAACCGAAACATAGATTCATTATCATGAAATGTCTTAGATGTGGAAATTTTGGTCACCTTGAGGATGATTGCACAAATAATGATTTGGTTTCTAGTATGTATGAGGATGCTTCAGAAAACTATAAGGAAGATGCGTGTATGGTTTTTGAAAAAGGTAGCACCTCTAGTGATAAGAAATCTGAAAAAGGCTTCGATGATTCAGAAAGCAAACAAATAAAGGATCTTGAAAGTGAACTTACTAACGCTCTTAGTGTTTTGAAAAAGGAAAGAAAGAAGAATGCTAGACTCAAGGATAAGTTAGATGAATGTTGTATGGAGAGAGATGATCTTATAGAAAGTCTTGACCTCTCTATGGCTAAGACACAAGAACTCAAGGATGAGTTAGAATCTAAGGTTCTTGAGTATAGTGAGTTAGAACAGAAAATGGCTTCTTTGAAAGAGGAAACTAGAGAGTACAAGGATAAGCTTTACAGGTTTCAAGATAGCTCCAAAAAGGTTAAGTCACTCATCAAAGGTCAAAGAAAGACAACGGATAAAACAGGCCTTGGTTTTGTCAAGGAACAAGTCGGAGAGTCTAGTAAGAGACTCCAAAAGGAAGAGAGTTCTGATGAGGAAAGTATTTCAGATTATGAGTCCTTGGATGATAGATGCGCAGAAATAGAAAATGAAATTCAGAATGAGAAAGAGAAGTTTTCAGGACCCAAGAGGTCGAATAAAGGAAAATTTCATGACAGATGTTTTGCGTGTCACAGGTTTGGTCACATGGCTGCACATTGCATGGCTCAAGTGAAGAAGGTAAACGGCAATTTTAGAAGCGCTAGTTTCTTTCAAGGGTATTGCTACTCTTGTCAACAGTTTGGGCACAAGGCAGTCTATTGCAAGGTTAATTACAGGAACAGGTTTGATCAAAATAGGTTCGGCCAGATCAGGTGGATTCAAAGAACAGGTATGCCTAAAAGAAATAACATTGTTACTTGTTATAAGTGTAACAATGAAGGTCACACAGCTAGACAGTGTAGAGCTGAACTTCCAAGGTACAGGAACAGGAACAGTGATATGAACAGGTCCAAGGATCAAGGCATGAACAAGAACAGGAATGATAACAGGAATAGGAACAGTGATAGGAACAGGAACAGGAATACGGGCAAAGAGTTCAAGAGAAGGCCCGACAAGGAAATTATAGATGTTGATGATGATCAGTGCCTAATGGGAGTTTTACTCCCACCCCAGAATTAATCACCTCATCAGGAGGTGGGGGAGGGACTAAGCTAAGAGGCTCATTCTTAGTCTCGAGCCCCAAAGGTGACCCTTTGCCATTGATGACAAAGGGGGAGAGATATGAGTAAGGGGGAGAGCTTCAAGTGAAGAGGAAAGCTTCAAGTCAGGGGGAGCAAAACTTCAAAGAAAGTTTGTCGGTTGTTAGCACAGTTGGTTTCAGTTTTGGCTCTTGAGCAGTGTTTTCAGTGAAGGGTTGCCATCAATGACAAAGGGGGAGATTGTTGGCAATTTTGGGTACTTTGGGTACATTGCATTTGCTCAAGTGATTAAGTTGTCATTGATGACAAGAAGCTTTCAAAGGAATTTGATTTGATGTCAAATAATTTGTTTTGATGAAGGTTACGGCATGACAGTTTCAAGGTCTCTCAGTTCGAAAGAAAAGTGTAAGTTGGAAAAGTGTCATGATATCGCGACATGTCGCAGTTTCATGACTTAAACAAGAGAGAGAAAGCTTTTTGAAAAAGTGTCACGATATCGTGACATGTCGCATTTTCGTGACTTAGGCAGGAGAGAGAAAGCTTTTTAGAAAAGTGTCGCGATATCGCGACATGTCGCAGTTTCGCGACTCAAAGAGGAGAGAGAATGTACGGAGTCAGAAATGTCACGATTTCGTGACATATTGCAAGGAAGATTGTACGGACGAAAAAGTGTCGCGATTTCATGACAAGTTGCAGGAGGGGGAGTCCGAAAGAAAAAGTGTCATGATTTCATGACATGTTGCAGGAGAAGGAGTCCAAAAGAAAAAGTGTCACGATTTCATGACATAATGCAGAAGAAAGAGTCCGTAGTGTGAATTGTCATGATTTCATGACAAGTTCGAAGAGAGAGAAAGTAGCAAGATAAAGTGTCACGATTTTGTGACATGCTACAGAAGTCAAAGTGAGAACTGTCGCGATTTTGTGACATGCTGTAGAACTCGAAGTGAGAACTGTCATGATTTCATGACATGCAGCAAAGGGAAGAGTCTGAAATGAGAACTGTCATGATTTCGTGACAGGTTGAAAAGAAGTCGTACGGATGCAGAAAGTGTCACGATTTCATGACAGGTTGAAGAGAAAGCTTATGGATGCAGAAAGTGTCATGATTTCATGACAGAGACAGTAAGCAAGTCTTCAACAGAAGAAGCGTCACGATTTCATGACGAATTCAAGAAGGAAGAGCTCGAAGGCGAAAGCATCATGATTTCATGACATGTTCCAGTTTCCGAGTAAGGAGAGAAAAGCTAAGGAGAAAGTGTCATGATTTTATGACATGTTTCATTTTCGCTAGTGCAAGCCGAGAAGAGGTTGAGAAAGCGAGAAATGTCACGATTTCATGACAGAAGTGAAGATGACATCAGCAGAGGTAGAAGTGTCACGATTTCATGACAAAAGCCAAAAGAAAGTGTTCGGAGGCAAAGGTGTCGCGATATCGCGACATGTTGTAGTTTCGCGGGAAAAGCTACAGAACCACAGAGGCAGTGAAGCCGACAAAGTTAAATTTGGGCCGACGAAGATTAGGGTTTGCAGCCGACGTAGTTTAGGGTTGTGCAGCCGACTAAGATCAAGGTTTTGATCTTGAAAGTATTAGTATAAAAGGAGGGTTGTTTGAAGAGTTAAAGTATCGATTTTGTGTGTGCGTTCGAAGTGCGACATTCGTAGATAGAGTGCGGGGGAGAAGTCCGATCGCTGAGAGCAGAGTGCAAAATTCGATAGTAGTGTACAGAGTGCATTTTGTCGAATCGTCTAAGTGAGAGAGATCGCAAGGAATCAGAGTGCGCGAAGACGGTGCTGCTGAGTTTGCGCATAGAGAGCAGAAAAGTGCAAAGCTATGGGGTGCATCATTTTTGCGACGTTCGATGATAGTGCGTAGGCTTTGATGGTTTTGGACAAGTCATTGAGAGGGATTGTTGCACAGATTTGAGCAAGTTTTTCTTGAGCTTGTGAAGCAGTTTGGGCAGGTTCTAGTAAGAACTTGCAAAGCAGATCTGAGACAAGTCTTGGTGAAGACTTGGGTGAAGATCAAGCAAGCTTTAGTGAAAGCTTGTGAACCACTTTTGTGAACCAGATTTGAGGACCAATTGAGGACAGATATTGGTGCAGATTCGAGGACATTTGTGCCAGACCGAAGGACTGTGTTTGGTGCAGATCAGAGAAAGAGAACGAGGACATTTGTGCTAAACCGAAGGACTATGTTTAGTGCAAATTCGAGGACCAGCTTTGGAGGTGATAGAGTTGAGGGTAGAGGTCTCCAGCCAGAGCAGGGAGGACAGGTGTCTTCTGTGGATAGAGTTCCATTTGCTAAGGGCAGCGGAGGCAGAGGTCTTCTAGAGGATCACCAGCTAGAGCAGAGCTAGGGGATTTGTGTCTCCTTTGGGTTGGTGCCCATAAACATTGTAATCGGGAAAGGTATTCCCAGAATTTGATTTGATAAAATTTAGTGAAATATTTTATCCATGGAGTAGCCCACATTGGGTGAACCACGTAAATTGTTGTGTCTCTATTGTGGATGGTGTTTTGTGCATTGCTTTGATTACGGCTATTGATACTGCTATCTATACACTGCATAATATTGAATTGAAGTATAAAGGAAAAAGTAAAAAGAGGTCTTATACTGTTCACCCCCCTCTCAGTATAAGCTTGTGTTCTTCAATCACCATGTGCCATCGATGATGTCTGCACCTCCTCATCCTGATAGCATCATCCCCAAAGTCACCTCGATATCCTAAGTCCAAGAGAGTTGCCTGCTCCCTTGCCATGTGTCCCTACCAATCACCTGCCTCACCCTAGTCCTCATTAGAAACCTTCTGATGTGCCTCCCTAGTAGCACCCCTCCCTAGTGGCCCCTCTCCATGCCACTGACTTGTCACCCACCAAGCATCATACTCTATTGTAGTCCCAACATCGTCCACATCTGGAATGTCTACTACAAGATCCATATCCCGTGCTACTACCTCAACTACTGGCGATGCCAATTTCCTCTCATCCCCATGATGTCGATAAGGCACCGACTCATTGGGCACCCCATGGCATATCCCAAACTATTGCATCACCTAAGAAAAATGGAAGTACTCCCTCTCCATGCCATGTCGTCCAACAAGCCACCTATCTCGCCGCACCCTACGAAGTTGTACAGTAGCATCTGCCCACTTGGGGCAATATCTGTATGGCCTCCAAAACACCTGGCCTACCCTGAGTTGTGAGAATAGATCTACATAGTGACCCACATTGCCAATGAATCATCGACTTTGTCCCCTCTCCTGAGCCCTCTGCCATAGGATGCCATATCCTATCTCCCTGTCTACCAACTTGCCTGAGTCATCCATGGTAGCCCATGTGGTCACCCCATAGCTATGTGCTGCCATCCCTAGCACTAAAACAAAAATCTATACCCCACACCCTTCCATCGATGGTAATAGATCTTGTACAAATCATCATAGAGTTGTTCCAGTAGTGTAGTACCCCATGCCATCACCAATGGCTCCGCCACAGTGCACCCCACTAGCACAAACACTATCTCCATCAGGTTCCATGGGAACCTCACTCCAGAAGAGTCAGGTAATAGCATATTGAAGATGAGTGTCATAAGTAGTGTATGCCTCACCTCCAATACCTTCACCTCATGCTATAATCCTACCAGCATACCCCCCTTCAAGAATTCTATCTCTGCCATCTCTAGATCATAACTGAAGTACCTCTCGAGCACTGCACATCTCTCGTCTCATGGTGTTATATGAATCAGACACCCTTCTATTGGAATTCAAAGAATCTGATAGATATCCTCAAGCATCATCGTCATCTCTCCCATGGGTAGGTGGAAGGTATTGGTACATAGATCCCACAGATCAATCAAGGCAGTCAAATATGCATGGTCTCCTATCATAGGCTCTAACCGTGTCACTTGCTTGAGGCCGATGGCATCCAACCATTCCTAGTCCTCTATAGTAAAGGTATCACTCATGGAATAAAAGAGAGTAGGTACTTGATAATGACTCCTCACCACCTGACAGGGATAATAAACTCAATAATACAACTCTAAAATAACCCTAAAAACATTCAAAAGAAAATACTCAAAATGACCCCTCTTTGATGCTGGTTGTGGCCATTCTCCCCAGGGATGGCCCCACCCCAACCTAGTACCATCCCACCAAGTGATAGCCCATGATCATCCCACACTATCCATCCCACCTAGGTATGACTCCAAACAATTGGGATCAAAAAGGCCTTTCAAGCCATCAAAAATAGCAAAAACAAGGCAAAATTGGACCCATAAAATGCAATTTAATTACACAAAAATATGGATAAAACACAAAATTTGGTACATATCTCATAAATTAGGTATAATAACCTACAATCCAGTGTGATATGCTTCCAAACCAAAAACATGCCATAAAAACAAAAAAATCAACTCCTAACACTAGGAAAATACAATAAGAAAGACTCGGCATACCCTTCTCGCATCGACTCCTCCACTGGCTGAGCCCACCTACTGGATCATGGTGACTATGGAATGAATTTTATAGTGCTCCACTACTCATAATCACTCTCCTACTCCTCACCTCTCAAAACTACAGAAAGAAGCATGCACAAATGAGCCTAACCCTCATATTTTGAGTTTATATAGAGATGCAAGGATCACCACCATATTAGGGTGGTATGAGCACACATTTTGCCACCCATACCATCTTGGGATTGTGGTATAACATGCCCTCATCCCACCCTGGGACGGTGGTAGCAAAAATAGGCCAAAACAGCCCAAAATAACCCAAAACAGGTCCAAAACTGCACTGAAACAACTCAAATTGGGTCCAAATTTCACATGGATCAAAATGAAACCATGATGATCCTAGGAGAGAAGTAAAATTTGTTAAATCATGCCATAATAAGGATATTATAGCTGTACCATCCCCCAAGAATACATTTTTCAGCTCCTTTCCTCCAGAAAAACTCAACAAAGTCACCAGAATCCTCTCCAAAATTACCCTATTTTTCAAGAGGTAAAATTGAAGGTAAGCATAACACAAGTCAATTGGGTCAAGTGACTCATCTATTTTCTCATTTGTCATTCCCTCATTGACTCATCGCTTGAGGGGATAGTCATATTCAGTCTAAATCAGCAAGCACACACTCAATTATGCAAATAGCGGTCGTTCAATGAATCTTTGAGAAAGACAATCATGCCCCTGCTTGGGGCAGCAAACAAGCACACAATATCACATCATAATTCTTGAAATTATTTACATCATGAATTCATAGACCTTGTCCCTTCATGACGAATAATTTTTAAGCCTAGGCACGCTCATTTAGCAATTCAAAAACAAGGACTCAAGAACGCATGCCATTTTCATGATTAGGGCATCTAAAGTTCGTTAGGTTAGCGAGTAACCTTAATAATTCAAAATTTTAGTTATCTATTTTTGCTCAGCACTATGTTGGACACAATGCATATCAAAAATGGGCATCTATAGACACTAA
Organism: Wollemia nobilis; assembly: GCA_028583015.1. Taxonomy (NCBI): domain Eukaryota; kingdom Viridiplantae; phylum Streptophyta; class Pinopsida; order Araucariales; family Araucariaceae; genus Wollemia; species Wollemia nobilis. The sequence goes on from JAQPPZ010017258.1 coordinate 1,534,501, forward strand.
AATATGGTAAACCCGATTAAGCATCCACAAACAATGATCAAATTGACATCATATGGCCCCTTAGGCAACCCTTAGAAGGCTCACAGTGGTTCTAGTCACTCCAGAAGAGTTTTTGGAGGCTTTTGGTCTAATTTTTGGAGGTTTTGGCCCAAAATTCACCATCGTCCCACCCTAGGATGGTGGCATATTCCCACCGTCCTACCCTGGGACGGTGGTGAGCCATCGTCCTAGGGTGGGACAGTGAGCAAGTTTAACCCAAAAAAAGTCAAATATGGGACAAATGGCACCTACAAACTACCATTTACCTCACAAAATGAAGCATTCAGGTCATAGGGCACTACATCCTTATGACATACCTCATAATGGAGGCCCAAATTGGAGATTCTCTTCCACATCCATTGCATGCCTCCCTGTTGACAAGTGGCACCTCCTACCATGCATGCCCTCGCAAGCATTTTTGCACATAAGCCCCTTTGGGCTATAAAATGGATACAAGGTCCATACAAAAACATAGAGAGAAGTTATAGGATATACAACAGAGTGCTACCAATATTTCCCCTCACTTTATTGTGCCTTCTTGCCCTCAAAATATCTTCTTAGCGATGAAGGTTACCAAGTGACTTCAAGAGGGTCTTTTGAGCATAACTTTTCCATCCGGGTGAATTTCTTCACCAAATTCAATTAAAACACCCCTTAGACTATTTAGGATCATTACCTAGTGGTATTGGTAGCAAAAAGTGTGCAGAATTTTTGGGTATCCCCTCCCAGGGTGCCCTCCAATTAGTTGCAGTCACCACCGTCCTCCCCCGGGACGAGGATAAATCCTTGCACAATTTATTTACTGTTTTTTTATTATTATTCTATACTATCATATGATGTTTTAGTTCAAATTTCATGTAATTCGGAGTTAAATTGGTCGAGATATTATATTTTTAAGTTTTTACAAGTTCGTAGGGCCCATCCGGGAACCCCAGTTGCATGCAGGTGGATATGCACCTCATTTTGTAAATATAATCATATTGGTTGTCTTAAAATGTTTATTTATGCATTATGTCCAAATTTCAGGTGTTTTGGACATGTCTGGGTGCAGGAATTGTTCGTCTTGGTCTTCATAGGTTACAGGCAGGCAGCACAAAATTGAAGGGTCTACGGATGCAATCTTAGATATTTTTTTGGCGATATCCCCTCAAAACCTCTTATTTAACATCCCCATAAATTTTCAATTCATTTTGATTTGATTTAATATATTTTTAATATATATGTCATTTTGTGCCTGTGGGGATTGCATGTTTTCCTTCACATGCCCTTGCTATTTGACCCTTTTTGCTTCCTTTTGTGTAGGTTCAGGTTCCTATAATGCATTAGGAATAAATATCAGACATCATATTAAAGATATAAGAAGTGGTGGCATTGGCCTGCCCACCTTGATTGTGGGTATGATGAAAGGCACTAGATGTGCACCCAGATTTCTTGGAGGATTTGATCCTTGGGCACCCAAAATTTGTAACAATTGTATCACCTTTAAGCCCTCAAGGGGAATTCTATGTAACCTTGTATTTGATTCACCAAATTAATAATAAAGAGACTTGTTTAATTTCATTCCTTATTGTTTGGTATTGCTTTATTTTCACATGCATGCTTTCGTTTGATGCTCATAAGCTAGATAGGGTAGATACGTATATTGTTATTCATCATTAGGTGCACCAATTTTACCTACTTAAGACAGAGCTTTATTAACCAGGTCAATTAGGATAGGTCTTCTAAGTGAGGAAAAAAATATTCAGTGGATAGAGATCCATTAGCCAGTGTAGTGGAGGCAACAGTTCTTCTAGAAGATCACCAACCAAAGCAAAGGAGAAAGGAGTTATTTTGTGGATAGAGATCCATGAATGATATGAGGAGATTCATTTCTCATGTGGATAGAGATCTATGAACCTAATTAGGTGATTGATGTCTCCTTTGGATAGAGGTCCATAAATATTGTAATAGGGAAAGATTTCCCAAGATATTTGTTGAGAAAATTTTAGTGAAAGATTTTTTTCGTGGAGTAGCCCACATTGGATGAACCACGTTAAATTAGTATATTTATTGTGTGTGGTGATTTTTCCATTGCTTTAATTACTGCTATTGATACATTGCATAATATTGATTGGAAAGAAAAAGTAAAAAGTGGTTTTATACTATTCACCCCCCTCTCAGTATAAGCTTGTGTTATTCAATTGGTATAAGAGCGGGGTCCTTCAGAAAATTTTAACAGCTTGAAGGAAAATCTTACAAGAATATAAATAGATTCTAAGAGTGGATCCTTAGCTAACTCAGCACCAGTATTTAATGGAAGCAATTATGTATTCTAGAGTATGAGAATGAAGATTCATCTGATGGCACTTGGAAATGAAATATGGGATGCAGTTGAAAATGGATACATGCCACCAGCTACTCCACCTACAGATAAATATGGTAAGCTTCTACATCATTACAATTCAAAAGTAATGAATGCAATTTTGAAAGGTTTGCATAGAACAAAGTTCATAAAGGTTATGCATTGCAAATCAACAAAAGAAATTTGGGATAAGTTGCAAAGCATATATGAAGGAGATAAAAAGGTCAAAAAAGCAAAGTTGTGAAATCTCAAGGGATAATTTGAAGATCTAAAAATGAAGGATGAGGAAAACATTAGTGATTATCTACTTCATGTAGATGAAATTGTTAACTCCATGCAAGTACTTAGACTTGAAGTTCAAGAGTCTGATGTTTATTATAATATTTTAAGGTCACTCCCAAAAAGGTTTAGTGAAAATATTTCAGCTAGAGAGGAATCAAAAGATAGTGATCTTTTGACAAGGTATGAATTACATGGTATTCTCATAGCTTTTGAGATGAGAACAAATGAGGAACCTATTCCCCAGAAAGAAGCAGCATTCAAAGCTACTAAGAAGACTAAGGGTAAGAAGTCAGATTCATCCAGTGATGAAGAAGCAAATTATGGCAAAAGGAACAAGGATCCAAGAAATTTTAAAGGTACAAAATATATTAGATGTTTCAATTATGGAAATTATGGTCACTATGCATCTAATTTTCAAGAAGCTGGAAATAGCAATGATGAAGAAAAACAGGATCATAAGAACAGGGAATCAAAAAAATATAGGTACCAAAAGAAAAGTAGGGATGGACAAGGCAAGAAAGGAAAGAAGTTCTTCCAAAGGAAAAAGAAGAGTTTCTATGTAGACAAGGCAAGTAAGTACTCAAGTGATAGTGATGATAGTTCCTCAGATAATGATAAATATGAAGTTCTATTTTTGGAAAAAGAAAAGTAAATGGTTAGGAAAAGGTCACCAATAATCCTCAAGTGTTTTAGATGTGGTAAATTTGGTCATATCAAAGATAGTTGTACAAGAAGTGGTTTTAGTGATGATGAATATGAAGATACACTTGAAGGACTAGAAGAGAATATTCTAATGGCATTAGAAGAAGAAGGAGGTGATCCTATAAAAGATGAGTCAGAAAAGAATGAAGATGTTTTCAAAGGCAAACAAATAGAGGAAGAATCATAAAATGGAGAAGTTGATCTTGAGGGAGATCTTATTCATGCCCTTGATGCATTAAATAAGGTAAGAAAGCAAAACTCCCAACTTAAGCTTCAATTTCAAGAATGTGATGAAGAGAAAGGAAAACTTATAGAGGATCTAAATAAGTCATTGGATAAGACAAGGAGATTCAAAGAGAAGTTAGAAGCAAAGGTTTTAGAATGTGAAAAGTTAAGAGCATGAGGTGGCTCTACTAAGGGAAGAATTAAAAGATTCTAAGGACAGGTTACATATGTTTGGAAGAATCTCAAAGAATTTGGATAAGATTATCAAGACACAAAAACCTACATCAAGCAAGACAGGCCTTGGTTTTGAACATATACAAAAGAAACAAGGAGAGGAGTCAACCTCAATTTTTGAAGAAGAAGAGAATGTAAGAGAGAGTGAGACTTTTGAGGATGAGTTGGACAACAAAAAATTCAACAAGGAAAGGAACAATGCACAAAAGAGGAACAAATGGAATAGGAACCAACACAGGGTAAAAGAGACTAAGAGACCAATGAGGTCAAGGCAAGGTAGTTTCAATGGATGATGCTTCTCATGTCACAGGTTTGGGCACAAGGCTACACAATGCAGGACACATGAAAGACAAGAATATGGAAAATTCAAAAACAGGCAAATTTTTCAAGGGTATTGTTACTCTTGTAATCAATTTGGTCACAAGGCAATGAATTACATGGTTCATGACAGGAATAGATATGGCTTCACCAGGAGAAATCCTAAGATATTTGCACCTCCAATAAATAATGACATTAAGTGTTATAAGTGCAATAATGATGGACATACAACAAAGTGGTGTAGAGAAAAAATTCCAAAAATAAACAAGAACGAGAATAGTCAGAGGAATCAGAAGGATCAGATGAGGAGGAAAGTGGACAAAGGTAAAGATCAGTGCATTCTGGGAGTAGAAATACTCCCACCCTAGAATTAACCACATCAAAAGGAGGTGGGGGAGGGGCTAAGCTAAGATTTTTATTCTTAGCCCCGAGCCCCAAAGGTGACCCTTTGCCATTGATGACAAAGGGGGAGATATTTGAGTAAGGAGGAGAGATTTGAGTTAGGAAGAAAACATTTAGTCAGGAGGAGCAGAACAAAAAAAGGTTAAAGAAATTGTAAAAGGTAATTGGGTTGCCATCAATGACAAAGGGGGAGATTGTTGGAAATATGAGCAAGTTTTGTTGTCATTGATGTCAAAAGGAAATACAAGGCAAGGTTCTCTCCAAAGAAATTAGAACCATGAGTTCGAAGTAATAAATTATTTTGAAGAAGATCTTCGCAAAAGAGGCCATGGGTCAAAAAGATAAATATTATTATAATATTTTTTAATATTATATTAAGTGGGCCCATGAGGAAAAATAAGGTTTTATATGTGCAAAGCATTCTCCTTGAAAAGAGCAAGTGAGCAAGTTTCAATAATATTAAAGGAGGCAAAGGTTAAATAATTTTAATTAAAATATTTTAACCTTTTGGTTAAAATTTTAATTCAAATTATTCTTGGCGCCAAAGTTCTTTTTGAAAAATGGTGGCAAATCGAAATAAGGGCCGACGTCTTCACATTTATCATATTGCATATAAAGAGGGGGTAAATTATTTTCCCAAAGTCTATTATGCATTCCAAGGTTAAGTTGAGCAAAGTAATATTTTGTGCATGCACTTCAATGGAGGAATCTTTGTGCGATTCAAAAAGGATAGAGGTGTGTGTGTTGAAATCAATGAGGGCGTGAAGATCCTACACGATGCGCTGGGTAGCACAGATGGTAGGCAAGGCAGAGATAAGATATTTTTTGAGGCTAGGTTGTGGGTTCAATTCGCACGATCCAATTTTGCAAAGAAGAAAGGAAAGACCTTTTGCATTCAACGTGTTTGGTGCGGAAGACAAGGATAAAATGAATATCGTGTGCTCTTTGTTTCAAGTGGGTGCGTAGCCCATGCGACAAGCCTAGCATTCGCTAGGGTGCAACACTGGAAATGAGGTTTCGGGTTCAAATTCATGTAGAGGTAGTTTGTGTGGTGCGCAAACATTTTGGTGCAAATTCTAAGGTATGAAAAATTAATTTAATTTTTGCAAGGCCTATGTTATAATAAAGGGTGTTTTGAGGCATACATATTATTAAGAGGGCAGTGTTTGAAGTAGGGAGGTATAAGGATTAAAATAGTTTATTTTAATTCTTTGATGCCTTGGAAATGAATTAGAGAGTGGAGTTAAAAGGTGAAAAAGAAATTTTATTGTGATCTTGCTTTATAAAAAGGAGATAAAATAATTTGATTAAAAATCAAGTAAAGCCTTGTCAATGGCTTGGGATATTTTGAAGTGGTGATTATTTTTCTTTTAGAAGTGCATTAAGATCTAGAGGGAGTGATAAGGTGTATTTGTGACATCTAACCCTTGTGATTGGCAAAGAGAGTGGTTATGATTAAAATAGGTGTTTAAGGACAATTCTTCATCAAACAAAAGGTATGGGCACATCTTCCTTGTGAGTGATTGTTGGATGTTGTGAATGCTAAGTTGGATAGAAAAGGGTTGTTTGATAAGCATTGTTGAGTTTGATTTTCTGGAATGAAAGTTGATACTAGATACCTTATTTGATAAGCATGTGAAAGAACATGAGTATCATTGTTATGTGAAGTTGTAAACTATCTTGAACTAGGGTTTGTGAAAGAACATGAGTATAATTGTTATGTGAAGTTGTGAACTATCCTGAACTAGGGTTTATGAAAGATCATGAGTATCATTGTTATGTGAGATTGTTTGATAAACATTGTTGGAAATAGTGAGTGAGTGTTCATATACTTGGACTAGGGTTTGTAAGCAAGGAGTTTTTTATTGAGTGGAGTTAATTGAGCCTAGTCAAGTGGAAGTGTTGAAGTGATAGTTCAAGTTATGTGAAATAAATTGTTCTATATTCTAATTTTATTTGAGAAAGAGATTGAAAGTGATTGAGCATTATTGTGAGTGTGAAGCATATTGAGTCTCTAAAAATTCTCTATATGTTTTTGTGAGTTAAACAAGATTCTATGTGAAACTTGTTTATGTGATTGAAGAGGTTTTATGTGATAGAGTTGAGCATATTGGACAAGTTCTAGTGAGGACTTAAATTGAGGAGTAAGACTTGAGCAGATTGGACAAGTTCTAGTGAGGACTTGTTGAGTAGATTTGAGGTAAGTCTTGGTGAAGACTTGTTAAGCATATTGGACAAGTTCTAGTGAGGACTTGTTGAGCAGATTTGAGGTAAGTCTTGGTGAAGACTTGTTGAGCAGATTGGACAAGTTCTAGAGAGGACTTGTGGATAGATTAGTGTGAGATTTTGTGGAAGCTTACAATGCATATTTGAGACAAGTCTTTGAGAAGACTTGAGAGCAGAGTTGATTGATTGATTTGTTCAAACCTTAGGTTAAGGTTTGGGGTAGATCTAGTAGAGTTGATTTGTGATTGAGTCAAGCTTTGTGTTAAGGCTTGAGGATAGATATTGAGCAAATTTGTGCTAGACCAAAGGATTGTGTTTAGTGCATATTTGAGGACAGATTTGAGGATAGATTGAGCATATTTGTGCTAGATCGAAGGACTGTGTTTACTATAGATTTGAGGATAGATATTGAGCAGATTTGTGCTAGACCAAAGGACTGTGTTTAGTACATATTTAAGGATAGATATTGAGCAAATTTGTGCTAGACCGAAGGACTGTGTTTAGTGCATATTTGAGGATAGAGATTGAGCAGATTTGTGCTAGATCGAAGGACCGTGTTTAGTACAAATTTGAGATAGAGCTGAGAGCAAGCTTTGGAGGTGATAGAGTATAGAGGATGATAGTCTCTAGTGGATAAAGGTCCATTAGCTAAGGTAGTGATGATAGGTCTTCTAAGTGATGACATGAGTCTTTAGTGAATATAGATCCATTAGCCAGTGTAGTGGAGGCAGTAGTTCTTCTAGAAGATCACCAGCCAGAGTAGAGGAGAAAGGAGTTCTCCTATGGATAGAGATCCATGAACTAGCTAAGGAGATTGGTGTCTCCTGTGGATAGAGATCCATGAACTTAATTAGGTGATTGGTGTCTCCTTTGGATAGAGGTCCATAAAAATTGTAATAGGGAAAGGTTTCCCAAGAGATTTGTTAAGAAAATTTTAGTGAAATATTTTCTCCGTGGAGTAGCCCACATTGGGTGAACCACGTTAAATTGGTGTATCTATTGTGTGTGGTGATTTGTGCATTGCTTTGATTACTGTTGTTGATATTGCTATTGATACATTTCATAATATTGATTGGGAAAGAAAAAGTAAAAAGTGGTTTTATACTGTTCACCCCCTCTCAGTATAATATTGTGTTCTTCAAAGAAGGTTTTTTTTATAAGTATACAAGGCATTGATGCTAGGAGGCAATTAAGTAGAAAGATAACAACTATGATTATTCCAAGGGGAGCCATGGATAAATTGATTTGGGAGTTGAATAACTCAATATAATACACAACAAGAAGTGGATATAACATAAAGCACCAACAAAATAGGAATATCACAAGAATATGGAGAGATATTTGGGATAGAACAAGCATTCCTAAAGTTAAAATTTGTGTTTGGCTAGTAGTTCATAGACAAATTTAATCTTGGTATAACCTTATGAAAAGGGGTTTTCATGGCCCCTCTCAATGTGTTCTTTGTAAAAAGGATGAGGAGAGTATAGACCATCTCTTAGGACATTGCTCAATCGTCTAGAAACTATGGCAATGGATTATTAATATGTTTGGTAAATGCATGGTGATGAATAGCAGAACTGAAGAATGGGTAAAGCAATGGTAGAGTACATATAAAAGTGATACTTTACAAAAAAATTGGGATATATCAAAAGATACAGTACTTTAGATTGTATGGCTACAAAGGAATAGAAGAATAATTAAAATAAAGGAAAGCATTTTAGAGGTAATAAAAAGGAAGATATGTTTAGCCATACAGGAGTCTAAACCAACCCTATCAACTCACCCAATCCCTAATTTGGAAGCAAAGAAACTTGATAAATGGATTCAAGTCATCAAATGGAATTATGATGTTGGATACAAGAGAAACAAAAATAAGACAAAGAATATAAAGTGGAAACCACAAGATTTAGAGTTGGTCAATTTAAATTTTGATGGAGCATCTAAAGGAAATTGAGGACCAACATGAGGAGGAGGAAGAGGAATAATTAGAAATAATAGAGGAGATATTTTGTCTCATTATGCTTTCAATAGTGGATTTAATACAAATAATGACGTTGAAGCTTGGGCGACTTTAGAAGGGTTAAAAATATGTCAAAAAATGAAATGAAACAGAGTATGGATGGAAGGTGATTTACTCATAGTAATAAATACAATTTTGAGGAAAGCAAAGGCTCCATAGAACATACAAGAGATAATTGTGGAAATTTAAGATCTTGCTAAATAGTTTGAAGAAATCAGGTTTACACATACATTAATGGAAGGAAACAAATGTGCAGATAGGCTAGCCAATAGAGGAGTTTTAATTAAGGATCATGAAGTTAAATTCTCTTTTTCTTGGTTAGAGGAAGTAGTAAGTTTAACTGAAGCTGACAAGAAAATATTGATTGCTTGAATCAAATAATGATTACGATTTACTTTAATGTTTTCCATTGGTAATATTTGCTTTATTTTATAACATTAATGTGTTTTCATATAAACCATTTATTATAATTTTTGTGGTTGCACTTGTGTTTCAGGAAGGAAACTAGCAATCCATATTTGGTAAAGTGGACTATGATAGTGCGATGTTTTGTAAATATTACTCTAGTAAGATGCAATGCATAGATAGTAGAGGTGAATTTTTGGTATTGTGAAGGTTACTATAGAAAAATGTCAAGAAGGATGTTGAATTTTGGAATATTTGTATCCATACAAAAAAATGAAAATATCCTAGAATAAAAATAAAAAATTTAGATATTTTATGTAAAATGATGTAGGTTTCTAGTTATAGCATCTCAATTGAGATGAGAAGTGAATCTATTTGTAAACTCTCAAGATTTAAAGAAGAGAGTTATAATTTTTCAAGGGTGGGGGACCCGAGTACAACCACTTGTTATCCAACAAAAAAATATTTGCAATAGAAATAGATTCTAAAATAGTAAATCAAAGTAAGTACCATATATCTAGATTCCAAATCATATAAACAACCCAAGCCACTTAGATTGTGTAAATTCTCATAGCCACTTAGAGAGGGTGAAGTATCATATGCACATCATAGGAAATATAAGTTAGATGAATTAATGATAATCGAAGTACATAATATTTCTCCTACTTATAGTTTAAAAAAGTAACAAAACCTAACCCTAATGCTTAAGGGCCAACTATCCTAACCTAGGGGCCCACGCCAAAAAAATAAATATAGTCGATGTGGTTGTATCAAGGTCATTACAAACTACAAGGGTTTTCTTAAATTCTTTAATAACTTTAATGTGGTATTGTGACACCTTTTTAGTTTTTTTCCTAATTATTTTATATTTATAAAGTATTTTCACATGGATTTAATTATGGATATATATATATATATATATATCATAATTTCTTTCTCCATTCTTGAGTTGTGAGCATTCTAAATAGTAAAAAGAGATCCACCATGATCAACTCCATGTGAATGGACTATCATAATAAGATCTTCTAAACCTTCCACTACGTTGATTAGGTTTCAGCGATCTTTATAGGCTTGTTGAAAGCGATTATTTATGTCAAACCACACTTCTCATTGACTATATTAAACATGACTAACCTCATTAGAGGCTTTATTAACTTTGGTTAAGTTAATGCAACCCTTTGGATGTAGTGGGATTTGCATATTGTATTATGTATGATCATACTTGTCTAATGAGTGGACTCTTGTGGGCTTCGTGGTCAATTTGGGATTTTTCCTATTCCTTCAATACTTTATGAAAAAAATTAAAATGTATTAAAAGAAACAATGCATAAAAATATGTATTCTTATAGTATCACTTTTAAATTCTTTTATGGAAGAAAGGCACATCTCATTCTTTTATCCATATTTACTTGTATTTTCTCTTTGTTAAAAAAGTAAAAAAAGTTTTTTTATCATGACCTCTTTTGAATTCAAGGGTTTTCCTTCTCTCAAATATGTTTTAATGACCTATTTACCTTTGTATGGGTCTTTTGGTTTAGAAGTCTACTAAATTAGGATTTAAGCCTACAAAGTAGGGCCTTTGGATCTTTCTTTTGACTCTAAGTTTGAGATACAAGATTTACCTTTGATTACTCTTTCTAAACATAGTTGGCAGAGGATTATTATAGCATATAGCTTGTTGTATTCTTCCATGGTTTTCTTTCTTGATCTTGTGAAGTATTCCTTTTTTTTGGTAAACCCTTAAATCTTGAAAAGGGTATTATCTACTTCATTGAGTCCAAAGTTCATATGAACAACATCTTCAGATGCAAACAAGGTTTCTCTAGCTATAGAGGGAAGTCAAGGAGCATCTTATGGTTGTGTTTGAGCTTGTACTTGGGATATTTTGATTTCTATAACATGAGTATGTAGTTAATGCATGTCATTACATGTTAAATACCAAAAATATTCATTATTCAATTCACTATATTTTTTGTTGTTTTATTTTTCATATTCTTAGACATGTTGCTCATATATATATATATATATCATAATTTCTTTCTCCATTCTTGAGTTGTGAGCATTCTAAATAGTAAATAGAGATCCACCATGATCAACTCCATGTGAATGGACTATCATAATAAGATCTTCCAAACCTTCCACTACGTTGATTAGGTTTCAACGATATTTATAGGCTTGTTGAAAGTGATTATTTATGTCAAACCACACTTCCCATTGACTACATTAAACATGACTAACCTCATTAGAGGCTTTATTAAATTTGGTTAAGTTAATGCAACCCTTTGGATGTAGTGGGATTTGCATATTGTATTATGTATGATCATACTTGTCTAATGAGTGGACTCTTGTGGGCTTCGCAGTCAATTTGGGATTTTTGCTATTCCTTCAATACTTTATGCAAAAAAATAAAATGTATTAAAAGAAACAATGCATAAAAATATGTATTCTTATAGTATAACTTTTAAATTCTTTTATGGAAGAAAGGCACATCTCATTCTTTTATGCATATTTACTTGTTGTATTTTCTCTTTGTTAAAAAAGTAAAAAAAAAAAAGTTATCATGACCTCTTTTGAATTCAAGGGTTTTCCTTCTCTCAAAGATGTTTTAATGACCTATTTACCTTTGTATGGGTATTTTGGTTTAGAATTCTACTAAATTAGGATTGAAGCCTACAAAGTAGGGCCTTTGGATCTTTCTTTTGACTCTAAGTTTTAGATACAAGATTTACCTTTGATTACTCTTTCTAAACATAGTTGGCAGAGGATTATTATAGCATATAGCATGTTGTATTCTTCCATGGTTTTCTTTCTTGATCTTGTGAAGTATTCCTTTTTGTTGGTAAACGCTTAAATCTTGAAAAAGGGTATTATCTACTTCATTGAGTCCAAAGTTCATAAGAACAACATCTTCAGATGCAAACGAGGTTTCTCTAGCTATAGAGGGAAGTCAAGGAGCAACTTATGGCTGTGTTTGAGCTTGTACTTGGGATATTTTGATTTCTAGAACATGAGTATGTAGTTAATGCATGTCATTACATGTTAAATACCAAAAATATTCATTATTCAATTCACTATATTTTTTGTTGTTTTATTTTTCATATTATTAGACATGTTGCTCATATATATATCATAATTTCTTTCTCCATTCTTGAGTTGTGAGCATTCTAAATAGTAAAGAGAGATCCACCATGATCAACTCCATGTAAATGGACTATCATAATAAGATCTTCCAAACCTTCCACTACGTTGATTAGGTTTCAGCGATCTTTATAGGCTTGTTGAAAGCGATTATTTATGTCAAACCACATTTCTCATTGACTACATTAAACATGACTAACCTCATTAGAGGATTTATTAACTTTGGTTAAGTTAATGCAATCCTTTGGATGTAGTGGGATTTGCATATTGTATTATGTATGATCATACTTGTCTAATGAGTGGACTCTTGTGGGCTTCGCATTCAATTTGGGATTTTTCCTATTCCTTCAATAATTTATGCAAAAAATTAAAATGTATTAAAAGAAACAATGCATAAAAATGTGTACTCTTATAGTATCACTTTTAAATTCTTTTATAGAAGAAAGGAACATCTCATTCTTTTATGCATATTTACTTGTTGTGTTTTCTCTTTGTTAAAAAAGTAAAAAATATATATATATATCATGACCTCTTTTGAATTCAAGGGTTTTCCTTCTCTCAAAGATGTTTTAATGACCTATTTACCTTTGTATGGGTCTTTTGGTTTAGAATTCTACTAAATTAGGATTGAAGCCTACAAAGTAGGGCCTTTGGATCTTTCTTTTGACTCTAAGTTTGAGATACAAGATTTACCTTTGATTACTCTTTCTAAACATAGTTGGCAGAGGATTATTATAGCATATAGCATGTTGTATTCTTCCATGGTTTTCTTTCTTGATCTTTTGAAGTATTCCTTTTTGTTGGTAAACCCTTAAATCTTGAAAAAGGTATTATCTACTTCATTGAGTCCAAATTTCATAAGAACAACATCTTCAGATGCAAACGAGGTTTCTCTATCTATAGAGGGAAATCAAGGAGCAACTTATAGCTGTGTTTGAGCTTGTACTTGGGATATTTTTATTTCTAGAACATGAGTATGTAGTTAATGCATGTCATTACATGTTAAATACCAAAAATATTAATTATTCAATTCACTATATTTTTTGTTGTTTTATTTTTCATATTATTAGACATGTTGGTTATATATATATATATATATATATATATATATATATATATATATATATATATATATATATATATATATCATAATTTATTTCTCCATTCTTGAGTTGTGAGCATTCTAAATAGTAAAGAGAGATCCACCATGATCAACTCCATGTAAATGGACTATCATAATAAGATCTTCCAAACCTTCCACTACGTTGATTAGGTTTCAACGATCTTTATAGGCTTGTTGAAAGCGATTATTTATGTCAAACCACACTTCTCATTGACTACATTAAACATGACTAACCTCATTAGAGGCTTTATTAGCTTTGGGTAAGTTAATGCAACCCTTTGGATGTAGTGGGATTTGCATGTTGTATTATGTATGATCATACTTGTCTAATGAGTGGACTCTTGTGGGCTTCACGGTCAATTTGGGATTTTTCCTATTCCTTCAATACTTTATGCAAAAAAATAAAATGTACTAAAAGAAACAATGCATAAAAATGTGTATTCTTATAGTATCACTTTTAAATTTTTTTATGGAAGAAAGGCACATCTCATTCTTTTATGCATATTTACTTGTATTTTCTCTTTGTTAAAAAAGTAAAAAAAAAAAAATTATCATGACCTCTTTTGAATTCAAGGGCTTTCCTTCTCTCAAAGATGTTTTAATGACCTATTTACCTTTGTATGGGTCTTTTTATTTAGAAGTCTACTAAATTAGGATTTAAGCCTACAAAGTAGGGCCTTTGGATCTTTCTTTTGACTCTAAGTTTGAGATACAAGATTTACCTTTGATTACTCTTTCTAAACATAGTTGGCAGAGGATTATTATAGCATATAGCATGTTGTATTCTTCCATGGTTTTATTTCTTGATCTTGTGAAGTATTCCTTTTTTTTGGTAAACCCTTAAATCTTGAAAAGGGTATTATCTACTTCATTGAGTCCAAAGTTCATAAGAACAACATCTTCAGATGAAAACGAGGTTTCTCTAGCTATAGAGGGAAATCAAGGAGCAACTTATGGCTGTGTTTGAGCTTGTACTTGGGATATTTTTATTTCTATAACATGAGTATGTATTTAATGCATGTCATTACATGTTAAATACCAAAAATATTCATTATTCAATTCACTATATTTTTTGTTGTTTTATTTTTCATATTATTAGACATGTTGCTCATATCTTACAATTTGGGATTTGTTATTTGATCTCTTGGAAAGAACATTTGATATTATTGGTAGTTGTTATTACACCTATGCTCATAAATTTTCCTTTAGTTGATAGCCATTTTATTGGATAAATCTTTGACCATTGAGATTAAGCTATTAATTTATTTTACATTCAATAAATAACATAATTAGCTTGAAGGATTGGTATACATAAATGTGGCACTATGAGATGCAAGGCATATGGAGGCTTTGATGGAACATTTGAGATAGTTAATAATTTAGTAGGAGGAAATAGTTGTTGTTGAGTAGAAGAAGCCACAAATATTTGACTAATACATGGGTCATCTTGTTGGTAACTTTCCTATTTGTATTAATGTTTCTTCATATTGGACTACTTCTCGGTAACCTATGAAATGTTATGTGGTTGGTTTATTTCATCAGTAATACATTGTAGTGCTTTCATGAAGTACAAAAAAATGAGACTAGATGGTTTGATTTTCATTAGGATGTAAAATTCTAGATTGAAATCAAGTATTAAAGGATGACAATGATTGTCTTGAATTGCAACAATAAGAAATATGCATAAAAATCCTCCCTAAATATTTGGATGAAATCATTAATAAGGGTTTACCAACTAATGATGTTTCTCACCTATGGATTTTGTGTCATATTGCTATTTTTCACTTAGTGATAAAGTAAAAAGAGAAAGCATGGCACCTTCATTCTAGATATCATAAATTGTCTTTACCTCATTTAGATCTTATAAATGCTCGTATGTTATTTGCTCTTTTGGTCCAATGAAAATATGTGAGGCTTCCATAATAGTGGCAAGAATTGTATGAGACATAGCTCACCTAAATAGTATTGAACATTACATGTTGGATAATGTGTTTGTGCAATATAGGTAAAGGTTATGCCATTGAGAACTTGAGAATGGTAGCATGGAATCAAATCTTCCTTCTTACTACAACAAGATAATTTCCTTACAATGAGAAGGATATGTGATGAGTAGATCTTCTTCTTTTAGTTGGACCTAATAAACCATAAGTTAGTGGGTGCTTAAAGCATCTTGTGTGATACCTAATGATCATATGGTAACAATATACCTAGCAGAGTCATCATAATAGATATGGATTTGATTCCCTTCAAATTGTATAGACCTAAATATAAATGTCAAATTTGTGTTCCATTAGGTATGCTAAAACTTATACTATTTATTAGCCTTAGGTAACAACTAAGTTCTAAATTGACATATAATTTGATGCTTGTATTTTTTCTCAATCAACCTCTAGAGATATTTGACTCTTCATATGTTATATTTTTTATGATTTTATTGGGTAAATACAAAGAAATCATAATATTAAAATGGAAATTTAATATATGTTAGGGTGAAATGATCAATAATCACAAAGGAATTAGATCAAAGTAAACATTATTCTAAATTCCATTAGAAGAAGTCATTCAATATATACACTAATTAACAAAAGGACTACTAGACAAAAGGGTTGAAGAGTACCCACAACCTTCACACAAAAGCATATATTCATAAAGGTAAAATTCATGTGTTAGAAATACACCATGTATAGACAATACACAGCTTATGGAAGAAAAAAAAAAAATAACGGCAATGAAATACAGTTTAAACTTTAGTTAAGCAATGCAATAAACAATCACACAAATGTAAGAGACACAAGATATACGTGGTTCGGGCAGTGTACCCTACTCCATGGAGAAACAATCAATCCTTGGTATTAGCAACAATACAACAATCTTCTCCTCTTGTACAATGTCTCCTCTCCTCTCTTCCTCCAAACCATAAAAGAGCCTTAACCATTACAGAGGCAGTCTTTACAGTACAAAATATATAGAGATTTGTGGTTTTTCCTCTACCCGAAAACACATAGTGGTGTCAGAATACAATGAGCCAAAAAACAAACCATGAGCTAAAACCACCCATATGCTTATCACGTTTTTTTAAATATTTACTAGCAATTAAATATTTACTGGCAATTAAATATTTAATGGTAATTAAATATTTAATGCTAATTAAATATGTAATGTTGCCTCTTGGAACCCCGTTCATGTTCCTATTGTTGAATGTTGCCTATCAATATTTAATGGCCTTAGAACTTCGCCAACAATAATGGCCTTGGAAATCTGCCAACAATAATGGCCTTGGAACCCTGCCAACAATATTTAAATGGCAATTAATTTCTTGTTATCAATTTTGCTCCATTACCTAACAATCTCCCACTTGGAAATAAGATTGATGCAACATCCTTGCATCCTAGGACTGAAAGTTTCTCATAACATGACCTTACTCCTTAAGGCCAACCAAAGTAGAGCAAAAGCTCAACTTCTCCCTGGTTACAATTTTGCATCATGCATACTGAACCTCTTAAGCACCTTTTCCACATAATCCTCCTGAGACAACTTCAGTGTTTTCTCCTTCTTGTCTCTAGTGATTCTCATGCCAAGGATTTTTTTGGCTTCCCAAAAATCCTTCATGGTAAATTTACTTGCCAACTCCCTTTTCAATTTCTTAATATCTTACATATTGGATCCTGCCACAAGCATATCATCAACATACAATAAGAGAATAAGGAAGTTACCATGTTTTGTAGCTCGAAAATAAACACAATGGTCACTCTAGCTCCTAGTAAAATTATGCTCAATCATGAAACTATCAAACTTGAGATACCATTGCCTTGGAGCTTGCTTCAAACCATACAAGATCTTTTTTAGTTTACACACAAGGATCTTCTTACCTTTGACCTCAAACCCCTCTGGTTGGTGCATGTAGATCTCCTCCTCAAAATCCCCATGAATTAATGTTGTCTTCACATCTAATTATTCAAGATGAAGATCTTCTACTGCAACTATACTCAAAATAGTCTGAATTGAAGTCATTTTTACTACAAGTGATAAAATGTCATTATAGTCAATACATTTTCATTGTGTAAATCCTTTCACAAGTCTTTTTTTGTATCTATTGCTACCATCAACTTCATCCTTCACTCTATAGACCCATTTGTAATGCAATGCCCTTTTGCCCTTGGGAAGCTCAACAAAATCCCAAGTTTGATTTTGATTCAATGTGTCCATTTCATCCTTCATAGCATGCTCCCACTTGATCCTAGCATCCACTTTCAAAGCCTCATGAAAGCATTCTGGTTCACCGGTATCAGTGTACAGTACATAATGTAAAGCAGGAGAATACCTATCAGTTGCATGTCTTACCCTTGTAGATCTCCTTACTTTTTGTGGGTATGATGGTGGAGTAACAACAATTTCTTGTTCACCTTGCTCTTCCTCATGAGCACCATGTTCATCAATTTGAAAAAGAGGCTATTTTTTTACACCATACTTTGGGATTGCATCTAAGTCAACAAAATCAGGTGCATCCTCTTCAACTTGTATGTGTCTATCCTTGTACAACCTATCCTCATTGAAAATCACATCTCTACTCCTGATAACTTTTTGACCAATGTTATCCCATAGCCTATATCCCATCTCATCCACACCATAACCAAGAAAATAACACTTTCTAGACTTTGCATCAAGCTTACTCCTATTTTATTTATCTATGTGGACAAAAGCCTCACAACCAAATACTCTAAGGAAAGAGTAGTTTACAGGTTTACCTTTCCAAGTCTCCTCTGGAATACCTCCATCCAATGCAGTACAAGGTCCTTTGTTTATCAAATAAGCTGTTGTATCAACTGCACTAGCCCAACAAAACAATGGCAACCCTGCATGTAATCTCATGGCTTTGGCACGCTCCATTATAGTTCTATTCATCCTCTCCAAGACTCCATTCTCTTGTGGTGTCCTAGGAGTAGTCTTGATTCTCCTAATTCCTTTAGCTGCGCAATAGTCCTCAAAATCCTTGCTGCAATATTCACCACCATTGTCAGATTTAAGGCATTTAACTTTCTTACCTGCTTCATTCTCCACTAATGCTCTTCACTTTCGAAAAAATGTCGAAAACATCAGATTTATGCTTGATTGTGAAGATCCATGTCTTCCTACTAAAATCATCAATGAAGGTAACATAATAATAGTAGCCCTAAAGATAAAGTATCGGTGAGGGATCCCACACGTCCGAATGAACTAACTCTAATTTCTCTTTCTTCCTTTTTGAACCAACCTTCATAAATCTTACCCTTTTTTGTTTTTCGTATATACAACCTTCATAGAAACCCAAATCAACCTCCTTGAGTTTTGGTAATAGTTTTATGGAGTGAGGGATTTTCATCCCTTTCTCACTCATATGACCCAACCACAAATGCCATGCTTTTGCATCATCCTGAGCAGCATAGTTCAATGTACAATAATATGAGTTCTGCAATAAATATAAAGTTCCAGTCAACTCACCTTTTGCAATCACCATTGAACCCTTTGTCACTCTCCATTGCCGATTTTTGAAAATAGTGTTGCATCCCTCAAAATCAAATGCACTGGCTGAAATTGGGTTCCTCTTTAGATCAAGAATGTGCCTAACATTGTTAAGCACCCAGATATTTCCGTTTGGCAACTTTACATTCACTGTTCCAATACCCACAATCTCACATGGACATTTATTGTCCAACAAAACCTCTCCATAATGACCTGGAGTATAATCAAAAAATTACTCTCTATGAGAAGTGACATGATAAGAAGCTCTAGAGTCCATAACCCAATACTCACTTGTGCAATTTGCTACAAAAATCAAGGCATCCTAATAAATTGCACCTGCAGTATTTACATCTTGAGCATCATTCCCATTATTGTCCTCATTCTTCTTTCTGTATTTGCACTCCCTCTTGAAGTGTCCACTCTTCCCACAATACCAGCAATTAATCTTGCTTTTTTCTCTGCTTTTAGATCTACCCTTCGATTTTCCTTTGTTTTGACTTTTCCATCTAGCTTGGCCTTTTCCTCTTTCTTTGTTTCTGCCTATGCTTTTTGTAGATAGTGCTACTCCAGATGATGAAACTTCCCCTGAGGATTTTCTCCTCATATCCTCACTGAGGATTGTGCTAACCACATCATCAAACACCAGCTTTCCAGATCCAGGCACAGAATTACTCACTACCATTACAACTCTACCCCACGAGTCTGGTAGTGAACATAGAAACCCTAAAGCCATAACCTCATCATCAAAAGCAAACCCTATAAATTTTAAAGAACCAATTATAGCATAAAACTCGTTAAGGTTTTCTTGGATAGATCCACCCTCTTGCAACTTCATAGTAAATAATTTTCTAATCAATAAAATTTTATTTGAAGCTGAGGGTTTTTCGTACAACTTAGCTAGTGTATCCATGTCTCCTTTGGTGGTATTTTCTTTATCGATGTTGTATGCAACAAAATAATCTAGGCTCAAATGGATCACTCCCAATGCCCTCCTGTCTATCAGATCTCATTTCTCATCATACATCAGTCAGGTTGACGATTAGTCTTCCCTTTTAGAGCCAAGTACAGATTATCCTTCTGATACAAATAATCCTCCACTTTGGTTTTCCACATACCAAAGTTTTGTCCTGTAAAATTTTCTAGTTTAAACTTCAAACTTTCTCCCATTTCTCCCACTCAAATAGAAAACTCTCCTATGAGTGCCCTTTCCCAACAATATCACTCTAAAACCAATTGATAGGAATTCACCATGTACAGACAATACACAGCCTATGGAATAAAAACAAATAATAACAGTAACAATGAAATCAGTTTAAAATTTCGTTAAGCAGTGCAATAAACAATCACACAAATGTAAGAGACCCAAGATATATGTGGTTTGGGCAGTGTACCCTACTCCACGGAGAAACAATCAGTCCTTTGTATTAGAAACAATACAACAATCTTCTCCTCTTGTACAGTGTCTCCTCTCCTCTTCCTTCAAATTAGAAAAGAGCCTTAACCATTACAGAGGTAGTCTTTACAGTGTAAAATATATAGATATTTGTGGCTTTTCCTCTACCCGAAAACACATAGTGGTGTCGGAATACAATGAGCCAAAAAAAAACCATTTGCTGAAACCATCCATATGCTTATCACGTTTTTTTAAATATTTACTACCAATTAAATATTTACTGGAAATTAATTATTTAATGGTAATTAAATATTTAATGTTAATTAAATATTTAATGTTGCCTCTTGGAACCTCGTTCACATTCCTATTGTTGAATGTTGCCTATCAATATTTAATGGCCTTGGAACTCTGCCAACAATAATGACCTTGAAACTCCACCAACAATAATGGCCTTGGAACCCTACCAACAATATTTAAATGGCAATTATTTTTTTGTTATCAATTTGACTCCATTATCTAACATCATGCACAAGCAATTTTAATGAAAGCATCATACACAATTACTTATTACTTAAGATAAGATTGAATTATATGAAATGATACATAAATTTAAAAAATAATGATCTTTAATCTAAGAATCATGGAATGAATCCATGACATTGCATCCAAGTCATTTATTTATATTGTATCTTGAAAACTAAAAGCAACAAAGTCAATTTAAAAATTTTAAATGCAATAACTGGAATTAACTATTCTATCTCTAACATATCTTCAAAAATCAAATGAGATACTTAACTTCTATCTGAAAAAAATAAAATTCATCACTTAGTCTCTGGCTTCAACATCTATTTTCAATGTGCATAATATGTTGGAATACCTCATGGAGTTGCATGCTAGAAAGAACTTTGAATTTGACTTATTTTGAGTGTGGATGACCTTTTGCATGATTTTATTTAAAAGTTGTTGAGATAGCACTTCCATATTTATCCACTTGTACAAAGATAGAAGAACCTCTTCCAAAATGTATTTGACTTGCATTCTTGACATACATTCATGTGCCTTCCTTCTATTGCCCAAAGATAAGAGATTGGATGTCAAGGAATTATTTGAAATAAATGGGAACCTTAGGTCATCAAAATCATATGTAAATTGCTCTTAACTCTTGTTCCATTTTTTTAATTGATCTTGTTGATGTGAATTGACCCTCTTAAACCCTACCCTACTAAGGAAATCTCTAATTTATTAATACATATTTTGACTGGCTTAGTTGATGTCATTGTGGATTAGATTAAACTTTTAAGGGTCAATTCTCTCAATTTTGCATAAAATCTTAAGTCTACTTAATTTTGATGTTACCTCAAATGCATCAACTCTAACAAACTGGGTCTGGCCTGTTTTTCTTAAATCTACTATAAAAAACTTGGTTTGATTTGCTTAAAATAAAGAATTTATCCCTTGAGTTCCCTAATTTGTTCCTAAATGAATTCTTGCACTCCCTTAAAGGATTCACCTATTCAATTTCATTTTTTAACTTATTCTTTAAAATTATGTGCATTAAATTTTATTTTGACTTTGTTAAATAGGTTCGTCCTTTAACCTATTCAATTTCATTTTTTAACTTATTCTTTAAAATTATGTGCATTAAATTTTATTTTGACTTTGTTAAATAGGTCCGAGATGTAGACCAATTGGTTCAACCAAACCTCGTAAGGAGGATGGAGGTCCAAGGTTCAAATATCGGGCCTCGCCGAACTAAACGCTTGTCTCTTTCCTGATGCTTTTAGTGGCGTAAAAGGTTTAAAATGATTGTGGCATGGTGGTTATAGGGGTGAACTGTGTGAAGATCAATATAATGGCTTTTAGGGCGGACAACGCAGAATACTATAACGGTCATAAAAGCTAAACAACCTGCTCGGATTCATGATGGCTACCAATCCCACCATGTAAATTCAAAAAAAAAAAACTTTTTTAAATAACCTTTTAGAAAATGGTTATTCCACATAGTACATTAAAAATCACTATAGCTTACTTTCCTATAGAACATTACCCTTATTATAATATATTTGAAAACTTTACAAGACAAACTTTATTGCATATTTATTTACAAATTGAAATTTTTAAACAAAATAAATAAAAGTTATTATATATAAAAAGTTTAAGCTTTACATATAGAAAATACAAATAATACAAAATGGTCCCAAGAAGATAACATAAGAGTTTAGGTTTTGGCTCTTTTTCGGAAGGTCCAAGGTTCAAACAGTGGCATGGACGAGTGTGTGAGCAGGTGTGTGTATGGTTATGTGTTTGGTCCCTATTGATAAGTTTAGCTCTCACCCTTATGAGAGGTCATGGTGGGATGGGATGCCCAACCTTGAGCGTCGATCATAGAAGTTTCTTATATTAACCAAATCTAAAATAATAATAATAATAAATAATAATAATTACTAGCACTTTAAAATATAGTAATCAAATGAGAAGAGTTCAATTGATTAAATATATCATATTTTAGATTTTCTTTTAAACGACCCTAAATTCAAACCATACACAAGGTGTATGTAAACAAGCTTGTTACTAACCAGAAAAAATAAGAATGCCTCCAAGGGTGAGGTGGAATGGTAATTGTTTGTCTGTTCAGGAACTTACCAAGAAGAGACCTAGGTCCAAACCTCAGGGGCATGCATGTTGGAAGGTAGTAGTTTGATTTGAATCATTTAAATATGTGTTAGACCAACGATGATGGTATGAATCCTGAGCGACCAATGTCTCCTTCACGTTGGGACAAAAATAATAAGGTGGTATAGGCTTATTGGGAGTAGTCCCTATAGTTTGAACCCTATACTTAACAATTACTAAAAAATAGTGTAAATGTAACCAACTCCCCCAATTACTAAAAAATAGTGTAAAAGTAACCAACTCCCATATGTAAAAAAAATTCAATTTCATGTAACCAATAATTTTTATTTATATATATAAGTGTACTAAAACTAGGAATTTATTTTTTCCTTGTAGTTAAATATTCGTGGGGATAAATTCAATTACATGTAACCAATAAACTTTTTTTTCTTTACCAAAAATTAACTCATTTCAATCCCACTTCATAATAAGTTACTTTTATTAATAATTATATTAACCCGATTCAATTCCATGTTTTCAATAAGTTATTTTTTCAATAATTTTTTTTATGTTATTAAATATTAACATCACAAAACCCACAAAATCCATTTTAATATCACATGAGAAATAAGTTAGTTTCTTAATAATATCACATGAGAAATAAGTTATTTTCTTAATCAAACAATAACATAAGGTTGTGCATCATATTTATAATTTAAATATGTTTTTTTATTATTATTATTTTTTGGTTATACAGGAGAGTTGGTTACAACTACACTACTTTTAGTAATTGATAAACCACACTATTTTTAGTAATTGACAAATACAAAGTTTAAATCACAAAGGCTGCTTTCACCAAACCTATTTCACCTCCTTATTGTTGACCCAGTGTGAAGAGGATCATCGGTTGCTCAGGATTTGTACTATCATTTTTGGTTTAGCACGCACTTAGAGCATTCATATCAGACTACAACCTTTGCAAATAGGCTACCCCTGAGGTTTGAACTTGGATGTCTTCTTGGTAAGTGCCTAGCCAGATAAGCAATTACAAATCCACCTAGCTCTCGGGGGCTATAAGGATTTATGGTAAACCAGTGTGATTTAAACTAGAGTTGCGTGGATCCGCAACGTACAATCATGTTTCTCAACTGGCCATCTCACACCAACTCGGCTATGCACTCACCCTTCAAAAAAAAATTGGTTAGAAAGAAACCTTGAGAGCCGCTCCTAGATGATTGACAATGTTGTCCTATCCGAGTATACCACTATCTAGAAGGAAGCCACAAGAGATTTTTTTTGTGTTCCCCTTCGCATTGTAGAGGTTCAAACCATGGACCTTCCATTCAACGAGGCCAGGATTACCTTCTCCACTTGCACTACAAAGGCAAACATGTTTTTTGGGGGGGTAAAAACCTTATAACCAACGCTTAAGGTTGGGCATCTCCATCCCTTCATGATCTTTCATAAGAGTGAGAGTCATCCTACCATGACCTCATAAGCGTGAGAGCTATGACCTCTCATAAGGGTGAGAGTCATCCTACAATGACCTCTTATAAAGGTGAGAGTTGAGCTTATCAATAGGGACCAAACACACAACCATACACACACCCACTTCCTCACACACTTGTCCATGTTACAGTTTGAACCTTGGACCTCCCAAAGAAGAGCCAAAGCTCGAACCATTGCACTATCCCCCTTGGACACTTATAATCTAAAATCTAAATATGTAATTCATTTTAATTCCATGAATATCCCTTAGAACATATCTTATTTATTTAATTAAAAATTACGTTAAAAGGTCATAGGGAAAATGCAACGATTTGAGGTTTGGATCTTTTTTGAGAGGTCCAAGGTTCAAACCATAGTGTGTGTGGCTATCCTCTATTGATAAGTTTATCTCTCAACCTTACATGAGGTCATTTCTAGGATGGGAATGCTCAACCCTAAGTGTTGGTCATAAGGATTTCTCACACTAACCAGAAAAATAAGAATACCTCCAAGGGTGAGGTGGAATGGTAATTATTTTTCTGGCCAAAAACTTACCAAGAAGAGACCTAGGTCCAAATCTCGATGGCATACCTATTGCAAAGGTAGTAGTTTTATTTAAATCCTCTAAATGTGTGTTAGACTGACGATAACGGTATGAATCTTGAGTGACCAGATGAGCACGATGGATGTAGGACTCCAGACTTTGTGGGATACAAGAAAATAGCAATATGGAATAAAGCAATAGAAAATGGCAAGGGGTAGGGGGTATTATGATTTTAATAAAAGAGGAGTGGGATGAAGTCATTAAAATTAAAAAAAATATGAAAACAAATAGTACATTTAGATAAATATCCTAGAAAATATGTCAGTGATTAGCATAGTAGCGTGTTATTTTGCTCCCAAGAATTCTAAATTCTATAAGAAACATGACCTTAACAAAGAAGATCCATACTCCTCCCTAAAAATAGACATTTTGATATATAGTAAGTTGGGGAGATTATATTAATTGGAGACTTCAATGCAAGAACAACAAATAAGCAAGCTAACATTCTAGTAGGTAATGAAGATATTGAGATTAATCCTCTTTGGATGCCAAAAGAGGAAAATCAGCAGTGGACCAGGACTTCAAAAGATGAGCATGGGGGAAGATACTAGGAAAAGTGGTATATGGGGTTAAAAACTTAAACTTATGATTAGGGATTCGAATACGAACGATTTTTTGGAGTAGTTGAATTTTGTACGCGATCCGAATGAGTGTCGCTTGGTTTGACCATGACGACAACTTATGAGAAGGGAGGCATGAACCACGTCATGCACTCCGACGCTATGACTACCATGCCCAGGTCCCACGCGAAACCAGATGGAGCAAAAATATTGGCCTCGGCCAGACAGATTGTCGGGTCTAATGACGACATTGAGGGGGAAGCCACCCAGGGGAAACCCTCATTCGTAGATCTATTATAGAATAAGAAAAGAACAAAATTGAGTGCTGCAAGCGAGTTTGTTACCCAAGGATGTGATGTTTTATGCCCCAAAATCCTCATGGAAGGATATGCATCTCATGACACTTATTCCCTAGTGGGGAAATTTTTAGGAGGTCGCCCAGACATGGACGCAATCCGCAGATGGGCCGCGTCTAAGTGGAAGACCCTGGGTAGCATGGAGCTATCGACAATGACTCGAGGCTTCTTTATGATACAACTCAACACTCAGGAAGATGTTGAGTGCATCCTATCTGGAGGACCATGGTTCTTCGAAAGATGAAGCATGTTCTTGAAGAAGTGGTAGTCGAACTTTGACCCAAATTCTCAGACCATCAACTACACCATGATCTGGGTATGGCTTTCGAACCTCCCAACTCATTTTTTTTATGATGACACCCTTCAAGGCCTAGCCAGGGCCATAGGGGACCTAGTGACTATCAACCCAACCACTCGAGCAAGGACATGCTTAACCTAGACATGCATCTGTGTCAATGTGAATCTAGAAAGCCAACTCTCGGAGTACCTAAACCTCATATATGGGGATTTCAAGTGGAGGCAGCCATTGATTTATGAGAACAAGCTAACATACTACCCAAAATACCAGATGCAAGGTCACCTGCATTCCCAGTGCCCTAAGCTCCAAAACCCTAACATGGACAACCAAGACATGGCCCGATCAGAGCAGATACCTAGGCGAGCTACAAGAAACTGCATGATGACCACCAAGTTCCAAGCCCGGATGCAGCCAAATGCGTAGTCTCAAAAGGCAAGTGCTTTTGTCTCTACCACTAATAAATTTGATGTTCTTAAAGATTCTGGTCTTACTGAGGAAGTGGAGGAAGGGGAGATCCCTGTTAAATCTGATATGATGCCTAATCCTAAGCCTCACCAGGGCCCTGTGCCTAGCCCCACCCATCAGGTGTCAATGTCTGCCCCTCCCTCGAGGCATTCACCTCATTCGTCTCCCACCCAGTCCCCCGAAGCCCTCCCCCAAAGTCCCCCACCTCATTGTCCTCCCCTACGCAGTCTTCTCCCCCCGAATACGGGGATCCAAACCTCACCAACCTTCTATGACCCAATCAATTTCGATAATGATGACCTTGACCAACCTTCCCCCGATCAATGGAGCCCTAAGAAAACTCGCAGTTTCAGAAAATCCTAGATGGATGTTGGAGGAGACAAGAGAAAAGGCAGACCTTCGGATCTTGAAAGAAGGAACCACGATACAACGGAAGACATAGCCAACGGGACTCATAAAATTTTATTCCAGGAGATTGGAAATAGTATTAAGGAGGAAACCCGAAGACCCAAACCCCCTGCACAACAAGGAAAAGGGGGCAAGAGAATCCCCAAAATTTCTAAATGAGAGTCCTCTCCTAGAATGCGAGAGGATTGAATGGGGCAGCCAAGCAGAGATTGGTTGCAACCATGAGGAGAGAACATAACCCAACTATTTTCCTCATTCAAGAAACTAAACTTAATGATGAATTGTCTTCCAAAGTCACTAAAAATATTTGGAGAAACTATGATTTTGTCCATATCCCGGCCTTCGATTCGTCAGGCGGTCTTTTGTGCCTATGGAACCCTACTAAACTGCAAGGCAACATCATCTCTGGACAGGACAGGTTAAGTAACATTCTTTTCCATGACCTCAGTTCCTAGGTCTCATGGGTTTTGACCAATGTGTACGCCCCTAAATCTTCCCAGGGTAGAAAGGCATTGTGGAACATGTTAACCCAGTTGAGGTAAGCTTTCAGAGATATCTCGTGGATCCTAGCAGGGGACTTCAACTCACCCCTACATTGCTTGGATAAGAAGGGAGGAACCACGATCACCCTTAGGGAAACAAAGGACCTGAGACACTTCATAGACTCCAATGCTCTCATGGATGTCCAGTTACAAGGGTCCCTATTCACTTGGAGCAACAAGAGAAAAGGTAACAACCTTATTCAAGAGCGCCTTGACCGAGTCCTATTATCCCAAGAAGCCCTCCCGATATTCGGGGATGCTAGTCTGCTAGCCCTCCCTAAAATTGGGTCTGATCACAGCCCACTCCTGCTAGAAATTGATACAAAATCCCAGTTCAAGACCCCCTTCAGGTTCGAGTCAATGTGGACCTAACATCCCAATCTCAGAAATCAGATCTCATTTTGGTGGAAGAGAAAATTCTCGGGAACAACCACCAACCAGTTCATGCAGAAACTCAGGTTTATTAAAGAAAATTTGAAAATATGGAATAAGGAAACCTTTGGGAACATCTTCGAAGCCAAGAACCAGGTTAAGACCAAAATTAACCAGATTGAGGATAGTTTTCAGAAGGGAGTAGGTAATGACGATCTCTGTGATGAAGAAAGAGGGTTGTTGGTTGATTACCACAACATCCTCAGCAAGGAGGAAACCTTTTGGCACCAAAAGTCCAAGCAGTTGTGGCTCAGGGAAGGGGATTCTAATTCCAAGTTCTTCCACATCTCCACCCTCAGGCACAGGGGTGTCAACAAGATCAAAATCCTGGTCAAGCAGGATGGGTCTTCTACCTCGGACATACACCAGATCAGGGAGGAAGCGGTCAGCCACTTCAAAAATCTCCTAGGCCCCCCCTCTCCCAGTCCCTCTCAGCCAGGGAAGCTTTGATTGCTAATATCCCCACCATCATCCCCCAGGACACCAACGACTTCCTCCTCAACCCCCTCTCCCACAAGGAAATCCATCAAGCTCTATTTTCCATGAATCCGAACAAAGCTCCCGGTCCAGATGGGTTCCCCCAAATTTTTCCAAACCTTCTGGGACATTGTGGGTCCGGACATGTGTCGCTCTATCATTGAAATGCAGTCTTCCAAAACCATCCCTAGAGATGTCAATTCCACCTTCCTGGCCTTGATCCCCAAAGGTGATAATCCCCAATCCCTCTCGGACTTCCGCCCCATTAGCCTGTGCAACGTCACCTATAAGACCCTATCCAAAGCCTTGGCCAACCGACTATCTAGCATCCTCCCCTCCATTATTGACCCCTGTCAAGGGAGCATAGTCAAAGGCCGCAACATCCTTGATGGTGTCATCACTATTCATGAGCTGATCCACTCTGCCCATGTCTCCAAGTCTGCTACTTTTTTCCTCAAACTAGACATGAACAAAGCTTTTGATAGGGTCAATAGGGATTTCCTTACCCAAATCCTCCTCAAGTTTGGGTTCCATGAATCTTGGGTTAATCTGATTTATAAGTGCATCTCTTCCTCCTGGTTCTCGATCTTGGTGAACGGTTTCGCTACTGGTTACTTCCCAAGTTCCAGGGGTCTCAAACAGGGTGACCCGTTGTCCCCCATTCTCTTCATCATTTTGGTAGAGAGCCTGGGAAGAGCCATCAAGAGTGTCTGTTCCAATAATCTGATTTCGGGCATCAAAGTTACCTCTGGTCTCTCGCCCTCCACCCATCAACAATTCATGGATGATACCTTATTGGCAACCAAAGCCTCTATCTCTGATGCCAAAGGTATCAAAACCATCCTCAACCTCTATGAAGAGGCAACAGGTCAAAAAATCAATTACATCAAAAGCAAGTTGTACTTCATTAACACCCCCTCCAAGAGACAGCGCAAGATCGCTAGAATACTTGGATGCTCCATTGCTGATTTCTCGACCACGTACTTGGGCCTTCCCATGTTCAAAGGAAGACCCCTCAAAGACATGTGGAGTAATGTCACTGATAAGATTCACAGGAAACTTTTGGGATGGAAAGGTGCCCTCCTCTCCAGCACGGGTAAGGCGACCTTAGTTAAAGCAATTTTATAGAGCATTCCCACCTTCTTCCTGTCTGTCTTCAAAATTTTGGCTGCTGTGGGTGAAGCTATTGAAAAAATCTAGAAACAGTTTCTGTGGTCGGGAACTGACAACCAAAAAAAGTTCCACCTGGTTGCATGGGACAAGGTATGCTCCCCCAAAGATCAAGGAGGTCTGGGAATGTGGCGCATCAATGTCACCAATCAAGCCCTCCTGGCTAAGCAAGCATGGAAGGTCGTCTCAAATGCTAACCTCGAGTGGGTGAACATTGTCAAGAGAAAATATCTTCAGCAGCAATCCTTTTTGTAGATGGATACCCCCCACAACTGCTCTCATTTTTGGAAATCTATTTCCCTCACCCAACAACTCATGCACCAGGGCTCTTGGTGGCAGTTGGGAGACGACAAAAAGATCGACTTTTGGAAGGATGCTTGGGCTAGAAATGACCCGCTCATTTGTGATCACAAGTTGACTACAGTCAAGCACCTGTCTGACAACAAGTACGGGTCCCGCGTAGCAGATTTCATCTCCTCAAGCCAGGGAATCCAAGAGTGGAAAAGGTTTCAATTTAGAATCAAGAACGATGCAATCGTTGATGCGGTGTCAGATATCCAAGCGATCATGAGGGCAAATTTCATCCCTCAAACCCCGAAAGAGGACAAACGATGCTGGAAAGGCACAAGTGATGGGAAGTTCTCAGTCAAATCTGCCTCCCAGCTCATTGAAAAAAACATCAGAGGAGACAACTCTAACAGTGGGCAGACCTTAGCCAAAAGTGTATGGCTCAAAGCCCTAATCCCAAAAATCACCCACTTCTATTGGACTGCAGTTCATAATAAGATTCTCACCACCAATAATCTTATGCGCAGAGGGATCATTGTCCCCAACAGATGCTACCTATGCAGGCAAGCCTAGGAATTGACCCAGCATATTCTTATGGATTGTCCCTTCACCAGCAGTGTTTTTTCCCTAGTGATCAGCAAGTTTCAGGTTTGTTTGGTTCGACCAAAGACTGTCAAGGATATGTTCATCCAATGGCCCAACACTTTCAAAAACCCTAGACTCAACTTCCTCTGGAAATCCCTGGTCCACCATACTGCCTGGCAGATATGGTTGGAGCACAACAACCGTGTTTTTAGTGATAACCCTAGGGACCAAGAAGCGATCGCGACAAGAGCCCTTGCCTTTGCTATTGAAAACAACATTCTGATCCCCTGTCCAAAAATTCCCAAGGCTGGGGTAGAAGGGTATTTGTTTGCTTCCTTGAGGATTCCCCTAGACTGCAGCAAGACCAAGGAACCCCATGAGGGCAGAGCCATAGCTAAGTGGGTTCCCCCCCGTAGGGATGGCTGAAGGCCAACTTCGACGGAGCCTCTAAAGGCAACCCAGGGAAAGCAGGAGCAGGTGGAGTTGTCAGGGACCACAATGGAAATATTATTCAAGCATTTGCTGAAAACTTGGGCACCCAAACCAATAACTATGCAGAAGCCAGAGCTCTCTAGAGGAGTATTGACATCTGCAAAGCTATGGCCAACCCTATCATTTTTTAAGGTGATTCTACAGTTATCGTGGGGCTCATCCATAATAATAGCATAGGGGGGAGAAATATCTAGAACATCATCCAGGAGTGCCAAACAACCCTCAACAACAACCGCCAAAACCAGATCAATCACGTGTTCAGAGAATCTAATCAAGTGGTTGATGTGCTTGCCAACATAGCCATTCTCCAACCCACTTTGATGGTCTGGGAAGATAGCTTCCCACGTGAGATCCTCGAGAAAGTCAAACACAATGCGAAAAATCTTACCAACAAGTAGCCTCGACTACGTGAGTAATGATATTTTTTTAATACCACAAAGGGGTGAGCTCAGTCACCCACACTTCAACAACAACGGTGGCTTTAGCTGCCCCAATGGTGTCTTCTTGACATCAAAAACCCTTCGTAGCTTCAAAGGTGGCTATAGCCACCCCATCAAGGGTTATTATTCCCCTAGGGTGTTTGTCAACACCATGTTCCACCATTTTTGAGATGCCTGCATCATTTTTAGGAATGGTGAAGATACGAAGAGCAGCACAGACTCCTTGATCCACCCCATCAACCCGTGCTTTCCCATTCAAACTCTCGTTCGCTCATGTCTTCTGGATTTTCCCTCCACCTATCCATCCTTTCGCATGCCTAAGGCTAACATTCACCATATCGCTTCCATTGTTGCTTTTCCACCTGCTTCCCCTCAGGTGATAGAAGCCACTCCCTAGGGCAATCAAGGATCCACGATGGAAAATCAATCACAGATGGGCAAAAGACTTTGCCCTAAGCAGAAGTCAGTCCAACCCCCTGAAGAGGACTTCTAAGCGCCTATCTACACCTAACCCGAGCGATAATCGGTCATTCCACAACATCATTAGTGATCATGAAGACTCTCAAGAAGAAATTAAGGATGATAGCTAGGAGGAACACCAAGAAGAAACCCAGAAATATTGCCATAAGGGCCACCAGGAAGAATGCAGGGCTCTGGACATATTGCGTACAATTGCTCTCAGTCGCATCGATAATGCTGTCAGGTATTTTTAGAAAACGACAAATATTCTTCGTGAAGGTAGCAATCTCATGACAAGCACCATCAAAGAGCTTAAGAGACTACCTGACATCCTGAAGACCCTCCTACCCAGCGGGGATAGTGACAAGCATGAGGGGAGAAGCAAAGCCCAAAAGTCTGGGATGTGAGCAAGTTGATGGGTCAGGAGCTAGAGGTTGTTTTTTCTATTTTTGTCATGTTGTGTGACTCTAAGGTTTCAATTGCTTTAGGAAGGGCACCTTCGAGGGTGTCACTTGAAACTTTTTTGTTGTTTGTGGTCCTTTTTGGGTATAACTCTGATATGGGACTATGGGTCGTTCGACCATAGCTGAACCTTATGTAAAAAGGGTGGGACCCTTCAACCCGTAAAGTAAATAAAATTACTTTTACCTACAAAAAACAAAATATGAGCATGGGGCTATCATGCAATATAGAGAAGAGTTGTTAGGCCTTTGCATCATACACAACTTGGTTATTTGCAATGGGATGAAAAGTTGGAAAAAGTCAAGAAAGTATACATGCAAAATATATAAGGGACAAAGTGTAATAGACTATGTAATAAGCTCAAAAAATTGTATACCAAATATAGAGGAGCTAAAAGTGGAAGATTCCCTAGTAGAACCTAAGTCAGATCACAACCCAATTGTTGTAAAACTTCAAATGCAAGGAGACAAACCAAGGGAAAAACACATGTAAAACAATAAAAACAAACTTTCTCACAAGGGAAACATTATCTTAATACAAGAAAATTGATAGAGTTTTAGGGTAGCATTAAATAACAAGTTACAGGAAAGGGGAAGAAATGGACTACCTCACAGTAACAAAGATTACAATAAAAGTGAATGGTTAATGCACGCTATCCAAGAAGATCTAAACAAATGCAAGAGAGCTAAACCTAGAAATAAAGAAAGAAATTGATTCCAAAAAAACCCGTAGTTCGATGAAGATTGCAAGGAAGCGTGAAGGTTACTAAAGGAACCAACGAGTAAAACAAAAGCAAATAAAAAATCATATGAGAAAATGTTAAGGGCAAAAAAAAGAATACACTAGAACAAGGAAGAAAGAATTGATTTGCTTAGGGAAGCATGAACCAAATAAATTTTAGAAGGAACTAAGCGTGAAAAAGATGCAAACTGAAAATAACATAACAACTAGTCAGTGGTTGGAGTATTCAAAACAATTGTATGAGCATAGTAACCAACAGGAGACACCCTCTACTATCATTGTTAAGAAATAACTTTTCACAAATGAAGACATTATTCAAGGGATAAAAAAGCTAGTAATTGGTAAAGCCCGTGACATAGACAATCTTCAGGCAGAGCATATAAAATGAGGGGTAGATATTCTTGCACCGCATATCAAAGAGATTTTCAATGAGGTCATACAAAATGACTTCCCTACCAAATTGACAACTAGCTTGACCATTCCTTTGTTTGAAAGTCGATATGTAAATAATTCCTCAAACTATCGAACTATCATGATCAAACCTCTCTTTGCAAAGCTATTTTGGAGTATAATAGAGCGTAGGATCAATAGATGGGTGGAAGAAAAGGGAAAGAGAGCAAAGGGGCAAGTGGGTCTTAGGCCCAAGCACTCAAATATTGATCATTGTATTACGCTTAGACACATAGTGGAAAAAATATGGGATAAAAAATAGGAGGCTTTATGTTGTTTTGTAGACTTCAAAAAGGCATTTGACACAGTGCCAAGAAAAAAATTATGGAGCATAATAGAAGAGCTAGAGGTTCCAATTCATTACAGGGAAGTAGTTCACATATTATATGAGCATGTAGAGGCTAGAATCAAAACGCAGGAAGGGTTATCTAAATATTTTAGGAGTGACATAGGCGTCAAACAAGGTTGCCCTCTATCTTTGATATTCTTTGGGTTGTACATTGACAAGTTAGAATAATGGATAAAAAAATTTGGGGGAGAGGGCATGCACTTAGCCAAATATGTGGTAAAACTCCTCATGTATACAGATGATGTAATTATTGTGTCCGAAATAGATAAATATCTAGAAGATCACCTTCGGGCTCTAGAACTCTTTTGTAAGGAAGTTGGGATGCTCGTGAACACAAGCAAAACAAAAATCATGATTTTTTTAGCAAAAAAAAAGCAACATCTCGAATTTTAGTTTGTAGGAGAACCTCTTGAGGTAGTGGTAGAATACAAATACCTAGGCATAAACTTTCATGACAACATCAATTGGAATATATGTAGGAAGTTGTTGGAGAGCACTATATGCACTTCAAAATTGGTGTAGGAATACCGAGTTGTGGGACTGGAAGACCACCAAGGTCTTATTTGGTCTACTTGTCACACTGATTATGTTGTATGGTTGCAAGGTGTGGGCCAGTGACACGACAAATACAAAATGGAGGCAAATAGAAAGGATTAAAAAACATCTAATTATAAATTTTCTTTGAATTAAGGCCACAGTCTCTTATGAAATCATTCTTTTTTTTTTTAAAGCGAAAAACCCCTTGTGGAGCCGCCTTGGTCTGAGAGACCATGAACAGGGGGTTCTACACCGTCAAAGTCACCCGAGGGTCGCACCCGACCCTACCCACACCAACATTATAAATTGGATTTTGGATACCCAATTCAGATTTTTGGTAGGGTGGAGATTTGAACCTGGTACCTCCCTTGGAGGATTGCCCTCTCCTCTCCAACTCACCTACAACACCTGGGTAAACACTAATTTATAGTGGAAAACACCCCTTTCAAGGTGCCACTTTCAACAGGTTGGGCATAGGAGTAATGGAGCCTTGTCGGCCTCTACCAGCGCATAGGACATTCCTAACTATACCATATATCTGCAGGATGGAGACAAGGGGAATGGAACCTGGGTCGACCTCTACCAGCACCCAGGGAATTTACCACTGCACCACAACAAGCAGATCCTTATGAAATCATTCTAGCTAAAACTGAAATGTTTCCTTTAGAGGCAATTACTATGACCAAGATGTTATGTTACTTGAAATTTTGAAAAATAACAAATGGCTTAAGGTAGTTAGGGACGAAGAGCTGCATAGGTGAAAGAACACATGGATGAAACAAAATAAAAAATGGATGAAACGTTGGGAAATCAACATAAATGAATGCCCAAATTTCAACAAAGACATAAAAACTATGTGAAGGAAAAGTTTAGAAGTGGAATGTGGAAAAATACAAGCAAGAAAAGACAATACTATATTGCAAAGTTTAACCCAACATATGACCACAAGGAAAAACATATATAGGCATTGAAATCGAGTGGAGGGAAAAAATCCTCATTGCTCGGATAAAGACTAGCTCTCATTGGCTTAGATGTGAAATAGGCATATGGACAACGCCCAAGGAACAATGGGAATAAAGGATATGTACTCTATGCAACATAGGGGTAATGGAGACAGAGGAACATTTCATCTATGAATGTCCGAGTTTTTCAAACATCCATGGAAAATACAAAGAAACGCTTGGAAAATGGTCTATGATAGAGTTATTTGAAGATAGTAAAATAAAAAAATTTGGGGAGTTGCTAACCCAAATCAGTAGGATAAAGAACAACCTTCTCAAGGATATTAATGGTCATATGATTTGAATAACCGTGTTTCCATTTTTAGGGGTCCCATAGGCCATGTTTGGGTCTCACGGACTTAATCAAAATCTTTCATTTCATTTCACTAACCAAATAAAAAATAAAAATAAAAATAAAAATATGTTAGAGGATTCTAAGCTCAGCCCTAAGCATCAATCATAGGAGTTTCTCACACTAACTAAATTAAAAAATATATTAAAAGGATTCTAAAGGATTTTATACTATATTTTGGTAGTGGAAATATGGTTGCATAACCATATACTGGGTAAACAACATTTTCTATGAGGTTAGTATTTTATGAAACATGGTTTAGTAAACATTAAAAATCACTTCACCTTTTACCTTTCACAACATTTAGATCTTTCTCATTTCCAACCATATTAAAAAAGTTTTTTTTAATATTATATTTTTACAAAATAATTAAAATCACATATTTGCTTAAAACTATTAAACTTTTTTAAATTGATTATACAAGATTAAAATGGGTTTATATTTTTTTGAAAACACTTCTTTTAGGGTGCCACTTTCGAGTAAAGTCACATAGAGATAGGGGTATATATTCTGCCAAAATCGCCCAGGGCCTACCCCTTTGGCACATTCAAAGAGCATGCCTAGACCAAAGTAAATTAGCCAAAAAGTTGTGCATGTACCAACCAGAAAGATCAACAAAAAATCAATTACTCAAGGCTCATGCAGATTGTAGTAGTCATAAGGCTTTTTCCAGTTGATCCAAGTGATCTCTCTTAGACCTCTATTCACTCCATATATATATATATATATATATATATATATATATATATATATAAAACACATCGAAAAATTAAATTGATGAGAAAAACAAAGTACTTCTTCGGCCATTCCAAGCCAAAAGTTCTTTTAGCCAAGATCCAAAAGAGGAAACATAAGAATTCTCTTTCTAAGCTAGGGAACTGAAATACCCTGACTGAATGAAAAAGAAGCTAATACAAAGTAAAAAGGAACTAGGTACTAGAGTCATCTAGAGAAAGGATAAATAGAAGAGCATTCCTAATTTGCAAAGCCCATAATCTAGGAGGGTGGTCATAACAAGTAAGATCACCTTTGTCCAACACCTAATTAGCTAAAGCATCAACAATCTTGTTATGTTCTCTAACCATATGATTGTATTCGATTTTTAAAAAGTTTGTCTGGATTAATTGAATCTTCTCAATAATTCTTTTTATTCTCCAATCAGCCTTATGATTCTTAGGATTTGGATTCAACCAACACCTTTTGCCATCCAACCTTAGCATACTCTCGAAGGCCTCTAAGGATACCATACCCCTCAACAAGGTTATTGGAAAGGATACCCAAATTCTCAACAAAAGTGAAAACTAGGGAATCGTCTCAAAGTCTACTGATTCCCCCCGCACTAGCTTTTCCAAGGTTCCCCTTAAAGGCTTCATTTGTATTAAATTTTCTAAAATTCTTAGTGTAGATAGTAAAAGTATGCACCATGCAATATGACAAATGAAAAGTAAATAAATTGATATTGGAACTTTGAAATGCAGTGCTTCCTTTGTTCTATTACAATATTTACCCATGCAGAGGTTTACAATGAAAGTAGGAAACGTTTCTCGTATGTGAAATAATAATTGTGCTTTGGTACTCCTGATGCTACAACATTGATAAAGCATGTTTTTAGTAAGCAAAATAACAATGGTGCTTCGGTACTCTTGATGCTACAACACTAATAAAGCAGGTTTTTAGTGACCACTATCACATTGGAATGTTGAATGAGGTCGTGCACAACGTCTCTGGTTCGATGTGCGGGCCTATGGATGTCGGATTCAAAGTAAGAAGCCCTCTAGATGGTGATCGTCTATAGATGGATGATTACAGTTGGTGATCGTCTATGGGTGGATGGTCATGTTGTGTGTACTACTATGGCCAAGGAAGGTGGATCTGCTAGGCTTGTGTAGTTCAAAGTTATTTCCTGGTTTTGCTTTGGACCTGGTTTGTACCTGTGGGACCTCCCGATGTGAGGATCGCATTTAATGAGATATAAAAATTGCAGAAGTGATAAAAGTAAAGACATGCAAAAGGAAATTAAAATGAACATGTGTTTACCTTTTTGATGTGTTCTTACTACTATTATCGATGTTTTTGCATTGTGTGTGGGTTGTTGTTGCTTCGTAATTAGACCATGTTACGTTGGGAGGCTTCCTACATGGGCTAGGAGTTGATTTTTTGGGGTCAAACGATCGTAGGTTGAGATCGTTCAGGGTGGGCGATCATGATCTATAGCATATGAAGGATATTGGGAAGCAGATCTGGGCTCGAGAAAGGGTGTGAACGGGTTCTACATAGGATGGGGATGGCATAAAACTAAGATCTCAAGAATATGATCACTTTGATTGTTCGAGAATTCATCAAGGCTTCGCTATGCTATCCATCCTCATACTCTAAAGGGAGGGTCAGGCTCAATTTATAAATTTTCGGCAAAATGGATAAGGAGGTAGCTCAACCAGTTAACGACTATAACTAGAAGCTATCTCCTTGCATTGGATTTGTCACTAGGGGTGCATGTGGGTGAGGTTGCCTCGTAATTATCACCAATTATGGAGTGTGCATGCAAATTTGTGGTGAGTGCACACTTTGGATTTTCCATCCAATGTGCATGTTCAGTTAAGTGGATGTGCATGTTTGATTTGATTTTTATATTTAAATTAAATATATCTATTTAATTTAAATATGTATGCATAGATTTTTAACTGGCTCTATTGATTGTGTGAATGTTTAGTTAACTAACTTAGTTAACTGGGTGCATGATGTGATTGAATGTGCATATCTGAGTTGATTGATTTAGTTAATTGGGTGCTTGATTGTCTCTTATTTGTGGCTTAGAGGTGGAACTATTAATAACTCCAAGTTCACTTATGGGAGGCATCTTTCGTGCATGTGACCGATTTGGACGGTGAGAGGTGGAACTGCTAGTGCCATGGATGATGTGGAGGGGTGCCTATGAGGGTCAATGCATTTGCGAAGAGGGGTGCAAGGTTGTACAATCCTAAGCAATAATTAATTAATTATTTAATAAATAAATAAATACTTAGGAGATTTATTGCTTATTTAATATTAATTAGATGTAATTAATATTAAATACATTAATTAATTATGACTAATTAATTAATATTTATTATGCTAGATTTAGGTGTCTACACTTAGTAGGAGGCTATCAATTCCTTGTTCTATCTATCTTTTGATTACTCACATTCTCTTTAAGTTGGTTTCTAATAGTAGAGTGAATCTTCAATCTTTGTATTACTTGATCCCATTTTTGGTGGGAATTAAGGAGCTACTGGATCAATTCAACTAAGTTGGCAATGGTATTTTGCCAAATATAGTGAGTATCCTTCCTTTCCTGATTGAAAAACTAATTATTTCTTTCCTTCCAAATATTCCAAGGTAGGATGGTTGTTCTGATCCAAGCTATCTACCTAACAAAATGATCAACAACCTCTTGTTTAAGCCAATCCCTCCATAGTTGTTCAAGAGTAGAAACATTAGACCATTGTAAATCAAGTAAGATAGTCATTTTATTCCACAAATCAAAGGCTAAGGGACACTTAAAAAAATATGACTACGATTTTCCACATTCTTTCCACACATTTCACATCTAAACGGATTATGAAAGCCATGTTTCATAAGTTGCTCACCAGTGAGCACCCTCCAATGCAATAAAAGTCAAATAAAAAAACTCACCATAGGCCAGAGCTTCTGAGCCCACAATTGTGTAAATATGTCATGGGACTGGTTGGGATTATTGTGGCTTAAGGCCAAATAACATTGAGCAAATGTATACTTACCCTTAGTAGTTTGTTCCATCCAAAACAATCCTAATCATGGGACCAAGAGATATCTCATATGAAGGATGCGTTGAATATCTTTCCTTTGCCTTTCTAGAATTTGAATAGGCCAGTCCTCAATAAGGATCCAATATCTACCAACCTCTAAATTACCAGTGTGATATTGATAATAATTAGCTACCTTTATTTAGTTAGCTTGGTGTAGCTCCTCCATATAGGACCTCCATTCAAGGAATTGAGTTATCAAAGGTTGGTGATCGTCCCAATAATCTATCCAAAAATTTGACTATTGACCATTATGAATGATCCAAAATAACTTCTTTATCAAATCTTCACCAGTACTAAGAACCACCAAAATAGAAGAACCTTTAACATGCAATCGATAACGAACAAGGTCTTTAGGACTTTTGTTTTCAACATATTTAACACAGATTTTTGTCCCATAGATTATCGAGGTTATTCAAAATCCTCCAATACAAATTTTCAACTAAAGCCTTATTTTTTTTAGTAGCATATTGAAATCCTAACCCCCTTCATGCTTGGGAAGACATAGAGTATCCCATTTTCTTTTCTCCTTGGTACCACTCCAGAGGAATCAATGATTGATTTGATCTAGTTCTTGAAGAACTACCTTTGGGATATTCAACACAGTAGAAACATAAATAGGTATAGCTTGAAGGACTAATTTTACCAAGGTAATTTTATCCCCATATGAAAACCACTTATTGGTCCACTTTCCAAAATTTCCCTTTACTTTGTCCAACAACCAATTCTAGTCTTTTTTTTCTATATCTAGATATTGATAGGAATGCCTAAATAAGTGATTGAAAGGGAGACCTTCTTATATCTTCATTTATCTAGAACCATGGATTCTTGTCTGGGAGAGCAGTGAAAGAAAATGAATTTTTATTTGTCTTCATTAATCAACTGTCCCTTAACATTAGAAAAACAACTAATGATTTGTTTAATTCTAAAGGCTTCCTTAACCGTAACTTTACCTAAAAGAGTAGAGTCACCAAAAAACTGAAGATGAGAGATAGGCCTGGTTCCATGAGCAATGGTAACTCTCTCAAGGGTTATATTTTCTTTGTTTTTGGTCAGTTGTACCCAAGCATTCAACAAGAATGATGAATAAATAAGGGGAAAGGGGGTTGCCTTACCTAATACATTTGAAAGCTGAGAAAAACTGTGAAGAGAAACCATTGATAAGAATTGAGTAGGATATCAAAGAGATACATCCCGTAATCCAATTTATCCAATCATGAGAGAAGCCAATTTGCCTCATTACTTTGATGAGGAAGTGTTAATCCACTCTGTCATAATCTTTGGATAAGTCTAAACATATGAACATAGATGGAGATTTCTACGCTTCCATGGAATGGATGGCTTCTTGAGCAAGAACTATCTCATCCACAATCTGTCGCCCTTCCACATAACCTCCTTGTTCAGGGGAAATAATCTTATGCAAAAGTGGTTTTAGCCTCTCCACCATGATCTTGGTAATAATTTTGAGAACATTAAATAAAGCTATTGGTCTAAAAGCTAAGATATGTTCTACATATTGAGCCTTTGGGACTAGGGCTATATAAGTTTTATTGATTACCTTCAAAATTTCTTTGGCCTTCCTAGATTTTCCCACCACCTCTAATAAATCAACATGAAGAATATCCCAAGATTTTTGATAAAATTCGATGGGAAATCCATCCGGTCCTAGGGTCTTCCATTTTTGTATTTTAAATACCACTTGTTTAAGCTCATTGATAGTAACTAGATCAGTCAAAACAGAGTTTTATTCAAAAGTGATAGGAGTAGGGATCACTTGAAGAACATTCTGTTGAGAACTCAATTTAAGAGATGCGATAATGAATAGTTTGGAAAAGTAATTGACCGTGATAGACTTCATACCATCCCAAGTGTGGACAAAGTCTCCAGAGTCTATTTCAGGGAAGAAATAAAATTGTGCGATCTGTGGGCTAAAAGAGATTTGTAGAAGAATTTTGTATTTCGATCTCCTTCTTTGAGCCATTGGATCCTAGATTTCTACTTCCATAATATCTCTTCTCTTTTTTCCCATTCCTCCAACTGCACTATGAGTCTAATTTCATCTATACTTCTACTTTCAGCGAGGCCATCTAAACGGATTTATTCATTCAACTCTTCAAGTCAAGCAATCACTTCTTGTTTCTTCTACCAGACGTCTCCAAATTCCTCCCAATTTCAAATATTGATTTTGGATTTGTTGTATTGCAATATTTTGGTAAAAAAAACATCTTAGTTCTATACCTTGGTTTACCTTCCTACCACTATTGTTGCACTCGGGGTCCATAGGAACTATCTCTAAGTTACATTAATTGAAATTGAAAGGGAGAGAAACTGACATTGGTTTTCCACAGTTCAACCATGACTGGCTATTGATTCAAACCAACATTGTTAAGATTTTTCACCTTAGGAATATTTCCATGGATTAAGAAATTGTTAGAGAACAAGAGCCTATCTAATCTCTCCATGATACAAGTTGAGCCTTGCCTTCTAATAGACCAAGCCATGAGGCCATTATCTGGCTGGATGTCCACAAGGTGAAGGTTTACAATATATTCACTCATGTGGTCTATGCTCCCATCCAGATTCCTATTTCCCCCCTCTTCTAATTTAGAGAGAGGATGGTATTGAAGTCTCCTTTGATCAAGACCCAAGCTTCAAGAAAATGGGAGATAATATAAGTTATATCCTTCCATTGTCTCTGCTTTTCCTCAAAAGTAATTAGAGTGTAAACAATCAAGTATAGCTTAATTTGATTAGATTGTCTACTTTGTGTAGGCACAACCAAGAGATCATAACTACCAACCATATGGTGAATAATGATCTCTTTTGTGTCCCCGAGGCAAGAAATGCCACTAGAAGCCTCGTGGGAGTTGAGGGAAGCCACTTTTCTAGCCAACCATGTTTTACTTGTAATTGACTCCATTTCCTCCATTGACATCTTCATTTCCTAAAGGAAAACCAGATGTGGTTGGTTTGTCTAAATCATTCTTCTAATTTTCTTTTGTTTTGAAAAACTTCCTTTGAGTCCTCTAACATTAAGTGATGATCTTCATTAATAATAAGGCTAAATATGTTGGTAAGGATATTAATCTTACCTTCCTCTACAAACTTTTCACCTTCTTTACCATATGATGCTGATTAGTCTTGCGACCTACATTTTGGTTAGTGTCCATCCTCATTTGTTTTTTGTCTGTTTCTTGTCTTACCCTAATTGAATATGATATATCTACTAACCTTAAAGTATGCATATACAAAATCAAAGCGTTATTGGAAGGTTCAACAAAGTATTTCTTCTTTTTTCTTTAATCCATGCCTTGGATGTTGAGGAAATGCGTTATTTTCACTTTTTTTTGGACAATAAATTAAAAGCAATTTTCAATCAAGTCCGTAACATGAATATTTGTTAAGTGACAAATTTCTAACCCATCGTGGGTCTCTTATAATATATCCCGCGTTTGTCTTGAGCGAAAACAACAAAAAAGCTAGCCACTAAGACCTGCAAACCCCAAAATACAGCCTCTGCTGCACTCGACACACAGACGAAACCCTCGATCACCTTTAAAACCCTCAAAATAGATCCTACTTATTTTATAACACAAAAATTTAGCAATAATACAATAACTTAACAAAAATTTCAAATTTTTTACTTAAAATCTAAAAATTTATAAAATAATAATTATAATAAATAAAAGTCAAAATAAATTTAAATTTAATCTAAAAACTTTAAGAAACATTTTGCCCACGTTTCCTAATTCAGAAACAACGTTTCTCACTTTGCTAACTTTTGAGGTCAAAGTTCCCTATCCTGCATCATGTGGAGTATGACATCAAAAAGATATGAAGACTTATACGGCCAATCTCATAACCTTAAAATCTCCTCCCGAGCGGAATGAAAATTAACGGTGTAACAAGCCGCCAGTACCCGATTTAGCTGTAAATTAATAAATTAACTCAAAATCGGCCTACATGTAGGTATTTTTCTTTTTGGCATTCGAATCCAAATCAAAACAGGTTTCTTATCTAATATTGACGTTGAGTTGTTCTTCTGCAAACATGGAGAGTGGGATTAGCTCAACTTTGCCACTGCAAACACGATAAGATTCTCCATGGGTGGCCTTGAAGCGCAGGAATCTTACAAGGATGGCTGATGATGTCTTTGCGCAGGAATCTTACAAGGATGGCTGATGATGTCTTTTTTGATTAAATTCCGTTCCACTATCTCAGCAGGTATGCAGAGAGAATCACCCATCAACACAATCTCTGAAGGATGTTTATTTATTATTTTTTTGGGTCTTGCATTTTTGGACTGCAAAAAGTTTGGATGAGATCATGATCGAGGTGAGGGGATTTCTGCTTTAAGAGCCTCTGGGTACTTAAAATGTTAGGCTACTGATGTTTTCATGTATATATGATTCCCTACATGTCAGGGAATTATAATCTATGTCAAATTCTAGGCCATATTTTTTAATCCAATCGATACTGGGCTGCTTGGGTTTTCTCAAAATGGAGTGTGTGATGTTTGGGTGACTTCTCGGAGAGAGTTCTGGATCCCTTTACTGGTACCCAATTGCCCTTTTTGTGGGTTTCTTCAATTGGGCCTGTGTAGTAGACATTTGAGCGAACACCCGATTGGATAGGGCAAACCCTTTTGTTAGGGATACAGAGGAGACTGTTGGGCTTTTACTTTTCACAAATCCGTCGTGGGTCCTCTTGTAATTAGGTTCGGTTGCAACTTGAGGGCGCCCAGTTGGGTAGGGCAAACCTTGTTTTTCCAAATTGTAGAGGGGATTCAGTAACAGCCCATCGTCAGCTATCGCGGGTCTGCGGTTCGATATTAGAATGTTGTAATTATAAATCCTCCCACTTTTGAAAAACAGTACGGTGTGAGATGGGGCATTGACCCTTAAGAGGATGGAACCGAGGTCACCTGCTGGCAAACACTCAGTCACAACCAATTGACCTATCCTCCGAGGACAGAGTAAACCTTGATCCCGGGTATACAGAAGTGAGATTATTGGATTCTTCCTGCTAACAAAAGTGGAGTGATTCCTTCTTGATTAGGTATAAT
Organism: Wollemia nobilis; assembly: GCA_028583015.1. Classification (NCBI taxonomy): domain Eukaryota; kingdom Viridiplantae; phylum Streptophyta; class Pinopsida; order Araucariales; family Araucariaceae; genus Wollemia; species Wollemia nobilis. Next base: position 1,579,303 of record JAQPPZ010017258.1, read on the forward strand.
TCCTAGACAACTGGGATTGCTTGGACTCTTTTCCAAGATAGCATTTTGCAGCTGAGCTTTTGAAATTGGGCTTTTAATAGGTGAGGTTTAGCACTTCAACCTTCAGGCCTTTGTGTTGATTTAAGGGACTAGCCATGCAGCCACAGGTGGGGTGATTTCGGAAGCGTCAGGGTAGACCCCTTTTCTACTGAGACTGTATACCAGTTTTAGAGGCTTGGTACCAGTTTTAGGAATTTTGAAGAATTTAAAAAAAAGGACAGGAAAAGAAAAGAAAAATCGCATATCCTCCCCACTATCATTTTCTCAGTATATTGGTTGTGTTGGTTGTACACTGCTGGTGGAGCTATATATTTTTCTTTGCAATTAAGTTTTTGAGGATAATGGGTACTGACAATGGGACAGTGGAGAATTCGGATGTTGATGTGTGTGATTTTGGGGAGGGAATGGCTGAAGATGATGTTAGTGACGAGGAAATTGAGATTGATGAATTGGAGAAACGCATGTGGAAAGACCGGATTAAGTGCAGACGACTTAAAGAGCAACAGAAGATTGAGCAGAATAATGGCAAACCAAAACAGAAGCAATCATTGGAGCAGGCTAGAAGAAAGAAGATGGCCCGGGCCCAAGATGGCATTTTAAAATACATGTTGAAGATGATGGAAGTCTGCAAAGCACAGGGATTTGTGTATGGTATAATACCTGAGAAAGGGAAACCTGTGAGCGGTGCTTCAGATAACCTAAGAGCTTGGTGGAAAGAAAAGGTAAAATTTGACAAGAATGGTCCAGCAGCAATTGCAAAATACCAAGCTGAGAATGGCTCTAGGGATACACAAGAAAACAATTTGAATGCTTCTACGAATTCTCATTCACTTCAGGAACTTCAAGACACAACTTTGGGTTCCTTGCTGTCTTCTCTAATGCAACACTGTGATCCGCCGCAGCGAAAATTTCCTCTGGAGAAGGGCATTTCGCCTCCTTGGTGGCCAACAGGAGATGAAGATTGGTGGCATCAGCTGGGTTTACAAAAGGGTAAAGGTCTTCCCCCTTACAAAAAGCCCCATGATTTAAAAAAGATATGGAAAGTTGGTGTTCTCACTGCAGTCATTAAGCACATGTCTCCTGATGTTGCCAAGATTAGGAAGCTAGTTAGACAGTCAAAGAACTTGCAGGATAAGATGACTGCCAAGGAGAGTGCAACATGGTTGGCAGTTTTGAATCAAGAAGAAGCTCAGACACAACGTACAAATGAAGGCCATGATGTATCTGATAACTCTAATGGTAGTAAGGGGAATAATAGAGCAGGAGGGGGTACAGCAACAAGCAGTGCAAGTGAATATGATGTGGAAAGTCCTGACGAGCTCCAAAGTTCAGACTCTGCAAGAGATGATGCCCGGAATGGGGAAGAAGAAGCTAATCCTTGTGACCACAACCTAAATTTGAGAGGAGGCCAGGTGGCTTCTGAAAGAGAGAGTATAAATAATAAAGCTGCAGACAATTCATCTACGGTTATTCTGAATGGAGAGATGGCATTACTTTCTAAGAGAAAAAGGTCTCATGGTAAAAGTTCAAATCACGAGCAGCGCTCATTTCTGTGCCCCTATGAAGGATGTCAACATCAGGATCAGAGAAATGGATTTTCTGATAACAATCAAAGGAATTCACATGCAAATAACTGTCCTTACAAATATCAAGCACAGGAAACCATGGGTATGAATGCTACAATGAATCAAGTGGAATTGTATACTGGTACTTCAGGGCATTTGTTTGAGCAAAATAGCAGCAGGGAAGGCAGTATTAAGGCAATTATGGCAGGGAATGATGTTGGGTCTCAATTCAGTTCTGATTTTTCTTCTACACAAACAGATTCTCGGCTCATCTATGGTGAGGGTGGACCCGCCGAATTGTTTACGAGTTTCCCCAATGATGGTGTACAATCTGAATGCCAAACAATGATGGGTAGATTGAGGGAAGCAGAGGGAAGTGTCCATACTAAACAGCAAGCACAACTCCGGACGAGTGGGAAGCTAGCAGGGCAAGAAACTGTTGAAATTCAAGATGTTGCAAGTGCAGTATTTGAACCTCCCTTGGTAGTGGACAACAGTTCAAATGAGCTGTGTGGAGATATAGCTAATTGGCACAGGGATGGATTCAATGCTGACACTGGAAAACTTGTTGGGAACCATTTTGAGCCTCCATCTGATGGCCTAGTGGTGGATTATGGATTCACTAGTCCTTTCAACTTTGGAATTGATGGTGCTATCTCACTGGATCCAGACCTGGACTTTTCCTTTGATGAGGACTTAATTCAATATTTCGGAGCTTAGAATAACTACCCTCTTGAAGATTCTATGGATTTAGTGCAGGATCAGGGATCAGGTTACAGGTTGACATCCCCTTAAAGTTGTATTCATTTTTCAGCATTCACAGAAAGCTCTGAGACTCGTGTTTTGTTAAGCTGCAAGCAAGTAAATTCCTGTAAGAGAAGATTCCTGTTCTTGATTCTTATAAATGTCATGGGAAAACAACTTGAGATATGATTGTATCCAGGCTGAGTAAAACAATAACTGAGTGTACTTGCTATTTTAATAATTTCAGAGCTCATGGTTTCTCACCCTCTAGGCTTGCTTTATACTGCTTTCCAAGGTTTTCAACTTTTAATAGAAATAATGTAGGACACGTTCTTAGAGAGGTCTGAATAGGTCACTATGCATCTGCAGTGATTTTGTGGTTTGAACAATATTGTTCATTTATTTGTTTGTTTTAAAAAGATCATAACTTTCTACATGTTGCAGGAAGGATATTTGGCTCTTCACTTATTAATAATTGTTTGAGAAATTCAAACACATATTTACTTGGTCAGATTTATTTAACTGGTGAAAGGAGAAGCACTCTTAAACCACTTTCCCATTTGTATAGAGAGAGTACACTGTCAAACTTGGAGAGCCATGCGGCTTAGATGCCACACTCAAAAGGTATCATTCCATTAAATTTCATCTGAGACTTGCACCCTGCCTCTTGTGCTAGCCTTATTGTGGTCAATTCTCTTGGGGAGCATGCCTAGCCAGGGTTGAACACAGGTCATCATTATATGAATGGGTCTACCTTAGCACTAGATGATGGCCCACTAGATTAACTTTTTCAATTGTTTCCTTCAAGCTTGTGTAATAATGCTCAATTTTTGATGATTACGTGGACAAATTGAGCTGCACCTTAGGGAGCTATTTTTTAATGTCTTGCTTCTATGGATCACCTTGTTTTGGTACTTGAAGTTTTGTGATAGGATTTTTAGATGCAAGACCTTATTTTCTTTTTTAGTGCAAGTCATTTTTCCTCTCATTTGGGGTTTTGCAGTTGCACCTTTTTTGTTTCAGTGTGTACCATATTCTGCCTTTCTTATGTAAAATTATACAACCTGGATAATAATTCTAGGCATGAGATATTATATGCACAGCATGCTATTCCTCTCTGTCTCTCTCCGTTTCTCCTTATGAAGCATGAAAGGTTGCTTTGTCAAATTAAGAGCATCTCTGCAATTGTGTTTTTAGATTCAGTTTTTAAGGACATTCAGATTGTAATCAGTTTGGCATGTTTTTTAATAGCATCATAAACAAGTATTTGCATTAGAGCCAAAGCCTTCAGATATTAACAGTTGAACATCTTCATGTACACAGCTGTTACATCTCACTGAAGAGGTCGTCTAAATGCTTATGTGGTTCAATATATTTGAGCTTTTCAGGGTGCTTCTATAATGCTAGGCTATGTGATGGCTTTCCTCTCATTCTACACGTTCATTTCCTTTTTTGGGGGTCTGCTCTTCTGGCACTGGTAAAGCAGATCTGCTTTTGATCAACTGCTTCTAAAAGGATATTCTGTGGGAGGCTATGGTTGCTTCTCACTTCCTCTAGTAGGTTCCTGATGTCCTGCATAAAATCATTTAGGAATGTTGAATTTACCTGTTCTCACATTTGTCATTGTTTGATGCCTTTCTGGGATGTCATCAGACTGCTTTCCTTTCCTTCACTGGAGTTTAAGCAAATTATTTGAAGAAGTTTGTGCGTACCTGATTGCTTTATTCCATGTTCTGCGCATTTTTATTGGATTTCTTTTCCATTCATTAGCATATTTGCATCCTTCCCACATGAATCCTCATCTCTTTTGCTTTCCTGCTTAGTGGAGGTTGTTCTTGATGCATTGGACAAGTTCTAGCTAGATGCCCATGCTTGAAGTAAATTTGGCAGTTAAATGGGATGTTCTCATAATCAAGCCAATGGACTCAAGAATGACTGAAGGACGGCAGAGCCACCATGACCAATAGTGATTGTTTGTTTTGGAGGCTGAGACAATATCATCCCGTGAAACTCATGACTTCTGAAAATTGACACTGACTTGTCCTATCTTCACAAGGCACTCAGGTGAAAGTCGGAGCCAAAAACATTAGCTTTGATATTGATTAAAAAAATATATATAGGACAAGCCTAACAAAAATGCTACTAAACAGCTAACTAATATGACGGCAATAATGTCGACATTAACAACTAACGTAGTCAAAATGACTACAACAACTAACTACCTAGATATTTACTAACAATGTAAATATCCTAGGGTAAAAGTAAATGCGAGTGGTAAAAAGTAACAAACTACTTTTTACCATGCGGTAAATAAATTCTACCTAATGTAGGAAATAGGTAAATATCCCAAATGATGGAATATTACTCTAACATCCCCCCTTATTACATTATTTGGGTAATGTATATAACTGCCCCAATACAGTGAAAAAGATGTCGATCTGCTGGTTCTTGCTCTGTCACAGTGCTCTGGTTGCTCCTAAGCAAAAAGTGGGTCATTCCTCACTTTGTCTTCACATCAATGAATGTCCTTATTGTAATCTTGTCATCCAACCGGATTGCATGGGTAACCAGCCGCTGCAATTGCTAGGTGTAGTAGAGTAGATCACTTCATACGAGGTTCATTATGTTACAATATGATTTTGCAAAAGTTTTGATAAGGTAGCTAAGGTGTCGGTCGCTGCCGAAAATGCACCCTTATAAGTCTACTTCCCTTTTTACAAAAAATTGTGTGAAGTAAGAAAAGAAATATTTATCCCCCCTTAATTGCAAAAGATGTGCAACTCAAGAAGCTTTGTGAAGGATTGTACAAAGATTGCCTCCTAGGCAAATTTTTCACCAGAAAAGTCCCTCCTTTTGTTACAAGAACTTCAAACAATGAGAGTTTGCTATTTATGAAGCCTAAAAGAGGTACAATCACCCCTTTATTGCTAGTACTTCAAACAAAAACTTATGCTATTTATGAAGCCTAAAAAAGAGAGAGAAATGGTGCTTGCTTAAGGTGACAAATTTGCATTTCCCTCTACAATACTGTCTTAGCAAAGAGCACTCTGTGTGCTTTTTCTGAACCAGAATCAGAATTGGAATTAGAACTAAACACTTCACTAGCAATATTGCCTTTGTTTTGCTTCTGTGATGTGCCTTTGCCTTTCATCTTAGTTTTCCATGCTGAATAGTTAGGACCTTTAAGCAATTGTGTATCAGTTAAGTATTTGATAGTTGCCATGATGGTCCTAGAATTTGTACTAAGATGATCTTTCTTTCACTCTTAAGTGGTATTTAATGGCACCTGCCTGAAAATCCTCTTGAAGAGAAATAATCAGTTTGAGAAAATTAAGCCAAACAAATAAGAGTGAATTAGGGGTTTTTGTTTTAGGAGAGAATATCAAGTGTAATTGGCTTTAAACCTGTGCAATGGTTGACACAAATTATTGTGAAATTTTGGGGTTGAGTGTTCTTGATTTTATGACTTATAATTGCAAAAAGAAATAATGCAATAATCAAACAAGAATGCCCACAAAATTCTTATCACATAGGTGTCGGATGCAACCGAAAATGCACCTATTTTGCCAATGAAGGTGTCGAGTAAAATCGAAAATGCACCTTTTAGTTTTTGCAACAAAATTTGGATTTGTGTTGTGCAAAAACTTGATATATTTTATCTCCTCTTGTTTTCCAAATTTGCAAAGAATGTGGCATAAAACAAATTGCCTTTTCTTTTTGTTTTGCAAATTTAACAAGTTTGATTTTGTTTTTAAAGTGCTCCTCACTTTTGTGTTACAATTTTGCAAAGAAGATCAATTTCTTGTCTTCCCCCCTTGATTTGCAAAATTAACAAAACGAGCACTCCTTCCAAGACAAGTTGACACACGACCTGCGTTTGAAAGGCTTCCAGAACCAGTCGACAAACGACTTGGTTTTTATGGACCCAAGGCTTCAAATTCTTCTCAATTTTGCAAAAAGAATGTGCAATTTTATGTCTTATATCCCCCCTTGGAGAAAACAAATGCACACTTTGCCTTTGAATTTTACAAAATTTTCAGTCTCCTTGTTTTCTAATTTTGCAATAAAGAATCAAATGTCTTTGATTTTGTCCCCCTTTTAAGTTGCAAAATTAACAAGGTTGAGAAGAATTTAGGGCTTTCTAATTTGCAAGAAAAATAGGTGCTCTTCTATGTCTTATATCCCCCCTTGGGAGAAAAAAAATGCACTCAATTTGGTGTTGCAAAATTAGAGCTCCTTTGTTTTAATTTTAATTTGCCAAATTAAAAAAAATTCAATCATATAAATTTAATTAATATAAATAAATAAAATAACATTTTATGAAGAAAATCAATTTATAAAAAAATGATTGTCTTAAAATATTATTCATATTTAAATTATTAAAAAAATATAAATTTTTTTTAATATAATTAAAAAACAAATTAAAAAAAATACTTTACCTTTATCTTGACTTTTGTTTGGCCCTTTATAATGGACAAAAAAAATATCCATGGAGTCCCTGTCGGGACTCGAAACCTAGTCTTGGGCTTTAAATTAATGCTCCTTGGAGCAAAAGCTAAGGTTGGAGACCCCGGCGGGAGTCGAACTCCCGACCCGGTGGGCTCCGCCTTAGTGCCAAACCCTTCACCGGTCGGGCTAGCTAGCCTGACAGGGTTAGAAGGGAGGTGCCTTCGATTTGAAGGCGCTTATCTGCGTGCAGTGGAAAAAAAAAATTTAAAGCCTTTTGAAAAAGGCTTGTGGAAATTAATCCCACATGCAGCAAAATGCTGCCATTTTAGCCCTTTAAAAACAAAGGCGCTCGCCTTTGTATTTCATTGCCTTCGGGCAATCTGAGTGCCCCCCGCTGTCTTTTTGGTCGTCGCCACGTGGCGACTAGGTCGAGTCGGGTGGCGCGTGGCTGTCCGCCACGTGTTGCCCACGTGTTTGGTGGACACGTGTTGCCACGTGTCCAGTCCCATCAATACCTCAGTTTGGTCCAAGTCAGATCCACGTCACCCTTCGCCAGGTCAGATCCACATCACCCTTCGCTAGGACAGCAACCACGTCACTGCCCTCGGGAAACGCGCCCAGTCATCACCAGGTCACCACCTCGGGATCCGTGCCTGGGTGATGTCAGCAGAAGTATGAGTCCTCGTGTCTAGTTTAGATTCGCCCGCGTGTCGGTTAGGGTCTAGGTTGCGTCTGCGTTTGAGTCGGTCACCGGAGACTCCTCTCCGGTCGACTGCAAATGGCGCCGGAGTCTCCTCTCCGGTCGCCTCCGATTGGAGGGCCGCCTGCCCTGAGGGCGTCGGAGACTCCTCTCCGGTCGCCTGTCGAAGGGCCGCCTGCCCTGAGGGCGTCGGAGACTCCTCTCCGGTCGCCTGTCGAAGGGCCGCCTGCCCTTCGATCGGGGTGGCTTGCCTACCCTGAGGGTGCCGGAGTCTCCTCTCCGGTCGCCTGTCTAAGGGGACCCCCTGTAGATTGTCAGATCTGCAAGTGGGTATTCAGTGCCGGCTGGGTCGCGCGGGATTTCACGTGGTTTTGGCTCGGTCCACGTGGCCTGTCAGTTCAGGCCTGGTTGCGGGTTGCCTGATGGTGGTCCGCAGTTCAGGTTTGATTGCGGGCCTCTCAAGTCTGCTGGTGGTCCGCAGTTCAGGTTTGACTGCGGGCCTCTCAATTAACGGAAACAAAGGTAAAAGGAACTAAAGCTAGGTAGTTCCAAACAATTTAAGTATAAATACAAATAGCCATGTAAATCATATTTTTGATTTGTAGAGCAGAGGAATCACTGATGCCATTATCATTAATCATCATTAATAACAATAAGCCAATACAAGGGAACAATTGCAAGGTGATGCTTTTTAACGGAACAACCAAGACCAATAATATCTATCTATCTAGATAGATAGATATAGATATAGAAGAATGAGGGACTCAACTTAGCTGACTTGACCCTAGAGTCGCTCAATAGATCTCATATATATATATATAAAAGTTGGTTATATGCAGTTGAAACAGGCCCCACCTGTATCACATGAAAAGTGATATTGAACAAAACACATTATCATGGTATTACAACAAACCATATTATCAAGGGCTGCTTTGTTGCGGGAGTGTACATCACGATGCGGGGATTTGAACTCTGGTTGCATTTGTACAATTGCATCCCATTTACTGATGCCTTGGACTACATAAATTTTATTTTCTAATGTTATGAATGTATTTGATTAATAAATACATTATGGTCTATCAATGCCAATTCTAACAAAATTTTGAAATTTAGTCTTGCACATGTTGCCCTTGTTGCTGTGAGGTTTCCCAATAAGCTGATCCTTGTATCCAATTGGATAGAACTGCATCTTAGTTGGGTGTTTAAATTTGCTTCCAAGCAATAATGGGTACTCTCTTTTTCTTTTGCATAGTTTTCCCTACAGATATGCGAATGTTTTGTTATATTAAGTTGAAATCAAGTCTTCTGCTTGTCACTGTTCTACTGACATCCGTTGATGCCCTTCAACTTGATGTCACCAACTATAGGATTTTGTGTGTCATTGAACCTCATAACAGGAAGTCTCTAGTTTTAGCTTTCATGTGGAATGAGGAATAAGATGTAAAGGTATGGTACTTGGTGTCCCAAGTGACCTGAAATGGATTGGTTTTAGGAGCTTCCTTGGTCTTTATTACCTCATGCTTACTCCTTCCATCCCTTTTCATCATGATGGACGTTAATTGTGCAAAACATGTTTGTCAAAGGAAAAATATTGTTCTTTATCCAGGTAAACATGCCTTTTATCTCCTCTTCTCCGTTGTCTTGCCATTGCAAGGTTAGTTGTATCTGCCTCATGCTCTATCGTGGTAAATTTTGGGTGCTTATCAGATTCTATATGCCAACACAAGTGGTGTCTGCCTGCAGACTGTCTGTAGGTCTTCATTATGCACTGGGTATCCTGGATGCAATATTCCAAAAGCAACTTGTGCCAATGACCTGATTTGCAAACCTCCACTCTTGCCATTTATCTGTTTTCTAAGACTAGGTGAAATTTGGCTGCAAAAATCCTCCAAATCCTAGAACATGGTCCTCCCCTACTGTTCCAACATCTAGTCTACTGAATTTAATATGCATTGATACATTGACTATTTATTTCAGATAAAAATGCTCATAATAGTTTTGCAAAACCACAAATAATAATACAACTCAAATTGCCTGATGTATAATGATCTTCTTCAAGTTATCTAGCCCTTACTACAGAAAGAATTACAATTTCTGTATAATATGGAGAGAAGTGATGGTTATCCAACAGTTCAACTCCAAAGAGTAATATATTTGTGGGACTACTTTGGCACTAGATATGTCAATGCCAAACTCAGTTTCTTCTATGGCTAAGTAGTCCTCTGTCATCAATCCTTTCCAGTGCTTCTTTTGCTTTAGCGTCATTGGCTTTCTTCTCCGTGACATCAAATTTTATATTTTAGCATTTAGGTTAGGTTTTGCACCAAGGGATGTTTTTAGCATCAAGTTCTGGTAGACCACATTTGACACTGACCCGAATACTTTTGGTGCTGGTTCATCCTTTACACCAATGCTTAGAATTTTTCCAAGTCTCACATTCTTGGGATTTTTCCAGCTTGATCCTTTACATATCAAATAACCATTTCTAAAGCATCATGCATATTCTAGCATGGTAAACAATTTGTCTTTTGTCCTGCACATGAGTATCTGAATGATTTTGCTAGGCTTCTGTCTATCTGCTTAGAGATCCTTGTATGCTAAAATTCCAATTGTAAGCTTTCAACATTATCCATATCTGTGCAGATGGAGCATCTTCAAGAGGGGTTTAAACTGATAGCAACTCTTTCATAAAGAGGCTGCCCTATAAATGAAGGTGTTTCAAAGGCATCTCTTGAGTCCAGTGCCTCTTAAACAATATATCTACTAGGGAATAGGGTCACCTTGCAAAGACCATGTACCTTCCATTTTTCTTTTATCCATTTGACAATTGCTTCATGCGCAGACCACAACCCAACTAAATGACATATGAAAGTATATGATAGTGAAGGCATAGTATTTTTGTCATGAGGGGTCTAGTATTCAAATTGATGATGTGGTCTTCTTCTTCCTAGAAGTTTCAAGTGGGTTTGGAAGCTACTTCTGTTCACCTTTCTTTTTGAGAAGGGTTCTGAGTGTAGGACGAAACGAACAACATTTCATTATTGAAGCAGTGAGTAAATAATACACAATATGCTTCAATTAGCTCGGGAGAAGCGGATCCCAACAATAATCCGCTCAATATTTAGCTAATAGTGTAACGAGAAAATAATGTAATAAACTAATAAGTGCTAAAATATATTATACGCTAACATCCCCCCTTATTACATTATTTGGGTAATGGAACAATAACTAGCTATACTAACATCCCCCCAGATTACATCATTTTGCAATACATAGAGAGCTGCGAAACAATTCAAATTTGACACGTGCAAGTGCTTTAGTGAAAATGTCTGCAACTTGAGCATTTGTGGGAATGTACTGAAGCTGAATTCGGTGCCTTGGAACTTCGTCTCGAATGAAGTGACATTGTGTGTCAATGTGCTTGGTTCTTTCATGATGTATTGGATTCTTGACAAGATTCAAAACACCCATGTTGTCGCAGAACAAGTGTATTGGAGATTTTGATGGAAGACCCATACTTGTCAGGATGCGACGCAACCATATCACTTCGCACACAGCTTCACGTGCGGCGCGATATTTTGCCTCTGTTGATGAAATAGCAACCACCTGTTGCTTCTTGCTGTGCCAAGAGACAAGACCAGATCCAAGATGAAACAAATATCCTGAAGTTGATTTACGATCATCATATGATCCGGCATAGTCGGAGTCCGTGTATCCTTGCAAGAAGAATTTGTTGTTCTTCTTGTATTCTAGGCCATATTCCAAAGTACCACGGACATAGTGAAGAACACGTTTTGCTGCTTTCCAATGAGTGGTCTTAGGCTCCTGCAGGAACCTCGAAAGATAGTTGACAACAAATACGATATCTGGCCTAGTATTGGTCAAATATATGAGACTCCCAATCAAATGTCGATAGAGAGTACCATCTACCTGAGGTGAATCATCATATCGCGATAACTGAATTCCTGTTTCCATCGGAGTTGAAATTGGCTTGCAATCAGTCATGCGATATTTTTCTAATAGGGTCTTGGCATATTTTTTCTGAGACACTTTGATGTAGTACTCCTTCTGGCTGACTTCCAGACCAAGACAATAATGGAGAAGTCCGAGATCTGACATCTCAAAAGATTGACACGTCTCTTTTGACAGTAGAGATCATAGTTTCTGAACTCCCTGTAATGGGCAGATCATCAACATAGAGTACAAGCAACACTATTTCAGAACCTTGTTTCTTAAAATAGAGGTTTGCATCTGACGGACATCTCTTAAATCCATGCTGCAAGAGGTGATTATCCATTTTTATATACCAAGCTCGAGGAGCTTGTTTCAAACCATACAAGGATTTGACCAACTTGCAAACTTTTTGCTCTTGACCTTCCACTTCAAATCCTTCTGGTTGAGTCATGTAGACTTCTTCTTGGAGATCACCATTTAGAAAAGCACTCTTGACATCCATTTGGTGTACTTTCCACCCATACTGTGCTGCCATAGCACAAAGAACTCAAATGGTTGTCATCCGAGCAGTAGGTGCAAAATTTTCCTCGTAGTCAATGCCTTCTCTTTGAGCATAGCCCTTTGCAACAAGTCGGGCTTTATGCTTATCTATTGTCCCATCTGCTTTATACTTAACTTTATACACCCATTTGCAGCCTATGGGCTTCTTTCCGTATGGCAGATCGACAAGCTTCCAAGTTTTGTTTTTCATCAAAGACTTATACTCTGCATCCATAGCGGCCTTCCACTGAGGCTCACCAAGAGCATCTTGCATTGATGCAGGTTCAAGATCGTCTATTGAAGACATAAACACCTTATCATTATCAATATCCATATCTTCTGTATCTCTCTCTGGATCGACAGAAAGTTCCTCAAAAGATTGACACAGATCATCAACCCCAGTATTCTCTCGTTGCAGCTTTCTCCTGTCGAGCCATGCTGCGAGTACGAGGCCTATCCAATGTCAAATCTGGTGGAGTGGATAGCTTAGAATCTTTGATTGTATTTGTATACCACTTTGGATTCTTCTTCTGAGGTGTTGAAGAAGATGAAGAAGAACCTCCAACCTTTGATGAAGGAGATTTATCAACCTTAGTTTCCACAAGGTCTAGGTATACATCTGATGTGTTTTTCGATGTGAAAGCCTCATCAAAAACTACATCTCTACTAATGTGTATCTTCTTGGTCAAGGGATCAATCAAATGATAACCCTTGAGTGCTCATCATAGCCAAGAAGAATACACTTCAATGTCTTCTCATCTAGCTTCTTCATTTTCTCTTTTGGTAGGTGCATGAAAGCTTTACATCCAAAAATGCGTAGATGAGAAATGGAGGGTTTCCTACCACTCCATGCTTCCTGTGGAGTCATTCCTTGTAGGGCCTTTGTGGGTGCCCTATTCAATAGATATACTGCTGTGGTGACAGATTTTGCCCAATATAGTTGCTCAAGACTAGCTCCTGTGAGCATGCAATGAACCATTTCCATGATGGAACGATTCCTCCTTTCAAAAACTCCATTTTGCTAAGGAGTATAAGCAGTAGTTAACTGTCGTGTGATCCCATTTTCTTTCAAGAACTCAGAGAATTCTTTAGAGGTGAACTCCCCCCCTCGATCTGAGCGGAGGGTCTTTATAGAAGTCCCTGACTCCTTTTCAACAGTTTTCTTGAATTTGCTGAAAAAAGCCAAAAGCTTCAGATTTCAGTTGAAGAAAGAATACCCACATCTTTCGTGAGTAATCATCCACGAATAATTGAAAATACCTCTTACCCCCACAAATGTTGGGAGTTAAGGGACCACACAGATCGGTGTGAACCAACTCCAGAGGTTTCTTTGCTCTTGTAGAGCTCTTTTCAAAAGGCACTCTATGCTGCTTTCCTGCCAAGAAATCAGAGCAAACTGGTAAAGTGGTAGAAAGGGAAGGAAGACCCTTTACCATTTCATACTTACTTCACTCAAGTAAGTAACCGAACTCAAATGTCCATATCTCTTGTGCCATAGGGAAGTTGCCTCCTTTGTAGAAGCAATCATGGCTACATCTGGAGAAGAGATAGTATCTAGGGCAAATAAGCCGTGCTTATAGGAAGCGGTTGCAATGTTCTTACCTCTCCTGGTGATAGAACACTTCTTGCCCCCCTCAACACTGAAATTTACAACCATATTTTTGTCCAGAATTTGTGTCACTGACAATAAGTTGTTTGCCAGTCCTGGAATATAGAGGACTTTCTCAATCTGGCACTTGCCATCAGGAAGAGTGACAGAGATTGTTCCTTCTCCCTGAACCTTGTAGGTTTTATCATTGGCAATAGTGATCGGTTTGCCCTCTTTGGCCTCAAAAGACTCAAACCACGATTTGTCACCAATCATGTGCTTACTGGCTCCAGAATCAACATACCATATAGGATCCGTCTACTTGGACACTGTGGTAGTCATGAGAACTTTGTGGGCTCTCTCAGAATCCGTGTAAGATTCTTCAACAGCAACATTCACGTGTTGTTTGTTCTGGCATTTCTGTTTTGATTGTTTATTCTTATGCCAACATCTGTTTGTATCATGACCTTCTTTGTCACAGATCTTGCAATATCGCTTTTTCTATTGAGGTTGTTGAGTTTGTTTCCCTTTTGAATCCTTTTGTGAATTCCCTCCCTTCTGAAAATTACCCTTCTTCTAGTTCTGCCCTTTCCTGTTGATGTAGAGGGCAGTGTTAGAAGAATCATGTCGCTGTAGTTGGCGTGCCTCCTCCTCTTGAAGCATATTAACCAACTCTACAAAAGTAACTTTCCGTTGTGACACCTGAAGGGAAGTGATCAAGACCCTATAAGAATCAGGTAAAGCTCTCAATACAATTGAGGTAAGGAGCTTGTCATCAACTGGTTCTCCCAAAGAATTCAACTTTGCTTTCAATTCAAACACTCTGCAAAGAAAAAATTCAACTGTCTCCCCTTGCTTCATGCTTAGACTGTGTAATTGAGATTGAAGAAATAGAATAGTGGAATCATTCTTTCCTTCATATATAGTATTAAGGGCATCCCACGCCTCTTTACTATGTTCACAGTCAGCAATATGGGGTTGAACTTCATCAGACACAAGCAGCAAAATGAGCACTTTTGCTTTGCCGTCTTTCTTGTCAAAGTCTTTTTGAGCAGTAGATGGAGCTGTAGCGCCAGCAGCAGATGAAGGTCTTGTTGCTCCAGATACAACATCCCATAAGTCATCCATTGCTAGGATTGCCTTCATCTTGTTTTTCCATGGTGTGTAATTAGGACCTTTCAACAACTAATGAGAATCAGTCATTAATTTTGCAGACATGGTGAAGGTTCCTTATAACACCAATTGGTCCCCCTTTCGATATACCTTTTGCTAGGCCGTTATACCGTACAAAATACCCGTCCTTACGTGAGGGAAACTATAGGTATTTAGAAAGATTAAAAAAAATCACCCGCCCTTACGTGAGGGAAACTATAGGTAATTTTTAGAGATCATACGATACGTAGTACTTAAGCAGTACTGAAAGGGAATAGTCTTGTTGATGGCACCTACCATAGAAAGTTTGCAATCCTCATGCGTGTGGCGTAACTTCCCCTAAACACTTTGGATTTCAAAACTTTCGTCAGGATTTACGCCTAAACACAAGAACTATTAGGGTAATGGATGGAGTAAAAAAATGCAAAATGGCAAACTTATCTCTCCTCGATGATTTATAGAGAACAAGCTCAGACGTCGTTTTGGCAGCTATATTAGGCGGCGGATACAATAGCGCAATCATGACAGCTTTACCTGTAAGTGCTGGCCAGAGGTATCACAAATACCGAACACTGTAGTGCAATAAATTGCACGGATGGGTTTTTAATTATTCCGGGGACTTAGGGAGTGAATTTGATTTTTTTTTTAACTTTTAATGAAGTAGTGCAAAACAGAAAAAAAATGCAACCTACAACATAAAAGTGCCCACAGGAATGACCCACTAGGTGTCGGGCGCAGCCGAAAATGCACCTTTACAATAATGCCAAATTTGCTTTTCAAAAAATTACTCACTTTCCCCCTTTGATTTTTGAAAAAAAAATACCCCCCTTTAAAAAAAAAATTCTCTCAACAAAGCATTTTTATAATTATTGTATAGCTTTAAAGTTTATTTTTTTTTTGAATTTACATGGTGGAATCGGTAGCTGCCACGAATCCGGGCAGGCTGTCCAGCTTTTATGGCCGCCGCAGTATTCTGCACTGTCCGCCCTAGAAGCCGCCACACAGATCTTCGCGCAGTCCGCCCCTATAACCACCATGCCACAATCATTTTAAACCTTTTACGCCGCTGAAAGCACCAAGAAAGGGACAAGCGTTCAGTCCGGCGAGGCCCGAGATTTGAACCTTGGACCTCCGCCCCCTTATGGGGTTTGGATGAACCAATTGGTCTACACCTTGGACCTAAATGACATGTGAAATGAAGACAAACGAGACACGAACGACCAGACTAAGCGCGCAGACAGAAGCTATCACCGTGTGACCGAAGTCACTGTATAGTTTTAAAGTTAAAAGAAAAATTAATTTTAATTTATATAGTTAAAAAAACTATTTAAAATAAATTAACTAAAAAAAATAATTAAAAAAAATTTATGAATTTTTTTTTTTTTTTACCTTTTTTTTTTTCGAGAGGGGGGGTCGGCGGGATTGGAACCCGCGACCTGAGGGCTCCCTGAGCCCTACCGCTCAATCCACCACCAAGTGGACTAGCGGTCTGATCCGACAGGATCAGGGACCCCCTCCTATTTGAGGAGGGTCCTGGAGCCCGTCCGCCTTGCGACTGCGTGGTGGCGCCTGCGTCACGCGGCGGGAACAAAGCCACGGGCCGCGACAGTGAGTGCGCGGGGCCGCGGCTGCCTCCGTTGCTGGCGGCGGCGGGGGCCGCGGGCCGCCTCTCGCTGCGGCGGCGGTAGGGGGAGGGGGGCGCGACGTCGCGCGACGGGGGGGGTGGGGAAAGTGCGCGGAAAAAAAAAACATGCGTGGGAGTGCACGCAGGGGGAGGGAAAAAAAACGCGCGGGAAAGCGCGCTTGGGAGTGCACGCACAGGGGGTCGGGAAAGCCTGAGTGCTGCGGCCTCAGTGCTGCAGCCTGGGTGCTGCAGCGTCTAAAATTTAAAAAAAAAAAAATTAAAGGTATGAACCTTTGTAAAATAATTTTTTTCCTCACGAGCGCATTCATTCTCCAGCAAGCTTCTGCTGCGCAATGTTTTCCACAGACCAGCTCTGCAAAAATTATTGCCGCCTATTCTTTCAGACTTCTGGCTCTGATGCCATGTAGGACGAAACGAACAACATTTCATTATTGAAGCAGTGATTAAATAATACACAGTATGCTTCAATTAGCTCGAGAGAAGCGGATCCCAACAATAATCCGCTCAATATTTAGCTAATAGTGTAACGAGAAAATAATGTAATAAACTAATAAGTGCTAAATTATATTATATGCTAACACTGAGATCCTCTATGTTCAAATCAGGGAAGGGGGTGCTTATCCTTCCCTAAGTGGCACATACGCTTAAATGCTGAGTCAAAGAGAAATGATCTTAATGCCACACAGAGGAGGGGTTCTTTACCTCAAATGAGATTGAAGCTGATGAGGATGCAGGAAATGATTTCTTCGGCAATTGTTGTATGTTGTAGAGAAAGGATAAACTAAGCTGCCACAAGAAGGCAGGGCCCAAGCTGTTATCCTGAGATGGTTAAATGTCCCAGCCATACTTACCATCAGAATTGCTTCACAAACTCACCATCAAAGGCATCCAGACTATTATGTACTTGCGACCCACAGTGCGAATTGCATTTTTGTGATTTTGCTTCAGGTTATTTTATGGTTGGTTTAGCAGGGCTGCTTTCATGCTGCCGGACTGCTTCCCAATGGATGGGGTCAAAGTGCATGGTGGTTTTTAGCTGCAAATGTCATGATATTGAATAGAACATCTGAAGTTTTAGGCATTCCTAGTGGTTAATTGCCCTTTTAGCATTAAGGTTAGTAATTTTTTTTTATAAGAAGTTTTGTGATCCTTCTATAATCCAAAAGTATGAGTTTTTTTTTTTTACGTATACTAGAGGAATCGGTAACTCGTTACATTTTTTTTTCCACCTCGACCTGGGCTCAAATCCTGCTCCTTGCTGCCACAATAACCTCTAGTTGTTCCGGGTAACTTTTTAATGTATCCAACTGTGTTGGCGCGACACACCCTCTAGTTCTACGAGCCCTGAGGGATTCGAACCGTGGTCTCCACCTTCCCAAGGGAGCGCTTTGACCAACGGGCCGGACCCTCCGACCTAATCCAAAAGTATTAGGTTATGAGGTGGATATTTGTGCACATTTTTTATATGTTTATTACATCCTCAAGGTTTTTTTTTTTTTTGGTAGATTAAAATTATATTAAAAGCGGGTTTTGAAAGGACCCCACAAACCTTTTTACAACAAGTCAACCGACCAAACCAAAGGTCAAGAACAATCAATTTGAAAAATCCCGCCCAGCGGGAAATAAACAGTTTGGAAAAACCGGTCCAGTGCGAACAAACAAATTTGAAAAATCCCGCCCAGCGGGAAATAAACAGTTTGGAAAAACCCGTCCAGTGGGAACAAACAAATTTGAAAAATCCCGCCCAGCGGGAAACCACCAATTTTGAAAAATCCCGCCTAACGGGAAAACATGCAGGATGAAATGTAGAGTTTGAACATCCCGCCCAACGGGAAACCACCAATTTGAAAATTTCATCCAACGAAAAACCAGTAGGAAGACGGATTTGAAAAACCTCGCCCAGCGGGGAAACCAACAGGATGATGAATTTGAAAATCCCGCCCAGTGGAAAAACCAACAGAAAAAACGAATTTGAAAAACCCCGCCCAGCGGGAAAACCAGTAGAATACCGGATTTGAAAAATCCCGCCCAGCGGGAAAACCAGCAGGTTTGGAAAATCCCGCCCAACAGGAAAACTAGCAGAAGAACGGATTTGAAAAACCGCAGCACTGGTATCCCACCAACAGGAGTACGAGGAAGCCGGAAGGAGCCAGGGACAACAACAACAGGCGCAAAGAAAGGATCCTTGGAAGCCAAAACTGAAGGAGGAAGGAGTGACCACAACTGCAAGCGCACCGGACTCCACCCCAAGACCAGAAAATGCAAAAGAAACCCCAAGCATTCCAACAGAAAGGACCAGGAACCCACCATCCTTGCTCACGAATAGTTCCAGGGAACTGGAACTGGGATTGGGAACAACTCAGGAACAGGAAGAGGCCCCCCCCAAGGCCAAGAACAAGCTTTGAGAGTCCACCGAGAAGCAGGACCAGAAAGCAGAAGCCCCCGAACAGGAAATCGAAACGAAAAACCTGTGAAGCCTAGGCGAAAAGCAGCAACAGGCACAAAGATGGGATCCTTGGAAGCCTAAACTGAGGGAGCCAGGGGTCTGCATGCATTGATCACAGGTCCCCTCCCCAAGATCGAGACATGCAGCAGAAAACCCTAAGCACCCCAACAGAAAGGACCAGGAACCCCCATCCTTGCACACGAATAGCTTCAGGGAACTGGGACTGGGGTTGGGAACAACTCAAGCATAGGAAGAGGCCCCCCCAAGGCCATGCAAATGCTCTAAGCGTCCACCAAGCAGCAGATCCAGCAAGAAGAAGCCTTCGAACAGGAAACCGAACATGGCCCCACCCAAAGGGACGGGACCACCAACAACCAAAGGCATCCCAAAGAGGAGTCACGGGCAAAGAGGAAACTGCCCCCCCGACCAACCCCGATGAAGTGAGAACCTCACAGGATGCACCAGGAAGCAATCGAAAATCCAACCTGCAACCACCACAGACCGAGAAAGCCCTGGGAACCGGATCCACGTAAAAACCTGCGAAAAAACCCCAGGGGAAAGCCTGAGGGAGATCAGGGAAAGGATCTTGGGAACATGCAGGAAACCCTAGAAGATCCCTGGGAAGCACCAGGCCCAGGACTCAAGCAAGGAAACCCCAAAACTACTGGGAAAGGAGCAGAAAGTGGGCAAGGATCTCCCCCCAAGGAGATCATCTGCTACAAACCATTCCCAGAGTGGGATGACTTGGGATGAATCAGGGACTGGGCAAGAACCAGGGGAGGGGGAGCAGGGAGAGGGAGCAGGTCCCTCCCGGTCTCCCCCATCTCCCTCGTCTTCCCATCCTCAAGGTTTTTGTTCTTGATTGCAAAAGCTATTTTATTATACAAGTACAAATAAGGGCCTACTCGTCAACCAAGCATCAAATACTGAGTCTGGACAAATTAACACTTTCATAGTTGACATCCCATTATCCTAAATGTTTATACATAACATTTATGCTATGCATAACATGAAACAAGCCACTAGAAAAGAACAAAAAAGTTCAGGCTAAAAAGTGAATCTGTCAAATGAGCACTCTGCAAACCCAAACATGACATTCTATTAATCTCCATTGCAGCATAAATATGAAATGATTAATAATAGCAAAACCTGGCTTCAACCTAAAATGCTCTTTCAGCCTTAACATTAGAGTAAATACATGATCTCCATTGCAGCATAAATATCAAATGATTAATAATAGCAAAGCCTGGCTTCAACCTAAAATGCTCTTTCAGCTTTAACATTAGACTTCAAACCTGAAACCGTTAGGGTAAATACATGTAAATTAAAATTTAAAAAAGTTCTTAGTATTCAGTTTACTCGGATCAACATGAAATCATCCTTGATCTCCTTGATCTTGTTTACTCTGTTAATGAATCAGCCGCAGCATCAGATGTTTCCCATCTGGTTGAACGTGCACTGTAATATGTTGCATTCTAATCACTGGCAAAATACCCCAGGAGAAACTTTAAATGTTAGTGGTCTGCTACACGGACAATCTTGCATTGAGAATTATGTCATGAGCTACTTCACATCTTCCTTAGGGTTCCAGGGTGTGTCTGTGGCATGTGTTGCGCTATCCATGGAACTTGAAATTGCAATATGATTCCAAGCATGCAAACTACAAGAGGTGAGTGGATTGAAGAATTAAACTTGACCCAATATTTTCAGCGAGGATAAATTTAATGTTCTCCAAGAGATTTATTAACTAATTCAAGAAATAATTCTGTACTCATAAAGGATTAATATTTCAACATTGTGATTTCAATGCTGAAATAAACTGTCATTTGCAGAGATAAATCTTAATTTGTAATTAAATCTTAAATTCTTAAATATTTTTGAACTTGGTTATATATGGGTTTGAAACAGGGTTTCATTGTAATGTAGGAAATTGTGATATTGAATGAGACAGAAATGGGAACATGACAAGAATAGAAAAAAAACAAGGAACATAACAAGAATAAGACAAAAATTAGATTAGGACAGAATTGGGATTACAAGTGAAAAAAAAAAAAAAAAACAAATTTTTGCCAAAATTTGAAGAGAATGTAAAGCACCAAAAGTCTTTTGATACAACCAAGAGAAGGTTGATGAAGTTAGTTTTCTGGAGGACTCTTGTGCAATTTTGTTCTATTCATTTTACATGATGTGTTATAATCTCTGTTTTAGAGAGCTATCGTATCTCACACACTGGTTTTAGAGCTTGGAGATTGGATAAGTGGAGAGCTTGAGGATATGATTCTCTTTAACTAGAGATTCAGAATACAAGTTTGTGTAGGAAATATTATACGTTATTCTTGTAGGTGCCATGGCACATGGTAATGGTTCATTGTCCATCCTTGAATTTAAAGAAGAAAATTATGATTATTGGTGCATAAAGATGAAGACTTTGCTAATTGATAAGAAAGTGTGGACTGTTGTGGAACATGGATACAAGGAATGAACATATTGGAGTATTTTTATCAACCAAAAAGAAATAGAGGAAACACAAAGAAAAAGATGCCTTGACTATTGATACAAGCATTTTTCAAGAATTGTAGGTGTCTACATTGTCAAAGAAGCTTGACTCACCTTGAAGATAGTCTTTCAAGTGTTTGCTCATGTGAAATTAGTGAAGTTATAGGCATTGAAGAGAGAATATGAAAATCTAAGAGTGAAGGACAATGAAAATGTGAGAGATTATTGCGTAAGAGTGCATGACATTGTGCATAAAATATGTGTCTATGGTGAAGAACCAACACAAGGAGATGTTTTAAAAAAGATATTGAGAACATTGACACCCAAATGGAATAATTATGCAATGTTTATTGAAGAAAGTAAAGATTTGAAGAAGTTGATCAAATAATGATAGTAATCTATGTCTATAGGGAAGGGGTTGAATTCGTGGTATCTTATTACCAGAATGCCGCCACTCGGATTCGAACCGAGATGCTCTAGCACTGCTTTATAAAAGCGGTGTGTCATTGGTAGGGATGATCAAGCAGTACTTCCCCAGAACCCCGATCTAGAGTATGTTTCTATCTACTGGAAAAAAGAATGACTATCCAGAACGAAGTAATCCTTTACACAGTTCCCCCTCTCCCACAAAAAAATAGTGAAGGTTGAGATAGGTTCAAAAGCTCCTAATATTGAAGCAGACAGAATCTCATTGGTCCAATTTATGAACATTCTGATGCTTTTTTTTTTATTTTTCATATTGTTCTTTTTATTTTTTCAATGGCCATTGAGAAGCCGTATGAAGCGAAAGTTTCACGTACGGTTTTGGAATAGAGAGGGGAACCGTGATGTTCCCATCGACTAGAATTATCCAACAGTTCAAGTACAATTGACATAGTTGAAGCACAGTCCAGATATGGTTTTCTAGGATGGAATTTGTGGCGTCAACCCATAGGGTTTCTAGCTTTCTTCATCTCGTCTTTAGCAGAATGTGAGAGATTGCCCTTTGATCTACCAGAAGCAGAAGAAGAATTGGTAGCGGGTTATCAAACTGAATATTCGGGTATTAAATTTGGTTTCTTCTACGTCGCTTCTTACTTAAATCTATTAGCTTCTTCATTCTTTGTAACAATTCTTTACTTGGGCGGATGGAACTTTTCAATTCCATTCATACCAACCAATAAGCATCATGAATATTATGCCTTGAAGAGGACTCGAACCTCCACGCTTTATAGCACGAGATTTTGAGTCTCGCGTGTCTACCATTTCACCATCAAGGCATTTCAAAAGTAAATTTTATTCCATGAATAATAAATCTATATTATGATCACATATATATATATGTATATATATATATATAGGCCCAGGTCTAATATATCCTATTATGCAATTATTTTTTTTTTCATTATCAAAGGATATTATATATATAATCCAACATTTTATTTGGATCAATAGAAAACTAAGATTTTATAAAAAATGAAGTGAATATGGCACTCAACTAATAATATGTCAAAAGCAGTTTCGATTTTATGCATGCATATATCTATTCCTAGATAGAACGGAATGACATAGATATCTATTTAGTACGTTGAGGCAGATTTGTGAATAAACGAAATGTCTAATGTCACTATTACAAAATGTATGACCACTATGAAAGAGAATTAGAATAAAGGCAAACAATGAAGGAGGGAAAAAGACCAAGTTTTCACAAGAAGAAAGTGAGAGCTCAAAAAATATGTTCTTGTGACATAATATGATAGAAGTTTCAACTAAAGATTCTTGGTACTTAGACTTCGGTGGTTCATTTCATATAACTAGTGATAAGGAGATGTTTGTGGAGTTGGATGACTCATACAAGAGCAAGGTCAAGTTTGGAGACAACAAAGCATTGGAGGTTGAAGGAAAATGAAACTTACAAATTGACACAAAAAATGGAAAGAAAATTTTTCAAAATACTTCACACCAGGCTTGAAGCACAATTTATTGAGTGTAGGGTAGCTTGTGGAAAAAACTACAAAGTGCATTTGAGAATAAAGAGTGCATCATCTATGATAAAACAAATGGGAACCGAGGAATGATTGTTGTCCTTATGACAAGGAACAAAACATTTCCTTTAAATCTTTAAGGATAAGAGAGCAATATGTCATACAACCATTAAGAACAATTAGTTATGGCACAAAAGATGTGGTCACTTGAATTTTTGAAGCTTGTATTTGTTGAATGCTAAAGAAATGGTCCATGGACTGCCTTGTATAGAAGCAAAAATTAAAATATGTGAATGTTTTACAATGGGAAAACATCACAGAGTGCTTTTCAAAAGGAAGAGCATGAAGAGCATCATATACATTGCAACTAATTCATTCATATATCTATGGTCTAATGCACAACCCAAATGTTGGTGAATCCTTCTACTTTATCACTTTCATTGATGATTACATTAGGAAAACTTAGACATACGACCTAAAGAATAATATTGATGCTTTTGAATTATTCAAGAGCTTCAAAGACATAGTAGAGAGAAAAAATGTTACAAATTTTATGTCATGCTAATGAATTCACCTTGTGGTTACAAAAGTAATTACAAGTTGGAAAGTAGTTGTAGCTCTACATTCTTGACTATTCATGTATTTATTCTTCTATCATATCAATGTCAAGTTTGATTGTAAAGTTCATATGCATTATATATTTCTAACATTTGGTATTAGGGAAGACTGATAATAGAATGAAGATTTGATTTGTGAAAGTGATCCTGTTGCTAAGGAGTGGGATACACCTCTCCGAATTCGTGATAGCATGTTGTCGTTGGCGAAACCAGGAAGGAGCAGACACAAGTTTGAGCAAGAAGACCTTGCGATTGTAGAAGAAATTTTTTTTTTTTATTCCTGTTGATGTTTGTAGGTGTTGTAAGCATATAGTTAATCTTGGAGGAGTTCTTGAGCTATTTGAAAAGTTTTCAATAAATGCTGGAAGAGTTGTCACGAAATTGATTGCTACCATTTGGTGTAAGAAAAGTGTCATCTAAAGAAAAGAACGAGCCATCTCGAGCATTGCATTGAAGAGAATTTTGGAAATCATTCTCTTTGTATCTTGTTGCCTTGGTTCATGATGCACAAGAGTAGAGCAAGATTAATTGTACGTGATTGGTATTGTCTGAAGATCGTGCCATAACAAAATAGGGCTGTCTAAAAGAGTTGTCTAATGATATTGCTACTGTCTAATTGTGTTGCCATAAGATTAGGTCATCTAGAGAAAAATTGTCATTTGGAGTTACCATATGGAGAAGAGGTGTTGTCTAGAGAAGAGTTGCCATTTAGAGTTGCCTTCATAAGATATTTCCATTTGAGGCGAAGTTTAATATTTTTGTTCAAAAAGAGGAAGTCTAAAGTGAATTCTGACCCTGTTGTTTGTTGACCAGACCATCTAAAGATGCACAAGTGCTATTTATTATGATGGGCCATCTAAAATTTAACTTCTCGTGGAAAAGAAAAAAAAATATTACCTACAGTTTACTGGTAAGAAAGTGCTATGTGCAATCAACTACATGCAAAGGAAGAATCGTCACCAAACACATTTAAAATTTTTTAAAATAAAACATTGTAGTTTTGGGATTTGAAGAGTTTAGTTAACTATGATATTGAGTTTTTAGCAATGTTGTGCATGGAAAAGTTAGACCGTCTAACCATTTGCTATTGCATGCCGTCTAGAGCATTCTCAATGGAGTAATAAAAAATAAAATTAAAAAATTTCTTCATATTTCCACATGCACCATTTGAGAAGTCATTTGAAGACATATATAATTTTTGCTTTTTATAGTTTATGAATGCATGAGAAACCAAGTAGATTCACCCAATTTTTTATTGTGCTAGAACTTTGAAGGAATATTTTGAGAGAATATTTCCTAGAGATATTGCATGGAGGAAAAGACCTCAATCCCTTGCACTTGATTTTTTGTCCAATGAGACCTTGTTGTTTTCTTGCAGTTCAAGGCATGGATCGTTGTCCAAGTATAGGCATATATGTACTCATTGGACAACTCTTTTTGAGCCTATTACAATATAAGTATTTTTTTTTGCAATTTTATGAAGATTTTCCATGGATATTAATGCCCCAACAATGCTATTGTTTGATTCATAATTGTTGAAAGGTGACAACTATTCTATGTGGAAGACAAAATTGAAGATTCTGCTAGAGTTCGAAGACTTATGGGGAGTAGTATTTGGTGGTGTTCCAAGATGCGTAATTGACCCAAATGAACAAAGAAAGTTCAATAAAGTTGATCAAAAAGTCAAAATGATCATAATTTTTAGCATGACTGTTAAGATATGATTGTATATTCATGATGCTGCAATTGTGAATGATGCATGGGATAAAATTAGTACGATGTTTGAGTCTAAGTATTGGAACCAAATTCTACACCTATAGAGCCAATTGTATTGCTTGAAGATGAAGAGTGATGAGAAGCTAGAAAGCTTGCTTTGATATATGACTGAGTTGCAAGTCTTGCTACAATTGTTAGGCAAAACTATTAATGATAATGTGTTTGTTCCAATATTGCTACGTGCACTACCACTAATATTTAGGATTATGGAAACAACTGTAAATATAACAAATCAAAGTCCCACTTTTGAGACATGAATTTGCTTCAATAGGAGGAAGCGATTCGAGAGATAAATAATGTAGATGAACATGCTTTGCTCACACATAAAAAGGAAAGAAGCTGATGTAGTCAAAGAAAGGTGGCAAAGCCCCCAACAAGCACCAAAATCAACAAAAAAGCAAAGGGCAAAAACAACAACATCAAGGACAAAGAAATGTTACATGTTTGATTTGTGGAAAACCAAGACACGTCCTTTAGGAGGGCTAGTACAATGCAATTCTTATAAGGATCATCTAAGAATCAATCGAAGAATTATTAGAAGGCAAGAAGAAGAGTTCTCCTTGGTAAAGGAGGAATGCACCTCAACACCAACATGACAATGTAGCTGAGGACACCTTTCTAATATAAAAGGACAAGACTATATTAAGTTTAATCTTTTGATGTTGTTTCAAATCCAAGCTCAGTTTGGTATATTGATTTAGAAGCTACCAAACACATGACAATCCATAAGAAATGGTTCATGAGCCTTGACCATTCATATTACCATGGGCAAGTAACACTTAGCAATAATTTGACATACATTGTTGCTGGAATAGGTGATGTTCAATTGCATCTTGTAGAGCATACTTGTCACCTGACTCAAGTTCTTTATATGCCTAGCCTCACAAAGAACTTGTTTTCTATGAATTAGTTGCTTGATCGCAATATGTGTGTTGAATTTTTGAAAAAAAGTGTAAATAAACTCCCTCATTTAAGAGAAATCTAGAGGTTTGACAATCATTGCTTTTGCTATTGGCATAGGCAAGATATTTCAACTTGTAGTTGTAATGTGAGACAACGAAGCACTCACAACAAAAGCAAATGAAACTACCTCTCTTCTACATCATGAGATGGTACATGGAATTATATCTTTGACAAAGCCTTATGACCTTTTTATGATTTTTCTGGCCAAAAAACAACATCGAGCTCCATGTGGCTCAAGTAGCCATAGAGCGGTTCGTCCACTCAAGTAGCCATAAGTGATGCCAATTTAGAACCAACATTTTGGGTAGTTGTTCGTACTATGGTCTACTTGTTGAATTGCACACCTACACTTCCATTGAATGGTGTTAACCTTTTGTTTCACATATTTGCGTGTCTGGATGCACTATATTCATTCACATTCTAAAGCAAAAGCAAATAAAGTTGGAGAAGTCCATGTGATGTATCTTCATTGGATACAATGGTGAGTCCAAGTGATATCGTCTCATGGATCCTAACACCAAGAAGTCGTACCCCTCTTTTTCTAAGCCACATGTTGATAAAGCACTTGTTTTCTTGTCTGATGATGATGATGAAGCCTCTAAGAGAGAGGATGTTGATTTTGATGATGATGGAGATGTTCTTAATGGAGTTGATGACCCAAGACCATCCACTTTGAGTACCACTTGTAGGTCCAAGTGGTATCTCAATACAATTTGTGATGCAAACTTAGATTGTGTTCCAAACACATCTAGTTTTTGACCAAGAACTCAAAGAAAATTTTAAAATGAGGTCAATCTAGCATTGATGAGTACTATGATGTAGACTTACAAACCTTCAATGGTTCATGAAGCTATTGCATCGAAGGAGTGAAAGGATTCCATGAATTTCTAGTATGGAGTATTTATGCAGAACAAGACAACTATTTGTTGGTATTCAACTTGGCAAGAAACCCATTAGTTGCAAGTGGATATTCAAGATCAAATACAAATCCAATGGTAGCATCGAAAAGTATAAAACAATACTTGTTGCAAAGGGCTATGCACAAAAAAAAGGTATCGACTATGATGAAACTTTTCACCAACAATGAAGATTAAGACCATTTGGATGGTTTCCATAATGATTGTGCAATTTTGATGGAAGTTGCATCAAATGGACATAAAAAATGCATTTCTCAATGGTGACCTCAATGAAGAAGTCTACATGACATAGCCAAAGGGATTCATCATACCTTGTTAGGAGAACAAGGTATACAAGCTCATCAAATCTCTTTGTGGGTTGAAGTAGATATTTAGAGCCTAGTATGTGAAGATCAATGAGCATTGCCTATGACATGGATTTTGTCATAGTACATATGTTTTGAAACTATACTTCGAAATACAAGGAAGAGAGGCTGAGATCAACATTGTGTATGTTGACAACTTGGTCATCACTGGGAGATCGATGAATTTGATTGAAGAGAAAAAATCTTGAAACGTTCATTCAACAGAAATGATCTCAAAGAAATACATTATGGTCTTGACTTGGAGGTGTCAAAAATTGAGAATCTTGTGTTCATGTCACAAATGAAGTATGTTAGGATATTTCTTAAGAAGTTTCATATTGCAATCCCATGGACACTGCAATGGAAGAAGGGTTGTAACTTTCACACTATGATCCATCTCCATAGGTGAATGCAACTACTGCCAGTTGCTTGGGAGTCTCATGTATTTGACATACAACCAACCTGACATTAGCTATACTGTGAGCTATCTTTCATGGTTTAAGCAAGAACCAAAGGTGTGTCATTGGAAAGCAAAAAAGTGGGTTCTCAAGTATATCCATGTTATGACTGAGTACAATATCGGGTACAAGAAGAATGATCAATTCTTCTTGATAGGTTTCATAGATACAAACTATGAAAGATTCATTGATAGGAGATTCACTTTTGGATATGTATTATTTTGAGAATATGCTCTGATTTATTAGGGAATAGAAGCAACATTTTGTTGCTTGTTCTTCCACCAAAAATGAATATCATACTAAGGGAGGAGTTTTTTGTGAGGCTATATGGTTATGTTGCATCCTATCAAGAATGGGCATCCCAAAAAAGAAACCAACAAACCTGAGTTGCGATAATTGAGTTTTGAAGCTTTTTTACAATATGGTTTTTCATGAGCACACAAAATACATTAACATTTAGTGCCCTTTAATACATAAACATGTTCAAGAACACAACATACAACTCCAGTTTCGTCCCATAGAGGAGCAATGTATAGACCTTTCGACAAAGTCTCTTGCACGTGTAAAATTTGAAGACTTTAGAACTTTTCTTATATGTACTTTAATTGAGCATTGATGTAATAAGGAGGGGAGTGTTGTGAATATCATGTCATGTTGATATATACACCTTATGGTTATGAAGGTAATAGAAAGTTGAAAAATTATTGTAACTTTGGACCTCGTATATTCTTGATTGTTCATGTATTTATTCTTCTATCACATCAATGCCAAGTTTGATATTTTTTTGAGTGAAAAGGTTAAAATTCTATTAATGGAACTCATAATACATTAAAAGGGAAAGAATTCTCCCTTTTTTAGCTAGGCCTAGATTACAAATAAGCTTTCTTTTTGCATACACACTATTACCAAAGAGCCTTATAGCTAGGAGAGGATTCCTTTTGGCTTTCTCTTTCCATCTTCTTGTCATTATCTCCTTTTTATCCGTAGAAGGTACTAACATGTTTGATCATCTCCATTCGGTGCCCTGTTATCTATGGTATCTTGTTGACCTTGGATCTGAGTCACTTGTGTTGCTCCTCTCCTTAGAGTGTTCCATATTGCTTCCTCCTCTTCAGGTATCTGAGATTCTTCTGATATTTTTGCCTCTAGGGTTTCTGTTAGCTTCCTTGTTAAGGTGTTCCAGGTTCTCTCCATTGGTTTATAGTCTTCTCTAAAAGTTCTTCCATTTCTCTCTAGCCATAGTTGCCACCATATAAAACCAATACCTAGATCCCAAGCACATTTGATTTTTGTGGATGTGAATCTATTGGCTTTCCAGTAGTTCCAGAAGGTTTCCATGGTTGGGAGTGAGGTCCCCTGCTGGTTGAAAATTTTGAACCATTGGTGCCAGATCGTTTGGGCATATGGGCATGTAAAGAGTAGGTGGGGGATTGTTTCCTCTTCACTGTTACACATTATGCATCGGTTTGGACCTCTAAAGCCTCTCTTACATAGGTTATCTTGAGTCAGGATACTATTGTGGGCCACCTACCAGGAGAAACAATTGATCTTTGTCCAGCCTTTGGGTTACCACAACTTTGACCAAGGGAAAGGATTGGGGGATTGAGGGGCAGAAGAGATGGATCTATAACCCTCTTGGACTGAGTAAATACCAAGGGTGCCAAAACCCTAGGCTATTTTATCCTATTTTGCTTTCCTCACCCAAGTTCTTTTGGTCAGGATTTCCTGTAGTTCTACCTTCTCTACCTCCCATCCTTCACATGGCCATTCCTTCAAAGGGTGCCATAGGAGGTGTCCCAGGGATTGGTTGTTCAATGGTTTTAGGTAGTGGTCCACATTGACCCAACCATGTTTATAGAATGCTAGTTTTAGGATAGTTAGATGGGGATATTGGACATCCATGGGGGGTAGCATTCCAAAGAGTCATCCCAAAATTTGGCTTTGCTCCCATCTCCAATTCTCTAGAATAAGCTCTTCTTAATGATAGGAGCTCCTTTCTTCAGTGCTTTCCAGATTTTTGAACCTTCCCTTGTTACTAGGAGTTAGGGAAGGTCAACTCCTATGTGATATGGGTAGTATTTTGCTAGGAGAACCTTGGACCAGAGTTGGTTTGGGTGGGATAACCATCTCCAATAGAGTTTGCTAGTTAGAGCTTGGTTGTTTGTTGTTGTCACTCGGATTCCAAGACCTCCATCCTCTTTTGGATGACAAATTTTTTTCTAGCTGATCAAAGCCATTTTTTGACTCCCTTTGACACCAGACCATAAGAATCTCTACATTATTTTGTTGAGGTCCTTCAACACACCTTTTGGGGCTGCTAAGACTAAGAATTTGTACATGAGCATTGCTTGAAGGACTACTTTTAGTAATGTAACTCTACCTCCAAAACTTAGCCATCTATTCATCCAATGATTTAGCTTAGAGAAGATTCTATCTTTTATTGTTCTCCAATCCTTAGCTTTTAAACTTCTTCCTAAGAGGGGGATTCCTAGGTATTCCAGAGGAGGAGAAGCTTCTTGGAATCTTAGGATTTGGGTAATCCTCTCCCAAACTCTCTTTGTAACATTGAAGAAAATAATTTTGGATTTATGGTCATTTATGAGTTGACCAGTGGCCTTTATATAGCAATCAAGGAGGTTTCTTATGCTAACTACTTCTCAGATTGTTGCCTCCCCCCAAATTCTAGTATCATCCACAAATTGCAAGTGAGTAAGATCCAGACCAGGGCTGATACTTATTCCTGTAATGATGTTCTCTACCTTCTTCTATCTGATATATCTCCCTAAGCCTTTCACATAAAGAATGAACAAGTATGGTGACATAGGGTCTCCTTGTCTGATCCCCCTAGAGGCTTGGAAGGGTTGGGATGGAACTCCATTTATGAGGACTAAGAAGGAAGCCGATGAGACACATTCCAACACCCATGAAATCCATTCTCTTTCAAAACCAAATTTCTCGAGGATTTTGGCCATGAAGTCCTAGCTGACCCTATCATAAGCTTTGGAGAGATCAAGTTTTAGGAACATTCCTTTATTCTCTTTCTTGATGAGGGTGTGGAAAGATTCTTAAGCCAAGATGATGCCATCTAGAATCTATCTTCCTTGCACAAATCCTCCTTGTTCAGGAGATATGATTGTTGGGAGGATTTTTTAAGCCTTTCTACCATCAACTTGGTGAGGATTTTGTAGATCACATTGCAGAGAGCAATGGGGCAGAAGTTTGCAATGTCCTCCATGTCTTCACCTTTTGGAATCAAAGCTAGGTGGGTGTGATTGAGGGCTCTAAGGATCTGACCATTGGATCTGATCTCTTCTAATGCTTTTGTAACATCTTCTGCTATTGTATCCTAGAAAGCTTTGAAGAATTTGATAGGAAGACCATCCAGTCCAGGTGATTTTCCAGTTTGCATACTGAAGATAGTTGATTTGACTTCCTCTGTAGTGATTGCCTTGAGAAGTTCCTCATTTTGGTGTTGGGAGACCAAAATTGGGATACTATCCAAGATCTCCTATTGGTGGGTTGGAGATAAATTTGGATCTATAGTAAACAAAGTACTAAAGAAATTGTTAGCTATTTTTTGCATACCTAGGGTAGTGTCATGTCTAGAACCTTGGTCATCGAGAAGAGCATCCATCCGGTTATGAAGATTGTGGGCAGTTGTAGAGTAGTGGAAGAATTTGGTATTTTGGTCTCCCTCCTGCAACCATGTTATCCTTGCCCTTTGTTTCCAATAAGCTTCTTCCTTCTGGTCTATTTCCTCCTCTTTCTTCAAAAGGGCTTCCTCCTGAGAAAGAAGCTCTTCGGATATTACCCCTTCCCTAATTTTGGTGGCCACCTCTTGCATTTCTATTATGATCTTTACCCGTTGCTTTTGAAAGTCAGTGCGTTGGAGCCGGCTCCAATATTTCAAGTTTTGTCTTACGTGCTTGAGTTGTAAGTGGAGTTGGAATTGGGTTGTCCCATGGGGTGATTTCCCTTGCTACCACCATTGATGAATCAGATCTAGAAGGTCTTCATTTTGAAGCCAAAAATTCTCAAATCTGAAAGGCCTTTTAGGGTTATGCTTTCTTTTGTCTATGGATAGACTAACTAAGAAGTGATCGGAGGCTAGGTGGTTAAGAATATTTGATTGACATTGCCATTGACGGAATGCTTCCTCTCCTACTAGGAATCTATCTAGCCTGGATTTTATTGTGTCCCCCTCTTTCCTCTTGTTTGTCCAAGTATTGGTACAACTTGGAGGAGGAATATCAATAAGCTCCAGTTGATCTGCTTGGGTGATGAGGAGTCTATCCTTGTCATTCAATTGTGCTCTTCCCCCTTCCTGATCATTTATCGATATTTTAGCATTCATATCTCCACCCACTATCCAAAGGTCCTCTGGGTAGGCTTCTCTAATAGCCTGAATTGCTTTCCATTGGATTTTTTGATCTCTGACATCCTTCATCCCATATATGTTAATAATCATCCATATTTCTCTTGTATTCCTATTCTTAAGTCTTATCATAAGAACTCCTTTGGTGGTTGTCAAGCTGATTTCCTGGAAAGTATGTTTGTGCCACAAGATTAGAGAGCCTCCTAAAAAGCCCTGGGATGCTTGGGTTGTGTAGTCATACTACTTCTAGTTTCTACTTGATATGGTTCTTATTGATTCAAGAGAGGTTTTGGTTTCCTGTAGTAACATAACATCCGACTTGGTTTCTAATAGCATTCTTTTGATGACCAATTGTCTAGGGCGGTCGTTGAGTCCCCTCACATTCCATGTGTGTACTATCATTGGGAATCGGTGTTGTAGAAAGTCGCTATTGACTTGACCAATCTTGTTTCTCTCAGTTGTTCTCCTTGTTGAATCTTTTCTTTGTTTGATTTTCTTCTTGCTCCCTACGAAGTTGCATTCTTCTATCTCTTCTCAATTTGGCTGATCCCGAGAGTTGGTTTTTCTCTATTTTTCTCAGCAAGTCCCATAATCACATCCTTTGGTTGGTGATGGTCCTGGTTGTGGACCACGATGGCCTTAGACCAATCATGGGGTGGAGATGGGATGGGAGGGTTCACTTGATCAATATGGGAACAAATCGATTGAAGTGGGTTATTGGGAGGGGGACAAAGGGACTGGTTGGGGTCAGCTAAATCTATTGGATTGGAATCCTTTGATTTTGGAGGGGAGGGAGGGTTTGAAGAAGGATGGCTCAAATCTATGGCTATCGGATCTAGATTGGGAGGCAAGGAGAACTCTGTCAAGTCTTCTTTGTCCATTGGGTCATCGAGCCTAAGGAGCTCATATTTGTTTGATGGGGCTCTCCCATTTGAGCGGTTGTTTGGGTTACCTACTTTTGGTTGGCTTCTTCCTCTGTCTTGGGTGCTAGATTTTACATTTCTCCTCGAGACGGTTTGGAATCCTTCTTGATTTTCCTTTTGTGTTGATTGGGTTGTAGTTCCTGGGTTTGGTTGACTTTGTTCCTCGACCATCATCGTTAGTTTTGGGTATTGTCTCACTAGGTGACCATATTCATGACATGCTCTACATCTGAAGGGGATTGATTCATAGTCCACCTATTACCTCCAGGAAATCTTCCCCACCCTTAGCTCAATTTCATTATACACAACACAAATTCAAATATTGAGTTGGTTGGATAAATTATGGAATCCATTATACTTCAACCAATAATATTGAGTTGGTTGGATACAATGACTTATATTGGGAAGGTCCAAATGATGCTAGAAAATCTACATCAAGAAATTGTTTCTTATTGTAAAATGGATTGGTAACTTGGTGTTTGAATAAACAAGCAATGATTGCACTCTCAACAATACAGATAGAGTATATAATAACTACATCAACAACCACATAGTCAATATGGTCGAGGTGGATCCTAGAAGACCTTGGTGAAAATTAAGAACACACATTTACCACTTTTTATAAAAAGAGTGCAATTCAAATGATTTAAAATCATGATTTTGTACAAGATCACATCACATTGAAGTTGAATTGAATCATTGTATTTTGGAAGATCTAATGTATGAAAATATTTTTATAAAGATAGAATTATTTCTTCCCATTTAGTCTCAATGACAAGAAGGTTGAAAATTGTGATAATGAATGAGACAAAAATCATAACTAGACATAAAATAGAACATAAAAAGAATATAAGTTTTTAAAATAGGACATAATTGGAATTGCAACTAAAAATTAAAAAAGAAAAAAAAAATATTTTCACCTAGATTTAGAGCAAAGATGAAGCACCGAGAATATCTTGAGATATCCAAGAGATATTTATGAGTCTCTCTTTATATATAAATATATCACATTGTATTGAAGTATTATGTACAAATTCAAAGATTCAAGGTTTTTGTGTAATTTCCTTTGTTTGTTCATTTTTTTCTTCTATGTGCTAATCACTATTTTTGTGTGCCACCACATCTCACATGCATTAAATCATGATTTCATTATAATAATGTTTCAACTAACCAGATTGTTGTGCTATTACAACAAATCCCACTATCATAGGCTGCCTTATCATAGAAGTGTTTATCACATTGTAGGATTTGAACTCAAGTTGTTCTCACATGGTTACATCTTATTTACAATTTGATTGCCAGTGTATTAGAAAAAATTAGGTATGTTGAATCAATGCCTAAGACAAAATTAGGTGCTTATATGAGGTTGAAAATAAATCTCATCTATACTTGGTGAACTAACCCTACCCCCTTCCAGATTCAAATATTAGACCTTCTATTTGGAGCACTCAAGCATTTGCCTACAAGGCCATCCAAGTCTTACCTTAAATTCTTGAATATTAGAATATTGTTAGTGTCATAATAAATAAATGTAAAGAGAAGCTTTGACCCAATGCTTGATAAATTTTTAATAAGATTATGGGTACTCTTGTAATATGACCTTATAGATGAGGGGGTTTAAGCTTTGAGTCTAACTTACAATTCTACACCATTGTTATTAGGAGAAATTGAAGAATTCAATATTGATATTTTTAATTAAATTTCATATTTACTTTTGGAATAAATTAATGAAGTTTATATTAAGATCTTTAATATTTTATTTACATTTTTACTCTCATGTTCTCATGCTTTTATGTTTTAAAGAATTACATTATTATTATTATCATTATTATTTTAAATAATATACTAAAAGAGCTTGCCCTGATGTTAAGAAATAACAGTCAAAGAGAGCCATCTCAACCAACATTAAACTATATAAAAAAGAACAATGTAGAAAATCAACCCAAGTGCAAAACCAAAGGGTAGATTCAAACTACAAACAAAATGGATCCTCAAAAAGACCATACAAATTCCAATAGTAGTGTCGTGGTTCTAAGTAACCATCCTATAGTCCTAGCTGGAATGAAGCAAGATACAAATAAAAGGATGAGGATGCCTTAATCCTAAGGGTTTATAGGATGGGTGTTATCCTACAATCTCTTTATCGCAATCAGAAGCTATGGTTAATTTGCTAATTAATTTATGATATTTCTAGTAATTTGTTAAGCTATGGTTTAGTTTTAGTGTTATCTTACATGGTTTGATTTGTCAATAGCTCCATTGGCTTAGTTTTTGTTTTTTTTTTCATGTTTTTGTCTGTGGTGTATTTGTATCATTTTATTGTTTTTGTTTTGGTTGTGTTTTGTTATGTTGTTTTTGTGGTTTTTCTATGTGGTTTATGTTCTGTTGTTTTTGTTTTTATGTTTTGGTTGTAGTGTATTTGTATCATTTGGTTGTTTTTGTTATGGTAGTGTTGTGTTATGTTGTTTTTGTGGTTTTTTATGTGTTTCATATTTTTTTGGGTTGTGTTTGTTTATGTCTGTGTGTGCTTGTTTTTGTGTTTTAGGCATGCTCCTTGAGTGTGTTGAAGGTGGTAGACCAGGTGCGAGCCTTGGATATTTTTTGCGGAAGAGATACCCCTTACTCCTTGGGGCTTAGCCGAAAGTGGCATCCCTTTTGGAATGTTTTCCATAAACAATTTTTTTTAAACAATATTACAAGATATTTTCACATATATAATTCTACTAAATTTTATTATTATTATTTATATTTGTAGAGGAAATAATAAGTCACTAGGAAGAAAGAAAAAATATACTATTAAACTTGTTTGTAATCTCTCCCAATTCATATATGCTAAAAATGTGTAGTTTAGACACATATCTATATTTGTGTGTTGTCCATGAAGTGAAATCCTACAAATTATCAACATGTTTTATATAGGCTTGCATGCATCTTCTATGATGTTGTTTTATAATGTCAATTTTATTTCTAAATTAGAACTTTCATCAATCATATAAAAAATAAACATATATAAAAAAGTACAACATAGCATCAAAGACTTGCATTAATGTTGTTAGGTTTACAATACAAAAACAATAATGATGATGGGTTGGCAATAAAAACAAATGAAAAAATAAAAATAATCACATTTTTACTATACAAAGATAGAAATATATAGCCAAGATTGCACTATATCCAAATCCTTGAAAGAAATGAATGATTGATGCATATTAAGATGGCAACATTATAAAGCACTTATCATGTTGTCAACTAAACTATTTGTCATGTGGTCTACAAGGCCCTATGTACAATTAACTTGGAAGGTTTTGTCATCATGCTTGTGATTAAAGTTCTACCCATGAGATTCAAGGCAAGTATTTAGCATTTACTAGCCATCATTTTTTTTCTACAAATGCTTGTGACTAAAATATTACCTATGGAATTAAGGGCACACATTTAGTGCATAGAGTTTTCATCACTTTATAAGTTTGAGATAGGAAATATAACCTTTAATGTCAAGAACAAATATTAAGATGACAAGTTCTAAAACCTTGAGGATCAAACTAGTAGGTGGTAGACCAAGTAGGCATAAATGTGGTTGTCAATGAAATTTTTAATAAGAAGCATGTGAAGTGTACTTATGTGACTTCTTTGCTCCTTTGAAGCTATATTGTCCTGTTATCATACTTGGTGGTTGATTGGGCACTATCCTAGTCACTTATAAGCTTATAAAGGTAGTTTATTTTCATAGCAAACTTTTATACTTGGCACTAAATTTATGAAGACATATTGATAACCATTAAATCTTAGCCTAGAAAAACTCTTTGACATAATTTTGGTTATGAAATATATCACAATTTTAAGCTAGTAGATTAAATATAAATATTTAAACTTGAGCATTTTTCAATCATATCTTACTTTTCTAATAAAAGAATCAATTTTCTTAATGACAAGTATAAGGATTTAAAAAAAAACGTTTGCCCAACCTCAAGCACATGTATTTGGAAAAAATAGGCTTTTAACACATCTAATGTTACATAAGACCTTTTAAGAATAAAAAAACACTATAGTTTGAGTAAAAGAACATCATATAAATCAAAGGTAACAAAATCTTGTCCTAGGGATGCAACAGAACAGTTCGGGCTTTGGCTCTTCTTTGGGAGGTCCAAGGTTCAAATCATGGCGTGGGCGAGTGTGTGAGGGGGTGGGTGTGTGCATGGCTATGTTTGGCCCCTATTAATGAGCTCAAATATCACCCTTATTAGAGGTCATGGTTAAGATGGTATGCCTAGCGTTGAGCGCGAACGTAGGGGTTTATCACACTAACCTCAATAAAAAAAGAAGATAACAAAATCCTTAATTTATTTATTTATTGAAGGTTTTTGATTCCCTTGAATATTGAAAAGTTGGACTAAAACCTCCACTATTAATATTTGGATAATAACTAACATGTTTTCTCTACTTTTAGTGTGAAATTATTATCAACTTTACTTGTCTCAGAACAATAGGGAAATATATCTCATTTCAAACTTCTAAAATAAAAAAGTCTAGGATGGCTTCATAAAATGTATTAAAAATTACTTACTCTTTCTTAGAAACATTACACTAAGTTTTAAACTCATGACATCAAACCTAACAAGTTTATGTAAAATAGTAAATTCATAGTATGAAATCTATTTATCCAATTAATAAAGAAAAGTTTCATTTACCTAATTAATAAGAAAAATATTTATAAACCATTTTAACTTCCCTCTTGTTGAGAAAATTGAATAGCTATCTTCGATAGGGTTTGTTATAAAGAAAAATAATTAAACATAAAAATTGGATAAGGTAATATTATGTCAAAAATTCAGACAAGAGGGTTTTTTCACAAGACTGCCCAAACTATCGAACTTTTTTCGGTCATATTTCACTCATTCGAACTCGAATTGAGCTAAAACTTATAGGATAGATTCCTGACAAACCCTAGAACATCTCCACCAATTGTTAGATCATTTGGAGCAACAAAAATCCTAGCACATCCCTATGTGTGAACATGATTTTTGGCAAGCGATTGTGCGAGGGTTTCATCTAGGTTAAGTGCAAGCAACTCTAGAGGTTGGTTTTCGGGGCCTTCGAATCCTAGAGACCAATATTTTTATGGATTTTGCTCAATATTTTAGCAAGAAATGTTGCAAGGGATCCAATATGGGTTAGAAATCTGTCTTTTAATAGATCTTCATGTTGTGAACTTGAGTGACGACTTCCAATTTGTTGCACAAAAGAAAAGTGAAAATTATACCTTTTCACGATGTCTAGGGCATGGATAAAAGAGATCACGAAACAAGTTTCAAGAAATTGATCAAAAAATATCTTAGATCTCAAGTGAATCTAGTGCTAAGGTGCACCCACAAAATAAATCTACTATGGAAACCCTTGTCAAGGGTAAGAATTTTGAAGAATCAGCCCTAAAAATGAATTATAGGGATGCCCTCCGTAATATTAATATTAGGGCTTATCGTAAACCTCTAAGAATGCCTAATATTTATCCTAGGAAAACGAAGTCAGGATATCTTAAAGCATCTGATGGAACTCCTATTGTTAAGCTTGATATGGGCAACATTCAGACTGACATTGAAGATCTGGAAAAAGAGGACTAATTTGTCATTTCGTGGGTTTTTGTACGAACCTATTTGATTTCAAATTATGGGCTACAAAAAGCTAGAAAAATAAGGATGAATTACAAATCTCTATTTATCCAAATGGTTATTTTAGTGTTTTATTTGTTAATAATTAAGATAGAGAGCAAATTTTTCAAGGGGGTCCCTGGTTCTTTGGAAGGGCAGGGTTTTTCATGAAGCCCTATCATACTAAATCTAAAGCAGAAGAAGAGATGCCTTCTACAGGTACCATGTGGTTTAGATTATTTCGCCTTCCAATTGAATTCTAGAATTCGACTATTTTTCCTTAAATTGGAAACTCTTTAGGAACATTCATGATGACTGCCAATTGTACTAAAAAATTTGAACATATTATTTATGCTCATATTTGTCTTTTAATGGATTTTTATAAACCCCTACCTAAAAAGATCACTTTACAATTTGGGGAGAACACTTGGGAGCAAGTAGTGGACTATGAGAACATTCCTTTTCGTTGTAGAATTTGCCATGAATATGGTCATTTGGCTAGTGTTTGCCCAAATAAAATTCTAGATCAAAAGAAAGAAGATATAAATTCAGCAAGTTTCCAAATGCCTAAGAAGAAGAACACTCAGAAAAAACCAGTTATGAAGGATCAATCAAAGTTATCTGCTAATATGTTTGAAATTCTTTCCACAAATGAGGTCCCAAGTGAGGAAGAGAAAATAATGGAAATAGAAATCTTAGAAACATAATTTAAATATAAAGGGAAGAACTCAGAGACAAACCAACAAATCAAAGGTTTTCAACAGAAAAAAGGGAGAAAATATTCACAAGAAAAACAATCTTTTAAATGTTAAAACTTCAAATAATATAGGTCCCAATATAGAATCTGATGAATCTTCTAGTAAAATTTTGACTGTGTACAAGCATTCTTCAAGGCTAGAAGCCATCTTAGATTAAATTGGAGTAAGTCAAGAAACAAGGAAAAAAATTTGAAGATGGATTCTAATCAAAAGGCATGTCGCAAGACTAATCAATATCATATGGTAAAAGAAGGTGAAAAGCTTGTAGAGGAAGGTAAGATTAATGCCCTTCCCAAATTTTTTAGCCCTGGTATTAATGAAGATCATCACTTGGAATATTAGAGGACTCAAAGGGAGTCTTTCAAAATAAAACAAAAACAGAAGAATGATTCAGATAAATCATCCACATCTTGTTTTCCTTCAATAAACGAAGATGTCAATAGAAGATATGAAATCAATTGCTAGTAAAATTTGGCCAACTAGAAAAGTGGTTTCCCTCAGTTCCTAGGGGACTTTTGGTGGCGTTGCTTGCCTTTGGGACCCAAAAGAGGTAGTTATTCACCATATGGTTGGCAGTTGGGGGTCTTATAACTATAGCTATTCAAAGCAAACATTCCAACCAAATTATGCTTTGCATTACTATTTATGCTCTAACTAATTTGGAGAAAAAAAGAAGACAGTGGAAGAATATTACTTATATTATCTCTCATTTTAATGAAGCTTGGATCTTGATTGGAGGAGATTTCAATACCATCCTATCTCTAGATGAGAAAATAGGGGGAAATTAAAATTTGGACAAGAGCACTGACCTCATGAGTGAATATATTACAAACCTCCATCTTGTGGAAATCCAACCAAATAATGGCCTTATGAATTGGTCTAACAGAAGGCAAGGCTTAGCTTGTATAATGGATAGATTTGATAGGTTTTTGCTCTCTGAAATTTTTTTAATCCATGGTCACGTTCCTAAAGTGAAGACTCTTAACAATGCTGGTTCGGATTACTGGCCTATCATGGTAGAAATGTGGAAAACCAATGTGAGTTTCTCTCTTTTTTTATTTTAGTTAATGTGTCTTAGAGACAGTTCCTTTAAACCTCAAGTGCAACAATGGTGGAAGGTAAACCTAGGTATGGGACTAAGATGTTCTATTTTACCAAAATATTGCAATACATTAAATCCAAAATCAAGAGTTAGAATTGGAAGGAGTTTGGGGATGTTCATAAAAAAAAACATGAAGTTATTTCTTAGCTTTTAAATTTGAATAAGAAAATCCGTTTAGATGGCCTCACAGAGAGTACAAGTGTAGATGAAATTAAACTCACAACTCAATTAGAGGAATGGGAAAAAAGAGAACTCTTATGGAAGAA
Organism: Wollemia nobilis; assembly: GCA_028583015.1. NCBI lineage: Eukaryota > Viridiplantae > Streptophyta > Pinopsida > Araucariales > Araucariaceae > Wollemia > Wollemia nobilis. Next base: position 1,620,729 of record JAQPPZ010017258.1, read on the forward strand.
AAAATCTAGAATTTAGTGGCTTAAAGAAGGTGATTGAAACACAAATTTCTTCCACAAATATCTCACAACTTTATTTCTTCCCTAAAATCATATTTTGGAGATGTTGTCTACACTTGGGATGGCATGAACTCTATTGTTGTCAATTACTTTTCCAATATTTTTATTGCTACTCCTCTTGAATCGGCTTCTCAACAAAATGTTCTTCAAGCAATCCCTTCTCTTATCACTTCTGAGGAGAATTCTATTTTGACTGATCTTGTTAATGAGCTTCAATATGTAGTTTTTAACACTTGTCCCTTTCTTGGTGCTTTAAGTGGCGTAAAAGGTTTAAAATGATTGTGGCATGGTGGTTATAGGGGCGGATTGCGTGAAGATCTATGTGGTAGCTTCTAGGGCGGACAACGCATAATACTGTGGCGGCCATAAAAATTTGGACAGCTTGCCCGAATTCGTGACAGCTACCGATTCCACCATGTAAATTCAAAAAAAAAATGCAAAAAGGGAAAACCCCAGGTCTTGATGGTTTTACCATCGATTTCTACCAAGAGTTTTGGGATATCCTTCATGCTGATTTATTAGAGGTGGTGGAAGAAGCTAGGAAAGCCAAATAAATTTTGAAGGTTATCATAAAAACCTATATTACTCTTGTTCCAAAAGCTCAAGAGGTTGAACATATCTCAACTTTTAGACCTATTGCTTTATGTAATGTTCTTCTCAAAATCATTACTAAGATCATGGAAGAAATGTTGAAGCCTCTTTTGCATAAGATTATTTCCCCTGAACAAGGGGGTTATGTGGAAGGATGTCAAATAGTTGATGAGATAGTTCTTGCTTAGGAAGCCATCCATTCCATGGATATGTAAAAATCTCCTTCCATGTTCATTCGGTTAGACTTATCCACAACTTATGATAGAGTGGATTAGCACTTCCTTATCAAAGTTTTGAGGCAATTTTGTTTCTATCAGGATTGGATGGATTGGATTAAGGGATGTATCTCTTCAATTTCTTACTTAGTTCTTATCAATGGCAGGCCTTCTCAGTTATTCCTAACTTCCAGAGGTATTAGGCAAGGTGACCCCCTATCCCATTATTTATTCATCATTATTGCTGAATGCTTAGGTAGGGCTATAACAAAAAAGAGAAGAAAAAACCCTTGAGGGAGTTACCATTGCTCATGGAGTAGACCTATATCTCATCTTCAATTTATTGACGACTCTACTATTTTAGGTAAATCTAAAGTTAAGGAAGCTTCTACTATTAAGCAAATAATTATATATTTTTCTAAGGCTACCGGGCAATTGATCAATGAAGATAAATCTAAAGTAATTTTCTTTCACTACTCTGCCAGACAGGAATCCATGGTCTTGGATAAATTAAGATATAAGAAGACCTCCCAATCACTTATTTAGGTATTCCCATCAATATTTGAAGACAAAAAAAAATGATTGGAATTGGTTGTTGGACAAAGTCAAGAAGAAAATTGGAAAGTGGACCAATAGGTGGATTTCTTCTGGGGGTAGAATCACCTTGGTAAAATCAGTCCTTCAGGCTATTCTTATTTATGTTTCTAACATGTTAAATATCCCAAAGGTTGTTCTTCAAGAACTGAATCAAGTCAGTCATCAGTTCCTCTAGAGTGGTACTAAGGAGAAAAGAAAATAAGCCTTGGTGAAATGGAACACTTTATGTCTTCCTAAGAATGAAGGGGGGTTAGGATTTCGATATGCTATTAATAACAACAAAGCTTTAGCTTCTAAATTATATTGGAGGATTTTGCATAAACCCAATGCTCTTTGGGCCAAGAATCTTCGTGCTAAATATGCTGATAACAAAAGTCCTAAAGACCTTGTTCGTTATCAATTACCTTCCAAAGGTTCTACCATTTTAGCAGTTCTTAAGTACGATGAGGATTTGATAAAAAAAAAATAATTTTGGATCATTCATAATGGTCAACGGGTAATTTTTTGGACAAATTCTTGAGATGGTCACAAGCCTTTGATAACTCAATTTTTTGATTGGAGGCCTTCGATGGAGGAGCTTCATCGAGCTAATTAGATAAAGGTGGCTAATTACTTTCGGTACCATACTGGTAATTCAGAGGTTGGTAGATATTGGATCCTTATTGAGGATTGGCCTATTCAAATCCTAGAAAGGCAAAGACAAGATATCCAGTGCATACTTCATATGATATCTCTCTCTTGGTCCCATGATAAAGATTGTTTTGGATGGAACAACACTAATGAGGGTGAGTATTCAGTTGCTCAAGGTTATTTGGCCTTATGCCATAATAATCCCAATCAATCATCTGACATATTTATCAGTTGTGGGCTCAAAAGCTCTTGCCTAAGGTGAGGTTATTTACTTAGCTTTTATTGCATCATAGGGTTCTTTCTGGGGAGCATCTTATGAAGCATGGTTTTCATGGCTCTTTTATATGTGAAATATGCGGAGAAAATGTGGAAACTCTTAGCCTAATTTTTATTGAGTGTACCTTAACCTTTGAGCTTTGGAGGAGAATGACCACTTTACTTGGCTTATAGTGGTCCAATTTTTTTACTTTTAAATAATTTTGGAGGGATTGGCCTAATCAAGAGGGTGTTGATCATTTTATTAGGCATTTAGTTTGGATGAGTTCTACGATTCTTCTTTGGAATATATGGAATGAAAGGAACAACCAGATTTTTAATCAAGAAAGGAAAGATATTCACTATATTTGGAAAAACACCATTGCCAACTTAGTTGAATCTGTCCATCAGCTCCTTAATCACCCCCAAAAATTCCACCAAATATGGGATCAAGTGATGCAAATATTGGAGATTAACTCTTTTAAGAGCAACCAACTTAAAGGGAATGTGAGTAATTGCAATATGAATAAAACAAGGAACTAGCAACCTCCTCCTAAGGATTTTGGAAAAGTCAATACTGATGGAGCCTCTAGAGGGAACTTTGGAAAAGCTAGAGTGGGAGGAATTGGTAGACTTTTAGATGGCTCCCTGGTTTTTAATTTTGCTGAGAATTTGGGTATTCTATCTAATAACCTTGCTGAGGGATATGGTATCCTTAGATGCCTTCAAGAGGCTACTAAAGTTGGATGGAAAAAGGTACTAGTTGAGTCTGAATCTCAACTCATGATTAATATTTTGAAGACTCCTTCTAAGAATCATAAGGTTGATTGGAGAATAAAAAGAATTATTGAGAAGATTCAATTAATATAGATGGGATTTTTGAAAGTTGATTACAATCATGTGGTCAGAGATAAGAACAAGAGTGCCGATGCTTTAGCTAATTGGGCTTTGGACAAAGGTGATCTTACTTGCTATGACCACCCTCCTAGATGGTGGGATTATCAAATAAGGGAAGCTCTTCTTTCTATCATTTCTTTGGATAGCTCCAGTTCTGAAGTGTTGTGACTCCTTCACAATGACCCCAAAATTTGGGGACCCACTTGAAAATTGAAAGCTTGTTTCAAATTGTTGCTTGCGCTTATTGTTCTCCGTTATCATTATTAAAGTATCCAGAATGTTCGTACTCCTGTGAATGGTTATATAGCTAAAATTCAATACCGAAATTCACCTAGTGATGCAAATATTTTGGAGTTGTGCTTGCAAGAATCATTTTTGTAATCAAGTGTTTAAATATTTTAAATTTATATGTTGTGTTTTGGTTATGTTATTTAAGATATCGTAAATTTTTTTTTCATGTTAGATTTTATTTTAGTCGTTTTTTTACTTGGTATTTATTGATTTGCCATGTATATGCTTGTCATGTTTGTATGGGTCACAATATTATGTTAAAAATTGTTTTCTTTTTTTCGTGTGTTTAGGTTATGTTAATATGTTTTAATTTTAATTTTGTTTTTAATATCTACTGTTTTATAAGATGAACGTAGTCAACGCCTTACCCCGAATTTTAAGATGTTCAAGAGGCGTCTTATGTTCTAATGTCTTCGGAAATATATTCACAACTTTGAGCTTATAAATCGTGAGCATAACACATCATTATACATGTGGGATAGGAGGATCTTAGGTTTGTACAACAAATACGTACAAGGATAATGTGTCGCTGAAAAATACTAACAAGATATATCGGAGAACACCGCCTTCATTTGTCAGAAAACATATCATCACCTATCGGAGAATGCTGTTGCCGCTTGCCGTTGCTACCTGCTGGAGAATGCCGTCGTCGCTTGCTGTAGAATGCCATCCCCGTGTCCGAAACATTAGACATGCATGTTGAAGAATATTTCATAATTCATAATAGAAGAAATGGTGGTTTACTGTCATACAGTGAGTGCAACCTAGATGTATATGGTAATTCGAGTATGTCATCATTTTAAAGAATGCTAAGCGTTGAGACATCCATAGTATTTTGGGTGCAAATACAATGAATTTGGTAATGATGTGGATATGGTATGTGGGTCCTATCGAGACTCAACCCTGTGATCACTTTGAGGACACCCTATGATGTTAACGAAGATATGGTATTGATAAATAGAACAAAACTTTGTTATAAGCAAACTGAAGCGCAGTTTCAAGAAGGGCACATGCATTTAATGGGTGAAATGAAACATAACTTTGGTGATATATAAAACTTTTCGATGTGGAAAATTATTCATATAGGTTGAGGATGTAACATGATTACTTCATAGGTAAGCCCTTTTCGCAGAAAAGGCTACGCATTCAATGTCTGAATGATTCTATCATCTACAAGTGTTGATGAACGCATGATAGCCAGTAGACGATGGGTTCGTGACAGCATTATGGAATTGTGACATTATAATAGAATGGGTGGTATTGATATATATGTCACGATGATGGAAGACGTGGATTTGGTAACGGCTTGAAGCGATATTGGTAAATATTGCAAATTTAATGCAGATTTAAAGTGTGCACTGGTCATATTAAATTGGAGGGGTCATTAGGGGGTAGTATTATTTGTGGCAAGGTTAGGGGCAATTATGACATTGCAGAAGATACTGATGACACCATGGTTATTAAATTGGATGCTTGCATAGGGTTTATAAAGTCATGATGTATTAAAGTCAATTAATTTGAAAGTAACAAAAAGAGATACAATATGGTACAGATGAATCACGATGGAAATACATATCAAGTTATTTAAAAAAAAAGATACAAGCCCAAGAAAGATTTTAGGAGTTCGTAATAGGAAAAACGGTTAGGATCGAGAAAATGAGCTCTGGCGATTTTTGAATCTGAACTAGGGTTTCTGGTTTTTCGAAATTTTTTTGGCTTTTGCTGGCTTGCAGAGGTGTCTTTGGGGTACGATGGTTCTGAAGGTTCGATCGGTGCCCCAAGAGGGTCCAATGGGGACTCCTCCAGGAAGTACTAGCTCTTATGCTGATTTGTTTAAAGAAGATTCTCCTCCGAAGAATGCCGAAGCCCAAAAGATGGCATATAGAAAGCTCTTCACGACTGCTGGGAATAGGTCTTCAACACGGCGTGTGAATGGTTGTTTACCGCAGGCCGATTCCAGGCCAAAAATCGTCATTGATCCCAGCATGGTGGAGGAGTTTGTCCTCTATAGAGCTAGACACGATTTAATCTGCAAGTTCATGGGTATTCGCCCTTCCATGAGCTTTCTGTATTCTTGGATTCTCCATAACTAGGAGCCCCACGGTGAGTTTTCATTGTGGTTTATTAGTAATGGTTATTTTATTGTTAGCTTCTCGGCTCTGGCCGATAGAAATAAGGCTTTTGAGTCGGAGAGGAAAAACCATGGCCCGACAAGGCTTTTTGTTCAACCCTGGAGGGTAGGTTTCGATCCTCGTGTTGAACCTACTGCTGTCCCAGTGTGGATTCAATTATATGCTCTTCCAATGGAATTCTGGGGTGAGCAGGTACTGGCAATGATTGGCAATTCGATTGGTAGACATTTGGGTGTTGCCAGAGACAGTATTGAAGGGAGCATGGCGGTGTATGCTCGCATATGTGTGGAGATGAATTTGAGCCAGCCTTTGCTGGCAGAGTTGGAAATTGAACTGGCATGTCTTTCTTGGATTCAACAGTTGGACTATGAGTCCCTACCCTTTAGATGTCGGGTTTGCCACAAGCATGGACATTTGGCCTGTTTTTGTCCTCTTAATATGAATGCCAATATGGAGGCCTCCTCAGGAGTGCCAAACTCGCCTAACGAGGATAAGGCTGCACCCAATAAAGATCCTATTAGTACAAGTCAGGGCCAGGAAGTTCAGAGAGAGGGTTTTGAATAGCCCAGAAGAAGAAGACGGACAAAGAAAGAGAAGGGAAAGGAGCAATCTCATCTCAGGACTGCTAATAGGTATGAGATTTTTAAGTCATTGGTTGATGATGAGGATCACTCTATGGAGGGCTTGGAGGGTTTCAGAGAATCCTCTGTTGTTCCTGGGCAAATCCCCCTCTCATATTCTCCTGTCATTCAGCAGATAGTTGATCCCTTTGAGGTATCACAGCCAGTGTGTTCTAGTGCCTTAGTAGTCCATAACCAGGAGCAGACAGTTTCTCAGGATGTTCGCATGGGGATGGTAAAGAAAAAAAGGGAAAGGTCATCTTTGGGGATAACCCAGATAGAAAAAAGATCCAAAAATAGTAATTCTCAGGGAGCTGGTAGAAGATCAAATAAGGAGCTACTAGCAGCCCAGGGAGACAAATTGATCATGGGAGGATTGGTGAGGACAATTGAATCTTATTGCTCCCAGGGTAACCCATGATTATACAATATTGGAATGTGAGGGGTTTAAACAGAGAACCCATCAATATGCTGTTCAAAGATTATTAGAGCATAGCAATACTTATTTTTTGCTTTTACAAGAAAGATTGAATGTTTGTTATGTCCAAATATTTTGGAACGGTAGAAATAGAGAAGATGAATTGCAAACTGAATGGAGATTCAAATTATAAATACCCAGATATAATTTGAAGAGAGAGTGGGACAGGTTGGAGAAAATGATGAAAGATTGAAAGAAGCCAAATAGAAGACCAAGTTGCATAGGAATCTACATTTGCACATGAATACAGAGACTTTGTTAGATTTATTGTAAGATCTAATATTTTATATCAAAATCAATTTTTATTAAAAGCAAGGACTATTGTGATGTTTTTACTTTATAAGTTGATTGATATAATTTTTTTAATTAAAATTTTTGTATAAGATAGCACCAAATTTGTGGTAGGATTGTGTAAAATCTGGTCTGTCCGAGTTTGGTTTTCAAAGTTATGTTTTTCTGTGCTCTAGCAAGTTTGTTCGAAAGTTTTATTGAAATTTGTTTCTTTACCCTAAGAGGTAAAGACATTTTTAATTTATTTGAAGCATTAAGATTTAAGATAAAACCTAGTTTATTTTATAAAAGATTTAAATTTTACAACTAGGTTAAAGTTTGAATTTATCACTCAAATATTTAATTCTATAAATATTTTGGGTGAATAAATTTCACAGAGGAGGGAATCAATGAGCTTTTGATTTTAAATTTCATAAAGTTTATAAATTTCATTGAATTTGTTTTATTAAAACCCTATAATTTCAAAGATTCAGATATAGAAATTTATTTAGGTCAAATATTTAAGTTAATAAATATTTGACAAATAAATTTTAGAGACAGAGAAAAATTATATGGATTATTGATTTTAATATCATAAAATTTTAAAATCCATAATTTGATATTTATTTATGTTTCTGAAAGTTTGATTTATTAAAATTTTAAATCTCAAATCATAAGTCCAAAGGTTACTATTGAAGGAATTAAATTTATTTAATTCAAATATTTAATCTCATAAATATTTGAATAAATAAATATTGGATTTAAAGATTATATGAATTCTAGATTTCATATTATAAAGTGCAAGCTTTATAATTAGAATTCAAATATTTTGAGTTCTCTATCTTGTGAAAGAAGCAAAGAAATAATCAAGTTTTAAAATATTTAAAAGGCCCTAGCATAAGGTTTTCACATTTTATATTAGGGTTTTGTTTTATCTTGTATTTAAATATGATTTCAAAAGCTTTATTCATGAGATTAAAGTCAATGCTTTGAAATGCATTCAAGTTATTTTTTAATATAAGTTTAAAGCATTAAAGTTTATACTTTCAAATAAATTTGCATTCTCAAAATATTAATTTTCAAAGGACAAATTTATTCATTTTTTTGAGGAAGTAAAACGTAATGCATGATGAATTCAAAATCAATTACCTGATTCCCAGGCCCCTTGTTAATAGTAGTTTGCAAACTATAGAGATTATTCAGGCACTTATTTACGCATATATGCATGACACATAAAAATATTAAGTGAGAACCTTGGAGAAGTTTAATTTCTTTGCAAGAGAGGATTTGAATCCTAGTTGTCGAGTGTTTTTGTAACTAGACAAAATCACACCTCAACATGAAGGTACCTAGTTTCTTCTTGCTTTATTTTTGCTTCTCTTTGGTTTGGTCAGGGTATTTTAGTTCCCTAGCTTAAACTAATATTTCTTTTGTTTCCTTTGTTGATTCTTGCCTTAATAGTCTTCTGGTCTAGAAAGGTCATTGTTGTGTTCTATTTTTTTCTTTTTTCTATTTATGTGTGCGTTTTTTTTGTTTTATTTTTTTTTTGTGTTTTTTTGTGTTGTTTTGTTGTTGTTCTTGTGTTTTTTTTGTTCTTGTGTTTGTGCTTCTGTATGTTTGTGTTAATTGGTGTTTTTGTGTTTTGGAGTGTGAGTGTTTTGTATGTTTTTATTTTTCTATGTTGTCTATTGTTGGTTGTTTATTTTATTTTATTTTATATTTTTTACTAATTTTTAGGTTTTGGTTGTTTTTGTTTTTCATGTTTTTGTTGGTTGTGTCTTTGTAGCGTTCAATTGTTTTTTGTTATGTTTGTGTTTTGTTATGTTGTTCTTGTATTTTTTCTATGTGGTTCGTGTTGTGTTTTTTTTTATCTTATTGTGTGTGTTTGGTTGTGCTTTATCTTTTTGACACACTCAAGGAGCATGTTTTTTTATTTTTTGTTTTTTAATATTTTTGTGTGTTTGTGTTTGTGTGTTATTTTTTTTTTATTTCAGGTTTTCTCCTTGAGTATGTCAAATATGGTAGGTCAGGTGCGAGCCCTGGGTGATTTTGGCGGAAGAGATACCCATGCCTTCTTGGGTTTTACCCAAAAATGATATCCCTTATAGGATGTTTTCCACAAAAAAAAGTTAGATAAACCTCATCAAAGGATGTCTATGCTTAGTCATGAATTTTGTCCTAATTAATGGTTCTCTAGTAGGTTATTTCAAAAGCCTCCAAGGCCTAAGAAAAGGGGATCCACTATATTATTATCTATTTCTTATTATGGTTGAAGCTTGGGCATATCTATTCAGATAACCCAATCTAATGGGTTAATTTTAGGGATAAATCCTGCCTCCTCCCGTAATCCCATAATCCACTAGCACTTTGCAGATGATACTCTTCTTGCTTCAAGATCCTCTATTCTAGAAGCAAAAGAGATTAAGTTTATTCTATCTTCTTACGAGACTGTCTCTTGATAGAAGATAAATTTCAACAAGAGCACGAAGTTTTTTGAATGTCCCCCTTCAAAGGTAAATATTGCAAAAATATTTGAATGTTCCATTGGGAAGCTCTCTTCCATTTATTTGGGCTTACCGCTTTTTAATGGTAGGTTACAATATTATTTTTGGATTTCTTTGGTTGAGAGGGTTAGGATAAAGTTGGCGGTGCCCTCCTTAGCCAAGTTGGTAACACAAAAATCGTTAAATCCATCCTCCAAAGTATCCCGATATTCTTTTTGTCAATATTTAAGATGCCATAGAAAATATACCAAAATATTGATAGTATTCAAAAGGCCTTTCTTTGGACGGATATAGAAGAAAAATACAAAATTCCCCTAGTGGATTGGAAGCAAGTTTGTTCCAGGAAGAGCATGGGTGGATTAGACCTCAAGAAACTAAAATAAATGAATTTAGTCCTTATTGCAAAACATGGTTGGAAGTTTTTAGAAATGGATGATGTTGGATGGGTAAAGATTTTAACAGCTAAATATCTTGGTAGAGATGATAATTTCCTTGATATTTAAGCCAATCCAAAGAGCTCTATTTTTTGGGAGCACCTTCTCAATTCCAAGTTTATTATTCAAAAAGGCTTGAGATTGAAAATTGGTGATGGTAGGAAAGTTAACTTTTGGGATGATAGTTGGATTCGTAATGAGCCTTTGAATAGAGATCAACTTCTAAACTGCTTAGAGCCCTTTATTGTGCAATCTTGTGGATCTAGAGTTTTTGAATTTATTGAGGTAAGGGATGGAAAAAGGACTTGGAATACTTTATCTCTTGTTAATACCTCCCCTAGAAAAATTCATGCTCTAAATTATTTATCCAATATTCTCAAAATTTATATCCTTAATCCTAACCCATAAATTGATTCCCTTGTTTGAAAAGTAGATAATAAGGGTCTTTTTATGGTTAAATCTACTTACTTTCTTTACTTAGAACTGGTTTCCAGCCAGTAAGATATGGTTCAAACACCTCATACCTAAAGTTAATTTCTTCTTTTGGTTGGTCACCTAGAACAAAATCCTTACTATTAAAAACCTTCACAAAAGAGGCTTGACCATTTTGAATAGGTGTTATCTGTGTGAAGCTATTTTGGAGAATGCTAATCATTTGTTTCTTGAGTGTTCCTTCTCCTTAGAATTTATCCATATTCTTCTCATAAAATTCAATGTTACCTGGATCATACCTAATAACATTCTGGACCTATGTTTGCAGTGGGTTACCCCCTTCCATAATATTTTACTTAAAAATTGTTGGTCTATCTGTTTATCTCATTTTATTTGAGGTATTTTGAATGAAAGAAATAATAGAGCCTTTAGGAATATTTAAAAGGTTTCCTTACATGTGGAAGCTAAAGTTTTCAATTCCTTGAAAGAAAATGTTTCCATAATCCCTATCAAAGATGATAAATGGTCCCATAGCAAAGGTAAGCTTGCTAGCAAATTGGGTATCCTGAATCTAGAAGGTATTTGCAGTCTGCCCACCCCCAATCCTAGAGATCTTATCAAATGACAACCTCTACCTTAGGGTTGGCTAAAATTGAACTTTTATGGAGTGGCTAAGGGTAACCTAGATACTGCAAGGGCTAGATGAATCATCAGGAATCACAAAGGGATTATTATTTTAGCCTTTGCTAACTTCTTAGGTGTCCAGTCCAATTTTTTTATTGAAGCTTGGGTCCTTTATCAAGGGGTCATACTCCTAGAAAATTTGAATGCAAAGAAGATGGTGATCGAATATGACTCACTTTATGTCATTAATATTTCTAAAGGAAATCATTCCCTCAACTGGTCCATTGCAGATATAATAGAAGATATTTACCATCGCACTGAGAATTTGGAAGGTGTTGAATTCAGGCATACCTTTAGAAAAGAAACTAAGGAAGCTGACTTGTTGGCCAACTAGGGGGTCAATAAAAATGCTCTTCAAATCAGGATGAAGGATTTTTCTATCTTTTTAACTTAATGTGTTTTGGTTTTAAATTCTATCTCTTTTAGTTCATGGTTGATAAGGTGTTCCATATTGCTTTTTGTTGAAGGCCTTTTCTTCTTTCTACCTATTTGTGGCTATTTTTTGTATCCCCCTATACCTTGAAGTTGTTCTCCTCTTGATCCACTTACTATTCTTGCTTCTATCATGTATTTGGTTGTAAAAGTTTAAGGATCCTTTCAAAATCCTATGTTTTCTGACCTAATAAAAAAAATTAATGTAAGATATTTATGAATCTAGAGGATGAATACTAGTGTATTTTGAGCCTTGAATTCATAACATGAAACCCAACTACTTATTTAATAATAAATAAAGAAAATATTTGGTACTCAATTAATAATGAAAAACGTGTAAACCATTTTAATTTCACAACTCCCTTCATCGGATTAAAAAAAACATATTTTTTCAAATATATATATTTTTGATTGAGGTTAGTGTGAGAAACCCCTACAACCGATGCTCAAGGCTAGGCATCCTCATCCCAACCATGAACTATGATAAGGGTGAGATTCGAGCTTATAAATAGGGGCTAAACACATAACCATATACACACCCATCCCCTCACACACTCACCAACACCACGGTTTGAACCTTGGACCTCTCAAAGAAAAGCCAAAGCCCGAACCGTTGCACTATCCCTTTTGAGAATTTTTTCAAATATATTAATTATAGATAATTTTATTCTCATCATTGAATTGCAACTTGGCTAAATCCAGTTATCACACTCACATAAAAAAGTAGTTACCAAGGAAGTTAATACAAGCGATGGTAATAATGGATGCCAACTAGTAATTCAACCTCAACTAGTAAATTTACTTCTTATCATAGATAGGGATGGTGATGACAACTAGTAAGCGCTAAATGCATGCCCTTAATTCCATAGGTAGGATTTTAGTCACAAAAATTTGTATTAAAACCATGAAGGCTAGTAAAAATAATGGACACAAACTAGTAATTCAACCAGTAAAAATAATGGACATCAACTAGTAGTTTAATATATTTCCATCAAACTCAACTTGTCTAGTCGAAGACCCTTCACTACCAATTTCATCGCAACTAGTGAATTTTATTCTTAACAAAGTGATGTTGACCTCTTTTACTTCTTGTCAACTTAGTTTGGTTACTTAAGAGAGGACTGCTGAGTGATATTTTTGCCCGATTACGAAAATACACTCATAGGTAGGATCTTGTTAAGCAATCCTCTCTTGCAAAATAGTTAGTTCTCCAAGGTTCTATTTGATTGATATTTTAAATTTATGCTTGTATGCTTGTGATATTTTAATATTGTTGTAATGCCTTAGAGTTGCAAGTTACTGTTAACAAGGGACTTGTGGTGTGATATTTGATTTATACTATGAAAATGTTGTTGCTCATGAAATTCATTTTCCAAATGGAAGATTAATAATTAAATATTACCAATGATAAACTTTATAAAGTGTAGATATTTAATTTAACAATAAAAAATGATTTTAATTAAATTTATCCAACTGTTTAACGTTTGAACTTTTTTTTTAAAGCAAAAACCCCTTGTGGGGCCGCCTTGGTCTGAGAGACCACGAACAGGGGGTTCTACACTATCAAAGTCACCCGAGAGTCGCACCCGACCCTGCCCGCACCAACATTATCAATTGGATTTTGGGTACCCAATTCAGCTTTTTGGTAGGGTGGAGATTCGAACCTGGGACCTCCCTTGGAGGATTGCCCTCTCCTCTCCAACTCACCTACAACACCTGGGTATTTAACGTTTGAACTTTAATAAATTCAATTTGGAAAAATTTAATTAATTGAAATTCTAATTTTTATTTTAGAATGTGAAAGCCATGAATTTAAGAAAAAGAAATAAACATTTTACCCTAACGTAATATTTGAAACTTTATATTAAAACTTAGGGTTTTGATTTTCTGTGAATTTGAAATTAAATATAATGAAAAAATTTAAGGTTAGAAAAAATAAAAATGAAACATAAACTTAAAAGCAGGTTACAGAAACCTAAAAACTTCATCCTGAATCCATAAACAAAAATATTTCTGAAATAAAACCTAATATAAATCAATTAGCATTAACACAATTCAACCTAAATTAGGTGTAATATTCAAAGAAATAATTTAATATATCCAATCATTATAAAGTGAAACCACCATCAACATGCATATTTTCACTGTAACATAATGAATATATCATAATAATATCTGACAATAATATTTTTTCAAGAATTCCTTTGTCCATAAAAAATGAAGCCTTATCTAAGCAACCTAGGAGGAAACCTTTGGCAATGTCCTTCAATCCTTCAATCTTGCTTCTCCAAAAATCTTTTGACCCCCTTCTCTGGCTCTCAAAGGCAATTTATAACATTATAATTTTGGTAGCTTTGTTCGTTTGTTCCATTCCATAACAAGTTTATGAACGGATCACATAATGACATTATAAAGAAATTTGTTCTACATGGAAAACAACACATAGACCTTAAACCTGGATCTTCCTTCCATTTGCATAACTGGTCCCCTTCATTTATATATTCAGTAGTGATAACACTTTTTAGTAATATTTTTATTATGGTGAGGAACCAACCAATTGTTTAAGTATTTGTTTAGAAAAATTGCGTCTCATGACGACTCCTTTTGTCGCTTCCCTTGAGAACAAAATTTCATAGTGTCCAAAGTACAAATTAAATGTATTTATCCAACTCTTTGAATTTGGCAATTAATTTATAATTTAGAAATTGTACCTCTACCATCGCTTCTTAACAACGTGAGATAATAAACATGACCATGCTAATATGAATTTGCATCTCTCTGTACAACAACGTATTCAATTATAATTCATCTTTCATCATTATCTTCTTATCTAAAGTCTGATGTCATATTCCTTATCCGCTTGCACAATTTGTGATAGTTCCCAACATGGACACATCCCATAAAATGTATCACCTTAATAAATAAATAATTTAAAATTATATACAAATGGTGTGTTTTCCATATATGTCATATCCTCAAGAGTCAGATTTTTTAAAATGATCTGGTGTGAATCCATGGCTGCATAATAAGCCAATGATAAATTAGCCTCATTGGACGATCTGGTTGAACTTCTAGATAGAAGAAACACGCCCTGACATCGACTGCCAACTAGTGTTGAAGTTTTTGATGAATACACTGCAAATTTTTTGTTCCTCTCACATTGCTTATCAAATTGAAATAAGAATACCCAATTCCTCCCTTCATTACACATGAAAACCATGATGAAGACGATGTTGTTTCTGTACACTATACCATATAAAAATATTATAGTAAGGAATTACATCATCCACCATTAACATAGGGAAGAGCAAAGTTGGGTGAACAAAAATTGATAATGATATAAGTAAATATTCTCGATAGACACACTGTAGATTATCATTGTGTTTCATTTCCCTTGGTAGAATTATTGTTGTCACTGTGAAACATGGTATGAGCATATGACCAACCACCAAATTGTCTATGAAATTGAAACGTAAAAGTGTAATTCCATCTGTTGAATAATGCTGGCATACTACCCCACTTCCATTCCCTTGAGTGAAACAATACCCATAAAATCTTGAAGAATCTACCCCCATGTCGGGTCAATCAATGTGGAAATAGGGTTGATACTCGTCTTGTACAGACCCACCCATTTGGCTAAACCGTACCAAAATTTCCTCCATGGAGGAATGTGCATCTACTTCATTTTCAACGACTGCATCACTGCATCACATATGATCATCACAACCTAAAGGAGTTTATTTTTCCTTCCAAAAAATAAAGAGGGAAACACCTATAACAATATTTTGTATTGCATCGTGGAGTGAGCAACATCAAACTGCCCTCTAAAATCGATCTTTCTTGATCTCTGACATTCCCTCCAAAATCACATTGATGAATTTGTAATCACCTGCATGACTAAAAAAAGCTGGATAAATATCAAAATCACAAAAACTAATCACGTCACTCATCAATTTTTGCCAACACGATTGTCGTAATAATACTCTATCTGCATTGTTCCAGAATTGGAACTATTCTTAATAAAATTTAAGACTTTGATCCCACATGCACTTGGAGATATTATGATAAGTGCTTTATCAACCTAAACACGACATAAGATTAATGATGAGTTGTTCACCCATATATGCACCTCTTGACCAAGCTTTGATGAAACCTCAAAAATCGTGCCAGGCCTTGATTGTGTTAACCGTGTGCTTGTCCTGAGTCCATTGGCTCACCTAGAAAACATGTCACCTATCTCGAAAACGTGCAAACATAAAAAATAAAACACATTTTATTAAAATTTTCAATTAATTTTAAATGTTTTAAATTACATCTTTCAAATGTTTTAAATTACATCTTTTTGATAATTTAAATTAATGTAATTTAAGACATTTAAAAGTAAAACTTTTTAAAATTTAAAACATTTAAAATCATGATATTAAGAATTTTATTTAATGAATTTTAAATGATTTAATTTAAACATTTAAAATTAAATTTTAAAATTAAAACATTTAAAATCACAATATTAAGATTCAAAATTTAAAATGAAGCTCAACCAAAACATGAAGTAAAATAAACAAACATTCAATTTAAATCAAACCAACAGAATCATGGAAACTAAAATATCAAAACTTCAAAATTTTCAGTGGGTCCCCAATTTTGGGGTAAGTTGTGCAATGGCAACAACAAATGGTGACTCTGCTGGGAAATGCTCTTGAGCATTTCAGATGAAGAACTAGATCTAAAACCAAAGAAAATAAAGATCAGAAAGAAGAAAAATACCTAGAAATATCTAGGGAAGATAGGGTAGACAACTTCAAATGAAATGGATGAACCATTTGCTTATGCTCAGTGTGTGAACTATGATTAATTTTGCATTCTTGAAACAATTTGGATTCCATTGTTTAGTTTTGCATTTAGGCTATAAAATTTCACTCATTAAACATATACCTCTACATTGCTCCACTACCAGTCAAGCATCCATAGCTTTGGTGGAGATGACCTTGATCTCTTCTAGACCTTGCTCTACTACCAGCCAGGCTTCTATAGTCTTGGTAGAGATTGTATGAATCACCCAAATATTAGATAAATTTTGATTTTGCTTCTTTCCTTTATTTCTGTCTAGACATAACTCCATCGCCAATCAGGCGTCCATAGCACCGATGAAGATTATCTAAACCATTTGATTGATTTAAATTTATATTCTTTTTTCTTGCTTTTTTTGTATTAAGCATTGGTATTGCTTTTGCAAAATTTACCTGCCACCTGGGTTAGAGACCAATTAAGGCTAAACATAGAGTATATTGGATTTTTACCTTAATCTACAAAACTAGAATGATTTTATCATTCAAAATTTCAAAGAATACGCTCTAATGTGATGTGATACATGTGAAGCTTCAAAAAAATGTCTTATTGTTCCAAAGTTCACTATCTTAATCCAAAATCATAAGGATAATTACTAAATAATTTCATTCTCATTTTCCTTAATTTCATCTATTTTCAAAACAAAAAATTTATCCTACATGACCAAGGAACAAGTATCAACAAATAGACAAGAATTTTATTGTAATTACAAAACACTACCTCAATCAAAGGAACAAACTTAAAGCCTATTGTGAAAATGAAGAAGCAAAAATGGGAACATAACCAAAATTGCAAAACTAATAAGCAAGTAAGAACCTCCTCCCTAAACTTGAAAACACTAACAATAAAGCAAATAGCAAAATCTCACGAAACAAAATATTATGTACAAAAGAAAAATAAAACATGAAAACCCAAAAGGCTATTTACAAAAATATACAATATATATACAAGAAAAAATTCAATTATTATTTCCTTGGATCCCACACATGATTTCGATCACTAATGGAAAGACTTTTAACATGATAGGTGCACCAAAATGTTTGAGCATCATCCCATAAAATGATCAGGCCTACAAGCACAAAAGAATTTAATCTACCTCTTTTACCCCACCATTTTAATCTAGTTCTGTTAGTAATCTCATAATGGAGTTTCAATTCATCAAACTGATAAGACAATATCTGATTTTCAATTCTTTATTTTCTATTCCTGAAAATACAAATTACAAAATTCAATTCATGATTTAGAATTAGGCTCTCTTTTTCAAATATGAGGTCTTGCAAGTAGGAGCATATTTCTAAAATTTTTAAAGCCAAGTCATTTTCCATGTTTTTAGGCCAATCAAACCCACACAAAAGATGACAAACATCTAGGATATATGACATGTATGAATCATTATGAGTTTGTACCCCATAATCAATAGTCAATTATTTATGGACTTGGTTTAGTAACTCCAAAGCATCTACCTCTGTTTTGTTTAATATAGCTATCTTAGCAGAAATCAGCTCAATTTCTTTGTCAACCGCAAATGGTATTTCATTATCAACAATATTTAAATCCAACATGAAATTATGTAAAGTTTTACCTAGAGTTTGAATGTTTTAACAAAAAGGCTGAGATTGTACCTTTTGTGCATTTCCATTTTCCAAAACTTGATGAGACTTTGTGGATTCATTTTTTCCCTCATGATCTTCATCATCATAATATTGTAATCCTTCATCTTCATAGAACACCTATTTTTCAAAAACACCAAAATTAAGCACTCAATTAAACATATGCCCATCCTTTTCAAACCATAACTCTTGTTGATCAAGAGATGTGTTAAATAATAAATCTCCCTTATTAACTACCCGTGTCATATCAAATAAAAGAATATTTTTATAATTTGGATGAATAGAGGTCAATTCTAATTCCTTATTAACCACCAATGGTATTTCTTTATTTGAATCTCCAGTACAATCATGTGAATTTGTACCCAAATTTTCAGTAGTCAAGGGTAAAAGAGAAGATTTTACCTCTTCCTCATCCATAACAAATGAATCATAAGAAACATTTACCATTTATTCCTTTTCAATTTCAGCAAGGTGTTCAATAAACTCATATTCAAAGTGATTTAATTTTGGAACCTTCTCTATTTTTGCAAGTGGCCCACCATTTTCTAATTGTATAGGAATTGTAAGAAATTCATGTGAGATAGAAATTTCAGCATCCTGCATATCCAGTGAAATAGAAATTTCATCATTAGTATTGTGAGAAAACAATGATTCATCATACAGACCCCAACCATTCTAATAATTATCTTCTAAAATCAAGGGATGAGATTCTATCATATTTTCTACATATTCTTCAGATTCATCTATTGATTCCTTTTCATTATCCTGATAATATAATCATTATCATTCTAAAACACTTCATTCATATCATATTTAGATTCTTCTTCAAGTCCAAGTTCATTCAATCTAAGACCTTCTTCATATTCATATTCCTTCATTTCTAGAGGTTCATGTATTTCTAAAATAGAACCAATATTTATATTTTGATTAAATTGATGACCACAATCCCCATTGAGAGGTATTGAATTTGAAACTTGCACCTCATTTTGAACAGTATCTAAGGTAGTTGTAACATTTGGATAGTCAATTTCATCCTATTGATTGCTTACATTAGACATCATTTGATTCGAGGGTGCCAGATTGGAAGGTTGGTATTGATTAGAATCCATAACTCTTTAAAAATAGTTCATCATGAGAGAAGTTTGTGCTAAATCCTGACTCATTTGTGGTCTTTAATTATTAGCTTAAGGTCTAAGTCGGTATAATTGATCCACATTAACACCTTTCAGAATCAACTATTGTTCAAATGTTATTATCCCATTGTAGGCTCTGGGCAAGGATGTAATTTTAAGAAGTCTCTCCAAAAACATAGAAGTAACATGGTCTAAGGCTCCCATGTATATTTTAGTGTGTCCCTAATTTTAGGGTATGTTGTGCAATGACAACAACAAATGGCAACTCTGCTGGGAAATACTTCTGAGCATTTTATATGAAGAACCCGATCTGAAACCAAAGAAAACAAAGATAAGAAAAAAAAAACTACCTAGAAATATCTAGAGAAGAAGGGGTAGACAGATTCAAATGAAATAGATGAACCATTTGCTTCTACTTAGTGTGTGAACTATGATTCATTTTGTATTCTTGAAACAATTCATATTCTATCATTTAGTTTTGAATTTAGGCTATAAAATTTCATTCATAAAACTTATGCCTCTACATTGCTCCATTTTTAGTCAAGCCTCCATAGCTTCTGTGGATATGACCTTGATATTTTCTAGACCTTGCTCTACTGCCATCCAGGCATCTATAGCCTCAGAAGAGATTGTCTGAATCACCCAAATATTAGAAATTTTTTCTTTTCCTTCTTTTCTTTATTTCTGTCTAGACATAACTCCACTGCCAGTCAGGTGTCCATAGCCTCGGTGAAGATTATCTAAACCAGTTGATTGATTTAACTTTATTTTCTCTTTTCTTGCTTTTTTGTATTAAGCATTGGTATTGCTTTTGCAAAATTTACCTGCCACATGGGTTAGAGACCAATTAAGGCTAAACATAGAGTATATTGGATTTTTGCCTTAATCTACAAAACTAGAATGATTTTATCTTCCAAAATTTCAAAGAATGCCCTTTAATGTGATGTGATAAATGTGAAGCTTCAAAAAAATATCTCATTGTTCCAAAGTTCACTATCTTAACCCAAAATCATAAGGATAATTACTAAATAATCACATTCTATTTTCCTTAATTTCGTCTATTTTCAAAACAGGCAATTTATCCTACATGACCAAGGAACAAGTATCAACAAATAGACAAGAAGTTTATTGCAATTATAAAAAACTACCTCAATCAAAGCAACAAACTCAAAATCTATTATGAAAATGAAGAAGGAAAAATGGGAACATAACCAAAATTGCAAAACTGATAAGCAAGAACCTGCTCCCTAAACTTGAAAACATTGACAAGAAATAAAATAGCAAAATCTCACGAAACAAAATATTATGTACAAAAGAAAAACAAAACATGAAAACCCAAAAGGCTATTTATAAAAATATACAATATATGTACAAGCAAAAATTCAATTATCATTTCCCTAGATCCCATTCATTATTTCGATCACAAATGGAAATAATTTTAACATGATAGGCACACCAAATTGTTTGAGCATCATCCCATAATATGATCAGGCCTACAAGCACAAAAGACTTTAATTTACCTCTTTCACCTCACCATTTTAATCTAGTTTTGTTAGTAATCCCATAGTGGAGTTTCAATTCATCAAACTGATAAGACAATAACTAATTTTCAATTCTTTCTTGTCTATTCCTTAAAATGCAAATTTCAAAATTTAATTCATGATTTAGAATTAGGCTCTCTTTTTCAAATATGAGGTCTTGCAATTAGGATCCTATTTCTAAAATTTTTAAAGCCAAGTCATTTTCCATGTTTTTAGGCCAATCAAACCCACGCAAAAGATGAAGCATCTAGGATATCTGACGTGTGAATCATTATAAGTTTGTACCCCACACTTATTAGTCAATTGTTTATGGACTTGGTTTAGTAACTCCAAAGCATCTACCTTTGTTTTGTTTAATGTAGCAATATTTGGAGAAATCAGCTCAATTTATTTGTCAACCGCAAATGGCATTTCATTATCAACAATATTTGAATCCAACATGAAATTATGTAAAATTTTACCTAGAGTTTGAATGTTTGAACATAAAGGCTGAGATTGTACCTTTTGTGCATTTCCATTTACCAGAACTTTATGAGCCTTTGTGATTTCCTTTTTTTTCTCATGATATTCATCATCATAATCTTGTAACCCTTCATCTTCATGGAAAACATTTTTTTCAAAGACATCAAAATTAGACACCCAATTAAACATATGCCCATCCTTTTCAAACCATAAATCTTGCTGATCAAGAGATGTGTTAAATAATAAATCTCCCTTATTAACTACCCATGCCATACCAAATAAAGGAACATTTTTATCATTTGTATGAATAGATGTCGGTTACAATTCCTTGTTAACCACCAATGGTATTTATTTATTTGAGTATCCAAGACAATCATGTGAATTTATACCCAAATTTTTAGTAGTTAAGGGTAAAAGAGAAGATTTTACCTATTCCTCATCCATAATAAATGAGTCATAAGAAACATTTACCATTTCTTCCTTTTCTATTTAAGCAAGGTGTTCAATAAACTCATATTCAAAGTGATTGAATTTTGGAACCTTCTCTATTTTTGCAAGTGGCCCACTATTTTCTAATTGTACAAGAATTGCAAGATATTTATGTGAGATAGAAATTTCAGCATCCTGCATATCAAGTGAAATAGAAATTTCATCATTAGGATTGAGATAAAATAATGATTCATCATACATACCCCAACCATTATAATAATTATCTTCTAAAATCAAGGGATGAGATTCTATCGTATCTTCTGCATATTCTTCAGATTCATCTATTGATTCTTTTTCATTGTCTTGATAATATAATTATTATAATTTTGAAACACTTCATTCATATAATATTTAGATTCTTCTTCAAGTCCAAGTTCATTCAGGCTATAATTCAGGCTAAGACCTTCTTCATATTCATCTTCCTCTATTTTGATTAACTTGATGACCACAATCCCCATTGAGAGGTATTGACTTTGAAACTTGCACCTCATTTTAAATGGTATATAAGGTAATTATAATATTTGAACAATTAATTTCATCCAGTTCATTGATTACATTAGACATAATTTGTTTCGAGAGTACCAAATTGGATGGTTGGTATTGATTAGAATCCATAACTCCTAAAAAATAGTTTATCAAGAGAGAAGGTTGTGCTAAAGCCTGACTCGTTTGTGTTCTCTGATTGTGAGCTTTAGGTCTAAGTCAGTATAATTGAACCATATTAACACCTTTCAAAATCAACTATTGTTCAAATGTTATTACCTCATTGTAGGCTTTGGGCAAGGATGTAATTTTAAGAAGTCTCCCAAAAAATATAGAAGCAACATGGTCTAAGGCTCTCATTTATATTTGAGTAGCTTATTCTTCTGAAACGATGTAATGTATCACCATTTTGGTATACAATCTATGGAACCTATCATTAAATAGTCTCATGGATTCATTAGGTTCTTTATAGATAGAGAAAAACTGATTTAATATCATAGCTGGGTCAACCGATTTTCCAAAATGGCTAAGAAATGTTGCTTCTAATTGATCCCAAGAAGTGATAGAGCCTGCAGGTAAATTGATAAACCAATCATAAGCAAACTCATCTAATGTGTATGAAAACATTCTACGTATAACATCTTCATGCATAATTTATAAATGAAGCATATTGTTTTTGTATGCCTGAATATGTTCCTCAGTCATACTCATTCCATCATGCTTATAATGGGGTAAATACTTTTCTGCCGTTGAACCAATTTCAGCATGCAAAACTATGTATGAAAAATTCACAACAATTGAATCATAACCATAGTTTTCAAATTTGTAGCAGATCAACACTAATGCAACATAAATCGGAAAATTTCAAATTTTTTTTATGATAAATTTGAACAAACTTCAAATGCTGAAAATCAAATTTGTTACCTTTCACACCCTCTTTCTAGTGCCAATTCCGTCGAGTGATATATTTGCACGATTATGAAAATACACTCATAGTTAGGATCCTATTAAACAATCCTCTATTGCAAATAAATAATTAGTTCTCCAAGGTTTTATTTGATTGATTTTTAAATTTGTGCTTGTATGCTTGTGAAAGTATGAAAATATTGCTATAATGCCTCAAAGGTGCAAGTTACTATTAACAAGGGGCATGTGGTGTGATATTTGATTTATACTATGAAAATCTTATTGTTCATGAAATTATTTCTCCAAATGCAAGATTAATAATTCAATATTACCGATAATCAACTTTATAAAGTGCAAATATTTATTTTAACCTTAAAAAATGATTTTCATTAAATTTATCTAACTGATTAATGTTTGAACTTTAATAAATTCAATTTGGAAAATTTAATTAATTGAAATTCTAATGTTTATTTCAGAATGTGAAATGTCGTGAATTTAAGAAAATGAAATAAACATTTTACCCTAATGTAAGATTTAAAACTTTATATTAAAACTTAGGGTTTTGATTTTTCGTGAATTTGAAATTAAATAAAATGAAAAAGTTTAGGGTTAAAAAAAAAAATGAAACGTAAATTTAAAAGCAGGTTACAAAAACTTTAGAACTTCATCTTGAATCTATAAACAGAAATATTTCTGAAATAAAACCTAATTTAAATCAATCAACATTAACACAATTCAACCTAAATTAGGTGCAATCTTCAAGGAAATAATTTAATATATCCAATCATTATAAAGTGAAAACACCATCAGCATGCATATTTTCACTATAACAAAATGAATATATCATAATAAGATATGACAATAATAATTTCTCAAGAATACCTCTGTCCATAAAAAATGAAGCCTTCTCTGAGGGAATGTCCTTCAATCCTTCAATTCAGCTTCTCCAAAAATCTTTCAACCCCCTTCTCTAGATCTCAAAGGAAATTTATAGCATTATAATTTTGGTTGCTCCATTTGTTTGTTTAGTTCTATAACAAGTTTATGAACGGATCACATAACGACATTATAATGAAATTTGTTCTACATTGAAAACAACACATAGACCTTAAACTTGGATCTTCCTTCCATTTGCATAACTGTTCCCTTTCATTTATATATTCAGCAGTGATAACCATTTTTATTAATATTTTATTATGGTGAGAACCAACCAATTGTTTAAGTGTTTGTTCAAAAAAACTACGTCTCATTATGACTCCTTTTATCACTTCCCTTGAAAACAAAAATTCATAGTGTCCAAAATATAAATTCAATGTATCTATCCAACTCTTTGAATTTGGCAATTACTTTATAATCTAGAAATTGTACCACTACCATCGCTTCTTAACAATGCAAGCCAATAATCATGATCATGCTCATATGAATCTGCGTCTCTCTGTACAACAACATATTCTATTATAATTAATATTTCATTATTATCTTCTTATCCAAATTCTGACACCATCTTCCTTATATGGTTGCATAGTTTGTGATAGTCCCCAACATGGAGACACATCCCATAAAAAAGTATCACATTAATAAATGGATAGTTTAAAATTGTATACGAATGGTGCATTTTCCATATATATCGTATCCTCAAGAGTTGTTTTTTTAAACTGATATGGTGTGAATCCATGGTTGCATAATAAGCCAATGATGTCAATGATATTATGTTATGAATTGGCCTCCTCCTTGGACGATTTGGCTGAATTGACAGATAGAAGAAATACGCCCTGACATCGACTGCCAACTAGTGTTGACGTCTTTGATGAATACACTGCAAATTTCCTGTTCCTATCATATTTCTTATCAAATTGAAATAAGAATACTTAATTCATCCCTTAATTACACATGAAACCCATGATGAAGATGATGTTGTTTCTGTACATTATGCAGTATCAAAATTGTAGTAAGGAATTACATATCTGCAATTGACGTAGGGAAGAGCGAAGTTGGGTGAACACAAATTGATAATGATAATGGTAACTATTATTGGTAGATACACTGGAGATTATCATTGTGTTTTATTTCCCTTGGTAGAAGCATCGATGTCACAATAAAATATGGTATGAGCATATGACCAACCACCAAATTATCTATGAAATCAAAATGTATTCCATCTGTTGAATAATGCTGGTGTACCATCCCACTTCCATCCCCTTGAGCGCATCAATGCCCATGAAATCCTGAAGAATATACCCCCATGCTGGGTCAATCAATGTGGAAATAGGGTTGATACTCATCTTGTACGGACCCACGCATTTGGCTAAACCATACCAAAATTTCTTCCATCATGGAATGTGCATCTCCTTAATTTTCAACGACCGCCTCACCGTGTCACATATGATCATCACAACCTAAAGGAGTTTATCTATCCTTCCAACGAACAAAGAGGGCAACACCTATAGCAGTATTTTGTATTGCGCTGTGGAGTGAGGAATCTCAAAATACCTACCAAAATCGATCTTTCTTGGTCTCTAACATTCCCTCCAAAATCACATCGATGAATTCATAATTGCCTACGTGAATAAAACAAGCTAGATAAAGATCAAAATCACAAAAACTTGTCATGTCACTCATCGATTTTTGCCAGCACGATTATCGTGATAATACTCTATCTACGTTGTTCTAAAATTGGAACTATTTTGAATATAATTTAAGACTTTGATCCGACATGCACTTGGAGATATATGATAAGTGCTTTATCAAACTGAACTCGCCATAAGATTAATGATGAGTTGTTCACCCATATGTGTGCCTCTTGACCAAGCTTTAACAAAACCTCAAAAACCGTTCCAAGCCTTGACCGCATTAACCACACGCTTATGCTAAGTTTGTTGGTTCACCTCAAAAAACATGTCACATATCTCAAAAGCTTGCAAACATAAAAAACAAAAACACCTTTTATTAAATTTTTTAATTAATCTTAAATTTTTTAAATTACATATTTCAAATGTTTTAAATTACATCTTTTTGATCATTTAAATTAATGTGATTTAAAATATTTAAAAGTAAATTTTTTTAAAATTAAAACATTTAAAATTATGATATTAATAATTTTATTTAATGAATTTTAGATGATTTAATTTAAACATTTATAATTAGAACATTTAAATCACAATATTAAGCTTCAAAATTTAAAATGAAGCTCAACCAAAACATGAAGTAAAATAAACAAAAAAATCATGGAAACCAAAACATCAAAACTTCAAAATTTTCGTTGGGTCCCCAATTTTGGGGTATGTTGTGCAATGACAATGACAAATGGTGACTCTGCTGGGAAATGCCCCTGAGCATTTTGGATGAAGAACCCGATTTGAAACCAAAGAAAACAAAGATCAGAATAAACAAAACTACCTAGCATTATCCAGAGAAGATGGGGTAGACAACTTCAAATGAAATAGATGAACCATTTGCTTTAGCTCAGTGTGTGAACAATGATTCATTTTGCATTCTTAAAACAATTCAATTTCCATTGTTCAGTTTTGCATTTAGGCTATAAAATTTCACTCATTAAACATATACCTCTACATTGCTCCACTACTAGTCAAACATCCATAGCTTTGGTGGAGATGACATTGATCTCTTCTAGATCTTGTTCTACTACCAACAAAGCATCTATAGCCTCGAAAGAGATTGTTCGAATCACCCAAATATTAATTTTTTTTTCTTTTGCTTCTTTCCTTTATTTTTGTCTAGACATAACTCCACTACTAGTCAGGCATCCATAGCCTCGGTGAAGATTATCTAAACCATTTGATTGATTTAAATTTATTTTCCTTTTTCTTGAATTTTTTGTATTAAGCATTGGTATTGCTTTTGCAAAATTTACTTGCCACATGGGTTAGAGACCAATTAAGGATAAACATAGAGTATATTGGATTTTTGCCTTAATTTGCAAAACTAGAATGATTTTATCTTTCAAAATTTCAAAGAATACCCTTTAATTTGATGTGATAAATGTGAAGCTTCAACTAAATATCTCATTATTCCAAAGTTCCCTATCTTAATCCAAAATCATAAGGATAATTACTAAATAATCTCATTCTTTTTTCCTTAATTTCATCTATTTTCAAAACAGGTAATTTATCCTACATGACCAAGTAACAAGTATCAAAAAATAGGCCATAATTTTATTGCAATTACAAAATACTACCTCAATAAAAGGAACAAACTCAAAACCTATTGTGAAAATGAAGAAGCAAAAATGGGAACATAACCAAAATTGTAAAACTGCTAAGCAAGAACATGCTCCCTAAACTTGAAAACACTGACAATAAAGCAAATAGTAGAATCTCACGAAATAGTAAAATAAAAAAGAAGAAATCTACCTAGAAATATCCAAGGAATATGGGGTAGACAACTTCAAATGAAATAGATGAACCATTTTGTTTTGCTCAGTGTGTGAACTATGATTCATTTTGCATTCTTGAAACAATTCAAATTCCATCGTTTAGTTTTGCATTTAGGCTATAAAATTTCACTCATTAAACATATACCTGTACATTGCTCCATTGCCAGTCAAGCATCCATAGCTTCCGTGGAGATGATCTTGATCTCTTCTAGACCTTGCTCTACTGCTAGCCATGCATCTATAGCCTCAGTAGATATTGTTCAAATCATCCATATATTAGATAAATTTTGTTTGTGCTTCTTTCATATATTTTTGTCTAGACATAACTCCACTGCTAGTCAGGCGTCCATAGCCCCGACGAATATTATCTAGATCATTTGATTTATTTAACTTTATTTTCCTTTTTCTTGGTTTTTTGTATTAAGCATTGGTATTGCTTTACAAAATTTACCTGCCACCTGGGTTAGAGACCAATTAAGGCTAAAGATAGAGTATATTGGATTTTTGCCTTAATCTGCAAAACTAGAATGATTTTATCTTTCAAAATTTCAAATAATACCCTTTAATGTGATGTGATAAATGTGAATATTCAAAAAATATCTCATTGCTCCAAAGTTCACTATTTTAATCCAAAATCATAAGGATAATTACTAAATAATCTCATTCTCTTTTCCTTAATTTCATCTGTTTTCAAAATAGGTAATTTATCCTACATGACCAAGGAATAAGTATAAAAAAAATAGACAAGAAGTTTGTTGCAATTACAAAACACTACCTCAATCAAAGGAACAAACTCACAAAATTGTAAAACTGATAAGCAAGTAAGAACCTGCTCCCTAAACTTGAAAACACTGACAAGAAAGCAAATAGAAAAATCTCACGAAACAAAATCAAAACAAAACATGAAAACCCAAAAGGCTATTTACAAAAATATACAATATGTACAAGCAAGAATTTAATTATCATTTCCTTGGATCCCACTCATGATTTCGATCACAAATGAAAAGACATTTAACATGATAGGCACACCAAATTATTTGAGCATCATCCCATAATATGATCAGGCCTACAAGCACAAAAGAATTTAATTTACCTCTTTCACCCCACCATTTTAATCTAGTTCCGTTAGTAATCCCATAATGGAGTTTCAATTCATCAAACTGATAAGACAATAACTGATTTTCAATTCTTTCTTGTCTATTCCTTAAAATGTAAATTTTAAAATTCAATTCATGATTTAGAATTAGGATTTCTCTTTTAAATATAAGGTCTTGCAAGTAGGAGCCTATTTCTAAAATTTTTAAAGCCAAGTCATTTTCCATGTTTTTAGGCCAATCAAACCCATGCAAAATATGACAAGCATCTAGGATATCTGACATGTGTGAATCATTATAAGTTTGTACCCCAAACTCAGTAGTCAATTGTTTATGGATTCAGTTTAGTAACTCCAAAGCATCTACCTATGTTTTGTTTAATGTAGCAATATTAAGAGAAATCAACTCAATTTCTTTGTCAACCATAAATGGTATTTCATTATCAACAATATTTGAATCCAACATGAAATTATTTAAACTTTTAATTGGAGTTTGAATGTCTGAACAGAAAGGCTGAGATTCTACCTTTTGTACATTTCTATTTACCAGAACTTGATGAGCCTTTGTGATTCCATATTTTTACTCATGATCTTCATCATCATAATATTGTAACCCTTCATCTTCATGAAAAACTTTTTTTTCAAAAACACCAAAATTAGGCACCCAATTAAACATATGCCCATCTTTTTCAAACCATAACTCTTGCTGATCAAGAGGTATGTTAAATAAAAATATCCCTTATTAACTACCTGTGTCATATCAAATAAAGGAATACTTTTATAATTTGGATGAATAGAGGTCGATTATAATTCCTTCTTAACCACCAATGGTATTTATTTATTTGAATATCCAAGATAATCATGTGAATTTGTACCTAAATTTTTAGTAGTCAAGGGTAAAATAGAATATTTTACCTCTTCCTCATCCATAACAAATGAGTCATAATAAATATTTACCATTTCTTCATTTTCTATTTCAAAAAGGTGTTTAATAAACTCATTCAAAGTGATTGAATTTTGGAACCTTCTCTATTTCTAAGAGTGGCCCACCATTTTCTAAGTGTACAGGAATTGCAAGATAGTCATGTGAGATAGAAATTTCAGCGTCCTACATATAAAGTGAAATAGAAATTTTATCAGTAGGAGTGTGAGAAAACAATGATTCATCATACATACCCCAACCATTATAATAATCATCTTCTAAAATCAAGGGATGAGATTCTATTATATCTTCTACATAATATTCAGATTCATCTATTGATTCCTTTTCATTGTCTTGAATAATATAATCATTATCATTATGAAACACTTCATATCATCTACAAATTCTTCTTCAAGTCCAAGTTCATTCAGGCTATAATTTAGGCTAAGACCTTCTTCATACTCATCTTCCTCCATTTTTGAAAGTTCTTGTATTTCTAAAATTGAACCAATCTCTATATTTTGATTAACTTTATTACCACAATCCCCATTAAGAGGTATTGAATTTGAAACTTGCACCTCATTTGAACGGTATCTAAGGTAATTGTAACATTTGAACAATCAATTTCATCCAGTTGATTGCTTACATTAGACATCATTTGATTTGAGGGTGCCAGATTGGATGGTTGGTATTGATTAAAATCCATAACTCCTAAAGAATAGTTTATCATGAGAGAAGGTTGTGCTAAAGACTAAATCATTTGTGGTATCTGATTATGAGCTTTAGGTCCAAGTCGGTATAATTGATCCATATTAACACATTTCAAAATCAACTATTTTTCAAATTTTATTACCTCATTGTAGGCTCTGGGCAAGGATGTAATTTTAAGAAGTCTCCCAAAAAACATAGAAGTAATGTGGTCTAAGGCTCCCATGTATATTTGAGTAGCTTATTCTTTTGAAATGATGTAATGTGTCACCATTTCGGTATACAATCTATGGAACCTATCATTAAATAGTCTCATGGATTCATTAGGTTCTTTATAGATAGAGATAAACTGATTTAATATCATAGCTAGGTCAACCGATTTTCCAAAATGGCTAAGAAATATTACTTTTGATTGATCCCAAGAAGTGATAGAGCCTGCAGGTAAATTGATAAACCAATCATAAGCAAACTCATCTAATGTGTATGAAAACATTCTACAAATAACATCTTCATGCATAATTTGTAAATGAACCATATTGTTTTTGTACGACTGAATATGTTCCTCAGTCGTACTCATTTAGCATGCTTATAATGGGGTAAATATTTATCTTCCATTGAACCAATTTCAACATGCAAAACTATGTATGAAAAATTCACAATAATTGAATCATAACCATATTTTTCAAATTTATAGCAGATCAACACTAATGCAACTTAAATCGAAAAATTCCATTTTTTTAATGACAAATTTGAACAAAATTCAAATGCTGAAAATCAAATTTGTTACCTTTCATGCGCTCCTTCTAGCACCAATTCTGTTGAGTGATTTTTTTTCCCGATTACGAAAATACACTCACAGTTAGAATCCTATTAAGCAATCCTCTCTTGCAAATAAATAATTAGTTTTCCAAGGTTCTGTTTGATTGATATTTTAAATTTGTGCTTGTATGCTTGTGAAAGTATGAAAATATTGCTGTAATGCCTCAAAGGTTTAAGTTACTGTTAACAAGGGGCTTGTGGTGTGATATTTGATTTGTACTGTGGAAATGTTGTTGTTAATGATATTCATTCTCCAAATTCAATATTAATAATTAAATATTACCAATAATCAACTTTATAAAGTGTAAATATTTAATTTAACCTTAAAAAATGATTTTAATTAAATTTATCCAACTGATTAATGTTTGAACTTTAATAAATTCAATGGAAAATTTAATTAATTGAAATTCTAATGTTTATTTTAGAATGTGAAAAGCCGTGAATTTAAGAAACTGAAATAAATAATTTACCCTAACATAAAATTTAAAAAATTATATTAAAACTTAGGGTTTTGATTTTTTGTGAATTTGAAATTTAATAAAATGAAAAAGTTTAGGGTTAGGAAAAAAATAAAAATGAAATGTAAATTTAAAAGCAGGTTACAAAAACTTCAAAACTTCATCCTGAATCCTTAAACATAAATATTTATGAAATAAAACCTAATTTAAATCAATCAACATTAACACAATTCAACCTAAATTAGGTGTAATCTTCAAAGAAATAATTTAATATATCCAATCATTATAAAGTGAAAACACCATCAGCATGCATATTTTCACTATAACAAAATGAATATATCATAATAAGATCTGACAATAATAATTTCTCCAGAATACCTTTGTCCATAAAAAATGAAGCCTTTTTCGAGCAACCTGAGAGGAAACCTTTGGCAATGTCCTTCAATACTTCAATCCTGCTTCTCCAAAAATCTTTCGACCCCCTTCTCTGGCTCTCAAAGGCAATTTATAAAATTATAATTTTGGTTGTTCTGTTCGTTTGTTTCATTCTATAATAGGTTTATGAATGGATCACATAACGACATTATAACAAAATTCATTCTACATGGAAAAAAACACATAGACCTTAAATCTAGATCTTACTTCCATTTTTATAACTATTCCCCTTCATTTATATATTCAATAGTGATAACACTTTTTATTAATATTTTTATTATGACGAGGAACCAACCAATTGTTTAAGTGTTTGTTCAAAAAAACTGCATCTCATGACGACTCCTTTTGTTGCTTCCCTTGAGAAAAAAATTTCATAGTGTCCAAAATATAAATTAAATGTATTTTTCCAACTCTTTGAATTTGGCAATTACTTTATAATCTAGAAATTGTACCATTACCATCACTTCTTAACAACGTGAGACAATAAACATGACCATGCTCATATGAATCTGCGTCTCTCTGTACAAAAACGTCTTCAGTTATAATTCATATTTCATCATTATCTTCTTATCCAAAGTTTGATTCCGTATTCCTTATCCTCTTGCACATTTTGTGATAGTTTCCAACATAGAGACACATCCCATAAAATGTATCACCTTAATAAATGGATAATTTAAAATTGTATACGAATGATGCATTTTCCATATATGTTGTATACTCAAGAGTCAAAATTTTTAAACTGATTTGGTGTGAATCCATGGCTGCATAATAAGCCAATGACATCAATGATATTATATTCTGAATTGGCCTCCTTGGACGATCTGGTTGAACTGCCATATAGAAGGAACATGCCTTGATATCAACTGCCAACTAGTGTTGAAGTATTTGATGAATACACTAACAATTTCTTGTTCCTCTCTCATTGCTTATCAAATTGAAATAAGTATACCTAATTCCTCCTTTCATTACACATGAAATTCATGATGAAGATGATGTTTTTTCTATACACTGTGCCATATAAAAATATTGTAGTAAGGAATTACATCATCTGCCATTGACGTAGGGAAGAGCAAAGCTGGGTGAACAAAAATTGATAACGATTATAGTAACTATTCTTGGTAGACACACTAAAAATTATCATTGTGTTTCATTTCACTTGGTAGAAGCATCACTGCCACTGTAAAACATGGTATGAGCATATGGCCAACCACCAAATTGTCTATGAAATCAAAACATAAAAGTAAGTGCAATTCCATTTGTTGAATAATGCTGGTGTACCACCCCACTTCCATTCCCTTGAGCGCAACAATGCCCTTGAAATACTAAAGAATCTGCCCCCATGCTGGGTCAATCAATGTTGAAATAGGGTTGATACCATCTTGTACAGATCCACCCATTTGGCTAAACTGTACCAAAATTTCCTCCATGGCATAATGTGCACCTCTTTCATTTTCAATGACCACATCACCGCATCACATATGATCATCATAACCTAAAGGAGTTTATCTGTCCTTCTAAAAAACAAATATGGCAACACTTATAGTAGTATTTTGTATTGTGCTGTGGAGCGAGCAATCTCAAACTGCCCTCTAGAATTGATCTTTCATCTTTAACATTCCCTCCAAAATCACATCGATGAATTCGTAATCGCTTGAGTGACTGAAACAAGACGAATAAAGATAAAAATCATAAAAAATTGTCATGTTACTCATTGATTTATGCCAACACAATTGTCATGATAATACTCTGTCCGTATTGTTCCAAAATTGGAAC
The DNA here is from genome assembly GCA_028583015.1 of Wollemia nobilis. Classification (NCBI taxonomy): domain Eukaryota; kingdom Viridiplantae; phylum Streptophyta; class Pinopsida; order Araucariales; family Araucariaceae; genus Wollemia; species Wollemia nobilis. The sequence continues at coordinate 1,654,318 of JAQPPZ010017258.1, forward strand.
TATTCTCAATACAATTATTTGACTTTGATCCCACATGCACTTGGATATATTATGATAAGTACTTTATCAACCTGAACTTACCATAAGATTAATTACAAGTTGTTCACCTGTATGTACGCCTCTTGACCAAGATTTGATGAAACCTCAAAAACCATGCTAGGTCTTGACCACAGTAACTGCACGCTTGTGTTGAGTCTGCTAGTTTACCTCAAAAAACGTGCTGAGTCTGCTAGTTTAAAATTTTCATTTAATTTTAAATGTTTTAATTTACATATTTCAAATGTTTTTAATTACATATTTTTGATCATTTAAATTAATTTAATTTAAGATATTTAAAAGTAATTTTTTTTAAAATTAAAAACATTTAAAATTATGATATTAAAAATTTTATTTAATGAATTTTAAATGATTTAATTTAAACATTTAAAATTAAAGTTTAAAATTAAAACATTTAAAATCACAATATTAAGCTTTAAGATTTAAAATGAAGCTCAACCAAAACATGAAGTAAAATAAACAAAGGTTCGATTTTAATCAAACAAACAAAATCATGGAAACCAAAACATCAAAATTTCAAAATTTTTGGTGGGTCCCCAATTTTGGGGTAAGTTGTGCAATGGCAACAACAAGGACCTATTCATTCCTCTTGAATGATCACTCTAGTGGATTTTGGGTGTCATCCTTTGGTTGAAGCCAACCACCTCTTATTACCTTCAAGATAAGTGCTATTATATGACTGATCTATACAACCTATTCCATTCTATTTTTGAGTATTGATAAGAAGATGAGAATGTGCTAACATATAGTTTAAGAAATTTTTTACTTAATCCTATTGGTTTAGAATGGATGAATTCTTCTTACCCAAATAAGATGGCTTCCTATTATCCTTATAAGGATAAAGACTTACTAGAGGTGAGAGTATATCACATAATACAAACATAGTCATAAATATCAAGGGAAATTGCATCCCACACATCAAACTAAAAGGCCAGTTCAACTAATGAACATGAAATAAGAAAACAACATTATATACTATCTAGATATACAAGCCACTTTAATAAATATAAAAATTATGTTACATCAATGATACCAACATCCAACCATGATGTGTAAAAGTGCAATCCAATGAATAATGTAATAAAAATATAATCCAATCATATCAATACACAATTTTTTTTTTTAAAATATAAAAAGTAGGATTTTGAAAGGGTTGCATTTTCCCTTTTGCGTCAACTTAGTCATATTGAGCTATATAGCCTATTTGGTGCTATTGATATTTGAACTTTGGTGTGGATTACATGATCCATGTGTTCCAATTATTGAACCAAGGCCTCTTTGAAATTTTTTTGAGTTAAAAACATTAGTTTTTGTGAGGGGTTCGGGTCCCCTTGTACCAGGGTTTGAAATTCGATCTCTAGAATGAAAACCCAAAGATATACCACTATGGTATCCCTTGTGGGACAACACTTTTGAGTTAAAAACTTAGGTTTTTGAGAGGTGTCTCAAACCCCTCATACTGGGTTTGAACTTGGATCTCTTGAATGAAAATCCAATGACATACCACTCTGGTATCCCTTATGGGGCTTCAATACACATATAATCATCCATATATTTTAGTTTTGTTACTTTATGAACAACAATAAATCAACATTCATTATGCTAATTTATAACATGACAACATATAAAACATACAACCGATTATATTCATAGATCAAACCTAAATAAATATTATTAGATCAACACACACACATATATATGAAGTTAGATGGAGATAATTCATGAACACATTATCAAAATGATGTATCTGTATATGGCTTGGATACAAAAGGAGGGAATGTAGAAGAAAACTTCATCTAATCAAATTTTGAGATTTATTAGAATAAAAGGGTTTCATATTCCATTACTAGTCTATGTAACATTATACTCTAGAACAACATTGCAGTCTTAAACTCATAATATTTTCAAGAAATAAAAATGAATAGTTATGGCTGCAAACTTACTATAGTGGTAAGGACTTTGGTATCTCTTTGGGAGGTCTAATGTTCAAACCCCACTCAGTATGAGGCGATCGGGACCCCTCATAAAAACTTGTGTAAAATCACTAAAAAAATGGATAGTCACTTGTTTGTATACTAACATTTTATAACTAGAGGATATTAACGAGTGTTGTTAATGCTCACACTTTAAATTTTCAATCTAGGGTGGCGTCTAATGAATATATACACTAGAGAGCAAGGAAACATATCTTGTTATAAAATATTTTAAATTTTCCTACTTGCTTATATAGAAATCCAACTTGCAAAAAATAATATCATACTTGCAGAAATTTAAATCACACTTACAAAAATTTAAATGCACACTTGCAAAAATTTAAATCACACTTGCAAAAATTAAATAACACACTTTGTAAAAAAATAAATTAACACACTTGTAGAAAAATAAATTATCACGCTTGCAGAAAAATAAATTTTAATTTAACAACTGCCTAAAACTAACCATAGAGGTTTAAAATAAATAATTAAAACAATTTACAAATTAATTACAAATAAAAATAATATACAAATTAAAATAATATACAAAAAATTAAACAAACAAATAAAATTTTATTAATTATTCTATAAATATATTTACAAGAAATAATATATTTCATTATGTTGATGGAGTGGGCCCTTACTTTTGAGCTCAATCGAAAGTAATTATTAATTTAAAATATACACAATTCAAAAAGGATAGAAAATTATATTTTATAAATAAGGGGACAAAATTACCCTTTTACAAAAATAATCTTCATTTCATACACATCCATCATCTCCTCTTCTTCCTTTTCTAGACTTTTCAAATATTACAATGAGTCTTTTATAAGTGAATATATTTAGCAACTAATCCTTATTATGGGCTACGATTAAGGCAAATCTCTCTCTTTTTATTTGGATAAGTACAATCTTTATTTCTCTTTTAAATACAAAGGACATGTGTTCATGCATAACCAATTACTTGCTAGAAATATAAATAAATTTGTGAAACAACTACCAAGGATGGAAAAAGAATCATAAAATGACTAGAAAATAAAAAGTAGCAAATTGTAAAGCAATTAGCTAGAAAAAGGGTGCAAATAGTTTAGCAAAAATCTCTATTTTTCCTTCCATGTGGAAGCTTCCAAAAAGTATATCCATATTTTCTTCTGCATGAAAATACCAACAAGAATCCTTTTCATCCCTATCTTCCACATGGGTTATAAGAAAACTTTTTTTTATGCTTCTTCGTCCTATATGGATGCATCGACCTTTTCTTGTGTAAAAACAACAAGAATCCTTTTTGTATTTATTTTCCACATGGGCTATAAGACAACTATTTTTTATACCTCTCCATCCTATATGGATACATCCATGTGCATTCCCATCAAATGCATTCTCCATGTGTAATTCCTTCCATTTTTGCCATGTGGAGATTGCCAAGAAATAAGATGCATGTCCTCCGTCTTTATTTGTCATTGAAAAGTGTTAAAAAATAAAAACATATTTTTGTCCTTTTTGCCAGTTGGAAAAACCATATTTTTATTTTTCAATAAATATTTTAACATCAAACTATTTTGACACATATTTCAATGCTAGATTGTTTCGACGTCAAACATTTCTAGTGCATATTCTAACCCCAAATATTTTTGATGCATTGTTTGTCTTTGGCACATTGCCTATTTCTGGTGCACTACCTAATTCTGGTACATTTTTTATTTATGACACATTGTTTTTTTATGATGCATCAACAAATATTTCTAGTGCATATTCTAATGCCAAATATTTTGGACACATTGTTTGTCTTTGGCACATTGCCTATTTCTGATGCACTACCTAATTCTGTGGGTTCATTATTCTAATGCTTATAAACTAAATATTTATGATTAAATATAAAACTAACATAAAATCACATAAAACATATCCAAAATAACATAGTAATGAATTTTACCTATTCAATTAAGCAATTGAATGAGCTCTAAGCCAAGAAAATATCATTGAAGGGGATTCCCTCAATGTGATCAAAATGCTGGAAAAAAATTCAGATGTCAACTAGAATAGTGCTACCATATTTGAGGAAGCCTAGAAATTGATTGAATACATGGAAAAGGTAGAGTTTACTCACATCTACAAAGAAGGAAACAATGGGGTCGATTATATGGTGAATATAGGTATTTATTAGGATGGGTAGTGTTTGGGATTAATATTTCTCTCAAATTATTTTAATTTTCAAGAATGAAGAAAATCCAGAGTGAGTTTGTTTATGGGATTATTTATTATGTCTTCCTAGACAGGGCTGTTGATGTTTTAATTGGAGAGCTGAAACTGATCCTTAAAGACATGTTGGAATCTAGGTTGATATTGAGCTAGATGTTAGCCCATAATTTTGAGGAGTATGTATCCCTAATGAAAGATATCAAAAGTAGAGCAAAATCTATGGCTAGTGGGCAAGTCTGAGATGGTGTGTTTTGGGTCTCTTTCCAGGTGCTTATGGCTATTTTGTTCTCTTAGGATTAAATTATATATGGTCTTGGTAGACTACTTCTCTTTGCTAATTGTTGTACTTTAGCTTGTTTAGTTTTATAGGTTGTCCTATGTATGTTTGTTTTGAATGTGTGATTGCTTAGTGTCTATGGTTTCTCTCTTGTAAAAGGTTTGGGGATTCTTTCAAAACCCCTTCTTCCACTCTTATAAAAAAAATACTTGTTCACCATGTTTAGTCAAAATAATATAAATTATAGCCTAGTCCACATTTAATTATTCTTTACCAACACACTATGGGAGTAAAAAAATATTGCTTTGCTACACAAAATAAGGTATTTCAAGGCCTCATTAGTCCCCCCAACTTAAACTGATGTATATCCTCATGCATCTATTTTTTCATTTCTATACTCTGGTGGTCACATGGTGCACATTCATTGTATTGACATATTGCATTTTCTTCTCCCTAACTTGATAGATGGTATATTTCCTCCAACTTGAAGGAAAACATGTCCATTTTTGTAATATTTTTTCTTAATCATTTTTTTGTAGAAATATAGGAGGCTAAAAAAGTGTCACCATAACATTAGTATTGTCAGTAAATTTATCTAAAGAAAGGTTGTGTGCCCATAGAACTTGACCAACATTGAATGACCTAGAAGTTGCGGGGCTTCAGTGGTCAATATCCAAAGGAGGTTGATTATTTTGAATTTCAAGCTAACTATTCCTAAAATATGGGGGGAAAAGGGTGCTAAAAGAAGCAAAAGAAGTTGAAGCTAGAACTTATAGTGGTGCAGATTAAGCCACATCAAGATGCACACATAGTAGAAGACTATGCAAAATAAAATAAGTGTATTGCCTAACATACCAACCAATTTTTCATCAAATTTAGAACATTTATTTCTATAACTATGTAGCTTATTAGATTACAAATTCTAGAACAATTTAATGTATCATGAAAATATATCCAGAAAGTAGAATAAACACTAGGAGCATTCAACAAGCTAAAATTAGAATAGTTAATCATTTATATACTTATTCTACAAATGAAGTGAACCAGAGGCTAGACAACAATCTCTTTGTATTAATATGCAATGCTCCTTCTTACATACAAATTATAAAAGCCTAAGAGTTGACATTTTTTACATTCTACATTCTAGTATTTATAGCATTTTACAATACATTCAATTATCCAGACATCATTACCTTAGATATGGATTGCTATTATGTAAGAAGATTCATTAGTTTGTAAAACTTCTTGGAGGTATGCATGCTCTAACCACCTAGTCGTGGATTTCTGACTAGGATAAATCTTGTGTTATCTTGAGTTGTACTAGACATGTTGTTTGCATCTGGTTTTTTGATCATCTACTAATATTTTAGTTGATCCACCCTGACATCTACATGTTGGCCTTGATGGATACCTTGTTATTAAGATTTTTCATTAGGCGATATTTCCCTATAGGCAACAAGGGATGATGGCCACCTATATGCTGATAGTTTGGTGTCAGGCCTTAGATATAATTTGTTTTTGCTTCTTCATGGCTATTGGGTGCCCAAAAAGGCTATTGATGGGTGATAATATTTTTCTTAGTCCTAGTAAAGATGTTTCAGCAAGTTCGAGACTTAGCCATTTTTCTTGTTGATGTCCTTTGAGAGCACACCAAACATTTTGTACCTCTATAAAATCCATCTAGGTAGAAATATTTCAATGGGTCCAACACTTAGCTAAATTCTACAATCTGATATTGCTTTCCTTCAACCTTGCAACAAAATTTTAGTGTCCCTATGAACTTCAACCATGTACAAATGTTTCGATATGTTTTGGACTTAGCTATTTCTACTTGTTGATATCCTTCAACATTGTGATGAGCATTCGATACCCTAATGGGCTTTGACTAGGTATAGATGTTTCAATGGGTCCTAGACTTAGTCATTTTCACATATTTATCCTTTTTTATCCTTCGAAATCGCAATGAACATTTGATATCTTGATGGGATTTGACTAGGTACAAATATTTTGATAGGTCTTGGAATTAGTCATTTTCATATCTTTATCCTCCGCTATCCTTCGGTATGGTGATAGAAATTTGGTACCCCTACGGACTCTGATCGAGTACACATTTTTGCGGGTCTTGGACTTAGCCATTTCTATTATTTTATATCCTCCAAAAGTGCAACGGACTATTGGTACCTCTCTAGGATCTATCCAGGTACAAAAGTTTTGGTAGCCTCAACACGTAGCCATTTTGTTGTGATTTCTCTTTCAATAGTGAGATGAACTTTTATTACCTCTTCAAGCTCTATCCTTAGCGTACTTAAGTCAAAAGGGTCTCAAATTCCTCCTAATTTTGCTTTTTGAGCCTGTAGGGTCCTTCTTTGCACCTTTTACCAAAGTGCATGTGGGTAATGATAAAAAATACCCATAATTAGGTGTCAAAATGGGTACTAAAATATTTTTGACACTTATGGAGTGCAAAAACATTATGGTGCATCAACTAATAAATTTTTAAAACTTTGATTATGTAAGATGCTTCATAATAGAATGTGCTGTATATAATATTAGACTAGATATAATTATACATAATATTAAAACTAGAAAATAATGAAAAATGCATAACTTGTTATTGCAGATGGTTTGATGTTCCTCCAAGGTAGCTTTAAAAATTATCATCATGAAGTTGACCATAAAAGCATGAGTCTAGAGTAATTATGGAGCTATCATTAACAGTTGGCTTGTGTAGACCTATATTTTTTAATACAAAAGAGGTTACTATTTTTTGTTATTAACCATATTCTCCCTTGGTTACATCCACAAGGGATTTTTATAACCAAGTATTTTTTTGTAAACTAAGACAAGCATACCTTAAACTGGTTTTCATGTGAGCCTTATTTCAATAGTGCCTCAAATAGGTTTTCACTAGTGAACATATTTTTTGCATGAAAAAAGAATCTAATATTTTGGTGTCAGATGAAGTTTCAATACAACATTTTTGATGTATATTTTTGGCATTAGAATGATGCCATAATACTATAGTGTGATTTTTTTAGTATTGGTGCTTTTATGGTGCTTTATATTGTTCTAATTTGTAGTGTTTAAGTAATATAGTGGCCCTGAAGTTGATCCAAAAACCTTTAATCAATATTTTTATCCTTATTGCTCAAAATGAGGTGTTGGCCTCATCACTCCTCCCTCAACTAAAAATGATGCATGGCCTCATGCATCCTTATTTTGTGACTATATATGTGATGATATGTTTGTGCTAATGTGGCATACTGACAATTAACACGTCCCATCAACTTGGAAGAAAATATGGCCTTATGCTGCAAACTATATTTTTTTTTATAGAAGAGGCTTCCATTTTTGGTTTTCAATCATATTCTACCCTAGCTGCATCCATATGAGATTTTCACAATTGAGATTTTTTTTTATATTCCAACATAGATACTAGTCTTTTCTATCACATTATCGGTTCTAGACTTTTTTGATGCATTTTTAGCACACAAATGCTTAACTATTTTGATGCTTTATCTGATAAGGCTATCAACTTCCTATGCCTTGCAAAAATTTGGCACAATATTTTTGGCATAGATTCTGATGCTAGACATTTCTAGTGCACTAGTTCTCTGACTATTCCAACATACCACCTAATAAGGCCATCATGTTTTGGCTTCTATAATTCTAGCACTATGGTGTCAAAATATTTTTGATACTCTCAATACATAGCCTACTAATGTATGTTTTTTTGGGAGCACCAAAATACCTTGTAAACTTAAAGAACTGCCTACTTGCTTCCATATACCTTTGAATTTATGTCATATACACTAGAAAAATTGAACGTGTGTGTGTATGTATATATATATATATATATATATATATATATATATATATATATATATATATATATATATATATATATATATATATGGTTATGAATAATATTAAACTAAACAAAAATGAAAAATCAAAATGCATACCTTAATGCATCAAAATGGTTTGTGAATGTCTATCATTAAAAAGCAAGACTCAAAGTCATTGAAAGCTAAACTCATCATGACCTACAATGTTTTTTAAGCACCTGTATAGAAAGAGGATATCTCTTCCATAATGTGTAGATCTATTCATATTTTCAAGTTCTAGAGATATAGACAGGTGATACCTATCTACTATTATTTGGATTAGCCACATGTTATGAAAGGAGTAGAGTTTTCTTAACTTATTATAGCTAAGTCTTTAAGAGTATATGAGAACAATTTTAATCATAGGTGACAAAGTATTTTGAATTTGAACAATAATTGGTTAGGATATTTTGATGTAATTTTTCTAAAATTTAGCAATACAAATGGTGAAATGTTCTTCATAGTTCATAGGGGCTTCTATCTCAATATCTAACCGAATCAAATATGTGAATATTCTAGTTGTATTTTTATCTTTTTCGATAATATTTGTGTTACTTTGTCCTCCCACATAATGTTTTTCCAATAAATATTATAGATTTTATTGAAAACATGGGAAGATGGTGTCTCATATGGACTCGAAAAGGACAAACTACTCAATTGTTCCTCATGATTTTTAAACTTCAGAGACTCAAAAGTTGATGATGGTTGTTCTCTATTGGAGCTTTCTCCTATGTTTGTTTTAGTTATAGGAAATTCACTATTTTGTAATCTCTTCATATTGATGTCTATTCCCTATGGATTTGTTAGAGATTTTGACTAACAAGTTATCCTTTTTGTATTTCTAAATCTATTCATGCATTTAATTTAACATAAAATAAAACTATTTTTTAAAATAAAATGAAAGCAACACCCATTAACATTTAAAATATAATACCTTAACTTGCTCCTTGTCAACACAACTATCCTTATGTAAAATATTATTTTATCCTTGTTATTTCCATAAAAAAAAATAAAATCATTTTGGTGTCATAGATCACTAATCTAACTAAAATACAGTTTTTAGGACCACCTCAAGAAAAATAAAATTTTATTTTAGAGGTAACAATAGATCAACTATAACTAATAGATTATGAATAGGGAGATGCGGTTTAGCGCTTTGCAGCACCAAGTCATTAATGATACATAATTATAAGATCATATTTTGTTTGTGATAAAAAATAAGGAGATATGGTTTAGAACATGTCTCTATGGTTTTACTAAAATGAGTTTTTTAAAAAAAATATGATAATGTTAAACGGTCATTGAAACTCTCTAGAAATATCACATCCTTGAAAATGATACCAAAAAGTGACCAGTGTCATTAATGCTCTCATATTAAATTATCAATTCAAGGTGGATTCTGATAACTGTATGCACTAGAGAGCAAGCAAACGTATCTCAGTATATGATCTTTTAAGGTAGATCTTTTAAGGTTTCCTACCGGCTTAAATAAAAATCACATTTGCAAAAAATAAAATCATGCTTACAAAAATTGAAATCACACTTGCAAAAATTGTTATCACACTTGTAGAAATTTAAATCGCATATACATAAATATAAATGTACACTTGCAAATGTTTAAATCACACTTGCAAAAATTAAATAAGATATTTTTCGAAAAAAATTAATTAACACACTTAAAAAAAAAATTATCGCATTTATAGGAAAATAAAATCTAATTTAGTAGCTACGTAAAACTAACCTAGGAGATTTAAAATAAATAATTAAAACTATTCACAAATTAACTACAAATAAAAATAATATAAAAATAAATTAAATATTAAAATAATATACAAAAAACATTGAAATAAATAAATGGAAATTCATTAATTATTCTATAAACATATTTACAAGAAATTATACTCTCCATTGTGCTATGGAGTGGGCCCTTACTTGTCAGCTCAGTGGAAAGTAATTATTAATTTAAGATAAAATTAAAATATGCACAATTAATAAAACAATAAAAAATATAGTTTATAAATAAAAGGACATAATTACTCTTTTAAAAAAATAATCTTTATTTTATATGTATCCATCCTCTTCCTTATTTTCTAAAATTTTCAAATATTACATGTCTTTTATAAGTGAAGACACTTAACAACTAATCCTTATTATGGGCTACAATCAAGAGAATATATCTATCCTTTTATTTGGATAAGAACAATCTTTATTTCTCTTCTGAAAAGGATATGTGTTTATCCATAATCATTTCCTTGATGGTGGGAGAAATAAAGTTGTGAAATTTTGGTAGAGGATGGAAAACGAATCATGAAATGACTTGAAAATAAAAAGCAACAAATCATGAAGCAATTAGCTAGAAAAAAGGATGCATATAGTTTAGCAAAAACCCATATTTTTCCTTCTACATGGAAGCTGCCATAAAGTGCATCCATATTTTTCTTCTGCATTAATTTACAAAAAAGATACTTTTCATCCTTATCTTCCCATGGGCATTTAAACAAATATTTTTTTATACCTCTCTATCCTATATGGATGCATCCACCTTTTCTTCTACTTGAAAGCAATAACAAGAATATTTTTTAACTTTATCTTCCACATGGGAGATAAGACAACTATTTTTATGCCTCTCCATCCTATATAGATGCATCTGCGTGCATTCCCATCCAATACATTTCCCATGTTTAGTTCCTTCCACTTCTTGTTGGAGGTATTACATTATTTGGTCCAATTATAAACAGTTAGTTTGGGGTGTGAATTTAATTTTATGTATAAAGTATGTGTCAAGTTTGTAGGAGTGTGCAAGTGTCATGTATTTAAGTGTGTGAGGTGTCTAGTTAGGAAGTGAAGAGTCTTTGAGTGATGTGTCTAGTTTAGAAGTAGGAGTTATATGTAATCATGAGATACTTTATCTTTATGTAATATGTGGGACTTATTGTAAGAAAGGCATATGAAGAGTCAAGTTCTCCCATGAGTTTGAGGAGAGCAAAAGCCAAGAGTCATGTAAGGTGAAAGATCTCATGTATCTTTATATTGGATACAAAGCTTTGTAAAATGTAACTCATATAAGCTTTGCTTTATGCATTGCTTGAGTTTTGCAATAAAATTTTAGTGTATTTTTCATGGAAGATTGATTTTAATTTGATTGATGGATTCATATTGATATTGATGATTTGATATGATATTTGATATTGATATTGATTGATTGATGATATATTGATTAATTTATTTATCCTAGGATTGATGCACCTGTAAACATTTGCATCCAATTGCTAATAGTGGTATTAGAGCCACTATGCCACACAAAGAAAAATAGACTTGGTGGTTACCAGGTATTTTTCTTACATCCAAATAAAGATAAAGGACTAGTGGCCAAGTAGAAGTTCCAGGTAGTAAGGATTGGTGGTTTAAGTTGAAATTCTAGGTTGAAAGGACTGGTGGTCCTAATTATATTTAGTAGAATATTTTGAGGAAGAAATTTTCTTTTGATTAGGTAAAAGTAGGGGTTTTGAGAGGATCCCCAAACCCTAGTACATACGAAACAAGGAAAGCCATACTAGAAGCTAAGACTTTCATGACAAAGACCACAACCCAAGAAGGGTACAATACACTAGAGAAGGAATCTCCAAATAGAACCACAAATAGGAGATAACCAAACAAACAAAACCCATAGGGAGGACATTAAGAATCAATAAAAAGACCTACAACTCCCTGGTCTCCAATGCCCTAAGGGGCTATCGAATCCAATTGCTTCTTAACAATATCCTGAATATCATTAACAATAACAATAGCCACTTTCATTGATCCCAACAGTGCCCAAAGGAAACCACTTCTGTCCCCTACCCCATCGGTCCAAGGAAGGTGGTAGGGCTGCCAAGTCAACATAGTTCATAAGATCACATGCATATGCCATTACAACTAATCCAAAATTCCAAAAGGGTCCAACAACCACCCAGTTAGTAGGAGAATAGAAAATACCTGACACACATACTCCTTTGTGATTGAATGACTGATCGAGAATGGGTTAAAGATGAACAAATATAATTTTCTCCTTGGTCCCTAAAAAATTAAAGTCCAACACCTATCCATGGTCATCCACGATCAAGTTTTGAAGGTTTTGGGGGAAGTTGGATGTCCACACCATAAGACCTTGTTGAGTCAGGCCAATATTCACCATTAGATCTGTTGCTTTGTTCCCTTCATGGAAAATGTGTTGCACTTGCACCTCAGATATTGAGCTAAGGATTCTAATAGCTTCCTCAATAATATTGGTAATATTCCAATTTGGTGGGCTTGAAAACTTTACAAGATTAATAATATTTAGAGAGTCCCCCTCCACAACTACTTTTTGGAAGCCCAAATATTCGATCAGCAAAAGACCTTGGAACAATGCCCTAGCTTTCGCAAAATGAGAATTCTGTATTGATAGGAATTTAGCAAAAGCACCAATTAGTTCTTCTTTATTATTTCTAAAAATACCTCCCACTATTGTAGGTCCCAGGTTCCCCTTAGAAGCACCATAAAAATTTAGCTTAATCCAACCCCTAGGAGGAGGGACCCATTTCATCGTACTTCTCAATGATGCTGGAGGTATATCTGTAGACTGATTATTTTGAGGGAATCCAAGTCTATTTTCCACCAAGGCTTCCTCATGGAGCCCCCCATCCATATCAGGGAAACAAGAAGAAACATTTTCCACAGTCGCTCCAATAGCTTTCAAGAAAACTGACTCCAGATCTCTCTTGGTATTCTTGAAGGCTCTTTGGTTTCGCTCCCACCAAATACTCTAGAACAAATGAGGGAGAAGGAAGTTCCAGAACTTAACCAATCGAGGAGATTTAAAGGGAGTAGCCCATTGAAGATAGACTTCTGCAATTGTCAATGGAGAAACCCACTAAACCCCTAAGAACAGAAAGACGTGGTTCAACACTTCAGTGGAGAAGGGGCAGTGAAAGAATAGGTGCTGGCAAGACTCATTAGAATTTTTCACAAATAACACCTGTTAGGGAGAAACATTCCTCTTCTGCATAGGTTCTCAAGGGTGAGGTATCTATTTTGAATAGCCAACCAATAAAATACATTCACCTTTGGAGTCAAATTCTTCATCTAGACTCTACCCGATAGATTCCATTGTGAAGGATTAGAGTCAATGAACCTATAAGCTAACTTAACTGAGAAGGAACCATCACTTTCACCTTTCCAAATCAAGGTATCCTCTGAATCCTACATTTTTAGGACCTGAAGCCTAAGGAGATTGGATATGGCATTCCAAGCTTCTACTTCCTCTCTACTGCAATTAGATAAGGGGACAATTTTCCATGATCTCCTTCCATATGTGATTGAAATAAAGTCCTCCACCCTAGACCATCCCAACCTCCGAGTGAGAGCCTCGACCGGAGCAAGGTTGGCCTTCTGAATCAATGGATAGTTAGAGAGCCATGTATCCTACCAAAAGTCAATAGATTTCCCATTTCCTACTAACCATCGAGACCCAAGAGAAAGATCTGATCTATAATAAATTACACTTTTCCAAAAAGTGGACCCCTCCTGGGGAAGAGAATCAACTAGTAGACCCTCTAATTGGTGCAAGTATTTGGTCAAAATGATTTTAATCCAATCAGATTTTTGATTCTTTAAGATCTTCCAACCCTATTTTAAAATCAGGGCTTCATTCATCAATTGGAGGTTGCGCAACCCTAAACCCCCATTTTCCTTTCTTGTGTAGGCTTGATTCCAAGAGACTAAATGGAACTTCTTATGGTCTTGAGGCCCCACCCACAAAATTTTTTTTGAATCCTCTCTAATTTGGACAAGACTCTCAAGGGTAATTTAAAAATAGACATAAAATACACTGGAATACTTTGCAAAACTGTCTTGACTAAAAGAATTTTACCTGCTTGGCTAATTAGAGCCATTTTCCAACTAGCAAACCACTTTTGCATCCTTTCAATCACTGGGTCCCAAAAGCACTCCTTCATTCTTCCCATGAATAAAGGTAGCCCCAAGTAGGATGAAGGAAATTCTATAACTCTACAACCAAGGATATCTACAATTTTCTTTTGTCGAGCTTGAGGGGTGTTTAAGAAAAACAATAGGCTTTTGAAGAAGTTGATCTTCTGACCAACAACCTTCTCATATGCAAATAATTTTTTTAACCTCCCTGGCTTGCACCACTGAAGCAATGAGTGATAACAACGTGTCATCCGTGAACTTATGGTGGGAGAAAGAGTCCGATGAAAGAGTTGGTCTGATGCCTTCTATAGCTGGATCCAGAGAAATAGCTCTTCCTAAGGCCTCAACCATGAGAATGAAGAGGTAGGGAGATAATGGATCTCCTTGGCGTAGACCCCTAAGACTATGAAAGTAGCCAGTTGGTGAACCATTAACAAGGACTGAGAATTTTACTAAAGTAACACAGGTCTTTACCAACTTGATCCAATCTTGATTAAAACTAAATTTTCCTAACACCTCAAATAAGAAGTCCAAAGACACACGATCATAGGCTTTGTTCATATCTAATTTGAGGAAGAGTCCCAACATCCCACTTTTTTGAGTAGAATGGAGAATTTCATGGACCAATAGGACCCCATCTAGGATCTGTCTCCCTACAATGAAGCCACTTTGTGCTTTGTCAATCAACAAGGGCATAAATAATTTTAGTCTATTAGCCAAATATTTGGAAAGGATATTATAGATGGTATTACATAGGCTAATAGGTAATTCTCTAAAATTATTTGCTTTAGCAAATTTTGGGATAAGAACTAGGAATGTAGAATTCACACCATACAACATCATTTTTGATCTTTGCACGTCCCTCACCACATCACAAACTTCCTTCCCTACTATGTGCCAAAATATCTAAAAAAATAGTGGAGGGAAGTCGTCCGGCCTTGGAGCCTTCAAAGCACCCATAGCAAAGATAGCTTCTCTTATCTCCTCATATTTGAAAGGAGCCTCAAGGGCCTGGTTCATGTCACGTGAGACCAACCTGGGAATTGCTTGAAGAAGAGAGCTTTCAGCCTCGAGATCTCTTTCATCCCTAGAACCCAACAAGGATCTAAAAAAAGAGATTGCTTCAGTCCTAATGTCTTGAATATCCATCACCTTAGAACCATCCTCTCTAATTATTTCTTGAATATGATTAGAGCTTCTGTGCCTCAGAGTTGAAACATGGAAATACTTGGTATTTCTATCACCTTATTTCAGCCAGAGGGCTCTAGATTTTTGCTTCCATAGGATTTCCTCTTTAGCTAAGGTGTTATGGAGTTTTGAAAGCAACATCTTCTCCTTAGTTATGGAATCTCTCGATAAGACACCTGCTTCTACTTCCTCCTCAATGGCTACAAGTTGGCTTTTTATTTCATCCTTCCTTTTAAAAATATTTCCAAAAACATATTTGTTCTAGAGTTTGAGCCTCCCTTTAACTAGTTTTAGTTTGTTCACTATTTTCAATAACCCCAACATTGGAACTACTTCTGACCACCACTCCTTAATTTTTGGTTCCAAGTCTGGATGAGAACACCACATCACTTCAAAATGAAATGGTCTAGGAAAGAATTTTCCCTGTTGAGTAGTTTCCATTAATAGGAGGTTATGGTCAAAATCCACTTTTGGTAACAACTCAACATGGCATCTCAAAACAATAGAAGACTCTACTTAGATAAAAATACTCTATCCAGCCTAGACATAATAAGTTGATCTTCGATCCTCCTATTACTCTAGGTAAATCTTGCACCTTTTAGATCCAGGTCCATCAGTTCTCCCTAACTAAAAAAATCAACAAACTCCTCCATACTTCTTTCACATGGGTAGTTGCCCCATTTTTTATCATATGGATACAAAATAGAGTTAAAGTCACCCACAATCACCCAAGCTTCCTCCTTGAAATTCTCATGCATTTGCAGTAGGGAAGACCAAAAATATTTTCTACTAGGGCTAGTGTTTGGAGCATATACGTTAGACATGACCCATCTATGGTTGGAAAATTTACAGAAGAATAACAGGTTAATAACCCACTCAAAATATGAGACCACATAGCCATCAAGTTTTGATAGGTCCCAAAAACAAAACAGTCCTCCTAAGGAACCATCAGTAGGGCTTGCAACAAACCCAACATTTTTCCAAATGGAGTTTCTAATAGAATCAATATGATCATTCTTAATTTTAGATTCTTGGATGAAAATAATGTCTGGAGAGTAGTCCTTCTTGAGAGATGAAACCAACCTTCTTTTAGAGGATTCATTCAATCCTCTTATATTCCAGCAAAGAAATTTCATTTACGGGTTTTGGATTTCTTTTCAATCGTCAATGGCTGAGAGGGTCGACTAAAGGCTTCTAGCTTCAATTGTTTACCACTTGAATCCATACTGTTATCCACCTTCAGTTAGGTCTGGGAGCCATTGGCTATTTCAAAATATTCTTCCCTCTTCCTCAAATATTTATTTGAAGGTTTTCCCACCTTCTTTTCAATCCCCACATCAACTCTTCCTTTTCGATGACTCCTAGTTTTGGATCCAGGAGTACCATTTTCCATAATGCATTTAGGAGAGGGAGATTTATTCAAATCAGATAGAAATTATTGTAGCACTATCTCTTCCAAGTGGAGGATTTCAAAGGAATTAAAGAGAACCAGATATTTAGGACATACCTCATCTAAAGAAGGATCCAAGCCACAACTAGATTTTGGATCTAGGGTTTTAGAGTCTGCATTTTGAACTGGATCCAAAGCCAAACTTAGAATAGCTTCCTCAGAGCTACCCCCTAGATCTATAGCTATATTTTTTGGGGGTGATGAGATAGAATTCCCTCCATCTACATGAATCACTTTTGTTTTAGGAGAAGCCAAAGGAGGAGAAGACTCCTTACTTTGAGAGATGCTCTTCCCAATTGGAGAAATTTGATCTTTCTCTCCCTCAAAAACTAGGGGAGGGATTTTTGTAGTTGTGGCTTCCACTACCTTTTCCATAGAAGGATTTTTATTTAAGACCTAAATTCTCTTACCCCCATTTTATCTTTAGGAGATGTGAGGACCTTCTAAGAGGGGTAGAGATCTTGATTGTGTTGTTTGCCATACTGTTGACATAAAATTGGCCTATTTTTATATTCCACTGATTGAATCCACATGCCCAACTCTGAAATGAGCTCTATCGAATTTGGAAGCTCCTCCTCTAGGTTGGTTATGATGCGCAAACTCCTTAATTTGAGAGATGCTCTTTCCAATTGGAGAAACTAGATCTTTCTCTCCCTCTAAAACTAGGGGAGGAATTTTCACAACTATGACTTCCACTACCTTTTCCACAAAAATGCTTTTTATTTAAAGCCCAAATTATCTTACCACCCTTTTATATTTAGGATATGCGAGGACCTTATGAGAGGGGTAGAGATATTGATTGTTGGCAATTTTGGGTACTTTGGGTACATTGCCTTTGCTCAAGTGTATAAGTTGTCATTGATGTCAAGAAGCTCTTGAAGGAATTTGATTTGATGTCAAATAATTTTTTTTGATGAAGGTTACAACATGACAGTTTCAAAGGTCTTTTGTAAACCCCAAGTTGGCAAGTTTAAAGATTACAGGTGGATGCATTAGTTTAATGCATTTGGGTCCAGGAGGAAGTATTTATTTAAATAATTAAAAACCTTGTTAAGGTTCCCTTTAATTATTTTTAAATAAATATTAAATTATTGTTTGCAATGGGTTCTCCTAACCCATGGCGCAAATGTCTTAACTATGATGGCACTATGTTTTAAGATTGTGGGTGCTAGCCAAGACCTCCGTCGACGTGTTAAACTCCTCGCCAACGTCAAGATCTTATGGTAAAAATGCATATAAATCTCCCTCGATGAAAATCAAGAATTATTCCATCCATATTTTGAAAAGAGTTGCTCACTGTGATTTCGTGATTCGCTGTTCATTTTTTTTGTACTCGTCGTTTGTCGTAAATTCGTTGTAAGGTTTTCATCTTTGTGTTTGCATTAGAAGAAAGGGAGGCACTGTTGTTTTATTTAATCCATGGCACAGAAGGAACAAGGCTAACAGCGTGAGGTTTAAACCTCACCGGGTGCCTTTGGCGCACCGGTAGCGGCTAGGCTGTTGGCGGGCTACCCGAACGGGAGGTTACGCATTTGAATAATGCAAAAGGGTTTTTCATCATGAAGTGGACACAGCGGGTGGTGTTAGAATTTGTGCGCAATTTCTCCATAGCATGATTTTTGATGTTGGCCAAGGTATTTTCGAAATTAATTTTTGCTAAGTGTATTTTGCGGATGGAGGAAGTTTATTAGAGGGAAAAATAGCTTAGGAGTTATAAGGAGTTTAAAGCTTGTTTTATTTTGATAAAATATTCTTTTGAAGGTGTTGTTTGAAATATCTTATTGCATTCTTATGAGAAATAAATTTTATTTTTGATAAGACTATAAGGGAGAAATAAGGTGTATAAGGGATAATTTTTTCTTGTAATGTTGAGAGTGCTTTTGGTTGATTATTGGAAATGAAAGCATGATGTTTTAAGGTTAAAATTGCTTCTTGTGTGAAGTTGTGAAACCTTAAGTGGGCAGCTTTGAGATTGAAATTTGCTTTCATTAAATTGGTAATAATCAAGCTATTCTTTACTTGGTTAAAGTGTTGGGCTTACTCTTTTGTTGATGATTTGAAAAGTTGTTTTGTGCTATTGTGATTTGAGTTGGTGGATGATTTTTGTTCAAACAATATTGGAGAGAAAAGGAGTTCTACTTGTTTCCTTTTCTAATGTTGATTGTGAAATGCTTCAAGGTTGTGTTTTGAGCTGAATGGTGTTGATTGAACCTTGTTTGCCGAGCATTGTTGTTGAAGCCCTAATTGATGGTGAAAAGAACATGAGTATCATTGTTATGTGATTATTTGCATAGTTGGCAATTGTTGGGGTTTCATGTTCTTGAAAGAAAGAATTCTATCCTATCCATTTCAGATATTGAGTTGAGTTTTTAGATTTGAGATTGAGTTTGAGCTGAGTTGATTTGAGTTGAGTTTTGAGATTGGGAGTTGAGTATAGAACATATTGAGTCTCTAACAATTCTCTTTATGCTTCTATGAGTTTGACAAATCACATTGGGTCTCTAACAATTCACCTTGTGATTTCCTACTAAGAAAGTTTTTTTTCTTGGTGAGCTTGTTGAGTTTTTGGACAGGTTTCGGTGGGGACTTGTGAGCAGTCTTGGATAGGTTCCGGTGGGGACTTGTGAGCAGTTTTGGATAGGTTCCAGTGGGGACTTATGAGCAGATTTGGATAGGTCCTAGAAGAGGATTTGTGATATGAGTTTGATAGTTCTATCGGAGAACTTGAGGACAAAGGTGCACTGGGTTTTTGAGAAGAACCCGAGGACAAATTTGGCAAGTCTTTGAGAAGGATTGTGTGCAGAGGATTGATTTTTTCAAGCTTAAGTGTTGGACAGATTTGACTGACAGAGGAAGACTTATACTAGACTGACTGACTGTGTTTGGTACAGGTTGCTGAGCTGCTGTGGATGTGATCATAGAAGGTAGAGGTCTCTTAGGCTAAGCATTGAGGACATGAGGTCTTCGGTGGAAAGGAGTTCCACATGCTGGAAAGAGGTAGAGGCAATTGATCTTCTAAGGGATCATTTCCAGAGCAGAGGGGAAGGTATCTCCTTTGAGCAGAGGCTCATAAATTATGATTGGGGGAAGGTATCTCCTTTGGACCGAGGCTCATAAACATTGTAATTGGGAAGGATTCCCAAAGAACTTTGAGATAACTTTTAGAGAAATTTTTTATGGACGTAGCCCAACCATTTTGGGTGAACCACATTAAAATTTGTGTCACTTTGTGGATGATATTGTGCATTGCTTTGATATTTCTTTGGGTATATTGCTTTACTGTTTTGAAGTATAAAGGAAAAAGTAAAAAGAGGTCTTATACTGTTCACCCCCCTCTCAGTATAAGCTTGTGTTCTTCATTGATTGTGTTGTTTGCCATACTGTTGACATAGAATTGGCCTATTTTTATATTCCATTGATTGAATCCATGAGCCCAACTCTGAAATGAGCTCTATGGAATTTGGAAGCTCCTCCTCTAGATTTTTTTATGATGCACAACCTAGCATAGGTCATTCACATTTTTGCCATTGTAGCTACATCTAAGGAAACCAACTCCCCAATATCTCTCGCTATCCCTTTCAGGACATCATAGCACCAGTAATGCATAGGAAGCCCTAATAGTCTTACCCAAAGGGGGAGAAGATTAACTTTTTGAGTATAAGGGTTAAAATTAGTTCCCCATTTGTGTAGGAATAAACCTCTTCTACCAAAAAACCATGGCCCTCCTTCTAGAATATGTCTAGAATCTTCCTCGCAATTGAGCTTGATGAGAAAAAAGGACCTAAGGATCACCAAAATATTAATGGATTCGAGTGGTTTCCACTTGGATAAGGCCCATTTATGAATAGAAACCATATCAGGCCTACTACCCTAGAATTTTCCAATCAAGTCCCATGAGCTTTCTTTACTATTCATGTTGAGGATATCGCTGGGGATCCACAACTTGTGGTTCTCAAGGAATGAAGTGTACTGGACTTGCTTCTCACTTTCATAACAAGACCTTGCTACTCACCTTGGTATAATATGGGTTCATGGGATTCCCTTTGCTCATGTGACCCCTTACATGGTGATGAGTGTCGTTATTATCATCATTTAATTTTTAATTATTTTTAAATCCAGGATGGTGTCCAAGGCTATCTACGATAGAAGGTTTGGGCATATTATAGTTTAGGAATTCAGTTCACAAGCACTTATTCAGTGAAACAAATGTTGGTTTAGACTTTTTGGTATCACACTCGACCTAATATGAATAATGGAAACTAAATTAACTTGCAAAAAAATTGAAAACTTCTTCTAAGACCTAAAATGGAAAACTAGTTATAGTTGCAGAAAAGAAATTGCAAAAATGTAAAAATTGCTGAATCAAAACCTAGATTTCAGTTGCAAAATAGAAATGACTAAATTGAAAGATTACTAAAATGGAAACACTCATGCTAAAACACCTATCAGTGTCCTACTATAGAAGGTTGTCAGGCTTCTGCTATAGTGACTAATAGTAAAATAAAAGCTGCTAGAAATTGGTAAAATTGCTAAAATAGAGAAAATAGGGGAACTATAATTTTATGCTACTTGTCAAATTGTAAGAATAGGAAACTATGGGAAACACAAGTTTATCCTGCTTTTTCAGCTGACACACACATATGTTGCATAAAAAAACAACTACAAACATGAAAACATCACATTAAATCAAAATAGGGGTTAGTAATCAACAAGAAATATAAATTGACAAGCATTCTGCTAAATTTGCTACAACAAAGTTGTCAAAAAAACCTGTCATCAGTTAGTCCTCCTTCTAGGCCTGTAAGTGGCCCTTGATTCTTGATCTAGAAGAAGGTGGGAAAGTATTTCTAACTACTTATAATTCACACTCACTCATGAAAAAAATATGATTGGAAAGACCACACCTTTATTGACTATCACAAAGCATTACAATGCTACAAGAAAAATCTTGCTATTGGCTACAAACCTATTACAACATATATTTCCCTATTAGCTATCATATACTAGCTCAACCAATAAGGGAGATCTATTATTTATACTACTCTATTACATATATCTTGTGCTCAATATCAGCTATGTTGCTGTTTATCAGTGATTTTCTAACAGTTCTGAAACTGACTTAGTCTAAATCAAGATAAAATCAAGATAAAAACTGCTACAGTGAATTATCATTGGTCCCTTGATGTATATAAAATGATGGAAATAAGGTGGTAAAGGTTGGAAGTGGTATTTTACACCTGTACCCATCTCAAAATATCCTTTTTTGACTGATTTGGGTGCTAAATTCCTTGTTTGGGCTAAAATTGGTTTTTTTCTCCTTTCATTCTGGAGCTTCTTCGGAATATTTGATAGTGCAACGTTATTTATGATCAACTACAATAAAAATGGCCAATAAAGTAGTTTTAACCAGATAGGACATATGAGCTATCCATCATAAGTCAGTTCCAACCATTTTTGCACATTTTCGATGACAAATTCCAAGACTTCTAATAAAGTGACATCTTGCTAGATTATGTATGAGTTGTTTTCTGTAGTTTACAATTTTCTGTACAGTCCTAGAAATTTGGTGCCATATTACAATTCAAACCAGTTGAAGGGTGGGAAAAAAACTCACACATCATTGTGAGGTGATAAACATCAACATACAATATTTTTCTATTTGAAATGCACATTTTATTTACTAAATAATCAAACTAAAATAGTGCAACAGTGCTGCACAACTATCCCTGCTCTGTTATACCATGTTGATATCTATTTTTTTTGGTAGATTGATTGTATTAACAGTGGGTTTTTATAGAGGATCCCAAAACCTTATGTACAAAAACAAGATTGGGCCCATTCCTTCCTTACAGGTCTCAAGGGCTAGGATCAAACAAACTTGCAAAATCTAACTAAAAATGATTCAAAATTTCCCATAGGGCTTACAAAGGGGCTTCTCTGTGAGAGGATCGGCAAAAAAAAACCAATCTAAAGCAAACTAAAATGGAAGCAATAGAAAACCATGGTAAAACAAGAAAAAACCACAAGGAAGGTAGCCCCGGATCCTCCGCTACTCCGGATCCTCCTGGTCATCCTTAATGTTCTGCTCCTTGATCCTGGTTAGCATCTTGATCAAAGAATTGGTGGCCAAGAGGATGTGCCACCTCTGAGAACCTTCCCTTTATGCTTATGTGTCTTCATGAGGAAACTCTGATTTGGCCATATTCTCCACCTCATTCGGAAAGGACGACCTCCATACTACCAACATAGAGGTCAAAAGACCTTTATTATCCATTTAATATGCCAACCTATTACCCTCCCAGTATATGTGATTGATTTGGGTATCGATCCATCTAGATAGAAGGATCCTTGCCTCAGAGACAATATTGAAAACTTTCCATGAAGGATATTTGCCATTCGATAGATACCTTATGATATTCAGAGAGTCACCTTCGATGACCAAAGGGTGAGGATCCTCTGAGAGGAGCTGAAGCCCTCTGAGGACACCCTTGGCCTCTACATTGTGATTATATTGGATACCTAGGTTCTCATAGAAGGTGAGGACAATCCTCCCCCTGTGATCTCTGACCACCCCTCCTACAACTGCTAGCCCCGAGTTGCCACGAGCAGCACCATCAAAGTTCAACTTAAGCCAACCCTCCGGGGGGTTTCTCCATTTGACCTTGAGCCTAGGAAAAAATATGTTAGGGTGGTTTGGATCCTCCTTGAGGTTCATCCTTTTGAACACAGTTTCCTCCGATCGGATCTTGGGGAGGGGACTAGGAGTGAATTTTGAATTTTCTACTACAAAGGCAAGAGATCTAAAGGTTGTAGAAGGGGGGTCTCTTGGAGGATTACTGAAGACTCTTCCATTCCTCTCCAACCAAATCTACCAAAGGATGTGATGGAAGGACACATCGAAAAGGAACCAGAGCTTAGGATTTCTGAACGGATTTGGCCATTGAGCAAATGCTTCCTTGATTGTCCTGGGAGGGCTCCAAGGGACATGAAAGGAGGAGAGGATCACATCGAACACCGTGGTGGTGAACGGGAAGTGAAGGAAGATATGATCTATGGATTCACAATCTGCCATGCAAAAATAACACCTAATGGGGAAGGCAAACCCTATTTTGTGGAGGTTGTCCATGGTTAGAGCTTTATTCTAAAAAATAATCCAAGCAAAGAAATTTACCTTTGGGATCACTCCTTTCTATCAGACTATCTGCCATGGGAAATCCCCCTCAACCTCTTTGGTAAGGATCTTATAGGCTGTCCTAATCAAGAAGATGCCAGTGTTAGTGCCTGTTGAGATCATCTTGTCAGGTCTTTTGGTAGTCAAGATGGTAATGCCCTAGAGGATCTTATCTAGAGAGGAGATGTCAGCTTCACAATCGGTGAGGGTTAGGATGTTCCACTGAGGGCTACCATCCTTCCACACAATGTAGTCTTCTGCATTCTACTGGGAGTTTGGGTCTGCAAAGGATTTGAGGAGGGAAAGTTCAACCTTCTGAGATAGAGTATCTTCTTCGGCCCATATGTCATTCTAGAAGTTGATTGTCTACCCATCTCCTAAAATCCATCGGACTCCCTTGCTAAACAACTTCCTGGATTGGAGGACTACTTTCCAAAAAGTGGATCCCCTAGAGGGAGCCTCAAAATCTAGGAAGGAGCAATTTGCGAGGCATTTCTTCTTGATAATTTTGATCCACTCCACAGGCTCGTTGGTCAAGATCCTCCAAGCATGCTTGGCCACGAGGGCCAAGTTCATCAGACTAGTTCTCCTTAGCCCAAGCCCGCCTTGGTCTTTGCTTTTACACACCTTGTACCACACTACCAAAGGGATCCTAGATTTATATTCATTCCCAGACCACAGAAAGTTCCTCTGAATCTGTTCGATCTTGCGGTGGATAGACATTGGGAGGCTGAAGACTGACATGAAGTAGGTCAGGATCCCTTAGAGGCAATCTTTGGTGAGGATAACCTTGCCTTCCTGGGACAAAAACTTGCCTTTCCAAGAAGCCAGCTTCCTATGAATTCGCTCCACCACCATATTCCACATGCTGTCCTTAGCCCTGCCACTATAGAAGAGGGTGAGCCCGAGGTAGGTGGTAGGGAGGGATTCGATCATGCATCCCAATATTTTGGCAATGCGGATCTGCTGCCCTTAGGGAGTATTCAGGAAGAAAAGCTTGCTCTTGGTGTAGTTTAATTTTTGGCCCATAGCTCACTCGTAAAGGGAGAGGATCCTCTTGATGTGTCTCACCTGGGCCACAGAGGCAATAGTAGACAAGAGGGTGTCATCCACAAACTATTGGTGGGTGACTGCTTCCACTCCAGAGGTGGGGATGATGCCCGAAATCCTCTATCTTCAAAGGCTCTCCTTGAGGGTTCTACCTAGAATCTCTGCCAGGATGATGAAGAGAATGGGGGATAGGGGGACTCCTTGCTTGAGCCCTTTGGCACTTTGGAAGTAGCCTACGGGGGAACCATTGATTAGGACAGAGAAGTAAGGGGTGGATATGCAACTTTGGACGAGGTCGATCCAAGAGGGAGGGAAATTTTTTTTTAGGAGAACAACATAGAGGAAACCCCTATCCACCCTATCGAAGGCTTTGTTCATGTCAAGCTTGAGAAAAAGGGAAACCTTATTAGACAAGGACACAGAGTGGAGAGTGTCATGGATAGAAATGACACCATCAAGGATGTTTCTACCTTTCATAGAGATACCTTGGCAAGGGTCAATAAGCAAGGGCAAGATGGGCTTCAGCCTGTTAGCTAAGACTTTGGTCAGGATCTTGTAGAAAAAATTACAAAGGTTGATGGGTCTATAGTCTGAGAAGGTCCTGTAGGTAAATGTTTTCAGAATAAGAGCTAAGAAGGTGGCGTTCAGACTTGGGTGGATGGATCCATAGGCTTGGATCTCACGAATGGCATCACAAACATCATTCCACACAACCTCCCACATGGTCTAGAAAAAGCAAGGAGGAAACCCATCTGGACCTGGGGTTTTTTTAGGTTGCATAGAAAATAATACCTCCTTGATCTTGAAAGAAGAAAAAGGATCCAGGAGCCTGAGGCTAGCCTCCTAGGGTACTAGAGAGGGGATTTTCACCAAAATATTTCTTTGGACCTGTAAGTCACTTTCGAGGGAGGATCCCAGCAAATCCTAAAAGAAGCCCACCACTTCAGTTCTTATCTCAACAATGTCCTTGGTAGTTGTACCACCACTTCACAAAATTTCCTTGATTTTATTGGAACCTCTATGCTGAAGGGTAGAAGCATGAAAAAACCTCGTGTTGGAGTCTCCTTCCTTCAGCCATAGATCTCTAGATTTCTGTCTCCAGAAGGTCTCTTCCTTGACCAGGATAATGTGAAAGTCTGCCAGGAGGATTCTCTCTTCATTTATGTCAGATTTGCTGAAGAAACCTACCTCCAACCTTCTTTCAAATATTTTGAGGCTTTCAAAAATGGCTTTCTTGGATTCAAAGATGTTGTCGAAGACCTCATTATTACAAATATTGAGGTTTTCTTTGATAGATTTAAGCTTTAGGGCTAGGCATTTTGAGACGGATCCTTTTACCTCCTACTTCCACCATCCCAATACCTGCACTCTCAAATATTTATGATGGGTCCACATGGATTCGAACCTAAAGGGTTTTTTGAAACTAGGCCCTTTGCCCAATTCAAGAAGGATGGGGTTGTGGTATGATCCGATCTTGGGAAGAGCTAGGAGGGTCGCACCCCCCAAGAAGGGAATAGCCTCCTAGGAGATAAGGAATCTGTCTAGATTGACCTGGATAAGCACACTCCCTGTTCTCCTATTTCTCCAGGTAAAAGAGGAACCTTTGAGCTCTATGTCAACTAGCTCATTGGTGTCGACAAAATATCTGAAGTCTTCTATGCTTTTAGAACCAATATTAGATCCTCCTTTCTTAGAAGGATGTAAAGGATAGTTGAAGTCCCCCCTATTATCCAGGGGAGGGCATTGAAATTACTTTGCATCTGGGTGATGGTCTTCCACATCTCAACCCTCTCAATGACCAAGTTGGGGGCGTAGATGTTGGACAAGATCCATAATTTATTGCATGTCTTAGAATGAAAGAGAATATTGAGAATCCTCCTGGATGAAGAAAGTAGAATTCCTTCTACAAGGGTTGGGTCCCATAAGACCAAGAGCCTACTTGAAGATCCTTTAGCTGGACTGAAAAAGAGCTCTGCTTTGGCACAGATAGCTTTCACTAATATTTTAGTAGAGACCACATCAACCTTGGTCTCTTGGAGGATAAGGATAGAGGGATTTGATCATTTTCGGAGGTCCATAGCCATCCTATGCTTGGCTACTCCGGTTAGTCCTCTCACATTCCATGAGAGAACCTTCATCTTGACAATTTGGAGGTTTTATTGCCTCCCTTCATCATATGGAAGGGGGGTTTGGTTCCTTGTGCTTCATTCCACTGAGTGCTCGAATCATCTGAAAATAGCAACAATTGGGTCCCATTTGCCACATCCTGCGTTGTTTCTTTGTCTCTTTGATATTTTCCAGGAGGTCTTCCTCTTTTCATCTCATTGCCAAAATCCATCGATTGTTTCTTGCTTCTGGTGTTCCTAGGGCTGACCCTTCCTGATAGGGAGGATCCCATTTTTTCATGATGATGAGAAGGAAACTCCCCATTTTTTGGATGGGGTGAGGTTTTCTTATTGCCTAGAAAATAATATTCCATGAGGGATTGTGGGGAGTTAGTGACGAGAGAGATTTGTACCTGGGAATTCGGTTCCTCTACTTCATATTGGGGTGGAAGGCTTGAAACTGCCTCTCGGTGCTCCTTTTCCTGAAGGGAGTTTCCTCCTTACTGTGAACCTTGCTTCGGCTACTTGACAGACCCGTCTTGTTCCTCCTCTTGAGCTTGCTGTCTACTCGAGTTAGGTTTGGGCTTCATCGGGAGTTGGTCAATGGGGGGAGGATTCCTCTTATATTTTTCCCTTGTCACCAGCTGCGAGTCTTGAGGGTATGTGGATACTTTTTTCAGCTCCTCTGCTTGTTGGCCCTTGATAGCTGGACACTTAGTGTAGAGGTTCCCCTGAGTGCAACAGTGAGAACAAAAGGTGGGTCTGTTCTCATACTCGATGGCCTATATCTTGATGAAGGTTGATCCTGATCGTAGGTTGATGAAGGAGGGGAGCTTAGATTCCAGGTTTGCTAGCACATAGAATCGATCCTGGGTCATTCTAGATCAGGATTTAGTGGGGGGATCAATGGAGACCAATTATACAATGGAATGTGCTATCCCTATGATAACATTTTCATGCTAGTAGTGAAGAGAAAGTCTAGGAAGCCTTACCCAAATCGGAGCAATGTTGATGTTTTGGGTATCCGGGTTAAATTTGTTTCCCCACTTCTAAAGAAAGAGGCTCCTACGCCCCAGGAACCATGGTCCTCCTGCCAAGATTTTGTAGTAATCCTCCTGGTTGTTCAGGATGATTGTAAAGAAACCCCTAGTTAGTGCCACAATCTCCACATTTCCAGAGATTCACCACTTGGATAGAGCCCATTTGCGGATGGATTCCATGTCTGGGCATCCTCCTATGAACTTGGCCATTAGGGTAAACTTTTCAAATTCTAGAAAACTATTCAGGACCTCGTCGAGGATGTCCAAATCCTCGCCAGATGGAAATAGTTCTTGGGTAAAGCAACTATTTGGGGTTGCATGGCTCGCCACCATGTGGGCATAGGATCCTCTCACATTAGGGTTGGGGCCCCCCTTTGGCCTCATTTATCCGGGGGGTCCTTGTATTTCTTCTTCAATCTGTCCTATTGACCTTCTACTGCTGGGTGCACCGATTCATCCCGCTGGATCCCCTTTGACCTCTATCCACCTCGCTGGTATTCCTGCCTCCTGTCGATGGGATTGATCCTTTCCTACATTCCACTGCGTGGATCCTCTCGCTGGATCCTCCTTTGATCTCCTTCATTGTTTGTATTTATTCACTATCTTTACTAAATGCATTTCTAATAATTTCTTCCTTGATTTGCAATTCAATGATTCAATTCCTTTGAAGTTGAAAACCTTATATCTCCAACATTAATAATTACAATTTCAAAAGTCTTTCAAATATCCACTCACATAATAAAATCATCATGTTTATATCTATTTAGACCATGTGGGAATGCATCCAAATGGGTCAGAGATCTTCTTTGGTCCCTGTGAACATATTCCAACCATTTTCTCATGCTTTATTTGATAAGTTCAAGGTGCTCCTTCAATGTGACAACTGGCTGATTTTTGTATGCTGCACAAAACTTGTCATTGCCCTATTTTGCAACAGAGACTATTTTGAGGCCAAATCAATTGACAACTTTGGTTTTGAAATGGGACAACATTTCAAATATGTTGGAGTTAGCCAAATATTTGAAAATTCTTATCTGCTTTATTTTTCTATGCTATTTTCACCAATAAAATCATGTAAAAAATAGTCACAAAATGCAGAAAAATAGTCAAATTAGGGGTATAGTATTCTTAACATAAAATCATGTAAACACTTAACAAGTAATATATTCTAATCAACTATTTGGCAATTAACTTTGTTATGTTTTGTAACATGACAGTTTTTATATGTCAAACATAATGTAAAAATGAGATATTTCTAAGCCTCATCATCCCCCCAACTTGAAATGATGAATGCCCTCATTCATCCTAGTAGGCCATAACAATATGCAGGTTTTATTCTTTTGAACAACATCTTTTGTCAACCACATGAAAAATGTTGAATTTGCTCATTATGGTTGAAATGCCAAATTTGCTGCAATTTTTGAAATTAATGTAATTTTTGAAAAATATTCAAAAATGTATAAATTGCTGTAGTGTCTAAAATTTCTAATTTTTTTCAAAAATATCTTAAATTTTTTGAAATATTCTGAAAACTACTAAGAAATTTGAATTTTCTGTAATTTCTAAATATTTTGAATTTTACTATAATTTTCTACAAACCTCTTAAAATTTGAAATTGATGTAAGTCTAAGAATTATTGCAATTTTTGGATATTACTGCAATTTTTGAAAATTACTGAATAGTTCACATTACCTACCACCTGAGAAATTTCTCCTTGCTGCACTACACTAAGCATTTTGCAATTAAGTACATGTATTTCATTTTTCTGCAACTCTACATTTTTTTTTCAATTTATGTAATTCCTGCCATTTTTCTCTTTTTTTTTTATGCTGCTTTTTGTTATGTTCTTGAGATTTTTTTTTTTTCATTTTCAACTTGCAATTCTTTGATTTCTACACTTTTATCCTTCAATGTTGCAATTTCTGCAATTCTTGTAGTTTTGTCTTTTTTTGTGCCCTTCCACAAGTTTTAGTGCTGCAAGGTACCTCTTAGAGGCTTGATAGCATGTGATTCATCTTGCAATAGCCTTATTGTGTTTTTATAATGGAACCATAACTGACAGATGCACTACTATTGGTGGAATTTTTTGTTCTAACAACATTTGAACCTGAATGCCTATTTTTATTGTTTTCACCTTTGAAACAACATTGATACAAATTTTATTTTGAATTTTCCTAAGGGGATGTACTTACTTGTGGTGGGATGTTCTAAGCTTCAAGGAACTCAATATCTGATGTGCCTTGCTCTTCTACCATTCTATAGTATTTTTAGGGTATTCTGGCACAATTTTGTCTCATTTTGAAGATCTTAAGAATGAGACTGTCATTCTGGAGCTGACCCATGTTGTTTCAAAGCTGCATTCAAAAGTGTCAAAATGGCCTCCTGTGTAGAATTTAGCTGTAGATTCTATTGTGGGCCCATATATAGGGTATGTGAGTCTTCCATGAAATCAATAATCCCTTCCCTATCCCTTTGTTTAGATGTTGTTGTTCATTTTGTATGTTGCTATTCTATTGTAGTAGTAGTAAAAACAAAGATTTTAGGTGCATTTTCTAGATTATCCTCCTCAGATATATGAGGCAGTTATGAGGGATAAACTTGCATTTCTCCTTCTAATTCAAATAGAAATTTTGCCATGTCTATCCCAAAATTAGGTTTTTGCAGATAATTTTGAATTTCTCATGCAACTAAGGGCAGAAGGGGGTGCTTCTTGACATTTTGAACAACATGCTCCATTTTTATTTGCCACATTTGTAAATTTTTATGCCAAATACCGATTATCATATACTACATGCTAAATTCTTACTATGAATAAATGCAAGAAACACATACCTTGCTATCATAAAAATTTATCATATACCTTACAAAATGTTGGTTTTGATGATTGTTAGATGATTTTTTTGAAAACTTAAAAAAAACATATGCAGTGTGAGATTTGTACAATGGTGGAACAAGAATGGGTAGGTCAAACAAGGCAAACATGTTGGAATACCAGTTTTCATGTAAGCCAATTCAGCAACACCTCCGAGAAGGTTTTCACTACTGAATTAGTCATTGTTTTTTCATTAGAAAGAGGCTGCCATTTCTGGTTTTCAACCAACTTCTATTTTTTTAGGTGGTTCAATGGGAGATAATGACTCATGAGGATTAAATGAGAGAGAATGTCTCTCATTTTTATTTGGATAAGGACAATCCTTATTCTGCAAAAAACACATCAATTTTTCTGTATGAAAACAACATATTTTTCTGCTGAAAGCTGTAATAATGATGCACCCTTTCTTTCCATATGAGTAGTAAGAATATTCTTATGTCATCATTGCCTCCTTATTTCTAGAAATGAATTATTGACTTTATTGTTCCTCCTCCCTGCTAAAATTGATGCATGTTCTCATTTATCCTCATTTTGTAGGACATGCCTTATGCTGCAATTTTATTCTTTTTCCATTTCTTTTTTCTTTTTCTCATTTTTTTAAGATTCAAAAATATGATCATTTGGAATATTTGTCAGAAGAGGAAGCCTCTTCTATCATATGCAATTTTGACTGTGTGAAATATCAAGCGAATTCCACCTTTGTTAGTGGCTTATGGTACAACTGTAAATAATGTCCATTCACCACTAATGTCCTCCTTAAATCATCAATCAAAGAAAGTTGAACAACTTTATTCTCAAACTCTTCTAGTTCATCGCTATTGCTTTTAATGTGATCATCATTCTACATTTTCTATTTTTGTTGAATGAACTCTGTTTGGTGAAGTGCCTCCAACAAAAGTTCATCAAATGCATTCAACTATAAAATTCCCTTATTTTGTACCTGCAAAAACTCAATGTAAACTTCTAAATATGTATGAAGTGTTAGTAAAGCATTAGGATGTTGGTTCAATACATTAAACAATTCTACTTCCTAGTTTTTAGTCAACCAACTATTGATATTCAAAGGATGTTTTGGTTGTATTTCAGTTTGTGTCATACCAAGATGTATTGAATTGATTTTTAGTTAAATAGAGAACCAAGGCCCAATTATCAAGATTGAATACTGGGACCAAAAGAGAGACCCATGTGATGAGGCCCAAAAATGCCTTATTTTGCACTATGTTTGACATATAAAAACTACCATGTTACAAAACATAAAAAAATTAATTGTTAAATAGTTGATTAGAATATATTAATTTTTATTTTTTTGCATGATTTTGTGTTAGTAACACTATACCCCTATTTTGACTATTTTTATGCATTTTATGATTGTTTTTGACATGATTTTGTTGGTGAAAATAGCATAGAAAAATAAAGTAGATAAGTATGTTAAGATATTTGGCTAACTCCAACATATTTGAAGTGTCATCCCATTTCAAAACTAAATTTTTCAAGTGATTTGGCATCAAAATAGTCTCTACTGCAAAACAGGGCAGTGACAAGTTTTGTGCACCATACAAAAATCAGCCAATTGTCACATTGAAGGAGCACCTTGAAGTTGTCAAAAAAAGCATGGGAAAATGGTTGGAATATGTTCATAGGGACCAAAGAAGACCTCTAACCCATTTGGATGCATTCCCACATGGTCTAAATGGATAGCAATAGGGCATAACAAAGCAAGGATAGTTGTGCAACACTGTTGCACTATTTTAGTTTGATTATTTAGTAAATAAAATGTGCATTTCAAATAGA
This sequence comes from Wollemia nobilis, assembly GCA_028583015.1. Lineage (NCBI taxonomy): Eukaryota > Viridiplantae > Streptophyta > Pinopsida > Araucariales > Araucariaceae > Wollemia > Wollemia nobilis. The sequence continues at coordinate 1,687,327 of JAQPPZ010017258.1, forward strand.
AAAATGTTGTATGTTGATGTCTATCACCTCATAATGATGTTTGAATATTTTTACCACCATTCAACTGGTTTGAATTACAATTTAGCATAAAATTCCTAGGACTGTATAGAAAACTGTAAACTACAAAAAACAACTCATATAGAATCCAACAACCTGTCACTTTATTAGAAGTCTTGGAATTTATCATCAAAAATATGCAAAAATGGTTGGAACTAACTTATGAGGGATATGGTAGATGTTCTATATGGTTAAAACCACTTTATTGGTCATTTTTATTGCAGTTGAGCATAAAGTACATTGCACTACTGGATATTTCAAAAAAGCTCCATAATGAAAGGAGAAAAAACCAATTTTAGCCCAAATGAGGAATTTAGTGCCCAAATCGGTCAGGAAAGGATATTTTGAGATGGGTAAAGGTATAAAATACCACTTAAAACATTTTAAACATCATTTCTATCATTGTAGATGCATCAAGGGACCAATGAGCATTCGCTACAGTAGTTTTTGTCCTGATTTAGACTAAGTTTTAGAACTGTTAGCAAATCACTGATAAATAGCAACATAGCTGATATTGAGCATGAGATATATGTAATAGAGTAGTATAAATAATAGAGCTCCCTTATTGGTTGAGCTAGTAGATGATAGCTAATAGAGAAATAGATGTTGTAATAGGTTTGTAGCCAATAGAAAGATTTTTCCTATAACATTGTAATGCTTTGTGATAGTCAATAAAAGTGCAGTCTTTTCAATCATATTTTTTCATGAGTGAGTGTGAATTATAAGTAGTTAGTAGTGCTTTCCCACATTCTTCTGGATCAGGAAGCAAGGGCCACTTTTAGTCTTGGAAGGAGGACTAACTGATGAGAGATTTTTCTGACAACTTTGCTACAACAGATTTAGTAGAATGTTTGTCAATTTCTATTTCTTATTGATTACTAACCCCTGTTTTGAGTTAATGTGATGTTTTCATGTTTTCAATTGTATTTTTATATAGCATATGTGTGTGTCAGCTAACAAAGTAACATAGACCTGTGTTTTCCCTATTTTCCTATTCTTACAATTTGACAAGTAGCATATAATTACAGTTTCATGTTTTCTTTGTTTTAGCAATTTTACCAATTTCCAGCAACTTTTATTTTAATGTTAGTCACTGTAGTAGAAGCTTGAAAACCTTCTATAGTAGGACACTGATAGGTGTTTTAGCATGAGTGTTTCCATTTCAGTAATCTTTCAATTCATTCATTTCCATTTTGTAACTGTAATCTAGGTTTTAATTCAACAACATTTACATTTCTGCAATTTCTTTTCTGCAACTATAACTAGTTTTCCATTTCAGGTCTTAGAAGCAAATTTCAATTTTGTTGCAAGTTAATTTAGTTTCCATTATACATATTAGGTTTAGTGTGACACCAAAAATTCTAAACCATCATCTATTTCACTGAATAAGTGCTTGTGAACTAAATGTCTAAACTATAATCTGCCCAAACCTTCTATCGTAGATAGCCTTGGACACCACCCCATATTTAATTAATATTAAAAATTAAATGATGATAATAATGACACTCATCATTTTTGGCACTGTTTCTAGGAAACATGGTGTTGTTAGAGGGTAAAAACAGTAAAATAATTATTATTGTACTAAGTTGTGAACTTCAAAGTAAAATATAAATGTAATAATTGATATAAAAAATAGTTGTTGATAGTTGCATTTCAAAAACATTTAAAAAAAAACAAGAAACCACAAGAAAATTTTTACAATAAAAGGTTGAAACTACGTCAAAGTTGTCTGGATTTATGATTTCCAAAAATGTTAGAACTTTCAAATAATCACAATCATCTATTTCAAGAATTGTAGGATCCTTTGAGAAATCATTACAAGGAGGAAAATTCAGTAGTTCAACACCACTTTTTCTTAACAAATCCATACAATCAGGACAATTTAATAGGATTTATAATTGTTATTGGGAACCCATAATGGTAGGCTCATAAGAGAATCTAGGGAAATCCAATAATGTGCTCCACCCTAGTGCAACTAGTACACCTACCAAAACTTTTCAAAATCCTAATCAATTAGATTTTAATAAAAATGCTCCCATGAATGTCATTTCACCTTTAGTATTACCAAATTTCAAGGGAGATACATATGAAGACCCTGATATGTTTTTGTTTAAGTTTAATATTGTATGTCAAGCTCATGATTACAATAATGACAATCAAAAGATCAAATTGTTTCCTTCCACTCTTAAATAATCAGTCCTACGATGGTTTATCACCTTAGCACCTAATTCAATTAGAACTTGGGATGAGATGGAAAATATATTTTTGAAGAGATACCAAGAATATTTTCAAGTCAAGAATCAAAATGACGAATTTCTTGGAATGAAACAAGAGGAAAATGAAATTTTAGAAGACTATCTAGACATATTTTCTTTTGTTCATAAGAGATATGGTATTTTTGAACCTGAAATTTACAAAATCATATTCTTAAGGGGATTGCAAGATGAATCTAGAGATGTATTGGATATTTTGGGAAGAGGAGATGCAAATGCACTTGAATTATAGGAAATCATTAAAATTTGTAAAAATTATTCTCATTCAAGGCATAGAAAACACAAAATTGGTAGTAACACAAATGATTTGAAAGAATTCATGAAAGATTTTTTGAATCTAAAGGCTAATATTGATAAAAAAGTAGATGAAAATAATGAATCTATTGAATCTTTAGCCATCTATTTTTCAAGATGTGAGAAGCAACACTCTCTTCATGAATGTCCTTTGAGCAAAATATTTATATTTGCTACATGTAGCATTTGTGAAAAATGACACCCCACAGATCAATGCAATTTGTTACCAGAACTTAAAAGTGTCTTTGAAAAATAGTCTCAACCTATGAAAGAACTCAATTTTGTAGGACAAATACAAGGGGATAATTTTCTTAAATTTCCATATCAAAATGCTTTTCAGTTTCCTACACATTGGAGAAATAATCCTGGGTATATGCCATGGTCTACTTCAAATTCATTTCAACATTGTTGGAGTCAACCACCATGGGCATATTTCCAAGAGTGGTCTCAACATGGATGGATGAAACAACAATGGAATCAATAAAATCCACCATGGTTACAATCAAAACTACAAGGATATAAATGAGTACAACAATAACAAATTTTTTACAAAGGGCAACAATATTATCAAAACAAAAATCAAATTTGTTATCTACTCATACCCATAATTTCTCTCAGAGACAACAACAACAAGCAACAAAACAGCCTCCACTTTTTGTTCAACCTGTGGCCAATCCAAATTATGTTAAATAGGTAACCCTTGTATCTATGGTTGAATAAGAAAATGCAGCCATAATAAATGTTAATAATTGTGATAATACTCAGTTGTGTTCAATAAAACCACTTCTTGAACCTATTCCACTTATCAGTGTAGAAATGGGAGCTAAAAATAATGAACATGAAAACAAATCTACACTAAAACATCAAAAAGAAAAATAAAATCTCTCAAAATGATTTAATAGAGAAAGCATCATATCTTGAACAGTTTGAAATATCAAAAATGATATCTTCACAATTAGATTTGATAAAGGAATTACAAAATTTAACTGTTACAATCCCTTTACTTCAAGTTATTAAAGATGTGTTAATCATTAATAAGAGTGTTCAAGAAATGTGTTTTAAGAAACCAAGAAAAAATAAGAAAGTATATCCTGAAACCATACATATAGGTGGAAATTTAGTAGACTTGCTTACAGGAAAACTTACTCCAAGATATTAAATATGTGCCAATAATTAATAATATTGTTCAAGAAATGTGTTTTAAGAAACCAAGAAAAAATAAGAAAGTATATCCTGAAACCATACATATAGGTGGAAATTTAGTAGACTTGCTTACAGGAAAACTTACTTCACCTACGTATGATTGTCTAGGAAGTCCATTGTTTCTTGAATCGCATAAGGAAAAAGAAAAGAATATTTTAACTTTGACCTCCATAGTTGTAAATGATAATGTAGAATATTTGGATTCATAAAAAAGGTTTGTTTTTGATGAAAATGTTCTAAATTCATATTTTAAATATGAACCAATTACTGTTCAACAATTACTATGGAATGATTGTTAGAATATATTTCAATATTTCATTTGTTAATTAATTCAATCGTAACAATCTTATATTGTTAGATTGATTAATATTAGGCTAGTTGTTATTTGTTACAACTCCGCCTATATTTGTCTCGGGTGGTTCCACAACCTCCGGGCTAATCCTGGCCCTATTGTTTGTATTTATACTTCGTCAAATTAATCAAATGTGTTCCGCTTCTCACATGGTATCAGAGCAAACGCCACTCTCTCCGCCACTCTCATTTTTTTAAATGATCTCGTAGTAGCGTTGAGAATCGCCGCTCTGGAGGCACAACTTGGGAGTTTGAGAAATTTTTTTCTCAGAATTTGATAGGCTAGGGAGGTTGAGAATTTTTTTTTAATTTCTCATTTTTTTTCATTGAAATTTTTTTTCGACCATTCGGTCGAAGAGGTGAAGCGTTCGACCGAAGTCGAAAGAGGATCGAAGGTCGAAAGAGGAGATCGAAAGGGCAAAGATCGACCGCACGGTCGACAATCGAAAGGGCCTACATGTCGTGGGAGCCAACACCGCGGCTACCCCACGACCCTCTCGGGTGAGAGCCTCTCCCCGAGAAGAGATACTCCATTGTGGAGTAAAGGGTCTAATAAACCCTTCTAAGATTGCCCTTCCCATCCGTGTGGGATAAAAGACATCGAAGCCTCCGAAAAAATGAAATCAAACCAACACAACACGTCATTTTCTTCTCTGTCACCTGCGAACGACGTCAAACCGGTATTGCACCTCCTATTTTTCGTTAACTGTGGTCACAGTGCCTTCGAAGGAGGAGTGTTTTTTGGAAGGTAGAGGCCAATCGGAGAACATTGGCTGGATCAGAATTTGATCCAAGTCCTCCAAAACCCTCCAATACCGATTTTCTTCACACACCGGGCGTCAAAGGCAGACATCGAGCTGGTTTGTTCTCCCCTGTTCTGCATTTTTTAAAGATTTTGATTGGTCTAAATGCTATTGCACAGGAGAAACGAGCTCAGAGAGCTTTGAGTTGAGTGATTTAGCTGGGTTTTTTGGCTCACTGTGAGCCCGCCACCTCTCAGCCACCCGCGCGCCACCACAGCGCCTCCTCTGCGCCACCCCCGAGCTGCCGGTGGATCCGCCCGAGCAGCGCCACCTGCGCTCCGCCCGAGCGGTGGTGGAGGAGGGAGCGCCGCCGTGGAAGGCTTTACACCTTCGAACGTAGTTTAAGGCGGAGGGCACCGAGGATTACTCCCGGATCAGCCCACTGGCTCACCGGTTGTGAGCCGAGTGGTAAGGGCTCCGGGAGCCCTCAGGTCGCGGGTTCGAGTCCCGTCGACCCCCCCTGCACAAAGGTATAAATTTTATTTTTTTAAAGTTTTTTTTCTTAATTCTTTAATTTTTAGTTAAATTAAATGCAACTTTAATTTTCTTTAAATAGTTTTTTAAAGGTTATTTTTTTGAGTAATCTTTTTTTTACTATGAAAATTAAAAGTTATTTTTTTTAACTATTCATTATAAAAGAATATTTGAAAAATTCTTTATAAAAGAAAATTTTAAAGGGGGGAGTGTTTTTTTTTTGACAAATCAAGGGGGGATTGGGAGTGATTTTTTCTCAAAATATTGAAGGGAAAATAGTGAGCAATTTGTTTTCAAGCATTTCTACAAGAAACTTGGCAAAACTTGTAATAGGTGCATTCTCGGTGGTAACCGACACCTAGGGTCATTTTTTATGCTTTAATGTTGTATGGATGCTTTCATTTTTCAGCATTTACTTCTAAAGCATAAAGCATAAAAAAAAAATAAAAAATAAACCCATTTTTTTCTGCAAATTCACATTCAGCAGAGAGATACAGAAAGTGCCAGTTTCTTTTGCTATTGTTTCACTCCATCCACTACCCCAATCACTCTCGTGTTTAGGCTTAAATCCAGATGAAATTTTGGATATCCAAAGTGTTTAGGGGAAGTTACGCCCCACGCATGCGGATTGAAGGCTTTCTAAGGTCGGTGCCATCAACGAGGTGATTCCCTTTCAATACCGCCTAAGTACCACGTATCGTATAATCATTAAAATTACCTATAGTCTCCCTCACGTAAGGGCGGGTAATTTTTTTGGTTTTTCAAAATACCTATAGTCTCCCTCACGTAAGGGCGGGTATTTTGTATGGTATAACGGCCTGGCATTAAGGTATATCGAAGGGGTGACCATTTGGTGTTATAAGGAACCTTCACAATGTCTACAAAACTAATGACTGATGCTCATCAGTTATTGAAAGGTCCAAATTATACACCATGGAAAAACAAAATGAAGGCAATCCTAGAGATGGATGATCTTTGGGAAATTGTTTCTGGAACAACAGTAAGACCTTCATCTACAGCTGGAGCAACAACTCTAACTGCTGATCAGAAAGACTTTGACAAGAAAGATAGCAAAGCAAAGGTGCTCATTTTGCTTGTTGTTTTTGATGAAGTTCAACCTCATATTGTTGACTGTCCAAATAGTAAAGCGGCATGGGATGCCCTTAAAACTATATATGAAGGGAAGAATGACTCCACCATTCTATTCCTTTAGTCTCAATTACATAGTCTAAGCATGAAACAAGGAGAGACGGTTGAAAACTTTCTTTGCAGAGTGTCTGAGTTGAAAGGAAAATTGAATTCCTTAGCAGCACCAGTTGATGATAAGCTCCTTACCTCAGTGGTAATGAGAGCTCTTCCAGATTCTTTTAGAGTGTTGATTACCTCCATTCATGTATCACAGAGACAAGTTACCTATGTTGAGTTGGTAAATATGCTTCAAGAAGAGGAGGCACGCCAACTACAATGAGATGATTCTTCTAACACTGCCCTATACACCAACAGGAAGGGGCAAAACAAGAAGAAGGGTAATTTTTAGAAGGGAGGTAGTTCTCAAAAGGATTCAAAAGGGAAACAAACTCAACCTCAATAGAAAAAGAGATATTGCAAGATCTGTGACAAAGAAGGTCATGATACAAACAGATGTTGGCATAAGAATAAACAATCAAAATAGAAAGGCCAGAACAAACCACAAAAGAACAAACAACAACAAGTGAATGTTGTTGTTGAAGAATCTGACATGGATTCTGAGAGAGCACACAAAGTGCTCATGACTACCACAGTATCCAAGCAGACGGATCCTATTTGGTATGTCGATTCTGGAGCCAGTAAGCACATGACTGGTGAGAAATCATGGTTTGAGTCTTTTGAGGCCAAAGAGGGCAAACCTGTCACTATTGCCGATGATAAAACCTACAAGGTTCAGGGAGAAGGAACAGTCTCTGTTACTCTTCCTGATGGCAAGTGCCAGATTGAGAAGGTTCTCTATGTTCCAGGATTGGCGAACAACTTGTTGTCAGTCACACAAATTTTGGACAAAAATATGGTTGTAAACTTTAGTGTTGAGGGGGGCAAGAAGTGTTGTTCTATCACCAGGAGGGGTAAGAACATTGCAACCGCTTCATATAAGCATGGCTTATTTGCCCTAGATACTATCTCTTCTCCAGATGTAGCCATGATTGTCTCTACAAAGGAGGCAACTTCCCTATGGCACAAGAGATATGGACATATGAGTTCTGGTTACTTACTTGAGTTAAGTAAGTATGAAATGGTAAAGGGTCTTCCTTCCCTTTCTACCACATTGCCAGTTTGCTCTGACTGCTTGGCAGGAAAGCAGCATAGAGTGCCTTTTGAAAGGAGCTCTACACGAGCAAAGAAACCTCTGGAGTTGGTTCACACCGATCTGTGTGGTCCTTTAAGTCCCAAAAGTTGTGGGGGTAAGAGGTATTTTTAGTTATTCATGGATGATTACTCATGAAATATGTGGGTATTCTTTCTTCAACTGAAATCTGAAGCATTTGGCTTTTTTCAGCAATTCAAGAAATCTGTTGAAAAGGAGTCAGGGACTTCTATCAAGACCCTCCGCTCAGATCGAGGGGGGGAGTTCACCTCTAAAGAATTTTTTGAGTTCTTGACTAAAAATGGGATCACATGACAGTTGACTACTGCTTATACTCCTCAGCAAAATGGTGTTGCTGAAAGGAGGAACCGTTCCATCATGGAAATGGTTCGTTGCATGCTCACAGGAGCTAGAATTGGGCAACAATATTGGGCAGAAGCAGTCACCACAGTAGTATATCTATTGAATAGGGCACCCACTAAGGCCCTACAAGGAATGACTCCATAGGAAGCATGGAGTGGCAGAAAACCCTCCATCTCTCATCTACGCATTTTTGGTTGTAAAGCATTCATGCACATACCGAAAGAAAAGAGGAAGAAGCTAGATGAGAAGACACTGAAGTGCATTCTTCTTGGGTATGATGAGCACTCCAAGGGTTATCGATTGATTGATCCCTTAACCAAGAAGATACACATCAGTAGAGATGTAGTTTTTGATGAGGCTTTCACATCAGAAAACACATCAGATGTATACCTAGACCTTGTGGAAACTAAGGTTGAGAAGTCTCCTTCATCCAAGGTTGGAGGTCCTTCTTCATCTTCTTCATCTCCATAGAAGAAGAATCCAAAGTGGTATACAAGTACGATTAGAGACTCTAAGCTATCCACTCCACCAGATTTGACATTGGATAGGCCTCGTACTCGCAGCATGGCTCGACAGGAGAAAGCTGCAACAGAGATTACTAGGGTTGATGATCTATGTCAGTATTTTGAGGAACTTTCTGTAGATCCAGAGAGAGATACAGAAGATATGGATATTGATGATGACAGGGTGTTTATGTCCTCAATAGATGAACTTGAACCTGCATCAGTACGAGATGCTCTTGGTGAGCCTCAGTGGAAGGCCGCTATGGATGCTGAGTATAAGTCTCTGATGAAAAACAAAACTTGGAAGCTTGTCGATCTGCCATACGAAAAGAAGCCCATAGGCTGCAAATGGGTGTATAAAGTCAAGTATAAGGTAGATGGGACAATAGATAAGCATAAGGCCTGACTTGTTGCAAAGGGCTATGCTCAAAGAGAAGGCATTGACTATGAGGAAACTTTTGCACCTACTGCTCGGATGACAACCATTCGAGTTCTTTGTGCTATGGCAGCACAGTATGGGTGGAAAGTGCACCAAATGGATGTCAAGAGTGCCTTTCTAAATGGTGATCTCCAAGAGGAAGTCTACATGACTCAACCGGAAGGATTTGAAGTGGAAGGCCAACAGCAGAAAGTTTGCAAATTGGTCAAATCCTTATATGGTTTGAAACAGGCCCCTCGGGCTTGGTACATAAAAATGGATAATCACCTACTACAACATGGATTTAAGAGATGTCCATCGGATGCAAACCTCTATTTCAAGAAGCAAGGCTCTGAAATAGTGTTGCTTGTACTCTATGTTGATGATCTGCTCATAACAGGGAGTTCAGAAACAATGATCTCTTCTGTCAAACAGGATTTGAGTGAATCTTTTGAAATGATAGATCTCGGACTTCTCCATTACTGTCTTGGCCTGGAAGTGAACCAGAGGGAGCACTACATCAAAGTGTCCCAGAAAAAATATGCCAAGACACTACTAGAAAAATATCGCATGACTGACTGCAAGTCGATGGCAACACCAATGGAAACAGGTCTTCAGTTATCATGATATGACAAATCACCTCAGGTAGATGCTACTCTCTATCGTCAGCTGATTGGGAGTCTCATATATCTGACCAACACTAGGCCAGATATCGTATTTGCTGTCAATTATCTTTCGAGGTTCATGCAAGAACCTAAGACTACACACTGGAAAGCAGCAAAGCGAGTTCTTCACTATGTCCGTGGCACAATGGAATATGGCCTAGAATATAAGAAGAACAACAAATTCTTCTTACAGGGATACACGGACTTCGACTATGCCGGATCATTTGATGATCGTAAATCAACTTCAGGATATTTGTTTCATCTTGGATCTGGTCCTGTCTCTTGGCACAACAAGAAGCAACAGGTGGTTGCTATCTCATCAACAGAGGCAGAATACCGCACCGCACGTGAAGTTGTGTGCGAAGTGATATGGTTGCATCGCATCTTGACAAGTATGGGTCTTCCATCAAAATCTCCAATACACTTGTTCTGCGACAACATGGGTGTTTTGAACCTTGTTAAGAATCCAGTGCATCATGAACGAACCAAGCACATTGATACACAATGTCACTTTATTCGAGACGAAGTACCAAGGCACCACATTCAGCTTCAGCACATCTCCACCAATGCTCAAGTTGCAGACATATTCACTAAGGCACTTGCACGTGTCAAATTTGAATTGTTTCGCAATTCTCTATGTATTTCAAAATAATGGGGGGATGCTAGTATAGCTAGTAGTTACATGTTTCCTGAAATATTGTAATAAGGGGGGATGTTAGAATATATTTCAATATTTCATTTGTTAATTAATTCAATCGTAACAATCTTATATTGTTAGATTGATTAATATTAGGCTAGTTGTTATTTGTTACAACTCCGCCTATATTTGTCTCGGGTGGTTCCACAACCTCCGGGCTAATCCTGGCCCTATTGTTTGTATTTATACTTCGTCAAATTAATCAAATGTGTTTCGCTTCTCACAATGATGAAAAATAGAATCTTGAACATTTGTCATCCATTTCTACAAAATAGTTTTCTTCATTTACCACAAGGATGGCATCATATTTTCATTGTCATTTATAGACCACCTCACAAAGCTTGCAATATGTCCTTGCCAAATTCTTGCTCACACACAAATTTAAATTCACACCCATCACAAAACCCTAGCAATCTACCTACCATTTGGAGGAAGATATTATGAAGAGAAGAATTACATATTAGAGAAGACATATAGACACTAGAATATTGGTTTACCCAAGAAGAGGTCCAAGCTACTTAAGAGTAGACATGAAAAATTGGGGATCGAAGGAAACCATTTGAATTTGCTGCATTTTGTGGATGAATTCAAATGTTTGGAAAAATATAACACTATTTTTGAGAAGAGAACAAATCCTTATTGTGTCATAGTAGAAGTTATACCTTTAGATAAAGAAGAAATTGTTGTGCATATTGTTGCTGATAAAGAATATATGAAGAGCATTCTAGGGAGAGTATTTCTTGTTGTGTTAAGGAGATAACACTCTATGAAAAATGCTACTTGTTGTGTTGCCTTGTTGAAGGAGAAAATAATTTAGAACATTGCATTCTAAAATATTCTTGACAGAGAAATACAATCAAAATCAAATATTTCCAGGGACATATAACAAGATATAATAAGCCACGAGAAATACAATCAAAACCAAATATAGAATATGAAGATGGTTCATGGTATATAGATTCAAGGGTGACATGGATATCATAGGATAGGCTTAGGTTTATATCATTAGGCTTAGGCTTATTGGAACTTAGTATTTAGGGACTTAGTTTATTATGAATAAATTGTAATGTGAGACTTTGTTGCTCATGTAGAACTTGGCCAACATCTTCTAGATAAATAGTTGGCAAGCTTCTAAATAAGTGTTAGTTAGTAGAAGATTAGGTTATCCTCCATGTTTTGAGGATTTATGATTGTACTTTATTCTTATTTAAGAAAATTTATTTCCAATACAAATCATCTGAAATTTTATTCTTTATCATTGGTATCAGAGCCCTCGTGACTCTTGACCTATGAGGGGGAATTTCCTATGTGGAAATTCCCCCTCCCTATCTACTCTACAATTTTATTCTACAAAAAATTGCAATTGGTGCTCAAGAAAATCATATGGTAGCCTACCTCAGTGGCTCATCTCTGGTTTTGTGGCCTGATCTATGATTTCCTTATGATCATAGCTTCTCCCATCATCATAGCTAGCACCCCCATTGATACCTTGAGATTATGTATTCTGTGAATACATGTTATCAGTCGCCAACACCATAGATCTAGTATGAGTTCACATTGACATAGAAAATAGGTGAATACAGTTGGAAATAATTTATCCTCCTACCCATGCATGCAAAATTAGTGGTCTTTACATCAACACAACAATCAGTTGCGTATCACTTTGTCTTGAAGCTCAACCATTACTACGTTGATCCATGTTAGAAAAATTGGAGAGCACCTCTATGGACTTGCTGTACCCAGATATCAAAATCACATAGCAACTCACACAATGGTTGCTTCTCATCCACCATTGGGGTCTCCTCCTGCATCACAACACAAAATGGAAAGGTCCTGCATTTTATTAACAAATCAATCTTCTCACAACATCGATCGAATTCAATCATTGAAATTTTAATCCTTAATTGCCATTGAATATTTGGACAATCTTCTATAGATCCATAATAGTACTATGTTCTACCACATAGGCTAGAAACACTCATTGTGCTAAGGAGTGATGAAGGTGAAAATAGTCTCCTTCATTGACATTGAAGCTTCATTAAAGGAGCAATTGATTGCATCCACTTGTCTCTATGGATCAACATAAATATTGTACTCTAGATCCACATGGGAGGGTTCTACACTCCGTAAAGATACTTGCAATTTGATCTGCTATAGATGAAGACATGAGCACCACGATGCTGTCACTATGCTAAAAGTTTTTTCATCACAGCTATGTGGTTTTCTTCTTTTCCTTTGGCGAATGATGACCTTGACTGCATAGGCCTGCCATTGACCCTGACTTTAACTCGATGTAGTATTTCTTTGTTGTTAAGCATATATCATGTTATTCAAGCAAGATCCACTTGATCCCATGATGTTGATCATGCCCTGTGTGGCTCATCTACGTGATCACCCCCTATTGTGATCCTTCGATCGTAGAATTCAAACTTTATGAGAAGAAAATCCTCGTTTAAGAAGCCATCTCCCATTAATGATCCAATAATAGCCAACTGTACCTTTTTGGTGATATGCTCATGAAATGGCTGTAATTTCCAACATGAATTCTAAAATAGTTTGGATGTGGGTGTCAATAGTGGCTTTTGTCAACACTGTTTTCAATCTCCACTGGTAACTACATCCCCTACCAAAAGTTGTGATTGTTTTGATATGTAGTTGCCCTCTCAATGGATGTCACAAGAGCACTTGGATTTGTTCTATTCAGGGTAATTTTATCCCATATTATTTGAGATATGGCAACTTTGTTGCCTTAAAATAAGGAAGGCTCCCCCTCATAATCGACTACCTGTGGAGCCTCCTATGGGGTGCCAATTGGAAGTGGCAGTGATATCCCTATATGTGCCACTTTCGTGGACTAAGATTCCATCATGATTTTGGATGCTCCTACTCTAGGAGGTATTGTTTTTTGATCATGGGAATTTGGGTACTCTAATTTGGGAGTGTTGTTATCTCTTATTTTGACCATGGCCCTCTTTATGTGATAATGGATATCACATGGGTACTCCACACATTGGAGTTGTCTTTACCCCTAGTGGCTTGTATCTTTGTGGATTTTAATTTTTTAGTTGAGCTCATGTCTTCATCAACAAGACTGGCAACACTTCTTTAGGTAGCACTATATCAAGCTTCCGCATCAACTTCTACATCAGCTTCTGCTTCAACTATTCAACTCTTTCAACTTAAGGATTATCTAAAGCATATGAGGATTAAACCCCTCTTAAATGATCCATTGGATCTTGAGGAGATCCATTTTATTCCTCTTATTTGGTGAATTCATCATTTGGTGCATCATGTCCTATTGTGGACTTTTTTGGGCTAAATGTTGGATATATTGAGTAGATGAGTTGTCATTGATGTCAAGAGTGAGTGGTCATTGATTACAATCTTTCAGCACCAGTCAGTGGTAGTTTTAGTGGGCAGTATCAGTTTCAAGTTCTCCAATTAGTGCAAAATGACAGTTCATTTTTAGTTGATCAAGACCCGGTTTGAGGAAGTCATATGTGGTCCAAAGTGCAAATAAGAAGCCCAAGTGAATAATATTATAATATTTATTTATAATATTATACAAGGAAGTTTAAATTAATTATAAATTAATTAATATAATTTTTATTATAAATTAATTTATTAATTAATATAATTTACTTATAAGTTATTTAAATTAATTATTAATTATAAGTTAGGTCCGAGGTGTAGACCAATTGGTTCATCCAAAACCCATAATGGGGGCGGAGGTCCAAGGTTCAAATCTCGAGCCTCGTCGGACTGAACGCTTGTCCCTTTCCTGGTGCTTTCAATGACATAAAAGGTTTAAAATGATTGTGGCATGGCGGTTATAGGGGTGGACTGCACGAAGATCTATGTGGCGGCTTCTAGGGTGGACAACGCAAAATACTATGGTGGCCATAAAAGCTAGACAACCTTCCCGAATTTGTGGCAGCTACCGATTCCACCATGTAAGTTAAAAAAAAAAAATATTAATTATAAGTTAATTTTAAATTACCCTAAGGTGGGTTATTAAATCAAAATTCAAAATTTGAATTTGAATTCGAGCATCGACATGGGGAGTAAACTAATTATGTGTATAAAAGGAAGACTCCTCAACCTTAGCCAAGAAATATATGCCTTCGATATTAATATCCATGCTATGCGAAAACATGCAGATTGTGCTATACGATCAAAGAGGATTTTATTTTGTTAAAATTTCAAGAGGAGGAAAAGTTTTTGATTCACCAAGGTTGGTACCTTGGTCACCAAGTGCTGGTAGTGCAGTTGGCAACCGTAGCAGAAACAAAGTGTAGGGCAGCGAGTGGCAGAGGTTCAAATCTGTGGCAATGTGTTTTTATTTTTGTTTAGAATTGATGATGGACAAAGGTTTAAAAGGAAGGAGGCTTCCCTTACTTCATGTGGGTGCCTATAGCCCACATGGTGGGCACCAAAGCACTAAGGCACTTGGATCTTGGGGAGATGGTGGTTCGAAAATCACCAAAATCCTTTTGGGGTAAAGGAAAAAGGTATGCTATTTACTGTTGATGCCAAAATATTAGAGGAATTAAGTTGAGCTATTAAAGTTTAATTTTTACATAGTTTATTTGGTTTGTAAGGTTTTAAAGGGAGTTATAAGGTTGATGCAAAATAATTTTGGTGATATTTTCTTTAGTGTTTGAAAAGGGTAATAAGGTGTTTAAGGAATATTGTTTGAGATTTTGCAGTGTTAGATATTATTTTAAGTTGGAGATTATAAGATGTATCTAAATAATTATTTTATTTGATGGATGAAAATTTCAAGAAGGAGCAATAAGGTGTATTTGAGCTTTGATTATTTTTGTGTCTAAGGAATATTTTGAGAAAGTTTTATAGTGATATTTTATCATCTAACCATTGAAATTGGAAAGAAAAAAATTGTAATTGAGACAGGTTTTCTAAGGGCACTTCTACATAAAAAAAAAATGTATGGGCACATCTTCCTAGTGAGTGATTGTTGAATGTTATGAATGCAAAGTTGGAGTGAAAAGGATTGTTTGGTAAGCATTGTTGAGTATGTGTTGAATTAATGCTTCAAGGTTTTCTGGAATAGAGGTTAAGGAGAGTAACCTTGTTTTATAAGCATTGTTGTTGAAGTGATTGGTTGAGTGAAGAACTTGAACTAGGGTTTGCAAAGATCATGAGTATCATTGTTATGTGAGATTGATTGATAAGCATTGTTGGAAATATTTGAGTGAGTGTTCATATGGTTGGACTAGGGTTTGTAAGCAAGGATTAATTCATTGAGTGATTGGTTGAGTAGAGTTAGTTGAGCCTAGTCAAGTGGATGTGTTAAAGTGATAGTTCAATTTTTTTGACACAAATTGTTCTATATTCTAAATTGATTTGAGAAAGAGGTTGAGTGTTTGTGAGTGTGAAACATATTGAGTCTCTAACAATTATCTATATGTTTCTATGATAAAAGACAAATTTAAAGTGATTGATAGTTTGTGAATGTGAAACATATTGAGTCTCTAACAATTATCTATATGTTTATGTGGTAAAAAGAGTGATTGAAAGTGATTGAGCATTGTGGTGAATGTGAAGCATATTGAGTCTCTAACAATTCTCTATATGTTTCTATGATAAAAGAGAAATTGAAAGTGATTGATAGTTTGTGAATGTGAAGCATATTGAGTCTCTAAAAATTCTCTATATGTTTCTATGATAAAAGAAAAATTGAAAGTGATTGATAGTTTGTGAATGTGAAGCATATTGAGTCTCTAAAATTTTCTATATGTTTCTATGAGATTGGACAAGTTCTAATGTGGACTTGTTGAGCAAAATTAAGCCAAGTCTTAGAGAAGACTTATCGACATATTTGTGTGAGCTTTTGTGGAAGCTTACAATACAGTTTGAGGACAAATATTATTGAGCAGATTTGGACAAGTTCTGATGAGGACTTGTTGAGCAGATTTGGACAAGTTCTAGTGAGGACTTGTTGAGCAGATTTGGACAAGTTATAGAGAAGACTTATGGATAGATTAGTGTGAGATTTTGTGGAATCTTACAAGGTAGATTTGAGATAAGTCTTTGAGAAGACTTGAGAACAGAGTTGATTGATTCATTTGTTCAAAATTTGGGTTAAGGTTTGGTGCAAATATAGTAGAGTTGATTTGAGATTAAGTCAAGCTTTGTGTTAAAGCTTGAGAACAGATATTGAGGATAGATTTGTGCTAGACCGAAGGACTATGTTTAGTACATATTAGAGGATAAAGATTGAGGATATATTTGTGCTAGACCGAAGGACTATGTTTATTATATATTTGAGGATAGAGTTTGGTGCAGATTTGAGGACAAGTTTGTGCTAGACCAGAGATAGAGATTGAGAAAATTTGTGCTAGATCGAAGGACTGTGTTTAGTGTAGATTTGAGACAGATCTTTGAAGGTGATAGAGTATAGAGGATGACAGTATCTAGTGGATAGAGATCCATTAACCAGGGTAGTGAGGATAGGTGTCTTCAGTGGATAGAGATCCATTAGCTAGAGCAATGGGGGCAACAGTTCTTCTAGAATATCACTAGTCAGAGCTAAGGAGAAAGAGTTTGCCTATGGATAGATATCCATGAACTTTATTAGGGGAATGGTGTCTCCGTTGGACAAAGTTCCATAAAAATTATATTAGGGAAAGGATTCTCAAGAGATCGATTACGAAAAATTTAGTGAAATATTTTCTCCACGGAGTAGCCCACATTGGGTGAACCACATTAAATTGGTGTCTCTATTGTGTGTGGTGATTTATGCATTGCTTTGATTACTGCTATTGATATTTCTATCTATACATTGCATAATATTTATTGGGAAGGAAAAGTAAAAAATGATCTTATACTGTTCACCCCCCTCTCAGTATAAGCTTGTGTTCTTCACTAAATTCCACTTGTTAGCTTTAATAGCTATTATCCACTTGTAATTGTGGATCTTTGAGGAGTCAAAATTACTCATATTTGGGATTTTAAAAACTTTTTGGATTTGTAATGAAGTGCATCTCGGTGGAACCCAATACTTCATCCTTTTGTTTACATCCATTGTATCCCCCTTGGGTATTTTTAATACTCCCTCAGTAGGAGTTGAAATCCCCTGTGACTTTTTGATAGTATAACTCTATTTAATGCCTTTCATTGAGTCAAATACTACATAGATTCGACAATTTGGTGACCAAATTTTCAAATACTATAGAGATTCTACACTTAGGACACCAAATTTTTTGAAGACTATAGAGGTAAGGACACTTTTGAATATGCCTGCTTGTGCCTTTTTCCTCCACTTCCTCCATCGACTATAGTTACAAGATGCTTAAATGGTAGGATCGTTTGTACTTAGTTTTGGGTGCATACTTATGGTTCAACATGATTGATGTGAAAAGTTACACCTTATTGAAGATTGAATGACATTTTTACAAGGCCCTTTTTAAGCATAGTAGTGCTCATTCCTACATGCTAGAGGCTGACCCAAGAGGCAACAAACCTTGAGATCCCATTGGGGATTCCTACCTGGACCCATTTTGAGCATGTATTTTGCTCGTTGTTGCTCCCTTTGATGGAGTTGTGGTGATCTCTTTGGGGCTCTTGTACATCATCTATCTCTCTTCTTTTTTGAACCACTTTGGAGGATTTTTGGGCACTTGTATATCTTCTCTCCCACTTCTTTGTAAAAGCATTGGGGTCCAATGCTTCTATTATTGGGAGGAATGATATGGATATCATAGGATAGGCATAGGTTTATATCATTAGGCTTAGGCTAATTGGAACTTAGTATTTAGAAACTTAGTTTATTATGAATAAATTGTAATGTGAGACTTTGTTGCTCACATAGAAATTGACCAACATATTATTGATAAATAGTTGGCAAGCTTCTAGATAAGTGTTAGTTAGTAGAATATTAGGTTATCCTTCATGTTTTGAGGATCGATGATTGTACTTTATGCTTATTTAAGTAACTTTATTTCCAATACAAATAATTTGGAATTTTATTCTTTATCAAGGGGCAAGCCATAACATGACATGAAATATTTATTGGTTCAATTCAATTCAAGTTAAAACAAATATTCCAAGGAATATAGAAAATTACAATATTTATCATATATATGGATCTAACAATGTTACTCTTAGCCTACCATATTCTGATGCACATTAGAGGATGTGTTATATGTTTCGGGCATAAAAAAATAATATCATTTTAGTATCTTAATTGGTTAACAAAGGAAGAACTATACAATTTAAATATATCAATGGCCATACAAAATATCTCATCAAGAGATAAAATAAAGTTGAAGCTATGGGATCCCATAGGAATGGGATATTTGCATTAGATTGATATAAATATCACATAAAAATTTAAATTAACTTTTGCCTCAAGAACATCTAAATAAACATTATATAAAAAAGAATACAACTTCTTCAACAAAATAGGGAACAAACCAATAGAGCATATTCAACATTACAAGTGAAGCCAAAATTGGAGAATCAGAAATTCAAGATTGAAGACCATCATACCAAATAATGTAATACAGGGGGGTTTTGGAGGTGTTACATTATTTGGTCCCATTTTAAATAGTTAATTTAGGATGTTAATTTAATTTTATGTATAAAGTATGTGTCAAGTTTGTAAGAGAGTGCAAGTGTGATATAATTAAATGTGTGAGGTGTCTATTTAGGAAGTGAAGAGTTATGTAAGGTGAAGGTCTTATGTTTTTTTTTTTTTATATTGAAGACAAATATTTCTAAAAGGTAACTCATATAAGCCTTGCTTTATGCATTGCTTGAGTTTTGCAATAAAATTTTAGTGTATTTTCATGGAATATTGATGTTAATTTGATTGATGGATTCATATTGATATTGATGAATTGATATGATATTTTGATATTTGATATTAGTTGATTGATTATATATTGATTGATTTATTTATATTGGGATTGATTAAACTATAAACGTTTGCATCAAATTTCTAACACTTTTGCCATGTGGAGATTGCTAATAAATAAGATGCATGTCCTCCATATTTATTTGCTATTAAAAAGTATTGAAAAATAAAGGCATATTGCTACATTTTTTTATCAGTTGAAAAAACCAGATTTCCATTTTTTCCAATGTATATTCTAGCGCCAAATTGTTTTGATGCATATTTCAACACCAGACTATTTCGATGTGTAATTTAGTGCTAGAAATTTCCTATGCATATTCCAGTGCCAAAAATTTCTTGTGTGTATTCCAACACTAGACATTTTTGGTGTATTGTTTGTTTATGATGCCCTACCTAATTTTGGCACACTATTTCTTTCTAGTGCATTGCCTAATTTTGGTGCATTTCCTGATTCTAGTGCACTATTTATTTTTGATGCATAAACACTTAGAGACATGCAAGACATCATATTTATATTTGGTTTCATTAGTCTAATGTTTATAAACCAAATAATCATGACTAAATGTAAAACTAAACCCAAAATCATATAAAACCTATTTGAAATAACATAGTAATACATTTTACCTATTCACCATGTCTAGTCAAAATATTAATATAAATTACAACTTAGTCCATAGTTAATTATTCTTTATCAACAAATTAATAAAGTAAAAAATTGTTGCTTTTTTGCACAAAGTGAGGCATTTCAAGGCCTCATCAAACATGTTACTACTTCAACATTAGGATAATATTCTATGGTAAACTCAACAAGATGACACATTATATAGACACTATCCTATAATTCAAGTTTTGTATAATACTTTTTATCTTTATATGCATGAGGTTGTATCCCAAGTATATTATTAATTCATATTCATGGAGAACTCAACAAACAACAAACTATTTTCAACCAAATAGTGTAGTACAAATAAAATTGTAATCATGATAGAAGAAGTTACATGAGGAATCCAAGTTTCCAATCTATCTAGATTTATGTCTCCTAACCATAAACCTTGATTTGACCACTCCCTAGTGATTCCAACCAATGTTGATAGTCATCACATATGAACCCCATAAGTAATATGTATGTGAGCCATCTAATTGCCAATAAATATCATTGAATTTTACCTATAAGTTGAGAGGATGGAGAGCTTCATTGAAAAGCTTTACCATCTATCCAAGGAATTATCGCATAGAATTTCCCTTATATTTATTCCTTACCTAAGAGAAAAACCCTTCAATGAGGAGATTAGATACAATGCACTAGCATGTCAAAAAATGAACTTGTATATGTGCTAATTTTTCTACATGATGTCACTCATTCCATGAAACTTAACACAGTGTATATATTCTAAAAATTTGAAGTTTAGATATACATATTCATGCAATCATCTCAATGCATCCTATCTATATAAAGTAATTATCTCATGTATATTTTAAATATAATGAATATGTTTATCATTCTTTGACCAAAGTTTCTATCAGAACAAATTCAATTGATATATTTCTCAAAATCATTTTTTATTACAAATTATTCATGCACATGTCAATGCTTATCCTCAAGCATGGCACCCCTATGTTCACCCACAAAGGTCTTGTTTTGCATGAACACTCTACAAACCATTATTTTCCTTCTATATATATATGCCTATTCCCTTTCATATCACTAGGTTAGAAATTTTGTTTGCTTTCACAATGACTTTATGAGATACCATCCCATAAAGGCAAATAGAAAGCATGAAAGAATGATCCATTCATAATGGTGATATTATAAAATATAATGCCATATTGGCAAGGTACTAGTATAGGACATTATACCATCTACAATGATTCATGACCAAGTGTCCATTCATCTTGGTAGGATATCAAATTTAGGATAATGACTCACACCTATTTGAATATTTCTTGATAAAGTACTATTATAGATAATTGAAAACAGTGTCCTTTCCACTTGGCTTGATAATAAAATGGAGTATTTGTCACACTTAATAATTGTTCATCAAGGTAACACTCAAATGGGTCTTGGTATCAAGTGTAAGTCATGTAAGTTATTTGTGATATTTATCATGGAAGCACCTAATTAGAAAAGTCATGCACAAAGGTTTCCTATCATTGCAATATTCTAAAATTTCAAAGCATAATTGTCTTAGAAGAAATACCTAATAAAGGAATATTACTTTCTAAGAGAAATCATCATAAAGACACCATTGAAGAGCTCTAACATAGTCACAACTGTAACCATCTATGGGTGAATTTATCATCGACCAAAGATAGAAGAAACAACACCAATTGCTGTTACAAAGAAGAAAGAATACATTGGAAGAATAACAAGGAATAAATATGTTGGAATTCCATATATTGGAGAAGGTAGTGCATGCATAGAATACCATAATACTTATCCTGATAAAGGAAGAGGAATAGTGCCATTTGGTACAAGGGTGAAAATTGGTACATAGTCATAAAATATGTCTCCAGGAAAGAAGAGCGCTCAATGCTCTAAATCATCACCCAAAACTCAAGGAAGGATTAGTAATGACCAAAAAACACAAGGAATATTGTGCCAAGTGTCCATTCATATTACAAGAATGTTAGAACCACCTAAAAGGAGTCAAGAAGTATCCATAATGTATGCTACAAGTGGGACATTGCACAAGAGGATAAAAGCACTCATATAGCCACCAATATAAGAGAGTAAAGGTAGATACATAGCAAGTGTGAAGGAAGAGCATTGAAGGCATATTCAAAGCACCTATTATAAAGTTCAAAAAAGTTGACTAGAAGGAGGAGCATCCAACAAGTCAAGGAGGAGCTTCTAAATAATTAAGGCAACATTTACCATAATATTTTCATATTAAATTTTATATTGGTAGGAGAAATAAGGAATAAAGGGAATATATTCTAAGGTTAAAAATTTGAATATTTTTAGTGGAGTGATAAGCATTATAGAACCTTAGAAAAATATGGATATTGTATATTTGAAGAATATTTTGAAATTGAAGAAGCATTACATTTAAATTTTGTAAAATTGCCTATTCAGATTTAAAAAAATAAATTGAATATTTGCAAAATTACTAAGGTTGGAGAAATAAGGAATTCTACATCAAATTAGGTCTACAAAAATATTGCAAATATTAATTTTCTAAATTTCTAGAGTTGGATGAATAAGGAATCCTACTTCAAAACTAGTTTATGAAATTTAGAGTTAAAATATTTTATTCATAAATTTGGAAGACAAAAGGAATTCTATACATAAATATTGCATATGATCTCTAAGTTCAAAATGATTAGAGATTTGAATATTTTTAAAGGATTGAAATTGCATCACAAATTGTTTGATAGAATTGATATTGAATATTGCATTGTATTTCATACATTAGGGATATAAAAGGTATTATACAAAACATAGAATTAAAAGGACTAGGGAGTCATAAGGTAGACTACTTCAAAGGCTCTTCACATTCAAAACAATCATGAATAAGCTAGCAAGAGGAACATATCATAGGATGCAAAATCAAAATACTTCTCATACTCCTTATGAACAATGTATTGTTATTTCACATAAAGATAGTTCAAATATTCAAAATGAAAAAATATTTGGTATATTGACTCAGGAGCAAGTCATCATATGACAGGAAATCTACATTGGTTTAGTTGCTTAAAAGTGACAAATAACTCTGGTTTAAAAATAGCATATGGAAAGAAGTACTTAGTTCATGGAAATGGATGTGTTATACCTAATGCATCTTATCCTCATTATACCAGGGTTGTTTATAAATCTCATTTTAGTACCAAAATTGGTTGAAAGTGGAAGAACAATAGAATACAAATATGTGAATGAGAAGAAAACATGCATTATCAAAAGATAGAATGAAATTGAGGCTACAAGATCAATTAGCAAAGGGATATATTCTCTAGATCCTAATATACTTACAAAAGAACTTGTAATGATTCAAGATGATACTAATATATTTTTTGAGAGAAAATTTGTAGAAGACAAAGGGCCATTCCCCTATGGAAACAAATGGGTGAATACAAACTTCAGATGAAGGAAAACTAGAGGCCATCAAAATATTGCTCTACAAAGACATCTACAGATCAAAAGGGAAAATGAACTTAATCTAGATGAAGATTACCTACAAGAAGAAGATCCATCTTGAAGACTAAAGTCTTCAATAACCAAATAATGTAATATAGGGGGTGTTGGAAAATATTATTTTATTTGGTACATGCCAATGTACTATCATGGATACATCTATAGATTAGGAAAAAGTATCTTAGATTAGAATTTACTTTATGCAATGTAATGCACAAGTGTGCAATGATATTTTGGTAATGTAAATGTGCATAGTTATCCCTATGTACATGTATCAATAGATTAGGAAGATTAAGAGTCATAGGAAGAGTGAGGGTCAAGAAACCTCCATATGAAGAGTCACATTCCATTATATATATATGAAGAACACAAGCTTATATTGAGAGGGGGGTGAATAGTATAAGACCGCTTTTTACTTTTTTCTTTCAATAAACTTTCAATTCAATATTATGCAGTGTATAGAAGGCAGTATTAATAGCAGTAATCAAAGCAATGCACAAGACACCATCGACAATAGAGACACAACAATTTACGTGGTTCACCCAATGCGGGCTACTCCATGGATAAAATCTTTCACTAAATTTTATCAAATCAAAATCTGGGAATACCTTTCCCGATTACAATGTTTATGGGCACCAACCCAAAGGAGACACCAATCCCCTAGCTCTGTTCTGGTGGTGATCCTCTAGAAGACCTTTGCCTTCTCTGACCTTAGCAAATGGAATTCTATCCACAGAAGACACCTGTCTTCTCTGCTCTGGCTGGAGACCTCTGTCCTCAACTCTATCACCTCCAAAGCTGGTCCTCAAAATTACATTAAACACAGTCCTTCGATCTAGCACAAATGTCCTCGATCTCTTTCTTTGATCTGCACCAAAACATAGTCCTTTGGTCTGGCACAAATGTATGAGTCCTCTTTCTTTGGTCTGCACAAAAACATAGTCCTTCACTCTTTTTGCGCAATCATAGCTACACTTGATCAAACTTTGACCTTTACACCTCTACGCAATCATAGCCGCATAGTCTTCGTGCACTCTGCTTCCTTGCGATCTCTCTCACTTGGAAGATTCGACATAATGCACTATGCTCTCGGCGATCGAACTTCTTCTCTTTGCACAGTCTATGAACGCCACTCTTCGAACACACACTTCGAATACTTACCTCAACTCTCCAAACAACCCTCATTTTATAGCAAAATTTTCATGAAGAAAACTTTAGTCTTAGTCGGTTGTTACCCTTAACTTCATCGGCTACAAAACCCTAAACTACGTCGGCTCAAATTTAACTCTGTCAGCTTCAACCACCTTTGTGGTTCTATAGCTTTTCTCGTGAAACTACAACATGTCGTGATATCACGACACCTTTGCAACCATATACTATCTTATGGCTTTTGTCGCGATATCATGACACTTTGGCCTTTGATGACTTTGACTAAGCTCTTGTCGTGATATCGCGACACTTCTATATTTGTCAGCAACAACTCTGCTTTTGTCACGAAATCATGACACTTCTGCCTCTGCTGACGTCATCTTCACTTTCATCATGAAATCATGACATTTCTCGCTTTCTCAGCCTCTTATTGGCTTGCACAAGTGAAAATGGAACATGTTGCAAAATTGCGACACTTTTGCTGCCTTAAGCTCTTCTCTGCCTTACGCCCGTGAAACTGGAACATGTCACAAAATTGTGATGCTTTTGTGTTCATAGCCTTCCTCTCTGCTTTTGTCATGAAATCGTGACACTTCTCTTATAGAAGACCTGCTTCCAGTTTCTATCGTGAAATCGTGATACTTTCTCCATCCATACGCTGCCATCTCAAACTATTGCAAAATCATGACACTTTTTGCATCTGCAAGCTTTCTCTTCAACCTATCATGAAATCGTGATGCTTTCAGCTTTCATATGTCTTCTTTGCAGTCTGTCATGAAATCATGATGCTTCTCATTTCAGACTCTTCCCTTTGCTGCATGTCACGAAATCGCAACAGTTCTCACTTTGAGTTTTGCAGCATGTCACAAAATTGTGATGCTTCTTATTTCAACTTCTGTAGCATGTCACGAAATCGTGACACTTTATCTTGCTATTTTCTCTCTCTTTGAACTTGTCATGAAATCGCAACAACTCACACTATAGACTCTCTTTTCTGAATTATGTCATGAAATCGTGACACTTTTTCTTTTGGACTCCTTCTGCTGCAACATGTCACGAAATCGTGACACTTTTTCTTTTGGACTCCCTCTCCTGCAACTTGTCACGAAATCACGAAACTTTTTTATCCATACAGTCTTTCTTGTAATATGTCATGAAATCGCGACATTTCTGACTCCGAACATTCTCTCTCCTCTATGAGTCACGAAACTACGACATGTCGCGATATCGTGACACTTTTCTCCTTGCTCTCCTTCTTTGCCAACATGTCGTGAAATCGCGACAGTTTTTCCTTCTTCTTCTCTCTCTTCCAATATGTCGCAAAATTGCGATAGTTTTGCCAACTCTTTCTCTCTCCTCTAACATGTCACGAAATCACGATAGTTTTTCTTGCCTGCTGCATACTTTTTCTAACTTGTCTTTTTATTTGATCTTTTGCAAAAGGGCTACTATGATCTTCTTGGAAACTCACTTTCCATGCTCTGAATAATCTGACATTAAATCAAATTCCTTCAAGAGCTTCTTGACATTAATGACAACTTCTACACTTGAGCAAAGGCAAAGTACCCAAGGTACGCAAAATTGCCAACAATCTCCCCCTTTGTCATTGATGGCAAACCTTTATGGAAAACACATCTCAAAACTAAAACCAACTATTCTATCAATCAATAAACTGCCTTTGAAGTTTTATCCCCCTGACTTGAAGCTTTCCTCTTCACTTGAAACTCTCCTCCTTACTCATATCTCTCCCCCTTTGTCATCAATGGCAAAGGGTCACCTTTGGGGCTCGGGACTAAGAATGAGCCTCTTAGCTTAGTCCCTCCCCCACCTCCTGATGAGGTGATTAAAACAGAGGTGGGAGTAAGACTCCCATTAGGTAGTGATCATCATCAGCATCTACAATTTCCTTGCCGGGCCTTCTTTTGAATTTTTTGTCAATATTCCTGTTCTTGTTCCTGTCACTATTCTTATCCATGCCTTGATCCTTGGACCTGTTCATACTACTATTTCTATTCCTGTACCTTGGAAGTTTAGCTCTACACTGTCTAGCTGTGTGACATTCATTGTTGCACTTATAACAAGTAACAAAGTTATTTCTTTTAGGCATACCTCGTTTTTGAATCCACCAGTTTCGACCAAACCTCGTTCTCGTTATTTGCCTTGCAATAAACTGCCTTGTGCCCGAACTGTTGACAAGAGTAGCAATACCCTTGAAAGAAACTAGCACTTCTGAATTTGTCATTTACTTTCTTAACTTGAGCCATGCAATGTACAACCATGTGACCAAACCTGTGACATGCAAAACATCTGTTGTGAAATTTTCTTTTATTCGACCTCTTGGGTCTCGAAAATTTCTTCTTCTCAATATAATTTTTTTTTTCTATTTCTGCACATCTATCACTCATAGACTCATGATCTAAAGTACTTTCTTCATCAGAACTCTCTTCCTTTTGGAATCTCTTGCTAGATTCCCCAACCTGTTCCTTGTGCGGCTTAACAAAACCAAGACCTATTTTATCTGTTGGTTTTCTTTGACCTTTGATGAGAGAATTAACCCTTTTGGAGCTATCTTGAAACCTGTACAACTTATCCTTGTACTCTTTAGTTTCCACTTCCAAAGAAGCCATTTTCTATTCCAACTCACTATACTCAAGAATCTTAAATTCTAACTCGTCCTTGAGTTCTTGTGTCTTAGCCATAGAGAAGTCAAGACTTTTTGTGAGATCATCTCTCTCCATACAACATTCATCTAACTTATCCTTGAGTCTGGCATTCTTCTTTCTTTCCTTTTTCAAAGCACTAAGAGCATTAGTAAGATCACTTTCAAGATCCTTTATTTGTTTGCTTTCCGAATTATCAAAGCCTTTTTTTGATTTCTTATCACTAGAGGTGCTACCCTTTTCAAAAACCATACATGCATCTTCCTTATAGTTTTCTGAAGCATCCTCATACATATTAGTAACCAATTCATTATTTGTGCAATCATCCTCAAGGTGACCAAAATTTCCACATCTAAAACATTTCATGATAATGAATCTATGTTTTGGTTCTTCCTCTTTTTTTGATATGAACAACATCTCCTTTTCAAAATCACTTGAAGAAATTTCACTATCACTACTAGAACACTTACTTGCTTTGTCTAGGTATAAACTCTTCTTGTGCTTGTGAGAATACCTCTTTCCTTGATTGCTGTGCTCATCTTTTTTTTTTCCTATGATGCTTGTGCTTTTTAGAATCCTTGCTTTTAGAATCCTTTTTCTCTTCATCACTTTCATTCTTGGAAACAGTACAATCAGTAGCATAATGACCAAACTTTCCACAATTGAAACATCTTATATTTTTCATGCTTTTGTGCTTTCTAGAGAACTTGCATTTCTTGCTATAATATGCCTCTTCATCACTAGAAGACTCATCACTCTCTTGAAGTTGTTTACCCTTGGATTTCTTGGTAGCTTTGAAAGCTGCTTCTTTCTTGACATCAACCTTTACCTAAGTTCTCAACTCAAATGCTACAAGAATGCTATGAAGCTCATCCTTTTTTAGTTTATCCAAATCTTTAGCTTCCTCAATAGCAGAAATATTTTCACTAAATCTATTAGGAAGAGATCTTAAAATCTTATCACAAACATCATTTTCAGCAAGCTCAAGTCCTAAGTCTTTCATGGAGTTAACAACCTCATCCATACAAAGCATGTAGTCACTAATATTTTCATCATCATTCATCTTGAGTTGTTCAAACAAAACTTTGAAATGTCTCAACTTGGCCTTTCTGACATTTACATCACCTGTGTGAACCACCTGCAGCTGTTTCCACATTTCACTAGCTATCTTGCAGTGAATCACCTTGATAAGATCTGCCTTCTATAAACACTTCAAGATTGCATTCATTACTTTTGAATTGCTGTGATGTAGGAGCCTGTCTTCTTTAGTATAAGGACCATGTTCAGGAATAGTGTACCCATCTTCAATCACTTCCCAAACCTCATTCCCAAGTGCCATTAGATGAACCTTCATCCTTGCACTCCAAAGACCAAAATCTAATCCATCAAGAATAGGTGCTGCATTGCCACTTGAATAATCCATAGTGTTCTTTGCTAGATTTTCCTTCAAGCTGTTAAACTTTTCGAAGGCACCGGCTCTGATACCAATTGAACAACACAAGCTTATACTGAGAGGGGGGGTGAATAGTATAAGACCACTTTTTACTTTTTTATTTCAATCAACTTTCAATTCAATATTATGCAGTGTATAGAAGGCAGTATTAATAGCAGTAATCAAAGCAATGCACAAGACACCATCGACAATAGAGACACAACAATTTACGTGGTTCACCCAATGCGGGCTACTCCATGGATAAAATTTTTCACTAAATTTTATCAAATCAAAATTTGGGAATACCTTTCCCGATTACAATTTTTATGGGCACCAACCCAAAGGAGACACCAATCCACTAGCTCTATTCTGGCTGGTGATCCTCTAGAAGACTTCTGCCTCCTCTGCCCTTAGCAAATGAAATTCTATCCACAGAAGACACCTATCTTCCCTGCTCTAGCTAGAGACCTCTGTCCTCAACTCTATCACCTCCAAAGCTGGTCCTCAAAATTGCACTAAACATAGTCCTTCAATCTAGCACAAATGTCCTCGATATATTTCTCTAATCTGCACCAAAACACAGTCCTTTGGTTTGCATAAAAACATAGTCCTTCGCTCTTTTTGCGTAATCACAGCTGCACTTGATCAAACTTCGACCTTTACACCTCTACACAATCACAGCCACATAGTCTTCGTGCACTCTGCTTCTTTGCAATCTCTCTCACTTGGAAGATTCGATAGAATGCACTCTACTCTCGACGATCGAACTTCTTCTCTTTGCACAGTTTGCGAACGTCACTCTTCAAACGCACACTTCGAATACTTACCTCAACTCTCCAAACAACCCTCCTTTTATAGCAAAATTTTCATGAAGAAAACTTTAGTCTTAGTCGGTTGTTACCCTTAACTTCGTCGGCTACAAAACCCTAAACTGCATCGGCTCAAAATTAACTTTGTCGGCTTCAATCGCCTTTGTGGTTCTGTAGCTTTTCTCGTGAAACTACAACATGTCGTGATATCGTGACACCTTTGCAACCGTATACTATCTTATGGCTTTTGTCGTGATATCATGACACTTTGGCCTTTGACAACTTTGACTAAGCTATTGTTGTGATATCGCGACACTTCTATCTTTGTCAGCAACAACTCTGCTTTTGTCACGAAATCGTGACACTTTTGCCTCTGCTGACGTCATCTTCACTTCTGTCATGAAATCGTGACATTTCTCACTTTCTCAGTATCTTCTCAGCTTGCACAAGCAAAAATAAAACATGTCGCAAAATCATGACACTTTCGCTACCTTAAGCTCTTCTCTGCCTTACGCTCGCAAAACTAGAACATGTCACGAAATTGTGACACTTTTGTCTTCATAGCCTTCCTCTCTGCTTTTGTTGCGAAATTGCGACACTTCTCCTATAGAAGACCTGCTTCCAGTTTCTGTCACAAAATCATGACACTTTCTCCATCTGTACGCTGCCATCTCAAACTCTCACAAAATCGTGACACTTTTTGCATCTGCAAGCTTTCTCTTCAACCTGTCATGAAATCGTGACGCTTTCAGCTTTCGTACGTCTTCTTTGCAACCTGTCGTGAAATCGTGATGCTTCTCATTTAGACTCTTACCTTTGTTGCATGTCATGAAATCGTGATAGTTCTCACTTTGAGTTCTGCAGCATGTCACGAAATCGCGACGTTTCTTATTTCAACTTCTATAGCATGTCGCAAAATCGTGACACTTTATCTTGCTATTTTCTCTCTTTGAACTTGTTGCGAAATCGTGACAACTCACACTATGGACTCTCTTTTCTACATTATGTTGCAAAATCATGACACTTTTTCTTTTGGACTCCTTTTGTTGCAACATGTCACGAAATCATGACACTTTTTCTTTCGGACTCCCTCTCTTGCAACTTGTCATGAAATCGTGACACTTTTTCATCCGTACAGTCTTTCTTGCAATATGTCACGAAATCATGAAATTTCTGACTTCGAACATTCTCTCTCCTCTATGAGTCGCGAAATCGCGACATGTCGCAATATCGCGACACTTTTCTCCTTGCTCTCCTTCTCTGCCAACATGTCGCAAAATCGTGAAAATTTTTCCTGCTTCTTCTCTCTCTTCCAATATGTCGCAAAATCATGATAGTTTTGCCAACTCTTTCTCTCTCCTCTAACATGTCACAAAATTGTGACAATTTTTCTTGCCTGCTGCATACTTTTTCTAACTTGTCTTTTTCTTTGATCTTTTGCAAAAGGGCTACTATGATCTTCTTGGAAACTCACTGTCCATGCTCTGAATAATCTGACATTAAATCAAATTCCTTCAAGAGCTTCTTGACATCAATGACAACTTCTACACTTGAGCAAAGGCAAAGTACCCAAGGTACTATCATGGATACATCTATAGATTAGGAAAAAGTATCTTAGATTAGAATTTACTTTATGCAATGTAATGCACAAGTGTGCAATGATATTTTGGTAATGTAAATGTGCATAGTTATCCCTTTGTACATGTATCAATAGATTAGGAAGATTAAGAGTCATAGGAAGAGTGAGGTTCAAGAAACCTCCATATGAAGAGTCACATTCCATTATATATATATGGATGTATTGATGTAAAAGAGATATGGCAAAGAAGAAAGAGTCACCTATGTAAGCAATGGAAGGTGGTGTACTATGATGTATTTTGAGCTCTTCATTCAATACAAATTTCTTATTATTTTTTATCATTTATCATTAGAATTCTTTGAGTTATTATATAGTAGATTATGAGTTTATATTAATGATTGATCAACATTAGTTGTTTTTTTTTATTATACTAGAGGAATCGGTAACTCGTTACAATTTTCTACATCTCTTTGTAACCTCCAGTTGCATCAGGTAAACCTTTTACGTATCTAGCTATGCTTATGAGACATGACCACTGGTACTACGAGTCCCAAGGGATTGGAACCCTGGTCTCCCAACTCCTACATAAGCGTTTTGATCGTTGAACCAAGCCCTTGGACCCGATCGATCAACATTATTATATATTTCATATTGCAATTATATTACTGATATTGGGGCAATATTATTCAGAGTATTTACTCATCAAAATATAACATCTCAATCTTTATAATATGTGGTATTACAATAATAATTATGCATATATTTCTAGATAAAATTTAAAATTATATTTCCTTGAAAATTGAGCAATTTAAGAGGTTGATCTCATGCCATTTGATAAGGTTTATAAGGTCATTATTACACTTTATTAAAAATTAATAATTATGTCTTGATATTTAATTATTTAAAAAATATATATATAAACATTATAAATTTTTTTGAATAGGTTAAAAATTTGGGGCACATCAGGGGTCACCCTCCCTGTGAATTGAACTTCATTGGATGCTAGCAGAGCCTAATGCCTTTTGCCATTGTGGTGTCCCTATCAGGACATAAACATTATAATGTTAAAATTTAATTTTGAATATTTATTGGGCATGTAGAAAGTGTTTAGAGGAAAATGTTTTATACAAAAAAACTAAAGTTCTAATTCTATAACTAAACTTTAACATATAATAAATTGTAAATGGAATGAATTGTTGTGACCTAAAATAAACAAAATTGTACTGATATGGAGATAATCTTATATAATGAATTAAACAAATAATTTAGAATAATATATAAATATTTTTAAAAGCATCTACATATGGACTTTTATAAACACCACCTTCAAGAAAAATGCTTCCACCATCATAACACTAGAGTTTACGAACCACCTCAAACTCCACCTTCATGTTAAGAAAAGAACAATTTATTTTGGTTATCGACTCTTTGAATATATTAATTTTCATTAAATTAAATTAAACATATTAATTTTATCATATTTTTCTTTTGATTATGGTAAATGTGACTAGGTATTTAAACCAATTACAAAATCCCCTACATTGGGTACCTTCCTAAACCCTACAAGATGCAAAAATACAAACCCTAACTATATTACTCATATCATGGACAAAAAAGGTACAAGAAGCCAACCTCTCCTTCGAATATTTGATCCCAAAATTTATTATTTCTTGTCTCTATTGATTTTACTTGATCCAACTCCTAAAATATTCCTTATCGAGGTGGGAATATCTTCATCCTCTCTAAATTCCAAATATTTGATTGTTTTCTTTAAAAAAATTCCAAATAATTTCTAATTTGTGATGAAGCATACTTTACCTATGATCATGTGCTTGAAGTGGATTATAAGGTGATGCCATTTTTGATCAACCAACTCTCCATGAAAGATATTTGGATTTTAAAGAGTTAGCAAACCTCCCAAAACCCCCTTTATTGGAATTCCCAAGAACTTACTTTTGCTATAGATCTTCTTGCATATTGTCCTAAGTTATCTTATTTTAATTTTATCTCCTACAATAAAATTATATTAGTACATAGACTATCAATACATGATTTTATTAGTCTATATTTGGCTAAGGTATTTAGACCCCTCACATTCTAGGATAATAATTTTATTTTTTAACTTTGACTAGGGGTTTGTATAATAGAGGTATTACATTATTTGGTCCTATTGTAAATATTTAGATTAGGGTGTGATTTTGATTTTTATGTATAAAGTATGTGTCAAGTTAGTAGGTGTGAGCATGTGTCATGTATTTAAGTGTGTGAGGTGTCTAGTTAGGAAGTGAAGAATTTTTGAGTGATGTGTCAAGTTTAGAAGTAGGGAGTTATATGCAATCATGAGATACTTTATATTTATGTAATATGTGGGACTTATTAAGAAAGGAATTTGAAGAGTCAAGTTCTCTTATGATTTTGAGAAGAGCAAAAGCCAAGAGTCATGTAACGTGAAGAGTCTCACATATCTTTATATTGGAGACAAAGCCATGTAATATGTAACTCGAATAAGCTTTATTTTATGCATTGCTTGAGTTTTATCAATAAAGATTTCTAATTTATGTGATATTGATGTTAATTTGATATATGTTTGATATTTATGTATTTATTGATCTTGAAATTTGCTTAACCTATGAAGAATAGTGATATTTTTCTAACATTGTATTCCCTTTTAAAGGCATCAACAAGACAACCCTATTTGCCATCTACTACTTCTTTTTTCCTTAGTTTGCAAAGCATTTACTAAGGGTTACCCCCTTTATTTTCTAAAACCCCACATGTTAGCTTGTATACGAGTGCTTCTTTCTCCTCTCTAAGAAGGTTGATCCTTCTTTTCCTTGCATTATACCTCTTTCACCTTATGTTATGGTTCCTTAGTTTTCTTAGGAAAAGTTTATTGGGTATCATTATCTTCTATGATTTCTTCTTGTTCATTTTTTTCCTCTTTTACATTGTTTTTTCCTTCTTTTAGATACTCCTTAGTCTCTTGTGTCTCTAAAAATATTTATTCCTCTCCTATTATTTTGAAAACCTCTTATTTTTATTGTTCTAGTTCTAATGCTATCTGCTATATTTTATTTTATTGGTTTTGTTCCAAGTCAAATGAGTCTTTCTATAACTTCTTCTTCATTTATCACTAAAGGTCCTCTTTCAGTGGTTGTTCCTTTACTGAGCAAAAGCTTACCAAGTGCACATACATATGGTAGAGGTAACATCAAAAGGGAATGTTTTATAGCCAACCTCCAGATAGTGCTTGTTTAGACATAAAACTAATCTATTATTTTAATAAGAGGTTTTTCATGTCTACCCTCACACAAGTGTGAGCAAAAATAGCTTAGGATTTATTTATAGTTGTAGGGGCCACTAAGACAAATTCCCCCAAAGTATTTCTGATATTTCAAAGACCTTTTCTACCTAGAATTCTAAGGATAGACTGTACAACTATACCCACACCAAGACTTTTATAATAACTTTTGTATGAGGGTTAAACCTTGGTGATCAACAAGACATGTATAGATTAGAACTACCCATAAAATAGGACCCTCCCATATAGACATAGTCATAGTATTTATCTTGGGTGAAGGTTAACAAGAAGAAACCCTTTGCCATCAAAGTGATTGAAGCTTCCTCTTTCAAAGCCCATTTAATTTTGATCCAAGTATTCAAAGCTTCTAGACTTGACAATAGTCCCATGAATTTGTAGATTAGGCTACTTTGTAAATCCAATATGTTACTTCTTGTAATAGTGTAACTAACTAGAATGGAGGGAACCCATCCTCTGTTGGAAATGTCTTATTGGAATTTTTATGAAAATTTATAACCCAGGGCTAAGACCAACCTAAGACCTTACCTTTTTCTTTAAGGGTAGCTATAAACAAGGGTTTTATTTTGGAATTTTTCCCCCTTATGTGCCTACACTCCCATTCACCTAACCCTTGAAATTGGGCCCTTTGTTAGGCCCTATGATGTTTCCCAAGCACATGCCATTTTTATCTCCATATTTGAATGTACTTCTAGATTCATGCTTATAACATCTCCTGAGTACATAGGAGAATAATTGAACAATTATATCATATTTTAAAATACATATCACATTTATCATAAACTTAATTTAATTTAATGGTGATATTTGATTTTTTATTATTTTATAATTTATTTATTATTAAATATTTGTTAATAAAAAAGGATAATATACTTTAGGTTAAAATTAAAACACCTATAACTACAAGATTATTGTAGTGGTAAGGGCTTTGACTTCTCTTTGAGAGGTCCAAGGTTCAAAACCCCACTCAATATAAATCTATGTAAACTCATTGAAAAAAAATAAAAAACTTACCATAGACAAAAAGCCTCATGAAAGTTGAACCTAATTTATTTATAAAATATAATAATATTTTAAAATAAAAATTAACATTTAATAAAATTAATTTATAAATAATATTAATATATATTTTATTTTAATAAACTCTATTATCTTTTATTAATAAGATATCCTTATAAATTCCATCAGAGTGTAATGATTCTAATATAATTTATCAATTGCTCAACAATGGTTTGAAATCTTCCTTTTTAGTTATTATAGATTTAAATTTTAGTATAAAGGATGATTTTAAATATTTTCTACCAATGTACTAATGTAATGTTTAAATAAAGTTGTAAGCTTAGTGCAGTGGTAAGGGCTTTGGCCTCTCTTTGAGAGGTCCAAGGTTCAAACCCACGAGGGATAGGAACACCTCATAAAAACCTTTTTAAACTCATTTTAAAAGCCAATTGAAAAAATATAACATTCAAATAATGTTATATGACAAATGTGGAGTGGTTAGAAATTTGGCCTTTCTTTGGGGAGGTCCAAAGTTCAAACCATAGTGTATGAGAAGGGAATAGGTTGGGTGATAGCGATTGAGTATTTATCAGTTGGTTGCTCCGATGGATACCTTGGAGGAGGGCTAGGGTTTAAATTTTTTTGATGAAAAAACAAATTTATATTAAATTAAGATTAAAGCCTTTACAATAAAAAAAGTGGATGGGTTAACACACCCCATGGGGAATCAAACTAACCCTCATTAACAAGGGTTAGTAAACAAAGCCATCAACAAAATACAAGTTTACCAATCATGATCATTACATCAAAGAAATCATATCATATGAGGTAATATGCCTTGGCATGTTGTCCTACATAAAATGCTAGTGATTATGGGATGGGAGTCCACCCCTATGCATCACGATTGAGGCCTTTAGTACTCACATTGCTCCAACTAATAACTTGCCTAGGTGAAACTAGTTGAACATCATAACACCCCCAACCTGGCGGGACGAATAAGTAATATAAACATTAGGTTATTTCTTGATTGGTGAGGGCTGGGACCAGTGCCTGTCTATGAGAGCACTTCTTGCATATGATGGAGGCTGGTGGTGAGAGTGGGATCAAAAATACTCCTGAGAAGAGCGCTCTAGGGGGATCCAGTTGACTGTACACGGAGCATTATCCCAGTGTGCCAGAAGAAATTATAGATGATCCAACTCCATAGAAACTTTGTTGGCTTGAGTGCATATCTATAGCCACATGTGATTAAAAACTTCTAATTTATCATCATGAGTAAATGTGATAGAAGGTGTATATTGTTTAAAAATAATTATGTTACGGGTCTTCCAAATATGAAAGAGTAGGCTAATATTGAAAACCTACCACACTTCAAAAAAATGGGAGAGACAAAGTAAAAGAGTCCCCAAGAAGATCTTGGGACAAAGAAACTCTTGCAGTTGTAAATACAAAAAAATAGGAAAGAACCCATTCCCAAGCTTACCTAGATCTTTTGCAATTCTAAAAGAGGTGAGTACAAGACTCAGGTACACCACAAAAAGGACATTTAGGATCAGGAATTCCAAGGTGCTTCAAATATTCCCCCAAGAGAAGGCCTTGACACAACAAGCTCCATGCAAAAAAATATTGCTTGGGCTCAACATAAGTAGCCCAAACATTCTAAAATCTAAAATTCCATCTAGTCCTTGTAGAAAATAAGTCCCAATGCTGATTGAGTTTAGGAACCAGAGGAAGATGAGGAGATAACCATTTATACCTCAAATGAGCCTTATAATTAAGCAAAGGAGTGTCAAAATGCCATCTCCAGTCTGACCACCAAGGATGCTGCGAGCACACACCAATCTTGTGCAATATAGAAAAAGGGGTGAGAGCAATAAAATCATCATACGTATCTTTATCCGCACCATTCAACCTAAAGGTGCATTTGAACTCATTCCATGGGATCCAATCCCTAGTTTGGCAAGAAAAAAAATTAGCTATTGTAACAATACCCTTTTTGAAAAATCATTGAGCATGAATCCATTGCACCCGAGCTAAGGGAGAACCTTGATGAAGAAATATGGGGGACCACAAAATATTCATAGAATTGATGGATAAGCCTTTATTGAAGCCATCTCCTCTCCAACAGATCCAAGAAGTGAGCTGTTTCTAGGATTTCCATATACTTTTAATAACAAAGGATCCAAAAATATTAACAAAAAATGAAGCAATAATAAGAGAGGGAAAATCCAACCCTCTTCATGCTCTACGGTTTAAGGAAAGACCAAAGGAAATGAAATTTTGAACTAGAAATTTCTAAGCTTCATCTCCCCTCAGATCCCTAACCACCCACTTAGCACACAGAGAAATACCTTACCATCTACAGTCTAGTAGATTCATTCTGCCAAATTCTCTCGAAAGACAACAAATATCCCAGGCAACTCTATCAAATCCCTTTGTTTCAAAAAAATTACTCCAAAGAAAATATTAGGAGTTTCTCAAGCTTATTATAACAAGCCTATGAAGGAACCCAACAAGATGAATAGTATACATGAGTGGCATAAAAAACCTTAAAGAAAATCTAAAATTAACCTGCTAATGGCAAATTCTTAGTAAGCCATAAATCAAGTTTTTTTTTCAACTCTTTGAAGCACATAATTCCAAAGCTGAGTAGGGAAGCCTTGAAAGGCAAAAGGAATACCAAGAAACTTAAAAAATTCTCTAGGAGGGATCAAATTCCAATGATACCATTGAAGCCAATGCGACATAGGCAAGGGAGACTATCTAAAGCAAGAGGTATTCATCCATTGTATTCTAGAACCAAAGGTTGTGCAAAAGGTGTTCAGACAAAATAGAGCATTAGAAATATATTTCTCTTATTCCCTTATAGTAAGAAATGAGTCATCACCAAAGTGACCATTAATAAGTTATCCCTGATCATTCAGAAGAGTAATTCCTTTAATAAGACCTGCAGAATATTGAGCAACTAAAAGGTAGCCAAATGTTTCAACAACAAGCACATATAAAGAGGGATCAATAGGAAACCCTTTTCGAGCAGACCTAAAAATGCCCACTACTTTAGACTATGAATTGTTCAGATTGAGAATAGTTGAAGCATCTCTAATAGCATAACAATAGTCTAAATGAAAACTAGTCTGAATCTTAAAGCTTTAAGCATAGCAAGAATGAATCTCCATTCAATGCGGTCATAAGCTCTCTAAAAATAAATATTAATAAAAATCATATTATGGTTATGACCGCATTGACTTGTACCTTCTTCAGCTTATGATCTAACATCCGAGCCCATTCCATGCCCTCTTAAATATCCAAAATATTATTGAGGATGTACCTTCCTTGAATAAAGCTAGTATGCTCTGATCTAACTATCAAAAGAAGAAGTGGTCTAAGGCAAAGAGCCAAAGCTTTGGAAATGATCTTGTAACTAACATTCAACAAAGTAATAGGCCTCCAATTAGTGATCAAATATGGGTCCCCTTACTTGGGTATGAATTTGATATTACCCTTGTTAATAATTACTCCCAAAGAGCCTACTCGAAGAACCTCTAGATAAAACTTATGTCGATCAGGATCAACTAAGTCCTAAAGACCCTTGTAGAACTCACAGGGAAAACCATCCAGACCTGGTGCTTTGTCATTTTCCATTTAAGATAATGCATCCTCTAGATCTGTAAGAGAGAGTAGTTTATCACACCCTCTCTTTGATACTCTAAAATATTAACTAGTATAACTGCCATACAAGCTACTAGTGCTTTCTCTTGCTCAAGGAAAAAAGCTTGAGAAAAAAAAAACATTAGTATAGTGCTTGAAAAGAGCATCAATCATATCAAGATAAGAGGTAAGCCTTATTCCATTATCTTGAATGGCCTTGAATTGAGTAGCTTACTTGGAAGGGCGAAGCCTTTAAAAAAATTCTTTGTTGAACCTATCACCAACTTTAATTCAATGAATACAGGTTTCAATTTGAGCTCCTTGAGACTCATAAGTTTAGCAAGTTTAATTTTAGGCTTCAGCTAGGTAACATGAGACTAAAGTTCAAGATTAAATAGATAGACCTCAAACTTGAGAGAAGCTTTGGCAAGCTCATCATGAAGGACAACATTGGAATGTCTTCTAAACTGCATTACCTTTTTCTCCAAAGTACGGAGTAAGACAATTATATAAAAAATGGCATCATTCCACCATTCTATCCAACCCAACTCTCCAATAGGTATAGGAACTAGATTCCAGACTTTACGGATATGACATACAATGGAATGGTGCTGAAGAAAGGAATTATTAAAAAAATTGACTTGTAGTGTATCTAAGGCAGGGATTTCATCAGCACATTAAACATGATGGGTGAATGGTCGGAAGTAGTGGTACTAGGAATGGTTTCCAAAAATGAAGCTGAAGCATTTCTCCTATGAAAGAAAAATTGCACATGATATGAAAGCATGACTCTATCCAACCTTCTCAGAATTCTTGGATGGCCAACCTAGAAATTGGACCACGTATACCATAAATTTTCAAGAAAATCTTGAGGAGAAAAACAAGAATTGGGGTCTCACAAACCCAATTTTTTTTTCATGAAGTACCAGGCCTCTCTTTCCTCAGTAGCCCACTTCATGTAAAGTTGTCCTACCTTATCTGTAGGCTTTTTAGTCATATTAAAATCTCTGTACTTAACCCAAACAATAGGTGGTAAAGAAAAATCACACCACCGCCAAAGGCTACAATGCTCTTGAGCATCATTGGAGGCATAGACATTAATAATACCAAAATATTACCCACCAACCTCAAGTAAAACCCAAACTACATGATTGGATGTGTCCACACCCCATGAGACAAAACTATATTTCCACCTAGCTGCAAAAATAATGATAGCTCCCCCTCTGCTAGGAGAATGACTGGTGGGATAAAAAAGAAACCTGGCAAAAGAAAAGGGTAAGTATATTGTAAAATAAAGTCAAAAATCTTAATCTCTTGAAGACAAATAAAGTCAGTATTACCATAAAACCTAGAGCATAAAAGCAATTTCATCTCGGATCAAGTATTTACAAACTGGATTCGTCAACCCTTTGACATTCCATGATAAAAAAATCATGGAGATCAATCAAGACTCATATGTCTAGCTACATCTTTAACATCTATGAGGTTTGAAAGAGAATCATATATATTACTGAGAAAATGCTCTTGACCTACTTTCCAAAACTTCGTTTGACATCTTTTGTCCTGGTGAACTAGGGATTCTTCTTGTGGTGGGCTATGGGATCTTCGACCATTGAGAGAAGCCCGTTCAGACTCCATGAAGCTTGAGGAAGACTTCCCATTGATATGTGGAGAATTTGAATATTGAGTAGGAGCAAAAGAAGTAATAATTTTGGCAAAGGAAGCACTAGTCGGTGGTACATTAGCAACCATCTATGAAGCCCTAGCATTGGGTGTTGTCGATTGTGTGGTATGTTGCTTTGTCACCACACCATGCCCAATTGGTACAAAAGACACAAGGGATTGAGGTGGGTTGCTCGGAGCAAACATAGGGTTTACATTTTTCCCATTCTTACCCTTCTTATAGACTACCTTCCATTCTTCTTGCCCCCCTTTAGAATTAGGGATAGATCCGTAGTTGTCTCCTTAGCTTTAATCTTGTTCGTCATTAAAGGATAATCTTTTATCTTATGGATAGCTGATTGGAAACAATAACATGTGTTAGGTAAGTTTATGTAGGAAACACATTATTTATAATCACCAACTTGGATATCAAAAGTCTTCTTGAGGTATTTAGAAAGATTTACTTTGATACAAAAATACTTTTGAGGGCATGAGACATAAAATTTATCTGTTTTACAATAGATAAATTCACCAATTGGGACCACATGGTTAGAGCGGTAGAGGAAGACCAGGAATTCAACCAAAACTGAAACCCATAAGGAAACATCATTAGTGATTGAAAAATCCTTGGTCTAGGGCTAAAAAATCATCAAGGAGCTAGGAACAGACCAAGGCCCACGATTGAGGATTGCTTTGGTCTGAGTAGCGTCAACAAAACAAAACAAAAAAAACCCTTTGGTGAGATTCTAGATATCATCAACCTTGATACCATGCCAAGATTTTTGGATCCAGTTTTGAAGGAGGGTCTCGCAAAGGATACGACCTAGAACATACCCTACCAGTGTATGGCTTTCCAACCAAGAACAAGCATTATTAAACTCACTCAACGGGATAACAACATCCAGAGGAGAAAGATTACCTCGTGATAAAATTTGGAAATGAAAATATGTGGTTACTTTTTCACCTTTAATGCCATTGCTCCCTTTTGTAGCTTAAACAAAATTTGGAGCTATTGATTGAGCTTCGTCTTTAAAAAAGAGCTTCAATCCGCCAAACGACGAAGTAAAGTAGACAAAAGCAACATAAAAATACCCTAAGAAGCGTATCGCACACACTCCAAAGTGGAGAGGCAATATGGCACCAAGAAATTGAAACCCTTAGGGCTAGGGTTTATAGTGATAACATCCAATGATGTTTATCGATTAAAAAAATTCAAATAATATTTTTGAGATTTGATAAGAAAAAATAAATTGTAAAACATTAATTAAAAATAGTTAATAACTATATAAAATATAATATATATAAATTAATAACTAAATAAAAATATAATATATATTTGAAAACTGAACGATAGAAAACATATATAAAAATATAAACTAAATTATATGCAAATTTTTCTTAAAAAAAGTTTTTTTAGTAATACTTCTTATACACATCCGTTGTGGGGATTGAACCCAGATCACATCACCAAAAATGCAAGTGGTGTCCTTGCTAGTAGACCACACTCACCTGTATTTAAAAGAAATTTTTAATATATTAACAATTTAAATAACTATTTTGTATTGATTTCAAATAAAATTATACTTCTCAATACAATTTATAAGAGCAACAATGTTTGATAATATTGCATAATAAACTTAAAAAAATTATTTATAAATTAATTAATATGAAAGTGCTTTAAAATTAAACTTTATAAAAAAATATTATTTATATAATCTGATCTTTCTTCTTTATTTCATTGTAAAAACCTTATAAAATACAAACTATTTCATTCACTTACAATACTATCCCATATATAGGATTTGGTTAATGTGAGAAATCTCTAAAAAGTTCATCTCCATCCCACCATGACCTCTCATAAAGGGAGAGTTGAGCTTCTCAATAGGAAATTTAACCTCTATCTATCTATCTATCTATCTATATATATATATATATATATGAGATTTGGTTAGTGTGATCTACAACGTTAGTCTCCATCTCACCATGACCACTCATAAGAGGGAGAGCTCGAGCTTATTAATAGGGAATTTAACATATAAACCTACACATAAAGGATATATATATATATATATATATATATATATATATATATATATATATATATATATATATATATATATATATATATATATATATATATATATATATATATATATATATATATAATTTAATTTAATTAATGTATGTATGTGAGAAATCCTTACTAGGGTATCCTTATCTCACCATAACCTCTCATAGGGGAGAGTTGAACTTATCAATAAGGAATATGACATACAACCACACAGGAAGTTTGAACCTTGAACCTCCTGAAAAAAATACCAAACTCAAAACTATTACGTTGTCCACAAAAACTTAATACTACCATATATTTCATTATCTAAAAAATGTAAAGCACAAATTATAACAGTGAGCTAAAATAATTAACAAATATACTTTATTTATTAATTAAAAATGAACTTAATAAAAATAATTTTCATTCTAAATTATTTGATACTTAAAAATTAAATAAAAATTCTTCATCCTAATAAATAAAAAATTAAGACAAAAACCTTTAATCCTAGAAATCCTAAAACCCTTTAAAATGCCTTCAAGAGTATACACCTTATGGGTTAAGATTCGTCTGATCATAAAAAGTAAGTCTGCTTTTATTCGTTATGGTATAAGATTGTTGATAATAAAAAATAATTAATAAATAAATAAATAAAAAAAATCGAGTCCTTCCCTGTGACAAATCATTCTATCTTAAAAGCTTTAAAATTATATAATCACAAAAGTAAGTGCAGGCAAACCATCTTACTGTAAAATTATAAAAATTTACTTCAACTTTTTAACATATCGAATAGAAATAAAGTTTTTTTTTCAATTTTATTTGTATTTCATTATCATTATGTGGTATTATAATAAATCTTGGATATTATCTATGTTCTTATTTTATTATCAGTTAATTATCCATGTATCATTGAATAAGATTTGAACCTTGGTCTCCTATTTAAATATTAAAGAATTTAACTGTTTGAGCTAATGCTCCTTGATTAAAAAAAAAATTACAAAGTTTAAATATTACCCATGTATCATTGGACAAGATTTGAACTTAAATCTCATGAATGAAAACTCAAGAACTTAAAGAATTTAACTGTTTAAGCTAATATCCGCTCATGTAGAGGAGTTGGAGAGCAAGTGGATAGTTAAAACTCTCCAGTTATCGAGAGGCCCAAGTTCAAATCTCTCTCCTTCACATGTTGCGGATATGTTGTTTATAAAAGATTCCTCATCAAAAAAAAATTACAAAGCAGGTTCCTCATCAAAAAAAATTACCAAGCTTAGATATTAACCATGTATCATTGGATAAGATTTGAACTTAAATCTCATGAATGAAAACTCAAAAACTTACCACTATGTATCCTCATAAATAAATTTTTTTATAAAATTTTGTACTATAATATTATATATATATATATATATATATATATATATATATATATATATATATATATATATATATATTAATACTACCCATGTACCATTGGATAAGATTTGAACTTAAATTTCATGAATGAAAACTCAACTAAGTATCCTCGTAAATAAATTTTTTTATAAAATTTTGTACTATAATATAATATAATATAATATTATATATATATATATATATACTACCCATGTGTCATTGGATAAGATTTGAACTTAAATCTCATGAATGAAAACTCAATATATATATATATATATAGAGAGAGAGTTAGTGTGAAAAACCTCTACAAACGCACATGCTCCCCCAACTATGACCCCTCCTATTTATAAAATTTTGTACTGTATATATATATAGTGTGAAAAACCTCTACAACCAAACACACATGCTCCCTCAACTATGACCCCTCCTAAAACCGAGATCTATGCTTATCAATAGAGAA
Organism: Wollemia nobilis; assembly: GCA_028583015.1. NCBI lineage: Eukaryota > Viridiplantae > Streptophyta > Pinopsida > Araucariales > Araucariaceae > Wollemia > Wollemia nobilis. The sequence continues at coordinate 1,731,941 of JAQPPZ010017258.1, forward strand.
TTTAATACACACCCACCATACCCACCCCTCACACACTCGTTGTCACAGGCCATGGTAATATTTATTTTTTAATTATAATAATTAAGCATATAGAATTTGTATATATTAAAATATCTAAAATAAATACTCACATGTTGTAGGTGAGTTAGAGAGAGTAGGGCAATCTTCAAAGGGAGGTCCTTGGTTCGAATCTCCACCCTACCAAATGCACATTGGTACCCAAAACCCAGTTGATAATGCTGATGCGGTAAGGACCGGGTCGGGTGCCACTCCTAATGATTTTGACGACGTAGAACACCTAATCTTAAAATATTTTCTGCTAAATTCAAAAAAAAATTATCTAAAATAAATTAAATAATATAATTGTCAATTTCATTTTAGTTAAATTATTTAAAATTTTTAATTAAATATTAAGCACATGAATAATTGTTTTAAAATAATAAAAATATAAATATTTTTTAAATGGACATAACCTTATATCATTTTATAAATTTACTATAGTAATAAATATAACTAATATAATATTTATTACATCAAATACCTAAATGTTTTAAAAATATAAATAATACATCATATTTTGTAATTAAAATGTAATTAAATATAAAAATATCAAATAAACACAACCTACATTCTAATGAAAATTATAAAACTTACTATTTCCTAACCATTCACAACTAGAGTGATATTAAGAACCCTACTAGAATGTATATATATATATGATAAAATTATATTTATAATTTAATATTCATTCTAAAAAATTATAAAACAAAATTTTACTAAATATTATTGCGATACTACATACTATAAAATCTGTTTAAATGCCAAGTAACTAATTCTAATACCTATACAATTATTGGTTTAAAAAACTAAATATTTATTTTTTAAGTACTGTTAAATTGGTCAATCTCCTAAATTTTAGGAAGGGGCCTGTTGTTCAATAAAGTTGCTTACCCTTCTGCCAAACTTGGATCAGGAAACGTAAATATTTTGGCTTACAGAACAAAATATGTCAGGGTTTCTTTTTTGGTGAAAACTGTGCATATTATTTTTCCATAACATGCCCTATTAATACCTGTGATCACAAGTTTATATTATTTTACACACAATCTAATATGGAAATTGAAAGAACCAACAAAGAGAAGCAAATCTCTCTTGAACAAGCCAGATCTATATGAACCTAATCTTAAAACCAATTTTGCTTACAAATCAACACACATTTATATAAACAAATGGGCTATCTATTGTTCCATGCTTTTCTATATATATATACAAAAAGGTATACGGTAGCCAAGGGAATATTCAATACTTTGGCAAAGATGATGACGGCTAGAAAAATAGGTGCATGCTACAATAGCTTGCAGAAGAGGAGTCTAAATTCTTAATCATGTACATGGAACTCTGTGAGAGCAAAGGTGGCAATGAAAGTTATTGTGAGGAAATTTTGGGTAGCAAAACAATAGATAATTTGAATCAGTAATGCACGAAGTTGTGATATATTTTAAGCCTTGAGAAGCAATGGTAAACCATATATACCTTCGTCATCAGTACAAATGATCATCATGGTTCAACTTTCAGGCCCATTATCCATTAAGGCATAAATATGGGCACTGTGATTCATATTTTTGCCCAATTTTTCATTCATTCCCTGGGCCTAGCAGACCATAGAGAACTGAGAGCACGAAGCCTAGAATAATATTCTCCTATGGCAAGGAAGCATTTGGCCGCCTGGCGAGTAGTGAGGATCCTGTGCAGCTGTTGGAGTGTCTGATGTCTCAGATTATCAGCCTACAATTAAAATGATTCAAGGAATGTAAGAATGAGAATAATATTTGCAAGTGTAAAGGTTTATAATAAATTCTGCAGACAACAGAAAGATTTGGGTTTGATTGTTGGGTAGGAGGGTTAAAGGAAATGTGTTTACCTGGCGTACCAAGAATTCTAAATTGGCAAGTTTCCCTATGGCAATGGCCATTTGTCCCATGTAATTGCCCATGTTGGTTGGCGTTGTCAGGGATCCTGCAGCTATGGTTTCCAACAGAGATTGTTGAAGCTCTTCCATTCCTTGTGAAAGGGCCTCCTCGGCCTGCAATGAAGATTGCTGCAGTGCACAGATGCACTGGTACTGTTGCTCTGTTAAGGGCTCTATCTGAGGAAGCAATACCTGTAAACATATATTTTAGTTAGTAATTATACATGTTTTTAAAAAGGCAAACCTTGATAAATGTCTTTTGATATCTAACCATGATCCCTCAACAGAGATCTTAAGTTCTACCCACTTAAGCTATCACAACTTAGTAATAGATGGGTGCTAAAAGCCATAAAAAATTATTATAGATGATGAGTAAATGCAGTGGAATGTAAGATTGAGCTTGCCTTAAGGATCTCAGAAGGGCGGAAGCCTCCCATCCACATGAAGCAACGTTCGGCAGGGGTTTTCCACATCCCTGAGAGGAGGTGGAAGACGTCTGCCTTGGCAGCCACGCTTTTGATATGCAATATCTCTGAATAGTGAGCGACACAGTTGTCCACAAACAGACGAAGATCCGTGTCGGGGAGATGCTCCTGAAGTGCTGCCCTCAGATCACACATGTGGCGGTGGTGTTCTTCCAGCCAACGTTGGTACTCCATGTCAAATGCTGCAGCTTCTGCTGATCACAGCCAAAAATAAAACGTCTAGATAAAATTCTGATGAATAGTTTAATTATAATGGAACTGTGACTATATCAAATTCTGATGAATAGTTTGATTATAATGGAACAGTGACTCCTCAGTTATTGAAAATTTTGTTTCATAAAAGTTAAGGATTTGAATGTCTTTAATACTAAATAGTATCTTTTGTTACTTTACTTAATCTTAGGGCCAAACATCTCTAGAGAATCACAGTTTAATTATAATGGAACAGTGACTCCTCAGTTATTGAAAATTTTGTTTCATAAGGAATTGAATGTCTTTAATACTAACTAGTATCTTTTGTTACTTACTTAATATTAGGGCCAAACATCTCTTGAGAATCACAGTTTAATTATAATGGAACAGTGACTCCTCAGTTATTGAAAATTTTGTTTCATAAAAGTTAAAGGATTTGAATGTCTTTAATACTAAATAGTATCTTTTGTTACTTACTTAATCTTATGGCCAAACATCCCTAGAGAATCACAGAGTTGGTAATTGTTTGATTTTGGATTTTAGATTTCAAATTGGTGGTTGGTCATAGTTTGGTAATGGAAGATGAATTATATACATGAAGATCAAAATAGATTATTGATAAAAACTAGGCCTGCACAAAAATCTATTTGTGAATTGTCAACAAATAACAAATAGATATAGATGGAAGGTGGGATATCGTTTTTGGCTGACTGACCCATTCAATCACCTAGCTTAATTCTGTGGCAGTTGACTAAATATGATGCTTTTTTGAAGCATCAATTAGCTGTTGTTCTATTCTTTAAGAGTTGTTCTTTGGTTAGTTATGTATATGTGGGGATATGGTATATTCTTTGGTTGGTTTGATTGCCGGCATGATTGTATTTTTCATTATAATAATAATAGTAATAATGAACGTTGATAGTAGAACCTTTCTATTTTGATACCATAAAAGTATTTTGCAGTGAAATATGTCATCTAATTTGAGCGTGCTTGTGGGCATTAGGTATATACGTACCAGAGCTTAGGACCATATTCCCGGCTTGATGGCCTTGATCATTGAGGTATCCGTTTCCTCCTACAAACATACCCTAATTCATTCACAAACAATACACTCAATTAGGGAAAGAAAACGATAGAATTAAATTATTTAAGAATTGTGAAGCTCGAAAAGGACTGTGTAATTTCCTTATTATTAAAAAAATTAAAACACAACAATATAATTATTTGTACATATGAATAAACAATTCACTGAATTTACTGAATTTAAGATCAGTTTCCCTTCGAAATCACTACTAGTTACCTGTGTTCGAGCCCGTTGAAGTTCTTGTTCAAGTTGATTCAGTTTCATGCGGCTGGACTCTAGTTGCTGAACGTATGCCTGCATGTGCAAACAAAAAAACTTTAATTATGTTATTTATAAGAAAAATAGCAGTCCTTTTTTTAAAACCTCCACAGTTTACTGTTATATTAAGTTTAAATTTATCACTAAAATTAATCCATTTTTATCTCTTTTATAATTTTAAAGCACAATATTGGCATAAACTCTCTTCTGCTTAGCTAGACTGTCTTGCACAAACAATGTTAACCAATTCAAAATGTTGAAAATCAATGTATAATCTTTGTCTGTGTATACTTCTCTATGTTGGAATTTCGTTCCACTTTAATACCTCTTCTTCTTCTCTTCTTCCATGTTCAAGCATGGAGAATAGCAATGAATATTCAGCTATAGTATCAACTTGATAGTGATGAACTTCTTCTTTACAAAATCTGAACGTTTAAACGTGCCCAATTTTTCTTTCTAAGTGTCTTTGTAAAACTAACTTACTACACAAAAAACTTCAAATTATTGTTACTCTGGACATCCAATATGGACGAATTTGATCAAATTTAAAACCATGGTTATCATCTACATTCACCTTTTTTCTGAGTCTGCTCTTCCTAGCTGCCTCTCTATTTTGAGCAAGCCTTCTTAGAGTCTGTAAAAGCCACCACAAAGAAGAAAAATAAAAATAAAAGAACAAATAAGTATAAAGTACTAAACTTTGGTGGAAACAGTTCAAAAAAAAAAAAACTCTAGGTATAGCTACCTTGGCATCTGGTGTCTTGGCACCTTCGGGCTCAGAGGTAGAAGTGGGAGTGGGACCTTTGCGATTTGCCTCATGCTTTGGACATGAACAGGTAGTAGCCAAGTACACAATTAATAAAACGTCAGAGACACGGAAATCCTGCTGCCAACTTATGCCGCTTGTCTAACTCAATTCATTTGACTCGTCTCCATTTCAGAAAAACAAACAACACACAAAATACATGGCTGGCCATATATAAACATATCCGTGCATGTACCTTTGTATCTTTGTCCACCTCATTCAACGTTTCATTGGCGGTGGCGGGGCTGAGATTTCTTCCCACATCAGAAACCTCCATGGGCTCCGATTTCTTCACCGGGGACTCGAACTCGGGTTGAGAGGGGCCTCTCTTCTGTGAAAACGTATGCTGCACAGACTCGGAATCGAAACTCTCGGCCCCTGATACCGAAGTCGCCCTAGAAATTGCCTGAAACCAAAAAAAATATACATAAAAATCACCCATGGATCCTCTTAAAATTTGCCCATCCATAAGGAAGATCAATCAATAAATAAATGGTTGAATGATATTTACCGGTGGAGAAGCCTCAAAGTGCATTGGCCTGGAAGGAAATATATTCAGAGTTGGCGGACGATCTCCGGAACATTCTGCACACAATCATAGTTTGAAACCCTAAGCTCCTCAGCTTCTTCTTAAACATGGATATCCACGATTCACTGTATTAGTCTAATAACCTTCAAGTCTATCAGAACTTTCAGCGGAGAGAAGGACTAATTAACTATAAGCAGTATTGCCGTCAGTAGTACAGTGGGTTTAAAATACTAATAATAAAAAAAGGGATGTGCTTTTAGACTAGGGGAAGCGGTTTCTTTATCTGAAAGGATAACAAACATTGGAATGGTGTGAAGTGTGAAGAAAGTTTGTATTTTGAATGGTGCAATCATGGCCCAGAAATAGAGTATCACGCTCTTTTTGCTTTCAGTGAAAGAGGTTATATGTGGAATTGATTGTACTCTGATATCCATTGTCAAACTCCTCCGTTGACAAAGGTGTTACACGTCCCATTCATCAAGTTAGGTCGTGTATACGAATTTTATTCTACCTTACAGTCTGCCATGGATGCATCCGAAAGGAGAACGCTGAAGAATTTTTGAGAAGGTGAAGACTAATCTAATCTATCATTTGGTATCTCTCTACGTCATTCCGACGTTTTTATTTCAGGTCAAGAAAAAATATATATATATATGTATATATTGCCTGCCTGACACCACGTTGTCGTCGTCACCATCATGGTTGTTCAACGAGAGAAAGAGAGCAAATTCAAAATAGAAGAAGGTGTGTGTATATATGTAATGTGTATATACACTTACGTTTCTGTATAGCCGTTGGATCCCCTTCCAGATACATGAAGAGAGCTTGATCAAGCTCCCCCAGGTCGTAAGCAGCAGGATTGTCTTTGACGAAGTCCGGTCCCGGGTGCGTTCTATGACCAAGTTAACACAAGATCAATGTATCAGTTTATGCCGAAAACTCAGACTAATTCAGTTCCAACAAAAAAAAAAAAAAAATTGTTGAATTCCCATAGTTCCAAGAAATTAAAAGAAATCAAATTGCTATGAGAATATCTTGTGAATCAATATTTTAATCTGCTAAATAATCCATGCATGCCTGCCATGGGAGGGTTCTCCTAAGTTGTTGAATAATTTTTATCTTTTGGATCCGAACTTAAGAGCATAATAATCCCAGAAAAAAAAAGAGAGCCATATAGGGCTTCGTTGGGTTTATAGTTGCAGTAATTGGTGTTATAGAGTTGCCTAAAATTAAGTTCTTTAAGCCAATATAAACACCTGATAAAAACTGACATATTCCCATAAATGGTTTGCAAAGTCATGTCTCTGGAATATAAACTTTTGGGTATGCTGGTACAAGATGTCATGACCTAATTCTCTATTTTTTCTGTGAATCTGTACAAGCGCAATTTTTTTTTTTTTTTGTGTTTTCCACATCCATTTTTTCTCGTTTCCTGATTCTCCTGTTCAATCAAAATCTATGGATCGAACATCTAAATTCAGTGTGTTGTGAAGACTAAAAATCAAGTAGAGCGGTGAACGAGATGAATATAGAATGAAGGGGTATAGAAGTAGAATCAGTACATGATATTGGATGGACAAGAGGAGGGGATTCCTTGAAGCATGCCGTATGGATGATGATGATGATGATGAATAGCTTGTTGTTGTTGTTGATGATGTTGTCTGCTTGAGCCAGGAGATGCTGCTGGGATGAACATCTGCTGTGATCTACTATCAGCCATGCAATAAAAATATGATGAACCTTCACATCCTCCAGCACTGAACTGGCATGAGATTCAATAAACACCACCAAACACCTCCTTGATTAATCTTCTTGCAAGAATATTGATCTCTGATCAAAAACCTTGTGCAACATAGGGCTATTGCATTTTCCGAATCCACTACAGCACTGCACCAGTTACCTAAGCAGGCAAGCAAGCAATCTGAGGCCGGTTCAATTATGTATGAATTTTCAGGCAGACCTTAATCAATGACGGCAAGGGATGAATGAGATAAAGACCATGTTATGAGGTCTGCCTGCTGTGCAAAGGAGAGAATGGAATGGAACAAATGACCGAGGATGAGGAGGAAAAATATGGATGAATGAGGGTGATTAAGTTTTTAGTCTTTGTATACATTTGGTTTGTCTTGTATCCAAGATGGGATAGCTGGGAAGGGGGCCCCATCAATCCATTGTTCCCACCACTCCACTAGCCCAACAGCTTATTGGAACGCTTTATTATTCATTCAATCACCCAAATGCAAGGACAAACAACAACTTCTCCACTTCTGAACAAAAACTTTCCTGATCCTTTCCATAACAATTTAATGTCAGAAAGACATGATGGATGACGCCTTCCAACAACACTTGAATCCCCTTCCACTCTCTCCTCATCCTCCTGCTGCTTCTGCTGCTGCAGGACAAAATTAGTAAGTCCTAGAACCAAATTTAGTTAAACATCCCCACTTCAATTAGCCCATTATTAAAAAAAAAAAAATATAGAACCAAATTTAGTTAAACATCCCCACTTCAATTAGCACATTATTAAAAAAAATAGATAACCTCTCCACTAAAACTTGTGTTAACTTGTTGGACATGTCAAACCCAAATACATATATATTATATATATCCAGGTGGAAACATTCAACAACCAAATGTAGTTAAAATGACTTTTAATCTCCTCTCAAACATATGAAAGTACAGAGACATTTCAAACCCACACGATAAACTGAACATGTTCCTTTTCAACCATCCCCAACCTATAATCCACTAATTTTAGCTAGCAGTCTCTATGTTCTATCCTCGTGGTAGAAATAGAAACCCCGCTAAGATGGTGGTAAGAGATTTCAACTCTTAATAAAATTAAAAATTACAATATATAGAAGGAGACCCATGGCATGCGTTTAATTTGAAACTCTAAATGGAGGCGGTGGAGAGGTCAAAGTCAAGGTGAGAGGGACACCGGGGTTAAAACAGCCACATGATTGAGACGTGACGAGAGTCCTGATGACGACACGTGGAATGCATGGCACCCCGACTGGGCTTTTTGTCCTCCCGGCCGTAATACACGTGAGGAAGTTTAAAGAGGTCCCCAGGGTTGAGCACTGCACCTTCAATCCCCTGCGGGTCCCACACGCATATATTTGGGCTCTGGACGGCCGCAACCCTCCAAACCTTGGACCCGTCAAACATAACCCACGTGGGCCCCATCTGCCTTTTCACCACCCCAGAGGCTGATCCCATCTTAAAGAAGGCGACCTTGGTTTTACTTAATTACTCCAACAAAACACCGCCTTGAATACCTAAAACGTGAACACTATCTTTGTCAACTTTGAGGGCTTACTGTCACCTTTTCCATTCAAACGTATTTTTTTGTTAAGGTTTTTACACAGTGAGGTTTGTTTGATAACCTTAGGAGGTTTTTACACAGTCAGATCAAATCATCTTTTTTGCATCTTTTTTGCGATTCGAATTTGTTAAATTAAATTATTTTTTTACAATTTTAATTTAAATTTGTTTCACAAAATTTTAAAAATATACCAACTCAGATAAAAAAACACATTGTTACAATTTAACTGTAGATTTTTTTTAATGATATTTTGTGTTTTTTTAAAGATCAGAAGCATCATATTTGCAAAGACTTTTAAACAATGGAGGCTTTGACCTCGAACCATCACGTTTTCTATAGTTGGTACAAAGTCCCAATTACGTGGTTATATTAAAGTCAAAACCAGTGATATGGGCCTTGTCTATTATAAACATCTTATTCAAACGTGTCCTACTTTATCATTGCATCAAAGTCATACTTTTGGGAAGCATCCTACGTTTCAGTCTCCCATGGTTTCTTAAAGATTTAGCATACACAATCAGATTTAGCATACACAATCTCTATATAATATAGAGAGGAATGGAGATAAGGGCAACTGCTACGTAGAGGCTCGTGGATTAAGTGTAACCATCAGGAGATAATATATTATTGATTAGGTATATCTAGATACTGGTCGTACCGCTCTTTCTTTAATCAGCATGACATGGTCATTGGCACTCATGCTTCTTCTACTCCCAAAAACAATACCTAATATGCATGTTGCCAAATATATCCACATCACTTGGTCTTTTTGGAAATTTCAATTGGAATCATCTTATAGATTACCTAACATACTAAGTTGTCTAATTGGAAGCTATTAACTTAATTCTTTAAGTTAAACCATGTTCAATTTTCATACTATTTATTTCTAATGTCTTTTCCCTGACACCACCATTATTGAAATTAGTGAGCTAAATATCATTACAAGCAAGAATAAAGTATTCTCAAATCCAATCCTCTTTCCTTATCTGTATTTAAAAAAATTAAGAATTAAAAAAATAATCAATTAAAAGTGATTGTTAAAAGAAAGTATTAGATCACAAGAAAAGTAGTGACATTTTTTAATTATATAAATACTTTTAAATATTTAATAATAATATATTTATTTATTAAAATAAAGTTTTGAGTATAGATTATACTTAACTTAAAAAGTATGAATAGTGTATAAATAATTAATATTGTAAAAAATGGTTTCAAAATAAAAGAAGATAGTGTATTTGGAAAGTAAAAGTTCATTTAAAATAAAAGCAATCTAATTGAAATAAAAATGATTGTATTCTATATCAAGTTAACAATTTTTTTTTATAAAATAATATTTTAAATCTTAAGTTTCTAGAATAAAATTCTATATAAAATATGAATTTTTGCGGATTAGATTAATATAGTTTTGTTGTGACAACTATGTATTAAAATTCAGAAATTTATAAGAATAATTCAAAAAATTAAATTTACATTGACATTTTATTATATATTGATAAGTATAACATATTTTATTCACTCAAAATATATAATATATGATTTTAGACACTAAAGAACTATCTATTCACCTAACCAATACACCAAATACTAAGTCAAAAGTTTATCACTTTTTCTTAGCAGGTATGTATGAGGTATATGTGACACATAAATTACTTGAATATCATAGTATTCATTGCATTTTTGAAGTCTCTTATTATAAAGATCTTGAATTTTTTGTTTGTCTATTCAAGTATAAAAATAAATATTGGATATTATATTTTATACATAAAGTTACTAATGAATTCATTTGATTTTTTTTATATACCATCACTTTATTTAAGATTTTAATTTTACCTTAAACTTGATTTTCATTCACTTCTCAAAAGACATAGTCCTAAGTTTGTTGTCTAGAAAATTATCAAGATAGACATGGGACATTAGCATTGACATGTTTTAATCAACATGAGATAGACATTGGTATTATTTTTAATGTAATTTCTTTGTAATTAACACAAACATATAACTTAAATCAAATTATTTGACACTGATATATTAATACTAAATGATAAATTAATATTAAATCACCATTTACTATTTTATATGATCATAATTTACACTATAAAGATAATATCATCCACAAATGCATGGAAATTTAAATTTTATAATCCCTTTTATACAATATCATAAAACATATAAATACATTGCATATTGATTCAACTTAATTTATTAATATTAAATGATAAATTGAGGATATTTATGAAGATATAATACTATTACTGAAATAGTTCTCACATCAAGAAATTTCTCAATCTATCTTTAATAATTATTTTAAAATCTACAAATAAAATATTTTTATGCATAATAGACTATTCCTATGCCAACAATTTTCTAAGTGATAATTACAATTTTATAATAATGTGATCAATAAAATAACAATCTTACCAATTAGTTCATTATAATAGGTTTTTTTTTTTGCTATTGTCTTAATTGTTTTTAAGTATTGGTATTTTTATGTATTTTTTTGTTTTGGCAAGAACATTCCTTTTTTTTTTTTAAATGAAAAAGTCATTATATTAATAAAATAATGTCTAATCATACAAAAAAAGGGTGGGTGGGATTAGCACACCCGTAAATAAACACACTAACCACTGTGGTTAGGAGTGGTTAGGAGTACACAAGAGTGTCAGTAACAGCTCACAAAAAGTCAGATAACAACCGCCAAAACAGTGTCAAATATGCATTCAGAAAAAAAAAAAGAGTCGAGAAATCACTGCCAGGTGGAAGGCTTGAAGTTTTCCTCCATAAGGTTATAAGTCCATCCAATTATTGAAGAAGCCGAATCCCCCAACCATCAGTGGTAGTACCACTAATAGTACAAGTATGTGCATTTGGTACAATTTTACCCCAATCAGGGGGATCATCTTGCTAAGGAGGTTGTGTAGCGACCCCGGGGTGCACGCACCGCTCTTACTCTACTTGCAAATGTGTTAAACCCAAAATGAAATGAAAGACCATGAAAAAGCATATAACACGGAAGTAACAAAGATATATCTCTTTATTTGTATTAAAACCCGGTTACATGTCGGTCCCTCTTAGGGATACCCATTTCGATACAATAAGGTTACAAGTGGGTAAAATTTCCCCTCGCAAAGGGGTGGTGCGCTATCACAAGCTTCCCGGTTCCACACATGGAAATGTATGAGGGCTTACAGATGCCTCCTTCCCCAGGTCTATTTCCTAGAGGGATCCCTTTTGCTCTCGTATGTTGCAGATTCTGTCCGGTGAACCTGTGGCCCTGTAAGCAATGAAACAACAACACACGCTTAGATGTCCGAGAATGCCTCCCCGGATGAGGTTGTTAGTAATGAATATATCAAATGAAAGCAAGTGCAAATTAAACCGATGCTATGAATGCGAATGAATGAAATGATGCTATGCTAATGATATGCTAAACAAAATAATGAAACTAATGTCTAAAACCCTAAGCTAGGCCCGTGGGCCACTGTCCAAGACAGCGGCCGCTAAAGCGAATCTTGTCCTCTTTGCTTCAAGGCTATGGATCAAAGCTTGTATCCGATGTTGAAATGATGGTTGCTTTGCTCGATACGTTGAATATCCTGTATGTGGAAAACCCTCAAGTGGACTCTCCCTCTCTTTGATCAAAGTTTCATCCTGGATCAAAATTGTCTCTTTCCCTCCAATGTGTCTCCTTTGGTGCTCTCAGGCTTGCACCTTTTAAAGTGTGTGAAACCCTAGGTCTATGCCCAAGCCCTAGGACTGAATCCCTCATGCGTAGTGAAGGTTAGCATGAGAAGATTTTTGTCTTTTCTATGTTTAAAGACCAGTTAACTAAAGTCTAAATGCAAACTCAAGTCTCCTATGTGAACTGGCTATGAAAGGGAATGCAAAGTTACTCCCGCTCACCTTTATTGCATGCAGACTGCCACTTTCACCCGTGATTGGGCATATCTATCAGCAAAATACTTTTTATGGCTTAGCCACTATCATCTGCAGTGGCTAAGATCTGGTCACTATCATCTGTAGTGGCTAAGGTCTGGCCGCTCTAAGCTTGAGCGGCTAAGGTCTGGCCGCTCTAGTCTTGAGCGGCTAGGCTTGGATGGGCTTAAAGTGCCCCAGATGAGTGGTGAGAACCACTTTTGATGCTTGGAAAGTCCAATATTATGTCATATGATCTTATGAATGTGCCTATGTGAGTAGCTCCCCTAGACATGACATGTTTTAGGTGTCTACAGATGCCCCTTTTTGCGATGCATTGTGTGGAAAACACAACGCTGAGCAAAAATGTAGACTGATCTATTTGTAGGGTGTATGGTGATCAGTGGTCTGATCAACACCGGATGGCCCAATCATGCAAGATGGTGCACACCCTTCGAATCATTGCCTCAATGTTCGGAGGACTTAGCTCAGTGGCTTGGACATGTTAAATTGCACTCATTCCTCAAACTCAATCGGGTAGCTTCAATTGCTACAATAGTTTCGATCGGTAGGAGAGCTACAATTGAAGATGTCATGTCTGCTTACGTTCCCAACAAACAAGGGAAATTATGTGATTGTTGTATGCAATGATTCATAGGACGAACATGATTTTGTTATGATCGAGTGATATTTTGTTGATTTTGATTATGATTATTTTGAAGATTTGAACTACCTCTTCACTCAACGAATTGGTGAAGAAATGACAATGAATGAAGCGACAAGTCGCTTGACCAATATGACTAATCTGGTTCCTTTCTAGCATTTTTTCCTTCAATGGGTGAACCCACATCCAAGTGTGATTCCAATTGTTTATGATAACCATCCATCCCTATCCCGAGGAGCGGTCCAACCATCAATAGCCTTCTTAGGGAGTTAGGATGAGTGATTCTGTTTATGCTCATATTGCATCACTTTGGCTTAGTGTTTTTGATGTCACAAGGGAATGAGGATGATCCTATCGCACCCATGGAGCAGTCCGACCATCTTGGTATTTTTTGGGTTTGAAGTGATACATCGTGATTCCAAAATGAATGTTTTTGCCCCAAGTAGCCTTATGGTGACTTACTCGTCTTACCAAATTACATGGAGTGCAAGTCACTGCAATCGCTAAGTTGATAGAGTAAGTGACTGGATACGAGGCTTACTCGAGAATTTGTTTTTATGTGATTTTTATGTTATTTTGGTCATTATGATGACTAGAAGTCTTCAAAATGTGCTTATTTGAATGTTTTTGTTCCTTCTCATGGAGGGGCTGTGGTTGTTTTTGTCTAGGATCTCGGCCGTTGTCAGGTCCAATGGCCACCAAAGGCCTGGCCCTGGCCGCTCTAGTCCTGAGCGGCCAAGCGATGCGGGCCACTGATGTCAGCAGTGGCCAAGGCACTATAAAATTCAACCTAGGGTTTTGTATTTTCACTTTGCCAATTGTCAATTTGCTTTCTTGAGCTTTGAGGTGAAAGTGACTTTTGTGATTTGGAGCATTTCTACGACTTGGAAGATCATGGCTGCACGGGGCGAAGCATCTTCGGGTGGAGGAGCCGGAGCTTCTCGAGTACTCCCTCAAACCTTAACCCTGCTTGTTTATTTTTTTTTTGGGTAAAACTGAACCACATTAAGTAATCGGTAATTGAACCTCATTAAGCTTGTTGGCAATGAATCAAAACCCGTAGCTAGGCTTAGTTTAGGTTTTTATGTGGTGGGCTTGTCCCCATTTTGTCTTTTTGTTCTTGTTATATTTTTTTGGTATTTTTTGGCCTAGGGTCGACGCGTCTGCCTCGCCACCCATTGGCCGCTATCGATCAGAGTGGCCAGGAAGGCCTGCAACTTGGTCGTTGTCACTAGCAGTGACCGATTTGAATCCCAATGGTCAAAAAATTGACCATTGGGGCTTGGCCACTGTCAGCTTCAGCGATCGATTTTTGGCCGTTGTAGGTGACAATGGCCAAGAACACTTAGTGAAATTTTTTATTTTTTTGAAATTTTTTGGGTTGATTTATTGATTTTTTTGAAATTTTGACTTGTTTGATTAGGTGCAACTCTGTTCCTTTGCCTAGACTTAGGATAGCCCATCATTATTTGCACCATTTTCATGTTTATTGTGAGTTATGCCTTAGATGCATTGTAGTTATGATTCATTTTCTTTTCTTTTGCTTAGATTCTTACTGCTCGGGCTCGGGACCCGAAGCTCATGAATACACTTCTGCCCCTCTTGGATGGCGATGATTGGGCTTGGCTCAAAGCCCATGGGCTACAGTATGTCACCAGACTACCCACCATTATGGCAGATCATGCCTACCTTACGACTTTGGTCCATCGATGGGACCCTCGGACCAATACCTTCCACTTTCCTACCGATGAGATGACCATCACGTCGGAAGATGTGTATAGGATCTTCCGGATCCCCTTTGATG
The DNA here is from genome assembly GCA_028583015.1 of Wollemia nobilis. Lineage (NCBI taxonomy): Eukaryota > Viridiplantae > Streptophyta > Pinopsida > Araucariales > Araucariaceae > Wollemia > Wollemia nobilis. The sequence continues at coordinate 1,746,971 of JAQPPZ010017258.1, forward strand.
GAGTGGCCATTGTCTCTTTGACCACTAATGATCAGGTTGTTATTTTCACTCGGGTGTTCGGAGGGTGCTCTACGGAGGCTCTCAAGGACACCAAATCTAGGGGAGTGTCCATCTCGTAGTGGTATGAGGAGGGTGTCTTCTCTGCGAGGCATGCAGTGTTGTTGATGGTCATCAACAATATCTTGATTCTAGATTGCTCAGGTTTGAGGTTCCCATGGAACCTTTTGGTGATGGTTCAGGACTTGTTGGATAGTGAGGAGCCTATCATCTATGCATGGGGTAGGTCTTTGTTGGCTCAGTGCTATGATGAGTTGTACCACATCCATCGGTGAGGTCGCGTCGGCATTGCTTGCAACTTGCTTCTATAGGTTTGGGGATGGGAGCACATCAAGGTAGATCATCCCAGAGGGCTTCCTCTTATGATCATAGCTATGGAGGAGTGGATGCAGTGCTATGCCGCTAGATGGGCTCGAGAGCGTGAGTTGTGCAAGAGTCATCCTCATGCGAGGGAGCTTCCCCATTATACTACTACTTTCACTGGGCTACAGGCCGGGGATGTTATGTGGCACCCATATCATGAGTGCCCGACGTGGGATGATCCGACTAGTTTTACTGCTAAGATGCGGCATGAGCGATGGCTCCTTGGCCACAAGGTTGGCATCCAAGAGTATTTCTTCTACTCTCGGGTTCTCCATCAGTACGGGCTACAACAGGACGTGCCTCTTATTCCATTTTTGTATAGGCACCTCACAGTAGAGAAGGACCTACCCCCATGGTAGATTACAGAGCTCTCAGATGAGGAGGATGCCCCAGTAGTTGACCCAAGAGTCATTGGGGGTATTACAGAGGCATACACTCAGTGGTGGGGGGATCGGATGTGGCATGGTACCGATAGCCTAGGTCACGAGGATGATGGTGGGGATGATGGTAGATCCGAAGGGCACAGAGTTCGAGCCAGGACCGAGGTATGGGGCCAGCTAGTAGAGCAGGTGGTAGTGGAGGAGCAGGAGGCTCCTGAGGAGGATGAGGAGGGAGCTCGAGGAGAGATTCTCCTCTGAGAGCACAGTTGCATGAGGTCGAGGTCGAGCTCCAGTCGACCCAGATCTAGGTGCAACAGTGAGATGCTACCATAGCACAGTGGGATGCCACCATAGAGCAGCTCACGGTGTAGATATAGGCTCTGTAGGCTACTATCAGGGGTGGTACTGCTAGGATGTAGTTTTTTGTTCCTCCTTCTACACCATAGGGGGATCCAAAGATAGATTCAGGGGTAGAGGTTCTACGCCTGTAGTTACTATTGGATGAGTATGAGGGGAAGATTCAGGAGCATGTTGGTCACATTACCGCTCTCTAGATGTAGCTCAGGAGGCATGGGCTTGTTCCTAAGGAGGCACCCGGTGTAGGTGGTTCACAGGTCAGTGGGCGCTCTACCTCAAGGTAGTCTTCTACCCATCCTAGCCAGAGGACCCGGACTCGGATAGAGAGACCAACAGGTTCACACCATTCGACCCGTGACACCGCCATAGGGGGAGGTGGCACTAGGGGAGGTGATGCCGGGGGCTCAGCCCCTATATTTGATTGATGGTGTTCTTTTGATTCATTTTTGAGGTCGGCTTGACCTACCTGACTATAGCCCATGGGCATTTTTGTACCTTTATGGACCTGATACACACATTTATATGATATCTTTGCTTTATGACTCATTATGTGTATCGTTTATTGCTTATGTTTTTGTTTTATTTTGTTTTATGATGCGATGGATGATGGTATTATGATGAATTGATATATGTATGTGTTAGGTGATAGATGATATTTATGATGATGTGGATTTGAAATAGATGCTAATGTGTGTATATCTGTAGATGTTCATATGATATGATGTGATGTATTATGAGTTGATCTAATGATGGATTTATGGTTATATGCAAATGGATATTGCTTATATGTTTTATGATGTGCTTTATGATGTAATGATGGATGATTGATGACTTCTGTATTTATGGATGCAATGTTATTGTTAAATGCATGTTTAATTTTGCTTTAATTGTATGCATCTAGCTTATGTGATGGTATGGTATGAATGAACCTGTATGCTTTAATCACTTAAAACATAAGGAATGCATATGATATTAACAATCTTAATGGGTGATACCACAAAAAGTAAAAAAATAATCATGAATTTAAATAATCACTCTTATCATAAGAATTGATTAAGTATTCATATGTGAGATGTAATGGTGTGAAATGTATGTATTTTCTTGATAAGTTTATGTAAATTAAAATATATAAAGTAGTCAGTGGTCGTCTATATATTATTTCTAATATATATGTGGTATCTATCCTACTATGTTGATACCCCCTAATTTATAGAATCTTATAAATAAAATGTTGGTATGATTGATGATATGATTTGTTGCTATATAAGAATTTTTGGGGCTTTGCTTGAGATTCAAACATTCTAGTTACCCTATCAATAGTTGCGTACTGACCATACTAGACTTTTGAAGAAGCAAGGCTTTCATCATGGACCTATGGATTCATTGTCCCTGTGTGTGCAAATGAATATATTTAGATAGAACTCAATATTTTCCTCCGATGTCAGGCGGGATTCTTTCAGCCCATTGCTAAGATCGGGGATCCTCAATTGTTCATCTTATCCTATGTTGGACTCAGTTGGACTATACCACTAGGTGACCTTGGGTTACCTAAAGCTAGCTCATCCACATTCAAACATTGGTCTACACAAATGCATAATGCCTTTGTATTAGACATATCATCGTGCTTTTGGTTCGGTTGTGTTGAGAATTCTAGGGATTCAAGTTCCATTCCCTTCTTTTCTTCATTTTGACTCGGGATACTTGCTCATGTCTAGTGATGAAAATCACTGTTTATTTTAACTGATTTTTTTGTTTTCTTTTGAGCAAGGGATTCTTGTAGTGATGATAATCACTGTTTATTTTTCTTTTGTTCTTTTGATATTTTGAACTATGACTTTGGGCGTTGATGTTCGAATTTTGAAGATTTTGAACTTTGGATTTTGAGATTTGAATTTGGCTTTGTTTCGGGGTTTTGCTTATTTTTATGAAAGCAAGGGATGTATGCAGTGATGATAATCACTCATTTTTGGGTAGGGAAGAACTTGTCCTTTTGCCAATTCTCAGCACCTTTGAACCGGTTGCACAGGGGGATAAGCAAGGATGACCCTTTTCGCTTAAGGTAACTTAGAACCCTATATGCAGCTTTCATCTTCCCTTGTCCAGCTAGGATTTAAGTTTTTATAATTAGTGATGGGATTCTGAATATCTGAGGTTTTCATGACTATTCCTTATTCTCTACTAATCAATATGGCTTTTCACAAAAATTGATAAGACCACTAGATATGGTTGAATAACCAAAAAATCTTAGCCTGTTCTTTATAGCAACTTGATATGGTTGTGTTGAGAAACACAATTACACACATGAATGAATGGATGATGGTGGATTTTGTGAATGATTTATGATACAAACTATGGCATTACTTGTAAGGCTATGATCATACCATATGCGAATGTAATGGAAATGACAATGTAATGCAACTATGTGGATGCAAGATGTGAGATGCAATTGTTTTTGCACATTTTAATTTTATGTTGTTTTTGTATTTTTGATTAATGTGACCAAAGGGCTTATTGTGCCTTTGGGGCTTTTGATTTTTGACCAAGTAGCATGAAATACCCTTGGAGCATTTTGAATTTGACCAAACGGTTTGAATACCCTTGGAGCATTTTTATTGGAATTTGACCAAGCGGCTTGGATACCCTTGGAGCATTTTGATTGGAATTTGACCAAGCGACTTGGATACCCTTGGAGCATTTTGTGAGTTGATTTGACCAAAGGGCTTTAAGATGCCTTTGGAGCTTTTTGTGATGACCATGTTTTTTATTTTCATGACATATTTGAATTTTTTTTATTTTATGACATATTTGAATGTTTTTTTTATGACATATTTGATTTTTTTGATTTTATGACATATTTGAATGTTTTTGATTTTATGACATATTTGAATTTTTTTTATTTTTTTTTTATGTGTAGAACGCCTTCAAGTGAATGATATTGAGAGGTTCAGGCTCTTCAACACCATCTAATGATATAAGGTGATATGCTCCAGGCCCAAATATTTTTGAAACCATGTAAGGGCCTATCCAATTTATCATGAATTTGTCTCGCAGGTGCGGCGGTAAATTAGAATTCTATTGGTTCTCTTTGAGCACAAGATCCCCAATTTTGAAATATCTTAAGTGGACTTTACTATTGTAAGCTCATGCAAGGTGATCTTGGTAAATGCAAAGATGCTCTAAAGCATTGACTCATCATTCATCAAGAAGCGTCAACTGATCAAGGTGGCCTTGCCACGCGGTATCATCATCTATGAAGTCCTTCAATGCTATGCGTAGAGTTGGAATTTCCAACTCTAGTGGCATGATGGCCTCAGTGCCATATACAAGTGAAAATGGTGTTGCCCCAATGGGCATCCGTACACTAGTCTTGTATGCCCATAGTGCTAGAGGCAACTGTATGTGCCAATCCTTATGATTTTCTTGCATCGTCTTCCTCAAGATGGAGACTATTATTTTGTTTGAGGCTTCTGCTTGCCCATTTTCTTATGGATAATAAGGCATTGAAAAACTATGCTGAATATGGTATTTTTTCATTAAAGCATACACATTTTTGTTCTTGAAAGATGGCCCATTATCCGATATTATCTTCGAAGGGACCCCAAAATGACTTATGATATTGTGGAGTATAAACTCCGTAATCCTTGGTCCAGTTGTCGATGTTAGGGGGATCGCTTCAACCCATTTAGTGAAGTACTCAATGGCCGTTATGATGAATGTGTGTCGGCCTGAGGACGGGGGTGAGATCTTCCCAATCAAGTCTAGTCCCCACTACGAGAATGGCCATGTTTCCTGGATGGGTTGCAAGGCTTGTGATGGCAAGTGCATGAGATTTGCATGATGTTGGCACTTAATGCATTTCTTGACATATTCATAGTAGTCCTTTTCCATGGTGGGCCAATAGTAACCCATTCTCAAGATGCGCTTAACGATGGCCATGCCACTAAAATGTCCTCTGCATGTACCATCATGAGCTTGTGAAATTGCCCAGGATGCTTCCTGGGGCTCAAGACAATGGAGTAGTACTCCATCATATCCTCGTATATAGAGGATATCTCCTAGAAAGATGTATCTAGTCACCTTTTGTTTGAATGTTCATCTTTCGATATGCGACAGACCTTGAGGTACTATTCCAAGCTTCAGGAAGTCCTGCAATTGGGAAAGCCAATCCTGATAAGCCATTACTTCTATGGATAAAATGGTATGCTCTTCTTGTGATCTAGAATTTGTGAACATTGATTGGGAAACAACCCTATAATGAATGGTTGTTCCACATTCCGTGGTACCTTGAGAGATCAAATATTCCCAAGGTGCCATTTGCAAGAAGTCTCTAGCTTTGAAGGACCAATCCTGATTTAGTTCGATTTGGATCATGTTGACTGACTCTAGGTTGTCAATAACCTCATGCTGTATTGCAGAAAATGCAAGCACTTTCACATGAATGGTTGTGAAATCAGTAGATGGATTTTGAGGGATTAAGGATCCCAAAGATGCCATGGTGTCTACAAATCTATTTGACATATGAGGGATTGCCTCGATGTCATACCATTCCAACTAGGTTAGGTAAGTATCAACAAGCTCCTTGTAAGATTTCAGGAGTGGGCACCTGCATTGGAATAATCCTTTGAATTGGTTTACTATGAGCAAGGAGTCACCAAAGATATTCAATATTTTAATACCCATTGCAAATGTTGTTTGGAGTCCCAAGATCAATGCCTCATATTCTATGTTATTTTTTTGTGCATGGGAAGTCTAGTTTGAATGATAAGGGCAATGGAGCACCCTACGGTGTGATAAAGACAATCCCTACTTTGCCCCCTTGTTCACACTTCGAACCATCGAAGAACAATGACATGTCTCTTTCCTTCTTAGGTTCTTCGAGTTCCTACGGATCTGATAATGCAAAGACTACATCATCAGGCAACTCTATAGTGAGAGGCTTGCTATCCTAAAGAGGTGCCTCTACTAATTGATCCGCTATGACTTGTCCCTTGATGGACTTTTGGCTTATGAATTCTAGATCAAATTCTATCAATAGCATGATCCACTTTATAGTATGCGTATTGTGATATGTCTTGCTCATCATGTACTGCAAAGGATTTTGTTTTGATATAACATAGGTCGTATGGCTCAACATGTAGTGTCGCAACTTTCGAGTTGCAAAGACCACTGCTAAACACAACTTTTTGACATACGCATACCCTAGCTCATAACTCACCAATGTGCAACTAATGTAATATATGGCTTGCTCTTTGTTTTGCATGTTCTTTTGGGCCAACATGGTGCCCAAAGCAAAATCAGTAGCCGATATATATAATAAGAATGGTATGTCTAGCCTTGGTGGAGCCAACACTAGCGGCGTCACCAGATAAGTTTTGATCTCTGCAAAGGCTTGTTGGCACTCTCCATCCCAATGAAATGGGACATCCTTGCATAGCAACTGGTTCATGGGCCGACACTTATCTGATAATTATGCAATGAACCTTTTGATGGATGCTATTTTGCCTTGTAGGCTTCTTAACTCCCTAATGTTGGTAGGGGCGCCCATCTCCAGTATATAGCTTTTACCTTTATAGGATCGACTTCAATGCCTCTCTTAGAAACTATGAATCCCAAAAGCCTTCTAGAAGTTACGTCAAAAACACATTTCTTAGGATTCAATCTAACATTGTGCTCAATGAGGCGATTAAAGACTTTTCTAAGGACTTCAGCATGCTCTTGCCGCAATAGGGACTTGGCAAGTAAGTCATCCATGTAATCTTCTAAGATCTTATGCATGTAGTCATGGAATATGTATGTCATTGCCTACTGATATGTGGCACCAGGATTCTTGAGACCGAATGTCATCACTTTGTAAAAAAATATTCCCCATGGAGTAATGAAAGTGGTTTTATGTTGATCCTCGAGTTTAATCTAGATCTTGTTGTATCCAAAAAAACCATCCATTAGGGAGAGCATTTCTGACCTTTGCATCACAAGACTATGTTTGGTAATGGGAATGAATCCTTTGGAGTTTCCTTACCCCTAAGTAGGCTCTCCCTATTGAGTCCTCTGACTCATAGTCACTTTTTTCCGATATGTATCCACTCTCATTGTGGATGGACCAAGTAAGTCTTCGTAAGTAGCGAGGCCCATGATAGGTCAAGCCCTCTTGTGCTTCATCATCACTTGGCACATATCCATTTTCTTCTTGCTCTTCATCCCACGAGTTGTACCCTACTGGGATGGCCTCAATTGTGAGTCTTGGATGATAAGTCTCAGGTGGCGGTATGCTTACCATGGCCACTTGCCTATTGCTCATAAGTCTCAAACTTAGTGGGTGATAAGGAATAAAATTGATATCTTCTCCTAACCCCAAGCTCAATCTATCTAATGCTGCTGCTAGAGAGTCATATCGACCTCTGATGTGATAGCCTAACCCAAATATGTTAGTGGGAAGCTGGTACTATGGCTCGAGTGGCCACCTTCATCCCTACTCATATATACCAAGACCGTAACCATGCCAATGGCAGAATTCAAAGTAGCTTAAAGAGAACTTAGGATTAGAGAGGTAACGAACATTAACAGTGAACAAGTCATCATTATCCTCTTCTTCTTCAATAGACTTATGGGTGCAGTCTAGTCCAATGTAGACAAAATTTGTCTGGTTGGGAGGGATTCCAAGTGGAACCATTATTCCTACTGGTGGCCTTAGATCCTTTGGACGTCCCATATCTTGCACAGACTCTATGATAGGTGTAAAGGTTATGTTCTGCACAAGATACTCTCCTATCCCTATGCTTGCCAAGTGTATAGTCATATGTGAGGTGGATGACCCCATGGATGACACTGGTGAAGCGGGGTGGTAGTCATCATCTTTGACTTGGTCTTGGTGATCTTATTCCATGGGATTTGGACCCTCTTCAATAGCTATGGTTAGCATTTCCTTGAGTTTATTTTCCTCAACCATAGGTACCTTTAGCTTATGATTGTTTTTTGGTTTAGGCATTGATGGTTGATTAGAAGCATTGGCCACTTTGTGCGCAAGATGAGGTGTTGATGCAGACGGGTCTTTTCATACCCTTTTGTCTTTGTTATCCAGTTGGGTAGTTGGAGATGAAGGTCCTACATACAAGTGGGCAGAAGGAATCACAAATTCTCCTGGACAATCCACTTGATGAACATACTTGAATGGCTCCTCATTAGCCAACACCATGTAGACTTTGTTATCATGCACATACTTGACACATTGGTGTAAAATTGAAGGAACACATTTCATGTCCCTTATCCAAGGTCTCCCTAGGAGGATGTTGTATTGCATGGCCCCTTACAAGACATGACACATCACGGGGATGGTCTTATGCCCCACCTTGATAGGTAGGACTATCATTCCCACAATATTGCATAAAGCATCATTGAAAGCTCTTAATGTATAGGCTCCTGGAATGATATTGGACTTGGGGATCTTAAGGTGTTATATTGCCATTGTTGTGATGATGTTGATTGACGAACCTATATCGATCAAGACCCACTTAAAAGGTAAATCATTGATTGATGCCATAATGTGCAACAGAGGGTCTGGTAAGGCAGTAGGTACTATCTTAATCTCATAATCGTAGAATCGAATTACAAGTTCATGGCATTCTTGTACTTGTCCCACAAAATGGGTGAATGCATTTGGATCTTGCGATTGGATCTCAATTGACCTTAAAATCTCCATCAAGGTCTCCCTGTGCTTTGGGGACTATTGTATGAGCTCATAAATGGATAGCTTAGCTGGAGTCATTTGTAAGTTTTGCTCAAGTCTACTCCAGATAGTTACCATAGGTGGAGTTGGTGGACCTGGAAGGTTGTTTTGCCCCTACCTCTGCCTAGGTGTAGTGGGGACATTTATGGAAGCTACAGGAGGTTGTGGTTGACCATACCATCTACTCCTAGTTGCTATATTGATAATTTCAACCATCCCAACACACCCATGGGTAGGCATATCAATTCGGACCTGATTGACTTGTGCACCTTGTCCTCTAGGGGCCTCATGGTTTGGTAATGGGTTTTTGTAGATGCCCATATCTCTATTGTCAGGGGCCAGTGGGTTGTCCACTTTTAGTTCTCCCACCTCAATCATGTTTTGCACCTGATGTTTGAAACCAACACAAACTTTGATATTATGCCCCGGTATCCTGTGATACGGGTAGAATTGATATTCCCTATATCCTTTTGGATTAGGATGGTTGGGATCTATAAGAGGTATATCAGGGAATCTGATATTTCCTACCTCGCTCAATTGATTGAAGATTGATTGCATTGATTTTGTCAATGGTGTAAAATAATGAGGGGGTTTGCATTCTTTGTTTTGACCCTGATTTTTCTTTTGATCATAGTTGGCTAGTGGGGGTTGTGCTTGATAATTTTGGGGCTATTGCGTAGCCCTATCCTTAGGCGTAGCCAATACCACTTGATTAACTGGGGCAGGGTTTGCTTGCTTCTGCTTATATTTGCCATTCTTGTCATTTTTGCTCCACTCCTTCTTGGTTCAGATTTTTATGGTTCCCTCATCTACTTTGATGTCCTCAATGAGTTTGGCTTGTGCCAAAGCTTCCTCAAATGAGGGGTATTGTTGTAGTTGTAGCAAGAGGAAAATGTGTTTGGAACAACTCTTGGTGAACATCTGGATGATTTCTTCTGTGGGAATGGAGAATGATAATTTTACCATGACTTTTCTCCATCTATTCCTATAATCCATTACTGGCTCATCATCATAATGTCTTAAATTGGATAGGTCTAAGATATTTACTTTCCTCTTAGCACCAAAGGAGAAACACTTTAGAAAAGCATTCACTAGTTGTTCAAAGTTGGATATGCTATGCTTGGGCAATTGGTTAAACCATTGGGTGGATGCACCCAAAAATGTCATGATGAATGTCCTTAGCATAAGAGCATCATTGTCTTCGATATGAAAACATGTGTTGATGAAATTGGTGACATGCTCTTGTGCATCTTATTCACCTTTAAACTTCTCTAGCCTAGGCATCTCAAAGTTCTTAGGATAGGGAGGGCTAGGAACTAATGGACACAATGGTTGGTTGTGTATTTTGCTCAATGTTGGTTGGCTCCCAACAACCTCTTGTTTCTCAAAGGCTTTCATATTTTTAGCAAGCTCTCGAAATGCATTTGAAGCAAGGATTTATTCCTCTTGCAAACCCCCCATGGTGATGGTGGAGGTAGCACTCTATCCATTTGATTTACTCTATTTTCTTCCCTCCTACGAGGGGATTCAAGATATGCCTGATCCAGATTTATTAAGTCTACCATTTCCCCCCAAGTTGGATTATGCTCTTGATTTGGAGGGTGATTTTGGTGTGGGTTACTTCCTTGTCTAGTGCGCTCGTTTTGTTGTGAGTCAGTGTGTTGATAATTTTGATGATCATCTCTATTTGCTTGTTGGTTGCTATGAGCTAGCTGCTCAACTTGATCTCTTAAGCATTGCTCATGTTTGCGTAACAACCATTCTCTTTGTTTATCATGTTCAAGAGCTTCTACAAGCTCTCAATCCTTACGTAAGGCATTTTCTAACCATCACACATGGTTTAATTGCATGGTCATAGAAGACTCATGCTTATCTGACTCCATTTTTGTAGTTCTAATTTGCAGATTCCTTGAAGAGGTTTCTGCTATCTCTTTGCTTTGGCTACCTAGTGTGACTTGTTCAGTATATTGTTGGGCATCTCTATGGTCAGACTCTGTATGTTTACTATGGGGTCGCCTTGAGGCACCACTAATTTGAGAAGTGGGCTTAGAAGTCATAGTTCATGAACTTTCGGATGTAGAGTTCTCTGTGGCTACAGTTTTGGGTGGTGGCCTTGGGTGCAACCGATCCAAATCATCCAACTATCTTATTTTCCATGGCTGATCCCATGGGGTGCCATTCACTCTAATGAGGTCATAGTCTAATGGAATCCTTCCTCTTGTTTGAAGGATATCTTCTATTTTATGTCTATGACTGGATGTGTTTCTAGTTTCCTACCCCTCAATGGGTTGATCTATTCTAAGTGTTGCATGTGAATGTTGAGATGTTTCAACTCTTGTGTGTCTTTGTGGTGATGAGGGTTTTGTAGCCCTCTCTACCCTCCATGAGGATGGATATGGAGAAACCTCATCATCTCTGTGTGAAGAACAGGGTCTAGAACCCTCTTTATTTCTATGTGAGGAGGAAGCTCTTGAAGCTTCCTCATGTCTTTGATAGGTTTCTATGTGTTTAGAGGAAGCCCTTGAGGTTTCCTCATGTCTCCTTGATGATGATGGCCATGAGGCCTCTTTGTTTTTATGATATGTAGTTTCATGCTGTGGTTTCCTGTTTGGGGTTTCTTGAGGAGATCCCCCAAGGGTTGAATTATCACCTCTTAGACTCATGGAACTGCATCTCACTGTCTTCCGAGTAGGTATTTCAATGTTACTACGGCTTCGCCTAAGGGTATGAGTTACCTCAGATTCCACTTTGATTTCAAACCAAGGGTGTTTACTTCTTGTTTTGACCATTTTTTTTGGAATTTTTAGCTTTTGTGTTGCACAAACAATATCAAGCAAATGTTTATCTTGCTTACAATTTTAAGTGTGCCCTAAACTATTTGTTATATTTTGATGTTTTGTTGTTTCTTGTTTCTTGTTTCTTTTTATTGCTTTGGATTTGGAATGAGGAGACTCATCCATAGTGATAATCAAGAGTACTCATGCCAAACATGATTTCCCAAAAGAGACTAGGGTACACCACTGAAATCCTAGTGGGGGTTCGCCTAGCTCTTCCACTCTGAACCAATGAATGTTCCAATAGTGGGAGACAGTTTGAACACAAGTAACTTAGTACCACTATGAAGAAGTTCTTCAATCCATTTCTAGGAGAATCTAAGGGGGCAAACCAGTGGAAGGAGATGAATTCCAACGTCATCGAACTGAATTGAGGGTTGGTGATGAAATCCAACTCCCCAATGTTTAAATGATACGTGCGTGTGTGGTGTTCATTTTAAGCTTGCATGAAGTAAAGTGCATAATATAGAAGAAATGACTCTTTCCTATATGCCTAAGTGCAAAATACGTTTCAATTTTAAGAAAGATGCATGAACTACTATGATTTGTATGGGTGCACTTTATTTCATGCAAATATGGCCTCTTGCAAGGCCTCAAAGCAAGCAAAAAACATACAATGTCTAGCATGTTGGATCCTAGGGTGAACTTTTCAAGCATAAGCCATTGTTCCTAGCAATACCTAGTGGAAATCTAAAAGAAGATCTAAGATATGCAAAATGCCTAATTATTTCTTCTTTTATTCTTTCAATTCCCAAATAAAAATGTGCTTTAAGTTCACTATTTTAGACACACAGAAGCAAAAAAAGCTATAAAATATCAGAGAAGCTGTACCAACCTCTAATACAGCTCAGAGGACCAAGGTTCTGTCCTCTACTGCTCTTTAGTGTTGGCCGCTATCGACCAGAGTGACTGGTTTCTGGCCACTGTTAGTAGGAGCAACTATACCTTCCATAGGTCTATTTCCTAGAGGGATCCCTTTTTCTCTCATATATTATAGATTCTATCTGGTGAACCTGTAGCCCTGTAAGCAATGAAACAACAACACACGCTTAGATGTCCAAGAATGCCTCCTTGGATGAGGTTGTTAGTAATGAATATATCAAATGAAAGCAAGTGCAAATTAAACCGATGCTATGAATGCAAATGAATGAAATGATGTTATGCTAATGATATGCTAAATAAAATAATGAAACTAATTTCTAAAACCCTAAGCTAGGCCCATGGGCCACTATCCAAGACAATGACTGCTAAAGCGAATCTTGCCCTCTTTGCTTCAAGGCTACGGATCAAATCTTGTATTCGATGTTGAAATTATGGTTGCTTTGCTTGATATGTTGAATATCTTGTATGTGGAAAACCCTCAAGTGGACTCTCCCTCTCTTTGATCAAAGTTTCATCTTGGATCAAGATTGTCTCTTTCCCTCCAGTGTGTCCCTTTGGTGCTCTCAATCTTGCACCTTTTAAAGTGTGTGAAACCCTAGGTCTATGCCCAAGCCCTAGGACTGAATCCCTCATGCGTAGTGAAGGTTAGCATGAGAAGATTTTTGTATTTTCTATGTTTAAAGACTAGTTAACTAAAGTCTAAATGCAAACTCAAGTCTCCTATGTGAACTAGTCGTGAAAGGGAATGTAAAGTTACTCCCACTCACCTTTATTGCATGCAGACTACCACTTCCATTCGTGATTGGGCATATCTATCGATAAAATACTTTTTATGGCTTAGCCACTGTCATCTACAGTGGCTAAGATCTGACCATAGTCATCTACAGAGTTAAGGTCTGGTCGCTCTAGTCTTGGGTGGCTAGGCTTGGATGGGCTTAAAATTCCCTAGATGAGTGGTGAGAACCACTTTTGATGCTTGGAAAGTCGAATATTATGTCATATGATCTTATGAATGTGCCTATGTGAGTAGCTCCCCTAAACATGACATGTTTTAGGTGTCTACAGTGTCGATCATCCCAACTAGAGATTGAGTGAGATGGACCTCCAGCTCTAGATTCTCTATATTTGCACTGCAGAGGGGCTAGGACTAGTGTTTGGTAGCAGAGGGTTGTGGTCGATGATGGATCCATCGATGAGTCGACAATTGGGACCTGGAAGGGGAAGTAAAAGACACGATTCATAGCGTAGGGCACATTCCCCCAATTATCCATGAGGGTACATAAGTATTGTAGCTCTACATGTACTTTTTCAACCTGTGTTTGAATTTGTAACCATCAATCAAATAATATAGTATATTAATTAGTAAAAGAGAAGACACGCCCCACAAGACACGCCCAACATCTTATTGAGAAAAAATAGTTCTATTTTAGGACTTCCAAAGATAAAATAGGGTACCAATTCTAAAAATATTCCAAAAAACACCTAATTTGAAGGAAAATGTAATAGGGTCACCCAAAGTAGCATGCACCCAGGTAAAATCCTCTTGCATAAAAGGTTTAAAAATTTCAAGAAGCCACTCCCAAGTGAACCGAGACGATCACAAAACCAAAAAATAGGCAATAAATCTTTCACCTGTCCACAAACTGGGAAAATGTGATTATGAACATCTATATGCTTGAGCCTATTGCCAACAGAAAACCCCTTGTGCAAGGGTCTCCAATCAAAAAAACTTTGTTTAGGTTCAATATAAGTAGCCCAAGCAATCTGAAACCTCTTATTCTATCTAGAGGGAAGAGAGACTAAGTCCCATTTCATAGTGAGTTTATCAACCATTGGAACTTGTGGGGTGAGTCATTTATAACCTATATGAGCTTTATATTGTAAAAAAGGAAGCTCCCTAGGCCAACACCAATTTGACCACCAGGGTTTTTGAAAATGCTTATGCAATTTGCACCAAATAGAAAATGGAATACTATCAATAACCACCTCATAAGTATCTCTATCACTAGGATTTAAATTATGAATTTGATGAAAAATTTCTGTTGGCATTTTTGCCACATTGTTTTTGTTGTTACTGTTCATGCAAAAGAAGGCACAAATTGTAGAGATGCTCACTCCTCTGTTTGTCCCTCCAAGAACTTCGAAAGGGAAAATACAAAAATCTCTACAAGTTTTGTGTTCAAGCAAAGTAAGTGTAAGATGTCGCGATATCGTGACATGTTGCAATATCGCGACCTATCACGTTTTCATGGTGTCCAATGCAGAAAAGAGCTAAGCATAGAAAATGTCGCATTTTCATGACCTGTCGCGTTTTCGTGCTAGGAAATAGCAAAGGCAGCAGTAATGTCAAAATTATTGCGATTTTGCGACTTGTTGCGAAAACAAAACAAAGTGATAGGAAAATGTCGCGATTTCATGACATACAACAGCAAAGAGAGTGCTAAGGAAAAATGTAACGATATTGAGACATGTCATGTTTTTGCAGGGAGACAGCTGAAAAGTACAAGTCCGGAGAAAATTGTTGTGATTTCGTGACATGTCACATTTTCACGACTTGTCACGTTTTTGCGAAGGCAAGACAGAGAAATCCAAAGCAAGAGGAGGATGTCGCGATTTCGTGACATGTCGAGGAGATGAAGCCAAAGGGAGAAAGATGTCACGATTTCATGATATTTTTGGAAATGAAGCCAGGCAACTAAAAATTGTCACAATTTCATGACATGTCATGATTTCGCGAGGAGAAAGCGTGGAAGCAGCCAAAAAGTACGAAATGTCACGATTTCACGACATGTCAATGTTTCGTGGCCAAAAGTAGCAAAGGAAAAGAGGACATAAGATTGTTGCGATTTTGTGACATGGTGCATTTTCACGTGGCAAAAGCAGAAACAAAGGGGAAGATAGAAACATGTCACGATTTCGTGACTTGTTGAAGATGAAAGAACAAAATAGAGCAAATTGTCACGATATTTCGACATGTTGCATTTTCATGGTGAAAAAGCGAGAAGGACAATGCCAAGTACGGAATGTCACGATTTCATGACATGTCCCATTTTTGCCACTTGCAAGAAGATGAAGGCCAAGAAAGAGGAAGATGTCGCGATTTCATGACATGGTGCGTTTTTGAGGGTATAAAACAGAAGAGGAGCCAGAAGGAAGAAATTGTTGTGATTTCACGACATGTCATGGAAACAAAGCAAGGAGAAGAAAAATGTCACAATTTCGTGACATATCATGGAAACAAAGCAAGGCGAAGGAGAATGTCATGATTTCATGACATGTTGTGGAAAGAAAGCAAAATGAAGGCAGATGTCACGATTTCGTGACATGTTATAGTTTCATGGAAGTGAAAGACAAGAAGAGCCAAGCAAGAGAAGATGTCATGATTTCGTGACATGTCACATTTTCATGACTGGTGGCAACAGGAGAAAGTAGTAAGGTGAAAGTGTCACGATTTCGTGACATGTCGCATTTTTGTGACCTGTCACATTTTCACGATAGAAGCAATAACAAAGGCCCGATAAAGTTATGTCTGCATTTTCCTTCAAAATTGCATAGGAGAACGTGAGGAGAAGATAAGGATCAAACAAAGTAACATGTTAAAAGCTCTCCAACTGATTTTGAGATCGAGGTCAGAGAGACTCCAAGATTAAATGTTTTGTTGATTACCTATGTGCGCAAGATGGGAGAATGTGTTAAATTAGTTTGTTCTCGAAGCCACCAAAATTAAAGATGCCTCCAGTATTAAAAGCTCTTGTTCATGATCTCCTAACGCTTCAAGCATGCCCCGAGAATGGTCATTTAATGGAGAAATCTGGTCCCTTGTTTCCGTTCAATTTTCAGTTTTGATCCATAAAAGCAGGAATGTGATTTCTCCAAGGGGGATGGTTCTCTCTTTTCAAGTGCATACTTTGTGGATCTCCTCTTCAAAATCTGTTTTATGTTTTAAATGTTGTGATGCAAAAGAGAGAGGGAAGACCTCTATAAATACTCATGTATATCTAAAGAAAGGAGGTTAGACATTTTGCAAGAAAACTCTCTAAGTTCTCTGCATCAATAGAAGAGACTCGACTTCTGAAATTTGCAAGCATTCTTATGTGTGTGATTTCCTTCTATTTTTAAAGTCATTTCTATTTATGCTCATGCTCTTGCTATTAAGTTTTGAATTCTGCATTCTGAATTCAAACGTTGTTGGTTAGTGAGTAGATTTTGAAATGCGATCTGGGGGTTATCTCTACAAAGGTGTGAGTTAAATTCTGCTGCTTTCCTTTTATTATATGCTGTTATAAAACTTGGTGGAATTTTTGTTGTTAGTCTACCCCAAATTATACACTTTGGCCTGTGGCTATATTTCCCTTTCTTTCACTTATTTTTCAATTTCTTTCCTGCATCCCTAGTCTTCAAACAGTGTAGAATTTAGTAAGGGAGCCAGCCCTCTCTGGAGATCGGTTCGAAGGAATTTTCTTTTTCCCTCGACCTTTCAATGTTGGTCGAGTCTAGGGCGCACAAGTGATGAAATCTTGTACTTAGGCAGATTTGTGACCAACAGTTTTTGGCACGCCCGATGGGACAGACTATTTCTATCTCAGTAAGATCCATAATCGGTGGGACAAATATTATTCCAAATTGATAAACCCACCTATGCCAATAGTTTTTGGCATGACTTTCAATAGTATTGAGGTTTAATGTTTACCTTCATGTTGTATAGTCTATGAGAGTTGTACTTCATGATCACAAGATCGAAGGCCAAAAAATCTGAAAATCCCGTTGAGTTTTTTGAACTTGACAACCAAAAATTAAGTGGACACCCTAAGTTGGTCTCCCCACCACTTACGTCCTCTACAACATCCTCACAAATTGCTGGTGTATTTTTTGTTCCTTCAAGTTCATCTAGTACTGCTACTAGTTTTCCACCTCTTCAGCCACATGCACCAGTCCAAATGGCCCAGCATCCTCCACCAAGGCAGTTCTCGGCATGGAATAGTTTGGGAGCCTTGAATTTATTGGCACAAAATCTAGTCCCTCAAGCTGCTTTGAAAGCTTTGTCGACCTATGATGGTACTGGTAAAACTGCTTATGAGCATATTCAAGATGTAGCCTCTTTGGCGACCATCCATGACATAACGGACGAAGACGTGATGATAAAATTGTTGGTGTTGTCATTGAGAGGGAAATTGTTGTATTGGTACCGATCATTGCAACCAGGCACTATTGCATCATGGGATCAATTAGGAGAGTTGTTAATCAAAAACTTTCATGAACAAGCTGATCCATTTTCCTTGTTGCATCAATTTAATGCAATTCAAAGGCATCCACAGGAGGAGATAGCGGACTTCAATGTCAGATTTACCAGAAGCTGGCAGAGAGTTCCTGAAGGTCTTTGGCCCACTCATGAGCAAGCTGCATTCTATTATCTCAGAGCTTTTAACACAGACATTGGCTTGGCTATCCGGTAGTCCAACGTGACTACATTCCCAGAGTTGTTCGAACAAGCGCAAAAGGTGGAAGCTGACTTGATTGCCATAGGTAGGCTTCCCCCAAAGGTAACAATGCCTATCTTACCTGATCTTCCTAAGCATTTGTATTCTGGTTCATTTTCATAGCCTATGCCTTCCATGTATCCTATTCCATCATGGAGCTCAAGTGCGCCTCAGATCGCACCCATTCCAGTTCCCTAGTTCCCTGCTCCAACTATTCCACAATTGCCTGCACCAAGCATTCCGCAATTACCAGCTCCCACTTCATTCCCAGCATTGCCTGCACCGCCAACACCTCTACCTATATCGGCACCTCCTGCGCCCTCAAATCCTGATCCTTACACAATGCTATTACAAGAGGTAAAATCTGCTAATTCAGCTATAAGAGCGATGGGAAATAAAATCACAATTATTGAAAGAAAGCAGGCCGAGAGAGATTTCCAACCCAGGAGATTTCAACCTCCATCGATCACTAGAGAACAAGCGGCTTCAACAAGCAAAGTGCCTGAAAAGAACCCGACTGTGTTGATGAATGAGGAAGCTGGCCCTATAGAAAGAACATATTGGTGCTCTACATGTAATGATCCACACGGTGAGGAGACTTGTATGGTTCATTTGAACTATGTACAAACATTGGCCGCAAGCTCTTCTGGAGGACAAGTTAATATGATTACTGAGGTAGATCATAATTTTATGGTTCCATCTGAAGAACAAGTCTCAGTTCTCACGAGAACTGGGAAGAAGCCAGTCACGGTAGATCCAGCAGAGATGGAACCATTAAGGGTACCGGCTGATCCGAAGATGCAAAATGAGAAGAAACAAGTACAAGTGAAAGCTCATGTTTCAATACCAAAGCCAGATTCACCTGTTCTATTAAAATATCTTTTGCCACCACGAGCAAAGGAAAGATTGCAAGAAAAAGCCTCAACTTCGTAGGCAAGAGCTGAAACAGAGGAACGAGCCAGAGAAAAGCTCAAGTACCCATATTTGACTAAAATACTGAGGGTAGAAGCCACTCAGCAATATCGGAGCAAATATGAAGACACTATTGAAAAGAGGGAGTCTGGTGCATCTACATACAATATTGTTGAAGAATTGAAGAAGATTCCAGCCAAGGTTAGTCTCTATGATGCATTACAATTACCTGGGCAAGTTGATTTGTTACAAGAATCATTGAAGTCTATGAAAGATAATGAGAAGAATCCTACCCAGACGATTTTTGCTCAAACATTAACTACTTCAGCCATTGGAAAAAATAGACCACCCCCATTTTATTTGTCACTCAGGATGGAGGGTTGGATAGTGCACAACCGCATGATTGATTCCGGTGCTGCGACAACTGTCATGCCAAAGGCAGTTTGTGAAGTCATGGGTATGGAGTATACAAGAAGTAGCCCTGGTGTCTTGCAGTTGGATGGGACTCCCATGAAAATAGTGGGTGTAATCAAGGATATTCCTATTGTTCTACATAGTATGCCTCAAATTACAGTAATTCAGGAGGTAGTTGTGGTTGATTTGGAACCATATTTTAGTATGTGTTTGTCGAGAGAATTCACTGCCAAGTTGGGAGGCTACCTTTCTCTGGATTATTCTCACTTGGAGATTCCTTTCAAAGGAAGAAGAATTCGTATCTACAATGAGAAGCCTTCTACTTTTCATATAGAGAAGATGGAAGAAGAAGAAAAGTCCACACATTCTGTCAACATGATAACTGAAGAATTGGAAAATCTTGATTTGATGGATGAAGTCCTGGATGAGCTTCACTTAGAGGATGAGTTTTCAATGCTCGATTTTAATGCCATGATGGAAACTAAAATTGGTTGTTACTCCATTACAAAGCCTGAAGAGGTTGAAATAAAGATGCCTCTTGATCAAGTTGGTCAAGACTCTGTGCCCGATCAATTATGGAAGTTGTATTTTGATGGAGCAAGATGTAAAAATGGTGCGGGAGCAGGGATTGTTCTTATTTCTCCCTCTGGCCTATAGAAAACATATTCATATCGACTGACCCGGAGTTGTACTAACAATGCTGCTGAGTATGAAGCGTTGTGCCTAGGTTTGAAGAAGGCAAAAAAATTGGGGATTGAACAATTGCAGATTTTTGGTGACTCTGAATTGATTGTGAATCAAGTACCGAACAAGTGCATCTCCAAGCATTATCTCAAGGTGTACTGCAACAAATTTTGGGACCCTGGAAAACATCACAAGTTCGAGGTAATATGAGAAGGTCCATCTTTGTTCTAAAAAAAAAAAAAAAAAAAAAAAAAAATTCGTCAACTTCGGCTCCTTTTGCACACGAGCCCGTAGGTATGTTTATTTCTCTTTCTTTTTCTTTTCCTTCCCAACAGGTAGTGGCTTCCCATCTACTTCTTTCTTCCACTCCTTCCTTCTCTCCCTCCTTCCACCTGTACATAATCAAGCCACTACTGTTGTTTCTACTCCCCTCTCTGATGTTCCCTTTTCTTCACTTCCCCTTTCTTCTAATCCTTTGTCTTTTGAGCACTTCTCCACAGTTCCTACCACTTTCTCCATCCCATCCACTCCCATTTCATTATCTATTTTCATAGAATCCCAGCAGTTGGTAGCATAGTAGCACCCTCTTCAGTTGTTGTATCTACCACTTCTACTCCTCCATCTTCCACCATTCCATCATTCACCATTCCCGTTCCATGGCCTGCACATCTGTCGGTCATCACTCCATTCATTCCTATTTTTTCAATTCAGGTGCTTCTCACTACTGCCATGGAGATCCTTGCACAGCACCTGGTGATTACCCAGCTCAACCGAGCTAGGCAAAATGCAGTAGTTCAAGGAATAAGGGAAGTTCTGCTCTTCCACAAATTTCTGCTGAAGGTCCTATTTTTGAGTGCCGAGCTAAGAGCTTGTTGCAGCAGCCCGTAGAGACGTCCAACATCAACCAACACTCACTTCTTCTGCTCCTCCAGCTTCTTGACTCTATTGCCCAATGGATAAAGGCCTGAGGTTCGTGCATACAACAGAATGTATACCCCGCGAGCCACCAAGAATGTTGGCATTTTTGCCACATTGTTTTTGTTGTTACTATTCATGCAAAAGAAGGCACAAATTGTAGAGATACTCACTCCTCTGTTTGTCCCTCCAAGCACTTCGAAAGGGAAAATACAAAAATCTCTACAAGTTTTGTGTTCAAGCAAAGTAAGTGTAAGATGTCGCGATATCGTGACATGTCACATTTTCATGGTGTCCGATGTAGAAAAGAGCTAAGCACAGAAAATGTCGCATTTTCATGACCTATCGTGTTTTCACGCTAGGAAACAACAAAGGAAGTAGTAACGACAAAATTGTCACGATATCGTGACATGTCGCATTTTCGTGACTTGTTGCGGCAACAAAGCAAAGTGATAGGAAAATGTCATGATTTCATGACATATAGCAGCAAAGAGGAGCGCCAAGGAAAAATGTCACGATATCGCGACATGTCGCATTTTCATGGGGAGACAGCTGAAAAGTACAAGTCGGAGAAAATTGTCACGATTTCATGACATGTCACATTTTCATGACTTGTCACGTTTTCGTGGAGGTGAGACAGAGAAAGACAAAGCAAGAGGAGGATGTCATGATTTCATGACATGTCGAGGAGATGAAGCCAAAGGGAGAAAGATGTCGCGATTTCATGACATTTTTGGAAACGAAACCAAGCAACTGAAAATTGTCACAATTTCATGACATGTCATGATTTCACGAGGAGAAAGCACGGAAGCAGCCAAATAGTACAAAATGTCACGATTTCATGACATGTCAAGTTTTCATGGCCAAAAGCAGCAAAGGACAAGAGGACAAAAGATTGTCACGATTTCATACCAAATGATATCATGACATGTCACATTTTCATGATGAAAAAGCGGGAAGGACAGTGCCAAGTACGGAATGTCATGATTTCATGACATGTCCCATTTTCGCCACTTGCAAGAAGATGAAAGCCAAGAAAGAGGAAGATGTCGTGATTTCGCGACATGGTGCGTTTTCATGGGTATAAAATAGAAGAGGAGCCAGAAGGAAGAATTTCACATTTCCACAGAAAGTGAAGAAAAATGTCATCGATTTCATGACATATCATGAAAAAAAGCAAGGCGAAGGAAAATGTCATGATTTCATGACATGTTGTGGAAAGAAAGCAAAATGAAGGCAGATTGTCATGATTTCGTGACATGTCGCTTTTAGTGAAAGACAAGAAGAGCTAAGAAGAGAAAATGTCATGATATCGTGACATGTCGCATTTTCATGACTGGTGGCAACAGGAGAAAGCAATAAGAGTAAAAGTGTCACGATTTCATGACATGTCACATTTTCGTGACCTGTCACATTTTCATGACAGAAGCAATAACAAAGGCCCGATAAAGTTATGTCCGCATTTTCCTTCAAAATTGCATAGGAGAACGTGAGGAGAAGATAAGGATCAAACAAAGTATCATTTTAAAAGCTCTCCAACTGATTTTGAGATCGAGGTCAAAGAGACTCCAAGATTAAATGCTTTGTTGTTTACCTATGTGCGCAAGATGGGAGAACATGTTAAATCAGTTTGTTCTTGAAGCCACCAAAATTAAAGATGCCTCCAGTATTAAAAGCTCTTGTTCGTGATCTCCTAACGCTTCAAGCATGCCCCGAGAATGGTCATTTAATGGAGAAATCTGGTCCCTTGTTTCCGTTCGATTTTTAGTTTTGATCCATAAAAGCAGGAATGTGATTTCTCCAAGGGTGATGGTTCTCTCTTTTCAAGTGCATACTTTGTGGATCTCCTCTTCAAAATCTGTTTTATGTTTTAAATGTTGTGATGCAAAAGAGAGAGGGAAGACCTCTATAAATACTCATGTATATCTAAAGAAAGGAGGTTAGACATTTTGCAAGAAAACTCTCTAAGTTCTCTGCATCAATAGAAGAGACTCGGCTTCTGAAATTTGCAAGCATTCTTATGTGTGTGATTTCCTTCTTTTTTTAAAAGTCATTTTTGTTTATGCTCATGCTCTTGCTGTTAAGTTTTGAATTCTGCATTCTGAATTCAAACATTGCTGGTTAGTGAGTAGATTTTGAAATGCGATCTGGGGGTTATCTCTACAAAGGTGTGAGTTAAATTCTGTTGCTTTCCTTTTATTATATGTTGTTATAAAACTTGGTGGAATTTTTGCTGTTAGTCTGCCCCAAATTATACACTTCGGCCTGTGGCTATATTTCCCTTTCTTTTAGTTATTTTTCAATTTCTTTCCTGCATCCCTAGTCTTCAAACAATGTAGAATTTAGTAAGGGAGCCAGCCCTCTCTGGAGATCGGTTCGAAGGAATTTTCTTTTTCCCTCGGCCTTTCAATGTTGGCCGAGTCTAGGGTGCACAAGTGATGAAATATTGTACTTAGGCAGATTTGTGACCAACACTTTCTTAGGGTATCCAACTCTTGGTATGTCAGGAGAAGAAATAAAAAAATGGAAGCAATACCATGCTTATAGAACCTCTGCGCTCTGACCCACTACACTAGAGCTAGGGGAGAGCCCTACCAAGTGATAGTAGGAGACCACAAAATATTCATGGAAGGTAAAGAGGCACCTGCTTTGCAGAAACTCCCTTTCCAATTGAGCTAGGGTTTGAAGACCTCCCAGGCTTTCCAAATACTCTGAATGACAAAAGAACATTTTACTTTAATAGGGACATGGGTAGTATGAATGGATTGCAATCCCACCCCTTTCCAAATTTTCTTTCATTGAAGCAAACCAAAAGAAATGCAATGCCTAACCAACACTTTTTAAGATTCATTCTCAATTAAAGATTGGGTAATCCATTTAGCACAAAGGGTAAAACCTTGGTGACAATAAAAAAAACCCATGCCTATAGAGTCCTTGGGCAAAAAAAAAATTTCCCAGGCTACCCGTTGAAAACCTCATTTGACAGAGTCTTTGACCCACAAGAAATATCTCATAAGCTTATCCAACTTTTTATAACAAGATTTGGATGGAACCCAACAGGACAAATAATAGACATGGGTATTTTTATAATTTAGTTTAAATCTCTTTACCCCATCATCAAGCATGGGAAATATTATTCAAAATTAAAGTGTAAAATCATAATAAATTAAAAAAAATATAGATAATAGATATCTTCAAGAAAAGTTTAGTTGAATTCTAATTATTTGATATATTTGATACTGTTTATAAATCCAAGTAAAGCATAATAACTTTAAGTTAATAAAATTGTATGTATTTGAAATTATTTAGTTATTTCTTATTCCATTTCTATTATATTATATATTTATGTTTATTCAAATTTAAGACACATAAGATTTGTCTACGCTTTGTCTACTTATTGATGATAGGTTTTCATGATTTTTAAAATCTTTATTTTATCTAGACTTAGATGATAAGTCTATCGGAATTAATAAGATCTTATTTTTTTAATAGGTTATATGGTATTGAAATGACCCTAGTGATGACTTTAAAATAATTTTTTGATAATTAATCCATGAGAATTGTTAAGCTCTTATTTAATTTTTAAATTTGGTTATATGGTATTGAAATGGGCCAAACATATTACATTGTGATTGCATTTCAAAAATATTTTTATAATTATGCATATATCACTGGTAATATTTGAAAATGGGTTATTAAATTGAAAGTCCACATTTCATTGCAACCTCAGTTTACAATATGAAATTCCTCTTTTACTACCGCTTGTTACCATGGTATTCCAATACACTAGATAATAGAATTATAACAAATTCTATTATAACAATATCATATATCCTTTAACAAGATATGAACTTGGGTATTCCTATTGAGAGCCCACATTTTTAGCACTTCAAGCTCATGCCATTTGATTAAATTCTATTTATACTTTTTTTCTAATAATTTATACGTGGATTCTATTGGTGGCCACTCATCAAAATAGTACAATATTGCATTTTTTGTAAGTTCAATTAAATTATAGTCAACTTGCCCTTTTATCAAATATATTATAGTCAATCTCAGATGGTTTTTTGGGCATCGAGGGGTGATATCAGATCTACAACTTGGTATCTGTCATAGGGTTTCTAGTGTTGAGGCCTTTCATGATTTTAGTAATGGAGGCCTGATTCATGGATTTAGGGCTCCAACGATGAGAGGAATTTCAAATTTTTGTTTGTTGAAAGTGTTTGCAGTTCTGGGCAAGATTTTCAAATTTGAAATTTAAATCTTGTATTTAAATGTATTTATGGGTGCCCATTTCTCCTTTGTTAGCCTTTGTTGCCAACTGACTGTTTTCAATTTTTACGACCTTTGCTAAGAGGTTGTTTCATTATGTCCTAGATTTTTTCCTCCAAGTAAAGTTGGCATGGTCTTTTGGGCTTGTTCATGGAATCTAGCCCAGTCCTTCTAGGTGCTTTTGTTATATCCAAGGTTGGGAGCCTTTCAAAACCTTACTTGTAATAGGTTTGGGGACCCTTTTAAAAACCCTTTCTACTATCAATAAAAAAATATCAAATATATTCTTCATATTTGTCAAGTTGTTATGCTTATGTAATCATCTCCTTTATATCATTTTCATTAAGAGATAAAAATCTCACTTGACTAGTTACCTTCTAAATTTGAATTTCACCACGACAAACATTACCACCATGATTGTCTAAATTATATGCTACATGATTTTCTTCTCTATGCATATGATCACATTTACAACACATTACCTCCAACAATATTTGATGAACATAATCAACAATGTTATATATATAATTTCCACATACATTTTTTGTTGATTATATTAATGATAACTTATAAATTCCCCTCAATTACAATCTATTTTTTCCTTTTATAATTATAATTTTGATCCCTATAAGAAGTACCTTAGCATCTACATAGTTGTTAATTGAAGTTCCATATGATTCTAAGTAAGTGAGGCAAATTTTTCCTTAATTATATTTAAGACCATCAAATTTAATTTTGATAAACCTAGTTTTTTTAAATTTCCATTTTACCATAGATCAAAACAAAATATTTGTACTCACTCCATTATCGTAGATCATGTATATTCAAATCCTACAAATAACAGGTTAGTATCCCTTATTATAAAATTGAGAGTTCCCAATATGAACACCATATCTATATACCTTTTGCAAGAGTGGTAATAATAGGATCCAATTTTGAGATTTATTACTTAAAATTTTATCTTTCAAGCCATAAATTTCAACAAATAATAACAGGGCCATTTTTCCATAAAATACATAATAACTCAACTTTGAAATAACTAATCCAACATTTCATCAACTATTTCAATATTGATGGAGCTACCCAATATATTCTCATATTTTAAAAAAGCATCCCCAAATAATGTAAGAAAAGAAATAGTGAAGAAGTAAATTGTCTAATTTTTCTAGATCCTTCTCACACAAGGCACACATGAAAATTCCATGATATCGTCTTCTTTTTGGACTCTAACTTGTAAGTATCTTGCTTTATGCTAATAACCAAAGGATTTTTAAGGCTTTAGGGAGTGGCTCTAGTGATTAAACATTCTCCCAAAGGAAATATTTAGAAGTAGGAAATTTTAATTCACCTAAATTATTATATCATAAATTGAATGAGTATCCAACATATTTTTATGGATTCCAAACCAAATCACCCTTTTGTGTAAAAAAGGACAAATAAAACTTTTGAAGCCTATTTTGAAGCTTATCTCAACCAAATCTAAAAACATATATGTGATCTAGAATTGTTGCTATCATTAATATAATATTTGACCTTTAGACCTTTACATGTTAGATATACTTGAGGTAAATGTTTCCATTTTAAGTCAAATATAATAGGATAAAGCTTCAACCAAGCATAAAACAAAAAATTTGCATAATCCCCCTCATTCACTAACCATATAATATATTTCTTAATCAATTTAAAAATGTCTAATATGAAGTTCTATTTGTTTTTATTGATAGAAAAACGAATTGGTTTTGAGAAGGCTTCCCAAACCATTTATATTGTGAACTTAGAACAAAAGAGACAATCTCCAAAGACAATATTTACAAAGAAAAATTTGGGAGATGATCTGCTCCACCAGAAGAGAAACAGACCAAAATCCAATGCCACCACCAAAAACCCAACACACTAGTTCTCTGAAGGAGAATGATCAAGAGGAGAAACCTCCAAATCGATCATGGTGGAATTTATCTAAGAGGGCAGGTCATTCAGGACCTCATAGGGCAGTGATAACTCAAAAATTGATTTGCTGAGTGAATTTGATGTCTTCCATGTGAGCAAGAAGGAGTTCATGAGGGAAGTTGGAATGCCACACTAAAATATTTTTCTAAGAGACATCAATATTGACCAGCACATCAACAACTTGATTGCCTTCATGGTAGATGTGATGAATCAATATTTTGCTCCTCCTTTAGATGAGTCTATTGGATTCTTCAATGAGATTTTGGGTCCTCCAATTGGACTAGATCTCATTTTTAATATTATTAATAATATTAAGAGAGATCCCTTCTATGATTAAATTTGAGCCAGGGAACTCAACAAAAAGGTTAAGACCTTGAAAAAGTTCTCTTGTCTCCATGAAATTGTTTGATTGGATTCCTATATTTTCAACAAATGCCAATAATATATTGGTCATGTGATCATGGAAAATACCGCATGCTCCCACTCTTCCCAGATTCCTTTTTACTACTTCATCAAAATTAAATTTGATCCAACCTGAAGGAGGAGGCTCCCAAGAAACCAAGGGGGAAGATGACCTAAAGACATTAAAAGATCCACTTTCCTCTTCAGGGTGGGAGCATAATTTTGGAGCATAATAGAATATTTTTTTGAGGTAAAAGACAAGATGAGATTCCCAAGGGATGAACAATATTTGAAGGAATTATGAAACGTTCGATTATTTCTTTTTTTCTATATGACCCAAAGATAATGGAGAAGTATGAAAGACCAAATAACTTTAAAGCCAAAAAAATAAGCTCTATTTTTATGATCCTTTAGATAGGGTATATTTAATAAATAATTTTAATGCTTCAAGATAACCTATATATTTTTGAAGTAACATTTTTGCTCAACTATTTCCTTGATCTTTGAATAAACTCCAACCAGGTTTTTCCCCTAAGTCCAAACTCATAAGTTTAGAATTCCATAAGTGTACCCTTCATTATTATTTCCTTCGCAAACCCTATTCAACTTACAAAGAGAAAACCTAAATTTTTTCTCACATTCTTTTTAAAGAAAATATCTTTGAATTCCATCAAATTTGGGTGTTATACATACTACTAACCTTGAAAGTGACATAATATAAATAGATATGGATTGAAATATAATCTTTATGATTTATAGCCTTTCATCCAAGATTAATAAATTATATTTCCAACCTGGAAAACAAGATTTCATTCTATCCAAAATTGAGTTGTAAAGCTCCTTCTTCTTTTCTTTATGAGGTAAAGGAATACCCAATTATGTTGACTAATTTTTTTAATTTTAAACCCTAAAATTCCCTCAATAATTCATTGTAAATCTATGGTAGTTTTAAATAAAAATATCCTTGATATAGTATTAACCAACTATATAGTAGCTTTCTCATAATATGATACTGATTATTTAAAATCCATGGTCTCATTGATTGATGGAGGACCCAAAAGAAAATTATCATTAACAATTTGGAATTGAGATTTATGGCCTGACACAATGGTCCAATAGGGTGTCCATTGATCAAAATAGAATACTTTGAAGTGCTATAAAAATATTTAATCCATTCACACCAACCTTGATCAAAACTAAACTTTTTGAGAATATCATGTAGAAAAATCTAGCAAACCCTATCATATGCTTTGTTCATATCTAATTTCATAAGAACATACATTTTTTTGTGAAAAGAAAAGATTTTATCACCTCATGTGCAATGAATACACCATCAATAAATTGTTTAACATTAAGAAAACCACCTTGTTTCTCTATGATAACATAATCTTGAATGATTTTCAACACGTTTTACATAAAAAAAATTGATTTTAGAAAAAACCCCTTGCATGGCTGCCTTGGTCTGAGAAACCACAACCAGGGGTTCTACACCATCAAAATCACCCGGGAGTTGCACCCGATCCTAACCACACCAACATTATCAACTAGATTTTGGGTACCCAATGTGCGTTTGGTAGGGTGGAGATTCGAACCAAGGACCTCCCTTGGAGGATTTTCCTACCCTCTCCAACTCACCTACAACACGTGGGTACATTTGACATAACTTTTGAAATGATCTCATAAATTACATTACAAATATTTATTAGGTAAAAATTATCAAAATATTGTGTTGAGTCTTTCTTCGGAACAAATTTAATAAATGTTGAATTAATCTCATTTAATGTAGCCTTTATCTTCAATCAAAATCCCATATTTTTGAAAGAAAATTACAAGAAATCCATGGAGGCTAGTTGCCTTCTTAGGATAGAAAGAGAAAATTGCCTCATATCCATAGATATATTATTCATTAAGATTTTATTTTATCCCTATGTGATAATTGATGGAATAATTTGTGAAATTTTACCTTGTGTCTCCTTGTCTTTGCCAACATCCAATAAAATATCTTTGAGATAATTAATTGCTTCCTTCGTAATATATTTTCTTCCTCAATATTTTTCACATGGACTTAAAATAATTTTTTATGCAATGAAACTAAATTTTTTCTTTGGTTGTTGCATGAAGAACTTGGTATTTCTATCCCCTTCCTTGAGCCATGTCTCCATAGTTTTTTCTAAACCTATCCAACTCATCATTTTTCAATACATTATGATAATAAAAAAATATTAATTTTTCTTGAACATAAAAATCTTGGTCCATTTCATTGGTTTCTACTATCTCTTGTAACTTTTTGATCTTGGAATTAATTTTTCCCTTTTATTTAAATATGTTACCAAAATATTTGGCATTCCAAATATTCATTTGTCCCTTTAGATATTTTATAGTGTGAATAAAATTGTATGTATGACCCCTTAAAATTTGATTTATCCCACCATAACATAATAATTTGGAAGAAATTTGGGTCTTAGAGCCACATAGACTAAAAGAAAAATTTATTTGAATGACTATTATTAAATCATATCTCACAAAAAATTAGTTTACACACTGATCCTACTCATAATAAAATTTTTGAAGAGATTATATACTCTGTTTGCAACCAAATGTTAGATAACAAAAGTCTATCCAATATGTATCTTTTTTTTAAAGGTTTGGTTAGTTTGAGTAACCCCTACAATCGATTCTCAAGGATGGTCATCCTCATCCCACTAGGACTTCTCATAAGGGGGAGAGTTGAGCTTATCACTGGGGAATTTAACACAAAACCACACACACACACATACATCATGGTTTGAAATTTGGACCTCCCGAAGAAGAGCCAAATCTTGAGCCATTGCGTTGTTCTCCCTAGGACATCCAATATATATTTTATACAAGACTACTCAATGAGTCTATTATCCTATTTATATTGAAAAATTAAAGAAATAACATCCCAAAGGCCATTATAATTAACAAATGAAGCAAAATTTTGTATTGATTTACCCTTCTTATTTTGAGAAGAAATAATTGTGTTGAAGTCCTCCCAAGAATCCATAAATCACAATTATAAATCATTAGTATTTGTCACAAATTTTCTAAGGTCTATCCAACATCTTTCATGAGTAACTATAGTTGGATCATATACATTTATAATCCCAACTTTGATGTTTTTCTCTTTCCTACAAATATATGAAAAAATTAATTACTTTGCTTCTAATAATTATCCATCCCATTTGTGTTTGTCCCATATTGTTGCAATACCTCCAAAAGCTTCAATATCAGAAACTGGTAGATAATCCCTCATCTTACAAACTTTTTAAAAATTCATCCTTACATTCCTTATTCCTTAATGTTGTTTCTTGTATTAAAATAAAATCAGGACTATAACAACCTATCAATTCCTTAATAAAATTTTATTTATGTCTTAGTCATACCCTAATATTCTACAATAACAATTTCATCATCATTTTTTATTTTTATTAAAGGTATTAGCTCCATTTATTGTTAACAACTCTGATATTTGTTTTTTGTTTCCCAAATTGATATCCCTTTTAGTCCCCTTTTATTTTTTCTTGTTTTGAAAGTATTCTCAAATTTCCATTCCCACTAGCACTTTTATTTTCATCAATCTCTTTAAATTATCCATACTATACATAATGAGACTTATCTTCTAAAGATTTATGTTGCCTTAGAGAATCTAAAATGAATGTCATAATCTCACAAGCATTTTCTTCTTTATGTTAGCATGGAACCTCTAAAGTACAAGGATTATCCTCCACTGTAATTACTTTCTTATGTTATATGATTAACCCTAAATTTCTATGGATATCCTCCATACACATTTCTTTATTATGCTACTCATAAAACCCTAAAATGTAAGGGAGACAATCTATACTACTTTTATTTTTATTGCAAGAAGAGAATTTATACTACTATTAAAGTGTGGAAATGTCTAACTTCTTATGCACTAGAGATAATTCCATTTCAACAAATTGAAGAAAGGGAAGTGTGCCCCTCTCAATCTTTAGATATAGGGTAGATCCCCTCTATAATAACTAGATCTAACTAATATAAGCTAATTACATAGAAAATAAATGCTCAATTTAAATTATAAAAATCAAATATAAAAACTAAAATGCATGAAAGCCAATTTTGAACTTTAGGGTGTGAGAGATCAAAAGTAAATATGGCTATAATTATAGCAAGAAGAGTGTATGATAAATTAATGCATGATAAAATCAAATAAAAATAATGTGTCCCATGTGTATAAAATAGAATTAAAAATGAATGATAGGAGAATAAGGGGGAAGTGCTACAATTGTCATGCATTCCATAATCTAGGAGGTCAATGCCACAGATGGAAAGAATTTTTTTTTATAAATTCACATTAATCCAAGATAAAAGATCAATTATAATGAGGGGATAAAAAATTATAGCTCTGATTTTTTTTTTTGGTAGTTAAGATACTATAGCATTAATACCGAGTTTTACAGGTTGACCCAAAACCTTTAACAAAAATCAGCCTAGGGCTGTTGATGAACATATCCTTACTAAGGATCCTATATATGTAAAATCTACACGTCGCCAAAGCCATTAAATATGGTAAGGCACATAGCCTGTTATCAAAAAGAAACTTCCCATACAACATTTTGGGTATACCCCGAGAAAACACACATGCATCATAATTACAAAAAAGAACCAGACACGGATCCCTTCCTTGAGACAATGGAGAAATAAAAAGTTGCAGACACACATAGCAGAGTACTAAAAAACTCCCACAAGCTCTGTATTGAAAATTACTCTTAATGAATCTTTGGTAATTGCTTTCTTCCGTATATGACATGATTTGGTACCACATACTATCTTGGCAAATCAGCCTTGGAGAAGTGAACCTGCTGGCTAGATTTATGGCGATGGCTATCTGGTGGTCCACGTGGCTTTGGTTCGAAGTCTTATATTATCATTTCTTTCCTTCCCTATGATTATCAACCAACCTCAAATTACTAAGATGACTAGGAGCCATGTTATATGACATGTGACTGTCCCCATTAGTCTTTGTGGTATTTCCAAGCAACATCCACGAAGACTAACAACTCAGATAATTTTTATTGTGATTCCAATTCAAAAAAGAGATGGAAATACTCCTAGCCTTCGAACTTACAATGCATTCCCTATTGGTAAATTTTTCTATCATTGTTGGAATTCTTGTTGAATAAGCTCCTCTACTTCACTCGGGACACCATGTTCCAATTTGAAAATTCTATTACCATCGACACCCAAATTGGCCAGCTTATCAGCAATTTTGTTAGCTTCCTAAAATACATGTTGGGCTTTTCTATCCTGTATTCCCTGGAAAAGGATCCTAGCCTCTTCAAAAATTGTTTTAATCCTCCAAGGAGGTGTTTTCCAATTATTGAGGAGATTTATAACATGCATAGAGTCTCCTTCTATGATAAAATTGCCTTCTAAGTCTTGAGTCATTTGAAGGCCTCTCCACATAGCTCTAGCTTTAGCTTCGTTGTTCGTCCTTGTTTCCAAATATTCAGAAAATGGAAGCATCATATTCCAATTATGATCTCGCAAAATGCCACCAGTGCCTGCTCTGCTAAGATTTTCCTTAGTTGCTCCATCAAAATTAAGCTTAAACCAACCCGTAGGATGTGGATACCACTTAACATTGGCTCTAGGGTTGACTACCCTAGGCATAGACTCATCTAACAAGGTTAAGCTTAAATATTGAGCAATCGTGGTCTCCTACAGATGAGGTTTACAACTATCAAAAGGGATAAGGTTCACATTCTCATTGGCAAAGGATGGGATCCTGGCAATGATAGTTTGATGATCATGGATAGAATCATTAAAGACTCTATTGTTCCTTTCTAACCACACCTACCAAAGATAGTGATTGAGACATAGTTTCTACATGTATCTAAGTATTTGGCTTGAAAAGAGGAAAGGCCACTAGATGAACAAATCAAGTACAATGGCTGGTTTAACCCATGAAATATTGAAGGCCTGAAAAACCCCACTTAGGAAAATCAAGGAAAAAGGGAACTCAAGGAAAATGTGATAAATGGTCTCCCAATTAGCCCTACACAGATAAAAATGATTAGTGATACAAATACCTTTACGCATCATATTATCAATGGTTATAATTATTCCTTGGATAACCAGCCATGAAACAACTATAATTTTTAGAATTAAATTTTTTATCCAAACTAAGTCCTTTTGGAGGACAAAATCCTCGTCATCAAGCAGAAGCTTGTAAGCTGATTTAACAATGAACTAGCCATTTTCGTAGGAGCCCAAGTCACTTGATATTCCTTGGGTCTCATGGGGATAAAATTTTGCCCGTGAATGTTACAAAGATCATTTGATTCTGATTGAAATCCCTGAATTCTTATTTGTTTCCACTTCAATCTACCTTTGTCCTCAACCATATAATCGGAGACTTTTTTTCCAATGAGTTCTTCTATGATAACTCTGATTCGGACTAAGTTAGAATATTGCGTTAGTGGTTCGTCCTTAGCCCACTTGTCATTCTAGCAATTTATCTTCTCACCATTGCCTGAAACCTATATTAAACCTTTTTTAATGATTTTCTTACAATTAATAATTGCTTTCCAAAAAGCAGAACCTCTGATTGGAACTGAGTCACTTAGAAATTCCATATTTTGAAGATACTTTCGTTTGATGATAGCTGTCCATTCATTTTCTTCACCAAAAATGAGATGCCATGTCTGGTTAGCTAGTGGGGAGGTTTGCTATCCCATATTGACTCTCTCGAAGAACCAATGAAAATAGGGAGACCAAGATACAAAGTGGGGAGGTTTTCTATATCACACCCTAAAATTTTTGCAATCCTTCCTTGCATTTGAATGGGGGTGTTCAAGAAATATAACTTGCTTTTATTGACATTAAATTTTTGACCAGCATCATCCTCGTAGAGTTGCAGGATGCATTTAATTATTTTGGCCCTAACCACTGATGCCTTTGTCAATATAAGGTTATCATCGATGAATTGTTGGTGATAAACAACCCTAGTGAGAGATGTTGTCTTGATTCCCAATATTAGCCTTGAATTGCAAGCATTTTTTATGTTTCTGCCTAAAGCTTCTGCCACAATGATGAATAACATGGGGCTGATAGGGTCCCCCTGCCGAATTCCTCTATGGATTTAAAAGTAACCAGTAGTTTTTCAATTAACTAGAATCAATAACCATGCTTTAGAAATACATTATTTGATAAAATTAACCCATTCGTGGTGAAAACCAAACTTAAGAATGACAACAATCAGAAAGTCCCAATTTAGCCTGTCAAATACTTTGTTCATATCAAGCTTGAGGGCAAAAACAGACCTGTTAGTCTTATGAGCAGAGTGCAAAGATTCATGAACTGTGATAACTCCATCCAAGATTGACCTGCCCTAGACAGAGCTTCCCTGGCATGGATCTATGATGCGGGGAAGAATATATCTCATTCTATTTGCAATGGATTTAGTTAGGATCTTGTAAGAAATATTGCACAGACTAATTGGCCTGAAGTCAGCCATAGATTTAAGGGTTTGCTTCTTGGGAATTAGAAAAATAAAAGTAGAGTTGATACCTTTTGGGATATGATTGCTTTCTTGGAATTCTCTGACAGCAAAAATTACATCCTCACTTACGATGTCCCAAAAAGCTTGATAAAAACAAGGGGGAAAGTCGTCGGGTCCTGAGGATTTGTCTAATTTTATCAAGGGACAAATATATTTATCATGAAGCTCATGAATCCTATTTATAGGAAGAGTTCACCCCTAAGTTACCTTGGGTGAGTAATTCTTATTTCTTGTAAAAGTAAATATTTGGGTTATTTTTAGTCAAATGATGCAACTCCAAATGTTACATTTCTCTAAATACATCCCCATACTGCTTAGAAGGCTTCTAAAATACTTAGTGGTACCACTACATGCTAGAATTTCACTTTATGAAGATTTTTCCAGGGATTCATTCACTTTATTTTGTGCTTTTACTTGTCAATGAGTTGGAAGAACTTTGCTCCATTATCCTAGTGCTTTGATATTTGGGGTACTTTGATCTATATTTTCTAGTACTTTGCATTTTAGGAGATAATATTAACATCTTGAACAAATTGCACCTTTAATTAAAACTTTGCAAAGGGGACCTCAACTAGTCAATCAAAAAAATTGTGTGCATCTTCAAAATCAAGGGAATTCAAAGGCATATTTTGTTACTAAATTTTTGGTGACTTCATGGGGTGCCAAGCTCAATTGAAGAGAGATTCCAAATCTTTCTTTATCTTTAGAAAATAAAATTTATTATTCTGATCACTTTGTTATAAAGCTATAAATTTGGTGATTCTCCTTGTCCTCCTTAGGGTATTATCTTTAGTATCTTCTCCCACTCCTTATATCCTTGAAACCTTAGATATACAAGATATTTATTCTCTCCTATCTGGTCTTCCTATGGGTTATCTAGTAATGCATCATACTTTCCCACCATCTCATGTATATTATCTATTAGGGCCCTTAATTATTTGATTCATTTTGTTGTTACTTCAACTTTAGCCTTGGCCTTCTCCTCTATGATCATCATGTTGATAATATCATCATCAAGGAACATATTCTAATCATGAAGTATGTTTAGCAATCCAACATTGACTAAAACATGTATTTATTTTGCCATTTATTAGACTAGGGTTTCCAAAGAGATAATTGTATTTTAATTGGTTTGTAGGTCTCTTTAGGCATTTTAGATTTTCTTCAACTTCCTTACTATGTCCTTTGTATTAATCCATATATTTTTCTTGCGATGTTGACAAGGTGTCCAATTATTCAACTCTCGGTACCTCTTATCTATAGTCATTTGTTCTTCTAGTTGTTGGATTACCCTCACCCTTTAGTTGATAATTGCTTTTGTATTGGCTACCAACTCAAAGTATCATTTACCACTTATCACCTCAGTGTTAGATTTTACCATATGGACTTCACTTATTCTGATTTTAAGGATTTCCTTAGGTCTATTGCTATTCCTTACTTTAGTCTTACAACTTCATCTTAGAGTTCATTTATTTTTTGATCCCTCTCCTATTGAGATGTTTGCATTTTCTCTATTTGTATCACCAACTATAGTTTCTCTTATTTGAACTATTGTCTCAGTTGGTTCTACTACTAAGCAAGTTGTTCAAAGAGATCTTCTACTTTATTTTATATTTATCATTCTTTAAAATTTAGGATTTTAGTTCCTCAATCATTGCAATTGTGTTCCTTCAATATCATCCTTCCTTAAGGCTTCTACTTGTTATAGCTAGAGTTTTTTCATCGTAAGCGAGGTTGTTAAAGATCTAAGAATTTCATTAGACATATTTATAAAACATTAAGAATTTTTGAATACAATATAGAAATGTTTTGAATGACTTTTCATCTAGCTTCAAAAGCCCTCATCAGACCAAGTTGGACATAGAAGAGTGAATATAAATAGACATTATTATTGTAGATAAATAAATAAAGGGATGAAAAACCATATAAAATATAATTCAATTATATTCCTAATTAAAAATAAAATAATTTATTGTATATATATATAATTCAAATTTAAAATAATAAAATTTCTCATAAAAATAAAAAATAAAAATATTAATTAATATACTATTAGAAAAGAAATAAAATAAAATAAAATAAAATATATTAATTAAAATCAATAAAAAGACCTTAATAACTATACATAAAAAAATAAAATAAATTAACAATAAAATTTAAAATTACTAAGTTTATAAATTAAATAAAGTGAAGAATAAACCCTAATACAAATAACAATATACATAAAACCAATTTTTGGAGTCTTTATTTGTTGTGATAGAGCAATTGCTACAGGTTCATAAACAACCTCTTAAACTTCTTTATGAACTTCCTTATTTAAATCAAATTCTAAAACTTCTTCATGAAATTTTTCATCTAACTCCATGCTCACAACTAGAGATGTGACATCTTTAAACTCTTCAAAATCATCAGTGTTTGTCTTGGTTTCAAATTCTTCATCAAATACCACATCTCTACTTATATGCAATTTCTTGGTGATTGGATCTATCAATTGATAAGATTTTGATGCATCATCATAGCTAGGAAATATGCATAAGAGGGTATTTGCATCCAACTTGGTCCTATTTTTCTTTGGCACATGCATATATAACTAACTTCCAAAGACTTTAAGATGTGTAATTGAAGGATTCCTTCCAGAACAATTTTTTTTAGGTGTAACTCCTTATAGTTCCTTTGTTGGTGATCTATTTAGAAGATACACCATAGTGGACATAGCTTCAACCCAATATTGTTACTCCATACTTTATTTTTTAAGCATTCAACAAACCATTTCTAGTATGGAATAATTTCTTCTTGTAACAACCCCATTTTGTTGTGGAGTGTATAGAGTAGTGAGTCGCTGCTTTATCCCATTCTATGTAAGACATTTTGAAAAGTTATTGGAGGTATATTCCCCCTTGATATAAGTAGAGAACTTGAAAAAAAAAATTAGTTTCCTTTTCTACCTACTTCTTGAAGTGTTAGAAATTCTTAAGCATGTTTGACTTCAATTACAAGAAATGCATCCACATCTATCATGAGTAGTCATCTATGAATAGCTAAAATTACCTATGTCCACTAAAATTGGCTAGCATGAATCCATATATTAGTGTGTGTCACATTTAATGGTTCTTTTTATCTATGAATGATCAAATCAAAAGGTGCTTGCAGTTGCATCCCTATTAAACAACTCAAGCATATTGACAATGTGGGTGAAAGGTTGGGTAGACCTAACACCATGTGATGCTTACTCAATTGGATTAAGTGTCCTAAACTTAGATGATCGTATCTCCTATGCCAAAGGGAGGTTGCATCTATCATGACTATAGACAATGCAACAATAGAAGATGATATGACATTGAGTGCAAATAATCCATTCTTGTAAGAACCTATTTCCACAAACTTGCCATGTTTTGTAATGAAACACTTATTTTTTCCATAAACAACTTGGAAGTTTACCATCATGTTATGATCTAGAATTTGTTTTACAAACAAGTTTTTTTCTAGTCTTGGTACATAAAGTACCTTTTCAATGTTGCATTTACCTCTAGGAATATTGAGAGGAACACCTTTAACTCCTTTGACATCATAGGTTTTGTCATCAACAATAGTGATTGGTTTTCCATATTTGGCTTGGAAGGAGTTGAATCATACTTTATCCCCAGTCATGTGTTTGCTATCACTCTAATCAATGTACCAAATGTTATATATTGGTATTATCATCACCTTATGTGATATTTTAAATTTTGATTTCAAATCTACATGTGCAATGTTTCCTTCTTGTTTCTTATGTGATTTGAAATGTATCTTTTTTAGAAGTTTTGCAAACTTGATCTCCTTCAGTCCTAGAGTTATACAAACAATACATTGTATTGTGCCTTTATATTTCAAAGATATGATAATACCTTTTTTATTTCTATTATTTCTATGATAATGATGATGGGGAAGGACCCTTATATGGCTTATTTCTATTATAATTTGTATAAATAAGTGCATTATTTGTCAATTAATCCCTCAAATGGTTGGTTACTTCTTCCCATTGAAAAATATTCACCAACTCATCAAATGATACCTTTCTATTTGAGACTTGCAAGGAAGTTATTTAACACTCAAAATGAATTTGGAAGAGCTAAAAAATTATGGGTTCTAAGATCTTATCTTCCAATATTTCACCCATAGCATATCCAAGCTTTGAATTCTATAACTTAGCTAAGAAATGCCTCAATGCTTTCTCCATTCTGGACTCTGTATGTGTGGAGTTGATACTAAAGGTGAAGTATTGTTGCTTCATTATTTCTTCATAGATGGTAGGAAGTGTGTCATATACCTCCTTGGATGTTTTTATTTATAAATATGTGGCTAAAAAATATCTATTATTATAAGTGTGATGTTCATTCATGCTATGGCATCTACATCATCAAAATTTTGTTGGGCATATTTATCCTCTTTAGGTCAAGTGACTATGCCAGTGACAATGTCCTAGAGTTTTTCAACTACCAAGATGGCTCTTGTCTTAGTCTTCCAAGATCCAAAGTTTGAACCTATTAGTAGTTGGTAATCTATAAGAAATAAATTTTATGTTTCCATGGTAAGGGTTCCTTATGACTCCTAAATGTTCATCCTTTCAATGTACTGTCAACATGATATATTGAACCATTCTATATTTTATGGGCCTCAAATTTACACTTAAATTGTCAAACCAAGATTACAATGTAAAAAAATATATTGCTCTATATGAACCAATAAAATCATTTTATGTAGTTAAGTGGTTATTTTCTCTATATTTAAAATATGGGAACTGGAAACTACTAAAAAAATCTATAACTGTTAAAAAAGAAACTAAACATACCTACAACCTACTTTATACTGAGCAGGGACATAAATTTCAGATACTCTACTAAAATGAGATGGGACCTACCTAGACAACCTAGATCCAAATTTATCCCTACAACTAATTACTAATTAACTATAAACTCAACACAACATAATTATAGGAAGTACTAATTTAAGTAGAAAAATAGGAATAACTATCTTGTAATCAAAGTGGAATTTTATTCATGTTAAAAATCCTGAGGTAGAAATGCCCTATAATATATAGCATCTAAAAATGAAACAAAATAACTCCCTATTTTTATGCTCTACAAAATTTCAACCCCTATTACAATCTAGGATGTTTTATTTATAGACAATACCTTATCTTTGTCTAAACAAATTTTAACAACCTAAACTAAAGTAGATTACATTCTAACATAAATCTAACAAATTCAACCCTGTAATAGCAATCAATCCTATTATTTCTCAGATGCAAGAGGAAATCTAGCAACTAATTCTTCCTTGTTTGGCATGAGATAGTTTTGTCCTATCCGTTCAACTTTCAATTCCTGTTTGCAAGGGATTAGGTGTGGTTGATGTCCTGGGTTTGAGGCATATTGACTAGATTTTTCAAGTTTTCTTTGCTAGTTGTTAGTCCATAATATACCATCTATCACTCTATCATTTAATAGTAGTTTTTCAGAACTATTTGCTTGACACAATTTTCTTCTTCTTTAATAACTTTATCACCCTTTTGTAGTACTTACAAAATGTCTTTCTAAAGTAATTGGGCAAATAATTAAACAAAAAAATGGATATATGCTCAACAAGAAACAAACATTCATTTAACATTCTATTTTCTTAGTAAAGCATATGATTACTCAAATTAAAACAAGTAACATCTTATTTGTATTCTTATTTAAAGAAACTTTATTATTCTTATATATGCAAAACATACTTATAAACCTATAATATGTTATAACAGACAATTAGTTTAGGGCTAAGTAAATGCAAAAAGGATACAAATAATGGTTAATTCCAAATACCATTATTTTACCCCCAAATAAACATATTTCATGTCCCCATGCAATCAGAACTAAGTAACATTATTGATGATTACTTGTCTTCTTTGTCAAATAATTTGAAATAGGTTTTTCATCTTATCATATTTGGTCTGTTTTACTAGATCATAAAACATTGGATGCATGATGCATTTTGATCTCTATTTAACACCTATTGAAATTGACTATTGATGTACCTTCTCCTTGTTCTTCTCAGAAGTGGATGTTGGAGTATACTAGCCCTGTACC
Source organism: Wollemia nobilis (assembly GCA_028583015.1). Lineage (NCBI taxonomy): Eukaryota > Viridiplantae > Streptophyta > Pinopsida > Araucariales > Araucariaceae > Wollemia > Wollemia nobilis. The sequence goes on from JAQPPZ010017258.1 coordinate 1,788,261, forward strand.
GTTTTCTTGTACTTCTCAAAAGTGGATGTTGGGGCAGATTGGCCTTGCACCTTTTTCTTGTATTTTTTAGGGGTTTCTTCTATATCCTATGATTTTTTATCCTAGGGCATGCTTTGTACAATAGAAGTTACCTCTAGTTCATTCAATTGCTTTACTATGGTGGTCAACTCATCATGCATTAGGTTCCTTGCATCCTTTACTACCTATACCCTCTCTCTAATATTTTTAATCGATGAAGAAAGTTTTTTAGTAATCAGAGGTGAAGGGATCTAAACTCCTTTAGTGTAATATTTTTTTGTAGCATCCCTTATTGCTTCTATTACAAGAGTAAAAGTTTGCAACAACAACTTTTACAGCTTATGTTGTAGGAATCTAAAATTCTTCAGTAACATCCCCTGCAACTTGTATAGGATTGTGAAACTCTACAGATTCCTGAAGTGAGTCATCTTCACTAGATATCTCAAAAAAAATTTACTTCTTATGCTCAGTCATAGGTGATTCTTCTTGAACTCCTTTACCCTTTTTACTATCTAAAGCACGAGTCACAAGTTTAGAAATTCTAGTAGCTCTAGATTTTATTGTAGTGCCATACCCCTTCAAAGAATATTTTAGAAGTCTACCTTTTTTTAAGGGGAGCTATATTTATTTATAGTTCCATACCCATTTTGGAATTTTATAAAATATTATGGATACTTTTTGCAAGGGGTATGGACTTATAAGAATCTAAAGAAGACTTTTTAGATTTTGAAGGAGTTTCTTCATTTTCTAAATCATCTTCCTCTTTTAAGTCATTTTTATCTTCTTGTAAGTCCTCTTTCTTAGAGTCATCTTTAGCTAAGTCCAAGCCCTCTTTCTCTGAGTCACATTACTTTAAATATTATTTCTTAGAGTTATTCCTTTTCCTCTAATTCATCATCATTGGAGGGCATAAGGGTTGAAGATTCCACATTAGCCCATGATATTTTTGTATGTTCTAGCTATTTAAAAATTAATATATTTATAAGTCCATGATGGACCACTACATCAGTGTGTCCATTTTGGAATTTCTTGGCCATTACTCTCACAGACCCCATTAAATAAAATAGAATGCAAACATTGTAATTGTTATTTTAAGAAAAAATTACAACTAAAAGAAACTAAAATGATATCTATACAAATATGTAACTTTTCCCTCCAAAGTGAAATAATGCAGCACGCATTGCTTACCTCTTGCAAAATTTCTAGCAAAGAGTTTCAAAAAAATCCTTTGATGGTGCCTTTATGGCCATCCATGGAATAAGGCTCTTCAAATGTGTTTGCAATTTATTTGACCTTGAGCCTTGGAATTATTAGAATATATTACATTATTTGATTCATGCGAATATACCATCCTTGGTACATTCTTAGATTAGGAAAGTATGTTCTAGATTAGGTGTTATGATTTAATTTATGCAATGTAATAAATGCACAAATATTATTAAAGTGTGCAAAGTATTTTTGGTATTGTAAATGTGCATAGTTGTCCATGTGCACATGAGTCCATAGAATAGGAAGTTGAAGAGTTTAGAAGAATGAAGGCCAAGAGTGCTCCATATGAAGAGTCACATTACATTATATATGCAGAGTAATGTAAATATGTAAAGTGAGGTGACTTGACATGTCACTACTTAATACTTACAGAGCTATGGCACAATTTTTGTGAGCATTTTTTTGTTGTGTTTATGAGTTATTGTGGTTAATTAATATTAATTATATAGCTTCAAAAACTAATAATTGTTTTAGGGCCATAAGGGAGATTGATAGGAGATAGGGAGAGCTACTACAAGGACTTGACTTACACAAATTTTGAGTTGCAAAGATGATTACCTATGGAATGAGAAACTAGATAAATTTGGAGATTGACCTATTTCAAGATCAAATTTAGAATAAAAAGAGATTTCAGGTCTTGAAGACAGACCTTGACATTGAGGAGATTAAGATACCTAGAGTGCAACTCAATCCGCACTAGTATCGAGTGATGGATTGGGAATGAATTATAATCTCACCACTTGCTTAAATAAAACGTGAGTGTGTGTGGGTTTGTGTTTTTATAACGGTGTATGCAAGTTAAGAAACTAACTAGTTGCCCTTTCAAAAGAGATACTAACCTAATGCCTTTTTTAAATAAAATGACTAGATAACTGCATTCTTTGTAAAGAAATAGTCTAGCCCTAAATACCTTTGTGAAGAAAATTAATCTATTGTGCAAAGTGTGGAAACATGCAATCTAAGTGTATGGAGGAATGGGATTAGGAAACCCTAATTTAAGTACTTTTAGCAAGAGATGATATGAACATAGGGGGAAATAGTGTAGGCTTATACTATATGTGAAACAAAGAGGAGAAATGTAAATTTATTTGAAAAGTAAATTAAATGAAGTTGTTGGAAAGTTGTAGGTTCTATAACTTTAGAAAAATTTAATGATCCTACAAGCTCGAAATGAAGGCAAATTTACACCTGTAAATTGCCATTTAACTAGTGAATGCTTTATGATTTCAAATTTAAAAAATAGAGGGATAAAATGGGAAATACCTACACTCTGATGATATGGATAGTCTGATTAGGTCATGTACTGCTCACCTTTATAATTTTAGGGGTTTTTGAGGCTATCTGGTTGACTTCACCGTCTGAGGGGTGAATTAAGATCTGATTCATGGGGTAGGGGGCGAATTGGGTCTAAAGACCCCAAATATTTGTTCTAAAGTTCTAAGAGGGTTCCCAGGGATTTGAAAATATCTATGAAAGTTATAGTTAGTAACTACAAAACACAAAAATATGGGATAATATCATATGTATCAAAAAAAGTTAGCCTGACACTATCCACTGTGGGGTCCCACCGGGTGTGCCAGAATGAAACGGGTGGAAAGTGGTATTTGGTCTAACAACATAAACACAAATTTTGTTAAACAAGAAACTTGTATTTCATTTATATTCAAAGATAACATAGGTTATAATAGGGATAGGTTTCCCTTTCATAATTTCTTTTTCAATAAACTTCACAATAATCTTGATACCGCCTTCTATCATCCCTCAATGTAGGTGGGTTTGCAATCCACTGTCGGGTTGTAGTTGATGGTGTTCTTCCTCTTTTGACCTGTGAATAATATGCAAAAGGGGGTTAGTTGGTTGGGGGGCTTGCCTTGGTCAGGACCTTTGGTTATGAAGACTAAATGGAGACAAAAACATATTGAAATTTTCCATAAATGATGCTAAACACTTAGGAATTATAAATGGAAACTTACCTATCAAATATAAGGTGATTTGGGATTTGTATACTGAAATCACCACCCGAGGGATGAATCAAAACTGAATTCACGGGGCGGGGACAAAATCCTATTGTAAGTGATATTATTTTGAAATCCTCTAGTAGGGAGGCTCCTTGGCTGTTGCTATGCTTCATTTTTCTATAAAATCTTACTGTTCAAACTTTGATGTTAAATTTGGCAGAGTTTTTGTACTTATATCATAAATGAAGAGAGCAATAATTAGGATTTTAGGACCCACTATTTATAGAAATGGTAAGTGTAGGGGGGAGATTTAACGAAACTAACCCTAAGATGAAGTATAACCAAATTTAGGTTAGGGTTTGTGAGGTGGAGGTCTCACATTCCTCATAGGAAATATCCTATCCTCACACGTGTGAGGAAGGATTAAGTCTAATTAGGATTAGGAGGTACTAAGTCAAATTAGAGCTTGATTAGGGTTCTAGAAAAATATCCTAGCTAACCCTAATTACACACATGTGGGAGGATGTAATTAGTGTTAATTAAGGATTAAGGGTTCAACTAATCAAATTTTCCCTAAAAAGGTGACTTAAGTGAAGTCAACATTAAATTAGATTTTAAGAATTGACTTGATAAGTGCTTTTGTCAATTAATAGCTTGTGGGGGCCTCATTTGAGTGTAAATAGGTTGTCAGAGGATATCCCAATGCATGGGATGTGATTTTGAAGGCTTACTAAGGTTTTGGATCTAAAATCTAATGAAGTGGTATATGGAAGTCTACACACTGCTATGGAAAACTACAAAAATCTATGCATGACTACACATGACTACACATGACAACACATGACTATGCATGACTACGCATGACTAGGAATATCTGGAATCACCTATGGATATGTAGAGATAGTAACGTGTGAATTTTGGGTGTCTACAAGACCTTTTATGGTAGGTGTCATAAACAAAACGATTCCCTTTCAGTATCACCTAAGTTCCATGTATCGTTCTTCTCATATATACTTATAGTCTCCCTCACGTAAGGGTAGGTATATATCGAGAAGTTTGGTATAAAGGCCTATTAGGTATAAATAAAGGGGTACCATTTGGTGTTATAAGGAACCTTAATAATGGCCTATATTCACAAATATCTATCAGATTCACAGTTATTGAAAGGTTCTAACTTCACACCATGGAAGAATAAGATGCATGTTATTATTCAAGTGGAATATTTATGGGATGTAGTGACTGGAACTACAAAACTCCCTACAATAGTAGGAGTAGATCAAGAATAGTTTGATAAGAAGGAGAAAATATATCTCATTTTTATCCTGCTTGCTACTACAGATGAGATCCAACCTCATATCTATGATACCAAAACTAGTAAGGAAGCTTGGGATGCTTTGATTACTATTTATGAAGGTAAGAATTGGTCTACTATTCTACACCTTCAAACTCAACTTCATACACTTAGTATGAATTTTGGTGAGACATATTATCTATTCCTATGCAGAGTGGTGGAATTGAAAGCCAAATTGAATACTATGGGATAACTAGTGGATGATACTCTCTTGACCTCTATCATCTTGAGAGCATTGCTCAATTCCTATAAGGTGTTGATAACCTCTCTTAATGTATCTAGATGACAAGTATCTTTTGTGGAATTGGTGAATTTGCTTCAAATTGAGGAGGCAAATTAGCTTTAGAAGGATGAAGTTCCAGATAATGCCATTTACACCAAACAAATGGGTAAGAAACAAGGTCAGTTTTGGAAATGAGGATCTTCATAAAAGGGAAAAGGAAAACAACATCAACAGAATGATAAACAATATTACAAGATTTGTAATATGAATAACCATGACACCAACAGGTGTTGGTTTAAGAAAAATAAATAGAATGACCAAGATCATAAGAAGAATAAAAAGGGAAATACAAACCACAAAAAAAGAATAAGCAACCCAAAGGGAATGTTACTTATGCTGAATAAAATTCAGACTCAGATCTACAAAATCAAACTTAGACTCAGAATCTGAGAGAGCACACAAGGTGCTCATAACTCATACTTCAGCTCTAGAGATAGATGTTATATGGTATATTGATTTAGGTGCTAGTAAGCACATGAATTTCAATAAATCATGGTTTGAGACATTTGAGGAGAAATAAGGTAAGCCAATAACAATGCTGACAATAAAGTCTACCAAGTGATGGGTGAAGGTGATGTTTCTGTCACTCTTCCATATGGAAAATTTCATATTGAAAAGGTACTCTATTTTCTCTGTTTGGCTAATAATTTTTTGTCAGTCCCTCAGATGTTGAATCAATATATGGATGTTTGTGGATGATCACTCATGAAAGATGTGGATTTTCTTTCTTCAATTAAATTCAAAGGTATTTTTGTACTTTCAATTGTTTAAGAAACTTGTTAAGGAGTCAAGATGTTCCATCAAAACTCTCTACTCATATCGAGGGGGGAATATACCTCAAAGTATTTTTCATCATTTTTGAATGAACATGAAATTAAATGAAAACTGACTACAACCTATTCTCCTCAACAAAATGGAGTTGTTGAAATGAGGAATCATTCCATTATGGAAATGGTTCGATGTATGCTTGCAGGGACACATATTAAGCAAGAATATTGGGAAGAAGAAGTAAACACAAAATCATACCTCCTGAATAGAGCACCCACAAGAGCTCTACGGGGTAAAAAGCCACAAGAAGCATGGAGTGGTAAGAAACCCTCCATTTCTCATCTAAGGGTTTTTGGATGTAAGGCATTCATGCACATACCAAAATAGAAAAGGAAGAAGTTAGATGAGAATACCCTAAAATGTATCTTTCTTGGTTATGATGAGCATTCCAAGGGATATCGATTGATATATCCTATGACCAAGAAGACACATATAAGTAGAGATGTGGTATTTGATGAAGTTTTCACATCAAATAACACTTCTACAGTTGTATACCTTGAGGAAGATGAACCTAAAAAAAAAGAGACTCCACCTCCTCAAAACAAGATTCCAAAATGGTATACCAGTATATTGAGAGATTCCAAGTTGACATCACTTCTAGATCTAACTATATATAGACCAAGTACTCAAAGTATGACATGGAAGAAAAGAGTAGAAGCATCAACTTTAGAGGTTGAGAATATTTGCTAACAATTTGATGATCTATCTATATATGCAGAGGAAGATATGGAAGATGAGAGGATTTATATGATAGCATTGGATGAAAATGAACCCACAACAGTTCATGATGCACTTATTAAGCCTCAATGGAAGGCTACTATGGGAGCATAACATACATCTCTCATAAAAAATCATACATGGAAGCTATTAAATATGCCTTTAGGAAAGAATCCCATTGGCTACAAATGGGTGTTCAAGGTGAAGTATAAGATAGATGGTAATATTGATAGGCATAAAGCCTATATTGTTACAAAGGGCTATGCTCAGAAAGAAGGCATAGACTATGAAGAGATTTTTTCCCCTACTACAAAAATGACTACCATTCGAGTACTTTGTGCCATGGCAACTCAGTTTAGGTGGAAATTACATCAAATGGATGTAAAAATTGCTTTCTTGAATGATGATCTATAATAAGAAGTGTACATGACCCAACTAGAAGAATTTATTGTTGAAGGGAAAGAACATAAAGTTTGTAAATTTATCAAATCCTCGTATGGGCTGAAACAAGATCCTCGAGCTTGGTATATCAAAATAGATAGTCACCTAGTGCAACATGGTTTCCAACAAAGTCATTTAGATTCAAATATCTATATCAAGAACAATGGTTCTGACATAGTGATTTTGGTGCTATATGTAGATGATATGATCATAACAGGGAGCTCAGAGAGTATTATTGATGTAGTAAAAGATGTTTTGAAATATTTTGAAATGACATATCTAGGACTTCTTCACTATTGTCTTGGTTTGGAAGTGACTCATAAAAAGTATTATATTAGAGTAACACAAAAGAAGTATGCCAAGAAATTGATTTATAAATATCACATGATAGACTGTAAGTCTAAGGCAACTCCAATGGAGTCTCGAATAAATCTATCTCGATATGATCAATCACCATAGGTATATGGCACTCTCTATCATCAAATGATTGGGAGTCTCATATATCTGATAAATACCAGGCCAAATATTAGCTTTGTTGTGGGTTATCTTTCAAGGTCCATGTAGGAACTAAAAATAATTCATTAGAAAGCATCAAAGAGAGTTTTTCATTATGGCCATGGTACTACAAATTTTGGCTTAGAGTACAAGAGGAATAGCAAATTCTATTTATGGGGATACATGGACTCAGATTATGTCAGATCTATTGATGATCGTAAATCAACTTTTGGATACATTTTCCATCTTGGATCTAGTCCTATATCTTGTCATAGTAAGAAGTAGTAGGTGGTTTCCATATCATATATAAAGGTAGAATATCACATAGCCAGTGGAGCAGTCTGTGAGATAATATGGTTAAGTCGTATTCTCACAAACATGGGTCTTCCAAAGAATCTTCCACTTCATTTATTTTGTGACAATCAAGGTGTTTTGAATCTTGTCAAGAATCCAATCTTCCATTATCATACCAAAACATCGACACTCGATGTCATTTCATTTGTGATGAAGTTCCAAAGCACAATATGTAGCTCCCTTACATTCCCACTGATCAACAAGTTGTAGATATTTTCACCAAGGCACTTGCCCGTATCAAATTTGAACTATTTCGCAATACTCTATGTATTTGTCAATAATGTAATAAGGGGGGATGTTAGCAATTATAAGCAACTATAGGTGGAGGTGGCTATATTGCATTTATTACATTATTAATCAACTTGGTAAAATAGCGCATTCACGCTCTCCAAGTTAGGTTGGGTAGTTATGCAACTACCCAACTACTTTAGCATTGTATTTATTTCCATAAACATGAATGCAAATGTTGTCGATTGCTCTAATTTATATAGGTATGATCACCTTAAAATCTCAAATATTCATAATTTGAAAGAACTAATTACAAGCTACATTTCAGTAACCAAACCAACTGAAAGAAGAGAGATGGTAGAATCCAAGTATGAGATAGAGCTACAAGACCTATTAACAAATATGCTCTAGATTTATTTGGGTTCACTCAAGATATTGTTGTTCAAGATAACACTAATGGATTTTTTGAGATACAAATTACAAGGAATGAAAAAGGAGAATGGATCAATTGTGATCCAAATTTGCCTTCCATATTCATACACAAGAATCAAAGAATGGAAGTGATGGAGAAAAAGTTTCTAGATAGAAAATCAAAGGATAACATGATTCTAGGAACAAAGGAAAGAGGAGAATTCTTTGAGCTCAAGAGACTTGTAATCCTAAAGCCACAAAGATTGAATTATACTAACCATTCATTTAATCAAGCATACAAAAATGTAATAGATTGGAGCAAGGAGAAAAGACACATGAGCTTCAAGAATAAATTGAATATTGAATCAAACAAAGAAGAACTTAAACAAGATAAGGATACTCATTCAAATTTAGGTAAATAAGACTATGAAAAAATTAGAGGAGAAGAGCTCAAATTCCAATACCAAGATGAAGATCCTTATTGAAGACTAAATTCTTCAATACCCAAATAATGTAATACAGAGGGGTGTTAGAGTATATTACATCATTTGAGTTATGTAAATGTACCACCCTTGGTACATAACTAGAGTAATAGATCACTTTATGGGGTAGTTAGCTAGTTACTTTAAGTAATATAATAAATGCATAAGTATCTATGTGCAAGGTGTCCCCTTGTACAACTAGGTGGAGTGTTGGCCAATAAAAATATTGTTCTATATAAATGGCCTCATAGTGAGTAATTATATATCACTATAGGTAGTAGTAGGTATACTGTGTAGATCACCATATAGATTGATTATGAAATACAATATAGTTATTTAGAATCAATTTTGGAGTGTTCATTTCCTCCATATTACATTGTATCATTGTTGTCACTTTTCATTAATAGCATATTTTAGCATATTACATTTCTGCATATTCTCCCTTAGCATACACCATCAAAAGCTAACATCATTGAAGAAGACTTGAGGAAACCTCAAGTGAGAAGAGTGCTAGCAAAGGGAAGAACCTAAGAAATAAGGATTTGGGACAATTATCACCATCTGAAAACAAGCTCAAAAGAAGAAGTATTTGACAAGAAGTTTACCAAATTTCAGAAGATAAATTGATTGTGTTATAATCTAAAACTTTTAGATTTGAGGATATCAAGAAAGCAGTAATTTGGGCAGAATCAACAGCTTCTAATTTTCAAATTTCAAGGGATCATCATGAAAGAGCTAGAAGAAGCCACCAAATATGAGAGATTTGAAGATTACCATTGAATGCTTGAAGACTAATCTATGGAAGAGGAGTTTGTTAATTCTTATTGCATAAAATTGAAGGTCCCTAGAACAACAAATTGAAGAAAAATAGGTAGCATTAGAAGCAGCAAGATAGAGGAATTCAAGAAGGCTACTTGTAGGATATTTGAAGCCACAAAACCATAGTTTCAAGTAGCAAGTTTAAGAAGCATTAAATCTGCAAATTGGTGAGTTTAAGAAGTTGTTTTTAAACAGCAAGAAGAGATGCAATATGGAAAAATTTTCAGGCAACCAAGTATAACAAACTGGAGCTAAAAATTCATCAAAACCAGAGCAGTGATTAGGTGATCCAAATAACCAATAAATCCATCATAAAACTAAGGTCATAAAGATATGCAAATTTGGTGCAAAAGGTTCATTATTTGAACAATTACATTCATATTATTATTAAGTTTTATTAAGCATGAAATTCAAGTTAAAAGTTACAAATAGAAAGGTTCAATTTTAAAGTCTTCAAGGAAGTGCAGAACATAGTTTCTACAAGGGTTAAAACCTACACATAAGAAATATAAGTTTGATATATTTCAAAAAAAAGAAAAATATCAACATACTACCTTCTATTAAAATCAAATAAGACATTATTCTAAAGCATAGGTTGTGTTGTGGCTGATCCACAACACACCCCAAAATTGGGGACCCACATTTTTTACATGCTTTCCAAGAAAATTGCAGTGGCCCATAGGCTAAAGATCAAGAAAAAAAAGCAAAATATCATAGAAATGAAAAGTTGTCGCGATATCACGACATGTTGCTCCGTCGCGGCCAGAAAAAGAAAATTGTCACAATATCGCGACATGTCGCGTTTTTGTGGCTCAGAACAACAAAGTACGTTGGAACGAAAAAGTGTCACGATTTCGTGACATGTCACGTTTTCACTACCAAGAGCAATAGAATGCAGCATGAAGTAGAAAATGTCACGATTTCACGACGTGCTGTGAAATCGCGGCCAAAGCGGTCAAATAGAACAAGATGCCAAAAATGTCGTGATATTGCGACATGTCTCATTTTCGCGATGCAGGACAAATAATTAAGTTGAAGACTCAAAGTTGTCGCGATATCGCGACATGTGTTTTCACGATGTTTGATGGGTAAAACAACCAAGTACAGAAATTGTCGTGATTTCGCGACATGTCATGTTTTCGCGACTTGTCATGAAATCACGGTTAAAGCAGGCAGGAAGAAGTGTTGACCGAAAACATCACGATATCGTGACATGTCATGAAATCACGGTTCATAAAGGAGAGAGAAGATAAGGCGCCAAAATTGTCGCGATATCGCGACATGTCTTGTTTTCACGATCTGAAGACGAGATGAAGGGCAAACAAAAAAAATGTCATGATATCACGACATGTCGGAGTTTCGTGACCTGGAGCAGCCAAAGTGAACATAGAGGAAGAAGTGTCATGATTTCGTGATAGAAATCAACGAGACAGTCCGAAAGAGAAAAGCATCATGATTTTGCGATAGAAAGCAATGAGATGGTATGGAATGAAAAAGTGTCACGATTTCATGACAGAAAGCAGCGAGACAGCCCAAAAGAAAAAAGTGTCACGATTTTGTGACAGAAAGTAGTGAGATGGTACAGAATGAAAAAGTGTCATGATTTTGCGACATGTCGCGTTTTTGCGGCTAAGTGCAACAAAACACAGCGAAGGAGAAAAACGTCGTGATTTCATGATAGGTTGCATCCACGCGGCCGAAAGAGAAAAACGTTACGATATCGTGACATGTCTCATTTTCGTGATGCATGAAGATGAACAAGGCTGCTGATAGAAAATGTCACGATATCGCGACATGTCTCATTTTCGTGGTGCATGAAGGCGGACGAGGCTGCTGACATAAAAATGTCGCGATATCGTGACATGCTATTTTTGTCATGATTTATAGGGGGCCATTATGGAACATGCAGGGAAGCACTGAACACGTGGCATAAAGGTGTAAGGGTTATAGAACGGTTATAGTTAGCAAAGAAGATCAAACATTTCGATGCTCGAACAAAAGCCAAAAATAATGAAGAGTCGGGGAAGACGAAACGAAAAGATATGGGGAAATGAAACAAAGGGCCCCAAAGTGAAACAAAGAACCGCACCAGAAAGTTTAAAAGCAGAAGCACAAGATAGGTACAAGGGTTGGAAACCACTATGGGCAGAGTTGCAGAGCCGAAGGCAATAAGCCATTCAGGGCCTGCTCTTGGAGCGTTTTCCTCCACTTTTTCTGGTTTTGTCAAAACTGGAAACATTCTGTTATTGTAAACTGACATATCTTTTAATACAAAAATTACAGAGAGTTGCATCTCATTGGCAAGAAAGAAGGAGTTATTTTCTGCATGCAAGATTGAATGTTTATCTTTCCCCTTTCAGATTTTTAGGCTTATAGGTGAAGTTTAATGCAAGTTCTCTTGGTTGCTTCATGCGAATGTCTAAATCTGAAAACCATAGTTAAAACCCTAGAAACCAGCACCTAGCTTATCTGGATTGTGCGAGTTTTGTAGGTTCAATAGGTTAGGTTGTATGCAGAAAACCTCATTATCTTCGGTTTTGTCAAAATAGGATCGTAGCACTCTGAATGTAGTTTAGTTCATTCTCTTTGCATTTTTATTCTCAATTCTTTATTTTTCTGCATTTTTAATTACCGTCATTCAAATAAACAATTGAAAATCTACCAAAGTTTGAAATCAAAAATAGATTCATCATTAAGATTAATTCACTTTGAGTCCATTGCAATTTTAGAGTAAAATAAACCATAGTGCCCCTTGTTAACAGTTACTTGCAACCACTAAGGTATTCCCAGCATTCAAATTGAACAACATTATTTGTGCAAAATGCTAACATAGCGGAGACCTTGGAGAAGTTACTTGTTTAATTTCTTTGCAAGCAGAGGATTTGGGACTCGAATCCTATCGGAGAGTGTGTTTTCACAACTGGGTGAAAATACCACTCAATAGATTGGCGCTAGAAGGAGGGCCTGAACGGGTTTATTTTAGTGTGATTTAAATTTAAATTTTTGTATATCTCATGCTATATTGATTGTTATCTTTAGTCCTCTAACACTCAACAGATTGTTAAAAGGAGGGCCTGAATTGGTTTACTTTATTCTATTTTAAGCAATTTAGGTATGCTGTATATTATTCTAACGCTTTTTTGATTGTTCATATAGAAATAATGTGATTTGATTTAATTTTGAAAATTTTGGTCTCGACTAACGAAGTGTTGTTTCCATGCAATTACTTTTCATTTGATTTTAATGAATACATCTCTTAGTTGATGCTAACTTGATTTTTTTTATACATTGCAGGTTGGATATTTGCTAGTCATTTCACGCTAATGTGTCGTGATTCCTTCTGTCATTTTTGACTAACAGATTTGGTTCTAAAGTTACATTTTGAGTTTCACTAATGGCAACATTTGAAGAGCAAATGGTATCCCTGAGAAAAGCAAATGATGTCTCTAAGAGAAAGAATGGTATCTATAATGGAGGATCATTATAAGGGTTTGTCTATACATGTGATACCCTATCAAATTCCTAAATTGTTATTAGAGTTTCTACGATGTTTTAATCAAGATGTGCCACTAGGATACTTGCAAAGACTGTACGTCTACAAGGATACATTATGTCAATTCCAGATTTTCTATGAGGACATGGCTTGTAAGTTATTTGCATACATTTTGGATGATAAACCATTCTTTTGGTACAGCCAACTACCCATGGAGGTTAGGACTTCTTGGACACAGCTAGAAGCAGCCTATCTTTATCATTTTGGTAATCAGGTTGACTTAGAAATGTTGAAAAATCAGTTTACCTCCATATGTAAGGAGCCTAATGAATCCTTGAGTCAATTCAATGGAAGATTTCATGAGTTGCACTCCCAAATGTGGGAAAATTTTAACACATTAGAAGAGGAAGCCATGGAAGTATACCTGGGAGCCATACACCCCACACTTGCTTCACTCATTGAGGAAAAAATGGGTGGCTTGTCTCTAGAGAAAATCCATGAGATCTTAGAAGAGATAGAACGACAAGGTCTTGAAGAAGAAAAGGCACAACATGTTCACATGAGAGATTGTCCTTCTAAAGATATTGATGCCAACCTACACCAACCATCAAATATAGCACCCTCCACTCCAATGATATCTAAGGTAAATGATCAAGGGGATGAATTTGAATATCCAAATATTACAACCACCTTAGATGTAGTCCATGAGGAGGTGCAAATTGCTAAGCCAACATCCGCTAGTGAGGATTATGCAGAAATGATCTCATTCATAGAGATACACGATTATTCGGATGAAGGGGTTCTAAATTCAACAATGTTTGATATATGTGATAGGAGGGAACCCACCATAGAATTGAATGAAGTGGTTGAAAGTGAAATCGAAAGAAAACCAATAAATGAATTTGAAGATATGATAGAGTTTCACCACTTGTTCTTGGAAGATACTATTGATGAGATGTGTAAAATTAACGATCAAGAAATTCTTCACCCTCCAAATTATGATAAAATTGAATCATGGGTTACTAATTTGGACGATGATAGCCTTATAAATTTGAATTCAAGAAATGACCCACTTTTGGAAATAATTGAACCATCTAAGGAAGGTGAAGATGAATTTGATGAGAAACACATTGATGAATTGGAAGATGTTGAAGAAGTAGTTGAACGTCACCACTTGATTTTGAAAGATGATTATTATGATGCTTGGAAGAAGTGGGAAGACTACACTCTCTCCAAAACTACTAATGAAACTTGTGTGCCAATTGATATACAGGACAACATAATCGCCTACTCGAAGGAAGATATTACAACTCCTGTACAATTTGAGGATGTTTTGGAAGAGGGTTTCAAATCTCATCAAATTTTGGAAGATTATAATGATCCTATTGCCAAGGACAAAGAAGAAAAAGAATTTATGAATGAATCAAAAGATCATGCCACAAACATCATGGAATTTCATTCCATGGATCTGGATGACGATTTTTACAATGGTTGGGGGAGATATGATGATGCATTCTTTTCTCACACCCCTATAGATGAAACCCATATTGCACTTGATATACAAGATATTGAAACTTCTACCTCACATGAAGAGATACCATGGATAGTGAACAAAGAATTAGAACCAAATGACAAAGAGATTGATCAATTGGAAGCAACTCGAATAAGTGATCATCAAGATGAGTCACTTGACATACACTTTGACCAAAAACATTTGAGGGTTGAAAAGGAGGGCCATGTTTTCAACTGGGTGCATGACCATATTTTGAATTTGAATTATGTTTATGATGAAATGTCGTTAAAGGTGAATGAAAAACAAGGTATAATTTTTAATCACACCTTTAATAACATTGTTTTAATGAATGAAAAAGAAGTTGATGCACTTGAATTGTTAAATCAAATTCATCAACAATTACTAATTGAATCTAGGGTAAAAACTGTTAATGATCCTAATTTAGTAAATATCCTAGATGCTTGCAAACTGTTACACAAATTTGATTGGCCTACAAATTTGGAAAATGATTTGGCTTTAAAATTTTTAGAAATAGGCTCTTGCTTACAAAGTCTCATTTTGGATAAAGAGAGCCTAGTTCTAAATCATGAATCGAATTATGAAATGGATACTTTCAAGGATAGACAAGATAAAATTGAATATCATTTATTGTCTAATCATTTTAGTATTTTAACGCTCACCTATGAGAGTACTAATGGAATTAAATCTAATTGGTGGGGTGAGCAAGGGAAGTTAAAAGTTGTTGCATGGTGTGGTCTAATATTGTTTTTGTTGGATTCCTACAACACTTGGCATGCATATCACATTATATTTTTGTTGAAGTGTTCTAATCATGTTTGGGATCCAGGAAAGTGATAGTCCAAGCTTTGCATCATCTTGTATTATATTGTACATTTGTATATAGATTTTGGTTTTTTGGTTTTGGTTTGTGTTTTCAAGTTTCATTTTTAGGGATTGCTATTTGGGTTTGGTTTTAAGTTTTGTGTGTTAGTCCTTTGGACATGTTTGGTTTGTCTAAAAAAAAAAAAAATGATGAAAAAGTTGTTTTTGAGATGTTAACTTATGCTTTAGATCAGGGAAATATGAAACATTGGAATTGTGTTGTAGAAAGCTCCACAAGAAACACAAACAGTTTAAATAATATCGTTTGAAACTTGTGATGCATGAAGTAGTCAGTTTTACAAATTATGGCAATACTCCATCCGCAATTCAAAAGGCAATGCATTCATATTACATCCCACTTTGCATATACATGCCATCTTAGTTGCATATGCATTTCAAATACAATCATTGAGAAGTGTGTCAAATCCTCTTAGGGTTATTACATAACATATATTAAAAGGATCCTAAGGTTGGGAACTGATGCCCGAACTATCTTGAACCAAGCACGTTCTATGCACATTAAAGAAGATCTTGGGAAAAATGATCAAAACCATGCTTGGAAGAAAAGGTGAGGTGAAAAGAATATTTCATGTCTGTCCTATCATGCAACATTATCCTTAAAATAGTGGTTTTTACCACTCCCATAAAGCTTAAAGCCTAAAACCGGAGTAGTAAGGATAGGGTTAAATCCTCATCGAACTTAGGTTGAGGATCCAACTCCCCAAAGCTCTGATTTGACCTACATGGAGTAGTAAGGATAGGGCATAATTCTCATCTCGCTTAGGTTGAGAATCCGATTCCCCAAAGCTTCCATTTTTCCCATTTCATCATAAAACTTGGATTGGAAGGATCGTACTACATGTCCTCTGCAAAGGATGGGTAGTCATCCCAAAGGTCCAAGAAATAAAAAATTAACTAATATTTCCCATTTTATCTTAATATTGGATTAGAAGGATCGTACTACATGTCCCTAGCAAGGATGGGTAGTCATCCCAAAGGTCCAAGAAATAAAACTAACTAATATTTCCCATTTCATCTTAATATTGGATTGGAAGGATCGTACTACATGTCCCTAGCAAGGATGGGTAGTCATCCCAAAGGTCCAAGAAATAAAAGAAAAATAATGAATGAAGCCAAATTATGGATTATGGGGTTAAGTATGCCCATGCGTGGCAGCATGTCTTGTCTAAAACAAGACCACTGACTATTCAAACGGATAGACTAGCCTGACCATTTCATCCATAACTGGTTAAATTATTTTGTTCAAAGTGAGGTAATGAATTCCAGATCAGAGTAGTAAGGATAGGGTTAAACTCCCATCTCACTTAGGTTGGGAGTCCGATTCCCCAAAGCTCTGATTTCACTTTCACTTGCACATGGGTTCAAGATGGTAGTGACTCATAACCAACTTTGGGATCTAATAAATTAATTTAGTATACATATATTTGGTCCTAAGAGGGTTTGATAATTTTGATATGTTTGTTCATGATACTAGAAGGTGTGAGCCTTTGCAAAGCAGGTTGTTATATCTCTAGCATCTTCATCATACATCAAATCCTGCACAAATCATTCATAGCCTTGCATACAAATCATAAGTGAAACTGACAATGGAATGTTGATCAATTTCAAGCGATAGGAAATGAAAGCACATTGCACACACCGAGCTGATACTTAATGATTCTGATGTTTCATGTATTTCTGATCTATCGGCATTTGTTTATATTTCTTATGTGCTAACGTCTGTTTCTAAGTTTGTATACTTCCAGGTTGGGTTCTCACCAAAATGCTCAGGAGCATTTGACAGAGAGTCGCCATTTGTTGTGGCTGATCCACAACACACCCCAAAATTGGGGACCCACCTTTTTTGCATGCTTTCCAAGAAGACTGTAGTGGCCCATAGGCTAAAGATCAAGAAAAAAAAGCAAAATATCATAGAAATGAAAAGTTGTCGTGATATCGCGACATGTCACGTTTTCGTGGCTCAGAACAGCAAAGTATGTTGGAACGAAAAAGTGTCGCGATTTCGTGACATGTCGTGTTTTCATGGCCAAGAGCAACAGAATGTAGCATGAAGTAGAAAATGTCACGATTTCGTGATGTGCTATGAAATCGTGGTCAAAGCAGTCAAACAGAACAAGATGCCAGAAATGTCGCGATATCGTGACATGTCTCATTTTCGTGATGCAGGACAAAGAATTAAGTTGAAGACTCAAAGTTGTCGCGATATCGTGACATGTGTTTTCACGATGTTTGATGGGTAAAACAGCCAAGTGCAAAAATTGTCACGATTTTGCGACATGTCATGTTTTCGTGACTTGTCATGAAATCACGGTTAAAGCAGGTAGGAAGAAGTGTTGATCGAAAATGTCGCGATATCGCGACATGTCATGAAATCACGGTTCATAGAGGAGAGAGAAGATAAGGAAATTGTCGCGATATCGTGACATGTCATATTTTCATGATGTAAAGACGAGATGAAGGGCAAAAAGAAAAAACGTCGCGATATCACGACATGTTGGAGTTTCGCGACCTGGAGCAGCCAAAGTGAACATAGAGGAAGAAGTGTCATGATTTCGTGACAAAAAGCAGCGAGATAGTCCGAAAGAGAAAGGCGTCACGATTTCATGACAGAAAGCAACGAGATGGTACGAAATGAAAAAGTGTCATGATTTCGTGACAGAAAGCAACGAGACAGCCCAAAAGAGAAAAGTGTCACGATTTCGTGATAGAAAGTAGCGAGATGGTACGAAATGAAAAAGTGTCATGATTTTGTGACATGTCACGTTTTCATGGCTAAGTGCAACAAAACACAACGAAGGAGAAAAATGTCGTGATTTCATGACAAGTTGCATCCACACGACCCGAAAGAGAAAAACGTCATGATATCGCGATATGTATTATTTTCACGATGCATGAAGATGAACAAGGCTGCTGACAGAAAATGTCACGATATCGTGACATGTCTCATTTTCACGGTGCATGAAGGCAGATGAGGCTACTGATAGAAAAATGTCGTGATATCGCGACATGATATTTTTGTCATGATTTACATGAGGCCATTATGGAACATGTAGGGAAGCACTGAAAACGTGGAATAAATGTGTAAGGGTTACAGAATGGTTACAGTTAGAAAAGAAGATCAAACGTTTCGATGCTCGAACAAAAGCCAAAAATAATGAAGAGTTGGGGAAGACGAAACGAAAATATCTGGGGAAATGAAACGAAGGGTCCCAGAGTGAAACAGAGAACTGCACCAAAAATTTTAAAAGCAGAAGCATAGGATTGGTACAGGGGTCGGAAACCGCTACGGGCAGAGTTGCAGAGCCAAAGGAGATACGCCATTCTGGGCCTGCTTTGGAGTGTTTTCCTCCACTTGTTCTGGTTTTGTCAAAACTGGAAACATTTTGTCATTGTAAACTAAAACATATTTTTAATATAGAATTACAGAGAGTTGCATCTCATTGGCAAGAAAGAAGGAGTTATTCTCTGCATGCAAGATTGAATGTTTATCTTTCCCCTTTCAGATTTTTAGGCTTATAGGTGAAGTTTAATGCAAGTTCTCTTGGTTGCTTCATGCGAATGTCTAAATCTGAAAACCATAGTTAAGACCCCAGAAACCAACACCTAGCTTATCTGGATTGTGTGAGTTTTGTAGGTTCAATAGGTTAGGTTGTATGCAGAAAACCTCATTATCTTCGGTTTTGTCAAAATAGGATTGTAGCACTCTGAATGTAGTTTTAGTTCATTCTCTTTGCATTTTTATTCTCAATTCTTTATTTTTTTGCATTTTTAATTACCGTCATTCAAATAAACAATTGAAAATCTACCAAAGTTTGAAATCAAAAATAGATTCTATTGAATTTGGATCAGGAGGTAAAAAGTAAAATTAACTAAATAAAACAAATTTAATTAATAATATTGTAGAGCCATTACTAACATCAATACGAACATAGGATATAGTTTAATTTATATGAAGAGGGAAGGGAGGAAGTCAGCGGAGAGGAAAAGAAGGGAGGTTGGAGGAATAAGGGGAAAGGAGGTGGAGTGATAAGGAGGAAGAGGGAATAAAGGAGGGAATGGAGGGATAAGGAGGAGAAGAAATATCCAACTAAACTATATTGCCAACAATAAAATAATTTGCCGACAACTAACCTAGCCTAACCACTAAGTGTTCACAGTTGCTACATTCTCCCCATTAAAGGTGAGAGGAATAACAAGACAGTCTCTCAACTTTACAAATTGAGCTTGAGCCAGTGCCTTGGTGAAGATGTCCGCAACATTCTCCAAAGTGTGGCAATAGTGAAGCTCAACAGTTTTAGTTTCCACCATATCTCTGATGAAGTGGTACTTCATATCAAAATTCTTTGATCTACTATGGTGGACAGGATTGTATGCCAATTGAATGACACTAATGTTGTCACAAAATATCCTTGTTGGACCACTTTGTTGCTCTCCAATTTCTTCTAATACCTTTCGTAGCCACAAAGCTTGAGTACTAGCATGAGTGACTGCTATATACTCCTCTTCTGTTGAAGATAGTGCTACGACTGTCTACTTCTTGGAACTCCAAGTTATTAGTCCCGATCCCAGACTAAAATAGTTCCCTGAGGTTGATTTTTTGTCATCAATGTTGCTACCCCAATCACTATCACTAAAGCCTACAAGCTTGATAGTGTTACATTTATGATAATGGATTCCAAAATCCCATGTACCTTTTACATATCTGAGAATTCTCTTAGCTTCCTGCAAATGCAACTTAGAAGGGTTAGACATAAATCAAGAGACAAGAGAAACAACATACTAAATATCAGGTCTGGTGTTGGTGAGAAACATCAAACTCCCAACCATGCTTCTGAAAGTGGTCACGTCAACTTTTGATTCTTCATCATATTTTCTTAATTGGATCCCATGTCCAACTAGAGTTGCAACTGGTTTGCAATGCTCCATAGCAAACTTCTTAAGCATGTCCCGAGCATACTTATGTTGATAGATGAAGATCCCTGTATCTGACTGATGAACCTCCATTCCAAGGAAGTAGTGCATTAAGCCAAGATCCTTCATCTCACACTGCTCCATAATGGAGTGTTTGAACTTCATATTCAGTTTTTCATTACAACCCATGAATATGAGATCATCCACATACAAGAAAACTATGAGGATGTCATTTCCTTGCTGGAGGTAGTAAAGGGTGGGTTCATTTCTACTTCTGGTGAACCCAAATTCTTTGAAGTAC
This sequence comes from Wollemia nobilis, assembly GCA_028583015.1. Classification (NCBI taxonomy): domain Eukaryota; kingdom Viridiplantae; phylum Streptophyta; class Pinopsida; order Araucariales; family Araucariaceae; genus Wollemia; species Wollemia nobilis. Next base: position 1,809,036 of record JAQPPZ010017258.1, read on the forward strand.
CCATCAATGCGTGAGTACCAAGCTCGTGGTGCCTGCTTGAGGCCATAAAGTGCCTTCTTTAGTTTGTAAACAAGATGTTCCTTGTATTTTTCCTCAAATCCTTGTGGTTGCTCAACATACACTTCTTCTGTCAAGTAACCATTTAGAAATGCACTTTTCACATCCATGTGTTGGACTTTCCATCCCTTATTTGTAGCTAAGGCAAGAATTGTTCTAATAGTCTCCTGTCTGGCTATAGGAGCAAAAGTCTCTTCATAATCAACTCCATATTTTTGAGTGAATCCCTTTGTAACTAGTCTCGCCTTGTGCCTTTCAATGCTACCATCAACATTAAACTTGGTCTTGTAGACCCACTTACATCCAACACATTTCTTGCCTTTAGGAAGCTTAACCAGCTCCCAAGTGTCGTTGATTTTATAGAGGTTATCTCCTCTTTCATGGCATCTTGCCAAATTTTTTGAGTACATGCCTTCTCATAACTAGAAGGTTCAAGCTGTGCACTAGTTAACAAAGCATAGTTAACTTGATCTCCCCTAGGTTCCTACTGGGAGACATCATCACCATATAGGTGCATACTTTCTAATCTGTGTAAAACAAAATCCATTTCACTAGCTTGACTCCTAGTGTATCTTCTTGAATTTTTTTTATCCAACATCTGAGATGATGGATGATACTGTAAAGTTCTCTTACCTTTGGATGGAGAATCAATGTCCATTGGTGAGGAACGTACAGATCACTGTGGAGAAGGACTGGGTGAAGAAGAGGAATCAGAAGATGAACTTGGACTGGTTGGAGGAGACTGCTTTCCTTTCTATGGTGTTTGTTGTTGCACCTGTTGAGAAACTACATCAGTGGATTCAACATCACTAAATATTAGGGGCTTACCCCATTCTCCCCCTTCATAAAAAATCACATCCTTGGAAATCACAAGCTTTCTAGTCCAGGTATTATAGAGTCTATAAGATTTTGTATTCTCACAGTATCCTACAAAGATACATGCCTGACTCTTTGGATCGAGCTTATTCCTAAGCTCATCAGGAATGTGAGAATAGGCCAGTGAGCCAAACACTCTGAAATGCTTAACATTTGGATTTTTACCATACCATGCTTGGTAAGGTGTCAGTCCTTTCAAACTTGAAGTAGGACTTTTATTCAAGATATATACGCTGGTCCTGGCTGCATCTGCCCAATATGAATTAGTCAAATGCTTCGTCTAAAGCATAGATCTTGCCATCTCCACAATGGTGTGATTTTTCCATTCTGTGACACCATTCTGCTGTGGAGTGTAGGCAGTAGTGAATTGCCTCTTAATGCCATGTTGCTTACAGAAATTCACAAACTCATTAGAGGAGTATTCTCCTCCCTTATCTGATCGAAGACATTTTACAAAATATCTACTCTCACTTTCAACTCTTGTTTTGAAATCAATAAAGAATTCATATGCTTCATCCTTATGTTTCAAAAAATATATCCAGCACATTCTAGTATAATCATCAATAAAGAGTAGAAAGCAAGAGTTGTTACCCAAACTCTATGTCTACATCGGACCACAGATGTCAGTATGCACTAGCTGGAGTGGATAGCTGGCCCGAAATTCTTGTCCATGAGGAAACTTTGATCTGGCATGCTTCCCAAGAGCACACCCTTCACAAACTTCTTTATTATCCTGAACTTTAGGAAGTCCAGTGACCATGGCTTGGGAAGTTAGCATTTTCAAACTAGTAGAATTCAAATGGCCATATCTCAAGTGCCATAGAACACTTGGATTGGAAATAGCAACACTTGCTAACTTATCTCCCCTTGGCTGGACACAATTTAAAGGAAACAATCTATTCTTTGTCATTGGCACTTGAGTAATGATTCTATTATTGTTATTTTTATCAAAAATAGTGCATTTACCCTCATAAAAAATCAACTTGTAGTTCTTTTCTAACATTTTTCCAACACTTAAAATATTATGTTGGAGATGGGGTGTATAACAGATATCACTTACTTGTTTGACTCCTTCTTTAGTTGGAACTGCCATAGCTCCAATGCCTTCTACTGCCAATGATTTATCATCTCCCATTTTGATGCTGGATTTGTAGGAGGAATTTAGAGTAGCAAAGAGCTCTTCTTTGCATCTCATATGGTTTGAACACCTAGTGTCCAAGATCCATATATCATTCATGTTTTGATCTGCCTGACCATATAAGAGAAAGAGATTTGTGGCATCTTCCTCTTCTCTAAAGTTTCCAAATTGACTGCTCTGGCTGCTACTAGTTCCTTGTGAAGTCTCAGTCCAACAGTCACAAGCATAATGGCCAAGTTTGCCATAATTATAGCAATATTGTTTTGAATTATCTCCTCCTTTACCTCTGCCTGATTGTTTCCCTCGATTTTGTTGTCCTCTATTCTGCTGCTGTTCACTATTGTTTGAGAATCCTCCTCTGTTATGATTTCCTCCTCTGTTAGGAGTTCCACCTCTCTGATTATTTCTACCTCTTCCTCTAGACTTTCCTCTACCATGACCTCTACCTCTGCCTTCTTGAGAAGCAAAGGCTTTATCATCTCCTTCATAACTTGTGGAAGGAGATGGCTGTAATATCTCCTCATGTGAGATAAGTGAGCCAATGAGGGTTTCAAAAGACAGAGTAGTTAGGTCTTTAGATTCCTCTATAATTATGGCTACTGAATTCCACTTAGGAAGAAGTGTTCTCAACACTTTCTTCACTATAACTTCAGGATTTACATCTTCTCCTAAAGTGACCATCTTATCTACTACAACTTTCACATGCACGCAGTAATCACCAACCTTTTAATTTTCTTGCATTTTAAGAGTTTCAAACTCTCTTTTCAAGGTTTGGAGTTTAACTTGTTTGACTTAGTCACTACCCCTATAACTTTCTTGTAAAGCATTCCAAGCAGATTCAACAGTTTTAAAAGAAGTTATTCTAGGGAAAATACTTTTATCAAGGGTAACGTGAATGTGATAAAGGGCAAAAGAATTATTCTTCCGTGCTTCTTTTCTAGCCCTTTTATCAGCACCACTCAAAACTGCCCACTCAGCAGCTGAAGGTTTAGTATATCCCTCTTCAATAACATCCCAAAGACCTTTGCCAATCAACAGAGTTTTCATTTTAATTGACCAATACTCGTAATCACCACCATTGAACTCAAGGATTGGTAAACTAGTATTGGAAGCCATTTTAGAAAGCAAATTTTATTTCAACTTCAAACAAGCTGTACAAAAAAGTACAAAATAGATCACTGATTTATTGATTTAAATCAAATCTAGCTTTCTTAAAATGCTCACTGATTTGGCGTTCTTCTTCTTGAGGATTTACCAAAACTGGAAAGGTGAAGTTGTCTGCTTCATCATCACTAATTATAATGACTTATTTTGCTACTGATGATGGCTCAAGATGCCTTTTGAGAACAACTCATTCTTCAATTACAGGTTTCACCTCCACTGGTTCTTTTTCCTCTGCTTCTGCTTCTGCTTCTACTAGTTTTGAATCAGGAGAGCGAGGTGTATAGCTCTCACTTGTTTCAACTTCAGGCACTACAGGAGTATAACTATCACTTGATTGTCCTTCAGGTACTATTTCAACCGTCTCGGATTCAAATACTCTTTGCCCAAAGATATTATCTTTAGAATCCGCCTTGTATCCAGAATTTGGTTTTCTTTGATGTGCAATCACTTGGTTTTCCAACTGACAAAACACTATATGAAGTCCACTCTGCTGGATTTTCCTGTCAAAGGAATCAGGAGTCTCTCTTCTCAATAGAGAGAGCAATGCATAATAGCATCCAGATGATCGAATCATCTACCCAAAATTACATCGCATGCACTGGGTTACAATAATGATGCTAAAAAAACTTTTCACCCTTTTAATTTTTAAACAATTTTCCAAAATTTGTTTTAATAAAGCCCTTAAATTTTTTTAACAATTTTCTATATATATTTTAAATTAGTTTTTTTTAAATAAAACTTTATTTTAAAAAAACATAATAAAAAATATAAATAAAAAATATTAAATATTTTTAAAAAACTTTAATTAAAAACTAATAATGAAAAATTAAAATAAAAAAAAACTTTTTTTTTTGTCGTGAAATTCCCGATGGGATTCGAACTAAGGACCTCCTATTGCCTACCCGCAGGCACTAGCCACTGCAGCACGCGGATCTGGTGATAAGAAGGCCAACTTCCATCGTAGGACCTCTATTCTGCAAGCAAGAGACTTAACCGACTGCGCTACGTGCTTCGGCTAGAGACCAAAGGAACCTCTTGTTCCTTATACTGTCGTCGATGGCAGTTTATTTAAAAAAAAACAATGTGGATTTGTCCCACATTCAGTGGGAGGAAGACTCTGTAGTCTTCTTATATGCGCACGACCGCATATAACATCGATTGCCTTTGGGCAATCGCTCCTCAACACTATGCTTGCTCCTCGGCCAATCTGCACCGCCATGTGTCTCCTTCAGACGAATCCGCTTCCACCACGTGGACAAACCAGTTTTTGCTACCGCACACACCCGATCGTGCCACGTCAGCTTGCCACCTTAGCTCGCCACGTCGACCACCATGTCAGCTCGCCACATCGACCACCACATTAGCACCACGTCGACCACCACGTCAGCTCATGGTTCACCCATTTAGCACTCTGTCAGTGCCCGCCACGTGTCAGCTACCACCATGTCAGCATCCACCTCAGCACCTCGATCTACGTGTCCACGTCAGCTATCCGCTCTGTGACTTCTCTGCCACATGTTGCCTCAAAATGTGTGCCTAGCTCTACGCTCTACCACCTCCTTGATTCGATCATCCAGCTACTCAAACATAGTGCACCCTCGAGATACGTGCCCAACACACTCGCTAGCCAGTCATTGTGTGACCTCGAGATTCATGCCCAACACGCTTTCCCGATGGGCTCTGATACCAAATATTGAATTTGGATCAGGAGGTAAAAAGGAAAATTAACTAAATAAAACAAATTTAATTAATAATCTTGCAGAGCCATTACTAACATCAAAACGAACATAGGATATAGTTTAATTTATATGAAGAGGGAAGGGAGGAAGTCGACGGAGAGGAAAAGAAGGGAGGTTGGAGGAATAAAGGGAAATGAGGTGGAGTGATAAGGAGGGAGAGGGAATAAAGGAGGGAATGGAGGGATAAGGAGGAGAAGAAATATCCAACTAACTATATTACCGACAATAAAATAATTTGCCGATAACTATCCTAGCCTAACCACTAAGTGTTCACAGTTGCTACAGATTCATCATTAAGATTAATTAACTTTGAGTCCATTGCAATTTTAGAGTAAAATAAACCATAGTGCCCCTTGTTAACAGTTACTTGCAACCACTAAGGTATTCCCAACATTCAAATTGAATAGCATTATTTGTGCAAAATGCTAACATAGCGGAGACCTTGGAGAAGTTACTTGTTTAATTTCTTTGCAAGCAGAGGATTTGGGACTCGAATCCTATCGGAGAGTGTGTTTTCACAACTGGGTGAAAATACAACTCAACAGGTTGCTTAAAATTTAGTGCATAATACAAGTTATTTCTAAGAGTTATTAAAGTGCATTAAGTATTAATCAAGAAAGGGAGATTAGTGCACAAAATCAAGGTTGAGTTGAAGTGTCAAAAGACACCATTGAGATTAGAAAAAAGTATAGTAAATATTTGTGAGGATAAGCCACCAAAGATATCATCATAACCACTAGCAAATAGAGAAGTTACCATACTAAAGACAAGAAAGAAAGTTTCAAAAGGAGACTAAAAGGTCTCAAAGTCTAGGTGCATTCAAGGTATTCTATCCTAGTCTATAACAAATTTATTTTTGGGTCATATTAGCACCATATTTATCTTTTACAAAGAAAAAAATAAAGATAAAATTGACAGTGTCTTAAGACACTAAAGTAGCATAAAGTTATAGTCAACAAGTGGCAATATTATCAAGCTTAAAGATCAAGCTATGAAGCAAAGGAGAAAGAGCCATATAAGGGATCAAAATTATTTTAGTCAAGGAGTCTAAGGACACCATACTCAGTGCTCACAATGCAAGAGGAACCCACAATATAAAACATACCAAGTAAGGGCAACATAATGATATTAGCAAGGACAACATAATACAACTCAAGTGCAAGTTGCAAGAGGAATAATGTAAATAGCAAAGATAAGGTGTAAGTTGCATTACTCAAGTGGATAAGGATAAAATATTGGATGAAAAATCACCCAGAATATAGTGCTAAAACACCTTAGAGCCACATTTGTTGGAGTAGACTCATATTTTTTTGAGAGCAACCATCTTCATTGAAGAGGAGCCACCATATGTTGGAGAAAGAATTCTACTGTTACAAGACAAAACAACTTGAAAAAGTTGGCAAGAGTGTTAATAAGATAAGGGATATTGAGAGCATAGTTACATGTAAGAAAAAGAGCTTCCACTTGCCACCCCAAGCAAAGGAATCTCATACCACTTGGCACAAAGGAGAAAAGCACCTTCGGATACACAAAAATACTTCTAAAATATAACACTCACATAGGGAAAAGCACATTCAAGTTTGAAGTAATGCCCAACCATCATTAATCCAATATTCAAAGGATAGTATAGTTTTGTGTTACCTAAAACAATGATTTCTAAAGTTTGTAACTCTCCTACACCACCTAGCAAGAATATTCGGTGTCAAGGGTAATGTAAATGCCATGTTGTATACATTCCAAAGGAAAGTAGAATTGTATTAATACCCTTGTTCAAAGAGAGCACAAAAATGTTTCTTACATAGGTCAAACGATAGAGAAGAGGAGGTAAATACAATCCTAAGCATGGTAGATAACGAAGATAATTTATTGCATATTATCATACCTTTAAGACTAAAGAATATATAGTGTTCGAATGTCTTGAAATTGCAAAACCAAACAGCACATAGTGCATCACAGAGAGGTATAGTTACCTTAATTTCATATTTACTTTCTATAAAGTACAAAGGAGATATAAGAAATTCTTAAGGTGAATTAATTAAATACAAGGATATATAAGGAACTATAACCTTAGATGAATTATTTAGAAAGCCAATTAAAGCAAGGAGTTGATATTGGTAAAAGCTATTTCAAAGTATAATATTTGAGATTCAAATATTATTGTATTTGCAAATTATTAAACTAGGATATATAAGGGTTTCTAATTTGAAAAGTTGAAACATTATTTTGCAAATATTATCATTTTATAAATTTCTTAATTAGGGAGATATAAGGAGTACTACATCAAAATTTAGATCATCGAAATTTAGAAAACTAAACCATTGACAATTAAAGGATAAAGAAAACAAAATCATTAATTGCTTGAAAGTTGGAAATTATTATACTAGTCTCTTATACAAATTGAAGGGACAAAAGGAATCCAACTATAGAGTCTTGGAAAATAGAGAACATCATCAAATTGAAAGTGCATTAAAATTATTTCTAGCTTTCTATTTATTCATTAATAGGAGAAATAAGGTGAAAAATAGAAGTTGAACATTAGGGATTCAACTCAAAATAAATATAAATAAATATAAGCACTTTATCAAGACCATAATATATTCTAATCACTTGGGAGATATAAGGAAGTCTACAAAACTTAAGAGTTAGAAAATTCTTATCAAATACTCAAAACTAGGGAGTCATAAGGTAGACAACTTCAAAGGTTTTAAATACAAAACTTGCATCAAAATTGTTCTCAATACTAAAGTTCTAAAAGAATTATATTGATTACTACATGATTTAAATAATTAAAAGTTAGAATTTGATCATATACTCAAATTCAATTTAGAATTTAAATAGGGAGATGCAAGGTTTACAAGTGATATTAGTCTACTAAAACTGAGGAAGAAAGATGCCTACTTCAAATAATACAATGAATAATGATATTGAAAATACCATTAGAAAGGAAAGGGAAAGTGTTATGAAATTGAAATCATGAATCTACTTACAAAAATTGGAAACTTAGATCTTGCCTCAAAAGTGATCTATAATGAGGTCTTAGAAGAAAAATTTATAACCATGGAATATTATCTTCATTCTAGAATCATTGAAGCAATTGATAATGGAAAGGATGATATTTCAATTCCTCTAGACTTTAGGATAACATTATATATGGATTTACTTACATTACAACATAACAAAGAAGAGAATGTAAAGAAAAAATAACTAATTGTATCACTTAAAGAGAAAACAAAAATAGATGAATCCTTATTAGAGAAGATATTTCAATCATCATGCAATATAGATACTTCAATTTCTTCTAATTCAAGATAGTATCTTGTATAGAAGATTCTATATTTAAGAATAATTGTGATGAGAATTACAAAGGCAAAGAGAAATTTATTTTGCAAGAATTTGATGATAGCATAACAACTCATGAAAACACAAAGAGTGACTCTAGTAATAAAGACAAAGAAGAAGAAGAAGAAGAAGAACTTGACAAAGGAGGAATATAGTGTAAATTAAATTAAAGATAGGACAAAGACAATATTTAAGCCTAAAGTCTTCAATACCCAAATAATTTAATAGATGGGGGTTTTGGAATATATTATATTATTTAGGTACATGCCAATATACCATATTGGATACATTTCTAGATTAGGAGTTTGTCTTAGATTAAGGTTTGACTAGTTACTCCAGTAGACATAGAAAATTGACCCACTTCAATGGGCAATATTCCCTAAGTCCTCCTGGGAGACCCTCATAGACTTTCCTAGGGCAAGGGCTAGGTCCCTCTCCCTTTATTTTATCTTTTTCCTCCTTTATGTTAAATCACGATTTTTCTTGATGGAGCACGATTTTGCATAAGGTGTAATCACGATTGGCATTGATGGGGTGTGATTTTACCTTTTAGGGGTTTTCTCTAAGGAAACCCTAATTTATCAAAGTTGATGCATTTTATGTTGGTCTTCCTCAGTTTTCCAATTCATTCTACCTTCAAATCCATTATATAATGGGATTTGAAATCGAGAGCACAACGATAATGAAAGTGAATAATAATTCAAGTGATTTTAAATTTCTTGCTAAGTGATCTACATTCTTCTTCTCCTACAAGCAAGCTAACTCTCAATTGTGAAGTTTAATTTATTCTCTGTTGCATTGTGTTATTGGTTTATGTTGCTCACTTTGGTGGATTTATGTTGGAGCCCCAAGGAGAGATCAACTATTTGGGAGGTCTTAACCCTTTTGTTTTATTTCATGCTAACTATTAGGTGATTTCGCTCTTCTGCATGCATGTTTTAACTCGATGTATCTCGCATTGTCTATTTTACACTAATTTGAAGAGTTTCACCTCACTTTTGCAAAATTATACCTAGGTCTCTACAAGGCACGATTTCGCTTGTGCAAAATTGTGATCACCTATTATGGGGCATGATTTTTCTTGGACTATGTCTGGGGGCAAAATGTTGTTCCAGACCCTATATTTGCATTATAGGCTACATATAGGATATAGTACTACATTTTATTTAGTGGTTCTATCATTTTATTCTATTGTATTATGATATGCTTGATTTATTCCACAGGTCAATTTTCACTTCTATTTTCAAAGGTTAGCTAAAAGGACCTAGGGGGCTTGAGTGTTGCACCTCCAAGCAATATTGTCTAGTGACCTAAGTAGGTCCCCTAACGCTGATTATATTTTCCAAGTTTTTCTTAAGTTATCTTGTAGGAATAAGAATTATTGATATCATTGGATAAAAGATAAAATCAAGGATCAACCACCGGATAAGATAAGTGTCTTGATTAATCTTTTGGCTATTTTTCAGTGCCTTCTATTTTTGTTATAAACCCTAGATCTAATTCAAAAGAAATACATTTGGTTAATTTCAAGGTATTTTAAGGATAAAAAACATATAGTGTACACTTAGGGTTAATTTTTTTTGTGCATCATCTCTTGAACCCTTGCTTAAAGATTTCATGTTTTGAAATCCTAGGGTTAGAAAGCATTCAAAGAAAGAATCATTTTTAGGTTAGCTCTTGTCTTCTTGCATACCATTTTTTTGCATTGTCCTTTATATTTTATAGCATAGATCTAGAAAGGCTAAACATAGGTGATTGTCTTAAAAATAATACATCAAACATTCCTAAAAATCTTGTGGACTTAGAGCGAGTCCTTAAAGTCATTCCTAGTGAACCCTTCCCCCTTCTTTCACACCTAAATGTAGAGAACAACATAGCCCCCATGGTTCACCTCAAGGCTTCTCTCTTTACGGATCCAACCTTGAGAATCGTACGTGGTAGGGCATTTTTCCCCCTCTACATATTTGGTGAACCCAATGTGAACACCTCCTTTTATTTTAAAAATTTAATCAAGATCATTAATTTTGTGTGTTTATATTAGAAAACATTAAAAACATAATTTCTTGTGCTTGTTTTTGTTGGTCTTAGTTCCTTCCTTTTTGCCCTAGTCTTTATCTCTTTTCCCAATGGCCTCCAACCTTGGAAATGGATGAAGGATTTTTAGGTTCGATGAGATTTTTCAAGAGAATGATCAAATTGATAGAGAAAACCATAATCTTGAGGAAGAAGTAATTGATAATAGTCTTGGTCCTATTAAGGGACTCGACGAGAACCTTATCTTTAAAAATTTTGAGCATGTATGGACCTTTTATAAGCATCACAAGCATGCCTTGGATGTAGCTTTGGAGGAAGAAGCCCTACTTGAGGAAGTTATACCATCTCATGATAACTCCTTTGTTAGAGTTACTATTCTATGGTAACTTGATTATTACCTCATTTGGTTACTAGGGTAGATTAGTTTTTACTTTCTACCTAGGTTAGTAGTTTACCGACATTCACATTGTCGGCAGATATTATTTTATTTGTTTTTTGTCATTAGATTTTATGCCTTCGATGGTTTGTTTGTCATCCAAGGATAATATCTTAGTCATTTCATTGTATATATTATACTTTATATCAATGGCAAATCTATCACATTTTACTCTTCCAATATGGTATCAGAGCATAATGGTTGGTGGCTCATTTTTTATCGATGCCATAACTAGTTCACCCAGGTATATTTATTGAGGTAGAGTTGGACCTACAACTCGAGCACGTTTCTTGAGGTGCCTAATTGACTGGATATTGACCTAGTGGGCACTGAAACCCACAATAAGCTCCCAGTAGGATGCAAACCTGACCTTCGAGGATAAGACACCTAGAATACAGATCTACAACTAATATAAATTAGGACTGAGGACTACATCCTACATGGATTCCTATGTGGATTCAATCGAACGTTGAATGGTGATCATGTAACCATCGACTAGATGTGGGACCTAGGTGACATGGGTGGACAAGACCTGGATGGGAACTGGACTGATGTGGTGTTGTATCACAAACAACCATCAATGGCTGATGGACATCACTACACAGACTTATTAGACCAAAGGATAGTGATGAGGCAACCCTCACACAGATAAACTACCTAGGGGTATTACCAAATATGGTAATATACTCTAACATCCTTGAGAGAATACTTGAATCATGGTAATCATGTTCATCATCCAACTTATGCCACTACTATAACCACCAATGTTGGAAGGAATCTATAAGTCCCTCCAATTAGTAGTGCCATTCAAAAATTTTAATTTCCTCCTCAATCTGCTTATCTCAATATTGTTACCTTTATTCCACCAAATTTTAGTTACCCTCCAAAAATATACCACATATTGTCAACCAATAAATAATCTTAGTAAACAATCCATCCCTTGCACCAAAAAAGCAAGAAGAGCCCCATAAGCAAGCAACTGACATACCTAGGGCTCCTTTAGGGAATCTAGATAAATTGCACAATAGTAATTTAGAAGTGTAGAATTTAAAAAATATGGTAAAGCAGTTGGTTTCAAAAATTGAGATGATTCAACCTTTAAGCTTTACTTACAGTTATAATAAAATGTGTAATCACCCATTGGATCCTATTATTGTTGTTAGGTCTTATCCTAAGAATTTTTCCATGCCGATTTTACCTATATACAAGGGGAAAGAAGATCCAATAGAGCATTTAAGAATATTTAGAACAACTTGCCATGATCTCATATATGATGACATATTATTGTTAAAAATGTTTCCTAAGAGTCTTGGTGGCATGGCATTAGAGTGGTATTATCGGTTACCTAATTATTCTTTTAAGAGCTTCAAAGAAACATCATAATTATTTGTTCAACAATTTGGTGCATATATTGAAAAGGAAGTAACAATGAAAGATGTCTATAATTTAAAACAAGGTAAAGAATAATACTTTTTAGAATTCTTGTTTTGTTGGAGATTTTTAGTTGGACACTTAATATGTACTTTACCTCCAAAAGATATGCTTGAGACATTTATTGGAAGCTTGCAAGAACAATTATATTATGCATTAGAGACTACTACTATTACATATTTTGATCAAGCAATTGATTTAGCAAGAAAAGTGGAACAGGATCTTATCAGAAGAGTCCAACTCAAATTCAAAAAAGAGAAAGCTACTAAGTTTCAACATAGGAATAAACATACAAGAGGTGATAGTGGAATGGATAGTAGGCTTGTTAACAATGTTACTAACAACCTACAAATATAATACTTCAAAAACCTCCAAAAAGGAATTTTATAAGGCTTAATATGTCTATGGAAGCAGTTTTAAAATAGCTCTTAGAAGCCAATGCAATTGCATTACCTCCCATAAGACAAATATTACAGCTCATTGGTATAATACAGGTCATCATTGTGCATATAATAGAGTTGAAGGAATTTGGACTGACGCAAACAACTTCAAAAATTACACGAACAAAAGAATACAAATGAGAAATCAAAATTTTTCTTGCCACTTTGGGAGGGCTAAGTCCTTTACCACTTAGAGAGGGTTAAGTCTCTCGCAAATGCACAATCAAATAAAATATAAATGATGATAAAATAATAATCAACCTACTTCTATTTATATTACTAAATCAATGAATAGATTAATAATTGGAAATATAGCCGACTTGGCTATATTGGTTTTGTAACATGGCTCCCCTCCTCAGAAAGCTTTGTCCTCAAAGTTGGAAATGACAAAAAAGTACTTTTTATTTCTGATGTAGCATATTCTACTGGTAAGTCCTACCATTTGATCAAAAATTCTTTAATGTGGTGATATCGTCGTGATATCGAAGATGACATGATCTGCTTTGTAATTGTAGCACCTTAAAAATAACTCACATTAATCAAACCTAAGTTAATAAACATTTGAAAAATCAAATTTAACTACCCTCAACTTGCTGCCTCGATTTTTGTACCCATTACAAGTTTGTTTTAGCCCTCTTGCAAAATCGATAGATTTTGCACAAAATCGGGTCACCCGATTTTGTCCAAAATCAAAAAATGCCTACCTTAGCAAGGTGACAAAATATGGTTGTAACCTCTTTGTCTCTACCTGGGAAACTGCATGGTGGTTGCGGGATCGGTTCAACAAATTTCATCCAGAATAGAGGAGGTTGTAACCCCCCTTCAATTTTAGCCCAACCCCTCAACTGATCTCTTCCTATTTAATCCAGGCTCCTCACCTCGGATTCCCCCTGGAACATCCGCATAATTTCATCTATTCTTTCTGCTATTTTGCTGTGTTTTTGCAGGTTCAAATTGTGCATCGGTCAAATTTGTACGATATTGTATCGCCCAATTTTGATATCGTTCTACTCGATTTTGACAAAACTCGTTTGCATCACACATTTGTGTTGTTCAACTTCTTGGGGGCATCCAGACCTTAGTGTTTGCATTCTCTATTCTCTGTTATTCTATTTAAAATCATATGTAATGTTCGTTAGATCATTTTAAGTTCATTGCTATTGATACTTTAGCTTTTACATTCACGTTTTGTTGCTTTTCCATAAGTATTTATGTATTTAGCATAGAGTCATATTCGATAATTCATTTGTTGATCTTTCAAATTCATTATTCTCTACAATTTAGTTTAGTAGATGCATATTATTCTATAAATCTACTGTTTTCTATATCAAAGTTTTCAAACTGCAACTTTCTACCCTAATCGGGTAAATTTTTGCATAATCAAACCACCCGATTAGCAGAATCGGATCACCCGATCTTGCTAGATTTTGATCAATTTTACCTAAAACAAAGAATTAGAAACTACATCAGACTTCTGGATATAGGTCAGAGTTTAAAATTCTTTTAAGCACTGCATAGTTCATCTAAATTTACTTTTCTGTTGTTTGTTGTCTTCATATAAATCAAAATTGCATATAGGTTAATATAGTTGCATATTGGCCAAACTAGGTGTATGCGAGATTTGATAAAAGGAACACATCAAAATAAATCCCAAACCTAGGCATGGAAACTACCATAAAATGTTTCCTGGTGAACCCCACCTAATTCGTCGAAAAATCACCATAAGAAGGTACGATCAAGTACCTCTCTTTCGAGGTGTAGACCTATCATTCCCACATTCCCCTTTGAGGCATGAATCCATCAGCCTAAAGGAAAGGAGTGTGTGAATTTTAGACCTACATTCTTTGGTGAACCCAACGTGAAAACATTAGGCATATTTATGATTTATAAAACACAAAAAAAAACATCAAAATTACAAAATATAGAACAAAACAAAAATTCAAGAAGATCATTAGTTTAAGTCACATAATCTTGCATTTCATAGATGGTAGATTACAACATAAGAAGAAATGTCTGAATTGATGTAAGTACAATATTGTCAACCCAAGAATTTTCTTCATTAGGTAGTGTGCCATACCCTAAGATTTGGAGAAGATTAGAAATTATAAGGATTAAAGAACCTGAACTCAAGAAAATCATAAGGTTTGACTTGTCTAGAATCCTGGATCCCGATAGTGCACCTTTTTACTTTGACCTTCAAAGAGCATGTGATAGGTGGCTAGCAGATAAGAGAGTTGTCATTTCCCCAAGTCTTTACTCCTTTGAAGATTATCTTGAGAATGCAATAACGGTACATAAGTTTTTATCACACGTGGAAAATCAAGAAGTTGTCTTAGATGATAAGAGAAGATTTAATAAAGTTCCTAGGGCTGTGCTTTATCGAGAATATTGCCATGAATTGTACTTTTATATGTCAAACTGTGAATTTGATTGTATCACTATAGCTCATTTCATAAAATTCTTAAAAGCCAACTTTCAGTTTGAAGAAGAACACTATATGACCCCTGAGGAATTGGAACCTATTAATGATATCTATAGACTTTTCCAAGAAAATTAAAGTATAATATCTATAATACTATAGTTTATATTCTATTTGCCTTTTGTTTGCAATCCAAAAACTACAAAAACCCAAAAATATAATATAATATATTAGTTAGGTATATATATAACATATATACCCCAAGCATTAAGCACATATATATAAATTATATATATCTGCAAGATAAAATATTTTAAGAGAAATGCCTAAATTAAGAAGTGGAAAACAAGTAGAACATGAGCATATAGGAGAACAAGATCAAGGAAATCCTGAAGATGAAGTTCAAATTGAAGATTATGTATCATCAGAATCAGATGAGGAAAACCATAATAAAGAAGAGGAAGTTTTCTATCATAGGATGCAAGTAGATGAAGAAGGTAATCTTAAATTTACCTCCACACAATATTTCACTGAGTTTATAAAAGACAATATAGATGTCATTAACCATGTGATATAGATAGAAGCTCAACTCCCTATGGGAGATTATTCAATGGAGGCTTCCATAGAGGTTGCTCTCCGATTGAATGGAAATCCATTAACATACATGAACAAAAATCAAGTTGGTACATCTCAAAATGTAAATCAGAATTTGAATCAGAATATAGCACAACCACCACCAATAATAAATTCAAATTCCAAATAAAAACAACCATCTTCTACTTCACAAAAAGTAGCACA
The DNA here is from genome assembly GCA_028583015.1 of Wollemia nobilis. Taxonomy (NCBI): domain Eukaryota; kingdom Viridiplantae; phylum Streptophyta; class Pinopsida; order Araucariales; family Araucariaceae; genus Wollemia; species Wollemia nobilis. Next base: position 1,824,907 of record JAQPPZ010017258.1, read on the forward strand.
GAGAATTAAGAAGATGCACCATCTTAGTCAAAATCAGCAAAAGGTTCAACAAAACAAAATTCCCTATCAGCTTCATAATACTCCTCCTAGTAACACTCTACATAATAGTGTTTTAGTTGGGAATCATTATGCAACAACACCAACTTATTATCAAAGACACAATAATATGGTACAACAAAATCAATTCGGTGGACAACAACAAGGGCTTGAAGCCATGGTTAAAAAGTTAGCTTCAAGACTAGATCAGATAGATCCCTACCGTCCCTCTTATAGTTATAGAGAGATGTGTATCCAACCCTTGGATCCTATTGTGGTTGCTCAACCATATCCTAAGCATTTCCCTATGCCTGTCCTGCCGATATATAAGGGAACCGAAGATCCTATTGAGCATCTTCACATGTTTAGGATAGCATGTCATGATATTTCTCATGATGACTTGTTGTTGTTAAATATGTTCCCTAAAAGTCTCGGAGGCATGGCTTTAGAGTGGTATTATCAGTTACCTACAAACTCTTTAAGGAATTTTGAAGAAACAACAGAGATGTTTGTCCACCAATTCAGTGCTTACATAGAGAGGCATGTGACTATTAAATATTTGTATAATTTGAAGCAAGGAAAAGATGAGAGTTTTACTGAATTCTTGACTAAGTGGAGACAACTCTTAGGCAAATTACATTTTGCTTTACCTCACCATGAAATGTTGGATATATTCATTGGTAATTTACAAGAACAATTATCTTATGAACTTTCTACTACTATAGTAACATCCTTTGATCAAGCCATTTATTTAGAAAGAAGGGTAGAAGAAGCCCTTATTAGAAGAGGTCAATTTAAGAAGAAATATGAAGATAAAACTTCTAAAAATCAATATAAAAATAAACAAGTAGTGGGTGACGGAGTTATTGATAGCAGGAATACTCCAATTGTCAATGTTGCAAAAACATTTAAGAAGTTTTTATTGAAAGTTCCTGATAAGCCACCGAGAGAATTTACAAGATTAAATCAACCCTTAACAATGATTTTACCTCAACTATTGGAACAAGGCTTGATACAGTTGCCTAAAATAAGACAACCAAACACTACTGCAGCTGGATATAGGGCTGATTTACATTGTAATTTCCATCAAGTAGATGGACATTCTACAAATTCTTGTAAAAGGTTAAAGCATGTGATACAATATTTTATTGACAAAGGAAAAATGGAAGTTCAACAATTTCCTACAAACAATAATACTCAAAATAATACCCAAAAATAAACAAATCAAAATGCAAATCAAAACCTAGATATTTTTCAACATCCTTTACCCAACCATGGTAAAGAAGCAATAAACCAAGTAGATCATCACAATGTTCCTCATCCAACTCGATATGTGGGAACCATTAGTAGATTTTTACCACAACAATATTTGCAAACATCTTTATCTGTGGTCACAACTAGACCAATACAATATTTTCAATCATCTTAGGAAGATACTAAAAGTAATACAGAAAGTGACACAAAAAGTGAAACAGGGAGTGAACTAGAGATTGCTTCAAATAGTTCCAAGTATGAATTGGATCAAGTCACTCCTATTATAGATTTATCAGTTCCAGAAGAACCATTTCCAAGAAGAATAACTACTAGACCATCATCTCAACAAAGGCTTTCAAATGAACAAGCAAAAAATGCTAGACCCCATTTTGGTAATCCTCGACATAGCAACATTGTGGGTACCATTGGGGTTGTCACAAGACAACAAGCACAAGTTCAAAATTCTCAACCACAAAGTCAAAATGAAAAATCAGCTCCTTTTGTATTGAGAACTCCCACTAAGGGAAATAATGCATTAAGTTCACAACAAAGATCTCCATATGATATTAATGAACAATTAGCTACCATCACAACAAGAATTTCTCTTTTGGACCTCTTAAGAACTTCCTCCATACATAGGGAAGAATTAATGAGAACTTTAAGCAAGATGATGGTACCTAAAGATATTGAACCTAATGTTGTGGTGAATGTTGTGACTTTGGATGAAACAAATTTCATAGATTTTCGTGACAAAGATATTCCTCCTCAAAGTTTGTATAGAGATAATCCTTTATACATTACAACATTGATCGGAGATGTAGGAGTCAAAAGAGTTCTAATTGATAATGGATCATCTTTAAACATCTGCACATATGATTTTTTTCAAATATTTGGGTTTAAAAAAGAAGATATGAAAAGTATTGAAATGATTATTAAAGCATTTAATGATGAAACTCAAGAAACATGTGGAGTAATGACAGTCCCATTGCAAGTTGGCCCAAGAATTTTGGATATGACTGTATTTGTTGTACCTTGTTTTGCATCGTACAACATTATTCTAGGTCGACCTTGGATCAATGCAATGAGAGAAGTACCTTCCACATTACATCAATGTGTCAAATTTGAGTTCAAAAATCAATTAGTCACCATCCATGGTGATCCCAGACCATTTGATATGTGTGCTATGGCAGAGCCTATAGGGGTTCCATTCTGTCCTGCTATATCTTCTACTCATCCTAGTCCACCCTCATCATCAAGACCATCTAAATCTAAATCATCATCAACTTCTAAACCCATATCATCAAAAGCATGTTCTAAATCACCAACATCAACAAATTCTAAGTCATTATCATCATCGTATTCTGAGCCCATATCCAATCCATTTTCTAAATCCACATTATCAGATCCACCTCCTGAGTCTACAGTGTTTAAATTCACAGCATCTAAAGAACCAGTTAAGGAAGATATTCCATCTACTTCATATGCTCTTTCGTATGAAGTATTACCAGACTTATCTTCAGTCCTTGCAAACACAAGAAGTTAATTTTGCTACCCAATATTCCTTAGTGTTATCTAAGTTACCTCCATCTCCCCAAACCTTGGGCTTGCCAAATAAGGGAAGCATTTTCCATATTGGGAGTTGTGCCTTTGTGTATGCAGGGTATGATTGGGGTAAAATTTTAGTTGTAAAAGTTACAATTGATCGAGATGGATTTGCTAAGTGTTATTTTTTTGATGGATATATAAAATCAAAACCAATGATGTGTAATATGGGTTATAGAGGTAAAGGTTTAGGACCTCATGAAAATGGTATGAAAAAACCTTTAGAAGTTGAAGATTGGCCTATCCGATGTGGTCTTGGCTATATTCCCACAAAAATAGAACCATTCCCATATAAATATGATGATCACCTCATAACATATCAAGAATATATGGAACAAAAAGAGCTCTTTAAAAGGATACATACGTGCAATATGTTAACCGTAGCTTATCCATAAATGATTGCTTCTCTAGATGAATGTTTAGAAGGTGATATCTTTCATGATATATCTCTTGATGAAGTTTTAAGGAATAAATTCTTCTTTGATGGATCTATGCCATGTATAGCTCATGTTGAAGCAACTACCCCTCAAGAAGAACTAGCCAAATGCACATTAGAAGAGTTACAAGAAATGGGTGTATCACCCACACCACCCAAATTTGAAAGAGACTTAAATATTGTTGTTGGAGATACTTTAAAAGTTAATATTGGAACAGAAGAGAACCCTCACCTAGTCAAAATTGGATCAGAATTAAGTGAAGAAAAACAAAAACTATATATTGAATTTCTTACAGAATATGCTGATGTTTTCACTTGGACATACACAGATATGCCAGGCCTAGATTCTTATGTAGTTATGCATCATCTAGTAGTGTGACCTGATGCTAAACCCGTAAAGCAAAAACTTAGAAAAATGCATCCTAAAGTAGCATTACTAGTCAAAAGTGAATTAGAAAAGCTTTTGAATGTAATTTTTATACAAGCTATTGACTATGCTGAATGGATATCAAACGTTGTTCCAGTAACTAAGAAAGAAGCTACTAAGATTAGGGTTTGCACTGATTTTAGAGACATAAATGTTGCATGCCCTAAAGATGATTTTCCCCTCCCTAATATGGATGAGATCATAGATTTCACAGCGGGGAGTGGGATGCTCTCCCTCATGGATGGTTTTTCAGGATACAACCAAATCAAAATAGCTCCTGAAGACCAATCTAAAACAACCTTTATTACTCCTTGGGGAACATTTTGTTGGAAAGTAATGCCATTTGGATTAAAAAATGCAGGTGCAACATATCAAAGAGCTATGACATACATATTTCATGATATGATGTATGATATTCTACATGATTATGTGGATGATATTATAGCTCGTTCAACAAAAGAAGATGATCACATTAATGATTTAAGAAAAGTGTTTGATAGACTAAGAGAATATCTAATATGATTAAATCCTAACAAGTGTGTATTTGGAGTTAAATCAAGAAAATTATTGGGAGTTATTGTTTCTATGCGAGGTATAGAAGTAGATCCTCTCAATATTAAGGCTATCCTTGATATGCCACCTCCTAAAAACATATCAGAGTTAAGAAGTTTACAAGGAAAACTTCAATCTATCCATCGCTTCATCGATAAGTTGGCGGATAAAACATGACCTTTTCTTAAATTACTTAAGAAGAATATTCCCTTAAATTGGGATAAAGAATGTCAAGAAGATTTTGAGAGTATTAAATAGTATCTTCTTACTCCTCCAGTGCTTGTTCCTCCTAGACCAGATCATCCATTTATTTTATATATTTATGCTTTGGAACTTGCACTAGGAGCTATGTTGGCTCAAATTGATGATGAAAAGAAAGAATGAGCCACATACTATATAAGAAAAACTTTAATAAGTTATGAAACCCGATATACTCCATTGGAAAAACTTTGTTTAGCGGTTGTGTTTTCTATGCAAAAGTTGCATCATTACATGCTTAGTCAAAAAACATATGTTATTGCTAAATCTGATCCATTAAGGTACTTGATGAGTAGACCTTACTTATCAGGATGTACAACTAAGTGGGTTCTTGCTCTTAGTGAATTTGAACTCACATTTATCGGCCAAAAATATATTAAAGGCCAAGTTATAGTTGATCAGTTAGCTATTGCACCTTTAGAATCTACTCATCCTATGAAAATTGAATTTCCTGATGAGTGCCTTAATCTAGAAGAAGATCATTCTGAGACATGGTCTTTGTATTTTAATGGAGCTAGATGTATGAGTGGTGCAGGTGTCGGTATCATATTGAAATATCCCCAAAAGCATATTATACCTTTATATTTTAAGTTACAATTTTCTTGTACTAATAATACTACAGAGTATGAGGCTCTAATCCTTGGGTTATGAGCTGCTTTAGCTTTAAAAATAAAAGTTTTATTAGTTTTCAGAGATTCTCAACTTGTGATAAATCAAATCAATGAATTTTATCAAACACGATATGAGAAACTTCATCCTTATAAATAATATGTCCTTAAGCTTATATCATTGTTTGAAAAAGTAACTTTAGAAGCTATTCCTAGAACTAGAAACCGTGTTATCAATGCTATGGTCGAAGCTGCTTCTTTTTTACCTTTGGAGTTGGATGATGAGTATGCTACTATCATCATTTTCCAAATCCAAGAACCCACTTCTTCTAAGTCATGTTTAGAACCATTAGATGTGTTTTTGATTGATGAAATTACCCCAGAGCCTTGGTATGCAAATATTTTTAATTTTCTCCAGAAAGGGATTTTCCCTGAAGGACTAGATAGAAACCAATGTAGGCTACTACATAAGTGAGTTGTTCACTTCGTAATTATTGGTAATACCTTATATAGAAGATATTTTGAAGGTATTATATTAAGATGTCTCAACCTAGAAGAGTCTAAGAAAGCCTTAAGTGAAGCCCATGATGGATCCTGTGGAGGACACTTTAGTGGAAGTGCCATTGCCAAAAAGCTCCTTAGAATGGGATATTTTTGGCCTTCCATGGAAAAATATGCTAATGATTATGTGCATCATTGTGATAAGTGTCAAAAGCATGCTGACCTTATCCATGCTCCTGCTCAGGAACTTCAAGCCATATCCTCTCCTTGGCCCTTCTCTAAATGGGGTTTAGATATTATTGGTAAAATCAATCCTATTTCATTTGATGGTCATAAATTCATAATAACAGCAACATAATATTTTACAAAGTGGGTTGAAGCTATGCCTTTAGCTTCTTGCATAGGAGTTCAAGTTTCTAAATTCATTTTCAATCAAATCATCTATAGATTTGGAATTCCATCTAATCTCATCTCTAATAATGGAACATGTTTCAAGAACAAATATGTTAAGAAATTATGTCAAAAATATAAAATCCAACATAGATGGTCCACTCCTTATTATCCACAAGGTAATGGCCAAGCTGAAGCATCAAATAAAACCTTAATCAAAATCCTAAAAATATTAGTTAATAAATATGGCCATGACTGGCATATACAATTATATCCTACCTTGTGGGCTTATCGAACTAGTGTTCGTACTCCTATAGGTGCTTCACATTTTGTCTTGGTTTATGGTGCCGAAGTAGTTTTTCCATTTGAATTAGAAGTTCCTTCTTTAGCTCTTTTGCTTCAAGATACTAAAGTAGGAGATGAATATCATATTGGTAGATTTAGTCAGCTGGAACTTCTCGACGAAAAGTGCATCCATGCTTTAGAGCATCTTCGTGCCTACCAAGACAAACTTAAAAGATCATATGCAAAGAAAGTTCATAATCAATCCTTTGAAGTTGGAGATTTAGTCTTAAAATAAAATAAAAAAAACACTAATGCAAGAAAATATCTAAAAGGAAAATTTCAACCTAATTGGCTTGGGCCATATGTCATCACTGCTAAATTTGGATTAGGTGCATATAGATTGGCTTCCTTGGATGGGAAATATCTCAAGGAACCCATGAATATCATGCATTTAAAGAGATATTATGCATAAAATCAAAATTTCCATCTCTGTACATAATTGTAAATAAATTTCTTCATCATTTGCAACCCTCATATTATCAAAATAACAAAAAAAAATCGAAAAATATGAAAATTTCCAAAATATTTCAAAATTGTTAAGTTATTCATTTTGCATCAGTGTGTGTTATCTTCCAAAAATCCAAGTTATATTTTATTGTATTTGAGATAAATTCAAAAGTTATCTTGAACCATGCACTTAATTTACATCTTTCATAATTTTGATTTTGTTGCTTTGATTATAAATCTCTCTTGTATTGAAAAACACTATTACTTCACTAAATAAATTTTGAGTTTTTGGGAAATGATCTTGCTACTTCTTGAACCAAGAACACACTCTCACATCTTAAAAATGATTTGTTGCAAATTCGAAAAGGATACTACATAGTAGTCTTAGTTCCTTAAGTGAAAAGTTTCCCCTACTATCCTATTATGTGCATGGTCTAGAATACTGAGAATTGGCAAAAGGACAAGCTTCCCCCTACCCGAATAAAATCCCTTGCCCCACGTCTAATCTAGGCAAGTATCCCAAAAAATAAAGAAAGATAAAAATAAAGAAAAATAAAGAGAAAAAGAAATACGAAAGAGAAAGAAAGACGAAAGAAAAAAAGAGAAAAATAAAGAAGAAAGAAAAAGAAAAAGAAAGAAAGAGAAATAAAATGAGAAACAATAAAATCCCTTTGTTCAGAAATGAACAAGAAATCCCTATTCCAAAAATTTGAAGAAAAGAAGGGGGTAGTGAGCTTGAATCCCTGGAATTCCTCAGTTATTTGAAAGCCATGAGGTAAGCCCCATAACAAGTGGTTTGTGCCCAACCCGCTTGACCTTGGGTAATACATTTCGCGTGGTGATATGTCTGTCATATTAGTGACATTATTTTGTAAAGACCAATGTCCGCTTGTGGATTAGCTAGCTTTTTGTAACTTGACTTACATAGTAGTTGGTACAATGGCATGCACAAAATCATGGTTAATGAACATTTCACTTGCACACACATTGGTTCATAAAAGTTTTCTTGTATCACTACCTTACTCAAAATTGGTAAATCAATTTCACAAGCACACACATTTTATCCCTAAGAGATTTTGTATCATTGTGTCAAATCAAGATGGATAATGAACTCACTTATCACACACTGGTTCTTGATAAATTTGAATTTGTCTTAAAAATAAGTTAAAATATTTCTTTAAAATTTGTTAGACAACATTTTATCATCATTCATTTCTTCAAAATCTCAAAAATAGCTCACTCCAAAATAACTTGTAGTCCAAAATTATTTATCATACATTACATTTTGACTTCGTGATGATGGTATAATTCCTAGTAACTATTTTCTCAAATTTCACACTAGGAATTCTATGCCTAGCGCAAGTCATCTTTCTCAATTTTTAGGTTTTAATAATTTCATATGGCACAATGACTTGTCATACATTAATTTACATTTCTATGAATAAACCATTTCATATTATCATGCATCGCATTTTTATTTGACTTCACGATGATGGTATAATTCCTAGGAATTATTCTTCTCAAATTTCACACTAGGAATTCTATGCCTAGCGCAAGTCATTTTTCTCAATTTTAAAGTCTAAACCATCCCATATTTATTAATCTTCTTAAATATGTGATACAAAATATTTGTTTTATATCAACTTGTGTCTTCAAAATAAGTAGTTTCGCATTATCATGCATTGCATTTTGACTTCATGATGATGGTATAATTCCTAGAAATTATTCTTCTCAAAATTCACACTAGGAAGTTCATGCCTAGCGCAAGTCATCCTTTCCAAATTTTCATGCTTAAATCACCACCAATAAACTTATCAAAATATTTCTTACAAGTCAAATTGTCTCAAAATAAAAAATCAAACATCTTCTTTTATCACCATAAGCCTCAAGATTATACTTGAGCACCACAAAAATGTTTCTCTTATTAGAAATACAAAAATTCCTCACAATAGGATCCGCTTCATGACCTAGTGAGCACCGATCTCCACCAACGGTCATATAACATCACAACATCATCCGAGGAATATTTCTAATCTATTTATTTCATTATTTTACAAAAATATATTTTCATAACATCTTTTTTTAAAACATATTTACAAAAACTCAAGCCAATTTTCATTTTAACCATGATCAAAAAACTTAAATTAAAAGCATGATTATGAGAAATTTAAACATCATAAAAATTCAATAAAATGCAATAAAATCATATAAAAATCACGCCGACAACAAGGTCAATATATATATATATATATATATATATATATATATATATATATATATATATATAGATATAGATATCTCAAAAGTCCATGTACAAGACAAAGTTAGACTGGTATGCTACAATCCTTAAAAATTGGCATACTCAATCAATAGATATGTGATGAAAAATATCTAAGATCACCCCCAATATCCTTTAGAACTCTGAGCATCATCATCCCCACCAGGGGGTCATGGTACTCAGAATCCTCCTTCTCCCATGGTAGTAGTCATTTTTGCAGTCGATCAAGATCTAGAGTGATTTGAAGTCTTCGGTATGTTAAGCATCAGAGGCTCGGGTTGCCTCTACTCCATAGGCACTATTGCATGATATAAACCCTAATAGAAACCCACCAACTAAAGTTCTTGAGTTAATATCCTCCTTGAGTCACTCCTCCCCGAGCTCACTAACTGAGAAGATGTAGGAGTTGGATCCCTAGCTCCCTATGTCACCTGTGTCTGAGCCCATGCCTGTGCAAGCTCTACCTCTAGATTATGGATCCTAGATCTCAAACCTGCAGCATGCACCTTTAGATACCTAATCTTAGTCTTCTATGAGGAATTATGCTCCATTAGACTAATCACCTCTACCCATAGAGTGGTTGTCTCACTGCTCTCTCCCTCCTCCATAACTCTCTTGCCCTTCCCAAGCAATTCAGGTCTATCCTCCTATTGAGGATACTCTCCTCTCCTCCCTCTCTCCCCTAGAAGCTCTCTCTCACCTTAGGTTAGTCTGATGACCTCATCTAGTGTGAGGTCCCCCTCTCCTAGGAGAAGCCTAATCATGTCTTATCTGTTGCTAAATCTACTATAGTCCTCAGCCTGGTAATCCTCGTGGTCTAAATTTGAGCATACCAAACCTGGTAACCATCAGTCATCCCAATGTTATCTCTAGTGGTTGTAGGGACCATCTCATCATCTGCATCTAGGTCCATAAACGATGCCATGTCAGGAACCCCACTAACTGTGGTAGTATCTTGAGTGGACCTGTTGGCATTTTTGCCACATTGATCCCTATTTTTTGAAGTACTAATGCTTAAGTTGTTGAAAATCTAACTTTTGTACAGGCTTGGATGCGATTTTGATGAAAAAAGGAGCAAAAAGACTAAGTCTAGAAACTGTCACGATTTCGCGACGTGTCGTGAAATCGCGGTCAACGCGGTCAACGCATGCAGCTAAAAAGAACTGTCGCGACATCACGACATGTTCTATTTTTGTGGCTTGAAAAGAGCATTGGTCGAAGAGGGAGTCCAAAGCAAACAGTGCAGCGATGCGTTGCACGTTCTAAAATCATGGAGGCATGTGGTGAAAAAGAGTCTAAGTCAAAAGTTGCAGCGATTCGCTGCACGTTCGTTGCGGAGGGAGTCTAAAGCAAAAAGTGCAGCGATGCGCTGCACGTTCCAACATCGCGAAGCATTGATGCAAAGGGGAGTCCGAAGGCAAAAGTGCAGCGATGCGCTGCATGTTTCATTTTCACGGAGCGTTGGTTAACAGAAGAGTCTAAGGTAGAAAGTGCAGCGATTCGCTGACGTTTCGAAATCGCACGGCGATTAGCTTCAAAAGGCTCCAGTGATGAAGTTGCAGCGATGCGCTGCATGTCTCGAAATCGCGCGGCGTTGGTTGAGAAGGCGGTACAAAAAGTGAAGGTTGCAACGATTCGCTGACGTTCCAAAATCACGGTAGTTTGTTGCAAAAGGTCTAAGAGGTGAGGATGGTAGCGATTCGCTGCACATTTTTTGAAAAGGGTCCTTCAAAGGGCAAAGACGTCGCATTTTTGCGGTTTATCAGCAAGACCATACAGAGTGCCCGAAATATGTAGCGATATCGCTACATGTTCCGTTTTCGTGGAACAAGCTAGCGATGGAGACGTTGAAGCCGAAGATGCAGCGATATCGTGACAGGGAGGATTTTCGTGGTTTCCAACAGCCAAAGGTGTACGGTATACCAAGATGTCACGATTTCGTGACCCGTCGCGTTTTCGCGACCTGTGACAGTTTCCCGCCAAAACGTAGTATGAACGGCCGAGAAGGTTTTTTTGATTTCCAAGGATTAAATGCTTGCTCGAATTTAATGTTTTGCGGATTTCCCATGCGGTCAAGGTTGAAGAAGTGTCCAGGCCACCAAAATTGAAGATTTTATTTGTTCGAGGCTACTGTTCGTGGGTTGTTTCAACGGTTTCATGCACATGTTCAAAGACAAATTTAATGAAGGTGACCGCTGACGTCTAATTGCATTCAATTTTGTGGTGCTTCAAGGATGCGATTAAGGGGATCATGTGCTTATTTTTGGTGGCATAATTTTAGATCTCAAGAAGGTCGGTGGCAAATATTAAATGTTGCAAAGAGGATGGCCCTCTATAAAAACCAATGTAAATCTCATTTGCAAATGTTGGGAGTGTTCTGCTAGAAACTGAAAGTCATTTGCGGGAATAAAGAGTTGGCTTCTGATTCATCGAATAGCTGTTTGGGTGACTTTCCTTTCTGTGTATTTTGCATTTCTAATAGAATTCATATTCCTTGGTTGCTGTTATATTCGAATTCTGTATGTTGGATTTGAATCTTGCTTGTAAGGGTATAATTCCTGGAATGTAATATTGGAGGGATCATCTGCATATGGTTGTGCGAGAATCAAGTTAATAACTTCTATTAATTGTTGTTGTTGCACTGTAAGTTTTATGCTGTTGTTCTCCTGATCCTATAACTTCGGCTACGGTCATATTTCGATTTCTTTCTGCAACTTTTAATTTCTTTCCAGCAACCCTTATCTTTAAACAGAAATTTAGAATAGTAAGGGGAACCAGCCCACTCTGGAGATTGGTCTGGGAGCCATTTCTTGCTTCCAGCCTTTCAATGTTGGCCGGGTCTAGGGCACACTTGTAAAATCCTTTCCTGTGGTAGATTCGTGACCAACAGTTTTTGGCATGCCCGGTGGGACAGACTTCTTCTGTCTCAAAAGATCCATAAGTTTTATTGTTTAACACCCGGAGGTCTCAAGATTTCGATGAGCTGTCTTGGCCTCATAGCGGAGATTTGTAAGTTCATCTGGCGACTTTGCTAAGTTGAAGATCCAAATTTCTTGATCGTGGACGCCTGCCTTTTTCAACTTAAAAGAATGTTCATCTGGCGACTCTGACTTAATGGCGATAGCTATGATCCAGCAGACCACTTCCACAAAGGCGAGGGCTTTTCCTAGATGGTATGATCCTGGCCCTCTGAATATCCAAATCCGACATGAAATTCCCAAAGGTGCCCTGAAGGCCCTAGAAAAATATGATGGTACCGAAGGCATGGCTCTGGCGCATGTTGAATAAATTGCTACTTTGTCAATGATCCATGTCATAAATCATGAGGATATCATGATCAGACTTCTAGTTCAGTCTTTGGAAGGAAGGGCATTGCAGTGGTACAGACTGCTCAGGCGTCAAAGCATTAGTTCATGGGATGATCTAGCGAGAGCACTAATCAAAAGATTTGACGAAGATCCCTTTTACAGCTCTTTGGATCTCTATCAGTTTTTAATGTACATCAAGAGAGCATCACGGACTTCAATGTCCGATTCTTGAGAAGCTGGAAGAGAATTCCAGAGAAGATCCGACCATCACCCACCCAAGCCCACCTCTTCTATGTTCGAGCCTTCCATTCTGACATAGGTCTCCTCTTGCTGCAATCAGGTGAACAAAGGTTCCCACAAATCTTTGAGGAAGCAGTGCGAGTGGAACAACTTTTGCTCTTATCAGGAAAATTACCGTGGGGAGAAACTCCATTACTTTCTCCAGTAGTTGCTGCTCCTGACTATCCCGTGTAGTATTTTTCATGCCAGATCCCTTATACTGAGAAGAAACCTGAGATGCAGTTGTGTGGAGCTCAAGGGACAGATATCATCCAAAGCCAAGGATTGGAATATACAAGAACTTTCCTAGCAATGAACAATATGGTTGCTTGCAGTTTTCATAAGGAGATGGATCCAGAGGATATAAGCGAAGAAGAAGAACAGATTCAAGTGGCAGAACCTGACAACCAAGAAGGCATAGCTGTGCACGACATGCAAGTATTTAGTCAGAACCCGTTAAATATGTCAGATCAACAGGTAGAGTCTGAAGAGATCCTGGAGAAAGGACTATTGCTAGACAATTTCTATGATCAGATCCAGGAGTTGGAGGAACCTATTCTTAGTCCACAATCAGAGAACCCTTCAATATGGTGGGATTGGCTTCAGTCATTACTACAATGGGTATCTACGGGAGCCCATCATATGGTTATTTATTTGCTACATTATTTGTCAATTGTGTGGGTACTGGCATGCAGGATACCTTGCCCATGTCTGCAACATGGAGAACTTCAGGAAGAAGCCAGCCCAATTTCAAGGACCGACTTAAGTATGATCAGATCTGGTCGGGACATTGCAGATTTATCGGATAACTCCTTGAGACTGGGTTTGTGGTGGCGACATGCCAATCATGTCGTGAACTATTGTATATAGTATAAAAAAAAAAAAAATAGAAAAAAAGAAGAAAAAAAAAAGAGGTATTGTTTTTATTTGTTCATCTCGGCTCTTTTTGCATGTGAGCCGTAGGTGCTTGTTTTTTCTTTTGTTTTTCTTTTCCCAGCAGTTGGTGGCTTTCTAGGAAATTCTTCCTTTCCCTTCCCTTTTTCTTTCCTTCCTTTCTTCATCTTCCTTCTTCTTCTTATTTTTCTTCTGTAGTAAAAAAAAAAAAAGAGCCACGGCTGTTGTTTCTTTTCCCCATTCCTATTATTCCTATTCCTTCCTATCCTTTTCCTCTCAATTATGTCATTTTACGCATTTATTTATAGTTCAGTTCATTCTCATTCCACAACATTCATATTTTCATTTACTCTCATTCCATTTCCATTGCAGCTGGTAGTACAGGACCATTCTGTTATTGTGTCTACCACATCACTTTATCACTACATCATTTCATCATATTACTATTCCATTTGCATTTCACCGCCTGCGCATCCATGGGATCTCATTCCATTCATTTCCATTCCATGTTTCATTCTGAGCCAAATGCAGATTTCTTTAACTTTTGATTATTCAGCAAAAGTTTCTATTGCAACAATCCATCGAGATGTACCACAAGCAGCAGCTTTCTGTTCTAAGTTTTCATGACTCTGTTGCCCAATGGATTCAGGCCTGGATTCTTGCATACATCGAGCTGTATACCCCACGAGCCACCAAGAATGTTGGCATTTTTGCCACATTGATCCCTATTTGTTGAAGTACTAATGCTTAAGTTGTTGAAAATCTAACTTTTGTACAGGCTTGGATGCGGTTTTGATGAAAAAAGGAGCAAAAAGACTAAGTCTAGAAATCGTCGCGATTTCACGACGTGTCACGAAATCGCGGTCAATGCGGTCAACGCATGTAGCTAAAAATAACTATCGTGACATCGCGACGTGTTCTATTTTCGCGGCTTGAAAAGAGAATTTGTCGAAGAGGGAGTCCAAAGCAAACAGTGCAGCGATGCGCTGCACGTTCTAAAATCGCGGAGGCATGTGGTGAAAAAGAGTCTAAGTCAAAAGTTGCAGCGATTCGCTGCACGTTCGTTGCGGAGGGAGTCTAAAGCAAAAAGTGCAGCGATGCGCTGCATGTTCCAACATCGCAAAGCATTGATGCAAAGGGGAGTCCGAAGGCAAAAGTGTAGCGATGCACTGCATGTTTCATTTTCACGGAGTGTTGGTTAACAGAAGAGTCTAAGGTAGAAAGTGCAGCGATTCGCTGACGTTTCAAAATCACACGACGATTAGCTTCAAAAGGCTCCAGTGATGAAGTTGCAGCGATGCGCTGCATGTCTCGAAATCGCACGGCGTTGGTTGAGAAGGCAGTACAAAAAGTGAAGGTTGCAGCGATTCGCTGACGTTCCGAAATCGCGGTAGTTTGTTGCAAAAGGTCTAAGAGGTGAGGATGGTAGTGATTCGCTACACGTTTTTTGAAAAGGGTCCTTCAAAGGGCAAAGACGTCGCATTTTCATGGTTTATCAGCAAGACCGTACAGAGTGCCCGAAATATGTAGCGATATCGCTACATGTTCCATTTTCGTGGAACAAGCTAGCGATGGAGACGTTGAAGCCAAAGATGCAGCGATATCACGACAGGGAGGATTTTCATGGTTTCCAACAGCCAAAGGTGTACGGTATACCAAGATGTCACGATTTCGTGACCCGTCGCGTTTCGCGACCTGTGACAGTTTCCCACCAAAACACAGTATGAACGACCGAGAAGGTTTTTTAGATTTCCAAGGATTAAATGCTTGCCCGAATTTAATGTTTTGTGGATTTCCCATGCGGTCAAGGTTGAAGAAGCGTCCAGGCCACCAAAATTGAAGATTTTATTTATTTGAGGCTGCTTTTCGTGGGTTGTTTCAACGGTTTCATGCACATGTTCAAAGACAAATTTAATGAAGGTGACCGCTGACGTCTAATTGCATTCAATTTTGTGGTGCTTCAAGGCTACGATTAAGGGGATCATGTGCTTATTTTTGGTGGCATAATTGTAGATCTCAAGAAGGTCGGTGGCAAATATTAAATGCTGCAAAGAGGACGGCCCTCTATAAAAACCAATGTAAATCTCATTTGCAAATGTTGGGAGTTTTTCTGCTAGAAACTGAAAGTCATTTGCGGGAATAAAGAGTTGGCTTCTGATTCATCGAATAGCTATTTGGGTGACTTTCCTTTCTGTGTCTTTTGCATTTCTAATAGAATTCATATTCCTTGGTTGCTGTTATATTCGAATTCTGTATGTTGGATTTGAATCTTGCTTGTAAGGGTATAATTCCTGGAATGTAATATTGGAGGGATTATCTGCATATGGTTGTGCAAGAATCAAGTTAATAACTTCTATTACTTGTTGTTGTTGTACTGTAAGTTTTATGATGTTGTTCTCCTGATCTTATAACTTCGGCTACGGTCATATTTCTATTTCTTTCTGCAACTTTTAATTTCTTTCCAGCAACCCTTATCTTTAAACAGAAATTTAGAATAGTAAGGGGAACCAGCCCACTCTGGAGATTGGTCTGGGAGCCATTTCTTGCTTCCAGCCTTTCAATGTTGGCCGGGTCTAGGGCGCACTTGTAAAATCCTTTCCTGTGGCAGATTCGTGACCAACAGGACCTAGCAAAGTAAATATCCCTAGTTTGAGGGATGTCTTGCTACAACCCAAACTATCACATGAATCAATCAATATGATGCAACTCCACATCACCCTGGTCCATCCTCAACCAAATAAATCACCTCATGTGATCCAATTGGTATGCATCCTCTAGATAACCTGGATGATCTTTGTATGGCCTCCATGTGATGCTATCTACTATTAGGTCATCCAAGAGTCTCTTAGCTGTATCCACAAATATCCAACTCCCCAGATCTCTACAAGGACACCAATAAAAATCCCTAGTCCTCTCTGCATCCAACCCCTCTAGTGGAAGCCCTACAGGTATTTGTATGGCAATGTGCTCCCATGCCCAAACCTATAGAAATAAAGTGAGGGGCAGTGTTATAGTGACCTTGTATATGACCTTGAATAGAGTCCTATACAAATGGCATAGCATGAAAGACCCCCATGTAAAGACTCTCCCCTAATCTTTCATTTCGACCACAACCTCGGCCATAGTCCATGGTAAAATATGGCCACTGAAGTGGCTCAGAAGTAAGCCACCAACAATCCCACTTAGTACAACTGTGAGCTAAGAAACTCTTGGTCTCTGACTCAAAATCTTGATCCCAATGCCTCCACTCACCAGAGGGAAGCGAGGATCACCATATACTCTTTAAAGCACCTATATCTAGTTTCCAGATGTAGCAACAAACATTCTCCTGATAGGTACTCTTAGTATTCTCGAAATATTCTCTAGTGTACAGGTCATATCCCCTGTTGGAAGCCAAAAATAGGAAAAACCTGGGTACCACCGCTCAACCAAAGCAGTCAACAGTCGCATATCGACTGGAACCTATGGCAACTCTGCCACATGTAATAACCCCATAGTGCCTAAGGTATCTCTCTCTGCCACCGTGAGTGCATTCAGGTCCTCCTGCAATGCTCCATAGTGCCACTCCCTATTCTTCAATTCCCTTTTCTATTCAAACAAAGAAAATCAAAATTTCAATCAGTTAATTAATAAATAAGTTTTATCTAAAATCGATTAGTTTTTTGTGATATCGAACACTTTTGTTTGATATCGATTAGTTTTTTGGTGATATCGAACACTTATGTTCGATATTGGTTAGTTTTTTGTGATATCAAACACTTTTGTTCGATATCGGCCAGTCTTCCACAATATCGTCCAATATCAGTCAATTTTCTATGATATTAGATGATTTCATGCAATATCGGTCAATTTTTATTTAAAATTGATCGATATCACTGAAATCAAGCCGATATCATAGAAATTGACCCAATTTCATCGATGCAGTGAAAAATACGACAATTGTATCCTAAAATCTAAATTAAACATACATTAAAGCACAAAAACATCATAAAATATAACTTAAACTTAGTTTTAGATCCTTACCCATATCTGGCCAGCCCTTTTGTGCACCAGATCTTCTCGATGAGGAACTTCCGCAATATTTTCTCTCCAGAGCTCAAAACCAGAACAAATGCATAGTAAAAATGAATTAGGTTTTACCCTAATTCTTTGGTTTTATTAAAATTATTCTAAAAATGGGTAAATTTTGAGTTTTTCACCAAACCTGGAATTTGGTGCCAAAAATTGAAGGGGGTATCATACCTAAAACAATTTAACAATAAAACTTGAAATCATCAACAAAATATGCAATAAATTTTTGCTTTCTTGTAAAGCATGCTATACTTTTCTTTAACGCACTTTCTTTCAAAAATGCGCTAAAGAGGGGGTAAAATGTAGCACCTTAAAAATGACTCACATTAATCAAGCCTAAGTTAATAAACATTTAAAAAATAAAATTTAATTACCCTCAACTTTTTGCCTAAATTTTTGTGCCTGTTACAAGTTTTTTTTAGCCCTCTTGCAAAATCGATAGATTTTGGACAAAATCGGGTGACCCAATTTTGTCCAAAATTGAAAAATGCGTACCTTAGCAAGGCAAAAAATCTGGTTGTAACCTCTTTGTCTCTACGTGGATAACTGCATGGTGGTTGTGGGATCGGTTCAACTGATTTCATCCAAAATAGAGGAGGTTGTAACCCTCCTTCAATTTTAGCCCAACCCCTCAACTGAACTCTTCCTATTTAATCCAGGCTCCTCGCCTCAGATTCTCCCTGGAAAATTTGTATAATTTCATCTATTCTTTTCACTATTTTTCTATATTTTTGTAGGTTCAAGTTGCGCATCACAAATTTGTGTGATATTGTATCGCTCGATTTTGATAATGTTCTGCCCAATTTTGACAAAACTACCTTATTTTATTTGCATCACACATCTATGTTTTTCAGCTGCTTTGGGGCATCCAAACCTTAGTGTTTACATTCTCTATTCTCTGTTCTTCTATTTAAAGTCATATGTAATGTTCGTTAGATAATTTTAAGTTCATTGCTATTGATAATTTAGCTTTTACATTTGCATTTTATCGATTTTCCATAAGTATTTATGTATTTAGCATAGAGTCATATTCGATCATTTATTTTTTGATCTTTCAAATTCATTATTCTCTATAATTTAGTTCAGTAGATGCATATTATTTTGTAAATATATTATTTTATGTATCAAAGTTGTCAAACTGCAACATTTTGCCCTAATTGGGTAATTTTTTGCATAATCGGACCATCCAATTAGCAAAATCAGATCACCCAATCTTGCTATATTTTGATAGATTTTGCCTACAACAAAGAATTAGAAACTACTTTAGACTTTTAGATACAGGTCAGAGTTTAAAATTATTTTAAGCACTACATAGTTCATCTAAATTTATTTTGTTGTTGTTTGTTGTCTTCATATAAATAAAAATTGCATATAGGTTAATATAGTTGCATATTGGCCATACTAGGTGTATGCGAGATTTGATAAAAGGGATACATCAAAACAAATTCCAAACCTAGGCATGGAAAATACCATACAATTTTTCTTGGTGAACCCCACCTAATTCGTTGAAAAATCACCATAAGAAGGTACTATCAAGTACCTCTATTTTGAGGTGTAGACCTATCATTCCCACATTCCCCTTTGAGGCATGGATCCATCAGCCTAAAGGAAAGGAGTGTGTGAATTTTAGACCTATAGTAATATTGCTTCTGGCTAAATATTTATACATCCTTCTTCATCAAGTACTAGAAGCTTTGGCCAATCACCTTCTTGAGACAGGAAACATGAAAAATTGGATGTATACGGGGTGAGAGAGGAAGTTCCAATTGATATGCTACTTCACCTCTATGACGAGTTATCTTGTAAGGACCATAAAATCTTGGAGTCAACTTCTAACTAGTCTTGATCTTCAATGATAGTTGTTTGTAAGGTTGCAATCATAAGAAAACCATATCTCCTATATTGAATTGTCACTTTGAACGGTGTGAGTCTTATTGTTGCTTCATACAATTTTGTGCCTAGAGAAAATTGTATTTAATAATGTTGAGCATTATCTGTCGATGTTGGAACCAATCATCTACTTGAGAAACCTTGGAAAATCCTGGAACATACTTGGTTATTACTGGTGGTTTTAACCCATACAATTATTCAAATGGGGATATCTTGAGAGAATAATGGTAAGAAGTGTTATACCACCATTCCACTAAGGAAAGCTAGTAACTCCATTGATACTGCTTATATTGATCAAAATAATGCAAATAGGTACCCAAACATTTGTTAACAATTTCAATTTCACCATCAGCAAAAGATATCTTTAATTTGGTACCACTAAGACGGAATAATTCTCACCAAAAATTGCTAGTAAAGATGGGATCATGATCACTTACAATAGTTTTGGGTATTCCATGTAACTTGAAAATGGAGTCAATGAATATCTTGGCCACTTGTTGAATATGGGTGTTGTAGAGAACTGAAGTGAGAATACTTGGAAAGACGATCCACTACTATAAAATTATTGTTTTTCCTTCAAACTTGGGAAGACCTTCAATAAAATCCATTGATATGTGTTCCCATCAATGGTCAGGAATAGGTAATGGTTGAAGAATTCCTAGAGATTTGATTGTTTCACCTTTATTACGCTGGCATAATTCACATTCGGCCACAAATATATTGAAATCATATTTTAACCCTTTCCAATAAAAGAATTGTTTCACCCGTTGATATGTTTTAAAACATCCTGAGTGTCTTGCTGATGGAGAAGCATGTGATTCTTCAAGGATCATGGATTTAATAGTGGAACCTTGTAGAATATAAATGTGATATTTCTTAACACCTTGTCAATATATGAAAAATAAGGATGCTTTGATGATCCAAGAATCATATCTTGAATAATTTGAGCAGTTTCGATGTTCTCCAACCATTCTTCTTGGATTTTAGCAACCCATTGAGAACAAGGACACGAAATGATATTGATGGAAAATTCATCTTCATATTTATGGGATAAAGCATTTGCTACTACATTATATTTACCCTTCTTATACTCAATGATAAAATCATATCCCAATAACTTTGTCATCCACTTGTTCTATTATGGATAAGAGAAATGTTGTTCGATAAAATGCTTAAGACTAATATGATCTATTTTTATGATGAAGTGACTGCTGAGTAAGTAATATCTCCATTTCTTGACTACATGTAGAATAGCCAATATTTATTTCTCATATGTGGACCTTCTCAAATTTTTACCTAAAAGTTATTTGCTTTCGAATTCCAAGGGGTGACCATCTTGCATTAATATTACCCCAATATTTGTACCTGAAGCATCACATTTGATAACAAATGGTTTGTGAAAATTTGGAGTTGCCAAAACTGGAGTAGGACACATAGCTTCCTTGAGTGCCATGAAAGCTTGAGTGGAAAAATTATACCAATGAAAGATATCCTTTTTAGTGAGGGTGGTGAGAGGAGCTACAATTTTACCATAATTGCAAATAAACTTGCGATAGTAACCTGTAAGACCCAAAGAACATGAAGTTTCTTGATGGTTTTGGGTAAAGGCTAATCCTGAATGGCTTTAATTTTATTAGGATCCACTTTAACACCTTCATGAGAAATGATATGACCCAAATATTCAACTTCTTGAACACCAAAATAACATTTGGAGCATTTGACAAAAAAATTCTCCTTATGTAAAACATTAAGAACTTTCCCACATGCATAAAATGATCCTTCCATGATTTACTATATATTAAAATATCATCGAAGAAGACTAAGAAAAATTTGTAAAGAAATGGAAGAAAAACATGGTTCATGGGACTTTGGAAGGTGGAGGAGGCATTGGTGAGACCAAAAGGTATGACTAAGAACTCATAATGACTTTCATGAGTACGAAAGGTATTTTTGGGAATGTCCTCATCTCTTATTCTTATTTGATGAAAACCTAAACGTAGATCCAATTTTGTAAAGAATTTAGCACCATGTAATTCATATAATAAATCATCTATGACAAGGATAGGGAACTTGTCCTTGATTATTATTTTATTGAGGGGACAAAAATTAGGACACATATGCCAAGAATTATCTTTACGACGGGCCAAAACCACTGATGATGAATAAGAACTAGTGCTATGATGAATGACTCCATGTTCTAATAGTTCTTGGATGATCTTTTCAATTTTTGTTTTTTGAGGTTGAGGGTATCGATAAGGACGTACATTAGGAGGGAGTCTACCAAGGATAAGATGTATGGCATGGTCATGAGATCGCTTGGGAGTTAGCCCTTTTGGTTCGTTGAAAATTTTATCATAGTTAGCCACAAAATCTTGAATATCCTTTGAGAGAATTACAGGGGCATCTTGTGCTTGCATTTCCATAGTTTAATTTATTTGAGCTATGAATTCATAACATCCTTTCTTTAATATTTTTCCATGTTTTGGGAACTCACTAACTTTGATGGTGGATTTTGAATTCCTTGGAGGCAAATAGTCTTCCTATTTTCTTTCCATTCCACAAATAGTTTTCGAAATTTAAAACTAATAGTGTCTAGTTGTTCTAACCATTCAACACCCAAAATAACATCCGAACTTCCCAAAATCATAACGAAGAGAGTTCCTCGCTAGGTTCAACTTCCCATTTTTATTGAAATTGGAGATGTTCTACCAATACATTGAGTATTTCCTCCATTTGCAATTAAAACATGAAACTTATCTTGATTGGAAGAATTAATGTGCAAGTTCAATGCTTTAGTAGTCTTGATGTCAATAAAGTTATGAGTACCACCTGAATCAATAAACGCATGTATATTTTTGTGCCTAATAAATCCTAGTACCTTGATTGTATTATGAGTTGTTAACCCTATAAGAGCATGAAATGAAATAGCCATAGTATCTTATGATGTTTCTTTATTATTATCTGTTGAGGTTTGTTCTGTATACATGGGTAACTCTTGTTGAGTGAAATCTTCTACTTCATCTTCTTCATTCTTATTTTTTCACTCTATTTGAAATTTTTGATGTGGTACACATGCTTGATATCAAGGATGATGGTTGTGACATTTAAGGGAGAAATATCTTGATGGTTTTTCATTTCAATGAAAGGTATTATTGTGATATTGAGGACCAGCATTAGAGTCTTGTCTAGAAGATGTCCAATTTTAAAACTTCTTTTTAGCTAGCTTAGCAATTCTCATAGTATCGTCCAAAGTGTATGGATCATGTAAGTCTCCTTCAAGTTGAATATTTTCCTTTAGGCCATGATGAAAGATAGAAACCACCACATAAGCTTTTACATCTTCTGTATATATGAGAAGACTTGTGAATTTAGAAATATAATTTTGGATAGAACTAGTTTGCTTAAGATCCAATAGATGCACAATTTAAGAAGAATAACACCTTCATCAAATATATTAAGGAAAAAATCTCTAAATTTTGGCCATAATATGGTATATTTATGTTGACGCTAGTGCTAAAAAAACCACTGGTAATCTTTTGTACCTAATTTGGAAGAGGCATAGGAAACATTTCCTATATAAATAATATGATATAAGTGTAGGATACCTTACATTTTAGCTAACCAACCACGTGGATCGCCACCATCAAAGGTGGACATATAAATACGTGGAACATTAACACTCATAGGTCATCTTGCATATTGATAAAATTACCATGTTTCTTGATCCGCATTATCATTTTGTCTATGGGAATTAGTTGGAGAGGGAGGAGATTCAAGGTTTTGTTTATTTACTAGTTGTCCAAGAATTATTGACATATTGTTCATATTAGTAGTTATTTTAGACAAACACTCTTGTAATTATTGGTTGCATGTAGTAGGGATTACGATTTCCTCATGTGTGAGATTTTCTTGGGATGAGTTGGATGAGTTGGAAGGAGCCATGGAGTTAAGGATAGAGTGATTGGGATTAAAACTATTAATTCGAAGAGGAGAATTATGTTGCGTACCTTTATTTTGTGGGAGCCTTCTTGGTGAATTTAATGGTCCTTCATTTGGGTTATCTGTGTTATTTAATCTTTCATTCGATCCTTTGTTCCACCTATCTCTCATGCACTTGATCTATAAAATTTTATAAATATTTTGGATCAAGTTGACCACAAAATTGGCTATTTTCTACAAAAATATTTTGTTATTCAAAAATTTAACTACACCCTTCAAATATACTTCACTGGCTATGTTTTGACTACGGATGGCTAGGTTGACATTGTGGATGACCAATGAAAATTTAGGCATGACTTACTTTGGATGGGAATTGGAATTAGAATAGGTTTATTGGGTTTTAATGAGAGGCTTAATACCTTGGTGTGACTATGAATGGTAATGTGACTATTTATGGCACACAACCCAGGGACTCAACAATGGTCGTATTAGGTAGAATTTAGTAATTATCAAATTAATGGACTGAACAATGATCGAGTGAAAGATGGACTCAACGAAGGTTGGGTAGAATTTTTGAATGTTAACATTGATAGCTTGATGAAACAGCAAGGTGATGAACCAGATGGACACACACGAGACTCAGCACATGACGTAGAGACTCAACAATGGTTTGACCCTTGGACACACATGAAACTAGATGGAGGGTTGAACGTTGATGGCTTGACATGACAACAATGCGATGCTTGGACACATGCAAGACTAGGCGAGAGTTTGGCATGAACTAGAGGAGGAAGGCTTGATCGACAAGAGTTGGTCAAGTATTATTATGTGAATGGTTGCCTTTATTTCCCTATCACACCTTCACACGAGCGATGTGGTATAATATCCTATAGTGTGTTCTAACACTTGGCGATGAATGTTTGGATGATTTGCTTAAATAAATCTTACCAAACCTTAGGAAATTAATGCTTAATTTTAGGTTTACTTGAAATTATACCATCAGTGGAGAAAAAATAGTTATGTTCTAACA
This sequence comes from Wollemia nobilis, assembly GCA_028583015.1. Taxonomy (NCBI): domain Eukaryota; kingdom Viridiplantae; phylum Streptophyta; class Pinopsida; order Araucariales; family Araucariaceae; genus Wollemia; species Wollemia nobilis. Next base: position 1,849,452 of record JAQPPZ010017258.1, read on the forward strand.
CTTGGCGATGTATGGCTTGCTTAAATAAATTGCACCAAACCTTAGGAAAATAATGTTTAATTTTAGGTTTACTTACTTGAGCTTTTTTCAGTGGAGAATAATTGATTTTTCCATGATGGATCACCTCTTCTAATCCCTTGGGCATGATGAAAATTTCTTCTCTTTGAAAATCCCAATCCAACCAAACCAGGATTTATCTAATGTTTTGCCAAACTATAATTTTACTTGGATATTTGTGATCATTGTCTACGTGAGACATTATTTTTCTTTCTGGGATGTTATTTTTCTTTCTAAGATGCTATTATTTTTATAATGAGGGATCCAAATACCTAATTTTATCAATCACTCCCTTGCACTGTTCTGCTACAATAAAGCAAATGCGATTTGTGTTATGATGTCTGGATTACTAGTTTGCCTAGTAGTAGTGATGATAACAAAAGTGGGTGGTATGGATTACCCCTGGCGAACGATGATTTCCTTGTGGCATCTTGGATTACAATAGTGTAAAATTTTTGTGATGTTTGGATTACAACCGTGTATCTACAAATAATAATTTTAGATTTTATGCAGAGCTTAAGTCTTATTTTTTGGATGTAATGTTAAGATTATTGACAGTGATGGAAGCAAGTTCTTACACATGTACGAGACTCTGATACCACTTGATGTAAAAAAATTTACAAATTACATGAACACAAGAATACAAATGAGAAATAAAATTATTTCTCACCACTTTAGGAGAGCTAAGTCCTTTGCCACTTAGAGAGGGCTAAGTCTCTTGTGAATGCGCAATTGGATAAAAGATGAATGATGATCAAATAATAATCAACCTACTTCTATTTATATTACTAAATCAATGAATAGATTAATAACTAGAAATATAGCTAACTTGGTGTTGTAACATGGATAAAATATTATAAGAAGTTAAAGCATGTGGTCCAAAATTTAATTGATGCAGGTCATCTTGATGTAAGAAATTCTCAATCTTCAAATAATCAACAAAAATCCTTTATTAATCAGAATATACTTAAAAAAATAGCTAATCAAGTATCTTATAGAAGTGTGCCGCATTATTATGATAAAAAAATGGTTGGTATTATAACAACTACTTCAGAACAACCAGTGCACAATCAACAAATCCAACGATCTCAACAAGATATAAGTTTCTCAGCAAATATTTCTCTTTTGGAAATTTTCAAAATTATCCTAGTCACGAAGAAGCTTTAATAAATGTTCTAAAGAAAAAATTTGTCCCTCCAAATATTTCTCCTTGTGATATGGCCAATATTGTAAGTTTTGTTGGGATACATCATCTCACATTCTTGGATGTCAATATCTCTTTCTAAAACTTGCAAGAATATTCTTCTCTTTACATCATCGCATTTATTAGGGATACCTTTATCAAGAGAGTTATGATTGATAATGGTTCTTCTCTTAATTTATGCACATATCATTTCTTTCAAAATTTTGTATTAAAAGAGGAATATTTAACTAAATTTGGTGATATCATAAAAAATTTCAACAAAGAGTCCCAAGAAACTTGTGGTACCATATCACTTCCCCTTAAGGTTGGACCTAAAATATTAGATACATTGTTCTATGTGGTATATTTCCTTGCATATTTTAATCTTCTTCTTGGACGTCCTTGGATCCATGCAATTGAGGTCGTCCCTTCTAATTTTCATAAATATTTCAAATTTTATTTTAAAAATCAACCTATTTCTATCTTGGGCAATCCTTATCCATTTTAATTTTTCTCACCAGATGATCTAGCTCAAATTCGTTCGTTAGATTCCTTATCCAACTAAACTAAACAACTCAAAAATTATGAAAAGGAATCATCAATAAATATCTCATCACAGGATCAAGTCAAATCTTCTTTTCAAGAATCTCTCTTAGATTAATCTCATCAAGGTTTAGAGTGGAGTGTTGAGGATGAGGGGTCCCCTTCTCCTTCTTTGTCGATATTAACCCCTAAGCAGTATGCCAAATATGAGTATCCACATTAGAATAACATCTGCTTTGATGGGTCTATCCCTTGCACTATGTAGATTGCATCTTCTAGTTCTCAAGTGGAATTTGGTTCTATGTCTCCCGAGGATCTTAAGAAATTAGGAGTTATTCCTGTCCCACCTCCTCTTGAGGACAATTTATTCATTCTTATTGATGATACCATATATGTAAACATAGATTTTGAGGAAGCCCCTATAATCCTTAAGCTAGGTAAATCCTTGTCCATGGATGAACAGTAGTGATTGATCAATTTATTAAAATAATAACAATATATCTTTGCTTGGTCATATGTCGACATGTCAGGGCTTGATCCTTCCCTTGTCATGCATCATTTAGTAGTTAAACCTAGTGCTAAGCCTATTAAGAAAAATATTAAGAAGATGCATCCTAAGGTTGCCCTGTTAGTCAAGGAAGAGCTCCAAAAATTCCTTGACATTGGTTTTATAAAAGCTATCGATGATTCTAATTGGATCTCTAATGTCATTCCTATAGCTAAGAAGGAAAGAACAATCAGAATATGTACCAAATTTTGGAACATTAATTTAGCATGTCCCAAGGATGATTTTTCCTTACCCAATATAGATCAGATTGTGGATTTCACCACCAAATATGGAATGCTTTCACTCATGTATGGTTTTTCAGGATACAATTAGATTTTTATTACCCCTAAGGATTATGCTATGACAAAATTTATTACTCTATGGGGTACCTTCTACTAGAAAGTCATGCCTTTCAGATTGAATAATGCAGGAGCTACATATCATTGGGCCATGAATTATATTTTCCATGACATGATGCATGATATTCTCCAAGATTATGTGGATGATCTCCTAGCTCACTCCATGGAATGAAAGAATCATGTCTGTGACTTAAGATGAATATTTTAAAGGCTTTGGCAATATAAGGTTTATCTTAAACCCGCTAAGTGTGTGTTTGAAGTCACATTTGGAAATTTGTCAGGCTTCATAGTTTCTAGGAGAGGTATTGAAGTGGATCCTACTAATATAATTACTATCACTAACATACCTCCTCCCCACACCCTAATCGAACTGTGTAGTCTGCAAGGTAATATTCAGTCTATCTATTAGTTCATTTTCAAATTAGTCGATAGTTTTTAGCCCTTTATTAAGCTTATTAAGAAAAATATAGTGTTCTAATGGGATTCTGAGTGTCAAAAATTATTTTATGATCTCAATCGATATCTCACTTTCCTACCTATTTTAGTACCTCTTGTTCCTCATAGATATTTAATGCTTTACATAGCAGCCACTACTCAAGATTTGGGATCCATTCTAGCCCAACATGATGATAAAAATAAAGAGTGAGCTATCTAATATATCAATAGAACCTTTGTTAGCTATGAAACCAGGTACACTCCCTTAGAAAAGCTTTGCCTTATCGTAGTGTTTGCTTCCCAAAATTTAAGACACTACATGCTCAGCCATAAGATGGTGGTAGTTGCAAAGTTTGATCCTTTGCACTATTTGATGTCTAAGACCCACCTTTTAGGTCGAGCTGCTAAGTGGGTGTTGGTCCTCAGTGAGTTTGATTTGACTTTCATAGGTTAGAAGGCTATTAAGGGTTAGGTTATTGTTTATTAGTTAGCCTTCGATCCTCTAGAATATGCCCATCCTATTTATATATGAGTGCTTCAACATCAAAGTTGAAGAGTGTGATTCTTGGAATTTGTTTTTTGATGGGTCCTAATTCATGAAGGATGTTGGTGTTGTAGTCATTTTTGTCACCCCCAAAATAAAATCATCCCTTATCCTTCAAACTTTATTTCTCTTGCATAAATAATACTACAGAGTACAAAGCCTTGATCCTTGGTCTTAGAGCAGTCTTAGCTTTGCAAGTTAGAGTCCTTTGCAGTATATTTAATTTCCTTAAGGATGATTTGATGCCCACAATCAACATAATATTTTGTGTAAAATAGCATGTCAATTCATCATAATTGGCAATACTTTGTATCAACATTCTTTTGAAGGTATCCTCTTATGATATCTTGACTTTGATGAAGCCTAGCTTGCTCTTAGTGATGCTCACAAAGGTTCATGTGGAGGTCATTTCAACAGAAATGACATCATCAAAAAACTCCTTCAAATGGGGTACTATTGGCCTTCCATGGAGAAATATGCATGCAAATATGTTTGATGTTGCGACAAGTGTCAATGCCATGATCATATTATTCATACTCCTCAAGACCTTTAGTTTTTCTTCCCCTTGGTCATTTTCCATGTGGGGATTGGACATTATCAAGAATATTAACCCTATATCATCAGATGGTCACAAGTTTATCATTAATGTGACTTAGTATTTCACTAAATGGGTTGAATTCATGCGCCTGGCTATAGTGACTAGAACTCAAATTTTCAAGTTCATCTTCAACCACATTCTTTGTAGGTTCAAGATTCCTTTGGTGATTTTTTTTGATAATGGAACTCCTTTTAATAATAATGATATTCGTAATATTTGTGCTTAAGTACAAGATTTAGCACAGATGGTCAAATCCTTATTATCCTCAAGGTAATGGACAAGCCAAAGAATCCAAAAATTCCTTGATCAAGATATTTAAGAAGTTGGTTAGTAAGACTGGTCATGAATGACATATCTAGATTTACCCTACCTTGTGGATCTATCGTAGTAGTGTACGTACTCCCACAGGTGCCTCACCATATGTCTTGGTATATGGGTCTGAGGTAGTGTTTCCTTTTGAGTTTGATGTTCTCTCATTGCACATCTTGTTACAAGATGTTGCGATTGGTGATGAGTATTGTGTAGGCTATTTGCACCAATTAGAGTTGCTAGATAAAAAAACACATCCATGCCTTAGAGAATTTGTGAGGCTATCAGAATAGGATCCGATGATCTTATTCTAAAAAAATTTGCAATCATTCTTTTGAGGTTGTAAACCTTGTCCTCAAGGAAAACCAAAATAACACTAATGCTTGTGTTGATATTTGAGGTAAGTTTTAGCCCAGTTGGTTAGGTCCCTTTGTCATAACAGCCAATTTTGGCTCAAGTGCCTATTGTTTAGCTTCTTTGGATGGTAAAGAATTTAAAAACTTTTTATTATAATGCATTTAAAAAGATATTATGCTTGATCCATCATCTGTATTACATTTTATATTTAGCTTAGATCATACTGCATTTCCTTGCCTGCTCATATTGCATGACTACCTATCATATTTTGCATGGTTGACTAAAATTCTATTTTCTTACAGTTCTGCTTGTCATAATTGCATTACTGCTTGATCATATAGCTTTGTGGGTATTCATGACAATGGCATGTGATGATACCTAGTTAGATCGTAGCTCATATGCATTGAACTTTCACTAGGATTATGATACCTAGCAAAGCCCCAACCTAGGGCTCATGCATTTTCATCTCTTCTTCTCTTCTCATATTCCTTTGATATTTTCTTCTCTTCTATATTCTTCTTGTATTCCTTGAATTTGAAATTTTTTGCAACAATCATCATTTCTCTTTCTCTCCAAAATCAAGGAATGCAATCCTCTTTTGGTATGTCCTTGTCTTTTGCATAATTCTTATTTATGATGAGGCAGAACATTGCCTCATACAAAGACTGCTTTTGATAACTTTTTAAACTATTTGGAACCACTTATGATATGATTTTGTACTAATTTTAGTGATACTATGCATTATATGATGATGTTTGCATATTGGAATGATAAAGTGCATATGACCTATTTTGACTGTTTATCTATGTTTTATAATCTGTTTCAGTTGTATTATTTAGTATATTTTGCATTAAGTTAATGTTGTAATATTAAGGTGCTGCTATCTATTTGGTTTTGTGCTTCTTTCATAAGCTTTCCCCACCGTTTAACCATTTTAAATAACCAAAAGGTGCCAAAACTTTGTCAACAGTTTGACTATGCAGAAAACAGGAACTTTTCCATACAAATTCCAGCCAACTGTACATATACAACATGGATTGGAATTTGTCCACTCCAGCTCATGCAAAATATGGAATCAGTCTTCTGGGCACTTATGGAGACTATTTCCACCATCACAACTATTCTCATGTGCTTCTAGAGCATGAATTAATATAAACTCTATTCTATTACCTGATATTCTAGAGCAGCTCTAAAATAAGCGTAGAAGACATAAATTTGGTCAAATGCATCTTTAATTGTAGTAAAATGGAGGTAAACGATGGTTGCAACTATTCTAGGGACATCCCTATCCTTTCCAACACATGTCCCTCACCAGATAAAGCCAGCAACTAGAATGGATAAGGTTTAATGGATCAGATCCCTGCATTTTTGGGAAACATAGTCCTGCAACAGTTGTAACAGTCTTGTATTGAAGCACCAAACCTTATCACTATTGTACCTTGCTTGTATAAATAAAATGCTCCCATTTGGTTGAGCATATAGGAGAATATAGGATAAGAGGATATAGGTACTAGGAGATAGAGTAGTCCAAGTGTTGTAATTGTGTACTACAATAGATCAGTAGTCTGTAGAACTTCCCCTGCACTATTGATATGTTGATAATGAAATAAAGGTGCAATATTTGTCATTCATGTTTGCTTCTGAGTTCAGTGTGAGGATTTGATAGTGTAGAGCAAGTATATTTCCCCTCTTTTGGTTTAGGAAGCAAGGGCCACTTCCAGGTCCAGAGGAGGGTTTTTACCTGACAGAATTCTGCTATTTCTTGCTACAGTAGGTCAACAGGAATCTGATAGCTTTTTGCATAGTTAATATTGAATTAAACTTCATCTAGCATGTGGCACATGAATGCATTATAGTTAAGTCATCTAGAATAGATTTTATAGCATAACATTTTCTGTTTCAGCTTCAACATTTCTAGTCTGTATTTCTAGTTTGCATCAGAGAATTTCTTGTTAATTCAGTTTGCTACAGATTTGCAATATTTGCTTACCAACCTTTGAATTTCATCATTGTCTTAGGTTTCATTTTCTGCAGGTGTGAAGTTTCAATTCTGAAAAGTTTCATTGTTGTTATAGTTAATTCTGTGATTTCAATTTTGTTATTTTAAATTCTATCAATTAAATTCTATCATTTTCAATTCTGCAATAGTTCAGATTTGCTTTTCCTGCAACTGTGTGAATTTCAATTATGCAAGGATAAGTAGGCACTCAGTTTTAGTTTCTAGGAGATTAAAAGGGACACCTGACACCCCCAAAACACTAACTATTCCATGAATAAGGCCATGATCTAGATGAACTAAAAATCAGTCTGTTAACCCCTGCTTTCGTATATAGCCTTGGACACCGCCCTGGATTGACACATAATGATTAAATGATGAAGATTTGATGACACTCATCATTTTTGGCACCATTTCTAGGGACACTTAGGTGTTGTTAGGAGAGGTCTAGCAGTCCAAAAACTGTCCTATTTTAGGAAACAATTTTTGGAAACTTGAGGTTTAGTTTATTTAGTAAATAGGCATGAATGCATAGGCCAAGAGATGAAAGAGGAAGGTTTATCAGAACTGGCTCTTTTCCACCAAGGTGTTCTTCATGATCAGGTGAAGATCTGCCTGTGTATGAACTTCCTGAAAGACTTAAAAGAGAATCATCTTCTTCATCAACTAAAATTGTAGGATCTTTGCAAGAAGAGCTCTTAGAGGCACTTGCTTCTAGACATACCCATAGGGCTGATCCATCTGAACCAGTTGAACAAATTAAAGTTGAGGAAGCACCTATGGTAGAACAAGGAGAACATGATAGGGATATTGTTGGTCATGATGCTGACAATCCTCCTGTTAGAACTTTTGAATACCCTATTCATCTGAATCCTACTCAGAATGCTCCTATGAAAACAATTTCACCCTCAATATTACCAATATTTAGGGGAGTTGTTTCTGAAGATCCTGATCAATTTTTATTTGAATTCAAGGTCTTGTGTCAGACTTATGACTATGTCAATGATAACCAAAAACTAAAGTTATTTCCCTCTACACTCAAAGATGCAGCCTTACGATGGTTTATGAGCCTTGAACCAGATTCAATCCGCACTTGGGATCAAATGGAAACTGCATTTTTGGATAAGTATCAGGAGTATTGTAGAGTGAGAAATAGGAAGGATGAGTTATTTCAGATAAGACAAGAAGAGGATGAAAACTTAGAGGATTATCTTGATAGATTTACCTTTATCCAAAAGAGATGTGGTCCTATGGAAACTGACTTATTAAAAACTATATTTTTGAGAGGTTTGTAGGATGATTCTAGAGAAGTATTAGACTTAATGGGAAAAGGAGATATAAACCAGCTTGATATTAATGATATTGTAGAGTTGTGCAGAAATTATTCCCGCACTAGGCAAAGAAGAAGGAAAAGGAATCCTGGTAATACTGATATAAAATATTTGATGGAGGAAATGGCTAATATGAAAACTGATATACTTGTTCAACTAAACACTGCTTTAGGAGAAAGAAATACAAGAGCCAATTCTTCACCACCCCTGTCTATCTATTGTCCTAGGTGCAGAAATAAGCATGCTCTGCAAGATTATCCTTTGGACAAGACTTCAATTTCAGCAATTTGTGGCATTTGCTCAAAGGAGCATAAAACTGATAAATGTCACCTTTTGCCCCATCTTCGGAGTGTTTTAGAAACCCAAGTTGAAGAACTTCATGCTATTGGGCAAAGGCCAGGAGGCAACTTCATACAAAACCAAAATACCCCTCGCTTTTCTTCAAATTGGGGACAGAATCCTTGGAATATGCCATGGGCATATACCGAACCTCCTCCCCAAACTTGGAATCAATCTTGGGCAGCCCCTCAAGATTGGTCACATTCTGGTTGGAATCAGCCATGGCATTCAGTTAATCCATCTTGGGTACCAAATCAGTCAGGGCAAATATGGGGGCCACAATACCCATCCTATCAAGGGCAACAGAGGTATCAATCACCAAATCAACACTTGTTGCTAGCCCCTAATCAAAATTTTTAGGGAAGAGTTCAACCACAACAAACACAACCAGTTAAGCAACCTCCACTTCCAGCTCAGCCTATGGCTAACCCCAATAACAACAGACAAGCAACCCCTATTTATGGAGCTGAGTCTGAAGAGACTACTGTAGTCCATGTCCTTGACTGTAGTAACATCCAATTACATTTAGGGAAGGTTTTACCTGACCCTGCACCACCCACTATTGAAGAAATTGATGGAAAGCAAGAATTTTCAAGTCCAAAAAAACCACAAACAGAGCAAAAAGAAGAAAAAATAGAAAGTTTACAAGGAAAAATTGAACCTGCCTCGATAGACCTACCATATCCTGAAAGGTTTGACCACACTATCACTGCTCCTAAATCAGAATTAATCATAGAATTGAGGAAAATGTCTATCTCACTCCCTTTGTTGTAGGCAATAAAGGATGTACCTCTGATTAGGAAAACCATTCAGGAGTTGTGTATTAGGAAACCTGGCAGGAAGAAGAAAGCCTTTCCTAAGACTGTACAAGTAGAAGGTAAGTTGGCTGACCTACTTTCTGGAAAACTAGTACCCCCTAAATATGGTGATCCAAGGAGTCCAGTAGTTACAATTACTATTGGGTTAGTTCAAATTCCAAATGTACTTATCGATTTAGGAGCTGCAATCAACGTGATGACTAAGGAAACCATGCAAAAATTGTAGCTCAATAACCTTAGTCCTACTACCACAGTTTTGGAAATGGCAGATAGGTCAGTGGCTAAACCGGAAGGAATTCTAGAGGATGTTGCCATTGAAGTGTCTTCTTGGGAATACCCTATAGATTTCTTAGTGTTGCAGCCTAGAAACTCAGCTAATGGCTATCCTATTATTCTAGGACGACCTTGGCTTGCCACTGCAACTGCATTTATAGACTGTAGGTCAGGTGAGATGACCATTTCAAATGGTGTAGACCTAAAAAATATTTCCTTGTATCCACCAGCCCAACCTTCAACCAAATTTTTTGGACAGATATGGTATCCTGAGTCTGATGAAGAACAGGAAACTATTGTCACCTTGGCCACCATTGTAGTAAAAGAACATATTGAAGAACTTAATTCACCAGAAAGAGAAATCTTTGAACATGAAACAATTTTGGTGAAAACATTGCAAGAAGAAGGCCTTAGGGATGATCAAATTCTTGTCCATCATTTGTTATGGAAATATGAAGAACAAACTGCTGAACATCTGTCATCTATTCCACTACAAGAAAGCTCCTTCACATTGCCACATGGATGGCATCATCATCTTCTGACTTCTTTCACCTGTCCTATGCAAATGATCCCATCAGGTATCACATTTACACCAGAATCAAGAGTATTTCATACTCTGCAGCCACATCATTGTCCCTTAAATGCTTTAATCAGTAAATATGAGGTTGTCAACTCTGTTTATCCAGGGATTAAGCAGATTGAGATACAACCAAGAAAATTTTTGAACATTAATAGTTGGTTGACTAATGAGCAAGAAGCCAAATTATTTGTTGTTTTACAGAGACATGTTCAAGATTTTGCTTGGAGTTATAAGGACATGACTGGCATTCACCCTGATGTGTGTACACATAGGATATACACTGAAGATGTCAAACCAGTAAGACAACCACAAAGGCGTCTGAATCCCGCTCTGAAGGATATTGTTAAGGAAGAAATCAAAAAACTATTGGATGTAGGATTCATTTATCCAATTTCAGATAGTAGGTGGGTTTCACCATTGGTCATTGTTCCAAAGAAAAATGGGAAGATGAGAGTATGTGTGGACTACAGGGAATTGAATAAGGTCACACATAAAGATCACTTTCCATTACCATTTATAGACCAAGTGTTGGACACCCTTGCTGGTAAGAAATTTTTCTGTTTCCTTGATGGTTTTAGTGGTTATAATCAGATCCAGGTTGCACCAGAAGACCAGGAAAAGACAACTTTCACATGTCCTTGGGGAACATTTGCTTACAGAGTGTTACCCTTCGGTTTGTGCAATGCACCAACAACATTTCAGAGAGCTGTTTTGGCTATCTTTTCTGATCTAACAAATGAAAGTGTAGAGATTTATATGGATGACTTCACAGTGTTTGGAGATACATTTGAATATACTTTAGAACAACTTGAAAAAGTTTTAATACGTTGTGAAACATATCATTTGTCTCTGAATCCTGATAAATGTTTCTTGATGATGGAAGAAGGAATTGTTCTTGGACATCATATTTCCGCTTATGGAATTAAAGTTGATCCTAAAAAGGTAGAGGTCATCAAGAACCTTCCTCCTCCAAAAACTCAAACTGATGTGCATAGTTTCTTAGGACATATTGGCTTTTATCGTAGATTTATTGCTAATTTCAGTACCATTGCTAATCCAATGTTCGCATTATTAACAAAGGATTCTGAATTTGTTTGGTCTACTGGGTGTCAACAGTCCTTTGAAGTTTTAAAGGAAAAGTTAACAACTCCCCCTGTATTGAGAGGTCCTAATTGGGAGTTACCCTTCCATATTCAAACTGATGCTTCCAATACTGCTATTGGAGCTGCATTAGGGCAGATTGAAGATGGACAACACTATGCCATATACTACATTAGTAAAAATTTGACTGGAGCTGAAAAGAATTATACCACAACCGAGAAGGAATTTTTAGTTGTGGTGTATGCTATTAATAAATTTTGACACTATATCACAGGATATCACGTATTCATCCACACAGACCATGCTGCTATAAAGTATTTGATGAATAAACCCTTGGTTAGTGCACAAATTATTCGTTGGTTAATACTATTGCAAGAATTTGATATTACTATAGTCAATAAACCAGGGAAATCTAATGTAGTGGCAGATTTCTTGTCAAGATTGTCAAATGCAGATACGAAGGAATTGGTTGAGGATGCATTTCTTGATGAGAAATTGTTTGCTATTTTTGTACAATCTCCATGGTTTGCAGATATAGCTAATTATTTAGCTACAGGGAAGATTCCTCTTCACTTTACTCCTAAACAAAAGAAACAGTTGATCAAGCAAAGTTCTTCTTTTGAATGGATAGGAGGTTTATTGTTTAAATGCAGTCTTGACCATGTTTTGCGTAGGTGTGTTCGCAAGGACGAGGTATATGACATCCTATGAGCATGTCATGATGAACCTTCAGGAGGACACTATTCAATCAAGAGTACAATTCGAAAGATCTTGGGTACTAGTTATTACTGGCCATCTTTGCATAAAGATGTGAAAAATTATGTTAGACATTGTGATGCATGCCAAAGGATGGGAAAACCTACCTTCACTAGTGAAATGCCATTACAACCTCAATTAGGTACAGAACCATTTGAAAGGTGGGGGCTAGATTTTGTAGGACCCATTGATCCACCTTCCCAAGGGAAAGTGCATATCTTGGTATGTACTGATTATGTAACCAAGTGGGTAGAAGCCCATGCTTTTAAGCATGCCCGAGAAGAGAAAGTTGTTGATTTCCTGTATTCACAAATATTTCTATGATTTGGAGCCCCACATTCTATCACCACTGATCAGGGACCTCAGTTTACCTCAAAAGTTGTTGAAGCCTTTACAAAGCTGTATGAAATCAAACACCAAAAATCCTCACCTTACCATCCGCAAGCCAATGGCCAAGTTGAAGTGACAAATAGGGAATTAGAGAGGATCTTAACCAAAACTGTAGCAGCCCATAGGAGGAATTGGGTGGAGAAGTTACCTGAAGCAATTTGGGCTTACAACACTACTTGGAAATCCACTACTGGATTCACACCATATGAATTGGTTTATGGTAAAAAGCCTCTTTTGCCTATTGAATTTGAATTATTAACTCTTCGAACTGCTTTGGAAGTAGGTATTGATTTGTCACAGGCACAAACGGACCGAATTCTGTAGCTCAATGCATTGGATGAGCTACGGAGGGATGCATTGCACCAGACTGAGATGATCCAGTCACAACGCAAGTTGTGGCATGATAGTCATATCCAACAATGGAAATTTCAACAAGGCGATTGGGCTTTGTTGTTTGACTCACGATATGAAGACTATCCTGGCAAGTTGTAGACTCGGTGGCTCGGACCTTATCAGGTTGAGGAGGTATTTGCAAATGGAGTTGTACGTCTTTCACCAATAGATGATTCAAGAAGGAAAATGGTGGTTAACGGTCATCGTCTTCGGATATATCACAAACCGTTAACCAAGGAGGAGTTTCTCAAGCAAGTAGGAAACTTGGATGTATCAGTATTGGAAGAAACCACTTCTTCCAAGATGGACTCAATCAAGTGACATGAACCAAAATATATAAAAAAAAAATGAAAAAATAAATATATATATAAAAATAATAATAATTCAGAATGTGAAAACCTCTTTGAGGCGCATCTGAATTGGGCTTACATGAAAACCAGTTTTTTCGGCATGTTTGCCTCATGGACCCGCCACCATTCCATTCATTCTCACCATTGTTTCACTATTTACCATTCCATTCATTTTCACCATTGTTTCACTATTTACCATTCCATTCATTCTCACCTCTGTTTCACCTATTTTCAGATTGCACTTACACTATGAGGAGTCAACTTAAAATCAGTAGAAAACAACATTTGTACAAAATGTAGATAGAATGGTTTCTTAAGTATGTGCCTTTTTCTATTTTAATATTGTAAATATTTATTATGTAGTGTATGATATCCCTAGTTAGTATAAAGCATACATAAGGTCTGGTTCCAAAAAGTTATCAAGGTAGTCTAAGGCAGAAAAGGCTCTTCAAATGCTCTTGAAAGGTACTGCTCTGGAATGAACCTGCTGCACATAACAAGTTTCCGAATGAAGAAGCTTTAGAATTAGTTTCAAAATGAAAAGGGTATATGCTCTAGAATGGACTATGCAATAAAACTGATTGGAATGAATTAACAAAAAGGTTAATTCATTAATATCCGGAATCACGTGGCTAAAAAGTCAAATAAATTAAAATTTTTGAAGGTTTTGCGCCAATTGGGTTGGAAATAGTATTTGGAACGCAGGTTTCAAATTCAAGTTCCAAAGCAAATATTTGAGGGGGCATGGAGTTTCAAAAATTATCGCATGTGACCAATATGGCACACAACTCAAAGCCTATTGAAAAGGAGGACTCTCATAAAAATTTAATTATCCCATATTTTTCTCGGCAGCTACAATTATATGATGACACGCAGTAACATCCGGTTGATGGTAACTTTTGCATGCAATGAATTGCCACCACGTGCCAAGTTCACGTTACCTAGCATGTTTGGAAGTTATTCTGGCATTGCACTCATTTACTCTTCACCCTCGAGCATTACTCTTTACAGACTCAAGTATTCCAAAGCTGAGAAACACCTGTAGTAAAATTTTTAGACCTAAGATACGCAGAACCCCAATCATTGATAATGGGAGGACAGAAGAATAAAATTGAGCCAGATAACATAGAATATTTGTAGAAATATGGGGAATGCATGCAAATTTTTACTGAAGGGGGATTTTTGCCCTTCTTGCGCAAGTTCGATGGGTATTCAGAAGGGTTGGCTGCTGAGTTCGCACGTACCTTCCGCAACAACCAAATTCATATCAGCGGCATGACCATCCAGGTAAGCCCTAAAATTCTTAGCTAGGTTATTGAATTACCATTGCATGGGGTTCAAATTGGAAAATCAAGGAAAAATACTTTAGTTGAACTTGTAAATCAGTTCAGGGGAAATGAGGATAGGCCCACTGAGTTTGTATTAAGTAATAATATCTGCAAGGGGGTCAAAAGAACAAGTTTACAGCCTCCTTGGGATGAAGTTGCAGTATGGGTCATTAGGTTTTTGACCTGCGATGGGCAATTCCCTATCCTCTCAGGACATCATATGCGAATTTTAACCCATCTTCGTCACGACCGCTCAAACCCTGAACTGAAGGTAAATCTGCCTCTGTACCTATACCAGGAGTTGGTAAATATGGCCAAAAAGTACCAAGCAGGAAAAGGGTCTCCCAAACACCATGGCCTAATCAAGATGATATGCAGACATCACTTCAGGGGAAACCCTAGAAGCTTTGATAGGTTTTTTCATGCATGGAATGAGTTGATTGAGGAAGAGGCAGTTGAAAGCCCTGGATCTGAAGAAGAGGTAGAGGTTGAAGGACCTGAATCTGAAGCAAAAATAGAAATTGAAAATTTTGAACATGAAATTGAAACTGAATCCTCTCAAAAAGAAATTCCTTCCTCACCACAGGGACCTCCATCCTCCAGGACAAGGAAGCAAAGAGAGAAACAGTCTAAGATTGATCCTGTAGGTAAGAGGAGGAAGGTTACATTTTTTGAAAATGTAACTATTTTTCCCACTCAGTCCACTGAGCAATTTGGAAGTTCAAGCAGGGAAGGGCAGATGGAGAAGGGAACACCTGAAGTAGACCCTGCCCTAGGATTGACAAGCCCTATTTCACAATCTAAAAAGAAACAAAAGCAATCAGCTTCGGGATTGAGAAGGTCTTCAAGACTTCAGAAATCCACCAACATAGGTGATGTGGAAAAGGAAGAAGGAACTGCACATGTTGATACCCTACAGGTGGAAGAAACTATAAGTGCCAAGGGCATGGATAGTGCAACAGATATGGCTATGCCTACAATGTCCCTCAATTACCCACCAGATTCAGAAGATAGAACCATAACGGATGAAGCAGGGGAACACACCACTATTGCAGAAATGCCTGCACCACTTGTAGATTATCCTAATTCTGAGGAAGAATCTGAGGCAGTGAAGAAGGAGAGGATGATTTAAGCACCGAAGAGGAGAATGAAATGGATATCAAGACTCAGTTGCATGCAGCAGGAGTGTAATTAAAACACAGACAGGATGGATTGAACAAAGTGAAGCTTCTTTGAAGGAAAAATATGATATTATTGCTAAGTTATGGCAAGAGATAGAGGTTGTAAAGGCTAGACTCACACTTCTGGAGCAGCATCCTCCTCAGTATGACTCTAGAGATGAATTAGCCAATATTCTATTGAACTTGGCTGGTGATGCAGCCTTATCTGAGAGGAACTCACCAATTAGGGCAGCAATTGAAGAGGAAGAAGTTGCACAAGCACCACAACAAGTTGAAGATAGAACAAAGGATGAGCATCCAGGGACACAATAGATAACCGAATCAATAACACCTACAGAGGGAGAAATAACAGTACAAGAAGAGGTAATTCCACAGTCTCCTCAAAATCTTGTTAATTTGAATGCACCTAAGATTGAACTAGTAGAAATTGAAACACAAACAGAGCCCCCTGTAATTGAAAAGGTGGATGTAGGCATCCAAGTTAATGTCATTCCACAAATGCAACCAATAGTTAGGTCACCAGAAATAGTTACATTAGCAAAATATAATGAAGATGTGGCATATTGGATGGCAAGATGTCATCAATTAGAAGGAAAGGTCTCATCATTACAGACCTTAACAAAAGAGCTAGAACAAAAAAAATTAGAAATTGAAAAATTGAAGGAACAAGTGCAGGATGTATGCCAGATTGTAGAGTGTATGGTTCAGTGTCGGAGGCCAGCCAGATTCTATAGCTTAATGTTGAAAGAAAAATACCTCCATTGGCAAACAATGAGGATCACCTCTGGCCTCTCTCACAAATTGGAAACACCTAGTGAGTTTCTAGAAGCTTTTTGGCAAAGTTCTACAGAACACCAAAATTTGCTATGTGAATTGTTCCTACATAATTTCTTTTTGCCAACCGAAGTTATCTTCCTTCCCCATGTCTTCACTGGTGATCTTCAGCTTAGGGCTTTTCAGTCTACACTCCAGAATCAAATATATTGGGAGCAAGAAAAGAAAACCAGCAAGGCCATGGAATTACAGGCAGTTTTGCTCATTAGGCCTGTTCACCTGAACCATAGGACCTCCACCAGTGAGCACTATACTCTAATGAGGGATGAAAGAGTAAGAAAAATGTATCTGGGGAACTTGCAGAAATGCATAGATGGTTTTCAAACCTTCTGTGCAACATATTTTGTTGATGCTTTATCAACTTGCAAAAATAGGTGGGGAGAGTTACCTATATCACTATAGAAGAGAGAACCCATCTCACCAAATAACCTGATGTGGTCTAGAAGAAGGGTAGAATGTATAATCCAGACCATATTTGAGGTAAAGGAGCAGTGGATAGGTCTCAGGTATAGGAATCCAACAATTATCATCCATGTTCCATATTTCTTTGATAATGACCCTCAATCAGACGATCAATTCCAAGAGTGGCTCAGGGAAATCAAAGAGCACAAAGGATATTACAAAGTTGGAAGTAGACTATGGAAATATGTTGAACGCTATCTTGACATAGATCTTTGTGTTGCTGTAGCAGAACAGAATGCATGAGGACATGCATTACAATAGGTTGGGGGGAAATGATGAGGTAGAACATTGCCTCATACAAAGACTACTTTTGATAACTTTTTAAACTATTTGGAACCACTTATGATATGATTTTGTACTAATTTTAGTGATACTATGCATTATATGATGATGTTTGCATATTGGAATGATAAAGTGCATATGACCTATTTTGATTATTTATCTATGTTTTATAATCTGTTTCAGTTGTATTATTTAGTATATTTTGCATTAATTTAATGTTGTAATATTAAGGTGCTGCTATCTATTTGGTTTTGTGCTTCTTTCATAAGATTTCCCCACCATTTAACCATTTTAAATAACCAAAAGGTGCCAAAACTTTGTCAACAGTTTGACTGTGCAAAAAATAGGAACTTTTCCATACAAATTCCAGCCAGTTGTACATATACAACATGGCTTGGAATTTGTCCACTCCAACTCATGCAAAAGATGGAATCAGTCTTCTGGGCACTTATGGAGACTATTTCCACCATCACAACTATTCTCATGCGCTTCTGGAGCATGAATTAATATAAACTCTATTCTGTTGCCTGATATTCTGGAGCAGCTCCGAAATAAGCGCAGAAGACATAAATTTGGTCAAATGCATCTTTAATTGTAGTAAAAGGGAGGTAAACGATGGTTGCAACTATTCTAGGGACATCCCTATCCTTTCCAACACCTGTCCCTCACCAGATAAAGCCAGCAGCTAGAATGGATAAGGTTTAATGGATCAGATCCCTACATTTTTGGGAAACACAGTCCTGCAACAGTTGTAACAGTCCTGTATTGAAGCACCAAACCTTATCACTATTGTACCTTGCTATATAAATAAAATGCTCCCATTTGGTTGAGCATATAGGAGAATATAGGATAAGAGGATATAGGTGCTAGGAGATAGAGCAGTCCAAGTGTTGTAATTGTGTACTACAACAGATCAGTAGTCTGCAGAACTTCCCCTACACTGTTGATATGTTGATAATGAAATAAAGGTGCAATATTTGTCATTCATGTTTGCTTCTGAGTTCAGTGTGAGGATTTGATAGTGTAGAGCAAGTACTCTTCCCCTCTTTTGGTTCAGGAAGCAAGGGCCACTTCCAGGCCCAGAGGAGGGATTTTTCCTGATAGAATTCTGCTAATTTCTTGTTGCAGCAAGTCAGCAGGAATCTGACAGCTTTTTGCATAGTTAATATTGAATTAAACTTCATCTAGCATGTGGCACATGAATGCATTATAGTTAAGTCATCTAGAATAGATTTTATAGCATAACATTTTCTGTTTCAGCTTCAGCATTTCTAGTCTGTATTTCCAGTTTGCATCAGAGAATTTCTTGTTAATTCAGTTTGCTACAGATTTGCAATATTTGCTTACCAACCTTTGAATTTCATCATTGTCTTAGGTTTCATTTTCTGCAGGTGTGAAGTTTCAATTCTGAAAAGTTTCATTGTTGTTATAGTTAATTCTGTGATTTCAATTTTGTTATTTTAAATTCTGTCAATTAAATTCTGTCATTTTCAATTCTGCAATAGTTCAGATTTGCTTTTCCTGCAACTGTGTGAATTTCAATTATGCAAGGATAAGTAGGCACTCAGTTTTAGTTTCTAGGAGATTAAAAGGGACACCTGACACCCCCAAAACACTAACTGTTCCATGAATAAGGCCATGATCTAGATGAACTAAAAATTAGTCTGTTAACCCCTGCTTTCGTATATAGCCTTGGACACCACCCTGGATTGACACATAATGATTAAATGATGAAGATTTGATGACACTCATCAATTTATCCTTTATTTTTGTTGTTCATACAAGGATACACATTCTTCTCTCCTTTGTTTACACACTTTATCCCTCTTAAATTTTCAATAGCTAAAGCTTCAAGCTAGGGGCACACACGCACAATTCTTTGCTCCTCATTTTTCTTCCTCTTATTTATTCGAGCACATGCACACCCTCACATTGTATTATGTTCATCTAGTTTGGTCCATACATATTATTACACACCCCTATCAAGTAGTACTTGTTAATACATCATTCACATCAATAATAATATATTAGACCTATCGAGTTAGGCTTCTTTTGACTCAGCGAGATCAAAAACCCATTACAAGATAAGCTCCTTGACTATTTTAGCAGGTCTCGATATACATCCTAGTGGCTAATCACCCCATAGTAGTCAGTTGTGAGTAATCGTCCATAGTGGGGTTATGATTTATAATTTTATCATTTGGGAAATCACCTATAGCAAGTTATGCTCCATATTTTTACCCATCTGCCCATATTAGTGATTTCTACACCCATAGTAGGTTTTCACTCCAAACCTAGACCATATTTTTGGGCATAACACCCTTCATTTAGGGTTCTTGATCATATTCTCTCATTTTTACGATTGACATCCTTAGGAGATGGTATTCTTCTTCTTCTTGTTCTTCTTCTTGTTCTTGTTCTTGTTCTTGTTCTATTCCCTTCTTCTTTCTTTCCCTTTATTCTATTCATCCATGCATTTCATGCTAGTTGCATTAGATTGACGTTGTACCCAGTGATATTTTCTCTATTTGTTTGCTTGCTTTGTTATCCATGTTTTTGTGTTCTTTTATTTCCTTGGCCTTTTTTGAGTTTCTTAAGGAATTATAATTCATTCTAAAACTCAAGGGGTTACCCTAGCCGTAGAGGCATTAATGTTAGTAATGTATCATCTTATGTGCAAAAATCTAGAGTATCCTTCATGATACCCATTTTACACCACTCATTTATCTGAACCTGGACACCCCATCTCTGTGTTTGTTGTCTTCCTAACCATAGGAGTCTACACATTTCTTTGATACATTTATTTAGCTTTAAATGCATCAAAGAGGGGGGGAATGTATACATGGAAAATTAACCCACTTTAGTGGGCAATCTTCCCTGAGTTCTCTTGGGAGGCCCCCCTAGATTTGCCTAGGGCAAGGACTAGGTCCATCCCCCTTTCTTTTATATTTTTCCTTCTTTATGCCAAATTGATGTCAGCCTTGATGGGATGCAATTTCACCTTTTAGGATTTTTCTCTAATGAAACCCTAATTTCTTGAAGTTGGCATATTTTACGTCGATCCTCCTAAGTTTTCCCACCCATTCCACCTTCAAATCTATTATATAAGGAGGGTTTGAAATCATTTTAAGAGCATGTTGAAAATGAAAGTGAATAATAATTCAAGTGATTTTAAAGTTTTTTCTAAGTGATCTACATTCTTCTTCTCCTACAAGTAAGTTAACTCTCAATTGTGAAGTTTAATTTATTCTCTATTGCATTAGATTATTGGTTGTTGTTGCTCAGTTTTATGGATTTGTGTTGGAGCCCTAAGGAGAGATCAACTATTTAGGAGGTCTCAACCCTTCTATTTACTTCCATGCTATCTTCCAGGTGATTTCACTCTTCTGCACACATGTTTTAACTTGGTGTATCTCGTATTGTTTATTTCACACTGATTTGAGGCATTTTGCCTCACTTCTATGAAATTTCACCCGAGTCTCTATGGGGTATGATTTTACCTATGCTGAATCATGATCACCTATTATGGGACATGATTTCACCTGGACTATGTTTGGGGTAAACTATTGTTTGCATATAGGACATAGTACTACATTCTGTACTATGGTTCTATCATTTTATTTTTTTGTATTGTGATATGCTTTATTTCTTCAAAATATCAGCTTCTGGTTCTATTTTCAAAGGTCAACTAAAAGGACCTAGGGGTCTTGACTGTTGTACCTCCAAGAATTATTGTACAGTGACCTAAGCAAGCTCTCTAAAATTGATTATATTTTCCAAATGTTTCTTAAGTTATCTTATAGGAATATGAATTGTTGATATCACTGGACAAAGAATAAAAGCAAGGATCAACCACTAGATAAGATAAATGTCCTAATTAATATTTAGGTTGTTTTTTGAGTGCCTTCTATTTCTATTATAAACCCTATATTTGATTCAAAATAAATACATTTAGTTTATTACTAGGCATTTGAAGGATAAAAAACATATAGTGTGCACTTAGGATTAATTATGTTTGTGCATCATCTATTTAATCCTTGCTTAAAGATTTTTATTTTGAATCCCTAGGGTTAGAAAGAATTCAAAGAAAGAATCATTTTAGGGTTAGGTCTTGTCTTCTTGCATATTGTATTTCTATATTGTCCTTTATCTTTCATAACATATATCTAGAAAGGCCAAACATAGGTGATTGTCTTAAAATGAATACATCAAACACTCCTAAAATTCCTATGGACTTGAAGTGAGTCCTTTAAGTCATTCCTAGTGAACCCCTCTCCTTTTATTCCACACCAAGTGTAGAGAAAAATGTAGCCCTCATGATTCACCTCAAGGATTTTCTCTCTTTACGGATCCAGGCTTGATAATCGTACGTAGTAGGGTTGTTTTCCCCCTCTACAACTCCATGCAATGTAATAAATGCATAAGTGTTAGAATGTGCAATGATGTAAATGTGCATATAGTCCACATGTACATGAGTAATAGAATAGGTAGTTGAAGAGTCATGGGGTAATGGATATATATCCCTATATATACCTTTGACATATAGAGAGTGAGGAGAAAGTATAGTGAGTTTAGTAGGTACAATGTAGATTATGCATTATTTATGGAGTGTTCAAGTCCTCCATTATATTACATTGTACTATTTTTATGAGATTTCATTAATGGTTGTTTTATGAGTTATTGTAAAATTTTCTCATATAGTTTTCTTGCATATTAAATTATCATTATCATATAGATAACATTGCTTACTCATTTTAGATCTTGTGGTTGAATTTCCTTTAATATATATCATCAAAATCTAACATTCCCATCTTCACAACCTTTGTATCCACCACTTAAACCAATATATCACACCACTCCACCTCCATTGGACCTTCAAAAAATATTTGATCGATTCATAAATATTGAGCTACTGTTAAGTTGTCAAGGTACCCCTCCAAATCCATCTTCACATATCCTACAACACATCTTAGATCGACTCACAAGTATTGAGATACACTTGAGTTGCTAAGACATCTCGCTAGTCCCTCATAAACTATCCTCTAGGACATCTTCCTCTACTTTGCTTTCACCTCAACCATCCTCTAGAACATCTTCCTCCACTTTGTTTTCATCTCAACCTTTCCATCCACCTTTTTTGACCTCATCCCCCTCATTCATCTCGCACCTGGATTCCCTTATCGAAGCTAATGTCAAAAATATTCCAAAAATTGTAGGATGTAAGCCTAATCTCCATACCTATCATCTGTCTTGTTGATCCTCATCAACACAAGCTCAGGTCATAAAATGAAAATTATTATTGCATTTTTTGTTGCTATACGAGTCATGATATTGAAGATTGTCAATGGTTCAAGTGCTTAGTGCAAGACTTTCTTGATCAAGGGGATTTAATCCTCCTATCAACCTGACCATCCTTCCATTTTTACCCACACATCTCAAAACTGCCCCCACACATTAAAAAAAAAAACATTTTCAAAAAAAAAAACAAACAAAACAACAAAAAAATCCAAAAACACCCTCAAAAGTCACAAAAATATTTGCAAAAAAAAAATTTAAAAACATAGAAAAACACCAAAAACTTCAAAAAAAAATGTTTGATTTATTGAATGCTTAGATTTATGTGTACCTATGTAGTACATCACTTTCACAAAACCCTCTAAACCATCACTAGTCTTCCACAAGCAATTCCAAATCCATTCTCCCCCATCCTATATTGCCTTCATCCACTTATGGTCAAAACCCCCAGCCAATTCAGTGCTCGTATGCATATCACACATAACCACCAATGCAATCCATCCACACCAATCATACCCACTCACCTCTTATAACTCATCACCATTGCATTTGAACATTCCAAACCACCTTACCACTTGATTTGGATGACACAATTAATGTGGTCTCAAATTTTGGATCAACCCCTAAAAACCCATTTTTGGAATCTGTGTCTATCTAGGAACCTTGTTAGAGACTATCATTCACCAATTTAGCCCTTTTTAGTCTTACCATAGTTTTAGCACAATAAATTTCAAGCACCTTAGCACTACAACCTTTGCTCACATTAGCACTATGACTTTGGTCACCTTAGCACTAGCACCCCTACCTTAGTAGTTTAGTTAGTTTAGATTAGCATAATTATTTCACTGTGCTCATCAAGTTGTCAATGACAAGGTTTAAGGATTTGAGATAATCTTACATCACTGGGGCATCCCACATTGATTATAATTTGAGATAATATTACATATCCTTCTTAAGTGTATCCATCACTGGGGCATGCTTGTCTTTTATTTTCCATTATCAATGTGAGGTACAATTTTAATGTATTCAAAATGGCACGCCAATTTATTTACCCATGTCTAATATTTTTTGTTGTTTTCCATGGTTGTAGGAGTTGTTTTCCACAACAAAAAAAACCTTGGTGATGAGGTAAGTGCTCTTAATACTCTCTTTAAAACATAAAAAAATGCATTGTATTTCTCTGTTTTTATTTATCTTAAAAAAACTCCTTTTGTTTAATTTTTTTCCAAAAAAATATATTGTTCCTTTTTTTTACATTCTGTTATACTAAAAAAATAAAAAATAAATTGCATTTTTTCTTTTTAATTTTATTTTGTTAGCCAAAAAAAAACTTTCTTACTACTTTTCTTTTCTTTTATTCTCTGTTGCTTCCTTTTATTTTATTTTTTATTTGAAAAAGACCTTTTATTTATTTTCTTGCTCTGTTTAAAAATAAAATAAAAATAAAAATATATACACAAAAGTAAAAAATTACGGGGCTTGCCCCTACATCCCTCCCCTTTCCCCTTCCCAATAGAGCGGCCACACCACACTGCACCACCATGTCTTCCACCCTGTGTCACCCAAGTGACCACCCTAACCCCACTCTCCCCACGATGCCCAAGTAGCCACCCTCACCCACCTTCCCCATATAAACCTTATGTGCACTCCCTCTATTTCTCACCTCTACACACTCCTTGCCTAGCCCCAACCAATCCTAGTTGCCACCTTTACTTCTCCCTGACTAACCCCAATGACCATCTCCTAGTCACTCCTCATCCAACCCTCTTGTCGCTCCTCACCCAATCCTCACATTTCTTGCATATCACACATAACCAACAATCCAATCCATCCACACCAATCATGCCCATTCACCTCTTATCACTAGTCACCATTGCATTTGCACATTCCACACCACCCCATCACAAACCACCTTACCACTTTAGTTGGATGACACATTAAATGTTGTCTCAAATTTTGGATCAATCTCTCAACACCCATTTTTGGAAGCTATGTCCATCCAAGAACCTTATCAGAGATTATCATTCACCTTAATTAGCCCTTTTTAGTCTTACCATAGTTTTAGTACAATAAATTTTAAGCACCTTAGCACAGTGACCTTTGCTCGTATTAGCACTATGACTTCAATCACCTTAGCACTAGCACCCTTACCTTAGTAGTTTAGTTAGTTTAGATTAGCATAGTTGTTTCACTGTGCTCATCAAGCTATCAATGACAAGGTTAAAGGATTTTTGTGGCTTCCATCACTAGGATATACCACATTTATTATAATTTGATACAATCTTACGTCTCCTTCTCAAGTTTCCAATCAACCCACTTTGCACCTATCATCCACTTCATTCACAACCATAACAAATCACATCACAATTGCATAGCATTCAATTTTCATTCAATTCATGTCTATTCTATCTCTCCTTTCCTTATCTTATTTTCTCACACCGCACTCAGTTGTATTGTCACGCTTTGAGTGGCTACATACCATGGAATATTATGCTTTCTCCCCTATCCTCTTCTTTGCTCCCTTCTCTCCTACTTTTTTTCCTTGTTTCTTTCCTGCTTTCTTCTCTCTTATTTTTCACTCTTTATCATTTTCCAACTTTTTGTTCATCATCACTTCACTTCATCTTTGTGTGATCTAATTTTTGACCTCAAATGTAATTTTGATCATTGTTTGGATCATATTTTTTAGTGTCATTATGCTTGGATTCTTTATCTTAATCAAGGACATCTTCATGATTGTATGATGCTCATTACCCATCCATAGTCTCCCACCACCACCATTGCATACACCCTATCATATTATCCATGTGACCCCTTATCTCTTTTGAGGTCTTTTATTTGAAGAATCTCTAGGTTCTTTTGGTCACTTAGCCATTCCTAGTGTCTCAATCAACCTCTATTGAATTCCAGCTAGTCTTTGAGAGCTATCGTTCGTTCTTGGTTACCTCTCACTCTCTCTTGGACCATGCACATGTACTACACACTAAATAAATTTTTGTGCATAGGAAAGACAAACTCATGAATCACTATCACCATAAAATGAACAATTTTCCCTACTCATACTAACATGCACATGGTCCAAACTTGAGGATCCCTCATGCAAAAAAAATTAAAGAAAAATCATCATTCTACAAAAAAATCAGATTTCATCATGGATCCTTGGGTATTTTTGGTGTCTTCAATGGAGCTATAAATGCTTGGTTGGCAATGGAGCAATATAGACGAACCATGGGGCTATCTCCACCAGGGCTATAGTTGCTTTACTATTAATGGAGTATGCCCTCCATGTGGTAACATGTTTGTCACATTAGTGACCTTTTGTATAGGCCTATGTACGCTCACGGGTGATCTAGTTTATTGGTGTAAGCTATAAGTGATTAGTCTAATCTTGCTCAAAATTGGCAAAGAATATTCATTGTACACAGTTGATCCTTGAGAGACTTGACTCCCTAGGGTGGTCGTAGTATCTTTAAGGGCTTATTTGATTACTAGATGAGTTTGATTATGATCACTAGGGTGTTTGAGTCTCTTGAAAGCACATTTAGATTCTTCATCCCTAGGACATACAAATTGACAAGTGGTTGCATCCATATTTTCTCACACCCATTTCATCCATATTTTGCATCCCATGTTACCATTTATTTCATAATCAGGTCAATATTATTGTGTTGATGCCCTTGATTAAGCAATTAAAGTTGTGCATCTTGGTACATGTCTATACTTTTTTCAAAGAATGACCAAGCTTGTATATCATCATGTATCTTATTATATCTATTACACAACCACACTCACATCAAAACACAGGTACATAGTAGCACTCACTAGCCCACAGGATATTTCCCATCACCTACATCTTCATCATCCACATTTTTGTCTATCGACTCACTATTGTCCTCTATTTTATCTTCTAACTGCTTACCGCTTAAGGAGGTAAGCAAAAACCCAAAAATTTAAAAAATCATTCATCGTTTTGCTGGAGCAACAAGCAAAATACTTGCATTCAATGGACCAAGTATCTCTTGCTTTTGCACCACATTGTGTTTCATGCAACACAGTACAAAAAGGGGTATTTGTAAACACTAAAATTTAGTGATTTGCAATCAAAACTGTGCAAATTTTCCAAAATCCTGAAATTGCCCCAAAACTTCAAATTTTGCCCATATTCCTCCAAATTGCCTTTTTCCTATCTAATTCATCCAAATTTCCCTAGTTTCTAGCAATTTCCCGCTCGTTCCTCATAATTTCTCCAATTTCTTCTAAATTTCTCTAGATCTCCTAATTCTATTCTATTTATCTCTAATTTTCCCTAGGTTCTTATAAGGTTCCCTAAAATATTTATTTTCTTCTAAAATTCTTGTTTTCCTTAAAATCCTTAATTCTTCAATTTTTTGTATTTTTTCTTAATCCTCTCCTACTCTTTTTATCCTCCATAATCATTCTTATCTTCTTCCTAATATCCTAATTTCCACCTAACCCCCTCATTTATTTCCCCCTCTCCCCTCAAAATTCCCATAACCCATCTTATCCACCTAATCCCTCCACTAAGCCCTCCATTATGCCCTAATCACCTTTCTAATCCATAACCCAATCCCAAGGGGAATGACAAAAGGAATTTTAAATTCAAGTCTAATCCCCAAAATCCAAGGCAAATCCCCCTCAATCCCTTGAAATCCCTAGGAAATCCCATGGGAATTCCCCCATTTAATTCCTTATCCTCCTACCCCTTTTCCCTTCATGACCCAAGTGAATTTAAAATTCACTTAAATCCCCTAGTCAACCCACCCATTTAATCCTACATGTCCTACCCCCTCCACCTCACCTTTTTGAGAATTTTAATTCCCTTGCCCTTTACCCAATGTGCACCTAAAAGGAATTTTTAGACCCTTCCCCTTTCTTAAGGATCCTTCTCCCTAGGCCCATTTATGGCCTTGGGTGGGTGAGAAATATCTCCACCCAAGGGCATTTGTGAAGGAATATGTACTCCCCTTCCACATGGGATTCCCTAGAGCCTTCCACCCCCCTACACTTGACACCTAAGTGCCAAATCACTTATCATCAACCTTACCCTAACCCTTGCTCAAATTCTATAAATCCCCTCCCATTTCCTTCATTTTCATCAATACGTGAACACACATACAAAAATGTTGTCAAAATTACTCTAGAGCTTAAGCACCTACATCCACACTTCAACTTTATATGCACATTTATATTTTATTTTTCTCATGTTACTTTAATTTTCTTAAATATTTAGATAGGTGTTACTAATATTTTTCTTTTTTGCATGTGTGTATGGATATCAACTCACCTTACTCCAAAGGCACAACTCAACTCAATTGGTGGTCCAAGCACACACAAAACCAATCCATCACCCGCTTGCTACATGAAAAGAGATTTGCACTATGTTGCTTGATGTAAAATGGGTCATCCCCCTTTGTTTCTTATTCAAAATATATTGTCACTTTTTAAATGCCCCTTTGGTAGGGTCATTTTACTCAAGACTCTCTTTTATTTTTATAAATACATGCATGCTTATATTTTCTTTTCCATTATCAGTGTGAGGTGCAATTATTATGAATATAGTAATAGGTAACCAAGTGTATAATTTATGGAGCTTAGTATTGAATAACCTCAGGGGTTCACTAGGTTCTCTACGAGCAAAAGCAAATAGATGATATACCATAATTGGCTCAATAGGTAATCTAAAATGGTTGATAAATATTCTCTCTAATTGACCCCAAGAAGTAATAGATCCTATAGGTATGTTGATATACCAATCATAAGCAAACTCATACAATATGGAAGCATCCTACAGGAAACATCCTCATGTTCAATCTACAAATGGATCAAGGTATATTTGTATGCCTGGATATGCTCTTTAGTAATCTTGTTCCATCATGCATATACTTAGGGAGATATCTTTCAATGTTCTTAGGTGTATCATGTGCAGGCCCTAGTACATTCAAAGGAAGAATTCCTACTAACCAAGAAGTAGGAGCTACCATCGATGGACCTTAGGAAATGGTAAAAGGACCAACAAAATGGATAATAGATCTAGTTGAACTATTGGTAGGCAAAGGAGTATTAGGTCTACCGTTATCATCTTTGGGTATTGTATATGGATAAAGGCTGAGAAACTCAATGTCATCCATAGATGACTTGGATCTAGTGATGATGACTTTAGGTTCCAACTTTGACAATCAAGATATGTAACATAAACACTATACCAAAAAAATATAATTCTCCTTCTAGCACCAGTTCTATTAAGCATGCAAATGACACATTATTAAGGGTAAGCCAACAAATATGGAACAATATTTATTCCCTCTTGAAAGAGAAATATTTTTTTTCCAAGGTTTGGGTATGCTAGGACTTGGTCAGTGTGGATAGACTCAAAGGTCTTCATTTGTTGTTCTTTCAAGGGGCCTTTGCTGGTTATGAATCTAAAAGATAAATTTCTTGGGCACAATTCTTTAAAATAAAAATGCTTAACTACTTAAAAAACAATTCCACTACATTGATATTATAATGCATATGAGCTGAGTGGAATATAATTTATTACAAACTATAAATTACCATTCCTTGCATTTATATTTATTAGCTTGCAACTTAAATAAAATTTAAAACTAGCACAACAAAAAACTATCTTCAAAGCTTTATTTAATTTACTCCTATTCTAAACGAGATTCAAAGAAAACTCAAATATTTAGGGGTAAAAGAAAATAAAAGAAAATAGGTTAATATTACCTTGAACTCCAACTCTAATTTGATGAAGCAACAAATTGTAATTTAAAACCATCCTCAGCATGACTAACATTCATACAACTTCAGATCCGAGATGGTACAATCTTCAAGCGAGAAAATACTATGAAATGTACAAGTGTAACCACCATTAGCATGTACAAATTGAACATATAAATTTTAGATACCTTGTATTATAAAGATAGTCATTGAATACATTGATTCATATTTTTCCACTTTGATGGATTACAAGAACAAAACTTAGAACAATAGCAACTTGGTTAAGAAATGTCATCCAACTACAAACAAAAAAAATCTAAGAAATAAGAAAGCTTAAGGGGTCAGCTAATAGATGGTATTTTACCTTTGTAATAGACTAGTAAGCCATTCTTTATAGAATTTTTGGCCTTCACATAGTGTTACATTTATAACTTATTACTATTTATTTCTTAGGATGTGCTCCGTCGAATTGCTTTTAGTCATAACATGACCATGCAATATTGCTTTCAACCATATATGGCAATGTCTCATTAAATCTTAATTTGCACAACTCTCTTGAACATTGGAACAACTATGCCTCATTAAGTCCCCACTACTCTGCAAAATTGGGTTGATCATTTATTTCCCATATCTTCCATATTGCATGATTGCACTTATCCAGTCAAGATTAAAATCCCATGTCCACCATCACATTCACCATATTAAAACAACCACAAGAAAATATCGTACAAAAAAAATCAAAGGTTAGAATTTAATATTATTATTTTTATTTTTATTTTTTGATTGGTAGAAAGGGTGTTGAAAGGTCCCTGAACCTTGTACAAGAGAGATTACGAGAAATCCATAACGATCGAGGTGGTCCAAGAAGAAAGGAATAGAGAGCTGGCAAACCTTCACACTAGGGAAGGTGTCACGAAATCGCGACCAAAATGGTGATGTTGCGAAATCGTGACAAGTTGCGCCATTGATGCCAATAGAAGAAAGGAAGTCGCGAAATCGCGACAAGAAACGCCATCGAAACCGAAGAAGGGAATAAGTCACGATATCGCGACATGTTGAAAAGTGTCGCGATATTGCGACAAGTTGCTAGGTTGGAGCCGGACAAGAAGAAGAGTCGCAAAATCATGACAAGAATGAAGACCGTAGCCGAAATAGAAAATGAGTCATGAAATCGCAACGAAAGTGGAAGCCTATTGTCGAGAAGAGAAAGTGTCACGAAATCGTGACAAGAATGAAGACCACTGCCGAAGAGGAAAATTGTCGCGATATCGCGACAAATTGGGAGACCACTGCCAAGACGAAAAAGTGTCGCAAAATCATGACAATCTGGAGGACCGCAGTCGAGGACAAAAAGTGCAGCGAAATCGTGACAATCTAGAAATCCGCAGCCGAGGAGGAAAAGTGTCACAAAATCGTGACAAGAAGGAAGACCACCGTTGGAGAGAAAAAATGTCACGATATCGCGACAGAATGGAAGACCGCCGTTGGAGAGAGAAAAAGTGTCGCGATATCGCGACAAAAATGGAAGACCGTCGTTGGAGAGAAAAAAGGTCGCGATATCGCGACAGAATGGAAGACCATCGTTGGAGAGAGAAAAAGTGTCACGATATTGCGACAAAAATGGGAGACCGTCGTTGGAGAGAAAAAAGGTCGCGATATTGCGACAGAATGGAAGACCGCCGTTGGAGAGAGAAAAAATGTCGCGATATCGCGACAAAAAGGAAGACCGTCGTTGGAGAGAGAAAAAGTGTCACGAAATCACGACATGAAGCAAGGAAGCGTCTGAAGGCCAAAAAGTGTCGCGATATCGCGACAAGTTTGCAAAAAAGCACCCGGAGAGAAAAAGTGTCGCGATATCGCGACAGAATGGAAGACCGTCGTTGGAGAGAGAAAAACATGTCGCGATATCGCGACAAATTGGAGGACCGCCGTTGGAGAGAAAAAAGGTCGCGATATCGCGACAGAATGGAAGACCGCCGTTGAAGAGAGAAAAAAGTCTCGATAACGCGACAGGCTGAGATTTTGCAACCAACTATGAAAAGTGACGCGAAAATGCTCCAAGATGCCAAGACGCAGCCACAGGGGAAAAACCCGGAGCCCAGTAACCCACTCACATTGTGCAAACATTGGAACTTGAAGGAGCGTCCCTTAGGATGATTGGGAAGGAATCTCTCCAAACCTGAATGTCTATTGCATCAACTCCCTTGTTAGCAAGCCAGTCCGCAGCTTTGTTCCCTTCCCGGTATTGATGTTGAATGATTAATTCTAGGTAAAAGCCAATTAGTGTCTTGCATTCTTCAAAGATGGAAACAAGGGCCCAGGGAGGCATAGAGGTTCCTTTGAGCCAGTTGATGCAATGCAATGAGTCTCCTTCTATGATGAGTTTATTGATAGTCAAGCCTTCTAAGAGAATCAAGCTTTGGAGCAAGGCCCGAGCCTCGGCCATATTATTAGACTGAATTCCTAAGTTCTGAGCAAAGGCCAAAATTATTTCTCCTCTGTGATTTCTGAGAATTCCACCTCCGCTAGCCGCTCTAGGGTTGCCTTTGGCTACACCATCGAAGTTAAGCTTGTGCCACCCAGAAGGAGGTAAGGCCCACTTGATTACAGACCTGTCAACAGAAGTACGAGGAGTTGCAGAAAAATTGAAAATATTGAAATGATTTGTTAAATCCAATTCAAGGCCAGGAGGGGGGGTTTGGATGATGAGACAAGAGAGGCATTCTCCACAGCAAGGGCCAAGATTTTGGCAACAACAATCTTCTCATCCGTGGCAAGGTTTTTGAAAATTTTGGCATTTCTCTCAAGCCAAATCTGCCATAGGAAAATGTGAAGGCAAGCTTGCCACATGAATTTGAGTTGACTGCTCTTGAAAGGCCTGGGCCATTGTTGAAAAATGAGGGGAATGGAATGAGGGAGGGCTACGGAGATGGAAAAAGTGTTGAAAACCTGGTTGAGCACTGCAAGGGAGAAGGGACATTCCAGAAAACATGTGTAGGAGACTCACAAGAATTTTTACACAGGATGCACCAATTAGGGATGAGAAGCCCTCTGGTTATCAAATTTTTAGTGGTGAGGATTCTGTTTTGGAAGGCCAACCTGCAGAAGAATTTGACCTTGGGAATGATCTTGGGAACCCAGACCAGATTAGATAAGTCACGGCCATCACTGGGAGCTTCTTGGCTATAGTAGGCAGATTTAACAGTGAAATGCCCTGAATCTTCAAGGTTCCAAACCATGGAGTCATCTTTGTGAGAGCTGGGTATTATGCAGCTCCTGAGTAAGTTTTGTAACCACCTAAGTGCCTCGGTGATTTCTAGGCCCATTCAGATCCAGGTGTTTCCATTCGGGTCTTGTAATACCTGGGTTAATGAAATGACACACCTTATCTCCAAAGGTGGCTTCGGTCACCGTCTTGAGCACAACAAGATGAGGATCTTGGCTGAGAGGTTTGTCACGGATCCAAGGGTCATCCCAGAAATGAATGGTCAATCCATTTCCAAGACACCACCTTAAGCCTTCCATGATGATCTTCCTTGTTTTAGTGACACCATTCCAGAAATGAGATCCGCTAGGAAGGTTGTGCTCTCCAAGAAAGGGAACCTGATGAAGGTACTTAGCTTTGATGATGTCAATCCAGGTGGCTTTTTCATTGATGGTAAGTCTCCAAGACTACTTGGCAATGAGATCCATGTTCATTCGCTTGATGTCCCTGAAGCCGAGACCTCCAACCTTTTTCTTGGAACAAACCTTGTCCCAGGCAACAAGGGGAAATTTTTTCTTGTTTTCGTTTCCCGCCCAAAGGAATCTGCGTTGAATTTTCTCAATTCTTTGGCAGATGGAAGCAGGAGCTTTGAAGATAGATAATAAAAAAATAGGAATACTTTGCAAGCAAGCCTGGACCAGAGTGGCTTTGGCTGCCTAACTAAGCAATGAACTTTTCCAGCCTACAAGCTTCTTGTTGAGACGATCTAGAACAGGGTTCCACATAGCCGAGACCGATTTGCCATGGAAAAGCGGTAATCCAAGATAAGTAGTTGGAAGGCTCCCAATGATACACCCAAGGATCTCAGCAATCTTGTTTTGCCTATGGATGGGAGTATTGAGGAAGTATAGCTTGCTTTTGCGATAATTGACTTTCTGGCCAGCCGCCTCTTCATAAGAGTCAAGGATGCTCTTAATAATTTTTGCTTTGGGGACAGAAGCATGAGAGGAAAGAATAGTATAATCCACAAACTGTTGATGGGAAATGGCATTGGTTTTTGAGGCTGGTTTGATCCCAGAGACGAGTCCACTGATGCAGGAAGCAGTAAGGGTCCTTCCAAGGGTATTATTTTTATTTTTTATTATATATATATATATATATATTTATTTATTTATTTATTTATTTAATGCACCTTTTTATTTTTATTTTTCCCTTTTTTTCTTTTTGAACATAGTTTAAGGGTAATATTTTAAATGATTCCACTGCATTTTACCCTTTTCAACAAAGCTCTTAGCATTTCCTTATATTTTAACCTTTTACTAGCATTGTTGAAATTCTTGTATGTAAGTGTCTATGCCTCCGACATTGCTTTTTATAATTCTTGGGTTTGCTTTTTATATTTTCAAAGCTTGCATTTATATTTTTGGGTTTTTAGACTTCATTATTTCTTGGGGTTTGCATTTTATACTTTATAATAGCATCATTCATTTGTAGTTCATAGGTTGGGGGTAATTTTCAATTACCATGGTTCAATTTCTATGTGTCGAATAAAATTGCAAAATTGGGAGTGGCCAGGATTTTGTCTAAGATATTTAATTTTCTATCAAAAAATATATCGGTTTATAATTTCCAATTTCCAAAGGCATTCCTTCAATGACTCATAGGCATCAAGAGGAATGAGTGAGTTGAGGTTTAGAGGGTGCGGCGGGAGTGAGGGTTTGAATTTTTTGGGCAGGAATCTCAGCCAAGGCGACAGAGGTAGAGCAGGTACGGAAGGGGCAGGTGGGAACATCAAGCATGGATCAAGCAAGGATCCAGAGGAAGGTGGTCAAGCTACGATATATTTGGAGGTGGGCAGCACACAAGGGCCCGACCCTCCTCAAAAATACCTCAACAAAAAATATACGAAGGACAATGCAAGGCCCAAGAAGTGGTTGTCTTTTGTTGAGACTCTTAGAGGAAAAAGAAAGGAGGTTCTCTCTCTTCCGCCCCTACTTCTAGTAAATAATAAAATTTTAACCTCGACAAGTTCCATGATCCCTTTTATTTTAATGGAAGAATGCTCCTTGGTAGGCAAGTTTTTGGGAAGTAGGTCGGACATGGAGACTATCAAGGCTTGGGCGATGGGTAAATGGTGATCGGTAGGCAGCTTGGAGTTGGTAGATCTAACTTGAGGGTTCTTCATTATCCATTTTAACAATATGTAGGATGTTAACCACATTTTAATAGGATGTCCTTGGTTTCTGGGCAAAAGGAGCCTTTTTCTCAGACGATGGGGTCAATATTTCGACCCTGAAAAGCAAAATATTAACATTATCCCTATTTGGGTTTGTCTCCCAGATCTACTTGCCTAGTTCTTCAATGAATATTGGCTGTAGAGCATAGCCAAAACTATAGGGGACCTGATCTCCATTGACCATGCGACCTTGGCTAGGACAAGGATGACTCATGCATGAATCTACGTAAATGCTAATTTGGATAATGAATTGCCAAGGTTTATGGAGCTAGAGTATGGAGAATACTATCAAAAATAGTCGATAGAATACGAGAATAGACCAGTATTCTATGCAGAATGTAAAAATCAAGGACATCTATGCAATCAATGCCCTAACCTGGCAATGAATAGAAAAAAGTAGAAGCAGGGAATGCTAGACAAAGGAAATTTGAGGAGTTTCCCTTGTAGAGGCGATTTCAATCAGGTAAAATATGTCTACCAAAAAAAGAAAAGAGAGGGTGCAGGGTCCCAAAAAGATAAAGGAAAACAACAGGTTTTTGGCAACCAAAATACTTAGGTAAGTTCCAATCCTCTAGTTTCAAATAAATTTTCAATTCTATCCAATATGGGAATAGGAGAATTATTGGAAGACATGGAAGCCCAAAACCTTTAGGTGAACCTTTCTGAATCTCTAGAATCCCCATCCAAGTCAGGATACTCAAACCCGAATGTTGAAATTACTGTAAGCCTCATGGGCATCACAAAGCCAAACCCTAATGCCCAATATCTAGAATCCCCATCCAAGTCGGGATCCTTAAACCCTAATGCTAAAAATACTTCAAGCCTAGTGGGTATCCCAAAGCTAAATCCTAATGTTGAAGAACTTAGGAAGAAATTTGAGTCATTAGAAAATAAAAAATATCATCTCCCTAACATCATCACTAGGACCCAAGTGAATCCTAGTGAGGGTTCATCTTGTAGACCAGGGGAATACAGGAAAAAAAGATAATATTTGGATGTAGGGATGGAGATATGTGAAACTCTTCAGAATGAGGAATATGGCAATCCAGTTTTGCAACAAATTGTCTCCCCCCAGTTTAGTCCTAAACAAACCAGGAGCATGATATACCGGGTGCAAATGCAGCACGAAACAAACAAAAAATAAATTAATCACAGCGGAAAAAATAATTCATTTATTTAATTGCACCCTTCAACCTTTTTCATTAATTTGACAATGCACATTATATAGTGCATAACTTAGAAGGGAGAGAATAGAGGAAAGGGAGCATGGAGGGATAAGGAGGTTGGAGAGATAAGGGGAATGGAAGGCATGGAGGAATAAGGAGAGGATAGAGGAGGGAATATAGGAGAAGAAATAGGAGGGGAGTTAGGGAGAATAGGGCATAGGAAAATATTTGCCGACAACTCTTGCCGACAAAAACTTAAGTGTTTTCACACTTAGGACTTAGAAAAATATTTTTCTAAGCCACTTAAGTAGAAACCCTATTCACACTTGCAACATTCTCCCCCTTAAAGTTGAGAGGACTGACTACACAGTCTCTCAGCTTTACAAATTGAGCTTTAGTCATCGCCTTGGTGAAAATGTCCACGACGTTCTCCAAAGTGTGACAATATTGAAGCTCAACAATTTCATGTTCCACCATATCTCTGATGAAGTGATACTTCATATCAAAATGCTTCGTTCTGCTATGGTGGACAGGATTATATGCCAACTGAATGGCACTGATGTTGTCGTAGTAGACTCTAGTCGGACCACTTTGCTATTCTCCAATATCTTCTAGTACTTTCCTTAGCCATAAGGCTTGAGTACTTGCATAAGTAACTACTATACACTCAGCTTCTGTTGAAGATAGCGCTACTACTGTCTACTTTTTGGAACTCCAAGTTATTAGTCCTGATCCAAGACTAAAACAATTTCCTGATGTTGACTTCCTGTCATCAATATTGCTACCCCAATCACTATCGCTAAAGCCTACAAGCTTGATAGTGTCACATTTATGGTACTGGATTCAAAAATCCAATGTACCTTTCACATATCTCAAAATTCTTTTAGCTACCTGCAAATGTAGCTCAGATGGGTTAGACATAAATCTAGAAACAAGAGATACAACATACTGAATATATTTTCTGGTGTTGGCGAGAAACATCAAACTCCCAACCATGCTTTTGAAAGTGGTCACGTCAACTTTTGGTGCTCCATCATCTTTGCTTAATTGGATCCCATGTCCAACTGGAGTTGCAACTGGTTTGCAATGCTCCATAGAAAACTTCTTGATCATATCCTGAGCATACTTATGTTGACAGATGAAGATTCTTGTATCTGACTGATGAACCTCCATTCCAAGATAGTAGTGCATTAAGCCAAGATCCTTCATCTCAAACTACGTCATCATGGAGTGTTTGAACTCCATATTCATTTTTTCATTACTACCCATAAAAATGAGATCATCCACATACAAGAAAACTATGAGGATGTCATTACCTTGCTTTAGGTAGTAGAGTGTGGGTTCATTTTTACTCCTGGTGAACCCATAATTTTTGAAGTACCCATCAATGCGTGAGTACCAAGCTCTTGGTGCCTGTTTAAGACCATAGAGTGCCTTCTTCAATCTGTAAACAAGGTGTTCCTTACCTTGCTCTTCAAATCCCTGTGGTTGCTCAACGTACACTTCTTCTATCAAGTAACCATTGAGAAATGCACTCTTTACATCCATGTGTTGGACTTTCCATCCTTTGTGTGCAGCTAAAGCAAGAACTGTTTTGATAGTCTCCTGTCTAGCTACAGGAGCAAAAGTCTCTTCATAATCAATTCCATATTTCTGAGTAAAACTCTTTGCTACTAATCTTGCCTTGTGCCTCTCAATGCTTCCATCAGCATTAAACTTGGTCTTGAAGACCCATTTATAGCCAACACATTTCTTTCCTTTAGGAAGCTTCACGAGCTCCCAAGTGTCATTTTTTATAGAGGTTATCTCCTCTTTCATGGCATCTTGCCATATTTTCTGAGTACATGCCTTCTCATAACTAGAAGGTTCAAGCTGTGCACTAGTTAACAAAGCATAGTTAACTTGATCTCCCCTAGGTTCCTGCTGGGAGTCATCATCACCATACAAGTGCATACTTTCTAATCTGTGTAAAACAGATTCCATTTCACTAGCTTGACTCCTAGTGTATCTTCTTGAAAAAAAATTATCCAACATCTGAGATGATGGATGATACTATAGATTTCTCTTACCTTTGGATGGAGAATCAATGTCCATTGGTGAGGAACTTACTGATCGCTGTGGAGAAGGACTTGGTGGAGAATTTGAATTAGAATATGGACTTGGAGGATGTGTGGGAGGAGACTGCTTTCCTTTCTGTGGTAGCTACGGTTGCACCTGCTGAGCAACTATATCAGTGGCTTCAACATCACTGAATATTTGGGGCTTACCCCATTCTCCCCCTTCATCAAAAATCACATCCCTTGAAATCACTATCTTTCGAGTCATAGGATTGTAGAGTCTATAACCTTTTGTGTTTTCACAGTATCCTACAAAAATGCATGCCTGACTCTTTGGATCAAGCTTCTTTCTCAGCTCATCAGGAATGTGAGCATATGCCAATGAACCAAATACTCTGAAATACTTCACATTTGGTTTCTTACCATACCAAGCTTGGTAAGGTGTCTTCCCTTTCAAACTGGAAGTAGGACTTCTGTTCAAGATGTGAACACTAGTCCTTGTTGCATCTCCCCAATATGAATTACTCAAATTCTTTGTCTGAAGCATTGATCTTGCCATCTCCACAATGGTGCGATTCTTCCTTTCTGCTACACCATTTTGCTATGGAGTGTAGGCAGTTGTGAACTGCCTCTTGATGCCATGATGTTTACAAAAATTCAAAAAGCGATTAGAGGAGTATTCTCCTCCTTTATCTGATCTAAGACATTTTTACGAATATCCACTCTCACTTTCAACTTTTGCTTTAAAATCAACAAAGCATGCAAATGCTTCATCCTTATGCTTCAAAAAATATATCCAACAAATTCTTGTGCAATCATCAATGAAAAGTAGGAAGTAAGAGTGGTTACCTAGACTCTTGGTCTGCATCGGACCACAGATGTCTGAATGCACTAACTGAAGTGGATAGCTGGCTCGCCATGCTTGTCCATGAGGAAATTTCGATCTGGCATGCTTGCCCAAGGCACACCCTTCATAGACTTCCTTACTATCTTGAATTTTGGGAAGTCTAGTTACCATTGCTTGTGAAGTTAGCATTTTCAAACTTGCTGAATTCAAATGACCATATCTCAAGTGCCATAGGACACTTGTGTTAGTCTTACAATGGCACTGAGAGGGGGGGTGAATCAGTGCAGCTATTTTAAAAACTTAATGCTTTAACTCTTAAAGCCAAAACAAAAGAAAGCTAAAACCAGAAACAACAAGTACCACAAGAGAGCATAACATAACACAAGATGTAACGAGGTTCACCAATTTTGGCTACTCCTCAAACTAGACTGCTTGGACTCCCATCCAAATCCAGCCATTGCAAAGCACCAACTTTACAATCAATTTACCAGCATCCACTGGAAGGAGCACCAACCCCTAATTTACCAGCAGCAACTGGAAGGAGCACCAACCCCTGATTCCAAGCACCAACTTGGATTTCTATTTTCAATTTTGATTGACATAAAAATGCCTTCAGTGTTACAAGATCCTCACTGATCTAGCTTAAATCAAATCAATCTCATGGAAGCATACACTCTTTTATAGTTCTACCTTATGCACACTTACAACCCTTTCATATGGCACGCTCTTGCGACTCTTCAACATTAACACAACATCTTTATAATATCTTACAACACTCTTACAGCTCACTTACAGCCAGCCTCTTTCTGCGACATCTTCTATCTCACGGCAACAACTATCTTCTCTGTACGGTTATTCTTTTATAACCTTTCAATCCTGCATGCAATCGAATCACATACTCTGACTGTTCGAATCCATGCAATACGGCTGTTCGGTTCCATGCATTTTGACTGTTCGAAACCCTGCAATACGTCTTTTAGAATTCCTGCAAATACGACCTTTCGAATGATTTTATTATCCTTCAAATTTGGCTTTTCGAATGCATTTCAATTATGCATGTTTGGCTGTTGCATTGCATGTCCAACACCTGTCAACGTTTAACTGTCTGCTTTTTTCGACACGTGTCACCTTGCATGCTCCTGCGGGTTTTACCTGCCAGACTGTTACCTGTCGTGAAATCGTGACACTTTTAACTTATGTCGACGTCACCCTGAAGGTTGTCGCGAAATCGTGACCATTTTGGCCTTGAAAGCTTTTCCCCCGCTCATGTCGCGATATCGCGACACTTAGAACTTTTGCTGACGTCATCCTTAAGCATGTCACGAAATCACGACCGTTTTGGCTCTTGCAAGCTTTCCCTGCATCTTGTCGCGATATCGCGACACTTTGAACTTTTGCTGACGTCATCCTCAATGCTGTCGCGAAATCATGACGCTTTCGGCTTCCAGCAACTTTCCTTTCATCCTGTCACGAAATCGTGACACTTTTCAACTTTGCTGACGTCATCATCAATGCTGTCGCGAAATCGCGACGCTTCCGGCTTCCAACAGCTTTCCTTTCATCCTGTCACGAAATCGTGACACTTTTCAACTTTGCTGACGTCATCATCAATGCTGTCGTGAAATCACGACGCTTCCAGCTTCCAACAGCTTCCTTTCATCCTGTCGCGAAATCGTGACACTTTTCAACTTTGCTGACGTCATCATCCTGCTTGTCGTGAAATCGTGACACTTCCGGCTTCCGTACACTCTTCTTTGCCGGCAGTGAAAAATGGAACATGTCGCGAAATCGTGACACTTTGCTCTTCCGTACAACTCTCCTTGCCAACTCCAGCGAAAATGGAACATGTCGCGAAATCGTGACACTTTGCTCTTCCGTACAACTCTCCTTGCCAACTCCAGCGAAAATGGAACATGTCACGAAATCGTGACACTTTGCTCTTCCGTACAACTCTCCTTGCCAACTCCAACGAAAATGGAACATGTCGCAAAATCGCGACACTTTTCTCTTCCGTACAACTCTCCTTGCCAACTCCAGCGAAAATGGAACATGTCGTGAAATCGTGACACTTTGCTCTTGCTGACGTCATCATCCTTCTTGTCACGAAATCGCGACGCTTTCGGCTCTTGCTGACGTCATCAATCTTCTTGTCACGAAATCGCGACGCTTCTGGCTTCCGTACGCTCTTTGCTCCATGCAGTAGCAAAATCGCTACAACTTTGTGCCTTGTGCTTTTACCTTGCCTCTTTTCATGAAATTTTGACTTGTAATATCATTGCAGCATCTTTCAGTTCTACACTTTTGACTAGTAGCGAAATCACTACACCTTAGTTTCCCTTTGTTTCAACATGTAGCGCCATCGCTACATCTTGGTTTCTCTTCGTTTCAACATGTAGCGAAATCGCTACACCTTAGTTTCTCTTTGTTTCAACATGTAGCGATATCGCTACACCTTCTTCTTGTGAATTTTTTACTTGTAGCAAAATCGCTACATCTTTGTTTTCTGCACTTCCTAATTGTAGCGAAATCGCTACACCTTTGTTCCATGTATTTTCATCATGTAGCGATATCGCTACACCTTTGTTTCCATTCATTTCAACATGTAGCGATATCGCTACACCTTTGTTTCCATTCATTTCAACATGTAGCGATATCGCTACACCTTTGTTTCCTTCTCTGCCAGCATGTCACGAAATCGTGACAGTTTTGCTCGCATCTTCTCTCTCCTCGGCCATGTCGCGAAATCGTGACAATTTGGCGTGCATTTTCTCTCTCCTACTTTTTGTCGCGAAATCGTGACACATTTTCTCTCTCCTCAACGAAAACTCGACATGTCGCGAAATCGTGACATTTTTGCTGCGCCTTCTCTCTCCTCGACCATGTCGCGAAATCGTGACACATTTTCTCTCTCCTCAACGAAAACTCGACATGTCACGAAATCATGACATTTTTGGCTGCGCCTTCTCTCTCCTCGACCATGTCGCGAAATCGCGACAGAAAACATGTCGCGATATCGCGACAGTTTTCTTCCTTGTCTCTTTCTGCCAGTTTCTGAATCTGGGTCACCTCTGTTTTCCTTGAAACTTTCTGCACTTGATCTGACTGACCTCTGAACTGCATCAACTGCATCAATCTGACTGTGTTGACAACAATGACAATACTTTTGCAATGCTTTTGCTGCACCTTGCTCAACAAACAACTCCTATCCATCACCTTGCTCACCAATCAACTTCTAACCATTGCATCAACTGATCAACCTTGATTGTGTTGACAACAATGACAATACTTAGGTTGCACCTTGCTCATCAATCTCCCCCTTTGGAATTGTTGGCAACACACGTAATTGTCTGCAATTACCTGTAATTCTTCTCCCCCTTTGACAATAATACCAAAGGGCAGCTGCAAAACTCCCCCTTAGTCCATGCACAACATTCACAGGCAAAAAATTAATCCAGTTAGCAAAAAGCATAAACATGAGCAATATGATGAACAGATCCATAAATTCTCCCTACGAGAATTTGATCCTGATGTCTAGTCAAATCTTAGCCAATACTTGGAAAAAAATGACCTCTTCAGATCACGCTGTCTTCTGAGCCTCAACCCTCTGTACTCTGTCATAGACTCACTAAGAACCTGCTTAAGAAGCACACATAGAACTTGTCCAGATCAGCACACAAGTTCTCACTAGAACCACGCTTAGCATGAACCCACAAAGAGAATTGTTAGAGACCCAATGTGATTTATCAACTTCATAGAAACATACGAGAGAATTGTTAGAGACTCAATATGTTCTATACTTAATTCCCAATCTCAAACTCAACTATTAAACTCAAGACAACCAACCAAGGGTTCCACCAACTTAATGCAAGTAGCTAGACTCACAAAAATAAGCCCTAGAGCACAAAGCTTCCACTATCTCAAACCAAAAATTAGGATTTACACCAAGCCAAGGGATACCTAGAAGAGTACCTTTTCACTCCAACCTTATTTCAGAAAACATACACCAATCATACTCATAAGAAGAATGAGTCCATACCTTATTTGAGTAGAAGATAATTGAACCTTCAAGTGACACCACACACAACTCTCAAACTTTCAACCAATTTAGGGAAGGAATAAAAATAAATTAGCAATAAAGTGAACTTCCTTTATTACACCTTTTAGCTCCACTTCTTTAAACACAATCATCAAAACATGCCAATAAGATAATGTCAAAGCAAAATATGACAACTTAACCTTATACCTCCATCAATTATATTTGCCAAGTCAATTCAAAATACTCCAAGCAAATAATAATAAAAGATATACCTTGGCCAAACTTAGTTCTCCAACCTTTGGAGAAAGTGAATAACACCACCACAAAAGCTAAAGCGCTTTTATTGCTGCTATCCACGAGCATCACGACCAAGACGAAATTGCCCACAACATGGGTCAAACTTGGCACCTCTGCCCAACGCTTCTTCACTTCAACAAGCAGATTTCACATCTTTCAACAAAATTGATAGGAGACTCACTTGTACCAACTCTACAAATTTACTGCCAACTTAGTGCAAGCAATAAATACTGTACTGCGGCACAACCAGATTCCTTTTTAAACTTAAAACCTGATCTGAGTTTTCTATAGATACTGCAGATCACTTTACTTTTAACAGTGCAAATCTTGGAGAAGACATTTTGACAAACACTTTATGGCCAACCATAGAGCCCCTTACTCAACC
The DNA here is from genome assembly GCA_028583015.1 of Wollemia nobilis. NCBI lineage: Eukaryota > Viridiplantae > Streptophyta > Pinopsida > Araucariales > Araucariaceae > Wollemia > Wollemia nobilis. The sequence continues at coordinate 1,893,060 of JAQPPZ010017258.1, forward strand.
TCAACTTCTTAACCTCGGATTGATATTTTATCAACAGTTAACCTGAACTATCTGTGAATTGAATAATCTTACCAAGGCGACAAGAAGGATCTTGCAAGCTTTACCTCAAAGTGTAAAACAAATACACGCTGCTCGAAACACGTATATGCAGCTAGAGCAAACACGCAAAAAAAATTCTGAACTGTTATGATCCGAAGTAATGAACAGTTGGTGGAAGAATTATCAACAGTACAGCAGTGACATATCTCAACACTACCAAATGTGACAACTCTTCAAATTAAACAGCACACTTCACGGCACCTTCAAAAACAACAACAAGAACTGACAACACACTTTAGCTGCAAACAACAATAACTCGACTTCTTACCTTTCATCCTCAGAAAACTGGCCCAAAAACATAGGAGCATTAAAATAAAATTTTAAGATTGCTCCCCACGAGGATGTGCCACCTGGAACTGCTTAAAGCAGAAGAGGAGTAATCTCCTTACGTCCAAGGAGACACGAATTCCTTTCTTCTGTCTTTCTCCAGACTTTCCTGAACTTGGGCTTGAGTTTTTCAACTACATCCCTATTTTGCCCTTGTTCGTGAACTTGAACATTTTTCTTGCGGGGTTGTCTCTTGTGCATTCTTGAAGGATGATTATTTTCCTTTCTGTTGTGCACATGATTTATTCTCTGTCTGTATTGTATTCTTTGCGTCTGATGAAATCTAGGGTTTTGCCTTAGATTAGATACAGAAGTGCTTGCACAGAACCTTGCTATGTGCCCTTGACCATTACATTTAAAACATTGCACATGTTTTATTCCCTGTCTGTATTGCATTACGTGTGTACGATGAAATCTATGGTGCGGCCTTAGATTAGATACGAGAAATGCTTGGACAAAACCTTGCTATGTGCCCATGGCCATTACATTTAAAACATTGCACGGGGTGTTCACTCGGGAAAGCAGATGTGTTTTTATCGGCATAACTCTTTGATCTATTATTTTGTCCACAATAAAATGCCTTGTGACCATAGTAGTTGCATTTAGAACAATAGCCATTAAAAGCATTATTATTAAAAGAGTGAGAGTGAGAGAACTTCTGTTGCTGTGGTTGCTTTGCTTGTAGATTTTCTTTGATGATTTCTTCCTTTTGAGGATTCAACTTCAGACTTTTCTTTTTTCAAACCTTCAACCGAGGACTTCTTCTTCTCTGCATGTTTAGAGGATGAAGGTTGTTCAACTTCATATCCAAGACCAAACTTAGACGTGGAGCTTCTTTGTTGATTTATCATTGTATCTAGCAACTACTGTGCTTTTCTCAAATTTGAGATTTATATTGGCCTCTTTTAGTTGTTTCTTCAAAGAAACAATCTCTTCTTCTTGTTGGCAACAAGCGGTCTTTTTCTCATTGAATTGAGACACGAGAATTTCTTCAACCCTCTTGGACACATCTACTTGCGACTTTAGATTACTAACTGTTTTGTTAGATTCTTCTTCACGTTTGCTATATACATCGACTTTATCATTCAGTTGTGTCTTCAAGGCTTCTTCTGCTTTCTTGGCCTCTTGAATTTGTAAACAGAGATTTTCAATCTCATCCCCGTATTCTTCCAACTTTTTGGACAGTCTTTTGTTGCTTTTCTTTTGTATACTTAACTCTTCAAGAGCGGCGATCAACTCACCTTCTAGATCTACTTCAATCTCCAGGTTTTCATTGCAAACTTCAGAGTTCACTTCTTCTTCCTTCTTTAGTGCAATTTTCTCTTCTGAAGGAATTGAAACTGACTGAGATACCTTAATGGAAGATAATCTATTCTTCTTACCCATTGTAAACTAATCCAAGATCAACCCTGACTGATTTAGCCTGAACTGGGAACTTGGCTCTGATACCAATTGTTAGTCTTACAATGGCACTGAGAGGGGGGTGAATCAGTGCAGCTATTTTAAAACTTAATGCTTTAACTCTTAAAGCCAAAACAAAAGAAAGCTAAAACCAGAAACAACAAGTACCACAAGAGAGCATAACATAACACAAGATGTAACGAGGTTCACCAGTTTTGGCTACTCCTCAAACTAGGCTGCTTGGACTCCCATCCAAATCCAGCCATTGCAAAGCACCAACTTTACAATCAATTTACCAGCATCCATCTGGAAGGAGCACCAACCCCTAATTTACCAGCATCAACTGGAAGGAGCACCAACCCATGATTCCAAGCACCAACTTGGATTTCTATTTTCAATTTTGATTGACATAAAAATGCCTTCAGTGTTACAAGATCCTCACTGATCTAGCTTAAATCAAATCAATCTCATGGAAGCATACACTCTTTTACAGTTCTACCTTACGCACACTTACGACCCTTTCATATGGCATGCTCTTGCAGCTCTTCACAGCATTAACACAACACTGTTATAATCTCTTACAACACTCTTACAGCTCACTTACAGCCAACCTCTTTCTGCAGCATCTTCTATCACGCAGCAGCAACTTCTTCTCTGTACGATTATTCTTTTATAACCTTTCAATCCTGCATGCAATCGAATCACATACTCTGACTGTTCGAATCCATGCAATACGACTATTCGGTTCCATGCATTTCGACTGTTCGAAACCCTGCAATACGTCTTTTAGAATGCCTACAAATATGACCTTTCGAATGCTTTTATTATCCTTCAAATTTGGCTTTTCGAATGCGTTTCAATTATGCATGTTTGGCTGTTGCATTGCATGTCCAACACCTGTCAACGTTTAGCTGTCTGCTTTTTCGACACGTGTCACCTTGCATGCTCCTGCGGGTTTTACCTACCAGACTGTTACCTATCACGATATCGCGACACTTTTAACTTATGCTGACGTCACCCTGAAGGTTGTCGCGAAATCATGACCATTTTGGCCTTGAAAGCTTTTCCCCCGCTCATGTCGCGATATCGCGACACTTAGAACTTTTGCTGACGTCATCCTTAAGCATGTCGCGAAATCATGACCATTTTGGCTCTTGCAAGCTTTCCCTGCATCTTGTCGCGATATCGCGACACTTTGAACTTTTGCTGACGTCATCCTCAATGTTGTCGTGAAATCACGATGCTTTCGGCTTCAGGCTTTCCTTTCATCCTGTCACGAAATCGTGACACTTTTCAACTTTGTTACGTCATCATCAATTCTCGCGATATCGCACCTCGCTTCTAGACTTTCCTTTCATCCTATCACAAAATCGTGACACTTTTCAACTTTGCTGACGTCATCATCAATGTTGTCGCGATATCGCGATGCTTTCGGCTTCCAGAAGCTTTCATTTCATCCTGTCATGAAATCGCGACACTTTTCAACTTTACTGACGTCATCATCCTGCTTGTCGCGAAATCGCGACACTTTCTTCCGTACACTCTTCTTTGCCAGCAGCAGCGAAAATGGAACATGTCGCGAAATCGCGACACTTTGTTCTTCCGTACAACTCTCCTTGCCAACTCCAGCGAAAATGGAACATGTCATGAAATCGCGACACTTTGCTCTTCCGTACAACTCTCCTTGCCAACTCCAGCGAAAATGGAACATGTCGCGAAATCGCGACACTTTGCTCTTTCGTACAACTCTCCTTGCCAACTCCAGCGAAAATGGAACATGTCGCGAAATCGCGACACTTTGCTCTTCCGTACAACTCTCCTTGCCAACTCCAGTGAAAATGGAACATGTCACGAAATCGTGACACTTTGCTCTTGCTGACGTCATCATCCTTCTTGTCGCGAAATCGCGACGCTTTCGGCTCTTGCTGACGTCATCAATCTTCTTGTCATGAAATCGTGACGCTTCTGGCTTCCGTACGCTCTTTGCTCCACGCAGTAGCGAAATTGCTACAACTTTGTGCCTTGTGCTTTTACCTTGCCTCTTTTCATGAAATTTTGACTTGTAATATCATTGCTGCATCTTTCATTTCTACACTTTTGACTAGTAGCGAAATCGCTACACCTTAGTTTCCCTTTTTTTCAACATGTAGCGCCATCGCTACATCTTAGTTTCTCTTTGTTTCAACATGTAGCAAAATCGCTACACCTTAGTTTCTCTTTGTTTCAACATGTAGCGAAATCGCTACACCTTAGTTTCTCTTTGTTTCAACATGTAGCGAAATCGCTACACCTTTGTTTTTCACTTCCTAATTGTAGCGAAATCGCTACACCTTTGTGCCATGTATTTTCATCATGCAGCGATATCGCTACACCTTTGTTTCCATTCATTTCAACATGTAGCGATATCGCTACACCTTTGTTTCCTTCTCTGCCAGCATGTCACGAAATCGTGACAGTTTTGCTCGCATCTTCTCTCTCCTCGGCCATGTCGTGAAATCGCGACACATTTTCTCTCTCTTGCTTTTTTGTCGCGAAATCGTGACACATTTTCTCTCTCCTCAACAAAAACTCGACATGTCATGAAATCGTGACATTTCTGTCTACGCCTTCTCTCTCCTCGACCATGTCGTGAAATCACGACACATTTTCTCTCTCCTCAACGAAAACTCGACATGTCGCGAAATCGCGACATTTTCGGCTGCGCCTTCTCTCTCCTCGACCATGTCGCGAAATCACGACAGAAAACATGTCGCGATATCGCGACAGTTTTCTTCCTTGTCTCTTTTTGCCGTTTCGAATACGGGTCACTTTTTTCTTGCTTTTTGCACTTGACGGTCACTGTTTTCCTTGAAACTTTCTGCACTTGATCTGACTGACCTCTGAACTGCATCAAGCGCATCAATCTATCTGTGTTGACAACAATGACAATACTTTTGCAATGCTTTTGCTGCACCTTGCTCAACAAACAACTCCTATCCATCACCTTGCTCACCAATCAACTTCTAACCATTGCATCAACTGATCAACCTGACTGTGTTGACAACAATGAACTGATCAACCTGAATGTGTTGACAACAATGACAATACTTAGGTTGCACCTTGCTCATCAACTTGGATTGGTAATAGCAACATTTGCTAACTTATTTCCCCCTGGCTGGCCAAACTTTAAAGGGAATAATCTATTCTTTGACATTGGCACTTGTGTAATGATTCTATTACTATTGTTCTTGTCAAAAATGGTGCATTTACCCTCATCAAAAATCAACTTGTAATTCTTTTCTAGCATTTGACCAACACTTAAAAGATTGTGTTGAATATGGGGTGTGTAATAGATATCACTTACTTGCTTGACGCCTTCTTTCATTGGAACCTCCATGGCTCCAATGCCTTCAACTGCCAATGATTTGTCATCTCCCAATCGGATGTTGGATTTGTATAAGGAGTCTAAAGTAGCAAAGAGTTCTTCTTTGCCACTCATGTGATTTGAACACCCAGTGTCCAAAATCCATGTATCATTCATATTTTGTTTTGTCTGGCAATAAGAAAGAAAGAGATTTGTGGACTCTTCCTCTTCTCCAAAATTTCCAAAGCCGATCGCTCTCGGTTGCTTCGTTGCTTCCTTGCGAAGACTTTGACCAACAATCTCGAGCATAATGGCCAGGTTTGCCACAATTGTAGCAACCTTGTTTTTATTTATCTCCTCCTTTTCTTTTGCCTGATTGTTTCCCTCTATTTTGTTGCTGTCCTCCTCTATTCTGATTTCCTCCTCTATTGGATGATCCTCCTCTGTTAGGAGTTCCTCCTCTTTGATTATTCCTTCCTCTGCCTCTTTGTTGTCCTCTGCCATGGCCTCTACCTCTTCCTTCATGTGAGGCAAAAGCTTTATCATATCCTCCATAACTGGTGGTAGGAGTTTCCTGTAACCTCTCTTCATGTGAGAGAAGTGAACCGATTAGGGCATCAAAAGACAACGAGGTTAAGTCTTTGGATTCTTCAATAATTATTGCAACAGAATTCCACTTAGGAAGAAGTGTTCTCAACACTTTCTTTACCATAACCTCTGGCTTAATATCTTCCCCTAGTGTGACCATTTTATCAACTACGGCTTTCACTCGCACGTAGTAATCTCCCACTTTTTCATTTTCTTGCATCTTGAGATTTTCAAAATCTCGTTTCAATGTTTGTAGCTTTACTTGTTTTACTTGGTCACTACCTCTATAACTTTCTTTTAGAGCATTCCAGACATCTTGTGCAATTACATAAGAGGCAACCCTAGGGAAGATACTTTTATCTAGGGCAGCATGTATGTGATAAAGGGCGAAAGCATTGTTTTTCTGCGCTTCTTTTTTAGCCTTTTTATCAACATTAGAGAAAGCTGCCCATTCGACAGCAGTAGGTTTAGTATAGCCCTCTTCGACTACATCCCATAAACCTTTTCCTATCAAAAGAGTTTTCATTTTAATTGACCAATACTCATAGTCGCCTCCATTGAATTCAGGAATCGATAGACTAGTATTGGACGCCATTTCAGAAAACAAACTTTATTTGAAGCAAACAAGCAATATAAAGCAGTACAAAGAGATTAATGATTCAAATCAAATCTCACCTTTTTAGAACATTCAGGTTCTGCTTCGGAACTACTGTTGATGACTATGACCTCAGGTTCTTTAGGATCCACTTCCTCTAGATCTTCTTCTTCTTCTTCTGCTTCTTCTTCTTCGTCTTCTGCTTATTCTGCTACTTCTGGTTCAGGAGAGCGTGGTGAATAGCTCTCACTTGATTCTGCTACCAATACACCAGGTGTATGATTGACACTTGCTTGGTCCTCTGGTACAACTTCCACGGTCTCGAACTCTTCAATCCTTTGTCCGAAGATGTTGTCTTCAGAATCTCCCTCGTACCTAGAATCTGGTTTCCTCAGATGATCAATCACCTGATTTTCTAGCTGACAAAAGACTGTATGGAGACCTGTTCGTCGAACCCTTTCATCAAAGGATTCCGGTGTCTCTCTTCTCAAAATCAAGAGAAGTGCATTATAGCACCCCACTGACCGGATCATCTAACATTTCAAGGGCACATTATTTCTCCTTTTTCACAAATGCTCTTCAAACAAGGTTTTTTTTTTTTTTTATAGTCTTTAAAAAAAAAATTAATAAATTTTTATATTTTTTAAATTACCTTTTAAATAAATTATTAAAAAGATAATTTTAAAAAATATAATTTAAAATTATTAAATAATTTAAAAAACTTTAAAAAAATTAAAACCTTTAAAACTTTTTAAATTTTTTTTATCTTTTCACGCGAGCGAAATCGAACCCGCGACCTCCCAAACACCGGCGGGCGGGCTTTGCCGCTGCACCAAGCGGCTCCGCTGGAAACAAAGCGGACGGCCACCGTATTAAACCCCCACCGTCCGAACTTTTTAAAAAAAAATAAAAAACAATTTTTTTTTTGCTTCTTGGTGGGAATTGACCCCAGGACCTCTCCCCGCTAGCGGACCGCCCTATCCGCTGCACCACGCCCCTTGGACGTGTCGTAGAAGGCACGCGGGGTGGATTTTAAAGCACGACGGGGCAAAAAAATTTCTTTTTTTATCCCACATGCACTGTGCGGAGGCGCAGGTGGGATTTTTATACCCGAAGGCACACAGAGATATTCGACTGCCTTCGGGCAGTCAAATACTGCTCTTTTGCCACAAACTCAACCAATAAACAACTGCCACGTGGACCTTTTCGACCAACCGATCGTCGCCATGTCACCTCGCCTGCCACATCAACTGTCACCATGTTATTCATGCCACGTGTCCTCTGTCAGCTCACCAGTCGCACCACGTCAGCCTCTCTACCTCGATCCGTGGGCTACCACGTCAGCTGCATCAACCGCCACTTGTCACCTCGATGTCACCTCAATCTACATGTCGTTGCCACGTGTCATCACCACAGGATCTGAGCCACCTTTATCCATGTGCTACTGCCACATGTCACCTCGATCCACATGCCGAGCTTGTGCACGATTCGTCTCAGGATCCATGCTCGAACCTGCTCGCGATCCACCTTGAGATCTGAGCCTTGTTGGCGATGCCTCGACCTTCGTGCCTGACACTTGCCTCGGGAACCATGCCCGACTGGCTTCACCTCGGCTCTGATACCAGTGATAGACTGGGTGCAAATGCAGCACGAAACAAACAAAAAATAAATTAATCGCAGCGGAAAAAATAATTCATTTATTTAATTGCACCCTTCAACCTTTTTCATTAATTTGACAATGCACATTATATAGTGCATAACTTAGAAGGGAGAGAATAGAGGAAAGGGAGCGTGGAGGGATAAGGAGGTTGGAGAGATAAGGGGAATGGAAGGCGTGGAGGAATAAGGAGAAGATAGAGGAGGGAATATAGGAGAAGAAATAGGAGGGGAGTTAGGGAGAATAGGGCATAGGAAAATATTTGCCGACAACTCTTGCCGACAAAAACTTAAGTGTTTTCACACTTAGGACTTAGAAAAATATTTTTCTAAGCCACTTAAGTAGAAACCCTATTCACACTTGCAATAGAGAACTATGAAGTCTCCTATAGATTTTGGCAGTGAAAAAAGAAGAGGGATAATATCAAATGTTGAGCATCAAAAAATTAAAACTGATAATGACATTGCCAATGTAAAACAGAGAACCTTGTTTCAATAGGTTATTCTAGGTTCTGAAGACAACAAATTAGGAAAACCCCCTCAAGGGATGGGGAGAGGAAGAAATCCCAAACAACTTAAATGAAGTTCCTCTCATGGAATGTGAGAGGCCTTAATGGGACTGCCCAAACATAGGTTTTATGGCTAATCCACAACACACCCCAAAATTGGGGGCCCATATTTTTGCATGCTTTCAAAGAAGAAAACAATGACCCAGATGCTAAGAAAATCAAAGAAAAAGGCAAAAATTTCATTAAGGAAAAAAGTTGTCGCGTGAAAGCATGAGATTCCGGTAGAAAAATAGTATTAAGATGTAATGAAAAGCAACCAAACATATGTAATCGAATCAACCAAATATAAAGGAGAAAAGCAGGGGCACAACCCTTTTATATTAATATGGTTCCAACCCGGTTACAATAAGTCTCCTCAGTGACATATTCTCGGTTACAGTCATGATTAATAATCTTCTTCTATCCGCATGCCCACATTCGAAACGGGCGGGCCAGTGTTGCCGCCGCTTATTGCTTGGTGAATCCTTGTTGTTTGCTGTTTCTCCTACGGTCAAAGAAACAATAAAAACGTTTAGTAGCACCTGTTGTTAAAACAAAGCGTTCGGTCTTTTTAAAAACAACAGAATAGCAGATTAGAAAATTCAGAATACTTTGAAACCTGCATATTAGTGAGAATAAAATAAAAATACAACCCGCATGTAAATATGCATTCGATCTTAAAAACACATAAAACACGCATGGATGATTAGAACAACAAACTACGGCAAATCCGAAATTATAACATAAAATAAATAAAAATACATTGAGTTTTGTCGGAAAATGGATGGATCCATGGATCCGGATTCATGTTCTTTGTATCATGGATGTAGAATAAAATGAATCAAAAGGGGTGCAGTCGGATGTCTCACTTTGACAGCACTTCGTTGCTTTTTAAAATGCGTACCTTGGTGTTTTTACATTGCATTGAGCTCGTTTTTATAGAGGATTCGGCCTCTAAAATATTAACGTCAAAACCCTAAGTTCGTAGGTGCCACTGAGATTTGACTGTTGTCAGATGCTTTATGAGACATGGCTCACATAGAGATTATCGCCGAGAACTTACATCAGCAGTTATGAGGCATGGCCTCGGACTGGATTTGTTGTTGAAACTGTTCGTCTCATTATTGCAGTTGGTGAAGTCCGCCGCTTAGTTAAAATCCGCTTTAAATTGCTTTTGACTGATTAAATGTCTACCTTGAATGCTGACGTGTCGCCTCTGATTGGTCGAATCTACCGTTCTATAGACCCATGGGGTCTCTTTGAAAAGGGGCACGTAGGGGTGCCATGTGGTGGTCATTCATTGGATGTGGCGGCCACGTCAAAGTCTGCCTTTGATTGGAAAAGTGTTTGCTGCCAAAGTGTCATGATATCGCGACACTTCGACCGAGGCTCCCCTTTTGGGCCAAAGGTGTCGCGATATCACGACGCGCGATATCGCGACACCTTTGGCCGAGGCTCCCCTCTGGGCCAAAGGTGTCACGATATCGCGACACGCGATATCGCGACACCTTTGGCCGAGGCTCCCCTCGGGGCCAAAGGTGTCGCGATATCGTGACGCGCGATATCGCGACACCTTTGGCCGAGGCTCCCCTCGGGGCCAAAGGTGTCGCGATATCGCGACGCGCGATATCGCGACACCTTTGGCCGAGGCTCCCCTCGGGGCCAAAGGTGTCGCGATTTCGCGATGCGCGAAATCGCGACGTCGCGATTTCGCGACGTCTAAGGCCAAGGTTCCCCTTTTTGCTAGGTTTGCCTTAAAGTTTTGCAGTTTTCTTAAGACTTGAAGTTTGAAGGTTGCAGTTTGTTAAAGGCTCACTTTAGATTGAAGGCTTGTTTAGGATTTGAAGCTTGCAGTTTGCGACCAACTTTGCTCTGCTCATTTTTTGACCTTCTAAACTGCTGTGTGAGTGGTCAGGACCACTGTTTGACCTCTGAGGGCTGCCCTGAAAGCTGTGTATGTCAATGCGATCAGTGTTTGTAGTCACTTAATCGGATTGGTGCTATTTTGGTGTCTACAGATGCCCCTTTTTGGGAAGCGCTGCGGGTGACGCAGTGCTGAGCAAAAATAGAAAACCAAAGCACTAATGATTAGGGTTTCTTGGTAACCTAACCAACTTTTGATGCCCCAAGTATGGAAAGGGCATGCATTCTTGAATCCTTGCTTCTGACGAGCTAAGGAATTTGATTTCAAGTGTTAACCTGTTTTGGTGAGGTGTGACTTGAGCTTGGACATTGATCAATCATGATTAGGCAAAGGGCGTAACCTTTTGTCCACTGGGGAAACCTTGTGTTCATGCTTCGGGAATGCCAAGTATTTGATCAACTTAATGATTGCTTGTTTATCGCCCCAAGCGGGAGCGTGATTGTCTTTGTCAATGATTCTTTGAATGCATGTCATTGCCTTGATTGGGTGTGTGCTTGTTGATTGGTGACTAAGTGTGACTACCCCCTCAAGCGACGAATCGATGAGGGAATGACCTTCATGAGAAAAGCGACGAGTCGCTTGACCCAAGATGACTTAGGTTAGGGTGCCTTTAGATGTTTTACCATTTAAGCACGTGCAATTTTTCCGACATTTGGACCTATTTTTGGTGGGTGTTAACCCTTTTGGTGATGCCATAATGGGGTGAAATCATCAAGAACCCATCTTCCCATGGAGCGGTCCGGCTATGGTAGCCTTCTTGGGGAAGTAGGAGAGTGACAATTTGAGCCCCGACATCGATTTTTCTATGCCAAGAGGTTAAGTGCAAGAGCACTTGTGTCCGGCAATGCTTATTGCTTATGTTTTTGTGTTGCATTTTTGTGATGTTTTTGTTGCTTTGATTTTCTTGATTTGTGTATATGTCATGATTTTATGCACAATGATTGATGTTGATGGATGCATGCTACTTTATATTGATGGATGCATATGTTGTGATGAATGCAAATGTAGGTGATATGCAGAAATGAAATGGATGGATGGACTTTGTGGTGTTTGGTTATGGCACCATAGACTGTTGAGAACTCCATTATTTTGTTTTGAGGCGATTGCTGTGATACATGACTTTGTATGTATACATGTGGTTTTTCTTTTCTGATGGTATTGTAAGGATGAAAAGTAGCGCAGTTGGTTTAGAAATGTAGCTAAGGTTTTCTGAGACTCGAGACGGTTTTAACTTACTAGCCATGATTGTACTTTATCTTACAAGACTTTTGAACAAGGTATGAATCAGACTTGTTTTTGACCAAGCTATTTCACATCCCTGTGTGTGCAATTGAGTTCATTTATGTAGTATTTGTCGGGATACCGCCGAGTGCAGATGGGATTTCAACCGAACTTGTACTGAGGATCACCTAACTAGCTCCACTAACTCCTTTGTTGTATTTAGTTAGATTAATCTGCGGTGTTATCCAGGATACCATAAGCTAGCTCATCCACATGCAAATATTGATCTGTACACAAGTTAATGTGATAGATATATCGTCATGCGAGAAGTTTACCGCCAGTGACCGATAGGCTATCAACCAAACCGGTATTGAGGCTTGCCTCATGACCCGTTAGAATGCTGAGAGTTCCAGGGATTCAAGTTCAACTCCCTTCTTTTCTTCAATTGTATTGGGATACTTGCTCCTTATAGTGATAATAATCACTGTTTATTTTGATTTGTTTTTCTTTTCTCTTGAGCAAGGGATTTGGATATGGAGTGACGATAATCACTATTCTTTGTGCCTTTTGATATGTGCACTGTAGGATGTCAAATTTTGGAGTTTTTGACGCTTGCAAATTTTTGATGTTTTGCAACTATTTAGAACTTTGGGATTCTTAGGGAATTGGGTAGGGAGGATGCTTGTCCTTTTGCCAAATCTCAGCATTCTTGGGGTCATTCGCATAGGGGGATGAGCAAGATAACCGTTTCGCTTATGGTGACCTGGATTACTGTGCAGGTTTCATCTTTCGTTCACACAACTTGGGAATTTTTATGTGTTTTAATTTGTGTTGGGATGTTACGTAACAAGGCGTATTTCAAGTGTAACTCTACCTTCGTAAAATCTGTTTGACTTGATACATTACATGGCTAAAGAGCAAAATGATGACTGAATCACGAAAAACCCTTGATACATTAAAAGACCATTGACTCTAGTGTGGTAAAAGCAATGCATGGTGTTTTTGTTGTTTTTTGGAAAATGGAACAGTGTGGAACAAGATGGACTAGCGGATTTATTACAGCCTATGGTGCCTTTGACCTATACGACCATAAATATGCAATGTATGGGTGCAATGCTTTAATGCAGCTATGTATTTTTGTATTTTTGATGGATTGATTTTTGTGAATATGAAGATGAAGTGCGAGAAGAACTCTCTTATTGATGAATTTGAGTATGCCTAGAAATGAGATGCAAATTTTTGTTGTTTTTGATGATTTTTGTTGTTTTTGAATTTTCTTGATTTTTGACCAAGCGATTATGGAAATCCTTGGAGCATTTTGGGATTGACCAAGCGATTGCAGGAATCCTTGGAGCATTTTGGGATTGACCAAGCGATTTCAAGAATCCTTGGAGCATTTTGGGATTGACCAAGCGATTACAAGAATCCTTGGAGCATTTTTGGGATTGACCAAGCGATTGAAAGAATCCTTGGAGCCTTTTGGGATTGACCAAGCGATTGCAAGAATCCTTGGAGCCTTTTGGGGTTATGGCTCTTCAGGGGGTAGAGGTACCCCCAGCTTGATGGTCTTTGCACTCGGGATCTGGCTCCGGAGGGATTGACATGAATGGATCGGCCCTATGCATGGATAGGAGGACAGGGTCTACCCCCGGCACTGATGTTGCTATGAGGTCTCTGGGTTGAAATTGATCTTTGTGTGCCCAAAGTGTCGGATGTAATGCTTGGTCCCACTGTGGTGGGTTAACGCGCCACTCATGCCCTAGTATTATGTTTATCTGCTGACATGCTTCATCGATATTTATAGGATGTCGATGCTGTCGCATGTGATTGTTGTGGGCTGTCTCTGTTTCATCCTCACTTTCGACCAGTGAGTACAGCTCATCAGAATCTGGAGATTTTGAGACATGGAGGACTGCATCATCAGGTAGCCCTATGTTTAAAGTTTGATCCTCTTCGAAAAGAGCCTTATGTAAGTTGGGCCTTGGGAGCTCCAAAATCTTGGTCTCTACCAACCCTAAGTGCTCTAGTGCTTTGCATGTATCGGGAGATTTGAGCTCCTCCTCTTTGGTTGGTTCTTGTTGAGGAACTTGGGGCTTATGGAGGGGTGGCCAGATGGCACCCCCCATGCCTTGATAGGGCAGTTCATCCCGCTCTTCTTCTCGCTCAGATTCCTTAGAAGCTTCTTGATGAATTTCTAAGGGTGGCTCATAAACCTGGGTGGATGTCTGAGGAAGGCACCCATCATTGGTTATAGGAGTGGCCTCCCGCTCATGTCCTTCAGGAATCGGGAGGGTAGCCTCCCGCTCCTGTCTAGGAGGTGTTGGGGGTAGCGTTTGATGAGGTCGCGATGACCTATCTCGCCCCCATGGGTTGTGCCCCTCAAAATGTTTTGTCTTATGCGTGTGAGGGGTTGGAGTCTTCTCCTGCATAGTGTGTTGGAACAACTCATCCTTCTGGTGCTGAAGGTGTTCTTTATTTAGAAGATACCATTGCTCTAACCGTTGTCGTTCTAGCTCAAGTTGCGTGAGTTGCATTCGGTGTGCGAAATGCTTGACAGATTCTAAGATAGTTGGTCTCACCGCCTCATGTTTAGAAGGCCTAGATGCCTCTCCTAGATATCTATCTTGGTCATGGTGATCCAAGATATCTATAGGCAGCCTCCCTCTGTTGGAGGTAGCAGCATTTATCCGAGGCTCTGGCCTCAGTGTGTGACTATGGTATCTAGCGGGTGCGGAGGCATATTGCTCCCGCGATGTATACTATTTTTGAGGAAGGTAAGGGTTTTCCTCGTGCTCTCTTTCATAAGTAAAAAGGGGGCGGGTGGAGTTGGTCTGCCCCGCCTGAGAAGCCTTGTGCTCTGGATTTGTCTTTGTAGTCTTGACAACTAGAGGGGGTGAAGGAGGGATAGTGTAATGATGTGGTTCCTCCCGTTGAACCCTATGTTGACCTAGCGCTTCATCGCGCGGTGACCGCTCATAGCGAGCATCTAAGGGAGCTCTCCTACGACTGTACCCCTCATGGAGGGGTGTGTGCTGAGTGCTATGCTGAATAGGAGTGCTCCTCGAAGAGGTGCCTCTATAGTCCCATTCCGTCGGGGCACGGAGGGGACTGCTTTGTGTGTTAGGCCGCCAAGGTGGTATGACCAAATCCTTGGGGCTAAGGAGAAGGCGACCAGCGCCCTCTCTTTGTGCACCTTCCACGAGCATCCGCCCTTGATTGGGCTTGGCTACGGGTGTGCATCATCGTGGTGCTGCTCTACTGTCTAAGCAAGATTTTATCTTGTTTTATGATGATTTGTCTTTTTGTGTACACTAAGCAAAAATGAACACACACATACACAAATCGTGATTATCTCTTTTAAGGATTAAATAGTGTGTCCTAAATTGGTTTAGTGCATTTTGATGTTTTGTTTTGTTTTTGCAATTTTGGAAGAACGTTTAAATGCATAATGTTGGCTCATATGACTCCCATAAATGGTCGCCCCTTCAATATACCATTGCCGGACCGATATACCAACCTCTCTATATACCCGCCCTTACGAGAGGGAAACTATAGGTACGTGAGAGCAGATGGTACGTGGAACATAGGCGGTACGGAAGGGGGATTGTCCTATTAATGACACCTACCATAGAAGACTTATCCTCGCGTGCATGGGAATCACCCCAGCAACACTCGGTCAGCTTTCATCAGGATTTACGTCTAACAACAGTGACAATCGGGGAAATGGATGCAAAGCTAAGCCAAGGTGGTGATGAACCCACCGTTGGTCTTGCTCAAGGGCTGGGGTTTTACGACCAGCTCCTTGGTTCAAATTTACCACGTGAAGTGTGTGGGGTTCATTTTTTATTTAATAAAAATGAAACAAGCAGGAAAAAGAAACTTTCCCTATGCAAACCGGAAGATAGCAAAAACACTACAAACCGGAAAAACAGCAAGTAAAAATTTAAATTTTTTTTTTTTTTTTAAGCAAGAAAAATTTACGGAAAATTTCTCTACCTTTCTTTAATAATAAAAAATTAAAAGTAAGAAAACAGAAATATTATAGCAATATTACAGCAGAAATATTACAATTAAAAATAAATTAAATAAATACAATAAACAGAAGTATTACAATAGAAAATGAAATAAACAGTTGGAACCGTTACCTCTTCTCTGCCCGGATTTGCTGTTTCTGACTTTCGATTTTTTTTTTTTTAGCAAGAAAAATTTACGGAAAATTTCTCTACCTTTCTTTAATAATAAAAAATTAAAAGTAAGAAAACAGAAATATTATAGCAATATTACAGCAGAAATATTACAATTAAAAAGAAATTAAATAAATACAATAAACAGAAATATTACAACAGAAAATGAAATAAACAGTTGGAACCGTTACCTCTTCTCTGCCCGGATTTGCTGTTTCTGACTTTCGGTTTTTTTTTTTTTTAAAGAGTACCTGTTAAAACACAACAAATATGATTAATTTCTGTTATTGAAAAATCTGGGAATGGTCCCACCGTGATCGCCACTGAAAGCATGAGATTCCGTCAGAAAAACAGTATTAAGATGTAATGAAAAGCAACCAAACATATGTAATCGAATCAACCAAATATAAAGGATAAAAGCAGGGGCACAACCCTTTATATTAATATGGTTCCAACCCGGTTACAATAAGTCTCCTCAGTGACATATTCTCGGTTACAGTCATGATTAATAATCTTCTTCTATCCGCATGCCCACATTCGAAACGGGCGGGCCAGTGTTGCCGTCGCTTATTGCTTGGTGAATCCTTGTTGTTTGTTGTTTCTCCTACAGTCAAAGAAACAATAAAAATGTTTAGTAGCACCTATTGTTAAAACAAAGCATTCGATCTTTTTAAAAACAACAAAATAGCAGATCAGAAAATTCAGAATACTTTGAAACCTGCATATTAGTGAGAATAAAATAAAAATACAACCCGCATGTAAATATGCATTCGATCTTAAAAACACATAAAACACGCATGGATGATTAGAAAAACAAACTACGACAAATCTGAAATTATAACATAAAAGAAATAAAAATACATTGAGTTTTGTCGACGAATGGATGGATCCATGGATCCGAATTCATGTTCTTCGTATCATGGATGTAGAAGAAAATGAATCAAAATGGGTGCAGTCGGATGTCTCACTTTGACAGCACTTCGTTGCTTTTTAAAATACGTACCTTGGTGTTTTTACATTGCATTGAGCTCATTTTTATAGAGGATTCAGCCTCTGAAATATTAACGTCAAAACCCTAAGTTCGCAGGCGCCGCTGAGATTTGACCGTTGTCAGATGCTTTATGAGACATGGCTCGCATAGAGATTATCATCGGGAACTTACATTAGCAGTTATGAGGCATGGCCTCGGACTGGATTTGTTGTTGAAATTGTTCGTCTCATTATTGCAGTTGGTGAAGTCCGTCGCTTAGTTAAAATCCGCTTTAAATTGCTTTTGATTAATTAAATGCCTGCCTTGAATGCTGATGTGTCGCCTCTAATTGGTCGAATCTACCGTTCTATAGACCCACGGGGTCTCTTTGAAAAGGGGCATGTAGGGGTGCCACGTGGCGGTCATTTGTTGGATGTGGTAGCCATGTCAAAGTCCACCTTTGATTGGAAAAGTGTTTGTTGTCGAAGTTTCATGATATCGCGACACTTCGACCGAGGTTCCCCTTTTGGGCCAAAGCTGTCGTGATATTATCACACGCGATATCACGACACCTTTGGCCGAGGCTCCCCTCGGGGCCAAAGGTGTCACGATATTGCGACGCACGATATCACGACACCTTTGGCCGAGGCTCCCCTCTGGGCCAAAGGTGTCGCGATATCGCGACGCACGATATCGCGACACCTTTGGCCGAGGCTCCCCTCTGGGCCAAAGGTGTCGCGATTTCGCGACGTCGCAAAATCGCGACGTCTAAGGCCAAGGTTCCCCTTTTTGCTAGGTTTGCCTTAAAGTTTTGCAGTTTTCTTAAGACTTGAAGTTTGAAGGTTGCAGTTTGTTAAAGGCTCACTTTAGATTGAAGGCTTGTTTAGGATTTGAAGCTTGCAGTTTGCGACCAACTTTGCTCTGCTCATTTTTTGACCTTCTAAACTACTGTGTGAGTGGTCAGGACCACTGTTTGACCTCTAAGGGATGCCCTGAAAGCTGTGTATGTCAATGCGATCAGTGTTTGTAGTCACTTAATCGGATTTGTGTTGTTTTGGTGTCTACATCGTGATATCGCGACATGTCGCTCTGTCACAACCGAAAGTGTCGCGATATCGCGACATGTTGCTCCGTCACTGTGAAAAACGAAAAAGTGTAGCGAAATCGTGACATGTTGCTCCGTCGCGGCCTAGAGAGGAGAGAGAAAGGTAGAATGGAAAAGCGTAGCGAAATCGTGACATGTCACAAAATCGCGGTCAAAAACAAAAACAGTCAAATCGGACGTGAAAACACGAAAAAAAAAAAAAAGCGTAGCGAAATCGTGACATGTCACAAAATCATGGTCAACGCAGTCAACGACAGCAGGTGGGCGGAACCGTCACGAAATCGTGACGTGTTTGATTTTCGTGGCTTGAAAACGGGCAGAAGGCATAAAGTATAAAATGGTCACGAAATCATGACAAAACCGAGCCAAAGGCAATAAGCACCGCAAAAGAGTCTAAGGCCCAGCAGTGTAGCGAAATCATGACAAAAATTGAGACAAAGCGCATAAGTCGAAAGGTGTCGCGAAATCGCGACGCATCGCGTTTTTGCGGTGCGGGTGAAGGAAAGAGTCTAAGGCACAAAGGCGTAGCGATTTCGTGCAACTTTTGGCGAAACGTTCCAGCCAGACAAAGACATCGCGACAGGTTGCGACGAGATGGCCCGAAATAGAAAATGGTAGCGATTTCACGACAGGTTGCGGCCGAAGCGTACGGAGATGAAAAACGTCATGATTTCATGACAGGTTGCATTGGCAAGGCTGCTGGCAGAAAAATGTCGCGATATCGCGACATGTCACGTTTTCACGATGAAAGCAAGGAAGCAAAGTGGCATGCATAAAAACGTCATGATTCACATGGGGCCATTACAGAACATACAAAAAGCGCTGAACACGTGGCAGAAAGGCATGAGGGTCATGGTAACGCTTCAGATCGACAGTTACATTTAGCAGAGAAGACCAAACATTTCAGGTTCGAGCGAAAGGTCAAAGCATCAAAGAAGCGAGAAAATGAAATGAAGCGTTATGGGAAATGAAACGAAGCGTCGCAGAGGGAAACCAAGAGCCGCAACAGAAAGTTTAAAAGTAGAAGCGAATGTAGATACAAGGGCTGGAAATTGTAAACAGAAAGCATTATTTTTATTGAATAAAGGAGTTTATTTGGCAAGAGTAACTTTTGTGTGTGAAACCAAAAGGAGATTGAAGGCTAAGACTACTGTTATTTCTGTATATCTTTCCTTTGCATTATTTTGTTTTGTATCTATTCGTTTACACCATAATGTGGGTTGCGATAGGTGAATGATAGAATGATGCAAATTATTTATTTCCTTAGAGTCTAGCATCTGATTTGATTTGACTGTGTTTTATTACAGTGTCTGTTAGGTCAGGTTGTTTTAGAGCTTCATCTCATAACTTGGGGTTTTGCAGGGAGGAGATTGCTAACCAGATTAACGTCCTTCTTCAGTTTTTCCAGCTGATTCTCGGATAAGAACATTTCTGTTTCAATTTTTGATATATTTTTAATCTTATTTGAAAATCTGAGTTTCGGATTCTGGTACATTCCAGAATACTTTGCGAAATTTTATTAACACCAAAAGCTAACGTAGAAATAGCAGAACACTTAAACAAAGATAAAATGAACCAATTAACTGTAAAATGAACCTCATGCTAAAGGCACGGAGCTTAAAATGAAGTGGCCTATACCACGCATTTTCTCATTTAAAATATTTCTTTAAGCTAGAAGATAAAAGAGGTTGCTAATTTATTTTCGGGAGGGTTTCATTAATTTCAAGAGCATAAAAGAAGAAAGGGATTTTTGTTCTTTCTTTTGCTTTACGTGGTTGGTTATTTTAACAGATTAGGGTTACAAAGTTTGTTGTGAATCATCAAAGGCCCCTTGTTAACAGTTACTTGCAGGATTTAAGTTATTCTAGATTACATTCATTTATTTGCATTAGGTCTTAATTGGTTATATGCATATGAATGTTTGTTCACAAGAAACTTGGAGAAATTAAAATAACAAATTTTCTTTGCAAGAAAGAGTTTCCTGTCAGAGACTCTAGTTGTGTGTTCATTTTGTAAAAGGACAAAATATTCACTCAACATTTTGGCGCTAGAAGGAGGGCCTTCTTTATTGCTTTGTGATTATGATTTGTTCTAACAATTAACGTGGGTAGTTTTGTTTCCACCTATTGTGCTTGCAGGTATAACATTTAGATACTGTATTTTGCAAGTAAGTTGAGAGAAGTCTTTTGAGTTCTAGAGTTTCCAAGTTGGCCCAACCTGAGTACATAGCTACTAGGTCCAAAACCACAGGGGAAACTATTTTCCAAAGCCTTTCTCCCACTCGCTAGGAAGCCGAAAAACAAAACATTAGAGATCGAAATACCACCCAGTATACTTGAGTTAGGGATTTCTTTAGACTCAAGTACGTCTAGCGGGCCTGAGCCCTTAATTTCAAGTGCGACAGTAACACCAGGTGTATCTGTCTCCACAGTTCCAAGCGTTTCCATTGTTCCCATAGGGTTAACACCTTTGAACAACATGGCCCAACAACAACAACAACAACAACAACAACCACCTGCCCTTTGGTATGGTGCGCAAAGTTCCCCCTTAGATATTCCTGGGGCAGTCCATGACTTGCCTAGAAACATTGAAAGGGGATTACCCAAATTCTTGCATGATGGTCCCACAACAGCAGAAGATCATGTCCAAATCTACAAGGATTATATGTTTAGACAAGGGGTTACTCACGAGGATGTTGCTTGCCGAGTTTTCCCTGCTAGTCTAGACCCCACGGCCAATGAATGGTATCGAAATCTTCCAGCAGGGTCCATCACTTCATGGGCCCAATTAGAAACCGCCTTCATAAGCCAATTTAGAATGTTATTGGATCCCTCCATAATCTACAATTTGTTCGTATCATGCAAAATATTACCTAATGAGCCCATACGAACATTCAACCAGAGGTTCCAAAAACTATACACGAATCTGACTCGTCACTTTGCGGTAGATCCTACGGTCGCCTTGCAATTATATTTCGGAGCCTTAGATCCTTTAACGTCTTTGTTGACTAGAAGGAATCCTCAGGTTACAATGCTTCCTTTAGCCTATGCAGAGACAATGACTCTCGAACAACAAATGAACTTGCCAGGAGCAGGATTGTCTCAATTGATTGGGATGGGACAATATGGTCCATACAGTCAATTTGCCATGATGAACCAGTTAATGGCACCACAGGTTCCTATGATGAACAATTTCCAAACACCCACCCAAGTGGCATCATTTCCAAGTTATCCTAATGCCTCCGTTCAAACGCAAGGATTAATTCAAAATAGCTCGATGGGTTTGCCTGGGTTCGGCATGGGCAATAATTTGTTGACCATGCCGGGGTTTGCTCCGATTAGCATGCCAAGCCCAACGACTTACCCAACAATCACTCCGATTCAAAGTGTGAATCCAGGATGGAATCCACCTGCCCAGACCCAAGCCATTGTACCTATTCCAGAGGTGGCTAATGCAGCAAACACAACTGGACCCGGAATTACAGTGCCTCAACCACAAGGGTCCGAATCCGCCATAGAAAACATGAAGGAAACCTTGGCCAAAGTTTTGGTTACGATGGGAAATGTCAATAAAAAGGTGGACCAAGCCATGGGTCATAACCGGCCTCATAACCATAGAGGAAAAGGAACATACAACACGCAGCCGAATAATGGGCGAGTACCCAATCCCGTAGCCAATCGAGCAGATGTCTCGAAAGATTTTGGAGAATCGAGACCTTGTGACAATGATTGTATGCACTGTGGCCACGGGAAGCATGAGTCTATATTGACTGAGGTTATACATTCCCAAGAAAGTGAAGAAGAGGAGGATGTGGAATTTTTTGGAAACGAAGATGAAGAAACATTGGAAGTTCATGCCAACAAACGTTTTGGGAAAGGAAATCACAAGTATTACACTAGGAGTTCTAAGGAGCCCAAAACTTCCTCTACTCCTCCAAACAACCAATTACTCCCTCCCGATTTCAAAGGAGATGTCAATCCCTCTCCTCCATCCATGGTGGAAAAGTCTAAGATGGTGCAAAACATGTCAAATTCAGAAAAACCCACTTATGACTTGGTGGAAGACATGAAGAAAACTAAGGCCAATGTCTCAATGTATGATATGTCCCGATTATTAGGCCAAGAAGTAAGTCCACCAAAAAGTTTAGATCCACCTGCCCAAGTTCATGAAGCTAAAAGTGTTGAGTCCCGATTGGTTTTGAAAAAGGAAAAACGAGATATACCTCCTTTTTTGATAACCATTAGAATTGCAGGTAAAAACTTGCACAATTGCTTAATAGATTCAGGGGCCTCGGCTACCATTATGCCCCTAGAAATCTGTAAAAAATTGGGACTTACACCAAAACCTTCTAGAAGCAGGGTGGTGCAGCTGGATAGATCAACCATGGAGGCAGTGGGAGAATTGGGTGATGTTCTTATTCAAGTCAATTCAGAACCTAGGGTTCAACATCACATAGACATATTGGTGCTCGACATTCCTATCAAATATGGCATGGTTTTGGGAAGAGATTGGAGTAAAAACCTAAACGGTTACATTGTGATAGATTCTTCACATATGTGGTTGCCGTGGAGGGGAGTGGCCAACCAAATTCGGATTGATAGTGAACCTAGGCTCAAGGAGATGATCACAGAGTACAACAAACCGAATGAGATCCAATACATTGAAGCGGAATTGGGAGCATATTGTTTGGACATAGAAACACCTAAAAATTCCCAAAATGAAAGGATTGGATGCAACGTTACTGAAGGACATCAGGACATTTGGACTTTAAGATTTGATGGATCCAAGTCCAGACAAGGAGCGGGAGCCGGTATTGAATTATCATGTTCAGACAGAGAGCCTATGTTCGCTGCATATAGACTACAGTTCCCTGCCACCAACAATATGGCAGAATATGAGGCCTTGATTCTCGGACTTCAATTGGCCCTTCGAAAGAAAGTTAAGTGTATCAAGGTCCTTGGTGATTCGGAGCTGGTGGTAAAACAAGTGAAGGGACAATACGTATGTAAGAACAAGCGGCTCAGACTTTACAGAACCAGGGTTAGAGATTTAATAGATGAGTTTGATGCCTTTAACATATCTTTGATCTCTAGAAAAGGCAATCATCTGGCAGACTCTCTAGCCGTAGCTGCGAGTATGTTGAAACCAGTGGACCATAAGAAATGCAAGAAATTCTCCATAGAACTGGTCCCTTGTCCCTCGATACCAGATAATGTCACGAATTTCCAAGTGTTTGATAGTGACAGGCACATATTCCATTTTGTCACTAATTCTGGTATATTTGAAAAGCAGGTTATAGATGAAGATGAGAGGGATTTAGAGGAGGCAGATTTGGAAGAAAAAATTATTGGAAAATGTAATAAGATGCCAGATGAGATGGCTTCATTAGAAAAAACTTTCGATATCGGATACCAACCAAGAGAAGGTAAAAAGGTTCCACCTCCCAGAGAAGCCTGTGACTTGGTTAACATTGGAAGTGCAGAAAACCCTCGAGAAGTATTCATAGCAAAAGCATGTACCAAGCAGGAGAAAGATTCCATTGCCAATACATTAAAGGAATACATAGACTGCATAGCTTGGAGTTATAAGGAGCTGAAAACCTATGATCAGAATGTCATAATGCATACGATTCCGTTGAAACCAGACTCCAAACCCTTCAGGCAAAGACAAAGGCGAGTCAATCCATTATTAGAACCCTTGATAGAGAAAGAGGTAAAGCGACTGTTAGAAGCTAAGATCATCTTTCCTATTAGACATTCCACATGGGTTGCTAACCTGGTCCCCGTGAGGAAAAAGAGTGGAGAAATAAGGTTATGTATCGATTTTAGAAATCTTAATAAAGCCTCACAAAAGGACAACTACCCGTTACCCACCATTGATGAAATACTCCAAAAGGTAAATGGGTCGGAGATGATGTCATTCCTGGATGGTTATTCGGGATATAATCAGGTCCTTATCCATCCTAGTGATAGGATGAAAACTGCTTTCACCACAAGGTGGGGCACCTTTGCATACAAGAGAATGCCTTTCGGACTATTGAACGCAGGTGCCACATTCCAACGAGCTATGGACTTTGCTTTTAAGGGGCTCATAGGTAAGTGCATCATCGTCTATGTAGATGACATTCCTGTCTTTTCTAAGAACAGGGAAAACCACGTCAGGGATCTAAAGAAAGTCTTTCAAAGATGCAGGGAACATGGCATTTCTCTCAACCCAAAGAAGTGCATTTTTGGGGTAACGGAAGGAAAACTATTGGGACATGTGATATCTAAGGATGGAATTTCCATTGACCCTGAAAGAATAGAGGCCATACAACAGATTCCTTGTCCCAACAGCAAAAAGGGGTTGAGATCATTTTTTGGGAAGATCAATTTCGTCAGAAAATTTATTGCAGATTTTGCAGAAATAGCAAAGCCTTTGAACGACATGTTAAAGAAAGAGGTCCAGATCAAGTGGACGGATGAAAATAGAGATGCTTTCAAAAATATCAAGGACGCGATTTCTAAAGCCCCGGTTTTAGTGAGTCCCGATTATACGAAGCCTTTCTATATTTACACATTTGCTTCAGATCACTCCTTTGCGAGTGTTTTAACTCAGAAGAGTGAAGGCAACATTGAAAATCCTATTGCCTTCCTGAGTAGTCCTCTCAAAGATGCGAAGCTGAGATACTCCATCTTGGACAAGCAAATGTATGCTCTAGTCAAGACCGTTAAAAAATTCAGGCATTACATAGTCCACAGTAGGGTGTTTGCTATAGTCCCGGATCCTGCAGTCAAAGCCATGTTCATACAGAATGAATTAGGTGAAAGGCGAGGTAAGTGGATTTCAACTTTGCAAGAGTTTGATCTGGAGATTCAATCCATGAAGATAGTGCGGGGACAAGGGTTGGTTAAGGCTATAGCAGAAAAGGATCTCGCAATTTCATGTCAACATTATGAAGTCGCAGATATAACCAAAGATGAGTGGTATGCAGATGTGGTGTATTTTCTACTAAATGGTAAATGTCCACCGCATTTGAATTCTACTCAACGAAGAGCCTTGCGCTTGAAGTCTGCTAATTTCCTAATTAGATCTGGCACGTTATACAAGAAAAACCATGAGGGTATTTACCTTCGTTGTGTTGATCAGAAAGAGGCAGTGCAAATACTCGAGGAATTTCATGGTAAACATGGGACAGGACATGGGTCCGCTAATGCCACAGCCCATCAAATCCTTAGAGCCGGTTATTATTGGCCTCGACTGTTCAAAGATGCCCATACTCATGTGAGGTCATGTCATACATGTCAAACTGCAGCCAATAGAGACAGGGGTGCTTCCATGCCTTTACAATCCGTAATTGAGTCTAGACCTTTTGCGCAATGGGGCCTGGATTTTGTTGGGATTATCAGTCCCAATTCATCCGATTCCCACAAATACATTCTGACAGCTACGGATTATTGCACAAGGTGGACTGAAGCTATCCCCACAAAGAATGCTACTTCGGAGGTTGTTATTAAATTCTTAGAGGATAATATTGTCACTCGGTTTGGGATGCCTAACTCCATTGTAAGTGATAATGGTTCAGCTTTTTCCTCTTTGGAATTTGCTAATTGGGCATTTGACAACGGTGTGAGTTTAAAATTCTCTTCCAATTATTATCCGCAAGGCAATGGATTGGCTGAATCTTCTAACAAGAATTTGTTATGCGTCATAAAAAAATTGTTGGAAAGAAATCCTAGAGATTGGCATAACAAACTTAAGTTGGCTCTTTGGGCTGACAGAATCAGAGTCAAAGGATCAATAGGAACATCTCCTTACCATCTGGTTTATGGACAAGATCCCATTTTTCCTACAAATCTCAAGTTACAAACACTGCATTTCATGAAAGATTATTTCGGAACTGATGATAAACTTGAGTCTAGACTAACACAATTAATGCATCTGGATGAAAAAAGGGATGAGGCTATGCTTCATTTTAGTAAACACCAGGATGTAGTAAAAATATGGTTTGACAAAAAGTCTAGAGCCAAGGCTTTTAAAATATCAGATCTAGTGTTGTTATGGGATAAAAGACATGAGAAGAAAGGGGATCATGATAAGTTTGACTACTTATGGTTGGGTCCGTACCAGATTTCAGAAGTCCTAGGGGAAAACAGTTTTAGACTAAGAACCTTGGATGGAAAGGATTTGGCATTACCTGTCAATGGGTTGCACTTGAAACACTATTTCCAGGCTTGAAGCGGCTGGGGTTTTGTATTATATGTAATTATGCCATGCTTTGTTTCTTTTGTGTGTGCAGATTTGATATTTAAGTTGTTTTTGTTTGACATGTTTAGGTTTTGTATTAATGTCATGCTTTGTTTCTTTTGTGTGTGCAGGTTGGACGTTTAGGTGGTGTATTTATTTGACATGTTTTATTTTCTTATAAAAAAAAAAAGAATAAAAGTTTGAAATGTTAACACATGCCTAAGATCGGGAAAATATGAAACATTGGAATTATGTTGTAAAAGCTCCACATGTAACACAAACAGTTAAATAATATCGTTTGAGGCTTGTGATGCATGAAGTAGTCAGTTTTACAAATTATGGCAATACTTCATCTGTAATTCAAAGGGCAATGCATTCATATTACATCTCACTTTGCATATACATGCCATCTTAGTTGCATATGCATTTCAGATACAAATCATTAAAGTGTGTCAAATCCTCTTAGGGTTATGCTACAACATAAATAAAAAATCCTAAGGTTGGAAACTGAGCCCCGAGATATCTAGAACCAAGCACATTTTATACACATTAAAAAGGATCTTGAGCAAAATGATCAAAACCTTGCTTGGAAGAAAAGGTCAAGCGAAAGAAATATTTCATGTCTATCCTATTATGCAACATGATCCTTAAAACAGTGGTTTTTACCACTTCCATTAAGCTTAAAGCCTAAAATCAGAGTAGTAAGGATAGGGTTAAGTCCTCATCGAACTTAGGTTGAGGATCCAACTCCCCAAAACTTTGATTTGACCTACATGGAGTAGTAAGGATAGGGCATAATTCTCATCTCGCCTAGGTTGAGAATCTGATTCCCCAAAGCTCCTATGTCTCATTTCATGATAAAGCTTGGATTGGAAGGATCGTACTACTTGTCCTCTGCAAAGGATGGGTAGTCATCCCCAAGGTCCAAGTAATAAAATTAATATTCTCCATTTTCATCTAAAACTTGGATTGGAAGGATCGTACTACATGTCCCTAGCAAGGATGGGTAGTCATCCCCAAGATCCAAGAAGTAAAAATTAATTTTTCCCATCTCATCTTTATATTGGATTGGAAGGATCGTACTACTTGTCCTCTGCAAAGGATGGGTAGTCATCCCCAAGGTCCAAAGAAATGAAGTTAAGTCATGGATTATGGGGTTAGGTATGCCCATGCATGACAACATGTCTTGTCTAAAAAAAACAAGACCACTGACTGTTCAAAGGGTTAGACTAGCATGACCATTTCTTCCATAATTGGTTAAATTATTTTGCTCAAAGTGAGGTAATGAATTCCAAATCAGAGTAGTAAGAATAGGGTTAAACTCTCATCTCGATTAGGTTGGGAGTCTGATTTCCCAAAGCTCTGATTTCACTTTCACTTACACATGGGTTCAAGATAGTAGTGACTCATAACCAACTTTGGGATCTAATAAAACAATTCATTATACACATGGTTGATCCTAAGAGGGTTTGATAATCTTGAATATTTGTGTATGATATTAGAAGGTCTATGCATTTGTAAAAGCAAAATCTCTAAGCATATTTATTAGGTTACACAAATCATTCACAGTCTCACATATGCATGCATGTAAAACTGACAATGGAATGTTGATCAAGTTCAAGCGATATGGAATGAAAACAAATAGCACACACCGAGCTAATACTAATGATTCTGATGTTTCATGTACTTCTATCCGTCGGTATTTGTTTATCTTTTATGTGCTGACGCCTGTATCTAAGCTTGTATATTTCAGGTTGGGTTCTCACCAAAATGCTCTGGAGCATTTGACAAAGAGAGTCACCATTTGTTGTGGCTAATCCACAACACACCCCAAAATTGGGGGCCCACCTTTTTGCATGCTTTCAAAGAAGAAAACAGTGACCCAGATGCTAAGAAAATCAAAGAAAAAGGCAAAAATTTCACTAAGGAAAAAAGTTGTCGCGATATCGCGACATGTCGCTCTGTCGCGGCCAAAAGTTGTCGCGATATCGCGACATGTCGCTCCGTCGCTACGAAAAATGAAAAAGTGTAGCGAAATCGTGACATGTTGCTCCGTCATGCGAAAAATGAAAAAGTGTAGCGAAATCGCGACATGTTGCAAAATCGGTCAAGACAGTCAAACGGGGCATGAAGCAGAAAAGCGTAGCGAAATCGTGACATGTCACAAAATCATGGTCAACGCAGTCAACGGCAGTAGGTGGGCGGAACCGTCGCGAAATCGTGACGTGTTTGATTTTCACGGCTTGCAAACGGGCAGAAGGCATAAAGTATAAAATGGTCACGAAATCATGACAAAACCGAGCCAAAGGCAATAAGGCCCAGCAGTGTAGCGAAATCACGACAAAATTGAGACAAAGCGCATAAGTCGAAAGGCGTCACGAAATCGCGACGCGTCGCGTTTTCGACGCGGGTGAAGGAAAGAGTCTAAGGCACAAAGGCGTAGCGATTTCATGCAACTTTTGGCAAAACGTTCTAGCCAGACAAAGACGTCATGAAATCACAATAGAAAGTGAAGACCATGCAGAGGGCAGAAAATGGTAGCGATTTCATGACAGGTTGCGACGAGATGGCCCGAAACAGAAAATGGTAGCGATTTCATGACAGGTTGCGGCCGAAGCGTACGGAGATGAAAAACGTCACGATTTCATGACAGGTTGCATTGGCAAGGCTCAGGAAAATGTCGCGATATCGCGACATGTCGCGTTTTCGCGATGAAAGCAAGGAAGTAAAGCGGCATGCATAAAAACGTCATGATTCACATGGGGCCATTACAGAACATACAGAAAAGCACTGAACACGTGGCAGAAAGGCATGAGGGTCATGGTAACGCTTCAGATCGACAGTTACATTTAGCAGAGAAGACCAAACGTTTCAGGTTCGAGCGAAAGGTCAAAGCATCAAAGAAGCGGGAAAATGAAACGAAGCGTTATGGGAAATGAAACGAAGCGTCGCAGAGGGAAACCAAGAGCCGCAGCAGAAAGTTTAAAAGCAGAAGCGAATGTAGATACAGAGGCTGGAAATTGTAAACAGAAAGCATTATTTTTATTGAATAAAGGAGTTTATTTGGCAAGAGTAACTTTTGTGTGTGAAACCAAAAGGAGATTGAAGGCTAAGACTCATTATTATTTCTGTATATCTTTCCTTTGCATTATTTTGTTTTGTATCTATTCGTTTACACCATAATGTGGGTTGCGATAGGTGAATGATAGAATGATGCAAATTATTTATTTCCTTAGAGTCTAGCATCTGATTTGATTTGACTGTGTTTTATTACAGGTCTGTTAGGTCAGGTTGTTTTAGAGCTTCATCTCATAACTTGGGGTTTTGCAGGGAGGAGATTGCTAACCAGATTAACGTCCTTCTTCAGTTTTTCCAGCTGATTCTCAGAAAGAACATTTCTGTTTCAATTTTTGATATATTTTTTAATCTTATTTGAAAATCTGAGTTTCGGATTCTGGTACATTCCAGAATACTTTGCAAAATTTTATTAACACCAAAAGCTAACGTAGAAATAGCAGAACACTTAAACAAAGATAAAATGAACCAATTAACTATAAAATGAACCTCATGCTAAAGGCACGGAGCTTAAAATGAAGTGGCCTATACCACGCATTTTCTCATTTAAAATATTTCTTTAAGCCAGAAGATAAAAGAGGTTGCTAATTTATTTTCGGGAGGGTTTCATTAATTTCAAGAGCATAAAAGAAGAAAGGGATTTTTTGTTCTTTCTTTTGCTTTACGCGGTTGGTTATTTTAACAGATTAGGGTTACAAAGTTTGCTGTGAATCATCAAAGGCCCCTTGTTAACAGTTACTTGCAGGATTTAAGTTATTCTAGATTACATTCATTTATTTGCATTAGGTCTTAATTGGTTATATGCATATGAATGTTTGTTCACAAGAAACTTGGAGAAATTAAAATAACAAATTTTCTTTGCAAGAAAGAGTTTCCTGTCAGAGACTCTAGTTGTGTGTTCATTTTGTAAAAGGACAAAATATTCACTCAACAATAGGGAAGTCAATGCAATATGGAATCAAGTGACTCCAACTATTATCATGTTGCAAGAAACAAAAACTGATGAGATTCAATCAAAAATAGTAAAAAAAATCTGGAATCGAGGGGAGATGGTTTGCAAATCATCCATACGAGCATCTGGAGGCATTATGACTTTGTGGGATCCTCAGATAGTAGAGGGAATCATTGTTCATAAATATTATAGGGTTCTTAGTGTTTTATTTAAGGAAATAAACAACAACAGGTCGTGTATCCTTTCAAATATTTATACCCCAAATTCAATTCAAGGGAGAGCTCTACTGTGGGAGTACTTAGGAAATTTGAGTGAAATCTTCCATAATGTCCCTTGGATTTTGGCTGGGGATTTTAACACTCCTCTTTACCCTTTAGACAAAATGGGTGGAAATGGACCACCTATCAGGAGCATGGATGATTTCAATGACTTTGTGAACTCCAACATGTTGATGGATGTAAAACTTAGAGGAGTGAATTATACATGGAGCAATCGACGGATAGGGTATCATCTCATTCAAGAAAGGCTTGATAGATTTTTTCTATCAAAAGAGGCTACAACTCTGTTCGGTGATTCTACCTTGCAAGTCCTTCCTAAAATTGCCTTTGATCATAATCCTATTTTTTTTGGAGATCCCTAACTCTCTGTCCTTCAAAAAACCTTTAAAATTTCAATCTATGTGGATCAAACGTTCCAGTTTCAGAGATAACTTAATTTAGTGGTGGCAACAGCCTGTCAGGGGTAGTGCAACTTTTAAACTTGTTGGAAAATTAAAGTTTGTTACGAAAAATCTTCGAAATTGGAACAAAGAGGTCTTTGGGAACCTCTTTGAAAATAAAAACTAGGTTGTTGAAAGTTCGAAGATAATTGATCAGAGGATTCAACATGGTGATGTTGATGAAACTACTAGGCAGGAGGAACGAACAAAACTAGCAGAGTTTCATAACATTTTGGCCTATGAGGAAATCTATTGGAGATAAAAAATCAAGGGCTCTTTGGTTGAAATATGGAGATTCAAATTCCAAGTTTTTTCACGTCACCATGCTTAGAAACAAAAGCAATAACAAGATAAAAATTTTAAAAAAAGCAGATGGTTCTATTACTCAAGACTTAACAAAAATTAGAAAGGAGGCAGTAACTTATTTCAATTCTATCCTTGGTCAAGAATCGCAGTGCAATGAGGAGGCCAAAGATATTCTCTTGAAATACATTCCTAGCATAATAAATGAGGATATAAATCTTAAGCTTCTAGCTCCCTTTTCTAATGAGGAAATTAAGGAAGCCTTGTTTAGCATGGAGCTAGACAAAGCCCCGAGACCCGATGGCTTTCCCCATCATTTCTATCAAGCTTTTTGGGACATCGTGAGGATGTAATTTCTACTGTAATATAATTCCAAGCAAGAAATCATATCCCAAAATGTCTCAACTCTACTTTTATTTCTCTAATTCCTAAGAAGCAAACCCCTAAATCTATGGTTGACTTTAGGCCAATCAGTCTATGCAATGTTTCTTACAAGATCCTAACTAAAGCCATTGCAAATAGAATGAGAGATGTTCTACCCTGCATCATATATCCATGCCAGGGAAGCTCTATCTAGGGCAGGTCAATCTTGGATGGAGTTATCACAGTTCATGAAGCTTTGCACTCTGCTCATAAGACTAATAGGTTTGTTTTTGCCCTCAAGCTTGATATGAACAAAGCATTTGACAAGCTAAATTGGGACTTTCTTATTATTGTCCTCCTTAAGTTTGGTTTTCACCACCAATGGGTTAATTTGATAAAATAATGCATTTCTAAAGCATGGTTCTCAATTCTAGTTAATGGAACAACTGTTGGTTACTTTAAAAGTCACAGAGGAATTCAGTAGAGGGACCCTATCAATTCCATGTTATTCATCATTATGGTGGAAGCTTTAGGCATAACCATAAAAAAATCTTATAGTTCAAGGCTAATATTAGGAATCAATGCAACATATATCACTAGAGTTGTTTCTCACCAACAATTCATCGATGATACCCTTCTATTGACTAAGGCATCGGTGGTTGAGGCCAAAATAATTAAATACATCCTGCAACTCTACGAGGATGTTTCTGGTCATAAAGTTAATTTCAGTAAAAGCAAGTTATATTTCTTCAACACCCCCATTCAAAGGTAAGGAAGGATTGAAGAAATTTTAGGGTGTGATATATCAAACCTCCCCACTTCGTATCTTGGTCTCCCTCTTTTCATTGGTTCTCCGAGAGAGTCAATGTGGGACAGGGTTATTAAAAGAATTCAAAAAAACTTGTTGGATGGAAAGGTCATCTTCTATCTCAAGTAGGAAATCTGACCCTCACTAAGGCCTCTCTTCAGAGCATTCCAGTCTATTTCCTCTTCATTTTCAAAGCCCCTATGAAGGTTTTCCAGAAAATTGAGAAACTCCAAAAGAATTTTTATGGACTGGATCAGAGGATAAAAAAAAGATACACCTTGTAGGATGGACCAAAGTGTGTAGACCCAAGGAAAATGGGGGCTTAGGTTTGAGGATAATTGCTCATATAAATTTAGCTTTACTAGCTAAGCAGGCATGGCGCCTCATTTCTAGTGAAGAAAATGAATGGACAGCTATCATCAAATGAAAGTATCTTCAAAATATAGGTTTCTAAGTGACTCAGTTCCAATCAAAGGTTTTGCTTTTTGGAAAGCAATTCTCAATTGTAAGGAAATCATCAAAAATGTTTAAGATGGGTTTTAGGCAATGGTGAGAGGATAAATTGTTGGAATGACAGGTGGGATAAGGACGAACCACTAATGCAATATCCTAACTTAGCTTGAATCAAAGATATCACGAAAGAAATCATTGGTAGAAAAGTCTCCGATTATATGGTTGAGGACAGAGGCAGAATGAAGTGGAAACAAATAAGGATTTAGGGATTTCAAGTAGAATCAAATGATCTTTGTAACATTCTAAGGCAACATTTTATCCCCATGAGACCCAAGGAAGATCAAGTTACCTGGGATCCTACGGAAAATGGGTTGTTCACTATTAAATCAGCTTACAAGCTTCTACTTGATACGAGGATTTTGTCCTCCAAAAGGACTTAGTTTGGATAAAAAAATTAATTCCAAAAATTGTAGTCTTTTCATGGTTGGTTATCCAAGGAAGAATTCTAACTATTGATAATATGATGCGTAAAGTTATTTGTATCACTAATCATTGTTATCTGTGTAGGGCTAATTGGGAGACCATTTATCATATTTTCCTTGAGTGCCCTTTTTCCTTGACTGTCCTAAGTGGGGTTTTTTAGGCCTTCAATATTTCTTGGGTTAAACCAGCCATCGTACTTGATTTTTTTATCTAGTAGCCTTGACCCTTTTGAATCCAAAGACTTAGATACATGTGGAAAATTTGTCTCAATCACTATATTTGGTAGGTGTGGTTAGAAAGGAACCATAGAGTCTTTAATGAGTCTATCCATGATCATCAAACTATCATTGCTAGGATCCTATCCTTTGCCAATGAGAATGTGAACCTTATCCCTTTTGATAGCCATAAACCTCATCTACAAGAGATCACGATTGCTCAATATTTAAGCTTAACCTTGTTAGATGATTCTATGCCTAGGGTAGTCAACCGTAGAGCCAATGTTAAGTGGTCCCCACCTCCTACGGGTTGGTTTAAGCTTTTATGGAGTAGCTAAGGACAATCCTGGTAGAGCAGGCACTGGCGAAATTATGCAAGATCGTAATGTAAATATGATAATTGCATTTTTTGAATATTTGGGAACAAGGATGAACAACAAAGCTGAAGCTAGAGCTATGTGGAGAGGCCTTCAAATGACTCAAGACTTAGAAGGCAATTTGATCGTAGAAGGTGACTCTATGCATGTTATAAATCTTCTTAATAATTGGAAAATACCTCCTTGGAGGATTAAAACAATTGTTGAAGAGGCTAGGATCCTTTTCCATGGAAGATAGGATAGAAAATCCCAACAAGTCTCTCAGGTTGCTAACAAATTTGTTGATAAGCTGGCCAATTTGGATGCCGATGGTGAAATGCTTTTCAAATGGGAACGTGGTGTCCTGAGTGAAGTAGAGGAGCTTATTCAACATGAATGCTAAGAATGATAGTAAAATTTACCAATAGGGAAGGTAATGTAAGTTCGAAGGCTAGGAGTATTCCCATCTCTTTTTTGAAATGGACTCGCAATAAAAATTATCCGAGCTATCAGTCTTCGTGGATGCTACTTGGAAATACCACAAATACTAATAGGGACAGTCACATGTCAGATAACATGGCTCCTAGTCATCTTAGTAATTTAAGGTTGGTTGATAATCACAGGGTAAGAATAAAATGACAATATAAGACTTCAAACCAGAGCCATGTGGACCACCAGATAGCCACTGCCATAAATCTAGCCAGCAGGTTCATTTCTCCAAGGCTGATTGGCCAAGATGAAATGTGGTCCCAAAGAATGTCATATACAGAATAAAGTAATTACCATAGAATTATTAAGAGTAACTGTCAATATAGAGCTTGTGGGAGTTTTTTTAGTACTCTACTATGTGTGTCTGCAACTTTTTGTTTCTCCACTATTTCAAGGAAGGGATCTGTGTCTATTTCTTTTTTTGTAATTATGATGCAGGTGTGTTTTCTCGGGGTATACCCAAAATATTGTATGGGAAGTATATTTTTGAAAACAAGCTATGTGCCTTACTGGATGTAATGGCTTTGGCGGTTGGTAGATTTTACATGTATAGGATCCTTAGTAAGGACATGTTCATCAACAGCCCTAGGCTAATTTTTGTAAAAGGTTTTGGGTCAACCTGTAAAACCAAGTATTAATGCTATAGTATCTTATCTACAAAAAAAAAAAAATTGCTAGGTTTAACTTATAATAACTAGGTCCTAAATTTCCATTGTTGGGCTTAATGGAATGTTGTCTCTCCTTTGTGTCAGGCATTTTTCCTTAGTCAATTTTTTTTGTGTCAAAATTTTTCCTTATTAATGATGACGTCAGCACTTTAAGAGTCTGTATATGCCTTAGATAAATTTAAATTTAAATTTCTCTGTGCAAGACCTTTTCTATCCTCAAGATGATGTCATAATTTCAAAAGTCTAGCTTCACTTTTTCCTTAGCCAAATTTTGGATCTAATGTTGTGTCCGGGTTAATTTCCAATTACCAGATGGAACTTTTTTATTGCCAAGAAAAATTCCATTAGCCAATGTTGCTTCTGGGATTTTTTCTTATGTTTACATCATCCTAAGAAAAACTCGAGAATTGAGCATTTTTACTTCTCGTTTTC
Organism: Wollemia nobilis; assembly: GCA_028583015.1. NCBI lineage: Eukaryota > Viridiplantae > Streptophyta > Pinopsida > Araucariales > Araucariaceae > Wollemia > Wollemia nobilis. The sequence continues at coordinate 1,928,562 of JAQPPZ010017258.1, forward strand.
TGTTTTCAATGGGGCAATAATGATTCCAGCCATTTCCAATGGTTTGGAAATGATTTTCAATGGTCCAAAAATAAATTTTTAATTGCCCAAAAATGATTTTCTATAGCCTAGAAATGATTTTCAATAGTCTAGTAATGATTTTCAATAGTCTGAAAATAAATTTTTAACTGCCCAAAAATGATTTTCTAGCTTGAAAATGATTTTCAATAGTCTGGTAATGATTTTCAATTGTTCGAAAATAATTTTTTAATTACCCAAAAATAATTTTCTCTAGCCTAGAAATAATTTCCAATAGTCCAAAAAATGATTTCTAATTGCTCGAAATCCAATATTCCAAAATTGATTCTCTATAGATCAGAAATACTTTCCAATAGATCAAAAACGATTTCTAATAGACTAGAATTGACTTTCTATAGATTGAAAATACTTTCCAATAGACAAAAAACAATTTTTAATTGTTCAAAATTAATTTCCAATAGCCTAAAAATAATTTCTAATTACCTAGAATTAATTTCAAATAGTTCAAAATTGATTTTTTATAGCGTAGAACTGATTTTTAATAGCTTGAATGTCAGGTTTCATTATGACATAAGATTTTGAATTACCTATAGATTTAACCTTGCATGCTTTTGGACTTATTTTTAAGTGTTAAGACTTATGATCGGGGTAATTTTTGCACTTAATTCCTAGAATTACAACCATTTTTTGATAATTCTCGAGGAGTGACCTTGTTTGTGGTAGCTTGTATAGCCTACATGAACAAACTATTCTAGGCCTCAAATATCCTCAAAATATAGTTAAAGTTATACTTTCTAGAAAATTATTTCTGAGGAACATCTAATGGAAGTAATTTCATAAAATTTTATTGAGTATGGCAAGAGATATATGGACCTAAAAGTGAAGTCGTTTATGTTATCAGGAGAAAATTCAAGTCTGCAATACCTTAATTTTAAGGAGCTTTAGAGTGCTAAGGCTATGGGAACATAGGTATGTGAGTAATTTTTGAAAAAGCTATTATGAGCATAGGATCCGAAACAAGTTATTTGTCATTGTAAAAAAATTTACCAAACACACAATGTCAATAAAAATTGTAAAATACTCAAGGTAAGAAAAATTTGGGCACCTATAATCAAAAGGTTTCAACTAAAAATCATGAATTTTGAGAGAGTTTTCTATCATGCACAACCCTAAGAAAACAAGAGTAAATTCATTAAAATTAAAAAAAAGGGGGTCCCTAGTCCACATAGACTAGGGCATGTTGCACAAGCACAACAACAAGAAGGACAAAATTAGTGCTTGAACAAGAGCTAGAAAGAATGCAAGAGCCAAAGTCACTATAGAGTTAGATTAGGAATACCAAGACCAGAATGAAATATTGAAATCATACCAAATAATGTGATACGAGGGGGTGTTAGAGTCTATTATATTATTCGGTATCTTGCAAGTACATTCCAAGAACCTTGTAAATATTTTGTAAATACCTTGTAACTATGTGATGTGAAAGAGTCTTGTAAATATTAGTCATTTAGTGATAATTAGAGGTTTATCACTTTTATAGAGTCAAAGAAATATATTTCTCTATGATAAATATGAATAGTCATATCTCTTGAATGTTTGAGGAGTTGAATATTTTGTTGAAGTTGAAATGTCAAGTCTTTGTAAAGGCTATATGTGAAGCAAGCATATGAGATATATGAGTATGAAAATTTAATACTTTAATCATACTAGAATACTTAGTTTGTAATATGTAGAAATATAGTAATTTTATATATTTGCTTGAATACTTGTGTATATCATTGTGTGAGAACTTTAATATTGATATATTGTGTGGAAATAGCTTATATGCTACCACAAATCACCTTTTTTGTAATCCATTTTAGTTGCCTTTTTTTCAAATCAAATTTTTATCACCATTTGATATTGTACCACCATTTTAAATGATTTATCCCATTCTACTTCTAGAGATATTATGTCACTTAATCCTTATTTCATCAGTTCAATATTAGTGTCTTCAAGTTCTAATTATTAGGACAATTAGAGACAAGGGGTACAAGTTTACTAGTAGTATTTCTTCCTTATTGAAAACTAGCTTGTAAGAGGATGATATTGTATAATCCTTAGGTGTTACCCTATCTAACCACAATTTATTTCTCAATTTAGCATGTCAATCCCTTTGAAAATCCTTTCAATTTTCTTGTTGGTGGATTTTTCTAGACCATTACCCTAGAGGAAATAATTGGAGGTCATTTTTAGAATAAATCTATACTTTAGTTCAAACTTCATTAACTTGAATATGATGAAGTTTGTGGTATTATCAATGATTGTTGTTAATGGATCTCAAATTTAGTGGCAATGTCTTCTAAAATTTTGGTAACTACCTCTTAGTTTTTTAATTTGTCTAGCACTATCTCTACCCACTTTGTGAAGAAGTTAGTTATAATCAAAATCCATCCATGCCCTGCACTAGATAAGGCATCAATCTTGTCAATGAAATCTAGACCCGATTTTTGAAATGGTTTTGTGATGATGATTGGATTTAGGGGAATTGCCTCTTTTTTTCTTCTTCCCATAAAATTACAATAGGCTTTGCATTGTTTGAGCCAAGTGGAATCAATATCAAAAGATAGTGGGCCAATAATATCTTACCCCTAAAATTTTATTTGTTGTGGTTTGGATAGAATAATATCCTCCATCATCACTTTCCTTGAATATAATGTCTTTCCTTTCCTCTTAAATGCATCACAATAAGCCTCCATATCATTTGTAAAAATATATTTTCTAGCCATGTATAATGAATTACCTACTATCTAAATATGGTTCTTTCTTCAGGTGTTAATCCTTTCAAAAATGGTCTTGATATCATATATCTCGTAATATTCTCCATTCAACTTGGTTGATCATTTATTTTTACCTCCCCTTCCAATGCTACTTAATATTAAAGGGTGGACATAACAAGGTTTTCACATAAAGACCTACCCCTGACTAGTTTAATAGGATTTATCTCTATGCCAAATTTTTATATTTTGTTTATCCATCCTGCCCTCTTTTTCCTTAGTTCACCATGTAGAATGATATATCTAACATCAAGATGGACCAAAAAGATAGTATTTCTTTGGGATAGATAATATCTAAATTTTTATAGTACTTTCATCATTACAAACACCTATTTTATAATGAACATGTACCTTTCCTCATAATTATGGAGCACCTAATTTATAAAGTAAATCATATGTTTTCATCTCTATCATCTTTCTAAGTAAATAATGTAGTGATGCTTTTGTATATCCTTGTGGGGAGGTCCAAAAAAAATCCTAGCAGATTTTTTGGGGCTAAAAACCCTACAGGGTTATCCTCACCTTAATTGGTGTGTTTGGGTTTGATGTATGATACGTTGAGGGTTTCACCAAGAGTGTTTTAAGGATTCGCTCCAAATCCTTTTGATTTTATGTATATTTTAGAAAACACCTAAGTTCTTATTTTGAAATACTAAATACTAAGGTTACAAAATAAACTAGAATCTAAATATGCATAAAATAAATTATGCACATAAAAGAGCTAACCTAGAAATAATTTTTCATTTGGATGAAGACTAATACTAAGGTACAAGAAAGTAAACCTTTATTATTTTAAAGTAATGGATAAGAAAAAGCAGATACAATTTAGCCTAAATTCAAACTATATGCTATTTATATTTCAAATGTTTAAATAAGTGAGGAAAGATAAGCAAATCAATGTGAAACTAGATTCTTTGATTGTCATTTTATTTTGTGATTTAAAACTTGAAATAAACTAAAGTTAATTTTATCCCTTTTTCACTTTTTTGTGTGTTTTATATAAAATAGAGAACAAAAAACAACAAAAAATAGAATGTGAATAAAATTGCTAACAATACTGACAAGGGTAGTTACCTCATTAGGTGGTTACAATGATTTTGTGCCTTGTATTTGTCGATCGTGAACTTGATTTTATGCCCTAGAAAGCCCAACCATGAATTTATAGAACCTATAAAATTAGCAAAATCAAAATGTAATGGCAATTATTTGGTGATTTGTTATAGTTGCAAAGGAAACAAGGCTCACAAATAAGGCATTCAAATCCCCTTGGACCTTTTAGCTGATTGAACTAAAAACATAAAATAAATGAACTTAATTGCAAGGGTGAATTCACACTTTGTAAGGAAGGAGCATGAAATCATTTAGGAGATAGAATAAACAAAGAGTAGGTGGTGGAAGTTTAAAAATTAGATCAACAGTTCTAACAATTTCATGACCCATAGAGACTAGTTGTGAAACCATTGGAGGTGGGAGAATTAAATAGGAAATAGATCAAGATTATTTATATCGATTTAATATTAAGGTCCTAATGGGGTGTTAAAATTAAGAGCTATTTGAAAGATGAAAATCCTAAGTGAGCACTACTTAAAATGTCACCTCAAAATGATTTTATGACCAATAAGGGTGAGCCATGAATCTATTCTACTAAGGTTGGGTTAAGGATAAAAGGTATTAGTAGAGGATAAAAATAAGTTGAAATTGATAACAAAGAATTATATTATGGAATAAGAGTATAAATAGAGGTAATATTAATTATAGGAGAGTAAAACTTGTTCCCAAGACTCAATAGAAGTGGATTGTGAAAGCATCCTGTTGTAATTGGGGATAAAACATAATACAGAACATAGGATAAGGATAGGTTTAGATTGTTAAACAAGGATGAGATAGGGCTTAAAAGACTAAAAATAAACTATGTCTATGGAGACACAATGATGTTGACCCCACACTTTCTTAGAATGAATTCATGCCCTAGAAGGGTGGACTACAAAATCACTTTGTGAATATTTTGGATAAAGACAAAGAGCAATAAAAGGGGTGAAGCTAGATTTTAAACCACATAGGAGGCAAAAAAATTAGAGTATTGGCTAAAAGAGAACCAAGAGGAGTGAATAACAAAATAAGGTCTACCCTAATTTGGCTTGGAAATGAATTCATGACCAAATGAAATCACCTTGTGTGAAGGGTTGGGGCAAAAATCTACCAAAAGAAGAAGTTTCAAAGGTTGGAGAAGCAAGGAGAGGTAAAGCTTTACCTAGAATATAGCTACACACTAAATAGAAGCAAATATTAAAGCAAGAAAATAAATGTAAAAGCTAGAGATAAAAGAAATATAATATAACTACTATGCCAAAGAGTAAATTTCAAAAAGAGAACAAAGAAGGAGGGAGCTACAACCAATGGAGGAGAAATTATCCTAAGGTTTGGCTAAGTAGAACCCTCCAAGAGCTCTCCAAAATACAAGTGCACTTGATACTTGAAATATTTGAGCTATAAATTTGCAAGATTTTTGTTACCATGAGAGAGTGTTATGAAAATGAAGGCCCAATGCCTCAATTTATAGAATTTTGGGGCATGGAGGGAGAGAGGGAAGAGCATTGATGGCAAGGAGGAGGAGGTGGTTGAATTTGAAATCCACCAAGGCAATGGGAAGGTACCTATGAGTTGTCAATAGGGAGGGGATATCTAAGGTACGGTTCCATAAATGGTCCAAAATCCCTAGGCAAGCAGAGAATCCAAGATTTTGGATTTGGCCTCAAGGATGTGATTTTGTGGTCGATCTTGGTTAACTGTGAAATCACAGATACGATCATTGGAGGTCATATATCATAGTGGAAATTGATACTAGTTGGATTTATTAAAACTGGGCAAGAATGGGTAAGACGTGATTTCATGTTATGTTAAGGATGAGCACAAAACCTTTAAGTTGTACTTCTCTTGCACTAATAATATTGCAAAATATGAAGCATTGATATTAGGTCTTTGAGTTGCTCTAACCTTAAAATTCAATATCCTTTCTATTTTTAGTGAATATCAACTTATAGTTAATCAATTCAATGATGTATATCATACTAAATATTAACTATTGAAGACATACAAGGATATTGTCGCAAATATTATATCAAACTTTGAGAACATAACCATGGAATCCATACCTAGATCCTCTAATTATCATTTGAATGCAATAGTTTCTACCACATACCTTATCCCCTTGGAGTTAGAATATTATCATGCTACAATCATTATTTTCCAACTTTGAGAACCTACAACCTATAGTTCTAGTCAACTCCCCTTAGATGTCTTGAACATAAGAGCTTCTTATTTCTAACCTTGGTACAAGGATATCTTTGACTTTCTAAAATATAGACAATACCCAAAGTATTAGATCACAATAAGAAAAATTTATTGCACAAAAGAGCATGCAAGTTTGTGATAATATATAATATCTTATATTGATGCTCTTTTGACGATATCATTCTACAATGCTTTACACCCAATGAAGCAAGACAAGCTCTTCATGAAGTCCATAAAGGATCTTGTGGATGCCATTTTGGTGGCAATGCAATTTCCAAGAAGCTCCTCCACATAGGATATTATTGGCCTTCCATGGATAAGAATGCATGTGACTATGTTTGACACTATGACAACTTCCAACATCATGACAATCTTATTCATGCACCTTCAAAAAACCTTCAAGTTATTTCTTCCTCTTGTTCATTCTCCATTTTTGGTAGATAATTGGAAAAATCAATCCTACTTCTAGTGGTCATAAATTTATCATCACAACCACTAAATACTTCACTAAGTGGGTAGAATCCATGTTGCTATCTACAGCCACTAGAGTTCAATTCTCTAAGTTTATCCTTAACCAAATATTGTATCAATATGGAATCCCTTCCGTTATCATCTCTGATAATGGAACCCCCTTTAAGAATAAATATGTTCATAATATTTATGCTAAATATAATATTCAACATAAATGGTCAACCCCTTATTAGGTAATGGTCAAGTTGAAGCCTCTAACAAATCCTTAATCAAGATCCTTAAGAAACTGGTTAATAAAACTAGTTGTGACTAACATATTCAACTTTATCTTACCTTGTGGGCTTATCATACCAGCATACATACACCCACAAGTGCTACCCCTTATGTCTTGGTCTATGGGACTAAAGATATCTTCCCTTTTGAGTTTTTTTGAAAAAATGAAAAAATATATTATATTTATAGAAACTGTATTACAAAGTAAATTGAGCTTGATAGAAAATACAGGAGAAAAAAATCCTCCACCAATCCCTCCTGGCTAAAAAATTACCCATCCTTATATCTTCATGTTGTTTGACTTTGTGGCCTAACTATGATAGATTCATTAGAATCACTAGCTACTCTTCATATTCTGCTATCTGTTTGTACCACCTATTGCATCCCTTGGTACCAACTTATCTAATCTTCCATCTGAGAGTCCACCTATTGCCATTCCTCTAGTTCTTTTTCTCATTTTTCTAAGTAATATGCCACTCTTTTTATCTCTCGCTTGATATATGTAATAAAAACATCTTGAAAAACCTTACAGATATTTTTAACTACTTCCACCTTCCTTCTCTCACCAATTCCTAGCACTTGAAAGGGTCTTATAGGATCCAAGATTCCAGCCCATATATGAGAGTATATCTCTATCCATAGCTTATGTAAATATAGATTTGTAACTATAAATGATGCTGAAAATATCACTTGTCCTTCTGCTTCATTATTTGTTGTCTCCCCCATACCTTTTGCTCTCCAGTACACCTGTTCTCCTTTCCAATTTTGTATGATAATGCCAAAACCAGCTTTTCCAAGGTTTTTAGTAGAAGCCCCATCTTTGTTTTCCTTCACCCACACTTTGGGAGGAGGTCTCCATGTTATGTTATTTTAGGATATCTCACTTGCGCATCCAACCCTTAATTGTTTTTCTTTTACAGTTATTCCAAAGATCTTTAAAATAGCCACTTCCTCCATTTCTATGTTTGGATCATCCTGTAATCTAATAGACAATGTTTCCATTACCTTACTCATAATCCTCTCCCATACTTTTTCACTTAATATGTGCTTTGATCTAAATATGCGTGCATTTTTTTCTAGCCATAACTACCACCATATGAAGCTAGGCCCCAGCTTTCATTCCATTTTCATTGTTTTAGTCTTAAAGTTGCACTATTTCTCTTTCTCATAAAAGTTTTCCTGGCTCTTAAAAATTTCCCAATGCTATCTCATCTGCATCCACCAACTGATCCACATGTCTTTAGAAAAAAATACCCAAAAAAATTGTGATTCAAGGTCTCCTCTACTTTTCAACACATAACACATTTGGAAGACCCATAGAAACCTTTTTTTCTCATAATATCAAATGTAAAGCACTTTCTATGGTTAATCAACCATGAGAAAATGTTAATTTTTGGTCATCCTTTATTTTTCCAGAAAAATGTCCATGGAAGTGGTGCTAGGATAATATCATATCCACAAACTAACTTGTATGCCTCCTTTGCCTTATATATTCCCAACTTGCTTCCTCCCCATCCAAGCATATCCCTTGTAGAACCATATTGAATTGGGTGTCTTTGGAGATGTCTCCATAGTTTTTTGGTTAGTTCCTTTGTCTCCCTCACTGGATATTCTTAGGGATGTTTCCATTGTAGTAAGTCTAACACATGTTGATTCCATGATTTCATATAGGAAGAGGCTTTCCACCACCCTATATTTTTGAGCTTTGCTTTCCAACTCTCCATCTCTGGGAATGTCTTAATAATTGGTTGAGATTGACTCCATGGATCCTCCCAAAATAGGGCTTCCTTTCCATCCCCTAATTTCCAATATAGGTATGGCTTTATTAACTCTTGGTCTACTTCAATTGTTATCCATACTATAGATCCCTCTCCTTCCACTCGGTATCTTGGGATGTCTTTCTCAGCCACTCCTGGGTAATATTTAGCTTGTAACAGTCTACTCATATAACTTCCCTACTAGTGCCTTGCTGCTTTGGGATGTTGATCTTATACCCAATCCTCCTTGTTTCTTTGGTTGAAATATTGGTATGAAACTAAATGGTGCGGGAAGTAGGATCGTTTTTATATTGAATCGCTTTTTTATTGTAAGGTAGAAAACCCACAATAGACTTAATTTATATATTTTTTCGATGATGCCTTATTATCATATGTGGATTGAATTTATATACCTAGTCTAATAGTTGTAAGAGTGAAGGGTTGTGACCCTAGAATATAATGAATAAATAATATAAGTAATTAGTACATGTTATGAGGGTCCTAACATGCCACCCCCCTTAAAGGAGCTTTGTCCTCAAAGCTGGAAATTTGGAAATCGTTGTTGGATATCTTGAAAATTTTCCCACGTTGCGTCTTCTAAAGGTAGACCTTTCCAATGGATTAAAACTTCCGTGATATCATGAGTATGAATGTGATGAGAGCGGTGATCCAAGATAGCTTCTGGCTCGACTAGAAGTACTCCATCATCGGAGAATTCAGGGAGAGTGGGTTGTGTCATGATATGGGCTCCCACTGCGAGCTTAAGGCAAGATACATGAAATACGGGATGAAGTTTCGAAGAGGGAGGAAGCTCTAGTTTGTAAGAAATGGTCCCAATACATTGGAGAACTTTATACGACCCGTAAAATTTGGGTGCTAACTTCTGAGAATCTTTTTTTTTTAAGAGAGGATTGACGGTGAGGTTGGAGACATAAGAAAACCATATCACCCTCATGGAAACTACGTTCGCTTCTATGTTGATCGGCTTGCTGCTTCATGCGATGCTAGGCGGTGTGTAGGTTCTCTTTTAGGATCCGTAGTATGTCATCTCTATTAGCAAGTTTTGTTTCCACCGCATGGACTTTTGTAGTCCCTGGAATATAGGAAGTGATGGATGGTGGTGTTTGACCATATAGTGCTTCATAAGGAGTCATTTTGATGGACGTATGGTATGAAGTGTTATACCACCATTCCGCTAGTGAAAGCCACTTTACCCAATGGAGTGGTTGAGTAGAAACAAAACATCAAAGGTATGTTTCCAAGCATTTATTTACAACTTCTATTTGGCCATCGGTTTGAGGATGGTAAGCGGAGCTCATACGAAGTTGAGTACCTTGTAATTTGAACAATTCCTTCCAAAAGGTGCTAGTGAAAGTTGGGTTGCGATCACTAAAAATTGTGGAGGGCATACCATGTAATTTAAATATGTTATCTAGGAATATGTGGGCTATATTTCTAGTGGTATAAGGATGATCCACGGGACAAAATGGGCATATTTAGATAACCGATCAACGAATACGAAAATGGTTGTTTTTCCTCCTGATTTTGGTAATCCTTCAATAAATTCCATAGAAATATCTGCCCATGTTTTGGTGGGTATAGGAAGAGGTTGAAGTGATCCTGGAATAGCGAGGGTCTCCCCCTTTTGTCTTTGGCAAACTTCACATTCTTTTACAAAGTTTTTGATGTAATTTTTCATTCCTACCCAATAGAAGGAGGTAGTGGCTCTTTTATAGGTTTTTAAGAACCCTGAGTGGCCTGCAGTGGGTGAGGTATGTAACTCATGAAGAAGTTTTTCATGATAAGTTGAATTGGGGGTGAGGACCATCCTCCCTTTGTATCTTAATATATTGTCCTTCCAAGTGTATGGAGTTTTTCTACTAGGATTATGTTGAAGTTGTTGAATTAAAGCGTGGATAGTAGGATCATTTATCAATTCTTCATTCACCTCATCTACCCATTTAGGAATAAGGGAGGAAAGAGCATGGACTTGAGGGATATCTTCAAATTTTCTAGAAAGTGCATCGGCTGCCATGTTGTCCTTTCCATTTTTATATGTAATTTCATAATCATAGCCAAGAAGTTTAGTAACCCATTTTTGTTGTTCTGAGGTATTAGTCCTTTGTTCCAAAAAATACTTCAAGCTATGATGGTCAGTGTGTATAATGAAATGTTGGCCAATAAGTTAAGGCCTCCAATATTGAATAGCATGGACAATCGCCAACATCTCTTTTTCATACGTAGAGCGAGCTAAATTATTAGGATAAAATGCTCTGCTTATAAAAGCTAGAGGCCTTTCATCCTGCATGAGTACGGCTCCCATTCCTATTCCTCAAGCGTCACTTTCAATGACGAACGGTTTAGAAAATTTGGGCATGGCTAGAACAGGGGTGGTACACATTGCAGTTTTCAAGGTGATAAAGGCCTCATCCACTTTAGACGACCATTTGAAAGTGTTTTTCTTAAGTAATGTTGTTAGAGGAGCAGCGATTTTACCATAATTTTGGAAAAAATTTCTATAATATCCCGTTAGTCCAAGAAACCCACGTAGAGCTTTTAAGGTTTTTGGAATAGGCCAATTTTTCACCTCCTCAATTTTGGAAGGATCTACCATAACTCCTTCCTTTGAGACAATATGCCCTAAGTATTCAATTTCTTGTTTTCCAAAGGAACACTTTGATATTTTTGCATAAAGTTGATTTTCCTCCAAGATTTGGAACGCTTGTCTAACATGGTCCAAATGTTCTTCCCATGTTTTGCTATAAATCAAAATGTCATCAAAGAAAACTAATATAAATTTATGAAGAAAAGGGTGAAATACCTTATTCATTAGACTTTGAAAGGTAGAAGGAGAGTTGGTCAGGCCAAATGGCATCACCAAGAATTTGTAGTGCCCTTCGTGAGTGCGAAAGGCCGTCTTAGGAATATCCTTTTCATTGACTCGTATTTGGTGGTAGCCTGACCGTAAGTCTAACTTGGAAAAATAAGCTGCCCCGTGGAGTTCATCTAATAGCTCATCTATGATCGGAATAGGAAATTTATCTTTGATGGTCATTTTATTAAGCGCTCAAAAATCGACACATAAACGCCACGAGCCATCCTTTTTTCTAACTAAAATAATTAGAGAGGAGTAAGGGCTTTTGCTAGGTCTAATGACTCCTGCATTAAGAATATCTTGTACTAATTTCTCTATTTCGGTATTTTGGAGGTATGGATAACGATAAGGTCTAATATTAGGAGGGTGATGCCCTGGAAATAGTGGAATAGTGTGATCATGAATTCGTTGTGGAGGTAGTCCTTTTGGTTCATTGAATACCGCCTTATGGTGGTCGAAAATATTTTGTAACTCTGGTGTCTCGTCTTCTTTGTGACTAGGTTGAATTGAAAATAATTGGGTGATCATTCCTTTGTTTCCTCTTCGGATAATTTTCTCCATTCTATGCGAGCTGACGATTTAGGAAGGTCCTGATTTCAGGCCTTGGATAATATAGGTTTGGTTCTTTGCTGTGAATTTCATCCATAGTTCATCAAATTCCCATTGGACTACACCCAAAGTTCATAACCATTGTATGCCTAGTACAATGTCGCACCCCCTAGGGGTAGGACGTACATGTCACTTTTCATGTTAAAAAGCCCCATAGTTAGTTTGATATTTCTGCATTTTCCTTTGCATGCAATTTTTTTGCCATTTCCAATCATCACTTCGAAGTTATTACAAGGGTATATAAAACAATTTGCTTTTTTAGCCACCTTTGGATCGATAAAATTATGCGTGCTATCAGAATATAGGAGCACGGTAAGGTTTTGTTTCTTAAAATACCCTTTAAATCGCATTGTTTGAGGGGCAAAAAATTCGGAAAGGGCGTTGAAGGAAACCTTTGGTGCATTTTCTTCGTCACTTTCAAGTGTGTTGGATAATACCTCTACTTCGAGTTTAGGTTCCTCTTCAGTAGAATTCCCTTCCTCTGTGGCATCTAGAATATATAATTTTTGTGACACACATTTATGATTTCTGTCAAATTTCTCATCGCAATGGTAGCAAAGACCCTTAGCTTGTCTTTCCTTGATTTCCTCAAAACTCAGACGCTTAATTGGTAGAGCGGGGTTAATTTTGGGAGCTGTGTAGGAGTTTTGGGTTCATCCATTTTGCATTGGTTTGGGGTTGGTATAAGTGTTTGATGGTTTCCCCCAAGTTGGTTTTGTGAACTGATTTCGTGCCTTGATTTTGTCCTCCGCTAATTTTGCCAAGCCGATGGTCTCTAACATGTTTGTGGGGTTATACATTTGCACCTCTATTCGAATTTCTTCTTTTAATCCATTGACAAAACATTCTTGAAAGAAGGCAGCGTCTAATCCAGATGTTCGATTAGCTAGCCTTTCAAATTTTGCTTGGTATTCGCTTATCAAAGTGGTTTGGCATAATTTAGTGAGGGCCCCTGTAAAGCTTTGAAACTTGCTAGGGCCGAATCACACTAATAGATTCTGTGTAAAGGTTGACCACATCGGAGTGCCGTTAGTTTTCTCGAACCATTGGTACCATTGGATGGCATCATTTTCCAAGTGGAAGGAGGCGATATGCACTTTTTGCATTTCCATAATTTGATTTAGTGAGAAATATTGCTCTGCTCGGTAGATCCAGTTTTTCGGGTCTCCTCCTTCAAATTTTGGGAAGTCGAATTTGGTCGTTCATGGTAGAATGGAAGTTTGTGGACCTCCTAACATTGCTTGATTTGATGACCCATGGTTGGGTGAATTTGCATGTGTTGTCGCATGATTTTGACTAATGGCATCAAGTTTAACATCCATTGCAAATATTTTCTTGAAGAGTTCTCTTGTGGTCCGGGTATTCTCTCTTTCCTGTTGAACTTCTTCAATGAGCCTTTCATGTTTCTCATGAACGAAATCCAGTGATCGTCGTCCTTCAGCCATTGCGGTTTGTGTAGGTAACGATCAATATGACTTGGTACAGGTGAGAAAAAAAATAAAAATAAAAATAAAAAATAATTTTAATTTTTTTTCCTTTGCGTTTCGGATGTCGAAAACCTTGATGCTGCATTGAAGATTTTAACTTTTTCAAAACAGCCACCGTCACCACGCGAAATGTCGAGCAATTTGGGTGTAAGACAACTTAATTCGTACCTTAGGAGAAGGTTTAATTTTTTGCGAGGATTTTGACACGGATTCATGAAGCGTGAATGTTGTTTGCGTCCTCGTGAATGTGGACTAGCTGAAATGTGCGGTGGGAAAAAATTTTAATGGTGAATTTTCTCCTTGATCTAGCTCTGATCCAGATGGTATGAAACTAAATGGTGCGGGAAGCAGGATCATTTTTATATTGAATCACTTTTTTATTGTAAGGTATAAAACCCACAATAGACTTAATTTATATATTTGTTCGATGATGCCTTATTATCATATGTGGATTGCATTTATATACCTAGTCTAATAGTTGTAAGAGTGAAGGGTTGTGACCCTAGAATATAATGAATAAATAATATAAGTAATTAGGACATGTTATGAGGGTCCTAACACATATATTCTCCCACCCAACTAGTGCTAATATTTGTTCTTCCCTTGCACCTGACCACAAAAAATTTCTTGTGTGTTTATCAATATATTTCAGAATTTTCTTTGGAGCTTGAAGTATGGAAAATTTATAAAATGGGAGAGCTTGTAGCACAAATTTAATCATTGTAAGCCTTCCTCCAAAGCTTAGCCATTTGTGTGTCCAGTTGCTCAACTTAGCTTGAAGTTTGTCAATCAACCCTTTCCACTCCTTACTTTTCATTTTCTTTGTAGATAGAGGTACTCCTAAATACTGTATGGGTAAAGGAGTTTCCATGAAATTAAAAAATTGTATAATTTTATCTCTCACCCTCTTTGTTTTATTGAAAAAACTATTTGAGATTTTTTTCATTTAAAGTTTTCCCTATAGCTTGGGTATACCTATATAAAATTTCTTTTATGTTTCTTTCTACTAGGAGATTGGCTTGACTAAAAAGAGTTGTATCATCCAAAAACTGGAGGTGATTTATCTCAATCTCAAAAATGATTTTTAGACCCCTTAGCCTCCCATCTTGTCTCCCTTTTTAAGAGTCTCCCTAGAACCTTTGCATAAAGTATAAAAAGGTAAGGGGAAAGAGAGTCCCCTTGCCTCAACCCCCTTACTACTATGAACATGGGAGAGGTACTGCCATTTACCAGAACTCAGAATGATGTGGTCTATGTACAATATTTTATCCAATATCTCCACTTCTCTCCAAAGCCCATTTTTTGAAATCCTTTGCAAAAAATACCAATCTACTCTATCATAGGTTTAATAAAGATCTAATTTAATAAACATACCTGGGTCCTTTTTCTTGGACATTGTATGTATCACTTCCTATACCACTACTATTCCATCTAGAATTTGTTTGCCTTCAAAAAAACCACCTTGCTCACTTGAAATTAGATTTTTTAAAAAATGTTTTAATCTTTCTACCATAATAATTGTATACTATATCTTGTATACTATATTACAGAGTTAAATAGGCCTATAATTATCAATAATCTTACTAGGTGGGCCCTTAGGAATTAAACTGATAAAAGTATGATTCAAGGCTTTTAACATTTTCTTACTCTATCTGATTTCCTCCAATGCCTCCACCACTTCTTGGACCAAAATTTCCCAAAATGTTTGATAAAATTCAATGGGGAATCCATCTGGTCTTGGGTTCTTTCCTATTTGTATTTTTTGTATGATCTACGATGTTTCTTCCAGAGAAATTTCCTCCATTAATAATTTATTATGTTTTGGTTTGACTAATTATGGACTTGCCTCTAGTATCTTCTCCTACCATATTGCATTCAAAATTTCATTGCTACTAAAAAGAGTATGGAAGTACTGATATGCTATAGTTTGCATTTCACTTCCACTAGTTTTTACCTGATCCATCATATCTGTAAGACTTGTAATTCTATTTTTTTGTCTTCTAGTTGTTGTTGTCTTATGAAAGAAAGCTATATTTTGATCTCCCTCATTTAACCATGTAACTCTAGCTCTTTTTCTAAAATAGATCTCTTGTTGTTCCTATAAATATTTCTCTCTCCTAATAATTTTTGTCTCATGTTGCAATAGATCTTTAATAATAGTTCCTTGTCTTATCTCCAGAGCAATCTTCTCCTTCTGATCCTTGATTTCATTCTTTTGGATTCCACCGAGTTCCTTCTTGTGTTTACTCCACTCCTTTAGTTGGGTCCTAACATATTTCAATTGTTTGTGAAGTTTGAATTAGGCTATCCCAAATTTTGGTTTTCCTAATTCCCACCACTCCTTTATGTGGTCCCCCAAATCCTCATATTTCATCCACCATAGCTCAAATTTAAAATTTCTTACAACTTTATGATTATCTTCTTCTATGGTAAGGCTTACTAGAAAATGATCTGAAGAAAGCCTATCCATGACCCTCGATTGATGCTTGGTATGTAGGTATAGTTCCTCTCCCATGAATAAAATAATCCAAGCAATATTTGATTCTCTCCCCTTCCTTTCTTCTATTTGTCTAGGTCATGGAGCTATCCATAGTTTAGATATCTATTAGATTCATTTGACATGTTAAAAACACCTATTCTTTTCCTCCAACATGGATTTACCTCCTTGTTGTTCCTCTATTATAATATTTGCATTGAAGTCTCCTCCCACAATCCATTGGTCCTCCGAGTAGTTGTATCTGAAAGTTTGGATGGCTGCCCATTGATCCCTCTATGCTCTGATTGTCTGTGCTCCATAAAAATTAACTACAATCCAATTTTTCCCACTTTCCCTATTTTATAACTGGACCATCAACACCCCTCTCATAGAAACCCCCCTATTGCTAGGAATATTTGGTGATTCCACATAGTGGCCAATCCACCTGATTTCCCCTATGTATATTGAGTAAGTATCTCTCCTTTTGGCCATATCCTCCTATTTATTTTTTGTAAGTCTTTTCCTTGCATTTTGATTTCCTATAACAAAACTATACCTGGAATCATATCTATGATAATGATTTTTAATGCCTTTTCTCTAGGGTGACTGTCTAAACCCCTCACATTCCAAGTAATTAATATCATTGAGTATTAGGAGAGAAGAAATGAGCCATCAATTTTACCTTTCTATTTTGGCTCAAATATTTTCCTTGTACCTCCATATTTTTCTTGTTTGACTTCCTCCCTACATATTGGTTCAATTTTTATTTCTTATCCACTTGATGAATCCCTAAAGTAGGGTTGTATTTGTTCTTATTTCTTTCTTTCATCTTTATTTCCATAGTTAAAACTATCCCTTGCTCTATTTTCTCTCCTCTGGTCTCCCTCGTGGGCTAAATCTCCTCTTCCATGAGAGAGGTTGTGTTTGGTTTCACTCCTTTCTTGTTTTGTGACACTATACTGGAGTATTTTTCCTGATCTACTAGTGTGACTTGCTGGGTATCCTCCTCTAATCCTTCCATTTGAAAATACCCTTATGTTTCCAAGCTTCCTAGTTGTTTGAATGTCTCATATCTATTGTTTGTTATTCTTGATTTTTCTCTTTGTCTATGGTTACTATGCTAATTTCTTTTGTTTGGAATTATGATTACTTTTTGGAAGCCCTTAGAGTCTATTGGGCCTTTCCATTCCTTCTGATTTACCTTCTACCAAGGATATTGGCCTACCATATTAATATTTTCTCTTGTCCCCTCTTGTTCAAATTGATGATCCTTAATTATTGGGCACATTCTAGCCAAATGTCCATGAGCGTGGCACACCCAAAATCTAAATGGAATAGTCTCATAATATAATTGTTGGTTCTAGACAAAATATCCTATTTTTAGGTCTATCCCTATTGTAAGAGGTTTACTAAGGTCCATTTCTACACAAACCCTAGCAAACATTACCGATCCTCCTAAAATTATTTCTCTTGATCTACCTTCATAATGACCTAGTAAGTTGCCTATTACCTCGAGTACCTCCTCTCCAAAATTCAAGGGGAAGGGAAAAAAATCTTACCCATATTGGTACTGTAGTTGGTTCCAACCTCGTATCAAATCCCATCTTCTATGGTTGTAGGAATAGTCCCACTAGCCCATGATGATACAACCCTCCCTAAAATACTTTTTGTTGGTCTGGAATTGATGTGAACTCTATAGAAAAATACCCATTTAGAAGAGTTAGAGTTTCATATTATTCTTCTAGATGCCATTTTATACTTATCCATGTGTGAAGGAAGTGCACAGATGATCTAAAACCCATGAATTTTCCTAGCAAGTTGTATTTTGTCTTATAAACTATATCCTCAGCCATCCAATCCTCATATATTTCCAATATTGGTGTTTCCTTTGCTTGTGGTAAACATCCATTCATCCTTCTTGATAGAGAATCCTCCTTTTTTTCTTCCTCATGGTGTTTATGATTGTCCTTGCCTATGTTTGATAGTCATTGAAGCTATCTTGGGTACCACATAGCTTCTCCCGGTATGAGATTCCTTGTTTTGGAGGATTTGGTACTGAAGTACTTATGTCCCTCATTCTTGGTCATGATCCATACTATTGAAATACCCTTCAGCAATATTGATCCTCTTTGATGGTGTTTTTGGTATGAAAATATTCTCTAGGTCTTTGTCCTAGCCTCTGAAACCCTAGTTTGATTCCTCAGACCTCTAGGTTTTGATGCCTCTCCATCTTTCCTTTTGAGTTAAAAGTCCCTTATTTGCACATTTTCTTACAATATGCCTATGTCAGCGATGGGTATTTACTTTCTCATTTAAACCAATTAGATTTTCTTGATGAAAAGTACATTCATGCCTTGAAGCATATTTGATCCTATCAAAATAGGCTTAAGAATACCTACACTAAGAAGGTTTGCAATCATTCTTTTGAAGTAGGGGACCTCATCCTCAAGGAAAACTAAAAGAACATCAATGATTGGACAAATTTGAAAGGAAAATTTTAGCCTAATTGGTTAGGTGTCTTCATCATCATGGCCAAGTTTGGCTCAAAATCCCATTGTCTAACAACCCTATATGACAAAGATCTCAAAGAACCTAAGAAATTTATGCATCTCAAAAGGTATTATGAATGACTGTGTAAGTTCTTCTTATCACTCTAATATTCTTGAGATATTTTATAATTTGGAGAAGAGGTAGAAGTCTTGACAACAAGATCTTTTATCAATCACAAAGTATTTTGTCTTCTTCAAACTTCAATATTTTCTCTACAGTATTTTGATTATCTTATCTTATTTCCTCTGCTTCTACGAGATTTCCCAAGATCTCTTTTATGCCAACTTGCATTTGTTTTCTTGATCATACTACATGCTTGCTTGTCATAATTTGTATTGACTAATTTTCATATTCCTTCTTTGCATCTATGCTTGACATATAGTATATTTCTTCTTGACATATATATTTGCACATATGATTGCTTGCTCATATAGATTTTGGGGATTTCATAATAAGGCAATAATGACATCTAATCAGGTTAGCTCATATGAATTGCACTTGCACTAGGTTATTTACGCTTAGCAAATCCCCAACCCTAGGGTATGTTTCTTTATTTTATCCATAGGGATGCTATGATTACCCCTTTTACATATGAGGGTAACTTTGTGCTAGTGGGGTTTATTCCTTTACTTTTATGCATCTACATGTGATTGCATCTATTGGCACAAATTATTCTTGGGTCTCTTCAGTATCTTTCTTCTTAAAAATAAACCCTCATTTTCCTTCTTTCTTACCTATCACTTGGGATCTTGCATTCCGTGATGATTTCAAATGATCCTAGGTAAGGATATGCATTTTAACCCTTGTACCACTAGATCTTTTATGGCTAATGGGTCCAATATTTTATTTAACTTTACATATACATCCTTGTTCCTCTCACATACTTTGTTTGCTTGGAGATATTATGTGGTGGATCATGGCTCATAATTATTTGGTTCATGCATATTCTCATTTGATGTATTTATATTTATCATGGGATAATGATGCTAGGATTCACCACCTTATTCTTCATGCAATCACACTCTTCTTTTTCTTCTACCTCTCTTGTATATCCCTTGACCTTGTAAGTATAAACATATTTTAAATTTCCTCATGTTAAGGGATATACACTTCTCTTCCTCCATGCAATGTCAATATTTTTTTCCTTCTCTTACCTCTATTGTATATCCCTTGACCTTGTAGGTGTACATACATTTTTAATTTTCCCAAGTCAAGGGATATACACTTTTCTTTCCTTCTCTTACCTCTATTGTATATATTTGTTGAAATAACCCAAACTGCCTCTACACTTGGTCAAAATAGTGCAACTCTCGCTCATCTTAGTCTATAATAACCCAACAGATCTATCCGACCCATGCCATATTTACTCCATCCTCTACCAAACTTGGGTGTATATGCCACAACCTCTAGATCATCTTCTTGGCCCATACCTTATCCATCACCCTCATCAATGCTAGGGATCCAATACAAATCTATTATACATGCTCAAAGTGGTGCATCCATTGGTATGTTGTTGATATATTTGAACTTGATAGAAGCCTTGAAAACCCCTATGGTCATTACACAATACTGTGCTCCCAACACCATACTTGAAATAGGGTCACACATGCAAAATCATGACCCCCCTTGTATAGGACATTATACAATATCCTATACAGTATTGCCAAAAATAGTGGATCCCATGTAAACCATATCTATTAATACCTCATGTTTGTAACTACCAATACTAATGCCTATGACATATTCCTCCTACTATTATGACATACTAGCAACCCTACCACCACACCACAAAGCACACAAGTAAGATCTAAGATGTCATAGTGCTCTATCATCTCATACACATGCAAACTGTTGCTCTAGACCTCATGATATGGACCCCTTGATAGCCTCTATAGTACCTCCTACTACCTTAATGCCCTTTAGACCTCCTTACCCTTGATTAAAATTCTCAAAATTTTCCACTCATTATCTAAGTTGATGGTAGCCTCCCTTATTGATAGCCTGAATATTAATGACTCAGGATGCCATCTCTCCATCAATACTATTAGCAGTGTCACATCGCACTCTACCCTAGGTATCTCTACCATGTGTAGCAAGACCATTGCCTCCAAAACCCCTATGTTCATGGTCAATGACTCTCTCAAAGACATATCCAGTGACCATAGTCTCCACTACCTAAACTCCAAGACATCTAACTGCAAAAACACAACATAACATTTTCATCAGTACTCCATGTCATCATTATAAAAGAAAGAATAAATTACCTTCATCAGTCATCTAACTCATTCTCTAAATACTCGCTGGTCACGTTCCTAACATTCATTTTATCTCATTCTTCTTTTTCTTTCTCTTTCCTATCTTCATCCTTCTATTTTTCATTCTTTCTTTTCTACTTCCTCTTTCCTATATTCATCATTTTATTTTCATTCTTTCTTTTCTACTTCCCCTCATATTTTACATTTTTGTGCCTCACTTTTATGAAGCATGAGATCACAAATTTACACCCTGAATTTTTGGGCCATCAATTCATCCATAACCCTTCATGTGATTTTGTGGAGCCCCTTCTCGATTTTGCAAATTCCAATGATTTCACAAGAGGGCCTACAAATTTACGTCGTAGTTCATGATGAATTTTAAAAAAAATCATCCAAAAATACAAATCTATCCAAAATCTACTCCCCAATCCTAGTCTATGGGGCAATATTAGGTGCTTATCCAAGTCCTCACCCTCTGAAATCACTACACGGTGTGTTGGTAGTGTCATATCCTATCTAAAGCTCCTTTTCTCCTGTCTCACATGGTGAAAATAATTTTATTTTTTCCCCTCCCCTCCAATTTATCCCCCTCCCTTCTCTTTTTCTTTTTTGCCCTCTTTTCTATTTCTCTTCAATTTTATTCCTCTGTCATTTTGAGTTTCTTTAGGAAGATTGTATTCCTCTAAAAATTGAGGACTCACCCTAGCCATGGGGGGCAAATATGTCATCAATGCCCTATAAAGCGTGCAAAATGTCCAAAGTTTCTAGAATCACACTATTTTTACATCAATCCTTCATCTAAATTTTCTATCCCTTTTAGTACCCTTATTTTCAAGTTTGAAGGTATCTACAACTTTCTTTGATGCATTTATTGTGCCATAAATGCATCAAAGAAGGGGTAAAATATAGACACCAAAAATTGACCCAACCAAACAAATCAATTTTATCCTAGAATCCTAAGTAACCCTCCAAAATTACCAAATGTAATTTTTGTACCCTTCAAACCTTGAGTTTTGAGATCTTTTTTATTTCCACAAGGGGTAAGCAAATTCTAATGGATTTGTATCTAATTGATCCATAGTAACTTGAATTTTTATAGCTTTTTGACAATAAAGGTTAGATCAAATTCACCAAGGGAAAAAAGTTGCTTGGAAGCTTGACTTGAAAGGTGAAGTTTTCACATTAAGTAGTGAAGTGGATCAAATCTTACAACTACTAGTGTCTTATGGCTGAGCATATAATATCATCATTTTTTAGATGCGAACACTATAGTGAGGTAAAGCTTTTCTAAAGGGGTGTATCGGGTTTCATAACTAACAAGGGTTCTACTAATATAATAAATTGCTCTTTCCTTAGTTTGATCATCATGTTGAGCTATAATAGCCCCTACGACTTGGGCTATGTCAACTACATAGCACAATAAATATTTGGTTCGATTTGGTGATATAATGATAGGTGGGGATGTGAGATATATTTTTATTTCATAAAAAGCTCTTTGACACTCATCATACCAATTATACTACAAATTTTTGTAGATGATCCTAAAGAAGGGTTGACACTTGTTTGCTAATTGGTATATAAAATGTCTAATGGCTTGGAGCTTACCTTGCAAACTATGCAACTCACTAAGGTTGTGTGGAGGAGGCATGCCAATAATAGCTGAGATCTTGGTAGGATCTACTTCAATATGTTTTATAGACATAATGAAACCTAAAATCTTGATAGATGTGACTCCAAAGACACATTTAGAGGGCTTAAGATAAACTTTATATTCTCCTAGTCATTCAAAGATGCACCTTAAATATTGTGCATAAGTTTCATGATGAATTGAATGACCAAGAAGATCATCCATATAATTTTCTATAATGTCATGCATTAAGTCATGGAAAATATAAGTCATAGCCCTTTGATATGTGGTACCTACATTCTTTAATCCAAAAGGTATAATTTGATAGCAAAGCGTGCCCAATGGAGTGATGAAAGCATTTTTGGCATTGTATCCTGACAAACCATCCAATAAAGATAACATTCCACATCCAGCGGTGAAATCTAAAATCATGTCTATTTTGGGCAAGGGGAAATCATATTTGGGACAAGCTAAGTTGATATCTTGAAATTCAATACATTTTTTTTATTGTGCCTTATTTCTTGGAAATAGGGACAATATTAGATATCCAATCAAAATAGTCGATGGCTTTGATAAAACCAACATTTAAAAGCTTTTGAAGCTCTTATTTGATTAACAATACAATTTCAGGGTGCATCTTTCATAGCTTCTATTTGACAAGTGATGAGCACCAGATATGCTCATATTTTTGTATAAGTACTAACGGTTTTTGCACGGCAATATATAATGAGTTGTATATTTTTATGAAATATTATGTATTTATTTAATGAATCATGTGTATTATCTAATATATGCGTGAAGTGTGTTTTGTGTAGTTATTCACCTAATTTTGTCATCTTTTGCTCAGTCGAGGTCCTACATGGACCTGGCATGATTTCGCTCAAATAGACTAAGGCATACTAAGGAGGCACCTTACTCAAGTAGGCGCCTTACTAAGGTAGGCGCCTTACTCAAGTAGGCACCTTACTAAGGTAGGCACCTTACTCAAGTAGGCACCTTACTAAGGTAGGTGCCTTACTCAAGTAGGCACCTTATTGAGGTAGGCACCTTACTCAAGTAGGTGCCTTATAAGGTAGCACCTTATCGAGGTAGGTGCCTTACTCAAGTAGGCACCTTACTGAGGTAGGCACCTACTCAAGTAGGTGCCTTACTCAAGCAGGCACTCAAATTATATGTGTTGACCAAATGGCTGGAGAAGGACCCCATTGACCATAGTTCCATGTCATCTATGGGAAACCATTGAATGAACGAGTTGTCCTAGCCAGAGTGGATGAACATGTAACCACTCACGAAGCAGAACCGTAACGAAGCAGAAATCATCTAATTACCAGGAAATGATGCAAGAGCTGATTATCATGTAGATTACAGTAACTAAACTATCCCAGTTTAGACTGTAATCTAGATGCCTATTGTAACAGAATTGCAACAGGAAGTCCTATGTGTGTTATATAAACACACGGACTTCTCTGTAGTAGGGAGGCATTATTTTATAGAACATTATCGCATGTAATATTTCATTGCACTATTAATAAAATCTTTTGAGCTCGAGCCCACTCCAAGCCAGTATTCCTCCCCTACTCTTAGTTATTTTCATAGGTTTAATTATGCATGATAGTATGTTTATTTCTTAGATTAAATTTATCTACTTTTGAATGGTGTGCTTTTTAATTACATAGGTGTATTTATAACTTTTAGAGTGGTGTGTTTATCTTTACGTATTTTATTTATGCATGAGCTTTATTGGTGTGGATAAATCAATTGTTGTTTTACAAACACCCCTAATGATAGTTGAATGGATTCATCTCAAAAATGGTAGTGTGAGCAGTCTCAACCATGGCACTTCAAAAGTCTATGAGCTCCCTGGTTTGACAATTTAAATGTGAGTGTTGTGACATATATAGGATAAATTTAACCAGTGTTTGGCACCCAATATTTTGGCACCATTTTTAGGGAAGCATCACTAGTAGACTGATTACATTACCCCTTAAAACCTTCTATTTGACCTTGTATGAGTCCACCAAGAAAAATAGGACCCGACGGTCATTTTATAAGATAGATCCCATCAAAAAATTTTGAGTCAACCGAAGACCTAGAGTTTGAATTAGATTCTCCCGACTCATCACCAACAGTCCATTGGAGTGAGCATCCTCACTTTGTGCAAAGTGCCTCCTCATCTCATCGACCTAGGAAAGAACAGATCATCCTGAACCCATTGTTTAAAAGGACACCCTCGGAGGAAGCCCTATTGTGGAAAGTCATAGAGGATCAGACCGTAACACCATATGACTTAGAGGCTCTAATACAAAAATTTTTGAATGATCGAAAGGCCATAGAAGTTGCATTAGAGACCACACTTCCTAAAAAAATGGTCGAAGAAGTTTCATCTGATTTTAGCTTCCCGATAGAGGAAGGAGTAGGGGAAACCAAAATGAAGAATATATCCCCTGCCCATCTCCCTACCTTCAAGGGATACCCAACCGAAGACCCTGACCTATTTTTGTTTAAATTTGATGTGTTGTGTAGGTCTGTCGACTATAAGTCAGATGCTCAGAAGCTGAAACTCTTTCCATCAACATTGGATGATTCAGCTCTACGTTGGTTTATCGGGTTGGGGAACAAGCAGATCACCACATGGGAAGAAATGAGGAAGCTCTTCCTAGAGCAGTACCAGGACTTTGATAGAGCACGAGACTCCAGAGAAGAAGTCCTCAGCATGACACAGAAGGAGGATGAATCCCTAGAAGAATACTGGGAGAGGTTCAATTTCAACTTGTAGTGATCCCCTCATGCGAAGCTGGGTGATAAGTCCCTCAAAAGTATTTTTTTGAGAGGACTCAACAATGAGTCATTGGAAGCACTAAACATGATTTTGGGAGGAGATGTTTACCAACACGTGATGGAAGACATCCGAAAATTATGTCGGAACTACTCACGGAGGAGAGGTAAGCCCACCTCCAGAATAGTCAAGGTGACCGCATCGGTCACAAAAATAGAGATAGGCAACATGTTGGAAGATTTAAAGAGCAAAATGCTATCCTCTCTAGCACTGCAGTTGGATACACTCTTACTGGAGAAGAAGAAATAAGAGAACGATGCAACGTTGACCTATTTCTACCCAAAATGTAGAGGAAAGCATGCTAGGAATGCATACCCAGAGAACAAGGTCAGAGTATGCATGGTTTACCAATAGAATCACAAAACTTGACTATGCCCATAATTGCCCAATACCAAGGAGGATGCTGATGTAAGTGAAGCCTATTTCATGGGCAATCAAAGAAATTGGTAGCAACCCCCTATGGGGAATATGCCCATGAGGATGCTACCCTATGGAGGAGGACCATATATGCCACAAGGGTAGCCACAACCACCCAATATGGGATGGTGGGGACCACCACCTTGGATGAATGTACCTCTAGGAGCTGCATTTCCCAATCAGCAACCATGGATGCCATATCAACATTTTGGGTAGCAGTGGAGGAACCACATTTTATGGAACTTCGCTCCACAAAACATGGCATAGGTTCCACCTCAGCAAGGCTTACCGGCCCTACCTACGGTAAGACCTACGTAGTTACCAGCATAGCCGATGGTGAACCCAAATAATAAGGTAAACCAACCAACATATCAAGTAGAGGGAGAGATGTATCCGATGTATCATATTAGTTGTAATCCCATTCAACTTAGATCAGGCAAGCAACTAGGAGTAGAAGCACCTCCCCTGGTAGAAGAGGAGGAAAATATAGGAAACTCCCCTCTTATAGAAGAGGTGGAGGAAGAAAAATTTGTTGAGAAAATAGAGGCTCCATTCCCTAAATGGTTGTAGGAACAGAGGAAGCCGACACAACTAAAATTTGACATCCTCTCTAGCTTGAGGAATCTCATAGTTACTATCCCACTTTTTCAAGCTATCCAAGATGTCCCGATATATACCAAAGCAATAAAGGAGTTGTGCCTAAGGAAACCAGGATGTAAAGCGGCACAGACCATCAATGTCATAGGAAAATTGGTCGACTTGATGATGGGGAATGCATATCATCCCAAATATGCAGACCCAGGCAACCCGGTGCTGACCATAAAAATAGAAGGGCATTCATTGGCTAACACCTTAGTTGACCTAGGTGTAGCCATTAACGTAATACCATAGGAAACCATGCAGAATTTGAAGCTCACGAACCTGAAACCCACCAAGACGGTGTTGCAACTAGCTGATCGATCAACTGTAGCACCAGAGGGAATGCTTGAAGACATCATCATGATAGTTGATGCATGGGAATACCTAGCAGATTTCTTGGTGTTGTAGTCTAAAATAGGACTGGGTGGTTATCCACTCATCCTAGGGAGGCCATGGTTAGCTACGACTGATGCCTACATCAGCTACCATGATGGACTCATGACCATATCAAATGGCCAGGATGTCAAGAGACTGACTATCTCACCTCTCATACAGTCCATGGATACACTGGGAGAACCCACATCGGAAAATCAAGAGGATAGTTCATTATCTATGCTCCAGCTAGTGATGGCATTAATAGAGCTAGAGGAAGAAGCCAATGAAGATGGCATCATCATAAGATTCCTTCAAGGGGAATCCTCCCTCATAGTTCTTGAGTCACCATTGGTCGGTGCTTAAGACCACCACACCAGGAAAATTGACATTGAGCCTGGAAGAATATTGAACATCAGTAGTGGGTTGACCTCCACACAACTGGCAGAGTTGAAGGAGCTCCTAACTAGGCACCAACAAGCATTCACCTAGGATTATTCAGATATGAAAGGAATCATCCTGGAGATATGCACTCACCAAATTTACCTTGAAGAATAGGCAACTCCCATTAGACAATCATAGAGAAGGATGAACCCAACCATGAAATAAATTATCAAATCTAAGCTATAGAAGCTCTTGTCTATAGGGTTCATCTACCCAATATTCGATAGTGAATGGGTGTCACCACTTGTGGTGGTCCCCAAGAAGAATGGGAAATGGAGGATCTATATTGATTACAGATCATTGAATAAGGTGACTAAGAAGGATCACTTCCTACTTCCCTTCATTGATCAGGTATTGGATACACTATCTAGGAGGAAATACTTCTCCTTTTTGGATGGATTCAATGGGTACAATCAGATTCAGATCGGAGAAGAAGACCAAGACAAAATGATGTTCACCTATCCATGGGGAATGTTTGCTTATAGAGTGTTACCCTTCAGGTTATGCAATACACCAGCCACATTTCAGAGGGTGGTGCTTAGCATATTCTTGGATATTATGGGAGAGGCAGTTGAGGTATATATGGATGACTTCACCATTTATGGGGAAACATTTGAAGAAGCGATGATGAATTTGGAATGAGTACTCCAGAGGTGTGAAGAGAACAACTTATCCCTCAGTAATGAAAAGTGCTTCATGATGATGCATGAGGGCATAGTGCTGGGACATCATCTCTCGATAGAGGGAATTAAAGTTGATCAAAAGAAAATAGAAGTCATCAAAGACTTACCCAACCCAAAAATATAGAGGGAAGTAAGGAGTTTTCTCGACTCTATCAGGTACTACAAGTGATTTATCATCGACTTCAGTAAAATCGCCAAACCATTGCACACCCTACTGATGAAGGATGTAGAGTTCATCTGGATAGAGGATTATGAGCAAGCATTTCAGACACTGAAGGAGAAGCTGATTTTTGCCCCGGTGTTATGGGGCCCAAATTGGGCTATCCCATTTCATATATATTGTGATGCATCCAATAATGCAATTGGAGCAGTCCTCGAGAAGAAGGATGGTGAGGAGTTCTATGCCATTTATTATGTCAAAAAAAACTTAGTAGGGGTTGAGCTCAACTACACAGTAACAGAAAAATAATTTCTCATAGTTGTGCATGCTATCAACAAATTCTACCACTATATCACTGGGTACAAGGTGTTCGTTCACACGGACCATGCGGCCATCAGATACCTAATGAGTAAACCAATGATCAGTGGTAGGATCATCAGGTGGCTTTTGCTGCTGCAAGAGTTTGACATTACCATAGTTGACAAGCCCGGAAAGGACAACGTAGTCATGGATTTCCTATCCAGGCTAATACCAGTAGATCACACAGTAGTAGAGGACCAGTTCTTGGATGAACATTTGTTCATCATAAGCAAATAGACATCGTGGTATGTAGACATCACCAACTATTTGGCCATCGATAGAACTTCCCCTACTCTTTCATATAGAGAGAAGCAAGGGGTGATTGAAAAGAGTGCTTCCTTTCAATGGATTGATGACCTCCTATTCAAAATAGGGCCCGACCAGATCATGAGGAGGTGCGTAGCAGAGCATGAGTTTTTAGAGATACTCAAGGCCTATCACAGTGAGCCATGTGGAGGGCATTTTTTAGGGAGAAGGACTACGTATAAAGTGTTACATACTGGGTATTTTTGGCCCACTTTGTTCAAATATGCAGCCACATACACCAGCAAGTGTGATGAATGCCAGAGAATGGGTAGGCCGACCCATAGGGATGAAATACCCCTTCAACCTCACATGCATATAGAGCCCTTCGACAAGTGGGGCATGGATTTTATGGGACCCATCAACCCACCTTTGATCAAGAGGAGATATATCCTAGTCTGCACAGACTACATTACTAAATGGGTCGAAGTCCAGGTGTTGAGGGACTCCAAGGAAGGGACAATGGCTGAATTCCTATTTACCCATATTTTTACGAGGTTTGGGGTGCCCAGGGAAATTACAATGGACCAAGGGCCCCAATTTACCTCTAGGATAATTGAGGAGTTGATGGAGCAATACAAGGTTTAGCACAACAGGACTACCCCCTACCATCCACAGGCGAACGGGCAGGTGGAAGTGACCAACAGGGAAATCGAGAACATCCTGATGAAAACCATGTAGTAGCACAGGAAGGATTGGGCTGCAAGATTATCGAAGGTAGTATGGGCGTATAATACAATGTGGAAATCAACCATAGGCTTTACACCCTTCTGACTGGTATACGGGAAAGATGCAATGATGCCCATCGAGTTCGAGGTTAAGATGCTCAGAATGGTGGTAGAACTAGACCTGAGCCTAGATGAAGCACAGAAGGAATGAATTCGATAGCTGAACTAGCTAGATAAATTTCAAATGGATGCCCTACAGAGAACAGAAATCATGTAGAGGCAAAGGAAGTAGTGGCATGACCACCACATTAAAATGAAATAATTCAAAGAAGGGGATTGGGTACTATTGTATGATTCTAGGTTCCAAGAATGGAAGGGAAAACTGATGCAAAGGTGGATGGGACCGTACGAAGTGGTGGAAATCATCAGAAATGGTGTCATGCATGTCAAGACAATTGATGGTAGCAACACCATTCTAACAGCTAATGGCCATCGGTTGCACCCATACCACATGTCCAAAAGCTTACTGGTGGAGTCCAGAATAGGCATGGGGGAGACCCCATCCAAGTAAATTTTGCTAGAGTTCTCAACAACATGGTGGACGCAGAGGTGTCCACCAAAAATAAGTTAGCATAGTTTCCTATTTTTTTAGCTTACGATGTGTTTTGCAAGAACAACACCCGCATGCAAGCTATAGGTATCCTGAGAGCCAGGGCCTAATAGGCACAGATTACGTTTAACTACATATTTTTTTTTTTCTCATTTTCATTTTGTAGGGAAATGGCCTGATTGCTCAAATAGTAGGCATCTTGGGTAACAAGGCCTAGACTAGCTCAACATCCATGAACCTACACATTTAGGAAATTATGATCCAAGCATGGAGTGGGCACCAATTCCCTACAAAGGAAAAATTATGCACCCCCATGCCTGGATGAAGTAGACATCGATGTTGTACGAAGAGAATTTTTAGGAGGCTTGATCAACCTCACATCAATAGACACATCAACCACTACTAAATTTTTAGGTGGGAGGATGACAAACCCTAGAAGGGAGGTGCCTTACTCTAGCACCTTACTTCGAAGGGAGGCACCTTACTCTAGTGCCTTACTTTGGAAGGGAGGCACCTTACTCCACTAAGGAGGTGCCACCCCAGAGGTGTTCTTTCACTCAAATATATATATATATATCGAGGAGGCACCTTAACCTAGAAGGAAGGAGTCTTACTCTGGTGCCTTACCCTGGAAGGGAGGTACCTTAATTTGCCAAGGAGGTGCCACCCCGAAGGTGTTAAAAAAAATTATGATCAAGTGGCACCCTAATCTGGTGCCTTACTAAGGTAGGCACCTTACTCAAGTAGGTGCCTTACTAAGGTAGGCACCTTACTAAAGTAGGCACCTTACTAAGGTAGGAACCTTACTGAGGTAGGCACCTTACTCAAGTAGGTGCCTTACTAAGGTAGGTGCCTTACTCAAGTAGGCACCTTACCGAGGTAGGTGCCTTACTCAAGCGTCTTACTCAAGTAGGTGCCTCGATCGACTCAAAAGCACATGCGCAACTTGGCAGTACGTGGAGCAGCCGAAGCCAACACCATCATCTCACGTGATGGAAATCTGAAAGCACCCAAAAATATTTTGAAATTATTGGATAGGATCTCTGCACGTCCCAAGGCCAACCATCGAGGAGATATGTATCCCAACCTGAACCAATAGGATCCACCACATTTTTAGCGTAGGACCTCGAGCGAACTAGAATTGTAGCACCTAAGGTGACGTAATCAGCACATGGGAAATATATTATCGAGTACCAAATTGGCATACTCCACGCAACATGAAATGACCAATCAGGTATGCGCATGATTTATCTTAAATATATACGTAATTTTTCATATGATATGCTTCTCTAAAAATAATGTCGATGCAAGAATTGAATTCACCCCTCATGCCTAATACATCATGCCAAAAATCAATTCGGGTGGCGTACCCTACCAACCCCAAGGTGAAAACAATTTCCAGAGTTAGGCGCCTGAGTCTATAAGAAGGTGCCTTACTAAGAATAGGGCATCAAGCCAATCAAAATCAGTAGAGAGCTCACCATGGGAGGACGTTCGAAGAATCATGCACTCAAAAAGCATGAGCCCAATGACACTAAGGGGATTAGGGGAGAAGTCCACAACCAGTTCGAAGTGGTCGGGTGGATGAATTACTATTACCTGGTCAGCCAAGACCAGGACATAGAGGTAGCAAAGGAGTTTGCTACCACTGTGAGTGGAGGAGTTGCCCGATTGCATGGACTGGAGATTCCAATCACCCTAGAGCACATTGCTCATGTCACCGGTCTCCCCCTCACTAGGGAATGCACATACAAGGATGGCATGACAAAATAGTGCACAGAATTATTGCTCAGATAGAGGAACGTCCGATGCGACCATGGGGGGCTCCCAAAGCAAGGACTCCCTATGCACCTAAGGAAGCTCTTTGAGTAGGTTGCGAGATACTTCACATGCACCAGGAAGTATTCACACCTGAACATGAACCATATGCAGTTCTTGAACCACCTGGTGCATGGGCGAGAAATTAACATCTCGTTCTACCTAGAAAATGCCCTACAGGATGAGGCATCATGATACCAGAGAGGGGTGACCTCTACCCTAGCCCACCATGGGCTAATTACAGCCCTGATATGCCATGCAGAGGAGCATAGGGGA
This sequence comes from Wollemia nobilis, assembly GCA_028583015.1. Taxonomy (NCBI): domain Eukaryota; kingdom Viridiplantae; phylum Streptophyta; class Pinopsida; order Araucariales; family Araucariaceae; genus Wollemia; species Wollemia nobilis. Next base: position 1,960,653 of record JAQPPZ010017258.1, read on the forward strand.
AGCTCATCGGTGGCAAGGGCCGAACACTCTGGTGTGCAAGAGTAGGTGGCGGCCGAAGTAGAGCAAGAGGCCAAATTACGAGAAGTGATCGAAGAAGAAGGGGCCAAACATTTTGATGCACAAGAGTAGGCAGAATCAAAGGTTGAGTACGAGGTCAAATTGGGGGGAATTCCCAAAGGGGAACAACCCCAAACTTCACTAGATGTTGTGAAGGAGGGGTAAATTTCTCTACCCAATTATATAGAGGATAGGCCAAAATCCTCCAGCCCCGAACCCACAGCATGATGGACAGAGCGCATACGTAGTCGAAGATGCCTATGACATCTAATCCTCTTGAGCGAGGAGGAAGAGGAAGATGTAGAGCTTGGATTTATGGCCCAAACCCTACAAAATTTGGTCGCTCGTAGTCCACAAGACCCACAGTCTTTGACAAGCCTGCAACAACAATTCGAGGTGCCAATGGGAGAGGGCCATGCTAGATAGAATAAGAATTTCATGATGTAGGTACTATTTGAGGAGTATAAGGAGATGATGATGAGAAATATTCAGAGGTAGGAGGCCAACATCACCCAATTACAACAATTGATCCAATAGCTCAAGGCAGAGAACCAATAGCTATAGATTAGGGCGATCGAGAGGCAGGATACCTCTACCCAAATAGATTGGGCAATTGAGGTGCCCATAAACTCTCCAACCTCACCAGAGAGGGTATTATCATCCGGGGTAGTCAGGTTAGATGCCCAAAATGAGGAAGTAGAGGCAGGAGAGGGTTCATGCACCTCTGATAGAGCGATTGTAGAGGAATAAGGGAATTCTATTTTTCAAACAGAAACCCCTATTATTAACATTGATGATGATGAGGAGCCTTCAGGGCAGAGCCAAGGGCAAAACCCTAAACCAGAGGCCAAGAAGGACTCTCTAGAGTGCTAGGTACCCAAAATTGAGGGGCCACTACCTAAAGAACTAGAGGAGTAGGCATTGGATGACCAAGAAATAGAGGAGACAACTATGGGGGACCTAAGATTAGAAGGGTAGATTCTCGGAGCCTCTAATAGGGAGGCATATCCCATAGGAAAGGAAGATATCCCCATGTAGGCCACCATAATAATAGATAGGAGAAAAGGGAAGGCACCTCAAACATCATAGAAGAGGGCCAAAAGAAAGGCCAGAGTTACATTCACCGAACCGAACCCCCACTCGGATGAAGAATGGGAAGAAGGCATGCAGGCCTTCACCGAATGAAAAGAAAAATTTGAAAATATCCATGAGGAGTTCGAGGTGGAAAAGGTAGCTAGGAAAGCTACCAAGAAGGTCGAAAGAGGGCCTGGTATCTATGTGGACCCTACTATGGATGACCAATTTTGGGAAATCTATGGTTCATCATAGGGCCGACCTTCCAAGATGAGGAAATGGCTGGAAATACGGGGGATATACGGACTAGAGGCAGAGGTAGTAGTGATCGTAGAAGAAAATGCTGGTCTCACCCCTGAAGAACTTTGGTTGTACAAGGCCAACATGGTCATTTGGAAGAGGGATGATTCTGACATTCCCTTCGGAGAGTTATACCCTCAACTCACTGACTTGTGGTAGGAAGTAGAGGTGGCCTTCCAGAAGGGAGAAACGACTGTGGTAGCAGTGCCCAACATAGGTGCTGGGCCAAGCATGATAGGGAGGCATAGCCAGCGCACCAGGAAGCCAGACGTAGAATGAAGGCCAACCCAACACAATCGAAAGCCAATGTAGCCGGAGGTCAGCACAACCTAAGAATGCCCCACAACAAACCAGTGCCCCGTAGCAAAAACGGAAGCCTCAGACTGAAGGGAAAGCCAAGGCCACTAGTAAGAAAAATAAATAGGGAGAAGTGGCCTATGAGAAGGAGGTGATTACCGGTTTTAGGTGCCACGAGGGCATGGCACATATTAGGCATGGGGGGATGATGAGCACCAGATATGCTCATATTTTTGTATAAGTACTAACGGTTTTTGCATGGCATGGGGGGATGCCTATTGTAACAGAACTACAATAGGAATTCATGTGTGTGTTATATAATCACATGGATTTCTCTGTAGTAGGGAGGCATTATTTTATTGAACATTATCACATGTAATATTTTACTACACTGTTAATAAAATCTTGAGCATTCTTCATTTACGCATTGTCTTCATGATTTGTTGGGCAGGATTTGCTGGAGCTCAGGCCCACTCCAAGCCAGTATTCCTCCCCTGCTCTTAGTTATTTTCATATTTTTAATTATGCATGATAGTATGTTTATTTCTTAGATTAAATTTATCTGCTTTTGAATTGTGTGTTTTTTAATTACGTAGGTATATTTACAACTTTCAAAGTGGTGTGTTTATCTTTATGTGTTTTATTTATGCATGAACTCTATTGGTGTGTATAAATCAATTGATTTTTGCAAACACCCCCAATGATAGTTGAACGGATTCATCTCAAAAATGGTAGTGTGAGCAGTCTCAACCGTGGCACTTCAAAAGTCTACGAGCTCCCTGGTTTGACAATTTAAATGCAAGTGTTGTGATATATATAGGACAAATTTAACTAGTGTTTGGCATCCAATAAAAATTTTAACATATGGTCAAACTATTAGATGGTGCATGACCAAAGAAGGGTCTAGCCTAGGCATATCAGCATATGACCAAGTAAATATGTCTTGAAATTCCTTTAAAAAATTGGTCAATTGCTCTTATTCTTCAATAGAGAGGGCTTGCCCTAATTTGAGTATTTTATAATTTTCTAAAGTTCCAATGTTGACATCTATGGTTTCTTCAATGAGGATATGGGATTCATCCTCATAATGAAGTGGAGCGGGAATAACTCCCAATTGCTCAAGGTATTTAGGTGATAAAGGAATTTTATCCTCTTGGGGATTGAAATATTCAACACGAGCAACACATGGGATTGATCCATCAAAGAAAAAGCTATTTTGGAGAATATTTTCATGATTCATATCACAAAAGGTATCTCCTTTGGCATACTCTCCTTAGGTTGCAATCAATTTTGGATGGACAATTGTGATTATATTGCAAAATAAAATTGAGGGTGGGGAAGAAGGTTCTTCATCTTGATCACTCCAATCTAATCCATGATGATCCATAAATTTTACATAGGTTATAATTTGATCATCTTTCAAATTTGTTGGTAAAGGTTGATTTTTGTTAGGGATATAGCCAATGCCACATCTTCTGAGACAAATCTCAACTCCAAAGGATTTTTAATTCCTTGTTGAGGCCCTAATTCTTTACCTTGATATCCCATATTAGTTAAGATTTGTTTAGGTAGGGGATAGTCTTTGGATAAGTCACAAGTTGTAAACTATTTCTCAATGGGTAGTGGGTTACTACAACTAATATTTTATTCATGATATGTCCTTGTATAGTTAAATATACACATACCAATGTGTACTACTTCACATTTCTTGTGATGTAATTATAAAGTTCTTGGTGAATGTGGTAGTGTGGCAAGATCTATGAGAGGATTTTGAATAGATTGATTTATTTTATCATTAAAGGGAAGAATTATTTGAGGTTCACCATTGATTTTCAAGATCTTAAGCTTATTTTTAATTTGAGAAGGAGGAATAAAAAAATAAGGAAATTAATTTAGAGATACATATGCACAAAAATTTATCTTGGCTTGGTCTGCCTTAACCATCGTATACTATTGAAATGGGAGAGGATCGCCAGGAATGGTGACAAGTTGATTTTGAAATTCATATTTAAGACATCGATGAAGGGTTGATGGGATGGCCTTAATGGCATGGATCCAAGGATGTCCAAGAATAATATTGAAAGAAGTTGTATAAGATACTACATAGAAGATAGTGTTAAGAATTGTTATCCTACTTTGAGAGGAAGGGTGATGATCCCACAAGACTCTTGGGCTTCATTATTAAAGGATTTTATGATTACATCAGAGTTTTTAAGATCTACTTCCAATCTAGTTTTTTGGATAAATTGAAAGCTACATATATTTAGGGATGATTTGTTGTCTACCAATATTCTTTTGATAAAGTTAGTTCCTATGTAGCTTGTAATATAAATGGAGGAATATCCTTGTATGGTTTAGGGAGGAAGATTATCTCCATAAAAGGAGATGTGATTTATCCCAAGATATCCAACAACACTAGCAATATCACTTAGTGAAAGGTCTTGAGGGATTGTTTTTTGGCTTAGCAATTTGATTAGAGCTTATTTATGGATAGAAGAGGTTTGGAGAAGCTCTAGAAGAGACATTTTGGTGGGTTTATTAGCAAGTTGTTTCAGATTAAAATGGTTTTTATTGGGTAACCTTTTTTGTATAAGTTGCATCCATTTTGATCATTCTTCGAAGGGAACTAAGAAGGTATTTAACACTTCTCATAGCTCTTTTAGGGCTTCTTAGTGGATCTTGAGTTCTCATAGGAACTTTTCCTTTTGTCGTAGAGACTCCACCTTGAGCCCTAGATTTCTTTCTCTTTAACATAGACGGAGTTGACTTCCCTGAATCTTTCGAGTTATGAATGACATGTGTGGACTTATCCTCTTTCATCGATCTTGACTTTAAATTCTTAGAGTACCTTAACATATTCTCTTTGCATATAGAACCACTCAGTTGCTATACTTCCTTTTTTATTTCTACTTTCTCCTTTTTGGGTGAAACCTTGTCCATTAAGGAGGTGCATTTAGATGAAGCTAAAGAAGGTGTTCTTTTCTCTTTATTTCCAAAATTCTTAAGGGAGTTGAATTTCTTCTCATCTTCTTAGGGGCTTTCATAATCAATACCTAGGCTTACTGCCCCAACCTTATATCCTTTTTTTGTAATGTGATCGAATAACATTTTTAGCAGTCCTTGATGGAAAGGTACCATCACATATTTATGAACATGGAGGATAGTATTTTCCACTGACTTGAACAGGAATTCAGGGGTGTTCATCTTCTTTTTACATCGAATATGATTCAAGAAGGCCAAGTGAAAACTCTTCACAACTACAATGTGGTTATCCAGGGTTAAAAATCCATAATGACTATAGTCACTTTGTCCCACAATGCTAAGAGGGATTCACATAGAATCTCGTTCTAAAATTTGTCTAGGTTTTCACCTTTCCCTTTGAAAATATTGAGTTCCTTAGCTAGGGAGTGCTTATCCCTATTGATGCATTCTTTGGATATGGGTAGGCCAAAAACCTCTAAAACTAGAGGAATGTTGATGTTGAATTCTAGGTCTTTGGCTTTAACCTTACTATTTTGCCACAAGTAGGCAATCTCAATGTATAGCTCCTAATGATATCCATTAATTATTTTTAGAAATTTGAGTCCCCCTTTTTTCCAATATTTCCCAAATATCTTTATCAAGTGTGATAGCATTAGGCTCCACTTTTTTTAGCTCTTCCTCCATGTTCTACTTCCTTTCCTTCATACTTCTAAAATAGTTCCTGAGGACCAAATGAGATTCGTTTAATAGAATTGAGCCTGAGGAATGATTAAATAGGAAAAAACTAGAAGTGAGGTTGTATTCATCCATGCCACTCCATATTTATAATTCTAACCAAAATCTAAAGTTTATTCAATAATGGAAGGGGTGCATCCCAATCCAAGCTACCTTACCAAGAAAAAATTTGCAACCACTTTGAAGAAGACAGTAATATTAAGCATGGTAGGCAAAGCCAATAGGAATTAAGGGATGTACTATTGAGAAATGAGGATTCAGTGATTAAGGTGGCAAACACATGATTACAAGGAGTTTTGGAATATAGAGGATTGTAAACAGTAGGGATGGCACGGAAATAATACATCACACCAAACTAGAAGACACAAGGAGGTTTTAGAGACTACCAACGCATCCCATGAAGCCAATGCCCAAAAATCATGAATACATAATTTTTGAGGGGTGAATAAGTTATACTAATCACATGATTATAGTTGAATTAGAAAGAATAAGGGCATACCATTCTAAGTAGATAATCTCGCTGAAGCTATCATGCGTAGGTTGAGGTGTGAAGAAGTCCACTTTATTTTGAAATTATAATTATTTTGGGAGGTAAGGTAGCATGCCAATCTAGGCCAATCATCCTATGGAAGCAACCACACGTAGGCTATGAGGGATGAAGAAGTCCCTATCATCTCAAAATTATAGCTAATTTGGATGTCAAGGGAGCCCACCATATTGACCCATTATTACTGCCAAGTGGCGGAAGCCGAGACTATATACCCTTTACCACCATGAAAATCAAACTCAAATTTAAAGGGGTCAGGTAGTGCCAATTTAACCTATCAAGGAGCTAATAGAAATTACCCCTCGAATCAAAATAAAGGATGAGGATTTTCTTAATAGTCATAAATACTAAAACTAGAGAAACACCCTCCATCCTATAATCTCTCCCTTGACTATTCCAAGAAGGACTAAAGGAATCATGATCCATCAAGGGTGGCATTAATATCTCTCAGGGAGAGCTAGGTGAGCACTTGGGGGAACCTTTCCATCCAAATAGTAAGGCCTTCCTAGTGAATATTGAGATTATCCATGGAGTCCACAACCTTGTCCCCTTCCCTATACACATGTTTGATTTGAGAGTCCTCAAGGATCCAAATATTCCTTTTAGTTTCCTCCATCAATTTTTCAACATTCCAACTGGGGGTGAGTGTCATTTGTGATGATAATATTTAAATATTCTCCTTCTATGATCACCTTCCTACAGTCTAGGTATTTAAGAAGAGTTGCTCCCTGAAAAATGGCTCTAGCTTCAGCAAAGTGACTGGTTTGGATCCCCAATTTTTTTACAAAGGTTAGAATAAATTCACCCTTGTCATTTTTTATAACACCTCTAAGACTATCAATTCTTGGATTCTCTTTAAATACCCCATCAAAATTGAGCTTTATCCAACCTGGAGGGGGAGAGATCCATCTAATATAGGAGTGCTTTGTTCTTCATAGGTTCTCCACTAGCAGACTTTCAAATGGAAGGCCTAGATTCTCTACGCCTCATCCAAGCTTCCCTAGAATTTGTTGAATGAAATGCTTGATATATTTTTAATGAGGGCATCAAGAATATTGATCCCTGTTGAGACTGTATCCCTTTTGATATTCTTGAATGCTCTACTATTTCTTTCCTTACACACACCGCAAAGGATATGAAGGAGACTTAGAGACTAGAGGGTGCAAAATAATTTGCTAGAGAAAAGAGGGATCCATTAGCCACACAAATCTACCAAGTTTTTCTGAGCCACCTAATAAACCCAAGGTTCATCAGTAGGGAGTGAAACACTTCTAGGATGAGAGGAAACTCAATGAACATATAGTGAATGTTTTATTCTTTCTTCCCATAAAGGTAGCATCTATTCAAGATGACCATTCCCCTTTTATGAAGGTTCTGTATAGTAAGAATCTTGTTATGTAGAGCTAACCAAAAGAAAATTTTGATTTTAGTAGTAAGGTTTTTGAGCCAAACTTGATTACAAGGGAATCAGCCCTCAACCTCATATTTTGCAAGGAAGTACATTGTTTTGACCTAGAAGAAATCATTTTCTTACTCTTTCCATATCAAATAATCTTCATCTTTAGAGTTCTTTATTACCTGGGTTCTCAGCCTATTGGAAAGAATTATTTTAGCTTCCTCATTTCTTTGATTAATATCTAGAGTAGTAATTGGTTTCCATATTTTCTTGCCATCAACCACTTCTATAAAATCTGCAACTTTGGATCCAAAGAGATGGAGGGTTATGGTTTCAAGGATTGCAATATTAGAATCCAATAACCATGGATCTTTCTAGAAGTCAATTTTAGCTCCATTTCCCAAATTCCATCTAATTCCTTTTTGGATAATGTAACAACCCTCCTTGGTAGGGCTTATTATTGACAATGAATTATGTATTGGTGTGAATGTCTAATGCATAACTTTATTTTATAATTTCAATATGATGGGATAATTGTACTTTACGCTTGGAATATGGTACTGCTGATGTGTTTGTGGATGCAGGACCATGTTACTCTCACAGTTGGATCTATATGGGTGAACCACCTAAGTTGAGAGATATTTTTGGAAGTGATGGTGGTGACTTGCTCATTGACAACTTAGGATAACAAAAATACCCATCACGTAGATGCATTGCATTATGCTTATTTCATGTTCACACCTTTGGGCTAGGAATTTGCCTATGCAATGAGTCTCCTTAATAGGTTTGTGATAGCTTTATACTATCTTAAATGGAGCCACCTACTTAAGGATAAAACGATGGTGTATAACATTGTTCATGTGAATAACACTTATATTTTTTGATGGTATGCTTATATTTATGGTTAAGCATTATTAAAATACTAATGTGAATGACATTCATGTTTTTTTATGACATGCTTAGAGTTGGATAAGCATTATTTTGAGTGGTAACATTAATACTTAAGAATATTAGTATCAATGCTGATAATTAATAATAGCATTTTTTTTTTAAATTTACATGACGGAATTTGTAGCCACCATGAATCCATGCAAGTTGTCCAACTTTTATGGCTTCCACAGTATTCTACGATGTCCATCTCGAAAGCTGCCACACTATTCTTTGTGCAGACTGCCCCTATAACCACCATGCCATAATCATTTTAAACCTAATTTGCCATAGAAAGCACTAGGAAAGGGATAAGCATTCAGTCCAGTGAGCTTAATAATAGCAATTAAAAACTAATAAAATGAATTATTAATACTAACTCATAAGGAAAATTTAATTATTATTTTATTCTAATGTTAAAGCATTAAGATATGTTTACTTTATGGGGGTTCAGAAAAGAGAAGAAGAACATTAATGAATTAGCAAACCATGCTTTTTTCATACCTTAAAATATTTCAATAATTAGAACATTCTAAAAGGAATGCTACAAGTTGAAATTGCAAACTCAAAGGAATCTTGAGGAAATAATGTGAAATTATTCTTGACAAAACTACCTCAAGATAATTTTAAAAAGAGAAAACGACAGAGTTTTGCATTGTTAGAGGAAAGTGGCAATGAAGGAGGGTGAAGGAAGGGGGAGACAGGTGCATCAAAGAAGCAACCCAATCTAGGTGTCCAAGGAAGTATACCTCATGATTTTAGGAGTTCGACCACTATTGCAGTGATTTTTCCTGTGCATTATTTTCTTGGGTTGTATGTTGTTTTGGTTTTCCTTGGCTACCTTAGAGTTTGATCTGTTATAATATTGCTTTTGTTCTTGACTCAAAGGTTGGTATCACTTTTTATTCATTCTAGCTATTGTTAGTATGGCTTTATGCTTCTCTAGTGCTATTGTGTTCTCTCAAAGATAGCTTTAAGTTCTCTTTTGTTAGCTTGTTCAAAAACCTTCGAGCACTGGTTTTGGATTTTATTTTGCATGAGTTTCTTTCACTAGTTGAGTGCAGTTTGAGGTTCACTTTTTAGAATCCTTTGGTAGGTTTCTTTCAATGTTAATTTTTCTTCCTTAATCATGTTTCGAGTTTGGCCTATGTTGGGGTGTTGGTCTTCGATCATCTATGTTTGTACCTTGTTTAAAGATAGGGTGGTTAGTGTTGGTTGTTGAGTTTTTAATTGAGTTTGGCTTGTGCATGGGAGGTTGGCCTTTGGCCCCTAAGTTCATTGTTGCTTTGAGCTAGTATGGGTAATTTGCAGTTTGTATATCGAAGCAAAGTTCATTATTTCCTATGGTTGTTTGTGGGAGTTCATCCATGTCTGTGGTTTTTTGTGGGAGTTCGACCCTACCCATGGTTATTGTTGAGGTTCGTCTCAACCCGGTCTATGTTTTGATTACTTGGAGTTTTAAAAGGTTTATGCTATTCATTTTATGTTTTACATGGACTGTGTGCAATAAGAGAACATAGAGATGTGCTTAGCATTAATGAATGCATTAAGTAATGAGTTGGGAATGCATGTTGTATTAAGGTAGATAGAAAACATAGATTTAGATGTAAGGAGTAAATGAAGTGAGTAATCTTTGTTGATGTTGAACTTTAATTGATGTGGAAATTTTTAGATCAAAGAGATCTTATTTTATCAAACAATGAAAATAATGATGTTAAAGATAATGTTTAATTAATTATGTAATTAATGAACTAACTTTTCCTAAGGTTGATGTTATCTTTATATTTTGATACTAGTAAAAGGATTTTCTATGTATACTATTTTTCTATGGATCCTTTGGCTTGTTTCTTGATATGGGAAGGGTCCAAAATGAAATATTATAAGGATTTCACGAGACTTGAGTAGGTATAGAAACCCTTATAGAGAGAAGTATGGGATTCTCTCATTGGTGGATATTATTTTTTTGTATTGTGCATGGATGCTTGCAAATACATAGTGTGCATGTAGTTGTAATTCATGATGAGTTGTCCTGATCCCCAAGTGTTCCCCAAGATCATGAGAAATTCCTTATATAAAGAAGATCATGAAAAGGAAATGGAGCAAAGATTACTTAAACGAAGTGGCTTTAATGTAATTTGGAATGGAAAGTGACCCATAAATGAAAACTTGCTTAGTATGGATTGAATGGAAAACTACCAAGGTTGTTAGAAAATAACAACTTTTATAATGATAATATTTATAGCATTGCCTTAAATCCTTGAATGGAAGTTCAAAAATAAATATAACCTCACTAACCACAAAATGACTGACAAAATTAGCAAATTTTGATGCAAAATAATTGGGACTCTCTCGAAGATGTACCCCCAAAATTACTCCCACCCATGCCCACATTATTCTCTTCAAATTTAAGGAAGAGCAATTGGCTACCTTGAGATTCTAACAATGGGCCCAAAAGAGAATTCCCAAATTTAAATATTTGATAAAATCTTCACGTTTTAGCTTGTTCAAGAATGTATGGTCAGGCTCGATTTTATTTGAAGGAACTTTTTGATGTTTTCGAACCTAGAATCTCGGCCCCTAACCTTATAGAGGAACTTTTTGAGGCCTATTAGCTCTAAAATTCTCACACTCCTTTCCTTCAGGCTAATGGACCCATGCCCCTAAGGGGAATGGGATAATAATAGGTCTACACCTCGAAGAGAGGCACTTGAGTTCGTGTCTTCTTTGGTGATTTTTTGATGAATTGTTTAGGGTTCACCAGGAAACATTTCTTGGCAGTTTCCATGCTTAGGGTTGGGAGATTGTTTGTTGTGTTCTTTTTAGTTTCTTGCATTCACCTAGTTTTGGCCAATGCAAACTAATCTATATTAAATGTAATTTAATTTTTGATGAATACAACAAGCAATAGTAAACAAAGGAAAATCTAATGCAAATGCTTAATTATGAAGGAATTTGACACTCTTAATTAGTTCAAAATTCTAATGGAGGTTTTGTTTCTTGTTGTAGGTAGGATCATATGTTGCAAGGTCAAAATCGTACGTACGATCTGTAATTGTATTCTTCGATCAACGATCGATAGATCCAATCATAAAAAAAACCTATAGTTTCATAAGTGTAGTGCAAAAAATAGAGAAATGCAATATGCTACCAACTTTACTGAATAGAGATTAGCTCATACATGATTCATTGAATACTATGCTAAAAGGAATTAACATGCATATGGATTAAAATACGTAAAGTATGCAATTAAATGCAGAATGGTGAACTCCAAGAATGATTATATGAAAATATTGTTCTATACAAGATAACAAATGATAAATGTGATATAAAAATACAAATTGGAAGCTACATGGATGCAAAATAGAACTTGGAGTTGCCCCCAAGTGACCTGTAGGTAAGATCGTAACTATAGAGCATGATCGTATGTTGCTAGGGCAATATTGTATCTACGATCGTCGATCGTATCCTCATGCTTCCAAGATCGTACCTTCGATCCTACAAAAAATAGCAAAATAACAAGGGCTAATGCCAAAATTAAATGACTAAAATACATAATTATATCAATGATTTGGGGGATTCGATGGAGGTAATGCCTGATTAAATAGGCTAAACCAATAGGTGAATTTAGGCTAAAAATAAAATAGGTTGTAACTTCTTCCAAGCTAGGGTTGATCGATAGATCTGATCCCATAACTATCGCATAGTTGGATAGGTAAGGATAAAAAGCGTTATAACTTGTTTGTCACTTTACTTAACTGAGCTTTTTCTATTTTAGGACAATATCATATGTACGACCGAAGAGATCGTACATACGATCTCGTCAATTTGGACCCAATCTCGCTAGGAAGGCATGAAAATCGAGGCAACTAGTTAGGAAGTTGTTTAAATTAATTTTTGAATGTTTTTGAATTTAATGCAAATTATTATGGGTCAATTTTAGGGTGTTACATTTTACCCCCTCTTTAGCACATTTTTGGAAAAAATTCGTTAAAGAAAAGAACGACACACTTTATGAGAAAGCTAAAATTTATTGCAAAAAAAATTGAGATTTGAGGTTTTTATTGCAAGTTGTTTTAAGTGTGATAACCCCTTTGAGTTTTTATGCCAAATCCTTCATTTGGAGAAAAAATCAATATTTTCTATTTTTAAGGGTAAAACAAAAATAGAAAAGTAGAACGAAAACTTAATTCATTTATTATTTGTCATTTGCTATTTTGGAGCTCTGGAGAAAACTATGACAGAAGTTCCCCATCATGCCGATTTGGTTAGAGTAGGAGACGGAGCTCTCAAGGTAAGTGTTTTTCACTCTTTTAGCTTAGATTTTTCATGTTTTTTGCTTTAATTTGATTTAAATTTTGATTTTTAGGGCACGAATGTTGTCGCGCGGCCCTAATTGCCAGATCGTAACAATCTTGCAAGATCGTATAGATTTCATGATATTGTATTGTATGATATCAGCAAAATCGATCCGATCAAGGTCAATATCTGACCGATTTCGATGATATCGAAGAATAAAATATCATAAAAATCTATACAATTTTGAACATTTTGATACGATCTTGCACATTTTTTATTCGATTAGCTGATTTTAAATCCAATCACTAATTTAAGATATGTTAATCTCTAGGCAAATTTAGCTGTTATTTTAGTCAATGAGAGAACTTTTCTAGAGGATGTTGGACTGAGACATATGGAAAAAATACCATAAATTCTAGTGGACCTGAGTTTTCTTATGGCTCTCACATAGAGATGGTACCCAGAGTCTTCATGCTTTCTATTTTCGATAGGTAAGATGACCCCTACACTAGAGGATGTCTGGAGGATTCTTAGGGTGCCTATTAGGGACATGTTTATAGCGGCATCTGGAAAAAAAAGGTCAAGAATTGAGGAGGTTGATGGGAGACCCTAGCTTCAATATTAATAAAGGTGGGGTCGGCATAGACAAGCTCAGAAATACAGAGGGAGTTTCCCATCTAACAATTTTATTGAGTGGTATTATGGGAGACCTTGTATTATGCCACCTCAGTGGATGCCACCTGCCATGGACCTTAGTAGAGGTGATCTCTGATATGCGATATCAGAGTACACAATTTTCTTGGGGTCCATCCCTTCTTTGCAGGTTATACATATTTCTACATTGGGTAGTCTACAAGGGGGGTAAGGGACTAGTCCTGATATCTTTCATACAAGTATTGTGTTGGGAGCACATAGCTATCTGATGACCTATAGTACTTATTTTGACTTGAGCCAGAGATGGTCAGCCTAGGGTAGAGGAGGATAGACTGAGGATCTTTTATTGGCCTACACAAAGAGGGCACCAGATATGGGTTAGCCTCGATTTACGAGGTCACTCATTGATGAGTTACTGGTAGAGGATATTAGGTGGAGGTCCTAGAGGGAGATACTAAGGTGGGGAGAGGATGCTTTTGAGCTGGCTTGCATCAAGAAAACCATCTAGCTATGGATGGACTAGGGGGAGTTGGATCTACACCATATGGATTGGATGATGCATCAGTTTGGGTTGTAGCAGGACATTCCACAGTATAGGAATATCACTTACTCTAGGGTGATGTGGGTTAACACTACTATTAGTGGTTATCCCAACATGGCTAAGTTTTTGGACCCTAAGCTAGATGACAAGGTTCTACCCATAATAGAGGGGTGTGATGTTAGGGTTACAGATAGGTATCGATAGTGGTATGCTCACATTTACCCTACTCGATTGACAGTACCGAGGAGTGCAATGCAGCAGGTAGCTGAGCAGGTTTTTAGATAGTGGTGTACGGATAGCTAGTAGTAACAGTCGAAGACACAGGTGTCCTCCAATATAGATGGATCTCATACTAGGGGTGGACATCAGTATTGTCTAAGGCGAGAGAGGGCATAGATCAGGGAGAGTGTTTGGGATAGAGGAGAGGTCCAAGGAGGAGAGGAGAGCCTCTTCTTAGTAGGCAAGGAATGATAGGATGGAGGAAGAGCATGTAGTATCTCTGTAGCAGGAGGTTATGTCTGAATTTCCCAAGAAGGGCATCATGATAGAGGAGGTAGGAGACATTAGTGATATGGTAGCTCTACGAGTGGAGCTTACTAGTTTGATGGAGGATACTGTAGCTTAGAAGATTAGGATTGTGATCCTAGATAGAGAGGATGTGAGTATTAGTGCTAGGATTCAGACTCTAGAGGCAGAGCTTGCACAAGTATGAGCTCAGGCATAGGCAATACATGGGTCTAGGGATCCATCTCCTACACCTTCTTAGTTAGTGTGCTCAAGGAGGAGTGACTCAAGGAGGGCGTTGAATCGGGTTCTTTAGATGGTGGGTTTCTATCAAGGTTTATATCATGCAGCCATGCCCGTGGATCAGAGGCAACCAGAGCCTCTGATGCTTGACATACCTGATACTTAGAGTCACTCCAGATCTCGATTGAATTCTAGGACAACCACTGCTACAGGAGCAGGGCGATTCCAAGCACCATGATCCCCTGGTGGATATGATGATGCCCAGAGTTCTAGGGCTTCTAGGGGATAGGGGTTGATTTATGCTATGGTTTTTGTTTATACATTTTTGGTGACTGGGTATACCGATGATGGGGATTGTGGCATATCAGTCGACTCTATTTGTATATAGACTTTTTGAGGTAATATATATATATATATATATATATATATATATATATATATATATATATATATATATATATATATATATATATATATATATATATATATATATATATATGTATGTATATGTATATTATTATTCTTGTCTTATGTGACTCTGTATGATTTGATTGCATATTTGATTGTATTTGTTTTATGATGTTTAATTTTCTTATAATCATGCTTTTGATTTTAAATATTTTGATCATTCTTAAAATGAAAGAAAATGATTTGAATTTTGTAGATATGCTATTCAATTTTTTTTTTTTGTATGATGATGGAATTAATAGATTAGCAATGTTCCTCGAAGGATGTTGTGTTGTTATATGACCGTTGGTGGAGATCAATCCTCACTAGGTCATGAAGCGAATCCTGTTGTGAGGAAGGTCTTTTATTGCTAATAACAGAAATGTTTTGTGGAGCTCAAGGATAATCTTGAGGCTTATGATGATTAAAGAAGATGTTTGATTTTTTTTTGAGAAAATTTGATTTTTAAGAAATATTTTGATAAAAATTATTGAAAATAATGTGATTTAAGCATGAAAAATTGGGAAGGATGACTTGCGCTAGGCATAGAATTCCTAGTGTGAAAATTTTGGGGACAATAGTTACTAGGAATTATACCATCATCGCGAAGTCAAAAATGCAATGCATGATAATATAAAATTGTTTAAAATATAAATTGATATGAAGCAAATCATCGTATCACATATTTAAGAATTTTTACGAATATGAAAAGTTTTTAGACATAAAAATTGAGAAATATGACTTGCGCTAGGCATAGAATTCCTAGTGTGAAATTTGAGAAAAATAATTACTAGGAATTATACCATCATCGCAAATTCAAAAATGCAATGCATGATAAATGATTTTGGACTACAATTTCTTTTGGAATAGGTTATTTTTATAGATTTTAAAAATTTCTGAAATATTTATGTAAATGATAAACTAATGTTGTTCGAAAAATTTCAAAGAAATATTTTAACTTATTTCTAAGATAAAATCAAATTTATCAAGAACCAGTGTGTGACATGTGAGTTCATTATCCATATTGATTTGACACAATGATGCAAAATATCTCAAAGATCAAATGTGTGTGCTTGTGAAATTGATTTACCGATTTTGAGTAAGGTAGTGATATAGTCAAACTTTTATGAACCAATGTGTGTGCAGGTGTAATGTTCATTAACCATGATTTTGTGTGTGTCATTGTACCAAACTACTATGTAAGTCAAGTTCCAAGTAGCTAGCTAATCCACAAGCGGATATTGGTCTGTACAAAGGAAGATTGCTAATGTGACAAACATATCACCACGTGAAAGGAATTACCCAAGGCCAAGTGGGTGGGGCACAAACCACCTGTTATGGATCTTACCTCATGGCTTTCAAATAACTGAGGAATTCTAGGGATTCAAGCTCACTACCCCCTTATTTTATTCTAATTTTTGGAGTAGGGATTCTTGTCCATTTTGAACAAGGGGATTTTATTGCTTTTTGTAGTGGAACTACTTTTTCTTTTCTTTTTCTTTTTCTTTTTCTTTTTCTTTTTCTTTTTTCTTTTTCTTTTTATTTTTATTTTTCTTTTTATTTTTCCTTTTCTTTTTGGGATACTTGCCCATATTAGACGTAGGGCAAGGGATTTTATTCGGGTATGGGGGGAGCTTGTCCTTTTTCCAATTCTCGGTATTCTAGACCATGCACATAACAGGATAGCAAGTGAAACTTTTTGCTTAGGGAACTAAGACTACTATGTAGTATCCTTTTCGAATTTGCAAAAAATCATTTTAAGATGTGAGAATGTGTTCTTGGTTCAAGAAATAGAAATATAATTTCCCCAAAACTTAAAATTTATTTAGTGAAGTAATAGTGCTTTTCAATACAAGAGAGATTTATAATAAAAGTGATGAAATCAAAATCATTATAAGTGTAACATTAAGTGCACGGTTCAAGATAACTTTTGAGTTTATCTAAAATAAAATAAAATATAACTTGAATTTTATAAAACAACACACATTGATGCAAAGAATAAGAGCTTAAAATTTTGAAATATTTTTGGAAGTTTTCATATTTTTCTTAATTTTGTTTTTTATTTTGATAATATGATAATTGCACACTGAATGATGAAGAAGTTATTTACTAATATGTACATAAATGGAATTTTTTTTTATGCATAATAGCTTTTGAGATGCATGATATTCATTGGATCCTTATGATATTTTCCCTCCAAGGTGGCCAAGCAATATGCATCTGATCCAAATTTAGTAGTGATGACAAATGGTCCGAGCCAATTGGGTTGAAATTTACCTTTTAAATTTTTTCTACAATTTGTATTTTTTTTATTTTCTTTAAGTACTAAATCACCAATTTCAAAAGATTGACTATGAACTTTCTTGGCATATGATCTTTTGAGTTTGTCTTGTTAAGAGCGAATATGCTCTAGGTCATGAATACGCTTCTCATATAGAAGTTTTAATTCGCTTAGTTTGCCAGCATGATATTCATCCCCTACTTCAACATCCTGAAGTAGGAGAGCTAGAGAAGAAACTTCTAACTCAAATGGAAAAATTGCTTCAGCACCATAAACCAAGACAAAATGTGAAGCATCTGTAGGAGTACAAACACTAGTTCAATAAGCCTACAAGGTAGGATATAATTGCATATGCTAGTCACGGCCTAATTTATTAACCAATATTTTTAGGATTTTGGTCAAGGTTTTATTAGAAGCTTTAGCCTGGCCATTTCCTTGTGGATAATAAGGAGTAGACCATCGATGTTGAATTTTATATTTTTGGCATAATTTCTTAACATCTTTATTCTTAAAGCATGTACCATTATCAGATATAAGAGTTGATGGAATTACAAATCTATAGATGATTTGATTAAAGATGAATTTAGACACTTGAACTCCTATGCAAGAAGCTAATGGCATAGCATCTACCCACTTTGTAAAATGCTTTGTTGTTGTTATGATAATTTATGACCATCAGAAGAAATAGGATTAATTTTACCAATGTTGTCTAAACCCCATTTAGAGAAGGTCCAAGGAGATGATATAGCTTGGAGTTCTTGAGTAGGAGCGTGAACAAGATCTGCATGTCTTTGACACTTGTCACAATGACACACATAATCATTAACATATTTTTCTATGGAAGGCCAAAAATATCTCATTCGTAGAAGTTTTTTAGCAATGGCACTTCCACTAAAGTGTCCTCTATAGGATCCATCATGGGCTTCACTTAAGGCTTTCTTAGACTCTTCTAGATTGAAACATCTTAATAGAATACCTTCAAAAGATATTTTGTAGAGGGTTTTACCAAAAATTACAAAGCAAACAACTCGCTTATGTAATAGCCTACGTTGGTTTCTATATAATCCTTTTGGAAAAGTTCCATTTTCGATAAAATTAAAGATATCTATGTACCAAGGTTCTGGGGTTGTCTTATTAATTAAAAACACATCTAATGGCTCTAGACATGACTTAGAGGAAGGTGGTTCTTGGAGTTGGTGAATAATTATGGTAGTATACTCATCATCCAACTCCAAAGGTAATAAAGAAGCAACAACAACCATAACATCAATAGCACGGTTGCTAGTGCAAGGGATAGCTTCTAAAGTTACTTTCTCAAATAATGAAATAATATTAAGAACATACTCCTTATAAGGATGTATTTTCTCATCTCATTTATGATAAACTTCATTAATTTGATTTATCACAAGCTAAGAATCTCTGATGACTAATAATATTTTAATTTGTAAGGCTAAAGCGACTCGTAACTCAAGGATTAGAGCCTCATACTGTGCAGTATTATTAGTACAATAAAATTAAAGTTTAAATACAAAGGAATAAGGTGATTTTGTGGATATATTAATATAATACCAATACCTGCACCACTCATACATCTTGCTCCATCAAAATACAAAGACCATGACTCAGACAGGTCTTCTTCCAAGTTAAGACACTCATCAGGAAAGTCAATGGTTACAGGATGAGTAGACTCTAAAGGTGAAAAAACTACTTGGCCTTTAATAGATTTTTTGCCGATAAATGTGATTTCAAACTCACTTAGAGCAAGAACCCACTTAGTTGTGCATCCTAACAAGTAAGGTCTACTCATCAAGTACCTTAATGGATCAGATTTAGCAATAACAAATATTTTTTGATAGAGCATATAATGATGCAACTTTTGCATAGAAAACACAACTACGAAACAAAGCTTTTTTAATGGAGTATAATGGGTCTCATAACTTATTAATGTTTTTCTTATATAATAAGTGGCTCGTTATTTCTTCTCATCATCAATTTGAGCCAACATAGCTCCAAGTGCAAGTTTCGAAGTAGAGATATATAAAATAAAAGGACAATCAAGTCTAGGAGGAACAAGCATTGGAGGAGTAAGAACATATTGTTTAAGACTTTCAAAAGCTTCTATACATTCCTTATCCCATTGGAATGGGATGTTTTTCTTAAGTAATTTAAGGAAATTACCTGTTTTATATTCCAACTTATCAATGAAGCGACGAATAGACTCTAATTTACCTTGTAAACTCCTTAATTTTGATATGTTTTTAGGTGGTGGCATATCAAGGATAGCCTTAATTTTTAGTGGATCTATTTATATACCACACATAGAAACAATAATCCCTAACAATTTTCCTGACTTAACTCCAAATACACATGTATCTGGATTTAAGTGAATCATGTATTCTCTTAGTCTATCAAACACTTTTATTAAATCATTGATATGCTCATCTTATTTAGCTAAATGAGCTATAATATCATCTACATAGTCATGTATAATATCATACATCATATCATGACATATATATGTCATAGATATTTGATATGTTGCTCATACATTCTTTAAACCAAAGGGCATTACTTTCCAACAAAATTTACCCCAAGGTGTAATGAAAGCTATTTTGGGTTGGTCTTCAGGAGCTATTCTGATTTGGTTGTATCTTGAAAAATCATCCATGAGGGATAACATCCCACTCCTAGCTGTAAAATCTATGATTTGATCCATATTAGGGAGAGGAAAATCATCCTCAGGGCATGCATCATTAATGTCTCTAAAATTAGTATAAACCCTAACTTTAGTGGCTTCCTTTTTGGCTACTAGAACAACATTTGATATCCATTCAGCATAATCAATAGCTTGGATAAAAACTACATTCAAAATTTTTTCTAACTCATTTTTGACTAGCAGTGCTACTTTGGGATGCATTTTTCTAAGCTTTTGCTTTACAATTTTTGCATCAAGGCACACTACTAGATGGTGCATGACCATAGAAGGATCTAGGCCTGGCATATCTACATATGTCCAAGAAAAACATCAGCATACTCTATGAGAAATGCTATATATTCTTTCTGTATTTTTTCACTTGATTTTGTTCCAATCTTGACCATGCGAGAGTTTTGTTATGTTCCAATGTTGACTTGTAAAAAAATTTCTACCACAATATTTAAGTCTCTTTCAAAATTAGGAGGAGCAGGTGATACATTAATTTCTTGTAATTCCTCTAAGATTAATTTCGCTAACTCTTCTTGAGGAGTAGTTGCTTCAACGTGGGTTATAGATGGTATAGACCCATCGAAGAAGAATTTATTGTTTAAGACTTCATCAAGAGAAATATCATGAAATATATCTCCCTCCAAATATTCATCTGGTTCAACAATCATGTCTGGATATGCTATTGATAACATATTGCAAGAATATATCCTTCTACTTGGTTTAAAAAATTCTTTATGTGCTAAATATTCTTGATATGTTACAATTTGATCATCATATTCAAATGGGAATGGTTGGGTTTTTGTAGAGATGTAACCAATACCACATCGGGCATGCCATTCCTCAACTTCTAAAGGTTCTTGTATTTCATTTTCAAGAGGTCCTAAAAATTTACCTCTATAACCCATGTCACACATCATTTGTTTTGATTTTATATATCCATTAGAAAAGTAACATTTAGCAAAACCATTTTGATCAATTGTGATACTCACAATATTAATTTTACCATAATCATACCCTGCATAAACAAAGGCACAACTCCCAACATGATAGATACTTCCCAAATTTCGTGGCAAGCCCATCATTCACAGAGATGGTGGTAATTTATCTAACACCAGGGAATCTTGAGTGGAAAAATTATTATGTTCTGAAGTTGTGAGTATTGAAGATAAATCCAGTAATACTTCATCTAAAGTAGGATATGAAGTAGAGGGACTATCTTATTTAGTTGTAGATTTAGATGATGTAGTTTTAGATGATGAAGGTGTTGATGATGAAGGTGGACTAGGATGTGTTGAAGACATAGCAGGACAAAATGGGACTCCTATAGGTTTTGCCATAGCACACATGTCAAATGGTCTAGGGTCACCATGGATAGTAACTAGTTGGTTTTTAAACTTAAACTTAACACATTGATGTAATGTAGAGGGTACCACTCTCATTGCATTGATCCAAGGCCGACCTAGAATGATGTTGTATGATAATGGATAATGTACAATAAACATGGTTGTATCCAAGATCCTTTGGACCAACTTGAAATGGGATCGATAATACTCCACATGTTTCTTGAGTTTCATCATTAAATGCTTTAATAATTATTTCAGTTCTTTTTAATTCTTCATTCCTAAATTCAAATCTTTGGAAAAATTCATATGTGCATATGTTTAATGATGATCCATTATCAATTAAAAATCTTTTGTCACCTACATCCCCAATTAACGCTGTAATGTATAGAGGATTATCTCTATACATGCTTTGAGGAGGAATATCCTTATCTTGATAATCTATATAATTTATTCCTTGAGAAATCACAACATTTACTACAACATCAGGTTCTATATTTTGAGGCACCGTCATTTTTCTTAAGGTATTCATTAGTTCTTCTCTATGGATAGATGAAGTTCTCAAAAGATCCAAAAGAGAAATTCTAGTTGTGATATTTTCCAATTGTTCATTAATGTCATAAGGAGGTTTCTGTTGTGAATTTGATATATTATTTCCTTTTGTAGGTGCTTTTAACACAAATGGAGTTGACTTCTCATTTTGAGTTTGAGTTTGTGGTTGAGAATTTTGATTTTGGATTTGTTGTCTAGTGATGGCTCCAATGGTACCTACAACATTATTATTTTGTAAACGACCAAAGTGAGGTCTAGCATTTTCTACTTGTTCATTGTAAGCATTTGTTGAGATGAGGGTCAAGCGGTCATTCTTCTAGGGAATGGTTCTAATGGAACTAATAAATATGTGATGGGAGTAATTCAAACAGACTCATCTTCAGAACTGTTTGAGGCAATGTCTAGTTCACTTCCTGTCTCACTTTTCATGTTTTTAGTATCACTTTTGG
Organism: Wollemia nobilis; assembly: GCA_028583015.1. Taxonomy (NCBI): domain Eukaryota; kingdom Viridiplantae; phylum Streptophyta; class Pinopsida; order Araucariales; family Araucariaceae; genus Wollemia; species Wollemia nobilis. Next base: position 1,982,979 of record JAQPPZ010017258.1, read on the forward strand.
TATCTTCTGAAGATGAAGATTGAAAATATTGTATTGGTCTAGTTGTGACTACAGATAGGGTAGGTACATAGAAGTTTTACAAATTTTGTTGTGGAAAAAATTTACTAATGGTTCCTACATACCAAGTTGGAGGAGGAACATTGTGATGTTCTAATTTGTTTACAGCCTCTTTAGCATGTTTGGGTAAAGGATGTTGAAAAATATTTGGTTTGCATTTTGAGTTGGTTGTTTATGGGTATTGTTTTGAGTATTATTATTTGCAGGAAATTGTTGTACTTCTATTTTACCTTTATCAATAAAATTTTGTATCACATGCTTCAACCGCTTACAAGAATTGGTTGAATGTCCATCCACTTGATGAAAATTACAATGTAAATCAGCCCTATATCCAACTGCAGTGGTATCTGGTTGTCTTATCTCAGGTAACCGTATCAAACCTTGTTCCAATAATTGAGGTAAAATCATAGTTAAGGGTTGATTTAATCTTGTGAATTATTTTGGTGGTTTATCAAGGATTTTCAATTCAAATTTCTTTATAGTTTCGGTAAGGTTAACATTTAGGTGTTTCTGCTATCAGTAACTCTATCACCTACTACTTTTCTATTCTTATATTGGTTATTAGAAGTTGTGTCCTCATATTTCTTCTTAAATTATCCTCTTCTAATGAGGGCATCTTCTACCCTCCTAGCTATATTAATGGCTTGATCAAAGGAGGTTACTGTAGTAGTAGAAATATCATAAGATAGTTGTTCTTACAAATTACCAATGAATATGTCCAACATCTCATGGTGAGGTAATGCAAAATGTAATTTGCCTAAGAGTTATCTCCACTTAGTCAAGAATTTAGCAAAACTTTCATCTTTACCTTGTTTCAAATTGTATAAATCCTTAATGGTCACATGTCTCTCTATATAGGCACTAAATTGGTGGACAAACATTTCCATTGTATCTTCAAAGTTCCTTAAAGAATTTGTAGGTAGTTGATAATACCATTCTAGGGCCATACCTCCAAGACTTTTAGGGAACATTTTTAGTAGCAACAAATCATCATAAGAAATATCATGACATGTTGTCCTAAACATGCGAAGATGCTTAATAGGATCTTCGGTTCCTTTATATATCAGGAGGATAGGCATAGGGAAATTTTTTGGGTATGGTTGGGCAACCACAATAGGATCCAAGGGTTGGCTACACATCTCTCTATAACTATATGAGGGATGGTAGGGATCCATTTGATCTAGTTGTGAAGCCAATTGTTTGACCATATCTTCAAGGCCCTATGGTTGTCCATAAAATTGGTTTTGTTGCACCATGTTGTTGTGTCTTTGATGGTAAGTTGGTGTTTTTGTGTAAAGATTTCCAATTGAAATATTGTTGTGCAAAGTGTTGGTAGGAAGGGTGTTATGAAGCTGATATGGGATTGTGTTTTGTTGAATTTTTTGTTGATGATGATTGGTATTTTGTATTTGTTTAGCTTTTTTTGATTTGATATTTATTGGTTAAGAGCTTGAGAGAAGGAATAAAATAGTTGTTTCTATTATTTAGGATTGGATTTGGTGTTTCAAACAACAATTTTAGATGATTATGCCATTAGTTTTTGAATATTTTGATTTAAAGGCATCATGTTTTAATTAAATGGTCCTGCTTGATCATTATCTTGGTCTGTTGAATTCATATATGATAGTGGATTTGTATGTATCTGGAAAGCAGATGCCAATGCTGATTCCATAGTACCTTCTCCTAAATTATCCATTTGTACTGCTTGATTGAACTCTTCTATGTTGCTCTTTATAAATTGGGTAAAATGTTCAATAGACTTGAAATTAACATTTCCTTTCAATATAATGGAGGTTTGTTAGGATCTTCTATTTCATCTTCCCCATTATCATATTCATCTTGTTCCGAAGGTACATCATCTTCAATAAGTACCCTATCATCAAGGTTTTCTTGGTCTTGTTCATCAGACTCTATTTGTTTACCATTTCTCAAAATTTTAGGTATTTTATTTTAGAATTTTTATATATATGTGCTTAAATTCTTGGGGTATATATATATATATATATATATATATATATATATATATATATATATTTAATATGCAAATATGTAAATATAATTTGTTTTTGTTTTTTGTTTTTTGTTTTTTTTATGTTTTTAAACACAAAACATAAAATACATATTATAATATCCCAAATATTATACTTTAATATTCCTAAAAGAGTCTATATATATCATTGATGAGCTCAAGTTCTTCAGGTGACATGTAATGTTCTCCCTCAAACTGAAAGTTGGCTTTCAAGAACTTAACAAAATGGGCTATGGTGATATTATCATTTTATATCCTAGCATATAAAAGCATAGCTCATGACAATACTCCCGATGATGAACTGTCCTAGGAGTTCTATGCAATCTACTCCTATTGTCCAAGACTATTTCTTGATCTTCTAGGTGTGCTAGAAACCTGTGTATTGTTATAGCATTTTCAAGGTAATCATCAAAGGTATAAACAATTGAAGAAATACTTGCTATTTTATCCGTCAACCACCTCTCACACGCTCTTTGAATATCAAAGGAGCGAGAAGCGTTCTCGGGATCCAGGATTCTAGCTATGTCAAACCTTATAATTTGGATAAGTCTTGGTTCATTGGTTTTTATAATCTCTCCAGAGTTTAGTCCACTATTCTTGAGATGGGAGACTAGAGTTTTCAACTATTTGAGAAATTTCCTATGTAGATAATAATGTTCTAATATTTATGCATGCAACTCTTCTTATGTTGAAGTCTAACATTTATGAAATTTACTTAAAATGTACAAATTTGACTAATGATCTTGTTTGGTTTTTGTTTTTATATTTTTGTAATTTTTATGTTTTTTTGTGTTTTATAAATCAGAAAGATGCCTATGTTTTTCACGTCGGGTTCACCAAAGAATGTAACTCTAAAATTCTCGCACTCCTTTCTTTCAGGCTAATGAACCCACGCCTCGAAGGGGAATGGGAGAATAATAGGTCTACACCTCGGAGAGAGACACTTGAGTTTGTGTCTTTGGTGATTTTTTGACGAATTATTTAGGGTTCACTAGGAAACATTTCTTGGCAGTTTCCACACCTAGGGTTGGGAGATTGTTTGATGTGTTCTTTTTAGTTTCTCGCAATCACCTAGTTTTGACCAATGAAAACTAATCTATACTAAATGCAATTTAATTTTCATTGAATATAGTAGGCAACAGTAAATAGAGGGAAATCTAATGGAAATGCTTAATTATGAAGGAATTTGACACTCTTACTTGATCCATAAGTCTAATGAAGGTTTTGTTTCTTGTTGTAGGCAGGATCGTATGCTGCAGGGTCAAGATCGTACGTACGATCTGTGATTGTATCCACCAATCAACGATTGATAGATCCGATCACAGCAAAAAACTATAGTTTCATAAGTGCAGTGTAAAAAAACTGAGAAATGCAATATGCTATCGACTTTATTGAACAAAGATTAGCTCATACATGATTCATTGAATGCTATGCTAAAAGGAATTAACATGCATATGGGTTAAAATGCATAAAGTATGCAATTAAATGCAGAATGGTGAACTCCAAGAATGATGATATGAAAATACTATTCTATATAAGATAACAAATGATCAATGTGATATAAAAATGCAAATTAGAAGCTACAGGGATGCAAACCAGAGCTTGGAGTTGCCCCCAAGCGACCTGCAGGCGAGATCATAACTATAGAACAGGATCGTATGCTTCCAGGACGAGATCGTATCTACGATCGTCATCGTATTCTCACACGCCCAAGATCATACCTCCGATCCTATAGAAAATAATAAAATAACAAGGGCTAATGCTAAAATTAACGACTAAAATACAGAATTATATCGATGAGTTGGGTGGATTCGAGGGGGGGATGCCTGATTAAATAGGCTAAACTAGTAGGTGAATTTAGGCTAAAAAACAAAATAGGTCGTAACTTCTTCCAAGCTGGGGCTGATCGATGGATCCGATCTCGTAACTGTCGCACAGTTGGATAGGTAAGGACAAAATGCATTATAACTTGTTTGTTGCTTTACTTAACTGAGTTTTTTCTATTTTGGGATAAGATCGTACGTAGGATCGAAGAGATCGTACGTACGATCTCATCAATTTGGACCCAATCTCGCCAGGAAGGCACGCAAATTGAGGCAGTTTGAATATTTTTGACTTTAATGCAAATTATTATGGGTCAATTTTAGGGTGTTACACCTATCAAAAGTTGGGATTTTCTCTGGGAATGTTTGATATGGTTATTAAGGCCTATGTAGAGGGTGGTATGGTAAAAGATGCTTTTGATGCTTTTTATTGGGTTTGGGGAATTGGGATTATGTCCACTGTGCATTCCTGCAATAGTCTTTTGAGTGGGTTGTTTAAAACTCAGAATTTGGAGTTGGCATGGCATGTGTATAAAGAGATGGTGAAGAGGGGAGTTAGACCTAATGTTTGTACTTATAACATGTTTGTGAGTGGGTTTTGTAAGGATGGGAAGATGGAGGAAGCGAACGGCTTGGTTTTGGAAATGGAGAGAGTGGGCTATTCTCCCAATGTGGTGACTTATAATGCCCTTATTGATGGGTATTGCAGGAGAGGAGAGTTGGGGGAGATGTCAAAGGTTGTGAGAAGGATATTTGAGAAGAGAATTGATCCCAATGTTATTACTTTCAATCTATTGATCAAGGGGTATTTCAAAGAGGGTAGGTTGGAAGAAGCAGAGTCAATGCTTGTGGAAATGAAGGGAAGGAATTTGGTCCCTTATTGTGTGACTTATGGTCTGCTTTTTAATGGGTATTGCGGGGCGGGTGAGATAGAACGTGGTTTCAGAGTTAAAGAAGCAATGGTGCAAGAAGGGTTGAAAGTGAATGTTGTTACTTGCAATACTTTTCTCAATGGACTGTGCAGGTTTGGAAAGGTGGAAAAGGCGGAACAAATCTTGTTGGGTATGAGATATTGGGGAGTGGTTTCAGATAAAGTAAATTACAGTACTGTGATAGGTGCTCATTGCAAAAAAGGGGACATCCAAGGAGCTTATGATTTTTTTGCTCTGATGGAAAAAGCGGTGTCAAACCCAGTGTTGTTACATATAATTTCCTTATTAGAGGGCTTTGTAGGGTGGAGCACACGGAAGAGGCAAACAAGTTGTTAGAGAAAATGGTGGAATTAGCCATCAGTCCCAGTGAGGTCACTTACAATGCACTAATGGATGGATACATCAAAGTAGGGAAAATTGGCGAGGCTCTTAAGTTGTGGAATGTTATAGTTGGAGAAGATTTTGTTCCTAGTCAAATTTCTTACAATACTATAATTAATGGGTTGTGTAAGGTGGTAATATGAAATAGGCAAACAACATTTTGATGTAAATGACTGAAAATGGTCACATTCCCGACAGCGTGACTTGCACAACTCTTATGGATGGATATTGCAGGATTGGAAGTATAGAACAAGCTTTTGAATTGCAAAATTAAATGGTAACAAAAGGCTTTTTGTCAAGGATTGAGACATGCAACACACTAATTAAAGGTCTATGCAATTCAGAGAAGACTGCTGCAGCCAAAAACCTTTTGGTTGACATGGTTGAAATGGGTTTGGTCCCAGATGATGTCACATACAACACACTCGTTGATGGTCAGTGCAGGGAAGGCAAGTTGGAGGAGGCTTTTGGTACCTACTTTGAAATGACTGACAAGGGCTTTTTACCCAGCGTGATTACCTACAGTGCACTAATCAATGGGCTCTGTAAGAAAGGGAAACTTTAAGAAGCAAACAAGCTCTTAGGAAAAATGATTGACAGTTGTCTTTCTCCCACTGCTATGAGTTGCAATTCTCTATTGGAAGATAATGTCATGGAAATAAAAAATAAGGCTTTGAAGCTGGTTTACAAAGTTGCGACTCGCTATTGGAAGATAATGTCATGGAAATAAAAAATAAAGTTTCGAAGCTAGTTTACAAAGTTGCAACTCGCTATTGGAAGATAATGTCATGGAAATAAAAAATAAGGCTTTGAAGCTGGTTTCCAAATTTGAATAGACAGTTGTTCTTCCAAATATGGTTACATACAATGCAATGACAATGCAATGCTTAATGAACTTTCTAAATGATCCGGAATTTTTTTTTTTATATCATGGTGAATTATTTTGACATCATAACTTCAATTTTGGATGTTATTAGTACCACCAAACTTTGTCAAATTAGGCAACTTTATACTTTTTGCAAAACTGGACTGCACACTTTTTGACAGCTGGAAACTATGTAAAAATCAGCCTCAGTAGTCATATTCGTGGATATGTTGGGAGTGACTTATAAGGAGTTAGGACCTACAATTTTAACCAAATGTATTTTGAACTACTGAGAACACATGGTAAATTTTTTAGGCCAATTGAACACATAATCCAATAGTTGTACGTGTTCCAAAATGATAATATGGCACTTTTTAACAGCTGGAAACTATGTAAAAATCAGCCTCGGTGGTCATATTCGCGGACATGTTGGGAGCGATTCATAAGGAGTTAGAACCTAAAATTTTAACCAGATGTAGTTAGAACCACTGAGAACACATGGTAAAATCTTTAGGTCGATTGGACACGTAATCCAAAAGTTTTACGTGTTCCAAAATGGCAATCCTATGCTTTTGACATCAAAATACCAAAAAATCAGTTGGAGACCAAAAGACACTTGGTAGCTGAAAGTCCAGGAATTATTGAAATGGTTATTTATGTCATTTTTGGCATCTCTTTATGGCAGTGTTACTGGGTTCGCACACCCGGTTGGTTGTTTGCACGAACCCGCACCCGCACCCGCACCCGCATCGGGTGCGCGAGTTCACGTACAGGTACGTCTAGGTCGAACCCTTTTGAACCCTGTGGCCAGTCAGGGTTCAGCCAGCCGAACCCAGCCCAGTTTGGGCATTAACATAGGAAAAAAATTGAAGTATGTACATCTTGTTAAAATAGTATTAATTATTTTAGAATAGTATTAATCATCTTGTTAAAATTGGGGATTCTATGGCATGTTAGTATGTTTCATGTTATGTTAACAATTCTCTTAATATAAAGATGTACATACTTAAGAGATGTACATTAATATAAAGATGTACATACTTTGTACATGTCCACTACTATATACTATAGTATATACTTATAGTATATTGTTATCTCTTGTTTCTTTATGACTTTGACATCCTGTCATATTTTTACATGAATATCATTTATCAATACGCTTTTATGATGCCATATTTAAATATTGTGCAATGTGTATGATTTATAATTTATTTAATTATTTCACAATGTGCATAATTTATTTTATTTTTTAATTTTTTTGATAAAAAATATATATTAAAACTAGCCGCATCCGCACTAGCGAACCCTATTTTTGGTAGGGACCGCACCCGCACCCATGATTCCTCTCGCACCCATACCTGCACCCCGCACCTAGTAACCTTACTTTATGGTTAATGAGGGATTGGAGAGAATGTACGTTGAGTTGTGTTTATGGTGAACTATTGCAGACTGTTGGGTGAAATTGTTGCATAGTATTGGTTGTTTTCATTACAGTAGCAATGCTTGGTAGCCCTTCGGAGGTTGCAATGTATTTTTTGTTCATTAATAAAGCAGTGAGCTCTCTTGGACAGTGGATGTTTCCCCACATTGGGGTTTTACCACTATAAATTTTTGTGTCAAATCTGTGTGAATGTTTTGTTATTTACACTTGAATTTCAGTAGTTAATAGCAATTGCATGGAGATTTAATATATTTTTCAATCCTTAAATCTGTAATTGTAAGAATAGTCATAGTTTGGCTACCATTACGGATCAAGTGGTATTAGAGCAAGTTCTTTCGTAAGGCCTGTGTATGCAAGGTAGAAGGTCTCAGAATTTGGAGTTAGTTCCTTGTAACCCAAAAATTGGGAGAAGGCAGAGAAATACTTCCATGGCTGAAGAACAACGAGCATGAATGTTTGATGAGGAATATGAATGCAAATTCCTCAAGATGGAAAGCACTCTCGTGCAACTCACCAAAATGATGGAGATGATGCAATCCTAGCTGAATCAGTCTAGAAATGAGGAGCAAACGATTCTTGTGGGAGAGGATGAAAGTGCTTCGACTTCTAATAAGGTACCTTTGGTATCTGACCCATTTAAGATGGAGGTGAGGCTGGACATACCTGTCTACAACGGAGAGTTGGATCCTGAGAAGTTGGACGGCTAGTTGAAGCAGTTGGAGGTATACTTCAGTATCAAGCATTATACGGAGCCCCAAAAAGTGAGTTTTGCCAGATTGAAGCTTGGAGGACATGCTCTCACATGGTGGGAGGCATATGTTGCTGGTTTGGCTCGTAATAGGCAACCACCTGTACAAACATGGGCCCAATTTGTGGCTGCACTCAGAGCTCAATTCTATCCAGTTGGATACCAAGAAAGGATGGAGGAGAGGTGGCAATTTTTGAGGTAGAAACAAGGACAAGATGTTCAAGAATACACCACTGAATTCAGGAAGCAAGCGGTGTTATTGAACATAAATCTGCAGGACCCATCGATTCTGAAGAAGTACAAGGGTGGATTGCACTACCATCTCAGAACAGAGTTGGCACTTTTCAATGTCACAAGCATAGATGAGGCATGTGTCAAGGCAATGTACTTGGAGATGAAGAACAGGAAGCCAAATAAAATGCAGTAGACCTCTAATCAGCCCAGTGGTAGTAAAAATGCGGCAAAACCACAAAAGCAAAGCAAAAATCAGACCAAGAAGGCTTCTACAACAGTGCAAAAAGATGAAAAACATTGTGACCATTGCAAGGTTGATGGGCACACTACAGAAAAATGTTGGAAATTGCACCCAGAAAAGAAGCCCAAATGGCTGAACAAAGGTAAAAAGAAATCAGCCAATGTGTGTCAGCAAGACGAGGACTGTATTGGCACTGCAGAGGCTGAAGAAAAATTGGCTTGTGTAGCCAAGCAAGGGCAAAAGAAACTACAGACTTTGGAGGCTCGTGGACAAGCCCATGTTCAAGCTACAAAGGAGGAGATAGTTTCAGAAACCACAAAAGAAGAATTGTTTTGGGTGTATATCCAAATAAAGATGACAAAGGTAGTTGCATTGTATGATTCTGGATCACAAAGAAATCTGATCTCAGAAAAATTAGTACAACAGTTGGGATTGGAGGTAAAACCTCATCCTCAACCTTATCCATTGGGGTGGCTACACAAAGATGTAGAACTGCAGGTAACTAAGCAATGCACATTTAGATTTTCCATTGATGAGAAGTTTAAAGATGAGGTAGTTTGTGATATTGTACCTCTGGATATATGCCAAGTTGTCTTTGGTAGCCCATATTTATGGGAAAGAGATGTTTTTTATAGAAGGTTGAACCAGTGGCGTTTTGTGAAAGATGGTAAGGGATTTAGAATTCATGCCTACAAAGGGCAAAAGAAATTTCAACTGGTTACTGCTCAACAAGCAAAGCGTATGGTGAATGCTAGCAAGAGGTTTGTGCTTCTCATGGTGAGAGGTGTAGGTGAAGACTTGCAAATTGATGGACCTGAAGTGGAGGTAGTTGATTGTACTCCTAGGCAAAGGGGAGAGTTGAAGAAGTTGCTCCAAGAATTCCAAGACATTATGCAGGCACCTTGGGGCATACCACCAAAGAGAGATGTGGAACATGAGATTCAACTATTACCAGATTCACCAGTACCAAACATTGGGTTGTATAGGTAGTCAGTATTGGAATCTGATGAGGTGAAGAGACAAGTCCAAGAATTGTTGGAACAAGGGCTTGTGAGGCCTAGTACATCACCGATAGGTTCTCCCATTGTGTTAGTTCCAAAGAAATATGGGACATGGAGGATGTGCATTGAATACCGGGCACTCAAAAAATCACCATTAAAAATAGATATCCACTTCCTCGCATTGATGATTTACTTGATCAGTTGAAGCATGCCCGATATTTCACCAAGCTAGATTTAAAATCTGGTTATCACCAAATCCGGATGAAGGAGGAAGACATTTGGAAGACAACCTTCAAGACTAAGCAAGGTCTTTTTGAGTGGCTAGTTATGCCATTTGGTTTAACTAATGCTCCTGCAACATTCATGAGAATGATGAATGATGTACTACATCCATTTTTGGATAAATGTGCACTTGTCTTCTTGGATGATATACTTGTGTATAGTGCATCTTGGGAGGAGCATATGCAACACTTGAGAGAGGTGTTGGCAGTTTTGCAGCAGTCACAATTGAAATTAAACATCAAGAAATGTGAGTTTGGAAAGACTTCTTTGGTTTATTTGGGCCATGTGATTGGTGGAGGAGAGATTCGAATTGATCCAGCGAAAGTTGTAGCCATCCAAGAGTGGTCCCAACCAAAAACTCAGACTGAATTAAGAAGCTTTGTTGGAGCAATTCAGTATTTGAGGAAGTTCATTAAAGATTTCTCACATGTGGCTGCACCACTGTAGAAAATGTTACAAAAAAACAACAGTATTGTGTGGGGTAAAGAAGAAGAACAAGCATTTCAGAAGTTGAAGGATAAGGTTTGCAATGCACCAGTTCTTGCCATGCCGGATATGAGATTGCCTTTTGAAGTAGAGACTGATGCTTCTGGCCATGCTATGGGAGCAGTTTTACTCCAAGGAGGTAAGCCGGTATGTTATCATTCTGAGTTATTTTTTGGAGTTGTTCTTAATTATCCTACATATGATAGAGAATTATATGCTTTGGTGCAAGCGGTTAAGAAATGGAGGCATTATTTGATGGGTAAAGAATCAGTAATTCATACTGATCATGAACCCTTAAAATATTTGTAAACTCAGAGTAAATTGCAGCAGTCAAGACATTTTAAATGGATGGGTTTCTTGCAACAATTTAACCTTTTGATCAGGTATAAGAGGGGTAAAGCTAATAAATTGGCTGATCTATTATCTAGACCTCCCATGAAACTTGCTTCAGTTGTTATGGAGTTAGAGCCTTTTGCTTTTGATACTTATAAAGGTGAATATGAGGAGGATGAGGAATTTAAAGATGTGTATCTCAGTCTTGGAGTAGAAAAGAATACCTCGGTGGAAGACTATCACTTGGAGGATGGCTTGTTGTTCAAGGCTGGTAAGCTTTGTATTCCAGTTGGTAGTAGATTGCAGCTGATTAGAGAAGCTCATACTTCATTGATTGCTGGTCACTTTGGGGTGCACAAAACAGTAGCAAATTTGTAGCGGTATGTGCACTGGCCAAATATGCAAAATGATGTTGCCAGATACATCCGTGGGTGTGCCATTTGTAATACAAGTAAGCCAAGTAACCGGAATTTGGGATTGTACACTCCCCTACCAGTTCCTAGCTGGCCTTGGGAGAGCATTTCAATGGATTTTGTGGGTGGACTGCCTACCACTCGCAAGGGGAATGATTATTTGTATGTGATAGTTGATAGATTTAGTAAAATGGCTGTTATGATTCCATGTAAGAAGACTATCACAGCTGAAGGAGCAACTGATTTGTTCTTTCAACAAGTTTTTGTGAATTTTGGTCTACCCAAAAGCATTATTAGTGACCGTGATACCCGGTTCCTTAGCAAGTTTTGGACTGCACTTTGGGGAATGTTGGATACAAAGTTGAAAAGATCCACCGCATTTCATCCCCAAACTGATGGTCAAACAAAAGTTGTCAATAGGACCATTGTTCATTTGTTGAGAGGATTTAACCAACAAAGACCAAAGACTTGGGATGGAAATCTGCCTTATGTGCAATATTGCTACAATAGGGCTATTCATTCATCAACTCAGCTATCACCATTTGAGGTATGCTATGGTTTTCTACCACATTCACCTTTTGATGGAGTATTTTCAAGTGGTTCAGATGCAGCAGGGAGTAATGAGTCGGAAGGTAGCAAGGCTTTGAGGTTCATCCAGAAAATTCAGCTTATCCATGAACGAATTGAGGAGAAGTTGAAGAAGACTCAACAACAGTACAAAGAGCGCCATGATAAACACAAAGTTGCACATTAGTTTCAGATTGGAGACATGGTGTGGTTGCATTTGGGTAAGGAGAGGCTTCAAGGAGCTGGTAAGAAGCTAAAACCCATACGTTATGGACCATTCAAGATTGTGGACAAATATGGGGATAATGCATTCAAACTTGACTTGCCTAGTTATATGCAAATGTATTCTGTTGTTAATGTGGAGAATTTGAAATTGTTTGAGCCTTCATTGTTGGATGCCAAAGAAGATACTCCAGTTCTACCACGTTGGGATGACCTGACTTCATCAACTTTTGAGGAGGCTGTAGAGGATGTGGTGCTTGAAAAGAAAGTTCGTACTTCAAGAAGGGGTGACCAAGAGTTTTGGTTAGTTTGTGGAAAAGGTAAAAGATTGAACAAGGCAAGATGGTTACCTTTGGCTCGGGTGAAGGATTTATATCCTCACCTGATGACTTAAAGCTTTTGAGGGACCAAAAGCTCCCCAAGTGGGGAGGCCTGATCCGAAATTATTTTTTGGATAAATAAAATTTTAATTATCATGGTGAGTAAGTAAACATCTTAGTGGAGTTATTTTGACATCATAACTTCAATTTTGGGTGTTGTTAGTACCACCAAACCTTGTCAAATTAGGCAACTTCATACTTTTTGCAAAACTGGACTGCACACTTTTGACAGCTGGAAACTGTGTAAAAATCAGCCTCAGTAGTCATATTCGTGGACATGTTGGGAGCGACTCATAAGGATTTAGGACCTCAAATTTTAACCAGATGTATTTCGAACTACTGAGAACACATGGTAAAATTTTTAGGTTTATTGGACACATAATACAAAAGTTGTACGTGTTCCAAAATGACAATCTGGCACTTTTTGACAGCTGGAAACTGTGTAAAAATCAGCCTCGGTGGTCATATTCGTGGACATGTTGGGAGCGAATCATAAGGATTTAGGACCTAAAATTTTAACCATATGTATTTTGAACTACTGAGAACACATGGTAAAATTTTTAGGTCGATTGGACATGTAATCCAAAAGTTGTACATGTTCCAAAATGGCAATCCAGTGCTTTTGACAGCAGAATACCAAAAAAACAGTTGGAGACCAAAAGACACGCTTGGTAGCTGAAAGGCCAGGAGTTATTGGAATGGTTATTTATGTCATTTTTGGCATCTCTTCATGGTTAATGAGGGATTGGAGAGAATGTACGTTGAGTTGTGTTTATGGTGAACTATTGCAGACTGTTGGGTGAAATTGTTGCATAGTATTGGTTGTTTTCATTACAGTAGCAATGCTTGGTAGCCCTTCGGAGGTTGCAATGTATTTTCTGTTCATTAATAAAGCAGTGAGCTCTCTTGGACAGTGGATGTTTCCCCACATTGGGGTTTTACCACTATAAATTTCTGTGTCAAATCTGTGTGAATGTTTTGTTATTTACACTTGAATTTCAGTAGTTAATAGCAATTGCATGGAGATTTAATATATTTTTCAATCCTTAAATCTGTAATTGTAAGAATAGTCATAGTTTGGCTACCATTACGGATCAGTAAATCTGTTAGGATGGAGGATGCCAAAAAGTTCTTGCTGCAATTGTTTAAGAGAGGCTTCATTCCAAATAATTATACTTATGGGACTCTGATAAATGGTTATTGTCAATTTGGCAAGGTGGATGAGGCTTTCAAGCTGCGAGATGAGATGCTGGAAAAAGGCATTATTCCTAACATTGTTACTTACAATGCACTAATCAATGGTCTTTGTAAATTGGGAGGGCAACTAAACTTTTAACAAACTGCAGAAGAAAAGGGTGACCCACAATGAAGCAACATTCAATACATTGATTGATGGATGTTGTAGGATAGGCAATATGAAAGAGGCCTTCAAGTTGAGTGATCAGATGGTCTTGAAAGGTATTGCACCATCTGTCATTACCTATTCAACACTAATAAATGGCTTGTGTAAGTTAGGGAACCTGGAAGCATCCAATAAACTTTTGGAGGAGATGCTTGAAATTGGTTTGTCTCCAAACTATGTTACTTATGCTACATTGATTCATGGTTATGTCAAAGTTGGCAATATACAACAGGCTTACAAGCTCAATGATGAGCTGTTTAACAAGTTCATTATGCAAAATGCTAGTGGAAAGTCAATATCAGGGGAGAGTGAATCATAGGACTATCAAGATAGTAGCCACTATCCTTCTACAGATACATTTTATTCTACTTTGCAGGCAAGATAAAGCTAAATTATGAAAACACATATTGGCATGGGGCAGCAATATAAATCAACATGTCTTCTGATGTCCATTACATGATACATTCACTTGAAAAATTTGCATTACTTGTCAAGAATGTAGATTGAGGTAAGAGAAGCCAACTATTCAAAAACCTGCTTAGTCAACCTTGCTTTGAGCTAGGGTTATGAGCCCCTATCTTGTGAGTTGTAATGCTTGTGGATATTAGATGTCTCCATGGCTTTTGAACCAACGATTAACCCTGGGCAGGCCCAAGTTGCCAAACGTTTTGATGCTGGAAGTGGCAACAACTTTCCTAATACTGTCTACTTCTCTTTGAATGCATCAGAATCAATCCTTCTTGTTGAGGAGATATTTCGAGGGAATGTTGCTGCATACAGCAGAAGGCAAAAAGAGTGTAGCCCAATACCCAAAATTCAGAAAGTGTAGAGGGCATTTTCAATCATTGCTCTTTCAGGTGACTTTGAGTGACCCCTTTTGAATCAAAATCATCACTGCAACATTTTTCAATTTAGTGGAAGGTTTTGCTCTAAACTATAACCTTATTGGGCCTTCTATATGGATCAAACAAGGAATCAGCCTATAGAAAGGTTGGAAAGTCATCACAACTTAAGAGAATTGGAAAAGTAGTATAGGGAAACTGATAATGATGAAAGAAACATTTCTTGGAAATATTCTGAAGTACTGCAGAGAAGGTGGGTGCTGTATGGCAATCCCATGTGGACTGCAACCTGTCTCAAACTGTTGAGCAGAAGTCCTGTGATAGGAGCAGATCATAACTTGAAAAGAAAGGGGGGTTGGGTTATCTATTTGCAGAATGGATCTGTGAACCTATTTCTATTGTTTGCACAAGGAAGTAAAAATTTTCCAGATGAAGTACAAAGAACTGATCGTTTGTAACAGAGAAAATCCAAGTTTCATGTTCAGCACACCATGATTTTCAGAAACTATCAGTTCTATGAATTGAAAGGTAAACAGTTAGGTCTCCTAGCTTGCGATTTTGCATTGTATCATAAATTTATGAGGCAATTTGTGGAAAGAGGCATGTAAATCAGGGAATACTGAGACTTGTAAATGTTTTAACCTTGTCACTGGATATAAGTTTGTTGCACTTGGCTATGCTTGAAACCGGATGACCTTATTATTTGATTTCTAAATATTATCTTCAACTCATGTTCTAAAAATGGTTATTTTGGGCTTCCACTTAAAAATGCTATGCATAATGGATGTTTGCCATGATTAGCATGGTTGCTGCATCACTTTTTGCAAAGGTATGCTCATTTATTCTCACTTCACTATGATTTGGTGTTTCCTGAAGGAGGGAATCTCTATCATCTTTATTGTGTGTCTTATTGTCATTTGCTTTTCACAGCCTTAGGGTTTCCCTTTCAATTTTATACAACTCTCTGTATTTCGGAATCCATGCCTTCAAATGTGCTGTTTGGCTGGTTTCTATTCTTGGATGGTCTTCTTTTCACATATTTGCAGACTTAATTATATGTGACCTTCATGTTAAACATACACGCTAAGCAATTTTGAAACTTGGCATTGCCTGTAAATTGTAATTTATTTCAGAAGGCAAGTCAGCATCAGATTAGTGATTTTGGCACTTTTTGGTATAGAAGCCTTTATTCCTATATTCAGAATAGGTTGGACTGCTCCAAATTTTAAGCACTTTTATAGCTTTGGATGCAGCATGGTGTCCTGTTTAGATTGTTGATTGAATAGATCAATTGTCTTAGAATTCTTAGATCAGATCATTCTCAAAATGACAAAGATGCTAGTTATTTCTATTTGGCAGGACAATAGCTTAGATGCAATCAGAATATTAGCATATTACAAATTCTGTATTTGTTTGATGTATTAGTGGGAAAGTTTGATTACATGTTCCCTCAGCAGGTCCAGATCCATCAAGTGAGGGTGCAGATGTTTGATGAAAGAGTAAATAAGGGACACTATCAGATTTTGCAGCCTGTATCTGTCATCATTCTCATGGGGTTCACATAATCACAAAAGCATTCAATTTTTCAACAGAGTGATAAGGAATAAAGATAATAGATGGATCCCATGTGCATTTTACTTAAGTATATAAAAGAATCTTCTTGCAATGATATATCAG
Source organism: Wollemia nobilis (assembly GCA_028583015.1). Lineage (NCBI taxonomy): Eukaryota > Viridiplantae > Streptophyta > Pinopsida > Araucariales > Araucariaceae > Wollemia > Wollemia nobilis. Next base: position 1,999,335 of record JAQPPZ010017258.1, read on the forward strand.
TTAGATGTGGTATGAGGTATTAGCTATGGTGGTCTTGCAAACATACAATGGCCTTCACATGGTCACTAAACAACCGCAACAAAATTTAACAAAGCCAAATTGTTGCTAGTGACTTGGAAGATTTTGGAGATGCGTGGCACCGATCTAGCTTCCCAGTGAAGGTAATAATTAATAAAGTTCACAGGGGAAGCCAATTCTACTCTATCCACTGCTACTTTCTTGTTGGCAATTCAAAATATGTTTGAGCTACTGAGCCGGTAACTCCAATATTTCACTCGGTCATCCAAAATTTTCAGTTGCTAGGTTTTCAGAGTTCCAAGTCTTTAGGATACTGTCAAAGTCCCTGGCTCCTGGTGGTTCCTGCTGGTTCCATTGGTAACTGTCAAGTGATTTTTTTATAATTCTGAGTTGTCAGGTTTTCAAGAAGTTGGTCAAGGGCTTCTGCTCGTTCACCATGCAACTATTAAGTGGTTCCTCATAGTCCTGAGAAGTGAAGTCCTGAAAAGTTGACTCAAGTCCACTTCCACTCATACACTAGCCCCTTAGAAGATCTTTGATACACCAAGCAAATAATGCCAATATGTCAATTACTTCATGAAAGATCTGAGTTGCTGGGTCCTTGAAGCAAAATTTGCTATCTGCAGCTTCATACTCTTCACTGCAGCAACCTGGAAAACTGTGGAACCAATGTATAATTACATGAATATATCATTTGGCTTGCAAAAGTCATGAGTTTTTGGGTCACCGGAAATTTCATTAAGTTTACATCTTCCCTTGAGCATGGCTATATTTGAGGCATGCTGCACATTCAATGGACTGTTATAAATTTGAGGAATACTTCATTTAAAAGAAAGTTACAGAGGTCCATGTAGGACATGCATTCTCATTAAGCACTGTCAAGTATTGGTTAAAGGTATTTTCAGTGCATGGTGGGGCATACATGCTTATTTTCTTCATGGAGAAGCAGGAGTGGCCATCCACTTCTTGACGTTCAAAGCAGATCAGCCAAGTGTCATTCATGGACTACAGAACTGCAAATGATGGACAGGATTTACACTTGCAATTTGCTTTATGAGTTGGTGTAGTGGCGGACTGTTTTTCATTGTTCAACTTGCTCTTCAGGTTTCAAAGCGAGACTAGCGTTTCTCACATGCTAACTTGCTGATTCAGAAGGTGATCTATTAGATTGAATGGTCTGTTTCTTTGTAATGAGGCTGTCACATGTATCTTTCAATGCTTCAATTTGCATCTCAATGATTAACCTCTTTGTCTTTTAGTTGGATAGTAAGCATCTTGTGTACTACAGACTTGTAGTGGAGGAGGTTGGCCATTGATTCTTGAAGACCAGTTTTATGCATTAACTTTGCAGGACGTTGTGGATGCTTTTCTTTTTAGATTATTTTTTGGATTTTGCTTTCCTATAGTTAATTTTTGTTTTTTTACCTTTTGTAGTTATGCAGAGGCACATCAGCCATGGGGGTGAATCATGTACCAAATGACAACCAATGGTTTATTGGCAAGGGTCAAAATGGTTGTTGGAATTAGGAAACAAGGTCTGTGTATGACTAGGTTAGAGAAGTTTTGAGGATGCTTTTTGGAGATTGATGGGATGTTGTTGCATGGTAGCACCATGTTGCATCAGTGGCAGGATGCGCACATGCACTAACATACATAAACGGATATTCTTCTAGATTGTTTCAATTTCCTCAAGGCATCCAAGTCCATTAAACCTCTTCAATTCAATATATTAAGACCAACATTGGTTGAATTGAGCATCAAACATGTTTTGGAGGTTATCTAGATGCTTTCAATGAAGTTCCAGACCAAATTTGCAGGAACAACTGGTAGACAGCCCTAGCACAACCAGCAGGGAGCCCCTACTGCACTAAATATGTCACCAGCATCTATAGTCAGTTCAAAACATAGCATTGATAACAAGCACTTGATCGTTAGGCCTTGCAAAAGGTGCCACATGGACTTTTCCAGGTTTCCACTCCATCATGAGACCTTCAAGAAGACCATCATGAGACCAAGAAGACAAGGCATCAGTTGCATTTCTTGGCAATGCATTGAATCCATGGCCATAGAGCAAACCAAGGAGGGTAGAGATTCTAGGCATTGAAAGAAACATGGTAAGTAATACAAGCATCCAGAAAACATATAAGAATGCTGTAGAAGTTACCAATAGTTCAATGAGGCTTGTAATCCGTCACTTTGCATGGTTTAAGTTCAATATACCATAGTCTTTTTGATCCAAGCAGTTTTACACACGCCAGACAGTTTCTCCTCATTAATAAGATATATCAAGAATTTTCATGCGATGTTGCCACTGTGATTTGAGTTTTGCATTACTATTGGATCAGAAAATAGTAGATTTAATCAGCATTTTTTGGTTTCTCTAGTGAATAGAACTGAGTTTTTTAGGGATATTTTAAAATAATCTTAAAATTTTCAAGAGATCTGTTGATAATTTTGAAGGAATTTCAGAACATCAGCAATCCCATTGTAATTGAAAAATTAACTAAGAAAAGCTTTTTCCTTTTCTTTTAGCTAGCTCTTTGCATAGTTTTGAATTTTCATATCTTATAGGCTGTTTGCACATACTTTGGATTTAATTTACTATAATTTTTTTTTTCTTGGAAGGCATTCCCTAAGCAAGATCCATCTTGATTGGTTTTAACTTGATTAAGATTTGTGAAGTTTTTGATAATTTATCCACTGTCTCAGATTTTGTCCATAATACTCGGTAATACAACTCTAGTTAGCAGAAAAACACTTTGCAACTATAAGTCCGCCGTCTTGTTCAAAATTTTCCTTAACAGGTATATCTGAAGCTAATTGTTTTAAAAAATAGCATGCATACATATTGATGAATGGATGAACAAATGAAAGTTAATCTTTCATCATTTCAGAATTTTGGACAAATACTTGGAGTCCTCAACTGCCGGGACTGTCGAATTTCATGAACATGTTTCCTACATCTACACTGAGAAGAATCTTTGTAGTTACTGTGGTGGCCCTTAACAAGCGAGGTCACAATTGTTTCAATTTCTGATTGTGGTTTGCAATCTACCTTATCCAGCAATTTAACATTTTGGGTGGTTATCCATATTGACAAAAAAATAAAATAAAAAAATAATTGAAATTTAAAATTTTGGGTGGTTATCCATATTGACAAAAATAAATAAAAAATTGAAATCACCGTATCAAAACTTTAGTCTCAATATGCTACTTCATCCTGCTAAAAAACGCTTGAATGCTTTGGAGTTATTCTAGATATTCAGTTTGTGCTTGAGAGAATGTTTACACATTGTGTAGTTGGAGTTTAGTGGTCATATCAAGTATTTTGATTAATAGTGAATTTTATGTAGGACTGTAGCATAACTTGGGAGTTGTTATGATTCAGTCAAAGTTACTTTCTGAACAATTTATAGGCGTATTCTTTGTTTTACTAAGAAAATATCATATATTTTAAAAAAAGTGTATTCTTTATTTGGCTTCTGTGTTTTAGTCATAGTTGCCAGGAGTGACTAAACCTGGTCCAATTTGGATTGAACCGTTTGGTTTGAATCCTTTTTAAATACTGTTTTGTACTAAAAATTTCCAATTAGAAAAAGTTGAAAGATAGGAAGAAAAATGACGAGTACCCTGTATCTCTTTACTCTTCAATAGACGTAATCATTGCACTCAATTGCTTGTTACCCATGATAATACAACTTTGTCATGTAAAGGGCCAACATGGCAATGGATTATAGTTAAAGATGGTTGTTTTTCTCAACTAAAGACAATGATTTCCGTCATTGCAGATTTATCAACTGTTACATTTCGCAAAGATAGGAGTGTGAAACATGACCCATTTCAATTTCCAAGGATCTACATTTGTTTTGAGCTTACGTGTTGGTGGTATTGATTTTTTAATATTATGTTGGTTTTAAGTCATTGAAATAGGCTCAACCACATTACATCATCATGTTGTGGTATTTCAACCATAATTATCAGATTACAAAAAATAAGATTAAAAATATAAAGTCTTGAGAAAAGAAAGAAAAATCTTAGAATAAATCTGATTTGGAATTTAGAGTATATGGATAGATAGAATGAAATTTATGGAATAGAAACAAAACATATTTAAATATTAAAAAAATCACTATATATAATTTTATGTAATAGAGACAAAACATGAGAAAAATATATAAAATTTTACTACAGTTTATGTAGAAATTTGGAAAATATTTAGAAAAAAAAAAAAATTTCTAATAAAAAAAGCAAATTTATATTAAATTAAGATGAACGCCTTTACAATAAAAAAAAAGTGGTGGGTTAACACACCCCATGGGGAATCAAACTAATTCTCATTGACAAGGGTTAGGAAACAAAGCTGCCAACAAAACACAAGTTTACTAATCATGATCATTGATGATCATTATATCAAAGAAAGCATATCATATGGAGTAATGTGCCCTAGTGTGTTGCCCTATATAAACTGCTAGTGATTATGGGATGGGAATCCACCCCTCTACATTGCAATTAAGGCCTTCAATACCTATATCACTCCAACCAACAACTAGCCTAAGTGTAACTGGTTGAACATCATCCCACCCCTAACCTGGCGGGACGAACAAGCAATGTCAACATCACCGCTTCCTGACTAGCGAGGACTGGGACCAGTGCCTGTCTACGGGAGCACTTCTTGCATATGACGGAGGCCGACGACGAGAGCGAGATCAAAAACGCTTCTGAGAAGAGCGCTCTAGGAGGATCCGGTTGACTGTACACGGAGCATTGGCCCAGTGCGCCAGAAGAACTTGCAAGTGATCCAACTCCATAGCAACTTTGTTGGCTTGAGTACATATCTATAGCCACATGTCATTAAAAACTTCTAATTTTTCAGCATGAGTAAATGTGATAGAAGGTGTATACTGTTTAAAAATAATTATGTTATGGGCCTTCCAAATATGAAAGAGTAGGTTAATATTGAAAACCTGCCACACTTCAGAAAGCGGGAGAGACAAAGTAAAAGAGTCCTCAAGAAGAGCTTGGGGCCAAGAAAACCTTACAGCTATAAATGGGGAAAAAAAGGGAAGAACCCATTCCCAAGCTTGCCTATATCTTTTACAATTCCAAAACAGGTGAGTACAAGACTCGGGTACACCACAAAAGGATATTTAGGATAAGGAATTCCAAGGTGCTTCAAACGTTCCCCCAAGGGAAGGCCCTGACACAACAAGCTCTACACAAAAGAAATTAGCTATTGTAACAATACCCTTTTAAAAAACTACTAATCATGAATCCATTGCACCTGAACTAAGGAAGAACCTTGATGAAGAAACATGGGGGACCACCAAATATTCATAGAATTGATGGATAAGCCTTTACAAAAGCCATATCCTCTCCAACAGATCCAAGGAGTGAGCTACTGCCAGGCTTTCCATATACTTTTAATAACAAAGGAGCCATAAATCTTAACAAAAATTGGAGCAACAATGAGAGAGGGAAAATCCAACCCTCTCCATGCTCTACGATTTAAGGGAATACCAGAGGAAATGAAATGTCAAACTAGAACTTTCCAAGCTTTAGCTCCCCTCAAAGCCTTGACCACCCACTTAGCACACAAAGCAATACCTTGTCGTCTACAGTCCAACAAACCCATTCCACCAAATTCTCTAGGAAGACAACAAATATTCCAGACAACTCTATGAAATCCCTTTGTTTCAAAAGACTTATTCCAAAGAAAATCTCAAATGAGTTTTTCAAGCTTCTTATAACAAGCCTGTGAAGGAACCTAGAAAGAGGAATAGTATACATGAGTGGCAACTAAAACTTTAGAGCAAATCTGAAATTTACCTACTAATGATAGCTTCTTAGTAAGCCAGAAATCAAGTTTCTTTTCAACTCTTTGAAGCACATAATTCTAAAGCTAAGCAAGAGAGTCTTGAAAGGCAAAAGGAATACCAAGAAACTTAAAATATTCTCCATGAGGGATCCAATTCCAATGATACCCTTGAAGCCAAGGTATCATAGGCAAGGGAGACTGTCTGAAGCAGGAGGTCTTCCTCCATTGTATGCTAGAACCAAAGGCTGTGCAAAAGGTGTTCACACAAAATAAAGCATTAAAAATAGATTGCTCCTCTTCCCTTATAGTAAGAAAAGAGTCATCAACAAAGTGACCATTAATAAGTTGTCCCTAATCATTCAAAAGAGTAATTCCTTTAATAAGACCTGCAGAAGCTTGAGCAGCTAAAATATAGCCGAAGGCTTCAACAACAAGAACATATAAAGAGGGAGCAATAGGACACCCTTTCCGAACAAACCTAAAAAGACCCATTGCTTCAGACTGTGAATTGTTCAAATTGAGAATAGTCGAAGCATATTTTAATAGCATAGCAATAGTTTGAATGAAAATTGACCCGAATCCTAAAGCTTTGAGCATGGCAAGAATGAATCTCCATTCAATGCGGTCATAAGCTTTCTCAAAATCAATCTTAATAAAAAGCATGTTCTAGTTCGACATCTAGGCCCATTCCATGCCCTCCTAGACAACCAAAAGCCAACTTGCTCTGGTCTAACTATCAAAGGAAGAAGAGGCCTAAGGTGAAGATCCAAAGCTTTGGCAATGATCTTGTAACTAACATTCAACAAAGTAATAGACCTCCAATTAGTGATCAACTCCAGGTCCCCTTGCTTGGGTATGAATTTGATATTGTCCCTATTAATAATTGCTCCCAAAGAGCCTACTCGAAGAGCCTCCAGATAAACTTTATGCAAATCAAGACCAACTAAGTCCCAAAGACCCTTGTAGAACTCACAGGGAAAGCCATCCAGACCTGGTGCTTTATCATTTTTCATTTGAGACAATGCATCCTTCAAATTTGTAAGGGAGAGTAGTTTATCACACTCTACTCTTTGAGACTCCGAAACCTTAACTGGTACAATAGCCATACAAGTTGCTAGTGCTTGCTCCCGCTCTGAGGAATAAGCTTGAGCAACAAAAACATTAGTATAGTGCATGACAAAAGCATCAATCATATCAAGAAGAATTATCTTGAATGGACTTGAGTTGAGTATCTTGCCTAGGAGGACGAAGCCTTTGAAAAATTCTTTGGTGACCCTATCACCAACTTTAAGCCAATGAATATGGGCTTTAATTCGATCTTCCCGAGACTCATAAAGTTTAGCAAGTTTAAGTTCATGCCTCAGCTGGGCAACATGAGACTTAAGTTCAAGATTTAATGGACAAGCCTCAATCTTGAGAGAAGCTTTGACAAGCTCATCATGAATGACAACATTAGAATATCTTCTGAACTACGCCATATTTTTTGCAAAGTACGGAGTAAGACAGTTGTACAAAAAATGGCATCATTCCACCATTCTATCCAACCCAACTCTCTAGTAGGTCTAGGAACTAGATTCTAGACTTTGCAGATATGAAAAACCATGGAAGGGTACTGAAGAAAGGAAGAATTGAAAAAAATTGTGACTTGTAGTGTCTGAGGCAGGGATTTCATCAGCACATTAAACATGATGGGTGAATGGTTGGAAGTAGTGGTACCAGAAATGGTTTCCACAAACGGAGTTGAAGCATTTCTCCTATGAAATAAAAATTGTACATGATTTGAAAGAATGGCTTTGTCCAACCTTCTCAAAATTCTTGCATGGCCAGCCTGGAAATTGGACCACATATACCACAAATTTTTAGGAAAATCCTAGGGAGAAAAACAAGAATTGGGGTCTAACAAACCCAATTTGTTTTTCATGAAGTACCAGGCCTCTCTTTTCCCAGTAGCCCACTACATGGGAATTTATCATATCTTGTGTATAGGCTTTTCAATCATATTAAAATCTCCACAGATAACCCAAACAATAGGTGGTAAAAAAAAAGCACACCACTACCAAAGGCTACAATGCTCTTGAGCGTCATTGGAGGCATAAACATTAAAAATTCCAAAAGACAGTCCACCAACCTCAAGTAAAAACCAAACTATGTGATTGGAGGGATCCATACCCCATAAGACAAAACTATCTTTTCACCTATCTACCAAAATAATGGCAGCTCCCCCTCTGCCAGGGGAATGACTGGTGGCATAAAAAAAGCAACCTGGCCAAATAAAAGGGCAAGTACATTGCAAAATTAAGTAATAAAACTTTATCTCTTGAAGATAGAGAAAGTTAGGATTACCATAAAAACTGGAGCATAAAGCAATCTCATCTCAGACCAAGTATTTGTGGACTGGATCCGTCAGCTATCTGACATTCCATGATAAAAATCATGGAAATCGATCAAGACTCATATGTTCAGCTACATCTTTAACATCTCTAAGGTTTGAAAGAGAATCATAAATATTACTGAGAAAATTTTCTTGACCTACTTTCCAAAACTTCGTTTGATACCTTTTGTCTTGGTGAACTAGGGAGTCTCCCCGGGGTGGACTACGGGATCTTCGGCCATTGATAGAATATACACATATAGAATGGATATAAAATGGACAAAATAGAAACCAAATATATAAAATATATAATTTTTAAAATAATTTATGGGTATAACCTTGTAAATATGCAAGATAACAATATACAAGTTTCAAACATTGACAATTTTAAAATATAATAATATGCATTAAAAAATTCAAGGTTAAACTTAAATTGAAATTATTTTTTAAGCCTTAAACATATATAACATTGAAACCTATTACAACAAGAAAATTCATTTATTATGTTTAGATTTATTTTATTTTTAAATGGAAATTTGATTGGGACCTACAAATTTATTATGCCCAAAATGTTGGAACCAAACTAGATTCTGTCCAATTTCAACTGGATTTGGTAAGTGTGATTTCAACTAACCACATGTTAGAACTGCCCAAAAATTTTAAATGAGACTAGATTCTAACCACATGTTAGAACTGTCCAAAAAATTTAAATGAGACTAGATTCTAACCATGTGTTAGAACTGCCCAAAAAATTTGAATGAGACTGTTTAAATCCATTTAGATTTGATAAATATGATTTCAATAAACTACATAGTAGAATTTGACAAATATAGATATGTTGTTTGAACATGTGTTTTTGTTCTTGAAATTTATATCTTTAACTATTTGAGTTGATGGTACTTGATATATATTGCAAGTTTTTTTTCATATTATCCATTTTTAAATTAGTATTTTTATCCTCAAAAAAATTCATAATTTATATTCGAAGAGAAGAAGATTACATAGCATAGTTACCCAAGGCATACAAAGAAAACAAGAATAATGAAAATTGCCTTAACATAAAAGAAATGTACATGACTCTAGAACTTCATCAAATGTCACAACAACAAAAGAAAAACAATAGAGAACAATAAAGTCAATATCTTAAAATATTTTCACAAGGCAAATAATAGAAGTACAACCATCATAAAATATTAAGGATAAAAAATGGAAGTCTTAACCTTACGGACAACCACACCATCTTTGATTTCAATATGCTCCCATCGCCCTTGTGCCAACAACAACCCTTTTGATAGAGCATCCACATGAGTATTAAGTTCTCTATAAACATGTTTGTAGGTGATGAGATTGAAAACACTCACTAAAAGATTCACTTGTTCAAAGATAAGCCACAAGGGTAAGTTCTCCATTCTATATAGATCCTTCATCCAATTGATGATAACAAGTGAATCCCCCAACACTTGAAGCTGGTAAACATTGTGATCAAGTACAGTTTTCAAGAGCAACTTCAATGCAATTAATTCAATACAATTATTAGTGCTCACACCCAAGCACACCTTGAACTTTATGAAGTGAGAATCATGGAAATAGAGAATTCCTCCTACCCCACACAAAAGTGGGGTACCCTGACAAGCCTCATCGAAATATCCCCAAGGTACAATTTTATTAACACGGGCATCCATGGTCAATCTTTGGCATTTAGGAAAGCTCAGTTTCATAAGTCCATCAAGCAAAGTACAAATCTAAGTAGCAAATTGAAAAGAAGGAGGAAGGGAATATCAAAATTTATAGCTAACCACACTCCCCATGCCACCACAAAGAGAAGAGCTTCGAAGGTCTTAAAATCACTCTTGTCAAACCACTTCTTCATACACTCTTCCAATATGTCCTTTTACCAATTACCTATACTCCCGGTTAGCACCTCTACCTCCATCCACACAACCTTAGTATAAGCACAACCAACCAATAAATGGTTGATAGTTTTCAGCTCCAAACGATAGAGAGTACACCTCCTAGGACCTTGAAACCCTTTCTTCATTAAAATGTTCCAAATTAAAAATCCATTATTAAGAGCCAACCACTGAAAATTTTTAGTTTTTAAAGGTGTCCTAACCTTCTAGATAGGTTTCCACCACCAAACATGTTCCCCATGCCTATCATGAGCAAACATGGCTTTATAACCCATCTTAGCACTATAAACACCCTTTATAGGAATTTTTGTCCATACCAGTTCATCGTCCTCATCCAGTCTGATCCTAACATGACTGGCAATGAGTACCCTCACATAAGAATGCCATAACTTGTCGTTTCTTCATAGACCAAGTTGATGAGCATTATTCCAACCTTGCTTCCACAAGGAAGTAGAATCATGGTTTACCACCTGAGAGAGTAAAAAAACCAACATATTGTAGATGTAGTAAAAGGTCCTCACAAAGTATGTACTCATTACAGCTTCCAACCCAAGGGTTAGCACCAATTCTTACCTTAGCACCATTACCAACTTTCCAAGCAAGCCAATTACCTATAAGTGGAAAAGCTTGGACAACCATTTTTCAAAATATGGACACCTTGCTTATAGACTTGTCAGATTTCCTTATCCACTTCTCCATTGAAAGTGGTTCAATATATTTGGTCATAATGACCTTTCTTCAAAGATTGTCTTGAGTGATCAGTCGCCATAAACTCCTAGCAGCCAATGCTTTACCAAAATGGTGTATGTTATTTAACTCCCAACCACCCTCTTCCTTAGTATTTGCAATAAGTTTCCATTTGACTAACACTATGTCAAATCTATCTCTTTTTCTAATCCATATGAATTTAAAACTTTTTTTTATTTTTATTTTTCCTACACCCTAGTAGGTATGAAAGCCAACCCATATAATAGACAGGAATAGCCTCCAAAATAGATTCAACAAGTATCAGTCTGCCCCTAATATATGGCCACTTGTTGCACCATAAAGATGTTATTTTTTCAATCTTATCTACCAACCAATCTCAGTCCCTAATGCCATAGTCATTTGGCTTCAACAAGAAACCTATATATTTAATCATTGCTTGTAGATCAATCTTGGAAAATGAAAGTACCCTCTGAAAAAGGCTTTTATGTTCAACCATAATACCATAACAGGACATGGTGGACTTTTCCAAATGAACTACCATACTAGTGGCAATTCAATAGATCATTAAGATATCATTGAACTTGTTAACATCCTTGAGAGATCCATCACAAAACAACAAAACATCATCCACAAATAAAATGAGTTAAAGAGAGTGATAAAACCATTTTTATCCCTTTAGTATGTTGGATATTGATGCTAACTAAGAAAAAGACAAAACCAAAAGTTCTCCCACGAATTTGAAGAAGACCAAAAGTTTCTATAGGCCTTGAAGTGTCACTATGACTGTTGGATTTCCAAAATATGATATGAAGAATTGTAACATCATTATCTCTCTTGCAAATGTACAATAGTGTAAAATAGTTATAGAAGATGGTGGAAAAATCTTGGTAATACTTCTAAGTTTGTTTGGAATAAAAAACTACATTCTATTCCACATTTTGTGAAATACTTGCTTGTTGTCCCAATTTTTCTAAAACTTGTAGTCAACTTTCAAATCTCATAACTATTTATTTACAATTTTTTTTTACATGTGTCATACACCATTTAAAAGGTCTTTTTGTTTATAATTCACTCCAAAAATTTCATCAAATTTTGAGTATTTTTGGTCGCTCAAATTCAAACTATCTTGCGTTGTTGCAAAAATTACTAAATTTTTTGCTACTATAATTTTTTCTTGCTGCACTTTTTGCTTTTCATTTTTTGGCTCAAATATTTCATTTGGTATCAAAGCTTCATTGGTTTTTGGATTTTAGTGAACTTACTTTCATGGTCAATCTAACATTTGATCAAGCTCTTGGACAAGTTCATTGAAGAAAAACTTTATTTGTTGTTGTTTGAGTCTAATGGCCAACTTCAGCAACTCATTTCTCATTCCAGAATTTAATGGGAAAGATTATGATTATTAGAGCATAAAGATGAGAACATTGTTAATTGAAAAAGATATTTACGAGGTAGTGGAGGGTTGTTATGAAGAAACACCTAATTGGAACAAATTACAAGGAAATTATAGGACAACAAAAAGGGAAACAAAGAAGAATAATTCATTAGCCCTCTACCATATTCAATCTACTCTTGACAAGAGTTTATTTACACATATTGCTACTGCTACATCAACCAAATGTTAGAAATAGAGTTTATTCCATCATTTGGGTTATATAAATGTATCTTCCAAGGTACATACTTATAACATTAGATTACTTTAGGGGGAAGTTTTCTAGTTACTTCATGCAATGTAATAAATGCACAAGTGTCAATGTGTAAGTTATATATGTGCAAGTTATCCCTTGTAAAGCTAGGTAGAGTGTTGGCCAAGGAACTTGTTTTCCTATATAAGAAAGATCTCATTTCTAGATAGATAAGTGAGTCGAGGGATATAGTCAGATAGTGTATCTTAGAGCATAGTATAGTTCTATGTACATCACCATCCATTGGTGATGGGTGCTGATGAGTGTCGTCAATTATTCATCATTTAGTTATTATACTTGTCAATCCAGGGCAGTGTCCAATGACGATATACGATAGGAAAGGTAAGCAGTTTAAGAATCAGTTCGTTCAAGAGATGGCTTTTATTGGTGAAACAGTTAGCGTTTGGGGGTTTGATGTCACCTCTAAATCTTATAAATTTAAATTGACTCCTATTTACCCTCACAAAAATGAAACTGTAGGAATTGAAATTTTGCAGGAAAAGAAAACTATCTAAATTTACAGAATGATAGAAATGAAGTATCACAAAACTGGAAATAATTGAAAATAAAAATTTCAGAATTGAAATGCACACTTTGCATAAAGTAAACCTAATTACAGTAACATAATTCAAAGGACAAGAATTAAAATGTTGCAAAACTGAAATGACAAGAAGTTCACTGATATAAATTGGAAATGCCAAAATCTAAAAACAACTGTTGAAAAAAAGGAATATCATATAATGTTGTAAGATGCAAGAATATATGCTAAGTGGTTAGCTGAAATGCACACACTTATATAATAATTATAAATTATCACGTATAATCTAAAATAGCACAGCTAAAAATGTGAAATAGAAACTATCAGGTTCCTGCTAATTTGCTGTAGTAAGAAATGAGCAGAAAAACTATCAAAGTTATTCCTTCTCCTAGGCCTAGAAGTGGCCCTTATTCCCTGAACTAGAAGAAGGTGGAAAGAACTGTTCTAAACTATTTAAATTTCACACATATTTACTTAGAATGCCAACATAATGGAAAAATTGCACCTTTATTAATTTTGTAGTAGCATGACGGTAATGTAGGAAAATACCCGCAAATTACTGTTCTACCACAATAGAACAACTTATCTCTTCTAGAATTATTCTACACCTATATCCTATATGCTCAATAGAATGGGAGCTAGGTTATTTATATTATTCTATTACAATATTGATATGAGTTGTTATTTTTTAGGGATGCCATTAACTGTTTCAGAATTGTTTTCCTAATATGCAGGAATCAGTTCTGCTACAGTTTATCCATTTGCTTTGATGACCTAAAACCATTGGGAGAAAGGAGGTGGAAGGAGTAAAATAAACCCTTAGACAGCTGAAACCATCCTTATCTCACCATTTTCCATTGTCTTGACTATTCTATGGCTGATTTTGACCAGAACTATTCCTACTCTGCTCATTTCGGAGCTACTCCAGAATATCAGGCAGTATAAAAGTTCTTGTGCTAATTCACGCATCCGATGTGTAGGAAAGTGGTTTTGATTGTGTGAACATTCTCTTGTCATCCTCAGAAGACCTATTCCACCATTGGCACATGCTGGAGCTGACCAATTCCAAGCCATGTTGTGTATGCACAGCTGGCTAGAATTTATATGGTCAATATTCTATTTCTGCACAGTCAACTTAATTTGAACAGGTTTTGGCACCCTTTTTAGCATTTGAATTTTTTAAAAAGGTAATAAAAGAAAATTAAATGATTTCATAACCGAATACATATCAACACCTATTATTACAACTTCAAATAAATCCTAATTTTCTAGATAATTCAGCTGAAACATGTTAGAAATGTAAAAAAATAATCAAAATAGAATATATACTCTTCAACATTTAAAACATGTAAATACTAATATATAATGCATTCTATCACCATAATTAGCATCAAAACATAACATAAGGTGGGTCAAATAGTTTATCAGTTATCCAAAATAGTCTATAGATGAGGCAATTCCCAACCTCATCATTTTCCCCCAACTTATTATAATGCATGTCCTCATGCATTCTATGTAGCTATAAAGGCACTGTTGAGTGGTGTTTTCACCCGATTGTGAAAACACACTCTCCAATAGGATTTGGGTTCCAAATCCCCTCTTGCAAAGAAATTAAACAAGTAACTTCTCCAAGGTCTCCGCTATGTTAGCATTTTGCACAAATAATATTGTTCAATTTGAATGCTTGGAATACCTTAGTGATTGCAAGTAACTCGTAAACAAGGGGCACAACTGGTTTATTTTATTTGACACTTCAATGATTGTTCGTTTGATCCGAATGAATTCGATGTGAATCAATATTAATGATAAAACTATTTTGTTTTCAGATTTTGGTAGATTTTCAATTGTTTATTTGAATGACTGTAATTAAAATAAAATTAAATTTCCTATGAAATAAAAATGCAGAAAAATAAAGAAGTGAAAATAAAATGCAAAGAGAATGGAACTAAAATACATTTAGAATGCGGCAATCCTATTCGACAAAACCGAAGATATGAGGTTTTCTGCATACAACCTAACCTATTGAACCTGCAAACATGCACAATCCAGATAAGCTAAGTGCTGGTTTCTAGGGTTTTAACTATGGTTTCCAGATTTAGACATTCGCATGAAGCAACCAAGACAAACTTGCATTAAACTCCATCTATAAGCCTAAAACCGAAAAGGGGAAAGATAAACATTCAATCTTGCATGCAGAGAATAACTCCTTTCTTGCCAATGAGATGCAACTCTCTGTAATTTTTGTATTAAAAATATGTCAGTTTACAACAACAGAAGCTTCCAGTTTATCAAAACCAGAACAAATGAAGGAAAATGCTCCTAAGCAGGCCCAGAATGGCCTATCGCCTTCAGCTCTGCAACTCTACTCGCAACGGTTTTCGACCCTTGTATCTGTCATTGGCTTCTACTTTTAAGCTTTCTGGTATGGCCCTCTGTTTCACTCTGTGATGCTTCATTTCATTTCCCAGGTCCAGTCATTTCATCTCCCCAAATCGCTTCGTTTCGTCTTCCCGCCTCTTTGTTGTTTTGGCTTCTTGCTCGGGTGTGAAACGCTTGGTCTACTCTGCTAACTGTAACCGTCGATCCTGAAGCGTTATCATAGCCTCTACGCCTCTGTGCCACGTGTTCAGCGCTTCCCTACACGTTCTGTAATGGCCCCCTATAAATCGTGACAAAAAATAGCATGTCGCGATATCATGACGTTTTTATGTATGCAACTTTGCTCCTCTACCTGTATCACGAAAATGAGACATGTCGCGATATCATGACATTTTTCTGTCAACAACCTTGTTCGTCTTCATGCATCGCAAAAATGAGACATGTCACGATATCGTGACATTTTTCTCTTTTGGGCCGCACAGATGCAACCTATCGCGAAATCGCGATGTTTTTCTCTTTCAGGCTGTGCAGATGCAACCTGTCGCGAAATCATGACATTTTTCTCTTTCGGGTTGTGCAGATGCGACCTGTCATGAAATCATGACATTTTTCTCTTTCGCTCTATCCCGCTGCACTTGTCCACAAAAACACGACATGTCACGAAATCGTGACACCCTTTCATTCTGCATCATCTTCTTGCTTTCTATCGCGAAATCGTGACACTTTTCTTCTACATCCACTTTGGTTGCTTCAGGTCGTGAAACTCCGACATGTCGCGATATCGCGACATTTTTCTTGTTTTCCCTTCATCTCGTCTTCAGATCACGAAAACACATGTCGCGACATCGCGACAACTTTGACATCTTGCTCTGTTTGACTATTTTGACCGCGATTTCATGACATGTCACGATATCGCAACATTTTTCACTTTGTCTTTCTCTCTCCTCTGTGAACCGTGATTTCATGACATGTCGCGATATCGCGACATTTTTCACTTTGTCTTTCTCTCTCCTCTATGAACCACGATTTCATGACATGTCGCGATATCGTGACACTTTTCTTTTCATGCTGCATTCTGTTGCTCTTAGCCGCGAAAACGTGACATGTCGCAACATTGTGACGCTCTTTCGTTCCATTGTACTTCGCTTGTCTGAGTCGTGAAAATGCAACATGTCGCGATATCGTGACATTTTTCTTTCTTTGTACTTTTTCTATTTTGAACTGCGAAAACGCAACATGTCGCGATATCGCGACACTTTCTTTTTCTTAGCCGCGACAGAGCAACATGTCGCGATATCGCGACAATTTTTCATTTTGGTCGCGATGGAGCAACATGTCGCGATATCGCGACATTTTTCATTTTTAGTCGCGATGGAGCAACATGTCGCGATATCGCGACATTTTTTCATTTTTAGCCGCGATGGAGCAACATGTCGCGATATCGCGACAATTTTTCATTTTTTGTTGTTTTTCTTTGATCTTTAGCATCTGGGCCACTGTAGTTTTCTTGGAAAGCATGTAAAAAAGGTGGGTCCCCAATTTTGGGGTGTGTTGTGGAGCAGCCACAACAAATGGCGACTCTGCTGTCAAATGCTCCTGAGCATTTTGGTGAGAACCTAACCTAGAAGTATACAAACTTGGAAATAGGCGTTAGCACATAAGAAATATAAACAAATGCCAATAGATCAGAAATACATGAATCATCAGAATCATTAAGTATCAGCTCGGTGTGTGCAATGTGTTCCATTTTTATTGTTTGAAATTGATCCACATTCCATTGTCAGTTTTACATGAATGCATATGTGAGGTTGTGAAAGATTTGAGCAACCTAATAAATGGGCTAGAGATATAACTATCTACTTTATAAAAGCTTTAAACCTTTTAATATCATATACAAACATTTAAAATTATCAAACCCTCTTAGGATCAACTATATGTATAATGAATTGATTTATTAGATCCCAAAGTTGGTTATGAGTCACTACTATCTTGAACCCATGTGCAAGTGAAAGTGAAATCGAGTTTTGGGGAATCGGATTCCCAACCTAAGCGAGATGGGAATTTAACCCTATCCTTACTACTCCGATCTGGAATTCATTACCTCACTTTGAGCAAAATGATTTAACCAGTTATGGATGAAATTGTCAGGCTAGTCTATCCGTTTGAGCAGTCAGTGGTCTTGCTTTTAGACAAGACATGCTGCCACGCATGAGCATACTCCACTATCGGTCAGGCGTCTATAGCCCCGGTGGAGATTAACCCCATAATCCATGATTTGGCTTCATTTTTTATTTCTTGGACCTTGGGGATGACACCACCCGAGGACATGTAGTACGATCCTTCCAATCCAATATTATGATGAAATGGAAAATATTAGTTTTACTCTTATTTCTTGGACCTTGGGGATGACTACCCATCCTTGCGAGGGACATGTAGTACGATCCTTCCAATCCAATATTAAGATGAAATGGAAAATATTAGTTTTACTTTTATTTCTTGGACCTTGGGGATGACTACCCATCCTTGCAAGGGACATGTAGTACGATCCTTCCAATCCAATATTTATGATGAAATGGGAAACATAGAAGCTTTGGGGAATCGGATTCTCAACCTAAGCGAGATGAGAATTATGCCCTATCCTTACTACTCCATGTAGGTCAAATCAGAGCTTTGGGGAGTTGGATCCTCAACCTAAGTTCGATGAGGATTTAACCCTATCCTTACTACTCTGGTTTTAGGCTTTAAGCTTTATGGGAGTGGTAAAAACCACTGTTTTAAGGATTATGTTGCATGATAGGATAGACACGAAATACTCCTTTCGCCTGACCTTTTCTTCCAAGTATGGTTTTGATCATTTTGCTCAAGATCCTCTTTAATGTGCATAGAACGTGCTTGGTTCAAGATAGTTCGGGCATCAGTTCCCAACCTTAGGATTTTTTTTTTTATTTTTTAATTTATGTTATAGAATAACCCTAAGAGGATTTGACACCTTTTCAATGATTGTATTTGAAATGAAGATGCAACTGAGATGGAATGTATATGCAATGTGGAATGTAATATGAATGCATTGCTTTTCTGAATTGCGGATGGAGTATACCACCTACGTTGCCATAATTTGTAAAACTGACAACTTCATGCATCACAAGTTTCAAACGATATTATTTAAAATGTTTGTGTTACTTGTGGAGCTTTCTACAACACAATTCCAATGTTTCATATTCTCCTGATCTTAGACATAAGTTGACATCTCAATTTTTTCTTCTTTTTTTTTTTTTTTAGACAAACCAAACATGTCCAAAGGACCAACACACGAAACTTAAAACCAAACCCAAAAAGCAATTCCAAAACGAACTTGAAAACACAAACCAAAACCAAAAAACCAAAATCTATATACAAATGTACAATATAATACAAGATGGTGCAAAAGTTTGGATTATCGTTTTCCTGGATCCCAAACATGATTTGAGCATTTCAACAAACATATAACGCAATACGCATGCCAAATTTTGTAAGAACCCAAAAAAAACAAGATTAGACCGCACCATGCAAGACACTTCAACTTGCCTCGCTCACCCCACCCATTAGATTTAATTCCATTAGTACTCTCATAGGTGAGCGTCAAATTACTAAAATGATTAGACAATAAATGATATTCAATTTTATCTTGTCTATTCTTGAAAGTATCCATTTCATAATTCGATTCATGATTTAAAATTAGGCCTTCCTTTTCAAATGTGAGATGTTGCAAACAAGAGCCTATTTCTAAAAGTCTTGAATTCAAATCATTTTCCAGGATTTTAAAGCAATCAAAATCATTCAAAACTTGACAAGCATCAACAAAATTTGACATTTCATCATTAATGATATTAGCATCCAAAGGGACATCATGTAACCTATTACTTAAAATTTTTGTAGCTACTACCAAAGGTAAAGATTTCACCTTGTCATCCATACTCAACCCATCATGGTTAGAATTTACCACAACTTGATGAGTGTTAGTAGCTTTTTCTTTTTTCTCATTGTCTTCTTCATCATCCAACACCTGTTCAAAAACACCAAAGTTAGGCACCCAATCAAACATGCGTCCATATTTTTCAAAACAAGAGCCTAGTTTTTCAAGATATGTGTCGCGTGACACCTTTCCATGATCAATGGCTTGAGTTGCCTCAAAATCCATATTTTCATTAGGATCATCAATAGTATCAAACCCACACCACTTAGGTTTTGTAATTTCATCATTTTGAGATGGCATAGACATTGTAGAAGCAATAGGTGGATCAAGATTTTCGATTTCTTGCCCCTCAAGGGGAACAAAATCAATTGATTCTCCTTCTTTATCCATGGTAGTAGAATCATTATCCTTCTCCAACCTTTGATGAGATTCCAACCCTTCTTCCAAAACATTCTCAGATTGCACAGGACTTGTAATATCCTCATATGAAAGGGCAATTGTATTATCCTGCATATCAATAGGCACACAAATTTCATTAGCAGTTTTGGAGTGAGTGTAGTCTTCCCACTTCTTCCAAGCATCATAATAATCATCTTCCAAAGTCAAGTGGTGACGTTCAACTACTTCTTCATCATCTTTCAATTCATCAACATGTTTCTCATCAAATTCACCTTCACCTTCCTTAGATGGTTCAATTACTTCCAAAATTGGGTTATTGCTTGTATTCAAATTGATAAGGCTATCATAGTCCACATTTGTAACCCATGATTCAAGTTTAACATAATTTGGAAGGTGTGAATTTTCTTGGCCATTATTTTCAACAATGTCATCCAATGTGTCATCCAAGAACAAGTGGTGAAATTCTATCATATCTTCGAATTTATTTATTGATTTTCTTTCAAAATCACTTCCAACCACTTGTGATGGCCTAGGATTTTCTATAATTAGATCCACTTTTACATTCTTATTTTCATGATCATCCCAATATTCCTTTGTGGATAATGATTCCAAATCCTTATTACCCATCCATAGTATTTCTTCCTCAAAATATTTAATACCATCATGTGAATTCACATCCAAATTTTCCTTATTCTGCATATCAAAGGAAGTTTCATCAATAGGGGTGTGAGACATAACTGATTCTTCAGATTCATCCTCATAGAATTCATCTTTTGGTGAGTCAAGGGTTCCCAATCTATCACATGTTTCAATACTAGTTGGATCTAGTACTCCTCCCTTGCCTAAAATCATATTATTATGAAAATCATTGAAATTGATTTTAGAAACATCTTTTGAATCAAGATGAGTATTTTGAAGTTGATTCATACTTAAGAAAGATGGTTGATCTTGCATAGTAGGTTGAGGATTTTGAAATTGATTGAAGCTTGGGAACGATTGTTGATTCTGAAATTGATTCACACTTGAACTTGGTTGAGGTGGATAAATCATTGGGTGGGTAAGGGAGGTATTAAATGATTGAAGATTATATGATCCAAAACCCACACCATAATTTTGACAACTCAATTGTTGCTCAATTGCCATTGCTTGAGTATAGGCTTGTGACAAAGATGTGATTTGAGGCATCCCTCGCAAATATGTGGAAGTGAGTGGGTCAAGAGCATTGACGTATATTTGGAGAGCCACTTCTTCTCGAAGAGCATAAAATGTCACTAATTGAGTGTATAGTCCAAAGAACCTTTCAGAAAATGACTTCACATTTTCACTTGGTCCTTTTCTAATAGTGAAAAACTGATCGTACATGAGGATTGGGTCAACTCGCTTTTTGTTGAATTGATTAAGAAATGTTGCCTCTAGTTGAGCCCAAGAAGTGATAGACCCTAAAGGTAGACTTGTAAACCAATCATATGCCACTTTGTCCAAGGTGTAAGGGAACATTTTACAAGCAACATCATCATACCAAATTGTTAAGTGATTCACATAAAATTTGAATGCTTGAATATGTTCTTCTGTCAGTATTTGTCCCATTAGACAAAAATCGAGGAAGACATCTCTCAAAACCAAAGGGCAAATAATGTTGAACTCCTGGTATGTTCAATGGGCTACCTGGCATCCATGGTGTAAACATAGCCATTAGTGAATCTTAAAGAATACAACTTTAATACCAATTTTTTTTTTTAAATCAAATCAAATCACATTATTCCTGTATGAACAATCAAAGCGTTAGAACAATGCATAGCAATTCATGTCCTCCTTTTAACACTACAAAGTTGTATTGTTAAAAGAGGGCTAAAGATAATAATCAATAGGGCATGAAATATTCAAAATTTAAATCCCTGTAGCATTTAAATCACACTGAAATAAACCAATTCAGGCCCTCCTTCTAGCGCCAATCTGTTGAGTGGTATTTTCACCCGATTGTGAAAACACACTCTCCAATAGGATTTGAGTTCCAAATCCTCTCTTGCAAAGAAATTAAACAAATAACTTCTCCAAGGTCTCCGCTATGTTAGCATTTTGCACAAATAATATTGTTCAATTTGAATGCTTGGAATACCTTAGTGATTGCAAGTAATTGTAAACAAGGGGCACTGCTGGTTTATTTTATTTGAAACTTCAATGATTGTTCGTTTGATCCGAATGAATTCAATGTGAATCAATATTAATGATAAAACTATTTTGTTTTCAGATTTTGGTAGATTTTCAATTGTTTATTTGAATGACTGTAATTAAAATAAAATTAAATTTCCTGTGAAATAAAAATGCAGAAAAATAAAGAAGTGAAAATAAAATGCAAAGAGAATGGAACTAAAATACATTCAGAATGCGGCAATCCTATTCGACAAAACCGAAGATATGAGGTTTTCTGCATACAACCTAACCTATTGAACCTGCAAACATGCACAATCCAGATAAGCTAAGTGCTGGTTTCTAGGGTTTTAACTATGGTTTCCAGATTTAGACATTCGCATGAAGCAACCAAGACAACTTGCATTAAACTCCATCTATAAGCCTAAAATCGGAAAGGGGAAAGATAAACATTCAATCTTGCATGCAGAGAATAACTCCTTCTTTCTTGCCAATGAGATGCAACTCTCTGTAATTTTTGTATTAAAAATATGTTAGTTTACAACAACAGAAGCTTCCAGTTTATCAAAACCAGAACAAATGAAGGAAAACGCTCCTAAGCAGGCCCAGAATGGCCTATCGCCTTCAGCTCTGCAACTCTGCTCGCAGCGATTTTTGACCCCTGTATCTGTCATTGGCTTCTGCTTTTAAGATTTCTGGTATGGCCCTCTGTTTCACTCTGTGACGCTTCATTTCATTTCCCAGGTCCAGTCGTTTCGTCTCCCCAAATCGCTTCATTTTGTCTTCTCGCCTCTTTGTTGTTTTGGCTTCTTGCTCGGGTGTGAAACGCTTGGTCTACTCTGCTAACTGTAACCGTCGATCCTGAAGCGTTATCATAGCCTCTACGCCTCTGTGCCACGTGTTCAGCGCTTCCCTACACGTTCTATAATGGCCCCCTGTAAATCATGACAAAAAATAGCATGTCGCGATATCACGACGTTTTTATGTATGCAGCTTTGCTCCTCTACCTGTATCGCGAAAATGAGACATGTCGCGATATCGCGACATTTTTCTGTCAGCAGCCTTGTTCATCTTCATGCATCACGAAAATGAGACATGTCGTGATATCATGACATTTTTCTCTTTCGGGCTACGCAGATGCAACCTGTCGCGAAATCGCGATGTTTTTCTCTTTCGGGCTGTGCAGATGCAACCTGTCATGAAATCACGACGTTTTTCTCTTTCGGGCTGTGCAGATGCGACCTGTCACGAAATCGCGACGTTTTTCTCTTTCGCTCTATCCCGCTGCACTTGTCCGTGAAAATGCGACATGTCGCGAAATCACGACACCCTTTCATTCTGCATCATCTTCTTGCTTTTTGTCGCGAAATCGTGACACTTTTCTTCTACATCCACTTTGGTTGCTTCAGGTCGTGAAACTCCGACATGTCACGATATCATGACGTTTTTCTTGTTTGCCCTTCATCTCGTCTTTAGATCATGAAAACACATGTCGCGACATCGCGACAACTTTGACATCTTGCTTTGTTTGACTATTTTGACCGTGATTTCATGACATGTCGCGATATCGCGACATTTTTCACTTTGTCTTTCTCTCTCCTCTGTGAACCGTGATTTCATGACATGTCGCGATATCGCGACATTTTTCACTTTGTCTTTCTCTCTCCTCTGTGAACCGCGATTTCATGACATGTCACGATATCATGACATTTTCTTTTCATGCTGCATTCTGTTGCTCTTAGCCGTGAAAACGTGACATGTCGCGATATCGCGACGCTCTTTCATTCCATTGTACTTCGCTTGTCTGAGCCGTGAAAACGTGACATGTCACGATATCGTGACATTTTTATTTTTGTTGTACTTTTGCTATTTTGAACAACGAAAACGCGACATGTCGCGATATCGCGACACTTTCTTTTTATTAGCCGCGACAGAGCAACATGTCGCGATATCGCGACGTTTTTTCATTTTTGGTCGCGATAGAGCAACATGTCATGATATCGCGATGTTTTTTCATTTTTGGCCGCGACAGAGCAACATGTCACGATATCACGATGTTTTTTCATTTTTGGCCGCGACAGAGCAACATGTCACGATATCGCGACGTTTTTTCATTTTTTACTGTTTTTCTTTGATCTTTAGCATCTGGGCCACTGGAGTTTTCTTGGAAAGCATGTAAAAAATGTGGGTCCCCAATTTTGGGGTGTGTTGTGGAGCAGCCACAACAGGCACATAGATCTATATCAAGATATATTTCATGATACTTCCATAGTCTTCCCCCAATCTTATAATATCCTTGATGCTCCTTTATTTCTTTAAGCCATTCTTGGAATTGTTCATCAGATTGAGGATCATTGTCAAAGAAATAAGGGACAAGGGTGATGATTTTTGGTGACCTGTACCTAAGACCTATCCCTTGTTCCTTTACCTCTAGGATGGTCTGGATAATACTTTTTGCTCTTTTTCTTGACCACAATAGGTCGTTTGGAATCTCTGTGGTTAAGATGAATAGGTCTGATGAGTAACACTATTTGTAGCTCCATCTCCTTACTTTATTTTCCTGTTCCCAGTGAATTTGGTTTTGCAATGTTGACATAAAAGCCCTCAATTGGAGATCACCTGTAAATATGTGTGGCAAGAATATCATTTTAGTTGGTAAGAAGTTATGTAAGAATAGCTCACATAACAGGTTCTGTTGGGCTACTGAACTCTGCCAAATTTTTTTAAAAACTCTCTAGGATTTTCCAGCTTATGGGGAAGACCAGAAGAAATTCTCATTAACTACCATCAGAGATATTTCTCTTTCAATATCAACCTATATAATCTTTTAGGTCTCCTACACTACACTAGACACTGCAATTTGGCATGTTCCTGCAACTTACTGATGTCTACATTTTTAGCTTCAAACTGTTCTTTCAGAGGTTTTAAAGACAAGATTTGTGTCTCCAGTTTATGACACTGCCCCATATAGTATACTATATCCTCATTATATTTTTTTAATGTCATTGTATCTGGAGGCCTTATTATAGGTTGCATCTGTGAAATAATATTTACCTGTATGCCTACTTTTGTTGTTTCAATAGTGGGTAAATCTGTTTGTATCCCAGTTTTTGTTGTTTCTATTTCAGGTGCAACAAATGAAATCAAGTTAACAAAAACTTGAGGGGAATGCATATTTAGTTGCTCTTGTATTATGACTTCCTTCTCAACATCCAAGATTGCTTGCATCTCCTGTTGCTGCAAATCATCGACATGTTGTATAATTGCTTCTAAATTTTCATGCTCTGATTTATTTTCCTTATGTTGGGCTATTGTAATGGACATTTCCTCTATTTCCACTTCACTAATGGGTGATTCCTTTCTAGGAAGGCTATATCTCTATATTCTTCAGCTAATTCTAGCAGAATGTTAGCCAATTCATCTCCAAAATTAG
Source organism: Wollemia nobilis (assembly GCA_028583015.1). Classification (NCBI taxonomy): domain Eukaryota; kingdom Viridiplantae; phylum Streptophyta; class Pinopsida; order Araucariales; family Araucariaceae; genus Wollemia; species Wollemia nobilis. Next base: position 2,024,691 of record JAQPPZ010017258.1, read on the forward strand.
TTTGCATAGGTTGTTGCTCCAGAATGGATAACTTAGCTTTTAAATCTTTGACTTCCTGTTGCAACTGGGCAATCTGTTCATATTTTTCCTTCATGGAGACCTCATTTTTCTCAATCCCACCCATTTGTGTCTTGATGACACTTCTAGCAGCATGTAACTGGGTTTGCATATCAACCTCTTCTTCAGATCCAGGGTATTTTTCATAAACAAAATTTGTAGAATCAGAATAGTCAACTAGTTGGATTGGAGGTATTTCTATATCCAAATCTATTGTTGTGCCTACTATTACATCTTTTGGACCTATATATATATATATATCCTGGATACCTATATTTTTAGATTCCTCCATGAATTCCTTTGTATTTCCAGATTGCTCCATGAATTCCTCTTCCTGCAATGTGTCTTCACCTTACAAATCAATATGCTTTGTTACACCTTATTTTATCTCTTCTTCCATGGCACTGGATTTACGAAGTCTCGAGGACCTTTGTAACCCTAGAGCAGGTTGTTTTTATTTCTTTGTAAATTTTGGAATAGAGCTTGTCAATTTTGGAGCAGGGTCTACTTTAGGTTTTTCCTTTTCCATCTACCCTTCCTTGCTTGAACTTCCAAATTTCTCAATGGCTTGTGTGGAAAAAACAGTTACATTTTAAAAAATGTAACTTTCATCCTCTTTTCTATAGGATCAAACTTAGATTGTTTCTCTTTGCTTCCTGGTCATGGAGGATGGAGGTCCTTGTAATGAGGAGGAAATTTATTTTTTAGAGGATTCAGTTTCAATTTCATGTTCAGAACTTTCAATTTCTATTTCTACTTCAGATTCAGGTCCTTCAACCTCTACCTCTTCTTCAAATCCAGGGTTTTCAACTTCTACTTCATTCCATGCGTTCAAAACTCCTAGGGTTTCCCCTAAAGTGGTATTTGCAAATGAGCTCGATGAGCCCATGGTGTTTGGGAGTACCCTTTCCTTCTTGGTATTTTCTAGACATATTTTTCAATTCCTAGTGAAGGTATAAGGGAAGATTTATCTTGACCTTCGGGTTTGAATGACCATGTTGTAAATGATTCAAAATTCTGACATGATGCCCAGAAAAAATAGGAAATTATCCATCATAGGTTAAAAATCTAATAACCCACATAGCTACATCATCCCATGGAGGTGGTAGACTAGACCATTTAACCCCTTTGTAGACATTCTTACTCATTAAAAATTCAATTAGTCTGTCTCCCTCTTCTCTAAAATGGTTAACAATTTCTACTAAAGCATTTTTACCAGTTTTCACAATCTGAAATCCTTGCAAAGGTATTTCAGTAATATGGCTAAGAATTTATGGAGTTACCTGGATGGTCATGCCACTGATATGGACTTGGTTGTTCCTAAATATTTAGATGAACTCAGCTACCAACCCTAGAAACGACATGAACCCACCCTCCGTAAAGACCCGTAGGGATTCATAATCCTTTTGCAAATACTCAAAATTTTTCGGTTTAGCCCTATTTTTCTTACCATCCATTGTAAATTGCTTGTGCTCTGTGTATTTTAGTCCTGTAAAATTTTGGCAGCAGAAGTTATGTCTAATTTGGAATGATCAATTTTGTTCGCAGCTTATGTTTGGCTTTGAGAATTAAAATTTGGCAGCATAGGAACGAATTCGAAACATGTCTAAGAACGTGAATTGGACACATGGTAGAGTTTTATTGCATAGAGGAGTCCTTAATGATATATTTTATTGTGTGTTTTTGAATGATTACGACTTTGTTGAGGTGACGTAGAATCACCAATCTTATGGCAGTTTCTTTTTTAAACTTTACCTTGATACGTGTGCCATAAAATTTTGCATGCCTCAAAACCATATGTTGCCTTGAACTCTATAGTTGAAACTCATGCTCCGTTTCATATTTCCAACCCCAATGGTAACAAATCTTGAGAGGACACGTGTTACCTTCTATTTCCAACTAATTCGCTCTTAAACTCGTTCTAGAGTTTATTGAATTATTTTGAAGTGTAATGTTATTTCAAATTTTAGAGCACGGGTTTTTTTCATTCCGAAGTTGCTTTCTACCTTCTGGTTCTAGAGCTTCTATTTATGAACAACATTCTCATTCTGGAGCATTATCATGCATAAGCATTTGAAGACATTGACTAAAAAATTTCTTGATCATATCATAGCCACATCTCCCATTGACCAGATGGATAACTTTTGAATCAACCTTATGTATGCCTTATATATTAACTAAGGATATTACACACTATATACTAGATATCGACAATGTTCTAAAATAAAAGAGGCACATACTTAATATAACCATTTATCTACATTTGGACAGATGGCTATTTCTACTGAGTCTAGATGGCTGCTTTACTGACTAAGGTAGGTGCAATATGAAAATAGGTGAAACACTGATTGTGAGAAAATGTAGAATAGTAATGGTGAGTCCAAATTGTGATTTCAACAAGGCAAACATGTCGAAATACTGGTTTTCATGCAAGCCTAATTCAGAAGTGCCTCAAAGAGGTTTTCACTTTCTGAATTATTCATCATTTTTTTTATCATTTTTTTATTTTTATTTTTTTATTATTTTTTTTTCATGTTACTCTGTGCTGAGTCTAGTGTGGAAGAAGTGTTTTCTTCCAACATGTGTACATCCAAGTTTTCCACTTGCTTGAGAAACTCCTCTTTAGTTAGCGTTTTATGGTATATCCGAAGACGATGTCCAATAACCACAAAATTTCATCGTGAATCATCAATAGGTGAAAGGCGAACAACTCCATTTTCAAAAACTTCCTCAATATGATATGGTCCAAGCCACATAGTCAGCAACTTTCTAGGATATTCTGCATAATGAGAGTCAAACAACAAAGCCCAATTGCCTTGCTAAAATTTTTGTTGCTGAATGTGATTGTCATGCCAAAATTTTTGTTGTGCTTGGATTATCTCAGTCTAGTGCAATGCATCCATTCATAGCTCATCCAATGCATTGAGCTATAGAATTTGGTTCGTTTGTGCCTGTGACAAATCAATACCTACATCCAAAGTAGTTCGAAGAGTCAGTAACTCAAATTCAATAGGCAAAAGAGGCTTTTTACCATAAACCAATTCATATGGTGTAAATCCAGTGGTGGGTTTCCAAGTAGTGTTGTAAGCCCAAATTACTTCAGGTAGTTTGTCCAACCAATTCCTCCTATGGGCTACTATGTTTTTAGTTAATATTCTCTCTAGTTCCCTATTAGTCACTTCAACCTGTCCATTGGCTTGTGGAGAAAAGATGAGGATTTCTTATGCTTGATTTGATATAGTTGAATAAAATCTTCAACAACGTTTTAGGTAAACTGAGGTCCTTGATCTGTGGTGATGGATTGTGGGGCCCCAAAACGTAGGAAAATCTGTGAATACAGGAAATCAGCAACATTTTCTTCTCGAGAATGCTTAAAAGTACAAGATTCTACCCATTTTTTTACATAGTCAGTACATACCAAGATATATACTTTCCCTTGGGAAGGAGGGTCAATGGGTCCTACAAAATCTATCCCCCATATCTCAAATGGTTTTGTTCCTATTTGAGGTTGTAATGGCATTTCACTAGTGAAGGTAGGTTTTCCCATCCTTTGGCATGCATCACAATGTCTGACATATATTTTCACATATTTATGTAAATATGGCCAATAGTAACCAGTACCCAAAATCTTTCAAATGGTGCTTTTTACTGAATAATTTCTTCTTGACGGTTCATCATGACATGACCGTAAGATATCATATACCTTGTCCTTGCAAATACACCTACGTAAAACATGGCCAAGATTGCATTTAAACAATAAGCCTCCTATCCATTTGAAAGAAGAGCTTTGCTTGATTAACTATTTATTTTTCTTAGGAGTAAAGTGAAGAGAAATATTTCTTGTATCCAAGTAATTAGCTATATCTATAAACCATGGAGATTGTACATAAATAGAAATTAATTTTTCATTCGAGAACGTATCCTCTACCAATTATCCTGTATCTGCATTTGGTAACCTTGATAGAAAATCTACTACTACATTAGTTTTACCTGGTTTATTAATTATGGTGATATCAAATTCCTACAACAATATTAACCAATGAATAATTCTTGCACTAACCAAAGGTTTATTCATCAAGTATTTTATGGCAGCATGATCCGTATGGATGAATACTTGATATCATGTGATATAGTATTGGAATTTATTAATAGCATATATCACATCTAAGAATTCCTTTTCAGTGGTGGTGTAGTTATCTTCAGCTCCTGTCAAGTTTTTATTGATGTAATAAATGGCATAATGCTCCTCATTTTCAATTTGTCCTAATGCAGCTCCAATAGTAGTATTGGAAGCATCAGTCTGAATATGGAATGACAGTTCCAAATTAGGTCCTCTCAATATAGGGGGAGTTGTCAACTTTTATTTCAATACTTCAAAATATGTTTGGCACTTAGTAGACCAAGTAAATTTAAAATCCTTAGTAATGCAAACATTGGATTGGATATGGTACTGAAATTGGCAAAAAATCTACGGTAGAAACCAATGTGTCTCAAGAAACTCCTTACATAGTTTGAGTTTTTGGGGAGGAAGGTTTTTAATGACTTCCACCTTTTTAGGATCAACCTTGATCCCATAAGAGGAAATATGATGACCAAGGACAATCCCTTCCTCCATCATTAAGAAGCATTTCTCAGGATTAAGAGATAGATGGTATGTTTTACAACGTATTAAAACTTTTTCAAGCTATTCTAAGGTATACTCAAAACTATTTCCAAACACTGTGAAATCATCCATGTAAATTTATACACTCTCATTTGTCAAATCAGAGAATATGGCCAAAAAAACTCTTTGAAATGTTGTTGGAGCATTACACAAACTTAAGGGTAAAATTTTGTAAGCAAATGTTCCCCAAGGGTAGGTGAAAGTAGTCTTTTACTAGTCTCCTAGTGCAACCTGTATTTGATTATAACCACTAAAACCATCAAGAAAATAGAAGAATTTCTTACCAGCAATGGTATCTAACACTTGGTCTATAAATGGTAATGGAAAATGGCCTTTATGTGTCACTTTGTTTAACTCTCTGTAATCCACACACACTCTCATTTTACCAATTTTCTTTGGAACAATGACCAATGGAGAAACCCACTTATTGTCTAAAATTGGGTAAATGAATCCTACTTCTAAAAGTTTTTCAATTTCTTCTTTAACAATATCTTTCAGATCAGGATTCAGGCATCTTTGAGGTTGTCTCACTGGTTTGACATCTTCAGTGTATATCCTATGTGTACATACATCATGATGAATGCCAGTCATATCCTTGTAACTCCAAGCAAAAGCATGAACATATTTATATAGAACAACAAATAGTTTGGCTTCTTGTTCATTAGTCAACCAACTATTAATATTTAGAACTTTCCCTAGTTGTATTTCAATTTGTTTAATCCTTGGATAAACATAATTGACTACTTCATATCTATTGATTAAAGAATTTAATGGATAGTGATGTGGCTACAGAGTATGAAATACTATGGATTCTATTTCATAGGTGATGTCATATGGAATCATTCCCTGCATAGGACATGTGAAATAGGTAATAATATGATGATGCCATCCATGTGGCAGTGTTAAAGAGCTTTCTTATATAGGAATAGGTTACAAATATTCTGAGATTTGTTCTTCATCCTTCCATAGTAGGCGATGGACAAGAATTTGATCATATTTAAGTCCTTCTTCTTGTAATGTTTTACTAGGACAGTTTCATCTTCAAAAAATTTCCTTTCTGGTGAATTGACTTTCTCAATGTGTTCCTTCACTATTACTGTGGCTAAAGTGGTAATAGTTTCTTGTTCTTCATCAGACTCAGGATACCATATCTGTCTAGATAATTTGGTTGAATGTTGGCCTGGTGGATACAAGGAGATCTTCTTAAGGCCAATGCCATTTGAAATAGTCATTTCTCTTGACCTACAGTCTATAAAAGCAGCTGTAGTAGCAAGCCAAGGTCGTCCTAGAATGATGGGATAACCATTAAATGAATTTCTAGGCTGCAATACCAAGAAATCTACAAGATATTCCTAGGAAGAAACTTCAATGGAAATATCTTCTAGGATCCCTTCTGGCTTGGCAACTGACCTATCCACCATTTCCAAAAATGTGGTGGTAGGAATGAGATTATTGAGTTGCAGTTGTTGCATTGTTTCTTTAGTCCTTACATTGATTGCAGCTCTAATATCAATTAGTACATTTGGAATTTGTATTAACCCAATAGTTATTGTGACTACTGGACTTCCTAGATCACTATATTTAGGAGGCACTAGTTATCCAGATAGTAGGTCAGCCAAATTCCCTTCTACTTGCACAATTTTAGGAAAGGCTTTCTTCTTTCTACCAGGTTTCTTGATACACAATTCCTGAATGGTTTCTTGATTAAGGGCACATCCTTTATTGCTTGCAATAAAGGGAGGGAGATAGACATGTTTTTAAGTTTTGTAACCAATTCTGATTTAAGAGTAGTGATAGTAAGATCAAATCTTTCAGGGTATGGCACTACTTTTGAAGAAGGTTCCTTTTGCCCTTGCATTTTTTTTGGTTTCTCTTCTTTTTCTTTTGTTTGCACTGGTTTTGAACGTGGAGACTATTTATTTCTATCAATTTATTCAATTGTGGATGGTACAGGGTTAGGTAAAACTTTCCCTGAATGTAACTGGATATTACTACAGTCAAGTACATGAACTACAGTAGTGTCTTCAGACTCAGCTCCATAAATAGGAGTTGCTTGTCTAGTATTATTTGGGTTAGCCATAGGCTAAGCTGGAAGTTGGGGTTGCTTAACTGGCTATGTTTGTTGAGGTTGTATTCTTCCTTGAAAGTTTTAATTAGGATATTGCAAAAAATTTTGATTTTCCCTTGATACCTTTGCTGCCCTTAATATGATGGTTATTGTGGCCCCCATATTTGCCCATATTGTTGATTTTGTGTTCAAGATGGATTAACAGGATTCTAGGGATGATGTGACCAATATTGGGAAGGTGTCCAAGATTGATTCCATGGTTGTGAAGGTGGTTCCAAATATCCCCAAGGCATATTCCAAGGATTTTGTCCCAAACCTATAGGAAAAAGAGGGACATTCTGGTATTGTAAAAAGTTGCCACATGGCCTCTGCCCAATAACATTAAGTTCTTCAGTTTGAGTTTCCAAAATAATTTTTAGGTGAGGCAACAAATGAAACCTATTAGTTTTATGCCCTTTTGAACATATGCCACAAATAGTTGAGATAGATGTTCTATCCAAAGGAAAATCATGTAGGGCATGCTTATTTCTACATCTAGGACAATAGATAGCCAGGGGTGGTGAAGAGTTGGATTTTTAATCCCTTTCCCCTAATGCAGAATTTAATTGTACAAGAACATTAGTTTTCATGTTAGCCATTTCTTCCATCAAATATTTTATATTAGTATTACCAAGATTCTGCTTCCTTCTTCTTTGCCTAGTGTAGGAATAATTTTTGCATAACTCTACAATATCATTAATCTCAAGCTGGTTTATATCTCCTTTTCCCATTAAATCCAATACTTCTCTGGAATCATCCTGCAAACCTCTCAGAAATATAGTTTTTAATAAGTCAATTTCCACAGGACCACATCTCTTTTGAATAAAGGTAAATCTATCAATATAATCCTCTAATTTTTCATCCTCTTCTTGTCTAATCTAAAGTAACTCATCCTTCCTATTTATCACTTTACAATACTCTTGATACTTATCCAAAAATGCAGTTTCCATTTTATACCAAGTGTGGATCGAATCCGGTTCAAGGCTCATAAACCATCGTAAGGCTGCATCTTTGAGTGTAGAGGGAAATAACTTCAATTTTTGGTTGTCATTGACATAGTCATAAGTCTAACATAGAATTTTAAATTCAAACAGGAACTGATCAAGATCTTCAAAAACAATTCCCCTAAAGGTTGGCAATACTAAAGGTGATTTTTTTTTTCATATGACCATTCTAAGTAGGATTTAGATGAATAGGGTATTCAAAATTTCTAGCAGGAGGATTTTCAGCATCATGACCAACAATATCCCTATCACATTCTCCTTATTCTACCATAGGTGCTTCCTTAGTTTTGACTTGTTCAACTGGTTCAGCCTTATGGGTATGTCTAGAAGCAAGTGCCTCTAAGAATTCTTCTTGTAAATATTCTAAAATTTCAGTTGATGAAGAAGATGGTTCTATTTTAAGTCTTTCAGGAAGTTCATACATAGCCAGATCTTCACCTGATTGTGAAGAATGCCTTGGTGGAAAATATCCAGTTCTGATAAACCTTCATATTTCTTCTCTTGGCCTATGCATTCATACTCATCTACTAAATGAACTAGAATTCAGTTTTCAAGAACTGTTACTTGTAACAGGACAGTTCCTGGACTGCTTTTCTTCTCCTAAAAACACCTAAGGTATACCCAGCAACGGTGCCAAAAATGATGAGTGTTGTCAATTATTCATCATTTAGTCATTATACTTGTCAATCTAGGGTGGTGTCCAATGGATGTATATGATAGGAAAGGTAAGCAGTTTAAGGATCAGTTCATTCAGGAGATGGCTTTTATTGGTGAAACAGTTAGCATTTGGGGGTTTGATGCCACCTCTAAATACTATAAACTAAAATTGACTCCTATTTACCATCGCAAAAATGAAATTGTAGGAACTAAAACTTTGTAAGAAAAGAAAACTATCTAAATTTGCAAAATTATAGAAATGAAGTATTACAGAACTAGAAATAATAGAAAATAAACTTTGCAGAATTGAAATGCACACTTTGCATTAAGTAAACCTAATTATAGTAACAAAATTCAAAGGACATGAATTAAAATGTTACAAAACTGAAACAACAGGGAGTTCACTGATATAAACTAGAAATGCCAAAATCTAAAAACAACTGTTGAAAACAGGGAATATCAGATAATGTTGTAAGATGTAAGAATCTATGCTAAGTGGTCAGCTGACATGCACACACTTCTATAATCATTAAAAATTATCATGTATAATATAAAATAGCATAGCTTAAAATGTGAAATAGAAACTATCAGGTTCCTGCTAATTTATTGCAGCAAGAAATGAGCAGAAAACCTATCAAAGTTGTTCCTTCTCCTAGGCATGGAAGTGGCCCTTGCTCCATGAACCAGAAGAAGGTGGAAATAATTGTTCTAAACTATTTAAATTTCACACACATTTACTCAGAATGCCAATAGAATGGAAAAATTATACCTTTATTAATTCTACAGTAGCATGACAATAGTGTAGGAAAATGCCTACAAAATACTATTTTGCCATAATAAAACAACTTATCTCTTCTAGAATTCTTCTACACCTATATCCTATATGCTCAACCGAATGGGAGTTAGGTTATTTATATTACTCTATTACAATGCTGATATGAGTTGTTTTTTAGGGATGCCATTAACTATTTCATAATTGTTTTCCTAATATGCAGGAATCAATTCTACTATAGTTTATCCATTTGCTTTGTTGGCTTAAAACCGTTGGAAGAAAGGAGGTGGAAGGATTAAAAAAACCCCTTATATAGCTGAAACCATCCTTATCTCACCATTTTCCATTGTCTTGGCCATTCTATGGCTGATTTTGACCAGAACTGTTCCCGCTCCTCTCATTCTGGAGTTGCTCTAGAATATCAGGCAGTATAACAATTCTTGTGCTAATCCATGCATCTAATGCATAGGAAAGTGGTTTTAACTATGTGAACATTCTTATACCATCCTCAGAAGACCTATTCCACCATTGGCACATGATGGAGTTGACCAATTCCAAGCCATGCTGTGTATGCACAACTGGCTAGAATTTATATGGTCAATATCTATTTCTGCACAATCAGCTTAATTTGAACAGGTTTTGGCACTCTTTTTAGTATTTGAATTTGTTAAAAAGGTAATGAAAGCAAAAATAATGATTTCATAACCGAATACATATCAAAACCTATTATTACAACTTCAAATAAATCCTAATTTGCTAGATAATTCAGCTAAAACAGGTCAAAAATGCAAAAAAATAGTCAAAATAGAATATATGCTCTTCAACATTTAAAACATGTAAATACTAATATATAATGCATTCTATCACCATAATTAGCATCAAAACATAACATAAGGTGGGTCAAATAGTTTATCAATTATCCAAAATAGTCTATAGATGAGGCAATTCCCAGCCTCATCAAGTGCAATGTAGTTCAATAGCTTTATTAATGGAGTGTTCTTTTCCTCCATAGCTACATTGTACTCTTTTATATGATTTCTATTTACAACATATTTTAGTCATCTAGAAGATTTATTTTCTTTCATATTACTCTGCATTTTGTGATTGCTATCTCCCAGTGGTCATTACATCAAAATCTAACACCAAAGAGGCTTACCAAGGAAGTGACCAAGTGAGAATGGTGAAGTTGTAGATCATGAAGAAAAAGTTTGAGAATCTATAGATGAAATAGGTTGAAAGTGTGGGTGATGATTGTGTTAGAGTGAAGGATGTGGTGAACAATAGGACCACCATTAGAGAGACCTTGAAGAAAGAGGTAGTTGTGAAGAAGCTATTGAGATATCTTACTCCCAAATGGAATCAAGTTGCAATAATGTTTTAGGAGAGTAAAGATTTGTCTACACTTGAATTTGATTGTCCAGTTGATTCTCTTATGTCACATGAGGAAAGACTAAGAGAAAGTAGTAAAGAAAGTGAGGAGAATGCTTTTAATTATAAATTGAAAATTTTTGAGAATGATGAAGCTGGTCCAAGCACAAATAAATAAGCACATGGAAGAGGAAGAAATCTTAATTACTCAAGAGGTAGAGGAGGAAGAGGAAGAGGAGATGTTGCTAGAAGAGGACATGGAAGGGCTGATCAAAAAAGAGTTGAATGCTACAATTATCATAAAATGAGCCACATTGCACGATATTGTAGAGTGAAGACCACAAATGGACATAGAAGATCTCACTATGTATTTGAGGATGAAGTTGCACAAGGTAATTTGTTTTTGACTAGTGACATGGCTAAAAAAACTAGTCAAGAAGTTTGGTATCTATATTTTGGTTGTTCTAACCACATGACTGAAAAGGAAAAGTTGTTTGCTGATGTGACTAACAATTTCAAGATCAATATCATTCTTGAAAATAATAATGCTTTGGATGTGGTTGCAAAAGGCACCATGGAGGTTGGCACTAGAAAAGGTACAAAGAAAATTCATGATATCTACTATGCTCCCAATTTGAAGAATAATTTGTTGAGTGTTAGACAACTTGTAGAAAAGAACAATAAAATTATGTTTGATAACAATGAATGTATCATTTATGACAAGAATAATAGAAATTGTATGGTCACCATTGTTCATATGAAAAATAACCAGATGTTTCCTTTGAATTTTGGAGGAAAAGGGACTATGTATCTTAGATTTGGACGCATGAATTTTAAAAGTCTAGAATTTTTATCTTCAAAAGATATGGTAAATGGACTACCAAAGTTTGGAGAGCACAAGGGTGTATGTGAAGTACGTGTTATTGAAAAGTATGCAAGGAAGGAGTTTCCAAAAGGAAAATCATGGCTGGCCTTACACCCACTCCAAATTGTACGTTATGATATTTGTGGACCTATGCAAACATTATGGGTAAGTCTTCATATTTTCTTAGATTCATTGATGAATTTTCAAGGAAGTGTTGGGTGTATTTTTTGAAACATAAAGATGAAGATTTTGGTATGTTAAAGATTTTCAAAGCATTGGTTGAGAATGAAAGTGGATATAAAATGAAGTGTTTGAGAACTAACCATTGAGGAGAATTTTGTTCAAATGAGTTCAATAATATGATGTTGAAGAAGATAATATAATTGGTGGATAACCTTCAAATGTTCCCTCTACTCCTCCAAGCTCACCTAGCAATCCATAAACAAGTTCAAAGGAGACTACACCAAGTTCAAGCACAAGCAACTCATCTACAAGTCCCACCAAGAATATAAATAAAGAAAAGAGAATAATCAAAGCACATACAACCAGAAAAATGATGGACAAAAACTTTTGAAGGAGGTTAACAGGAAGCCAATTGCAAGAGTTGGACCAAGTTGTTTCAAGATTGGAAAAGCTCCAAATGTATGGTGATGATGAAGAAGAATCAAAAGGTGAGTTGGTGAATTATGATCTATTTTATGAAGTTGATTTGGAACCTTCATATTATTAATATTCTTGCACTAATTATGTTTGGGTGCAATAAATGAAAGAAGAAATAGAGTCCATTGAAAAAAATGACACGTAGAAACTTGTGGAATTTCCCAAGGACAAGAAGATTGTTGGATCCAAGTGGGTCTACAAAAAAAATTATAATAATGATGAAAGCATATAAAGATACAAAAATGGTTGGTTGCAAAAGGATTCACTCACATATATGGTGTGGATTATGAAGAAAAATGTGCCCCTGTTTCAAGACAAGAGATAATTCAAATGGCTCTTTAATTAGAAACCAATAAACATTGGAAATTTTATCACATGGATGTGAAAAGTGCATTATTAAATAGTCATATATATGAGGAGGTTTATGTTCATAAACCTTAAGTTTTTGAAGTGAAAGGAAAGGAAAACCATGTTTACAAATTGAAGAAAGCACTGTATGGACTGCAACAAGCACCTAGAGCATGGTACTCAAGAATTGATGGGTACTTCCAAGATTTCTGGTTTCAAGAAAAGTAAGAATGATCCCACACTCTATTTCAATAATAAAGGTGATGATATTATTCTTGCGTGCCTATATGTTGATGATTGATCTACATGGAAAGTAGTTCAAATATGAATGATTTTAAGCATGATATGATGAAAAAATTTGATATGAAAGATTTAGGACTGATGCGATACTTTCTTAGTGTGGAAGTACATCAAGGTGATGGAAATTTTTTTATTTCTCAATCAAAATATGCAAAATATATGTTGAATAAATATGGCATGGAAAATTGTAAACTAGTTTGGACACATGTGGTATATGGAGAAGTGTTGTGTAGATATGATGGAGAAGAGAAAGTTGATGGAAATTGTTTTAGAAGAATTGTTGGGAGCTAAATGTTCCTTACTACAACAAGACCTGATATTGCATTTCCAGTTTCACTTGTATCAAGGTACATGAATGGACCTTCACAAAACCATATTAGAGCAACCAAGAGAAACTTAAGGTATGTCAAATAAACCTTGAATTTTGGTATACATTATGAAGCTGACAAAAAAATAGAACTTGTTGGATATAGTGACTCAAATTGAGGAGATTTCTTGGATGATAGAAAAACTAATTTTGAAAATTAGTTTTCACTTGGTTCAGGAGTGATAACATGGAAATCAAATAAGAAAAGTATTGTTGCTTTATCTTCTACAAAGGTAGAATATATTGTAGCTACTATAGCAAGTACACAAGCACTTTTGTTAAGAAAGGTCCGTGAAGAGATTGGTGAAGTTCAAAATAGTCCAACAATATTTTGTGACAACACAAGTGCAATCAAGATTACAAAAAATACAATCCATCATAGTAAAACTAAACATATCGATTTGAAGGTTCATTTCATAAGAGACATGGTGGAAAGGAAGGTTGTATATTTGAAATATTTTAACACCAAACAACTTGCAAACATGTTTACCAAAGGTGTTAATAAAGAATAATTTCTGAGATTGAGAGACAAACTTGTCTCACCACTTAGCATCAAGGGAGGGTATGCTAGATATTGATGTTGACTAATAAAAAGAAAAAACAAAAATTTCTCCCATGAATTTGAAGAAGCCTAAAATTTTCTTTAGGCCTTGAAGAGTCATTATTACTATTGGACTTCTAGAATGTGAAATGAAGGGTTGTAACACCAATTTCTATCTTGCAAATATATAATAGTGTAAAATAGTTGTAGAAGATGGTGGAACAATATCTGTAATACTTCTGAGTTTGTTTGGAATAAAAAACAACATTCTATTCCATTCATTTTGTGAAATACATGCTTGTTGTCCCTATTTTTCTAAAACCTATAGTCAAATTTCAAAGCTCATAACTTTTTATTTACAACTCTGTTTTGTGTGTGTCATACACCGTTGGAAAGGTATTTTTATGTAGAGTTCACTCCCAATATTTTATCATATTTTGAGTATTTTTGTTCACTCAGATTTAAACTATCCTTTGTTGTTGTAATTTTTTCTTGCTACACCTTTTACTCTTTATTTTTTGGGTCGAGTACTTCATAATAAGCCTTGTTATTCTATCTTCTCAAATAGCCCTACTCAAGCCTTCTACAACCAGAAAAAACAAAATATGAGGTAAATGATAGCCCTATTTGAGACCATGCATAGAGGAACAAAGTCTTTTATAAGTACAACAAAAGACACATAAGTCACACATCCCATAATTCAATTAAATTGAAGATTGAACTCAATGTGGAGAAACAAGACCCTCAAATACAACCAACAAATCCTATCATATGCTTTAGAAATATCTAATTTTACAACAAAAATAGGAAGCCTCCTCATATTTATAGTGTGCATGCTTCTTGTGCCACTTCGATAGTGTTTCTAATCTACCTACCATTAAGAAAATAAAATTGTTCACTAAAAATGGAGCCTGAGAAAACTTGTTTTATCCTTGAAATAATTATTCTGGAAATAATTTTATAAAGGTAATTGCACAAATATATAGGTCTAAAATCATTCAAATAATTAGGAGTGTCCTTATTTGGAATTAGGAGAATGAAGGTCGAGTTGATGTCCACAAAGATCTTCCTAGTAGATTTAGTTTCTTCCACTACCCTAAGCAAATATTTCCCAATCAGCTCAAAGAAATCCAAAAAGAACTCAACACCCTAACCATATGGCCCAAGACTTTTATTATTTTGAAAAGTAGAAAGAGTTTTTTTGAATTCATCTTTAGAAATTCCTTCTAGGAGAATCTCATTAGTAGTGTCATCAAGAAAGCTAGGGAAGTAAGAGGTAAGATTTAGAATCTCAGCCAAGTTAACCCTCTTAGGTTCTTTGAACAAATTATTTAAGTGCTTAATACCAAGAGCTCCAAGATCTTAGAAAAACCTAGCTTTTGACCTGTATCAATTGGACATATCCCAAATGGTATTAATATTTCTCCTATGATTGGAAAAATTGTGAAATAAACTTATGTTTTCATCCCCTAAATCCAACAAGATAGCTTTACTTTTAAGCCTCCATTGAGCCTCCTAAGCTAGCAAAATATTACATTTTTTCTCTTCAAGTGCTCTGATGACTTCTTTTGACTCCTCTAAGAAAACACCCTCATTCACTACCTCATAAAAGTCATCAATATGTCTTTCTAAAAGAGTAATTTTCTGCAACTACTGTCTAGACTTGTTGAAAGCCCACTTAGAAGGAAAAAATTTCTTAAACTTCTAGAAAATTGAAAACATGCAAAGCTTCCCAAGTTAGCATCAAAAGTGCTCCATTATTTTTTAACCAGTGCTTGGAAATCATTATCCTTCAATTGTTGGAAATTTTGAGTCAAATTTGTCTTTGATATCAAGGAACAAAGTCATCATTGATGTCAAGGAATATGTTAAGGAACAATGCAAAGGTTAATGGTAAAAAAATTCATAATATTTTTAATATTATGTGGAAGCATATGAAGGGTTTTTATTAAAACCATGGGTGAGCAAAAATAAAAGGTTTTTACTTAAAAACAATGATGGCACAATAAAAAGGCTTTTCTTAAAACCGATGGTGGCAGAAAATAAAAGGTTTTTCCATTAAAACCATATGAGCAAGTTGTAAGGTTTTTCTAAAAATCTAAAGAGGCCCTTAAGTTTGGTTTAAGGCCATAATACCATGTTAATTATTAAATTATAATAATTAAATTCTTAAACAATTTAATTTATTATATTTAATAAATTGCCAAAGCTAAAGTTTGGGCACATTTCATAAATTTTGGGCGCGGTTTGTTCACATGTAAAGTTGTCCCCCTTCTGTCGATGTCACCATTTGCTCGATGGAGTCCTCACCACCAACTTGGAGCAATGAAGGCATATGGTTTATAAATACCATAGCCTTCTCAAAGGCAAGGCATCCACTCACATCCACCGAAAATAATTAATGTCGATTTCCGTGCACAATTCCCTCATGATAGTATTTTGTGTGAAGTTTTTGGATAGTGTGAGTGAAGGAGCCAATTCGTGGCTCGTGCGAATAGTGGAAGTCAAAGGGTGTAAGGTAGTGGAGGTTCCAAAGGGAGCACGTGGCTCCACGACATTGGGAGCCACGGTGAAAGCACTTGTGGAGAGAAGCACTTAGTTCGAATCTTCGTGCAATGCAAAGTGGTAACACTCTTTTAAATTAAAATATTTTGATTTTTTACTTAGGCTAAGGTTAGTCTTAGGATAAATAAGGAGATAAATGATTTTGGATTTTTGCCTAAGTTAAAAAGGAAGTTTTGTGGGTTTTATAAAGTGTTTACTAAAACTTTAAGTGGTGGGTAAAAATTCTTTTACCTTAGAAAAGGAAAGATTAGTTGTTGCATTATTTTTTAAAAGAATTATATTTAAAAATGCAATGTTGAAGTAGGGAGTCATAAGTAGAAATTGGAAAAAAGATAGATGAGACATTGTTCGCAAGACTGCCCAAATTTCCAAACTCGTTTCGACCATATCTCACTCATTCGGACTCATATTGAGCTAGACTTTTGAGGGTAGATGCCTGAAAAACCCTAGAACAGTTCCAAAAATTTTCATATCATTTGGAGCAACAAATATCCTAGCACATTCCTATGTGCGAACGACATATTTGGCAAGCGACTATGCGAGGGTTTCATCTAGGTTGAGTGCAAGCAGCTCTAGAGGTTGGTTTTTAGGGCCTTCGGGCCCTAGCGGCCAATATTTTTATGGTTTATGCTCAATAATTCAGCAAGAAATGTTGCAGGGGATACAAGATGGGTTAGAAATTTATCTTTCAACAAATCATACTATGAACTTGAGTGACAACGACTTCCATTTTTCTGCACAAAAGAAAAGTGAAAACCATACCTTTCCACGGTGTCTAGGGCAAGGATTAAAGATATCATGAAACAAGTTTCAAGAAATTGATCAAAAAATGGCTCATATCTCAAGTGAATCTGGCTCATACCTTTCTACTGTGAAAACCCCTATCAAGGGTAAGAATTTCAAAGACTCAGTCCCAAAAATAAATTTTAGGGATGCCCTTCATGGTGGACAACCTCAGCCCAATGCTAATATCAATATTAGGGCTTTCCATAAACCTCTAAGAATGCCTAAGATTGATCCCAAGAAAATGGAGTCAGGATGTATTACAGTAGCTGATGGAAATCCTATTGTTAAGCTTGATATGGGTAACATTCAGACTGGCATTGAAGATTTGGAAAAAAGAGGACTAATTTGTCGGTTCGTGGGTTTTCGTCCGAGTCTATCTGCTTTCAAAGTATGGGCTGCAAAAAGCCAGAAAACTAAAGGTGAGTTACAAATCTCTATTTATCCAAATGGTTATTTTCTTGTTTTATTTTCTAATAATGAAGATAGAGAGAAAACTTTTCAAGGGGGTCCTTGGTTTTTTGGAAGGGCAGGGCTTTTCATGAAGCCCTGGCATACTAAATTTAAAGCCGAAGGAGAGATGCATTCTATAGCTCCCATGTGGGTTAGACTCTTTTGCCTCCCTATTGAATTTTGGAATCCTACTATTTTTTCTTCAATTGGAAACTCTTTAGGAAATTTTATGATGACTATTGATTGTACTCAAAATTTTGAAAATATTCTTTATGCTTACATTTGTGTTTTAATGGATTTTGACAAACCCCTACCTAAAAATATCACATTATAATTTGAGGAAGACACTTGGGAGCAAGTAGTGGCTATGAGAACATTCCTTTTTGTTGTATAATTTTCCATGAATATGGTCATTTGGCCAGTGCTTGCCCAAATAAAATTCCTAATCAAAAGAAAGAAGATATAAACTCAGCAGGTTTCCAAATACCTAAGAAGAAGAACACTAAAAAAAAACCAGTTATGAAGGATCAATCAAAGTCATCTGCTAATATGTTTGAAATCCTTTCCACAAATTATGTCCCAAGTGAGGAAGAGGAAATAATGGAAACTAAAATCTTAGAAACACAATTTAACTATGAAGGGAAGAAATCAGAGACAAACCAACAAATCAAAGGTTTTCAACATAAAAAAGGAGAAAATTTACACAAGAAAACAATATTTCAAATGTCAAAACTTCAAATAATGCAGGTCCCAATATAGACTCGTTGAACCATCTAGTAAAATTTTTGCTGTGTACGAGCATTATTCAAGGTTAGAAGCCATCTCAAATTCAATTGGAATAAGTCAAGAAACAGGGAAAAAAAATTGAAGATGGATTCTAATCAAAAAGTAGGTCGCAAGACCAATCAATATCATATGGTAAAAGAAGGTGAAAAGCTTGTAGAGGAAGGTAAGATTAATGCCCTTCCCAAATTTTTTAGCCTTGGTATTAATGAAGATCATCACTTGGAATATTAGAGGACTCAAAGGGAGTCTTTCAAAACAAAATGAAATTAGAAGAATGATTCGAGTAAATCATCCACATCTTGTTTTCCTTCAAGAAATAAAGATGTCAATGGAGGATATGGACTTAATTACCAGGAAAATTTGGCCAGCTGGAAAAGTGGTTTCCCTCAGTTCCCAAGGGACTTCGGGTGGTGTTGCTTGTCTTTGGGATCCAAAAGAGGTAGTTATTCACCATATGGTTGGCAGTTGGGGTTTGTTGGCTATAGCTATTCAAAGTAGAGATTCCAACCAGATTATGCTTTGCATTACTTTTTATACTCCGAATTATTTGGAGGAAAAAAGAAGACAGTGGAAGGATATTACTCATATTATCTCTCATTTTCCTAAAGCTTGGATCTTGATCGGAGGATATTTCAATACCATCCTCTCTTTGGATGAGAAAAGGGGGGGAAATAGAAATTTGGACAAAAGCACTGACCTCATGAGCGAATATATTGCAAACCTCCATATTGTGGATATCCAACCAGATAATGGCCTTATGACTTGGTATAATAGAAGGCAAGGCTTAGATTGTATAATGGAGAGATTGGATAGGTTTTTGATCTCTAAAAATTTCTTAATCCATGGTCACATTCCTAAAGTGAAGACTCTTAATAATGTTGGTTTGGATCATTGTCCAGTCATGGTGGAAATGTGGAAAACCAATGTGAGTTTCTCTCCTTTTCATTTTTAATTAATGTGGCTTAGAGACATTTCCTTCATACCTCATGTGCAACAATGGTGGAAGGAAGGTAAACCTAGGCATGGGACTAAGATGTTCTATTTTATCAAAAGACTGCATTACATTAAATCCAAAATCAAGACTTGGAACTGGAAAGAGTTTGGGGATGTTCACAAAAAAAATATGAATTTATTGCTCATATTCAAAATTTGAATAAGAAAATCCGTTTAAATGGCCTCACAGAGAAGAGAAGTGCAGATGAAATTAAACTCACAACTCAGTTAGAGGAATGGGAAAAAAGAGAAGAATTCTTATGGAAGCAAAAATCTAGAATTCAATGGCTCAAAGAAGGAGATCGAAACACAAATTTCTTCCACAAATATCTTCTAGATCGAAGATCTCACAACTTTATTTCTTCCTTAAAATCATATTCTGGAGATGTTGTTTATACTTGGGATGGCATGAACTCTAGTATTGTTGATTACTTTTCCAATATTTTTGCTGCTACTCCCCTTGACTCAGCTTCACAATATAATGTTCTTCAAGAAATCCCTTATATTATCACTTTTGAGGAGAACTCTATTTTGACTGCTCCTATTACTATCAATGAGCTTCAACAAGTAGTTTTTAAAATGCAAAAAAAGAAAACCCCAGGTCCTGATGGTTTTCCTATTGAGTTCTACCAAGAGTTCTAGGATATCCTTCATGTTGATTTATTAGAGGTGGTAGAAGAAGCCAGAAAAGCCAAAGAAATTTTGAAGGTTATCAATAAAAATTATATTACTCTTGTTCCAAAATCTCAATAGGTTGATCATATCTCAGCTTTTAGACCTATTGCTTTATGTAATGTTCTTCTCAAAATCATTACTAAAATCATGGCAAAAATTTTGAAGCCTCTTTTGCATAAGATTATTTTCCCAGAGCAAGGGTGTTATGTGGAAGGACGTCAAATAGTAGATGAGATAGTTATTTCTCAGGAAGCCATCCATTCCATGGCTATGAAAAATTCTCCTTGCATTTCATTCGGTTAGACTTATCCAAAGCTTATGACAGAGTTGATTGGCATTTCCTTATCAAAGTTTTGAGGCAATTTGGTTTCTCTAAGTATTGGATGGATTGTATTATGGGATGTATCTCTTCAATTTCCTACTTAGTTCTTATCAATGGTAGGCCTTATTAGTATTTCCCAGCTACCAGAGGTATTAGGCAATGTGACCCGCTATCCCCTTATTTATTCATCATTCTTGTTGAATGCTTGGGTAGGACTATAACCAAAAAGAGGGAAAAAAAAAACCTTGAGGGAGTTACCATTTCTCATGGAGCTAGTCCTATCTCTCATCTTAAATTTTTGGATGACTTTACTCTTTTAGGTAAAGCTATAGTTAAGGAATCTTCTAATACTAAGCAAATCATTAGCTCTTTTTCTAAGGCTACTGGGCAGTTGATCAATGAAGACAAATCTAAAGTTATTTTCTTTCACTGCTCTGCTAGATAGGAATCCATAGTCTTTGATAAACTAAGATATAAGAAGACCTTTCTTCCAATCACTTATTTAGGTATTCCCATAAATATTCAAAGGAAAAAAAATAAATATTGGAATTGGTTGTTGGACAAAGTCAAGAAGAAAATTGGAAAGTGGACCAAAAAGTGGCTTTCTTCTGGGGGTAGAATCACCTTGATAAAATCAGTCCTTCAAGCTATTCCTATTTATGTTTCTTTTGTTTTGAATATCCCAAAGGTTTTTCTTTGAGAATTGGATAAAATCAGTCATCGTTTCCTTTGGAGTGGTACTAAGGAGAAAAGAAAATGGGCCTTGGTGAAATGGGATACTTTATGTCTTCCTAAGAGTGAAGGGGGGTTAGGATTATGATCTTTAATTAATAACAACAAAGCTTTAGCTGCTAAATTATATTGGAGGATGTTGCATAACCCTAATGCTCTTTGGGCCAATAATCTCCGTGCTAAATATGCTGAGAACGAAAGTCCTAAAGACCTTGTTCGCTATAAACTTCCTACCAAAGGTTCTCCCATTTTAGCAGTTCTTAAGACTAGTGAGGATTTGATAAATAAAAAAATATTTTGGATCATTCATAATGGTCAACATGCAAATTTTTGGATAGATTCTTGGGATGGTCACAAACCTTTGATAACTCAGTTTCCCGATTGGAGGCCTTGGATTGAGGAGCTTCACCGAGCTAATTGGATAAAGGTGGCTAATTACTATCGATACCATACTGGTAATTCAAAGGTTGGTAGATATTGGATCCCTATTGAGGATTGGCCTATTCAAATCCTAGAAAGGCAAAGACAAGATATCCAAGGCATCCTTCATATGATATCCCTCTCTTGGTCCCATGAAAAAGATTGTTTTGGATGGAACAACACTACTAAGGGTGAACATTTAGTTGCTCAAGGTTATTTGACCTTATGCCATAATAATCCCAACCATCCTTTTGACATATTTTCTCGATTGTGGGCTCAAAATATTTAGCCTAAGGTGAGGTTCATTAATTGGATTTTATTGCATCGTAGGGTGCTTACTGGTGAGCAACTTATGAAGCATGGTTTTCATGGCCCTTTTAGATGTGAAATGTGTGAAGAGAATGTAGAAAATATCAACCATAATTTTATTGAGTGTACTTTAGCCTCCGAAGTCGTGGAGGAGAATGGCCACTTTACTTGGCTTACAGTGGTCCAATTTTTTTACTTTTGAACAAATTTGGAGGGATTGGCCTAATCAAGAGGGTGTTGCTCATTTTATTAGGCAGTTAGTTTGGATGGGTTCTACCATTCTTCTTTGGAATATTTGGAATGAAAGGAACAATCGAATTTTTAATCAAGATAGGAAGGATATTCACTATATTTGGAAAATAACCATAGCCAACTTAGTTGAATCATTCCATCATCTCCTTAATCACCCCCAAAACTCCCACCAAAGATGGGATCAAGTGATGCAAATATTGAAGATTAAACCTTCTAAGGGAAACCAACTTAAAGTGAATGTGAGTATTAGTAAGATGGATAGGAATAGAAACTGGCAACCTCCTCCTAAGGATTTTGGAAAAGTCAATACTGATGAAGACTCTAGAGGGAACCCTGTAAAATCTAGTCCTATCTCTCATCTTCAATTTGTGGATGACTTTACTCTTTTAGGTAAAGCTACAGTTAAGGAAGCTTCTAATATTAAGCAAATCATTAGCTCTTTTTCTAAGGCTATCGAGCAGTTGATCAATGAAGACAAATCTAAAGTTATTTTCTTTCACCGCTCTGCTAGACAGGAATCCATGGTCTTGGATAAACTAAGATATAAGAAGACCTCTCTTCCAATCACTTATTTAGGTATTCCCATAAATATTCAAAGGCAAAAAAATAAATATTGGAATTGGTTGTTGGACAAAGTTAAGAAGAAAATTGGAAAGTGGACCAACAAGTGCCTTTCTTCTGGGGGTAGAATCACCTTGATAAAATCAGTCCTTCAAGCTATTCCTATTTATGTTTCTTCCATTTTGAATATCCCAAAGGTCGTTCTTCGAGAATTGGATCAAATCAGTCATCGTTTCCTTTGGAGTGGTACTAAGGAGAAAATAAAATGGGCCTTGGTGAAATGGGATACTTTATGTCTTCCTAAGAGTGAAGGGGGGTTAGGATTATGGTCTTCAATTAATAACAACAAAGCTTTAGCTCGTTAAATTATATTGGAGGATGTTGCATAACCCTAATGCTCTTTGGGCCAATAATATTTGTATTAAATATGCTGAGAACAAAAGTCCTGAAGGCCTTGTTCGCTATCAACTTCCTACAAAAGGTTCTCCCATTTTAGCAGTTCTTAAGACTAGTGAGGATTTGATTAAGAAAAAATTATTTTGGATCATTCATAATGGTCAACATGTAAATTTTTGCACAGATTCTTGGGATGGTCACAAGCCTTTGATAAATCAGTTTCTCGATTGGAGGCCTTGTATGGAGGAGCTTCACCGATCTAATTGGATAAAGGTGGCTAATTACTGTCGATACCATACTGGTAATCAAAGGTTGGTAGATATTGGATCCCTATTGAGAACTGGCCTATTAAAATCCCAGAAAGGCAAAGACAAGATATCCAAGGCATGCTTCATATGAGATCCCTCTCTTGGTCTCATGAAAAAGATTGTTTTGGATGGAACAACACTACTAAGGGTGAGTATTCAGTTGCTCAAGGTTATTTGACCTTATGCCATAATAATCCTAACCATTCTTCTAACATATTTTCTTGATTGTGGGCTTAAATGCTCTGGCCTAAGGTGAGGTTCTTTAATTGGATCTTATTGCATCGTAGGGTGCTTACTGGTGAGCAACTTATGACGCATGGTTTTTATGGCCCTTTTATATGTGAAATGTGTGAAGAGAATGTAGAAAATATCAACCATATTTTTATTGATTGTACTTTAGCCTCTGAGCTATGGAGGAGAATGGCCACTTTACTTGGCTTACAGTGGTCCAATTTTTTTACTTTTGAACAACTTTGGAGGGATTGTCCTAATCAAGAGGGTGTTGATCATTTTATTAGGCATTTAGTTTTGATGGGTTCTACCATTATTCTTTGGAATATTTGGAATGAAAGGAACAACCGAATTTTTAATCAAGATAGGAAGGATATTAACTATATTTGGAAAAAGACCATATCCAACTTAGTTGAATCATTCCATCATCTCCTTAATCACCCCCAAAACTCCCACAAAATATGGGATCAAGTGATGCAAATATTGAAGATTAAACCTTCTAAGGGCAACCAACTTAAAGTGAATGTGAGTATTAGTAAGATGGATAGGAATAGAAATTGGCAACCTCCTCCTAAGGATTTTGGAAAATTCAATACTAATGGAGCCTCTAGAGGGAACCCTGGAAAATCCAGTGTGGGAGGAATTAGTAGACTTTCAGATGGCTCCTTGGTTTTTACTTTTGCTAAGAATTTGGGTATTCTTTCCAATAACCTTCCTGAGGGGTATGGTATCCTCAGAGGCCTTCAAGAGGCTATTAAGGTTGGATGGGAAAAGGTGTTAGTTGAGTCTGACTCTCAACTTATGATTAATATCTTGAAGAATCCTTCTAAGAATCATAAGGTGGATTGGAGAATAAAAAGAATTATTGAGAAGATTCAGTTAATCCAGATCGGATTTTTGAAAGTTGATTACAATCATGTGGTTAGAGATCAAAACAAGAGTGTTGATGCTTTAGCTAATTGGGCTTTGGACAAAGGTGATCTTACTTGTTATGGCCACCCTCCTATATGGTGGGCTTCTCAAATTAGGGAATCTCTTCTTTCTATCATTTCTTTGGATGGCTCCAGTTTCGAAGGTACCTAGTTTCTTCTTGTTTTTTTTTTTGCTTCTCTTTGGTTCATTCAGTTTTTTTTAGTTCCCTAGCTCATTCTATTCTTTATTTTGTTTCCTTTGTTGATTCTTGCCTTAACAATATTCTGGTCTAGATAGGTCATTGTTTTGTTCATTTTTTATTTCTTTTTTCTTTTTTCTTTTTTACTTTTTTAAGGTGGGTGGGTTTTTTTATTCTGTTTTGTTTTTGTGTTCTTTGTGTTGTTTTTTGTTGTTCTTGTGTTTTTTTTTATTTTTATTTTGTTATTGTTCTTGTGTTTTTTTCATTCTTGTTATTGGGTTTCTCTTTGTTTGTGTTATTTTGTGTTTTTATGTGAGTGTTTTCTATGTTTTTTGTTTTTTTTTATTGTCTGTTGTTGGTTGTTTTTTATTTTT
Source organism: Wollemia nobilis (assembly GCA_028583015.1). Lineage (NCBI taxonomy): Eukaryota > Viridiplantae > Streptophyta > Pinopsida > Araucariales > Araucariaceae > Wollemia > Wollemia nobilis. The sequence continues at coordinate 2,049,671 of JAQPPZ010017258.1, forward strand.
ATTTTATTTTTAAATTTTTTAGGTTTTGGTTGTGTTTATTTTTCATGTTTTTTTGGGTTATATCTTTGTAGTGTTATGTTGTTTTTGTCTTGTTTGTGTTTTGTTATGTGATTCTTGTGTTTTTCTATGTGGTTTGTGTTGTGGTTTCTTTTTTCTTTTTGTGCATGTTTGGTTGTGCTTTTGTTTTTGACACACTCAAGGAGCATGTTTTTTATTTTATTTTATTATTTTTGTTGTTATTTACTTATTTTTAAATTGGTTTTGTGTGTTTGTTTGCTCCTTGAGTATGTCAAAGGTGGTAAGCCAGGTCCGAGTCTTGGGAATTTTTGGTGGAATGGATACCCCTGCCTCCTTGGGTCTTACCCGAAAGTGGCATCCCTTTTGGGATGTTTTCCACAAATAATAAAAAAAAAGTAGAAATTGGATTGATTTTTGAAGAATAAAATTCTGAAGTGTCTTATGTCAAATATGATTGATTGAGATAAATTTGTGATGAGTTAGGGTTTTTCAGAAGTGAATATTCAAACTATTGTGGTGTTGGATATTATTTTAAGAAATGAGTAATAAGGTATATTTGTGAGTGATTATATGATGTGTATTGTTTGTCTAACTTCCTTGATATTTTCAAAGTGATGTTTATGGTTGTGATAGATTTGTGTGGTATACTTCTCATCAAGCAAAAATGTATGAGCACATTCTTTCATAGTTGAGTTGATTGGTTGGTTTTTTGGAAAACAAGTTTGGAGTGAAAAGGATTTAATTTGATTTCCTTATTGAGTGTGTTGAGTTAATGCTTCAATGTTTTATGGAATAAAGAGTTGTTAAAACCTTGGTTGATAAGAATTGTTGTTGAAGCCATTAGTTAAGTGAAGAATCTGAACTAGGGTTTGAAAAGAACATGAGTATCATTTTTATGTGATATTGTTTTATAAGCATTATTGTTGAAGCCATTGGTTGAGTGAAGAACTTGAACTAGGGTTTGAAAAGAACATGAGTATCATTGTTATGTGAGATTTGTTGATAGGCATTATTGGAAATATTTTGAGTAAGTGTTCATATGCTTGGACTAGGGTTTGTAAGCAAGGATTGTTTCATTGAGTAATTGGTTGAGTAGAGTTGGTTGAGCCTAGTCAAGTGGATGTGTGGGGTGATTGTTCAAGTTCTATAAAACAAACTATTCTATATTCTGAATTTATTTGATAAAGTGATTGAGCATTGAGGTGAATGTGAAGCATATTGAGTCTCTAACAATTCTTCTTATGTTTCTAAAAGAGTGATTGAAAGTGATTGAGTATTGAGGTGAATGTGAAGCATATTGAGTCTCTAACAATTCTATATATGTTTCTACAAGAGTGATTGAAATTAATTAAGCATAGTGATGAGTATAAAGCATATTGAGTCTCTAACAATTCTCTTTATGTTTCTATGAGATTGGACAAGTTATAGTGTGGACTTGTTGAGAAGATTTGAGGTAAGTCTTTGAGAAGACTTGTGGATAGACTTGGGTAAGATTTTGTGGAAGCTTACAATACATATTAAGAGCATATTTGGATAAGTTCTTGTGAGAACTTATTAAGCAAATTGGACAAGTTCTAGAGAGGACTTAAGGATAGATTGGTGTGAGCATTTGTGGAAGCTTACAAGGCAAATTTGAGACAAGTCTTTAAGAAGACTTGAGATCAGAGTTGATTACTTAATTTGTTCAAACATTGAGTTAAGGTTTGGGGCAGATCCAGCAGAGTTGATTTAAGATTTAGTCAAGCTTTGAGTTAAGGCTTGAGGATAGAGATCGTGGATAGATTTATGCTTTATCGAAGGACTGTGTTTAGTACAAATTCAAGGACAAAGTTTGGTGTCGATTATAGGTTTGTGCTAGACCAGAGATAGATATTGAGGATAATTTTTTTCTAGATCGATAGACTATGTTTAGTGTAGATTTGAGATAGATATTTGAAGGTGACAGAGTTGAGGAAAAAGATCTCCAACTAGATTAGGGAAGATAGGTGTATTCTGTGGATAGAGTTCCATTTTCTAAGGGCAATGGAGGCAGAGTTCTATAGGATCACCAACCAGAGCAAATATTAGGAGATTGGTATCTCCTGTGGACAGAGATCCATAAAATTGATTAGGGGATTGGTGTCTCCTTTGGACAGAGGTCCATAAAAATTATAATAGGGAAATGATTCCCAAGATATTGATTGAGAAAATTTTAGTGAAATATTTTCTCCATGGGGTAGCCCACATTGGATGAACCACATAAATTTTGGTGTCTCAATTATGTGTGATGATTTATGCATTGCTTTGATTAATTCTATTGATATTTCTATCTTTAAATTGCATAATATTTATTGGAAAGAAAAAGTAAAAAGTGGTCTTATACTATTCACCCCCCTCCTCAGTATAAGCTTATGTTCTTCAATTGGTATCAGAGTGGGTTCCTTCATAAGAGTTTAAAAACTTGAAGGAAAAGCTAACAAGAACACAATGGATTATAAGAATGGACATTTAGATAATTTAGTACCAGTATTTTATGAAAGTGATTATGTATATTGGAGTTTGATAATGAAGATCTACCTAAAGGCACTTGGCAATGAAGTTTGGGAAGCAGTTGAAAATGGATACGACACCTTAGTTGATCCACCTACATATAAGGAAGGTACACTTATACATAATTACAATTCAAAAGCAATAAATGTACTTTTGAGAGGTTTGCATAGAACAGAGTCCATAAAAGTTATGCATTGTCAAGATGCAAAAGGAATGTGGGATAAGTTGCAAAATATATATGAAGGAGATAAAGGTGTCAAGAAAGAAAAGATACAAAATCTCAAAGGACAATTTGAAGAGTTAAGAATGAAATATGAGGAGAAAATTAGTACCTATCTACTTCGAATCAATGAGGTTATTAATTCTATGCAAGGACTTGGAATGAAGGTTGATGAATCGAATGTCTGTGATAAGGTCTTAAGATCTTTTCCAAAAAGATTCAGTAAAAATATTGTTATTATAGAAGAGTCAAAGGATGGTGATTCTTTGACAAGAGATATGTTGCTTGGTATTTTTATAGCTTTTGAATTAAGAACAAAAGAACATATTCCCCAAAAGGAAGTAACCTTCAAAGCAATCAAGAAGACAAAGGGTAAGAAGTCAGAATCAAGCAATGAGTCATCCAGTGATGAAGAAGCTAATTATGGTAGAAGGAATAAGGATTCAAGAAGATCCAAAGATAAAAAATCTATTAGATGTTTCAATTGTGGAAAGTATGGTCATTATGCAACTGATTGTCAATAAGCAAAGAATAACAATGATGAAGAAAAATATGATCACAGGAACATGAAATAAGAAAGATATAGGCATGAAAAAAAAAGCAAGGATGGACAAAGAAGACAAGGAAAAAATTTCTTTCAAATACACAAGAGGAGCTACTATGTGGATAAGGCAAGTAAGTACTCAAGTGATAGTGATGTTAGTATTTCAGACAATGATAAAGATGAAGTCCTATTTATGATTGAAGAAAAAGAACCAGTTAAGAATATAACCCCAATAATTCTCAAGTGTTTTAGATGTGGTAACTTTGGATATCTTAAAGATAGTTGTACAAGGAATGGTTATAGTTTCAGTGATGATGAATATGAGGATGCACATGAAGGACTAGATGAAAAAATTCTAATGGCACTAGAAGAAGGAGAAGGTGATTCTATAGAAGATAAGTCAAAAGAATATGTAGATGTGGACAAAGGAAAACAAATAGAGGAAGAATCAGATAAAGAAGGATATGATCTTAAGGGAGAACTTATCTATGCTCTTGAAATAGTAAAGAAGGTAAGAAAGCAAAACTCTAAATTAGAAGCTCAGTTTCAATAATGTGATGAAGAGAGAAGAATGCTTATAGAGGATCTAGAAAAATCAAAGGCTAAGACAAAGAAATTCAAGGATAAGCTAGAAGCAAAGGTCTTAGAATGTGAAAGGTTAGAACAATAAGTAGCACTACTAAGGGAATATTTAGAAGACTCCAAAGTCAAGCTAAAAGGGTTAAAAAATAGCTCAAATAATTTAGATAAGTTCATCAAGATACAAAAGCCTACATCAAGCAAAACAAGTCTTGGTTTTTAGTAGGTTCAAAAGAAACAAGAAGAAAAGTCAACCTCAAGTTTTGAAGGAGAAGAAACTTTAGATGAAGACACTTTAGAAGATGATAGTGTAAGAGGAATTGAGACATCTGAGGATGAGTTGGACAACAAAAAACTCAACAAGGATAGGAACAATGCACAAAGAAGAAACAGATGGAACAACAATCAAAATAGGAGACCAATGAGGTCAAGACAAGGAAGTTTCAATGGAATATGTTTTTCATATCACAGGTTTGGGCACATGGATTCACAATGTAGGACACATGAAAGACAAGTATATGGGAACAGATGAAATTTCAATGGGTATTGCTACTCATGTAATCAGTTTGGTCATAAGGCAATGAATTGCAGGGTTCATGACAAAAAAGGATATGGATTCACTAGGAGAAATCCTAAGACATTTGCACCTCTAAGGAATAACAAAATCAAGTGTTATAAGTGCAATAATTATGGTCACACATCAAAGCGGTGTAGAGCAGACATTCCAAAATCAAGTATGAATAGGAACAAGAACAAGAATAGGAACATGGATATGAATAGGAATAAGAACAAGAATATGAACAAGAATGTGGACATGGACATGAACATGGAAATTGAAAGGAACAGTCAGAGGAATCAAAATGATCAGATAAGAAGAAAAGAGGATAAAGGTAAAGAACAATGCTTTATAGGAGTAGAAATACTCCCACCCCAGAATTAACCACCTCAAAAGGAGATGGGGGAGGGGCTAAGCTAAGAGGCTCATTCTTAGCCCCGAGCCCCAAAGGTGACCCTTTGCCATTGATGTCAAAGGGGGAGAGATTTGGTATTTGAGTAAAGAGGAGAGATTTGAAAAGAATATTTAGCCAGGTGGAGCAATGTCCCAGGGGGAGAAAAACCAAGAAATGGCTAAGTTTCTGGTAGAAATAATTTGGGTTGCCATCAATGAAAAAGGGGAGATTGTTGGACATTTTGAATCAAAGTTTTCATTGATGTCAAGGAAAGAAGTCATCATTGATGTCAATGAATATGTCAAGGAACAATGCAAAGGTTAATGACAAAAAGCTTCATAATATTTTTAATATTATGTGGAAGCATATGAAGGGTTCATGGGTGAGAAAAAATAAAAGGTTTGTCCTTAAAACCAATGGTGACACAAGTAAAAGGTTTTTCTTAAAACCAATGGTGGCATAAAATAAAAGGTTTTTCCATTAAAACCATGTGAGCAAGTTGTAAGGTTTTTCTAGAAACCTAAATAGGCCCTTAAGTTTGGTTTAATTCCAAAAGACCATGTTAATTATTAAATTATAATAATTAAATTCTTAAATAATTTAATTTATTATATTTAATAAATTGCCAAAGCTAAAGTTTGGGCACCGGTTTGTTCGCGTGCAAAGTTGCCCCCCTTCCACCGATGTCACCGCTTGCTAGATGACATCCTCACCATCGATGTGGAGCAATGAAGGCATATGGTATATAAATACCATAGCCTTCTCAAAGGCAAGGCATCCACTCACATCCGCTAAAAATAATTAACGTTGGTTTTCGTGCACAATTCCCTCGTGACAGCAGTTCATGCAAAGTTTTTGGATAGCGTGAGTGAAGGAGCCAATTCGTGGCTCGTGCGAATAGTGGAAGTCAAAGGGCATAAGGTAGTGGAGGTTCCAAAGGGAGCACATGGCTCCATGGCATTGGGATCCACGGTGAAAGTGCTTGTGGAGAGAAGCGCTCAGTTTGAATCTTTGTGCAATGTAAAGTGGTAACACTCTTAAATTAAAATATTTTGATTTTTGACTTAGGCTAAGGTTAGTCTTAGGAGAAATAAGGAGATAAATTGTTTTGGATTTCTGCCTAAGTTAAAAAGGAAGTTTTGTGAGTTTTAATAAAGTGTTTGCTAAAAATTTAAGTGGTGGGTAAAAATTCTTTTACCTTAGAAAAGGAAATATTAGTTGTTGCATTATTTTTCAAAAGAATTATCTTTAAAAATGCAATGTTAAAGTATGGAGTCATAAGTAGAAATTGGATTGGTTTTTGAAGAATAAAATTCTGAAGTGGCTTATGTCAAATATGATTGATTGAGATAAATTTGTGATGTGTTAGGGTTTTTCAGAAGTGAATATTTAAACTATAGTGGTGTTGGATATTATTTTAAGAAAGGAGTAATAAGGTGTATTTGTGAGTGATTATATGATTTGTATTGTTTTTCTAACTTCCTTGAGATTTACATTGTGGTGTTTAAGGTTGTGAAAGATTTGTATGGTCTACATCTCATCACGAAAAAAGGTATGAGCACAGTCTTCCATAGTTGAGTTGATTGGTTGGTTTTTTGGAAAACAAGTTTGGAGTGAAAAAGATTTAATTTGATTTCCTTATTGAGTGTGTTGAGTTAATGCTTCAAGGTTTTATGGAATAAAGAGTTGTTGATAAAACCTTGGTTGATAAGCATTATTGTTGAATCCATTGGTGAAGTGAAGAATTTGAACTAGGGTTTGAAAAGAACATGAGTATCATTGTTATGTGAGATTGTTTTATAAGCATTGTTGTTGAAGCCATTGGTTGAGTGAAGAACTTGAACTAGGGTTTGAAAAGAACATGAGTATCATTGTTATGTGAGATTTGTTGATAGGCATTGTTGGAAATATTTTGAGTAAGTGTTCATATGCTTGGACTAGGGTTTGTAAGCAAGGATTTTTTCATTGAGTGATTGGTTGAGTAGAGTTGGTTGAGCCTAGTCAAGTGGATGTGTGGAGTGATTGTTCAAGTTCTATAAAATAAACTATTCTATATTCTAAATTTATTTTATAAAGTTATTGAGTATTGAGGTGAATATGAATCATATTGAGTCTCTAATAATTCTCCTTATGTTTTTGAAAGAGTGACTGAAAGTGATTGAGAATTGAGGTGAATGTGAAGCATATTGAGTCTCTAACAATTCTCTATATGTTTCTAAGAGAGTGATTGAAAGTAATTGAGCATAGTAATGAGTATAGAGCATATTGAGTCTCTAACAATTATCTTTATGTTTCTATGAGATTGGAGAAGTTTTAGTGTGGAATTTTTGAAAATATTTGAGGTAAGTATTTTAGAAGACTTGTGGACAGACTTGGGTAAGCTTTTGTGGAAGCTTACAATACCGATTGAGAGCAGATTTGGATAAGTTCTTGTGAGAACTTATTGAAAATATTGGACATGTTCTATAGAGGACTTAAGGAAAGATTGGTGTGAGCTTTTGTGGAAGCTTACAAGATAGATTTGAGACAAGTCTTTGAGAAGACTTGAAAGCAGAGTTGATTGATTGATTTGTTCAAACCTTGAGTTAAGGTTTGGGGCAGATCCAATAGAGTTGATTTGAGATTTAATCAAGCTTTGAGTTAAGGCTTAAGGAAAAATATTGAGGATAGATTTGTACTTGATCAAAGGACTATGTTTATTATAGATTTGAGGATAAATTTTGGTGTAAATTTGAGGACAGGTTTGTGCCAGAACGAAGACAGATATTGAGGACATATTTTTCTAGATTTGAGATAGAGATTTGGAGGTGACAGAATTAAGGATAGAGATCTCCAGCTAGAGTTGGGAAGACATGTATCTTCTATGGATAGAGTTACATTTACTAAGGGTAGTGGAGGTAGAGGTCTTCTAAAGGATCACCAACCAGAGCAGATATTAGGAGATTGGTGTCTCCTGTGGATAGAGATCCATAAACTTGATTAGGATATTGGTGTCTCCTATGGACAAAGATCCATGAAATTGATTAGGGTATTGGTGTCTCCTTTGGAAAAATGTCCATAAACATTATAATAGGGAAAGGATTCCCAAGATATTGATTGAAAAAAATTTAGTGAAATATTTTCTTCATGGAGTAGCCCACATTGGGTGAACCACATAAATTCTAGTGTCTCAATTATGTGTGGTAATTTATGCATTGCTTTGATTACTGCTATTGATATTGCTATATTTACATTGCATAATATTTATTGGAAAGAAAAAGTAAAAAGTGGTCTTATACTGTACACCCCCCTCTCAGTATAAGCTTGTGTTCTTCATAGACCAAGTTAGATTAAACTTGAAAGGGCTGAAAGGTTTCCTATCCATATCACCAAAATGAAGAAAGATAGGAAAATAATCTGAGTTACCTCTAGGATCCACCATTGATATAATTCTCTCATTGTTCGTCAAAAGGAAACCATAGACAAAAAATCTATCCAATATTTTAACAACTTAATCCTCTTCCACCCTATTATTACACCAAGTAGAGACAAATTTTATAGGCTCCACATCAACCAAATAAACCTCTTCAAATTTATGTGTAAAGTAATGAGCTTGTGAGTTGCATCTTGTTGTAGTCCCCCATACCTCAACTCTATTCAAAGTAAAATTTAGGTATCCCCTTATTATTATATTCCCTTGCTAAAAAAAGTCATTTTCCATGAGTGTATCCCCAAATTGTTTTTTATTTTTTTAAGGCCCATAGATGTTGGCCACCACAAAGAATTTTTCCAACTATAAAGAGAAAAGGTCAACTCATATCCTAGAGGTTAAAAAAACTAGATTGATAAGCCTAAAAACCCTCTTCTTCCAATCCAAAACTAGACCTCCAGATCTACCCTTAGAATCCAAAGAGAGAAGATCCCACTCTTCTAAAAATGTTTTAAGAATACCTTCAAATTTTTTACCCACACACATAGTCTCTTGAAGCAACAACATATATGGTTTTTGTAACTGCATTAACCTACGTAGGGTAGTATTTTAGAGTCACTTTCCAAAACCTAGATATAATGAGAAAGGATTAACATTAAATAACCAATTATAGAGTATGTCATGCTCTATGTGCCACAACTATAGATTTGTATTTCCCACTATTAACCTTCCTAAAATATTTGTCCTTGAAAAGTTGGATATTTTATTTTCTCTCTAAAACATGAGTGGTACCAACATCTAAGACAAGCCCTCCTGCAACTTCAGACTCCTCAAGAACAACTATTGATTTTGGGTATTTAAAAAATATCTATTAGACCCCTTGCAAGACTCTTCACTTGCAAAAGAGGATGAAAGTAGATATGTAGATCTTGACAATGAAAATATTTTAGGAATGATAAAAGGGTGACTACTAGGGAGATTATGAAAGTCTTTTATCCTAGTGCTATTTGAGAGATAATTTTATTTTACTATCTCCAAAGTTGTTGATTGAAAGGGGGTAATTGACTCCTCCCTAGGATTCATCCTTATATCAAAAGAGTGACTCAAACAACTAAGAGAATTGTTATGTGGTAGAACAATAACCTTTGACATAAGGGAAGGATACACCTCCCTTAAGTGTGTAGGTACAAACATACCCTCAATGTATTCAATTTTTGAATCCCTACCACTCTACAATCCCAAACATTTGGTAAATGAATATCTACAACAATGTTATGACCTTTCTCCAATCCACCATTAACAACCAAGGAGGTTCATGCCCCAACTTCCTGACTACTTGTGCCTCCCTCCACGTGATTGACCAATCCATCCACTCTCACCCTAGAACTATGAATCTCATCAAATTTTCTTCTTTAATAATTTCTTATGAATTTTAACCCACAATATTTTTCCAGATGGCCATACACATGACACCATGAGCAACAAAAATATATCTTCACATAGTCAAGAATCTAAACATAATGCACTTTCTAATATCAATTTCTATAGTCTTTGGAAGACCCTCCTACAGATCCAAATCCACCATAATCCTAGCAATAGAATGAGAGGAACCAATTAAGCAAGCTTGGTCCAAATCCACACATGTCCCTAAACAATTACCAATTTTATTCAAAATCCTAGAAGACCACAACTCTAAGGGTAATCCTGGAAACTTGACCCAAATGGGTTGAATCGATTTATACTCCCTTCTTAAATCGAAACAAGGAGAAAACCATTTCAAATTCAGAGCATAAGAACCCCAATACCATCTTCTATACAATATTCTACCTACATCCTCCATTGATCTAAAGGAAAATGTTAACCAACCCCGGATCAATACATGAAAAATAGGAGTATATCCTAATACAGGGCTCCACACCCTCTCTAACCATTGTGCAAGTAATTTGTTTTAGTATAATCTACCATATAACCTCCCCGTTAGTGTTTTTCCTTCCATATCTAGAACTTGTCCATCAAGATGTCTTCTCCTAAAACCAAATTTACTCCCCCCTCTTTAAGCATAACACACTTTTTTTTTATTTTCTTTGTGTAGGATATTTTGTCAGTAACTAAAGCATTCACCTCCTTACAAATAACTAGTAGCTCCCATCTCTCCATAATCCCTTCCAAGAATCCTATACTAGAAAGAAGTCCAAACTTCCCCTAAAAAGCTCCTAAAATTTCTCTTTGTAGAAACCTCCCAAGATCACACTTCCATAAATTCCAAATTACCATACAAAAAACACATATCCATGGGGTAAGGTAAAAACTCTATCAACATGATGGTAGGGTAGGAATTAATGTCTAAAGAACAACCACCCTGATCAAGTACTCTCCCTGGTAGAGAATAGCCCAAGCTAGGAAGATTGTCCACTAAAGGATATGAACAAAAAGGATGATCTACATCATGAATCCTAATAAAAAATATTGTTGAAAGCTCTTCCTTCTGAGAAGAGGTCTCTAAAAAGGTCCAAATTGGTATTATAGTATTGAAATGGGTCCTACTTTTATTACATTGTGATTATGTTATCATGATATTATAACATATTTGCAATTACAAATATATTATTTGACAAGACTTGAACCTTGACATTTACCTTGAAAATTGATGTATTTAACCAATTGTGCTTGTGTCATTTGATTTAAAATGTTAAAGGCAACTTCTGTGGAACACTCATAAAGAACACGAGGACAAGCTTAAGCTTAGAACTATAATAAAAGATATCTTCATTATCATAATCATAAATTTGGTCCTTTCCTTTAGGTATTGTCATGGGTTTATACCATACGTAGACTTTAAACTTAGGTTTACACTTAAAAACTCCTTTTTCCTTACCATTAATGCTAATTGATTGGATTTGTTTTCAAATGGTTATATAGGATTGAAACGGACTCCACTCATATTATATTACTACACAGTGGTATTTATGAGGATCAAGTTTACCTTTGAAACTTACATGCTATTTCATTGATAAGCTCTTGTTTTTATGGGTAAGGGAAACCTTTACAAAATCACTAGTGAATCTAAAACCATGATGTGAAACCATGGATTACAATAAATTGCCTACTAACAAAAGGTTGAATTCTTTGAAAACTTTTTGGCAATAAAAAAGGCTAAAAATAAAATCTATGAAGAATAAAATCTTAGCCTATTATTTAATTAAAACTAATTTAACTAATATTTAATTATTAATTCACTATCATTCCTCCCAAAAACAAAAGCATTGGACTCCAATGCGTACAAAAGAGAAAAATCATGAGACAGCTGGTGAGAGGAACCATCATGTTGAATGCGAAAGCTGAAAAGAACCCTGGTGGTTTGAGTGAATCTTTGTGTCAAAGGGCACCCGAATAAAACCAAGTGGTACCTCTAAGATGAACATGACACTGGTCCATGAATGGTGGCTATTGAGGAATTTAGGTAGATGAAAACTATTGTAAAGGAGACATTGCGGGTAGCTTGCTGAAATGACCACCATAAAATAGAGGAATACCTCATGGATATAAAAATTCTATAAGGTGGAAGGGACATGATGTTGAAAGATGTAAACAAAATCTAGAGCAGGAGTAGGAACAACAACAAAAATATGAGTAGGAGCAAGAGAAAGAACATGTGCTCTATGGATTTTTTTGAATAGGTGCAACATGTTGAGTGGACAAGAGGAATTTTGCTTGTGTGTCCTCATACTGTGGCCTATTGAAAACTAATACAATATTTTGTGTCTGATGGATATTGGTATGGACCAAATGTATGGTGTTCTTGGTGCATCAGATGAGAAAGGTTTTGTGCTCATGCTAGAAAGTATGTGTCTTGTATGCATCATATCGAGACTTTTTATCATAATGATAGGGTTTACCTAGAAATAAACCACAACAATCTATGGAGATCACATCACAACTGATAATATACACAAACTTAGAGACAAGAAAAATATAGGGTGCAAGTGTTTGTGATCTTTGTCCTTCCATCCAAGTGAGTATGGATGAGGATGTGGGTCCATAGATAGTTGCAATTTGTTGACAATGGAATTTACAATTAAATTTTTCTATGATCCATTATGAATGATACAATCCATGAAGAAGTTGTGTGTAGGGTAAGCACAAGTGAAAAACAACTTATCATGTTCCCCTAAAAAAGAGTGATAATTAAGGTGACATTATTGAGTCAACCTTTTAACATATCATAGGTGATGTCTTATCTATAAGTATTGATAGGAATATTATGAGTTTCTTCATTAGGAGACTGTACAAACACATTTTTTTCTTCAACTAAAAACATTGAGATTGTTCATGACCCTTCCTTTTACAATGAGTACAAAACTTAGCATCAAATAAAGGAGAAGGTTTTTGAGAAGAGAAAGAAGAAGAAGAATGAGAAGGAGAAGAATATGGAGAAGAGAACTTCTTTTCTACTGAGGGATTTTGGGATTGCAAGGTTAAGGTTTTGGAGGCTCCTACAGAAAAAAGAAGGTCAAGGTGTTCTCAATTGAGAAACATGTTTCTCCTCCTCTAGTTGTGTTTGATTGAAAGTTGCATCAAGTGTTGTGAAATAAGTGTATTTCAACTCCCTAAACAAGTGCTCTTGAAGTCCACTTTTGAACTTCATGATGAAAGCGGGTGCTATATTTGGTATGTGAAGCAATATGTGCAACCTATTGAATTGATAAATAGAATCCTGCACTATCATATGAATTTCTTGTCTTAGGCAAAGCCATTGAATGAACAAGTCATCATCATAGTTAGATGGATAAAATGTAGCCTTCAAGGCTATGACTAACTAATCCCAAGTGTGGATAAGATTTTATGTATGTTACTACTCAGTAATCAAGACTTCAATGATGCCAAAAAGTTTCAACTTGGAAAAGAGGACCTTGTCATTATCAAACATTTGATTGTAGGTAAACTAAGTTTTGATGTCTAGGATCCAACTATTGAGAAATTCGAGATTCCTAGACCCATCATATATATTGACCTTGCATTTAGCATGAGAGTGAGTATTAGGAGTGTGCATTCTAGTAGTTGGTGATGGAGGATTGATATGTATGTTATTGACCTTGTCAGCCAAATAACTAACTACGTTAGCTAACTCAACCATATTTTCTACCAAATTTGCAACCATGGCTTGACTAGACCGTACCAAGGAAGTGTTTGATCAAATTTACAAAGTATAACATTAATTTATGTTTAAAAATATCGGATACTATAGAAAATATACTCCATTTTATAAAAAAAAAACTTTAAAACACTATTAAACATATTAAATTATCATAGAAGTGATTTTTTTGCTTTCAATAAATTAACCTAAAAAATACTTTCCAACAAATATATATAAACGTATACTTGAAAAATGAAGAGGTGTCTTAAAGTACAATAAAAATGAATCTAACTAGATAAAAAGAGTGAAAGAGGAGCCTTAAAGTACAAGAAAATTTAATCTAACTAGACAAAAAGAGGGAAAAGATTCCCTTTACAATGACAAGGGAATATTTTGTGGAATATGGTATTGTTTTAAAAAGTACGTATAAGCCTTCTACTTTTATACACAGTTAGGAAGAAATAAAAACAATTCATAAAGGCCTTAGTGTGCCCTCCCACAAGTCATATGGGATAAACAAGTTGATGGCAGAGTAAATGTCCTGTGTGGAGAGGCGTCGCTCATTGCGCTAAGATGGCATGTTCTCAATGGTTGTTGGAAGTCTACGCCACATGGATATGAAATCTGGAGGCTCCCTAATTCACATACTCACATGAAGGCCCGATGTCCATGAATTGTGCTCCCTAACTGCAAACTTTAGGAAATATTTTTGGCTCCTTCGGGCGTTGCAGGGAGGCTAGAATCGACATGCAGAAGATGCCCGACATTATGTGTGACGCGTTGGAACCATGATTAATGTAGTGGGACATGATACATTAAGTATGGATTTAAGGAGATGGATGAATTATTGATAAATAATTTAATAAAAGGTGACTTAGTTTTTACATAGTTGTTAGTTGAAGTTCCATATGATTTTAAGTGAGCAAAATTTTGTCTTCATTATTTTGAGAGATCACCTCTAATTTTAATGAACATAATTTTTGGACATTTTTATTTTACTTTAGATTGAAGTAGATTCTTTGTTTTAATTTCAATATCATGTTTAGATCCTATAACCAAGTTGTTATGACCTCTCTTTCTACACTCAAGACTTTTGATGATGAACACCATATCTGTCTGCAAGGGAGACAATAATACAATTTTAAACTTAGACATAATTTTAACATTTATTTTTAAAAATTCTATTATTCTTTTCAAGCCATAAATTTGAATGAATAATGATAAGTCCAACCCTCCAAAAAATATTTAATGATGTACCTTTGAATTAATTCATCCAACATTTCATCAACACTTTCAATGTTGATAGAGCTACCCAATATGTTTTCCTATTTTTAAAATAGTAACTCTAAATGGTATGAACAAAGGACAATAATGAAATAAATGGTCATGTTTCCAAATCCTTCTCACATGAAACACATTTAAAAGGTCCATGATATACTCTTTTTTGTAGAATCTTTCCTATAAGAATCTTACTTTGAATTACTAACCAAAGGAATGTTGAGGCCTTGAGCCTCTAGTGACCAAATATTCTTTCAAAGATTTTTTTTTGGTGTATAATTCTTTGATTTCCTCAAATTTCATATTCCAACTTGACTAAGTATCCACCCTATTTTGATAAATTCCAAAGCAACTCATATTTTCATGTAAAAATTGATAAATAAAGTTCTTGAAGCATCTTTTAAAGTTCATTAGCAATTTGTTTGAGTTCCTCTCCTTCAACCATGATGTGGAGTTGTTGCTCATAGTAATATAGTCTGACCAAAAAATTACATAATTCTCTTCATTGATTTATCATCTAATATGTTTCTTTATCAATTACAAACTATCTAATATAAACTATAATGTTTTTTTAATAAGCTTTGTGGCTTCTATTAGGGGCCACTTCCATTAAAAAAACAAAACATTACATTTTTAACAAGTTAATTAAAGCATATCCAACTTTACCTTTTTATCAAAGATATTCTTCATTTGTATTTCTAGCAAAGATATTCTCCATCTTCCTTAAATTGTTAAGTTTCCACAATCAAATCCTTTTATATCATATGCCTTCTAAAAATTAAATTTTTATCAAGATAAAATTAAACATTGTGTATGGCTAAAATAATTGTTGGCCAACTTCTATATCTTTAAATATCTTGTCTGTAACAACCTCACAATATATATATTTTTAGGGTTCTTATTCATTCCTTTAATATTTCAAGACATTATTTTTATTGTTATATTTTATTTTTATTTTTAGGTTTAGCCCTACTTGTTAGCACTTGTGATATTTAGCCCATATCAATATCCTTCTGGGTTTCTTTTTCTCTTTGTTTTTGCTTTTTGGGTATTTTTTTTTTCTTTCCTAGAAATACTTCCAGCTTCATAAATCTCTTCAATCTTCTCACACTGCTCATAGTAAGCCTTATCATCTTTAGGTTTTCTTTGTTTTGAAGGATCTAAAGTTCAAGGAATAATCTCAAAAGCACAATCTTATTTATATTTCCGTAGAAACCCTAAAGTGCAAGGAATAACCTCAAAAATAGAATCTTATTTATGTTTTCGTAGAAACCCTAAAGTGCAAGGGTGCTCTTCTATAGCAATTAACTTATTTTTTGTCCTAAAAAACCTAAATTGTTATGGGTTTCCTCCATCCTCATTTCTTTATTATGTTGCTCTTGAAACCTTAAAGTGCAAGGGATAACATCTTCACCCCTTTCACTTTTATTACCTAGAGAGGATTCTATACTACTTGAGGAAAATGAAGATGATTTACCTGGAGTAAACTTGACCTCTTTTGACGTCTTTGTTTTAGTGTTTCTCTCCACATCTTCTTTTGCACCTTTAATTCCTTCTGAACTTGGTGAATGATACTATAGATAGGCTTTCTTTGCCCCTTCTTTCAGAGTAAAATATCCTTGATATGATCTAGCTTCTATTATTGTATGATTTTCTTGCTTTGTCTTGAAGTTTATCTCATGATAGGATTTTTTTCTCTTTCTTTATAGTTTTCACTTTGCAAAATCTTGCCATGTGCCCAATCTCATAACAATTGTGGCAACAAAATGTGATATTTTCATAATCTACTTGTTGATCCCATTCTCTTGATTCAGATTTAATCTTAATAAATTATGGCAAAGTTTTTGAGATATCCATAACAACACATATTCGAGTATATATAGAATGATTTCGCTTCTTAGTATTTATTCCTTCATGAATTCCCCTAGGACATTTCTAAAATTCTTTAAAACATCTTTATTTATAAGCTGATATGAACGTCCAAAAAGCCTAACCCATACTAGAAGCTTCTTAATAGTTTTTGACTCAACATAAAAAATTTCATTCCATGGTCTCAAATAAAGTTTATATCTTCCCCTAAACCATGGGCCACCAACCATTATTTTATCCCTAATTTTGAGCTAGAAAAGTTGATGAGGAAAAAACCTGTAGGAAGAAAAGTCATAGAGTAATTTGAATTTAATCCCCACTTCCACTTGATTCAATTTTGAATCTCTAAAAACCTTGACCATGATCTATGTAATTCACATATGAACCCTCTATTTTTAAGAACCATTATATCATGCTCAATCATCTCATTCTTGATACTTACTTTTGGTGTAACATCTGCTACCTGGATTGAACTTACCATGTATTCACTCTTCTACTTATCTCCAAATTGGGCCTCCATACTTCCAACAAGGGCATACTGATTTATAACTAGGGAATCTTGACTTCCCATTAGGGCTTTCAAATATGAATTTCCTTCCATACTAGCTAATGAGGCTCGCTCTTGGCTTGCACTCCCTTTTGGCTTGCACTTGCTCTCGACTTGCACTCTCTCTTGCCTCACACTCACTCCTGGCTTGCACTCCCTCTTGGATCACAATATCCCTTATCTCTTCTTTTTCCGAGTGTTCCTATGCTTCACCAATTTTCTAAAAATAATGTTCCATGCATTCGTAGTAAGGGTTTGAAACATTGATGCACTTCAGATGAACATGTCACTCTTTTTTCATGTTAGGATCTTGGATGACACTCATATAGACAATAATATAAAATCTCATATTTTTTTAATTAGTTAAATGGGATTGAAACAAGCCCCACATAGTGGTATCATAACAAAGCTTGGATATTATCCATGTATAGCTTAGCAAGATTCAAACCCGAGTCTCTTTCTTAAATGTTGAGGAATCTAACTAGTTGAGCTATGCCACTTGATCATTATAAAATCTCATGTTGAAAATCCTTTGAATATTTATAAATTGCCTATTTTATATTATTTGTTTTTTTAATTTAAATTATTTTTAAGTTTTAATTTTATATTTTTGATAAAACTTAAAAATATATATAAAATCTCTCAAATAATTTATTATTAATATATTCATATCCATATATCTAAGTTAAACATACGTTGTCACTAATGTGAAATTTAAGGGAATAAAATTTTATAACACTCATACTAGTATCTATTTGTCTTTTAGGTTACCTAACTAATTATTTTTAACAAGTTATATGTGGCTTCTATTGGAGGCCACTCCCATCAAAATACCAAAATATTACATTTGTTGTGGCATGCCCTTTTATCACAATTTTTTCATTTCTTTTTCTCTTAAATATATTCTTCAACTTCCTCGAAGTGCTATGTTTCCACAATTAGCTCCTTGGCATCATTTTAATTAAGAGATAAAATCTCACTTAGCTAGACCTTGGACATATTCCAAGGTATAGCAGTGGTTTTTACCACTCAATTTGGGCACCTTTGCCTAGTCAGTGCTAACCGCTACTGATACCCACGGTTAGCAGTGCTCACCGCGCCTGTCATCCATGGTCAGCACTCAGAATAAGTTGGTCTTCATCCAAACCAAAATCGATTATAATGGTCAATTGGTTACATATTAGAGTGGTTTGAGTGAGGAAGAATCTAGATATTCAGCGTTGGTATTAAGAGGTTCCAGTTGTGACTGGGAGGTATGTGGTTGATGGACATTGGATCTTTCTTCATTCACGGATGAGGTTTCAGTTGAATCTCCCATAGGATTGGAGATCAGAACAAATGAATCCATCTTGATTCTCGTCTTAGACAAAGGTGGAGGCTGCCAGTGAAAGAATATTGTCATAGATGAATATAAATGGGAGCAAAGAACTAACTGAATGAAATAATGAGCTATTAAAATATACATGTACCTTTGGTGTCTGTAAATCCAATGCAACTATTATGTGAACTTCGTTTAGGTGATCCACAAGATGACATTGGTCTATAAAAAATAAGGTTGCTAATGTGATAGATATATCACCACGCGTAAGACTACCCTATTTCCAAGTAGGATTCATTCATCCCATTGTTGTAATAGGGATCACCCCACGATTTTTGAATAACTAAGGAATTTCAGGGATTCAAGTTCATTACCCCCTTCTTTTATTCTAATTTTTAGGTAGGGATTCTTGTTCATTTTTGAACAAGGGGATTTATTTATTTTGTACATTTTTTTTCAAGGTATACTTGCTTAAATTATATGAAGAGCACGAGATTTTTATTTGGGTAGGGTGGAGCTTGTCCTTTTACCAATTATCAGTATTCTAGACCATGAACATAATAGGATAGCAAGGGAAACCTTTCGCTTAAGAAGCTAGGATTACTATGTAGCATCAGATTTCCTTGCGCAAGAATTATTTTAAGGTGTGTGTGTTATGGTTCAAAAAGAGTGGCTGAATCAGTTCCCAAAACTCAAAATTTCTTAATGTAGTAGTAGTGATTTTGGTTCAGGAGAGATTTATAACCAATATCAAAAATCAAGATTTTATTTATATGTGAATTTGTGAATGGTTTAGGATAAATTATGAATTTTTTCAAAGAAAACCAAGATTAACTTATGAATCTAGATAGCGTCAGTCTAATATAATAACTGGATGTGACTATGTATCCTATGCAATTGGACCAAAACTTATTAAGGATATAATATTGAATACAATTGAAAGATGATGAATATAAAATGAATGTAATTATAAGAGTAGACTATATACAAGAAATATTGTATGTACAAGATATATGATGAAAATGTATGTATAATATCATTTTAGGTGCATTATATTCATTGGATCCTTAAGATATTTTCCATCTAAAGTAGCCAAAAGATATGCACCTGATCCAAATTTAGTAGTGATGATAAATGGTCCTAATTAGTTTAGTTAAAAAATTTCCTTTAAAATAAGTTTGAGCATTGATATTTTTCTGATTTTCTTTAAGAACTAAATCACCAACCTCAAAATATTGAGTATGATCTTTCTTAGAGTATGATATTTTGAGTTTGTGTTGGTAGGAGTGAAGGTGCAAGCGTTTATGCACTTTTCATATAGTAATTCCAATTGGCTTAGTCGTCTAGCACGACATTCATCTCCTACTTTCGTATCTTGAAGTCAAAGATCTAAGGAAGTGACTTCAAGATCTAAAGCAAATACGGATTTGGTGCCATATACCAAGACAAAGAGGGAAGCGCAAGTAGGGGTTCGAACACTAGTTTGATAAGTCCATAAGGCAAGATATAATTGAGTATGCCAATCTTGACCTGATTTATTAAACAATATTTTTAGGATTTTAATTAAAGTTTTATTGGATGCTTCATCTTGGCCATTTCATTGTGGATAGTAAGAAGTAGACCATCTATGTTGGATTTTTTACTTAGCACAAAGCTTTTGTATGTATTTATTTTTTAAGCATTAACCATTATCAGAAATGAGTGTAGATGGAATCCCAAATCTACATATGATTTGTTTGAAAATAAATTTAGAGACTTGGGTTCCTATGCAAGAAGCCAATGGTATGGCTTCTACCCATTTTGTAAAATACTCAGTTGCTGTTATGATGAAGTCATGATCATCTGATGAAAATGGATTAATATTCCCTATAATATCTAGGACCCATATTGAAAAATGCCAAATGGAAGAGATATGTTGAAGCTCTTGGGTAGGAGCATGGACTAAATTTGCATGTCGTAGATATTTTCCACATCGACGCACATAGTTATTAGCATATTTTTCCATGGAGGGCCAAAAATATCTCATTTATAGGAGCTTTTTGGTTATGGCTCCACCACTAAAGTGACCTCCGCAAGATCCATTGTGTACTTCACTTAGTGCCTTTTTGGATTCATCTAGGTTGAGACATATTAGAAGGATACCTTCAAAATATACTTTATATAAGGTAATTTTGATGATAATGAAATGAACATCTCATTTTTGTAATAATCTACATTGATTCCTATCTAGGCCATCTGAAAATGACCCATTTTGGAGAAAATTGAATATATCTTTGTACCATGATCCTAAGGATGTTTTTCAATTGTGAAGACCTCTAAGGATGCTAGGCAAGACTCTAATGAAGCAAGTTGCCTAAGTTGGTGAATGATTATAGTAGCATGATCATCATCCAAATCTAAAGGAATAAGAGAAGCAGTTGCTGCTATAGCATCCATAGAACGGTTACTAGTACAGGGGGTAGCTTCGATGGTAACTTTATCAAATAAAGATATAAGTTTTAAAACATATTATTTATAGGGACTGAGTTTCTCATCTCGAGTTTGATAAATAGTTTAAATTTTATTTACCATGAGTTGCGAGTCTCCAAAATTGATAAGATTTTTATATTTAAGGCTAAAGTTGCTTGTAACCCGAGAATCAAGACTTCATATTCTACTGTGTGATTCGTACAGGCAAATTGGAGTTTAAAATATAATGGAATAAGTTGTTTTTGTGGAGACACTAAGATAATTCCTGCACCTGTGCCACTCATGTAATGGGCTTCATCAAAAATTAGAGTCTAAGAATCTAAATGTTCACCTTCTATATTAAGACATTCGTCTGGAAAATCTATCGTCAAAGGGTGAGTAGATTCAAGGGAAGTAGCAGTGAGTTGATCGGCGATGACTTACCCTTTAATGGATTTTAGAACAATAAAGGTTAGATCAAAATCACTCAGAGCAAGAAACCATTTTGTTGTGCATCCTGATAAATAGGGGTTCCATCCAATTGCAACACTCCTAGACAAGAGCGAGTATACTCCATTTCCATTTCATTACATAATAATTTATGTTATCTTTGGAATGCTAAATACCTAATGAAAAGCAACCAGAAGGTCTAAAATGAGCATGCAATATTAAATATAAGCTAATGGTAATATACTAAGCATGTAAAACTTATAATAAACTTATGCAACTACTCATAAAACTGCCATTAATGAAATCTCATAAAAATAGTATATTAATATAAAATGGAGATATCAAACTCTCCATACTTCATACATGCTCTACATTGTATCTACCTTGTTCTCTACTATACCTCTACATTGTGCCACAAATATATTTCTCACAAAGGCCTTACATCTTCCTATGACTGTTCACCTTCCTATTCTATATCCTCTTCTTTGTAGACTCTCTCTTGTAAGAATCTTACTTTGAACTTATAACCAAAGGAATGTTGAGGCCTTAGGGAGAGCCTCTAATGACCAAAGATTTTCCCAAGAAAAATCTTTGGGAGAAGGAAATTTTGAATGTTCTAGATCCTCATATCTCAACTTGATATAGTATCTACCATCATATGATAAATTCCAAATCAACTCATCCTTTCATGTAAAAATTGATAAATAAAACTCTTGAAGCATATTTTGAAGTTCATCTACAATTTGTTTGAGTTCCTCTCCTTCAACTAGGTTACTAAAAGAAATCCATGATATAGAGTTGTTGCTCATAATAATATAGTCTTTGACATTTGGACCTTTACATGTTAGGCATTCTTGAGCGAATGGTTTTCATTTTGAGTCAAAGATAAGAGGATAAGATTTCAACCAAGCATTAGACCAAAAATTTACATAAATCCCCTCATTGATTGACCATCTAATATGTTTATTTATCAATTGCAAAGTCTTTGATATGAAGTTCCATGTTGGTGATCCTTTGGGTAGTTTTTTTTTGTTGAAATATATTACATTATTTGGTACATGCTATTGTACCACCTTGGGTACATCTCTAGATTAGAATTTTTATTAGTATTTACTTTATGCAATGTAATAAATGCACAAGTGTTGTTAGAATGTGTAAAGTACTTGATGATGTAAATGTGCATGTAGTCCATATGTACATGAGTCATAGAATAGGTATAGAATTAAGAACATAGTAAAAATTAAATGAAATTAGAAAATACATAGGATTATATAGTTGAGAAGCAGAAAAAAATGCTAACAACTAAGCCAATCTTAGAAGATGCTAATACGAAGCAAAATGAAATTCTCCTTCTACCTAGAGGGGTGACTTAGCCAAACATGATATGCCGACCATCTTAAGAGACTAAAAAACATGTCAGAAAATAATCAAGTAATAAAACCTATTTGTAGAACCTATATTCTAACATTCTCCCCCTTAAAGTTGAGAGGACTGACAAGACAGTCTCTCAGCTTTACATATTGAGCTTTAGCAACACCTTTGGTGAAGAGGTCCGCCATGTTGTCCAAAGTGCTACAATGTTGAATCTCAACTACCTGTTTCTCCACCATGTCTCGAATGAAGTGATACTTCATATCAAAGTATTTTGATTTTCTATGGTGTATGGGATTATGTGCCAATTGGATGACACTCATATTGTCACAGTACAATCTTATAGGACCGCTTTGTTGCTCTGCAATATATTTAAGGAATTTTCTCAACCATAGATCTTGAGTACTACCATGTGTGATTGCTATATACTCAGCCTTAGTAGATAACAATGCTACAACAGTCTGCTTTTTGGAAATCCATGTAACTAGTCCTGAACCAAAACTAAAACAAATCCCTGAAGTAGATTTTTTATCATCTATATTGCTGCCCCAATCACTATCACTAAAGCCAACTAATTTTATAGAATTATATTTGTGGTAATGGATCCCAAAATATAATGTACCCTTTACATATCTTAAAATTCTCTTAGTTTCTTGAAAATGAAGTTCTGATGGATCGGCCATAAACCTTGAAACAAGAGAAACAAATACTGAATATCAGGCCTTGTTTTGGTGAGGAACATTAGACTCCCAACCATGCTCCTGTAAGTGGTCATGTCAACTTTAGGTGCTCCATCATATTTTATCAATTGGATCCCATGACCCATTGAAGTTGCAACAGGTTTGCATTGCTCCATAGAAAATTTCTTGATCATATCTTGAGCATATTTGTGTTGACATATGAAGATTATTTTATCTGTTTGATGAAATTTCATGCCTAGGAAGTAATGCATTAAGCCTAGATCTTTCATTTCAAATTATTTCATCATGAAGTGTTTGAACTCCTTATTCATCTTGTCACTACTACCCATGAATATTAGATCATCCACATATAAAAATACAATAATAATATCTTTACCTTGCTTTAGGTAGTAGAGAGTAGGTTCACTTTTGCTTCGAGTGAATCCATACTCCTGAAAGTAGCCATAAATGCAAGAGTACCATGCCCTTGGTGATTGCTTGAGGCCATATAGTGCTTTTTTTAGTTTTTATACAAGGTTATCCTTACCTTGTTCTTCAAAATCTTGAGGTTGTTGCACAATAACCTCTTCATTCAAGTACCCATTGAGAAAGGCACTCTTTACATCCATGTGCTGAATTTTCCATTCTTTGTGGGTAGCCAAAGAAAGTACTGATCTGATTGTCTCCTATCTAGAAATAGGAGCAAAGGTCTCCTCATAGTCAATCCCATACTTATAAGTGAATCCTTTCGCTACAAGTCTTGCCTTGTGTCTTTCAATGCTTCCATTAGCATTGAATTTGGTCTTGTAGACCCATTTTCATCCAACACATTTTTTACCCCTAGCAAGCTTCACTAGCTCCCAAGTATCATTATTTTTTATAGAGGTTATTTTCTCTTCCATGGCTTGCTGCCATACATCATGAGTGCATGCTTTCTCATAGCTAGATGGATCTATCTCTACACTATTCATTACAGTATAATTGACTACATCTCCCTTAGGCTCTTGGAAGTCATCATCACCATACATATGCAGATTTTCAAGTATTTTTAAAAACTACATTCATTTCACTAGCTTGACTTCTAGTGTATCTTTTCTAAAAATTCTTATCCAACATTTGGTAATATGGATGGTACTGAAGTTTTCTTTTACCTCTTTATGGAGAATCAATATCCATTGGTGAAGAACTTACTGATATTTGTGGATAAGGACTTGGAGTAGCATCTGGTGTACTCATAATTGGGCTTTGAGGACTTTCTTTGTTGTTTTTTGGTAGCACTTGCTGCACTTGAGAGGAACTTGCATCATGAGATCCATCATCAATAAAAAGTTTTTGATGACCCCATTCTCATCCTTCATCAAAATTTACATCCTTGGAAAGAACAATTTTATGTTTTTTAAGATTGTAGAGTCTATATGCTTTGGTAGACTCACAATATCCAACAAAAATACATGCTTGACTTTTGGGGTCAAGTTTTTTTCTTTTCTTATCAGGAATGTGGGCATACACAAGACAACCAAAAACCTTAAAGTGTTTTATATTTGGCTTTTTGACATACCATCCTTCATAAGGAATGATCCCATCTAGACTAGAAGTATGACTCCTATTCAAAATATAAACACTAGTTCTTACAACATCAGTCCAATACATGTTACTTAGATGCTTAGTTTACAACAAAGATCTAGCTATTTCTACTATAGTGCAGTTCTTTCTTTCAACCACACCATTTTGTTGTGGGGTATAGGTATTTGTGAATTACCTTTTGATTCCATAATCTTTACAATATTTTAGAAAGGCATTTGAATAATACTCACCTCCTCTATCAGTCCTTAGACTCTTTACAACAAACTCACTTTGTTTCTCTACATTATTTTTGAAATCTATGAAACAATCAAAAGCTTCATCTTTAGTTTTCAAAAAATAGATCTAACACATCCTAGAGAAATCATCTATGAAAGTGAGAGATTAAGAATTGTTACCAATGCTTTTGGTTTGAATTGGACCACAAATATCTGAATGCACCAATTGGAGTGGATGGCTAGCTCTCCACGCTTGTCCTTTTGGAAACTTGGATCTAGAGTGCTTTCCCAAAGCACACCCTTCATAGACCTCCTTGTGTTCATCAAATTTTGGAAGTCCACACACCATATATTGAGAAGTTAACAATTTCAAGCTTGCAAAATTTAGATGACCATATCTCAAGTGCCAAAGTACACTTGGATTTTCTATAGCAATACTAGCAAGTTGAGCACCCTCGTTTTCACCAAACTTAAGAGGAAACAACCTATTATGTGTCATAGGTACTTGGGTAACAACTCTATTACAATTGTTCTTATCAAAAATTACAAATTTGCCTTCATAAAAAACAAGCCTATAATTTTTTTCCATCATTTTTCCAACACTAAGCAAGTTATGTTGGAGTTTGGG
This sequence comes from Wollemia nobilis, assembly GCA_028583015.1. Classification (NCBI taxonomy): domain Eukaryota; kingdom Viridiplantae; phylum Streptophyta; class Pinopsida; order Araucariales; family Araucariaceae; genus Wollemia; species Wollemia nobilis. The sequence goes on from JAQPPZ010017258.1 coordinate 2,075,442, forward strand.
GGTGTAATAGATGTCATTTACCTTTTTGGTGCCTTATTTTGTTGGAACCTCCATGGCTCCAATACCTTAAACTTGTAGAGCTTTGTCATCTCCCAACTTGATTCTTGATTTGTAGGTGGAATCCATTGTAGAAAAGAGCTCTTATTTTCCACTCATGTGATTAGAACAACCAATATTCAAAATCCAAGTATCATTTAGAATTTGATCTGATTTTTTGTAAGAAAGAAATAGATTTGAAGTTCCTTATTCTTCACCATAGTTGCCATATTGACCTCTTCCTCCTTGAGAAGTATTAGACCAACAATATTTAGCAAAGTGACCAAACTTACCACAATTAAAACAAGCTTTCTTTGTTTTATCACCTCCTCTTCCTTGATTGCCATTTCATCCTTGATTGCCACCTATGCCTTGATTGCCACCTCTACCTTGATTTCCTCCTCTTGAGCTGCTTCTTCCTCTACCTCTTCATTGTCCTCTACCTTGGCCTTTACTTGCACCCTCATTGGATGAGAAATATTTTTCATATCCTCCATAGCTTGTTGAAGGATAACCCTATAATATTTCTTCATGAGACATCAAGGAACAAATTAGAGCATCAAAATATAGGCTAGAAATATCTTTTGACTCCTCAATAATGGTAGCTTTATGATTCTATTTGGGAAGAAGTGTCCTTGACACTTTCTTCACCACTACTTCAGTTTTGATGTCATCTCCAAGGGTTTCCATTTTTGTTTACTATTGATTTCACTCTAATGCAATAATCACAAACATTCTCATCATTTTGCATCTTTAAGTTTTCAAAATCCCTTTTCAAGGTTTGAAGCCTCACTTGCTTCACTTGATCACTACCTTGATAACTATCCTTCAAAGCTTTCCATGCGTCTTGGGCAGATAAACAAACATTAAATCTTAGAAATATGATCTTATCCAAAGCTTCTTGGAGATGGTAGATGGCATAAGAATTGCTCTTTTGGACATCCTTTTTGGTCTTCTTATCTACTGCACTCAAAGTGATCCAATCTGAAGGTTCTGCATAACCTTCTTCGACTATATCCCATAGTCCTTTGCCAATGAGTAAGTTCCTCATCTTGATGGACCAATACTTGTAATATAGCCCATGAAACTTAGGTTTGGGTAGAATATTATTTGATGCCATAACTTTTGGAAATAAACTATAAATACTTTGCTTTTATTCCTCAATACAAACAATCCACTATGCTTTGCAAAAGAAAATTACAGATTTAAATCAAATCACTCGATCAATTCTCTCATAGAGATCTTGTTCTACCTACATAGGTTCACCTATCTCTTCGTTTACAAAATTGTCAGTAACTAAGTCACTGTCGTCACTAACAATGATGACTTTAGGTGAATGTGGTTCTGGTTCCACTAGCTCAACCAAATCATTGTCACTTAGATAAATGATTTTAGGTTCCTATGGTGCAACTTCAATAGATACTGACTCCTCAAGTCTGCTATCAAAATAATTGTTGTCTTCAAAATCACCATTGTAACCAGCGTTCGATGCTCTTAGGTTTACCATTACATCATTTTGGATCTAAGTGAAGATAGTATTCAAACCATATATTCACAATTTTTAATCAAAGGCTTCAGGGATCTCTCTAGTTAGAAGAGAGAGTAGGGCATAGTAACTTTCATTTTACCATAACATAACAAATTTAATGGCCATAAAATTATCCCCTTTTGATGTAAAAATATCCCCCCTTAAAGCAGAAAATCAACACTTATAAAGCCTTTTAAGCTTGTTACAAAGATTGTCTCTTAGGCAATTGTGCAAATCATCTACAAATATTGCCTCTTAGGCAATTTGTGTAAATCAATTTAATTGCAAAAAATAAAATTTTATCAAAGTTTTAATTAATAATAAAATTTAATTTTAACTAAAAAACCATTTTAAAATTAAAAAATGATTTTTTAATTAAATTAATATTAAATTATTAAAAAAGTTGATAAAATTAATATTAAGAGTTGCAAAAAAAATGATCACAAATTTTTTTCATAATACTTCTCGATGGGATTCGATCCCCCGACTCCTTGGCCACTAGCGCCTTATCGCTTGGCCACTGACCGACGAGCTACCTACCTCGATGGGTATTAAGGGTAATGAGCCCTTATTTGATCTCCTCTTCATCATGACACTTTCGTGAGCCACCACCGCTTGGCCACTACTCAGCCACCAATGCTCGTCCATGGTTCCACCACCAGCGCTCGACCACTGTTCCACCACTAGCACTCGACCACTGTTCCACCACTAGCACTCGATTGTTGCTCCTCCTCTTGACACTCAGCCTACGCTCTGTGCTGGGACTCAGTTCGCCTTCCTCTGCAGTAGCATCACACACTCACATAGAATCGTTGAAACCAAAAAACCTAGAAAGCTACAAAAAAAAATATTTTCCACCTGCTACTAACTCCTCCCGAACCTGTGACACACGTAGGACAAAAAAATATGATCGAAGGAGCGATTTATCTGAGAAAAAAAATGGTTACAACGAAGGTTGTGATGACCACCAAGGTGAAGAATGGAAAATCTGGTGAAGTCTGAGGGCTGAACCAAAAAACTAATCTGCCCAAAGTTTCAAATCAAAGTCTGGATGATCAGAAAGCAAAAATAAATGGTATCTATCAACCGCAATGATAACAAAAAATTTATGAACTCTCACCAAGTTGACGGCTGACAGGTGACTGCATTTAAAAATAAAAATAAATTATCCTACATTCATGGGAGAACAACTAAAGAGCTATTTAAATAGGTGCGCATGCACCTATTGAGGTGTCTCCTCTCGGGGAGACTCTACTCGAGAGGATGAATCTCCTCTTCATCGGCGGGTGGCATCCTTTAGCTGCCATGCTGTAGTTGTGTGGGCCTAGTTGACCGAGGTTTTTCTCGATTGGTGCAGTCTCGTATCCTAGTCCCCCATCCTTTCCTCAGGTTGCATATCAGGTGCATCAACCTTTGTGCCTATCAGTGAGTCATGATTCCAGTCGATTCGTGCCTCGTATCCTAGTCCCCCATCCTTTCCTCAGGTTGCGTATCAGGTGCATCAACCTTCGTGCCTATCAGTGAGTCATGATTCCAGTCGATTCATGCCACTTGGTGCTATCCTCGTCTACAGTCAGGTCTGTTTGATATTCGTCCAATGGCTGGTTGCCACATGTCCCAGTTTTCCAGGTCGAGTTCATCAGGTCGAGCGGTCTTCATGTTTTGAGCCAGTCCACATCCAATGTCTAGTAGGTCACTTAGGTCCTTGATAGGGGTCAACCTCATTATGGCCAGTCTTGTCCTTGGTCATCGCATGGTCTGCGATGGACAGGTAGACGTCCCGTGGGAACCACTCAACCCACTTAGACTTCCTTGGATTTTGAGCACACCTTCGATCCGATCAATCGCTTCGAATCCTCTCCAATAGCTCTAATACCAAATATAGAATTAATAACATAGTAAAAATTAAATTAAATTAGAAAATTCATAGGCTTATATAGTTGAGAACCGGAAAAAACCGCTAACAACTAAGCCAATATTAGAAGATTCTAATACGAAGCAAAATGAAACTCTTCTTCTACCTAGAGGGGTGACTTAGCCAAACATGATATGTCGACCATCTTAAGAGACTAAAACATGTCGATAAATAATCAAGCAATAAAACCTATTTGTAGAACCTATATGCTAACAATAGGAAGATGAAGAGTCATAGGTAGGTGAAAGGCCAAGAGACATATCTCATTATATATAGGCCTTTGATAGATAAGAGTGAGAGGAGCATAGAGGATAGTAGAGAATAGATAGGAGAGTAGAATACAAGTTAGACACAATGTAGAACTTGTATGAAGCATGGAGTATTTGAGATCTCCACATTTTGTATGAACATCCTATTTTCATGAGATTTCATTAATGACAGTTTTATGAGTTTTTTTTATTTGTGGAAAACATCCCAAAAGGGATGCCACTTTCGGGTAAGAACCAAGGAGGCAGGGGTATCCATTCCGCCAAAAATGCCTAGGACTCGGACCTGGCCTACCACCTTTGACATACTCAAGGAGCAAACAAACACACAAAACCAATTTAAAAATAAGTAAATAACAACAAAAATAATAAAATAAAATAAAAAACATGCTCCTTGAGTGTGTCAAAAACAAAAGCACAACCAAACACGCACAATAAGATAAAAGAAACCACATAGAAAAACACAAGAACCACATAACAAAACACAAACAAGACAAAAACAATAGAACACTACAAAGACATAACCCAAAAAAACATGAAAAATAAACACAACCAAAACCTAAAAAATTTAAAAAATAAAATAAAAATAAAAAACAACCAACAACAGACAATAAACAAAAACAAAAAACATAGAAAACACTCACACATAAAAACATGAAATAACACAAACAAAGAGAAACCCAAGAACAAGAACGAAAAAAACACAAGAACAATAACAAAAAACATAAAAAAAAAAAAAAAACAACAAAAACACATGAACAACAAAAAACAACACAAAGAACACAAAAAAAAAAAAAAAGAACCCACCCACCTTAAAAAACTAAAAAAAAAAACAAAAAAGAAAAAAGAAAAAAAATTGAACATAACAATGACCTATCTAGACCAGAAGACTATTAAGGCAAGAATCAACAGAGGAAACAAAATAAAGAATAGAATGAGCTAGGGAACTAAAAAAAAATGAATGAACCAAAGAGAAGCAAAAAAAAAAAGCAAGAAGAAACTAGGTACCTTCAGAACTGGAGCCATCCAAAGAAATGATAGAAAGAAGAGCTTCCCTAATTTGAGAAGCCCACCATATAGGAGGGTGGCCATAACAAGTAAGATCACCTTTGTCCAAAGCCCAATTAGCTAAAGCATCAACACTCTTGTTTTGATCTCTGACCACATGATTGTAATCAACTTTCAAAAATCCCATATGGATTAATTGAATCTTCTCAATAATTCTTTTTATTCTCCAATCCACCTTATGATTCTTAGAAGGAGTCTTCAAGAGATTAATCATAAGTTGAGAGTCAGACTCAACTAACACCTTTTCCCATCCAACCTTAGTAGCCTCCTGAAGGCCTCTGAGGATACCATACCCCTCAGCAAGGTTATTGGAAAGAATACCCAAATTCTCAGCAAAAGTAAAAACTAGGGAGCCATCTGAAAGTCTACCAATTCCTCCCACACTGGATTTTCCAGGGTTCCCTCTAGAGGCTCCATCAGTATTGACTTTTCCAAAATCCTTAGGAGGAGGTTGCCAATTTCTAGTCCTATCCATCTTACTAATACTCACATTCCCTTTAAGTTGGTTGCCCTTAGAAGATTTAATCTTCAATATTTGCATCACTTGATCCCATCTTTGGTGGGAGTTTTGGGGGTGATTAAGGAGTTGATGGACTGATTCAACTAAGTTGGCTATGGTCTTTTGCCAAATATAGTGAATATCCTTCCTATCTTGATTAAAAATTCGGTTGTTCCTTTCATTCCAAATATTCCAAAGAAGAATGGTAGAACCCATCCAAACTAACCGCCTAATAAAATGATCAACACCCTCTTGATTAGGCCAATCCCTCCAAAGTTGTTCAAAAGTAAAAAATTGGACCACTGTAAGCCAAGTAAAGTGGCCATTCTCCTCCATAGCTCGAAGGCTAAAGTACACTCAATAAAAATATGGTTGAGATTTTCTACATTCTCTTCACACATTTCACATCTAAAAGGGCCATGAAAACCATGCTTCATAAGTTGCTCACCAGTAAGCACCCTACGATGCAATAAAATCCAATTAAAGAACCTCACCTTAGGCCAGAGCTTTTGAGCCCACAATCAAGAAAAGATGTCAGAAGAATGGTTGGGATTATTATGGCATAAGGTCAAATAACCTTGAGCAACTGAATACTCACCCTTAGTAGTGTTGTTCCATCCAAAACAATCTTTTTCATGGGACCAAGAGAGGGATCTCATATGAAGGATGCCTTGGATATCTTGTCTTTGCCTTTCTAGGATTTGAATAGGCCAGTCCTCAATAGGGATCCAATATCTACCAACCTTTGAATTACCGGTATGGTACCGATAGTAATTAGCCACCTTTATCCAATTAGCTCGGTGAAGCTCCTCCATCCAAGGCCTCCAATCGAGAAACTGAGTTATCAAAGGCTTGTGACCATCCCAAGAATATATCCAAAAATTTGCCTATTGACCATTATGAATGATCCAAAATAATTTTTTCTTTATCAAATCCTCACCAGTCTTAAGAACTACTAAAATGGGAGAACCTTTGGTAGGAAGTTGATAGCGAACAAGGTCTTCAGGACTTTTGTTCTCAACATATTTAGCACGGAGATTATTGGCCCAAAGAGCATTGGGGTTATGCAACATCCTCCAATATAATTTAGCAGCTAAAGCTTTGTTGTTATTAATAGAAGACTAGAATCCTAACCCCCCTTCACTCTTAGGAAGACATAAAGTATCCCATTTCACCAAGGCCCATTTTCTTTTCTCCTTAGTACCACTCCAAAGGAAATGATGACTGATTTGATCCAATTCTCGAAGAAAAGCCTTTGGGATATTCAAAACGGAAGAAACATAAATAGGAATAGCTTGAAGGACTGATTTTACCAAGGTGATTCTACCCCGGAAGAAAGCCACTTGTTGGTCCACTTTCCAATTTTCTTCTTGACTTTGTCCAACAACCAATTCCAATATTTATTTTTTTGCCTTTGAATATTTATGGGAATACCTAAATAAGTGATTGGAAGAGAGGTCTTCTTATATCTTAATTTATCCAAGACCATGGATTCCTGTCTAGCGAGTAGTGAAAGAAAATAACTTTAGATTTGTCTTCATTGATCAACCGCCCGATAGCCTTAGAAAAATAGCTAATGATTTGCTTAATATTAGAAGCTTCCTTAACTCGTAGCTTTACCTAAAAGAGTAGAGTCATCCACAAATTGAATATGAGAGATAGGTCTAGCTCCATGAGCAATGGTAACTCCCTCAAGGGTTTTGTTTTCCCTCTTTTTGGTTATAGTCCTACCCAAGCATTCAACAAGAATGATGAATAAATAAGGGGATAGCGGGTCACCTTGCCTAATACCTCTGGAAGCTGGGAATGACTGAGAAGGCCTGCCATTGATAAGAACTAAGTAGGAAACTGAAGAGATACATCCCATAATCCAATCCATCCAATCCTTAGAGAAACCAAATTGCCTCAAAACTTTGATAAGGAAGTGCCAATCCACTCTGTCATAAGCTTTGGATAAGTCTAACCGAATGAACATGGAAGGAGAATTTTGCATATCCATGGAATGGATGGCTTCCTGAGCAAGAACTATCTCATCTACTATTTGACGTCCTTCCACATAACCCACTTGCTATGGGGAAATAATCTTATGCAAAAGAGGCTTAAACCTTTTTGCCATGATTTTAGTAATGATTTTGAGAAGAACATTACATAAAGCAATAGGTCTAAAAGCTGAGATATGATCAACCTCTTGAGATTTTGGAACAAGAGTAATATAAGTTTTATTGATAACCTTCAAAATTTCTTTGGCTTTCCTGGATTCTTCCACCACCTCTAATAAATCAACATGAAGGATATCCCAGAACTCTTGGTAGAACTCAATGGGAAAACCATCAGGACCTGGGGTTTTCCATTTTTGCATTTTAAAAACTACTTGTTGAAGCTCATTGATAGTAACAAGAGCGAGTCAAAATAGAGTTCTCCTCAGAAGTGATAAGAGAAGGGATTGCTTGAAGAACATTTTGTTGTGAAGTTGAGTCAAGAGGAGTAGCGACAAAAAGATTGGAAAAGTAATCAACAACAATAGAGTTCATGCCATCCCAAGTATAAACAACATCTCCAGAATCTGATTTTAAGGAAGAAATAAAGTTGTGAGATCCTCGAGCTAGAAGATATTTGTGGAAGAAATTTGTGTTTCGATCTCCTTCTTTGAGCCATTGAATTCTAGATTTTTGCTTCCATAAGATTTCTTCTCTTTTTTCCCATTCCTCTAACTGAGTTGTGAGTTTAATTTCATCTGCACTTCTCTTCTCTGTGAGGCCATCTAAACGGATTTTCTTATTCAAATTTTCAAGATGAGCAATAACTTCATGTTTTTTTATGAACATCCCCAAACTCTTTCTAGTTCCAAGTCTTGATTTTGGATTTAATGTATTGCAGTCTTTTGGAAAAACAGAACATCTTAGTCCCATGCCTAGGTTTACCTTCCTTCCACCATTGTTGCACACGAGGTCTGAAGGAAATGTCTCTAAGCCACATTAATTGAAAACGAAAAGGAGAGAAACTCACATTGGTTTTCCACATTTCCACCATGAGTGGCCAATGATCCGAACCAACATTATTAAGAGTCTTCACTTTAGGAATGTGACCATGGATTAAGAAATTTTCAGAGAGCAAAAACCTATCCAATCTCTCCATTATACAAGCTAAGCCTTGCATTCTGTTAGACCAAGTCATAAGGCCATTATCTGGTTGGATATCCACAAGATGGAGGTTTGCAATATATTCGCTCATGAGGTCAGTGCTTTTGTCCAAATTTCTATTTCCCCCTCTTTTCTCATCTAGAGAGAGGATGGTATTGAAATCTCCTCCGATCAAGATCCAAGATTTAGGAAAATGAGAGATAATATGAGTAATATCCTTCCACTTGTCTTCTTTTTCCTCCAAAGAAGTCGGAGCATAAACAATAATGCAGAGCATAATCTGGTTGGAATGTCTACTTTGAATAGCTATAGCCAACAAACCCCAAATGCCAACCATATGGTGAATAACTACCTCTTTTGGGTCCCAAAGACAAGCAATGCCACCCGAAGTCCCTTGGGAACTGAGGGAAACCACTTTATAGCTGGCCAAATTTTATTGGCAATTGAGTCCATATCCTCCATTGACATCTTTGTTTCTTGAAGGAAAACAAGATGTGGATGATTTATCTGAATCATTCTTCTAATTTCATTTTGTTTTGAAAGACTCCCTTTGAGTCCTCTAATATTCCAAGTGATGATCTTCATTAATACCAGGGCTAAAAAATTTGGGAAGGGCATTAATATTACCTTCCTCTACAAGCTTTTCACCTTCTTTTACCATATGATATTGATTGGTCTTGCGACCTGCTTTTTGATTAGAATCCATCTTCATTTTTTTTTCCCTGTTTCTTGACTTATTCCAATTGAATCTGAGATGGCTTCTAACCTTGAAGAATGCTCGTACACAACCAAAATTTTACTAGATGGTTCAACGGAGTCTATATTGGGACCTGCATTATTTGAAGTTTTGACATTTGAAAGATTGTTTTTCTTGTGTAAATTTTCTCCTTTTTTTCTGTTGAAAACCTTTGATTTGTTGGTTTGTCTCTGAGTTCTTCCCTTCATATTTAAATTGTGTTTCTAAGATTTCAGTTTCCATTATTTCCTCTTCCTCACTTGGGACATCATTTGTGGAAAGGATTTCAAACATATTAGCAGATGACTTTGATTGATCCTTCATAACTGGTTTTTCTGAGTGTTCTTCTTCTTAGGTATTTGGAAACCTATTGAGTTTATATCTTCTTTCTTTTGATCAGGAATTTTATTTGGGCAAGCATTGGCCAAATGACCATATTCATGGCAAATTCTACAACGAAAAGGAATGTTCTCATAGTCCACTACTTGCTCCCAAGTGTCTTCCCAAAATTGTAATGTGATATTTTTAGGTAGGGGTTTGTCAAAATCCATTAAAACACAAATTCGAGCATAAATAATATGTTCAAAATTTTGAGTACAATCAACGATCATCATAAAAGTTCCTAAAGAGTTTCCAATTGAAGAAAAAATAGTAGGATTCCAAAATTCAATAGGGAGGCCAAAGAGTCTAACCCACACGGGAGCTATAGAAGGCATCTCTTCTTTGGATTTAAATTTAGTATGTCGGGGCTTCATGAAAAGCCCTGCCCTTCCAAAAAACCAAGGACCCCCTTGAAAAGTTTTCTCTCTATCTTCATTATTAGCAAATAAAACAAGAAAATAACCATTTGGATAAATAGAGATTTGTAACTCACCTTTAGTTTTCCAGCTTTTTCTTGCCCAAACTTTGAAAGTAGATAGACTCGGATGAAAACCCATGAACCGACAAATTAGTCCTCTTTTTTCCAAATCTTCAATGCCGAACTGAATGTTACCCATATCAAGCTTAACAATAGGAGTTCCATCGACTGCTTTAAGACATCCTGAATCTTTTTTCCTGGGATCAATCTTAGGCATTCTTAGAGGTTTATGGGAAGCCCTAAGATTGATATTAGCATTGGGTTGAGGCTGTCCACCATGAAGGGCATCCCTAAAATTCATTTTTGGGATTGAGTCTTCGAAATTCTTACCCTTGACAGGGGTTTTCACAGTAGAATTATTTTGTGGGTGCACCTTAGCACCAGATTCACTTGAGATATGAGCCATTTTTTGATCAACTACTTGAAACTTGTTTTGTGATCTCTTTAATCCTTGCCCTAGACGTCGTGGAAAGGTATGGTTTTCACTTTTCTTTTGTGTAGCAAATTGGAAGTCGTTGTCACTCAAGTTCACAGTATGATCTGTTGAAAGACAAATTTCTAACCCATATTGGATCCCCTGCAACATTTCCTGCTAAAATATTGAGCATAAACCACAAAAATATTGGTCTCTAGGGCCCGAAGGCCCTAAAAACCAACCTCTGGAGCTACTTGCACTCAACCGAGATGAAACCCTCGCATAGTCGCTTGCCAAATATCTTGTTCACACATAGGGATGCGCTAGGATCTATGTTGCTCCAAATGATATGAAAATTGGTGGAGATGTTCTAGGGTTTTTCAGGCATCTACCCTCAAAATTTCAGCTCAATCCAAGTCCGGATGAGTGAGATATGGCCGAAACGAGTTCGGAAGTTTGGGCAATCTTGCGAAAAATGTCTAAATCTCATATCCTCTAAGGGTAATTCTTCGTTTACCATATTTTGAATGTACATTGGAAAATGTACTTTATGTCCTTGACATAACCAATAATAATCTTATCTCAGTGTCTCAATTTCTTGACAAAGGAAGAACTATGAAGTTCAAATACCGACAGTTTTATGAGTTATTGCAGAAGTTTTTTATGAGTTTTTCCTTCTTAGTATATTTCCATTATCATACATTTAATATTGCATTCTCATTTGAGTTCTTGTGGTTGCATTTCCTTAAATATATAGCATCAAAAGCTAACACTTTTCCTAAATAATTTAATTGCATCAAGATAACCTATATATTTTTAAAGTAATATTTTTGCACAATTATTTTCTTGATCTTTGAATAATCTTCACCCAAGCTTTGCTCTTAATGCCAAATTCATAAGTCTACAATTCCACAAGCTTGCTCCTCTAATAGTCTTTCCTTTGCAAATCCTATCTCACTTACAAAGAGGATACCTAAATTTTTCCTCATAAGATTTCCATAGAAAGTCTCTTTGAATTTTGTCAATTTTTGGTGCTATACCTATTGTCAATCTTGGTGTAAATATAGCTACAAGAGGCCAAAACAAGATCCTCCAATCACATAAAAAGTATGATAAATAGAAATAAAGCAGTAAATCCCTCAATCACATAAGAGTTGCAATGGAAATAATCTGAAACATGCTTTATTTTCTCATTTTTGGATTTAACCCCTTTACAATGTTATCCCAAAGAAATATATATCCTAAAAGAAACCCTAAAATGACACCTTAAATATTAAGTCCTAAAAATATGAAATTACATTTTTTATTTATTTATTTTAATTCTTTTCTTAGGCTATTTTGTATTCAGTTCCAAAACCTAAATCACCAAAAAAAGCTCAGATAGCCCCCTAAATTTATACAAACCATCGTATCATCTATATTAATCCTCCTAGAAAGTCTCAACATCTACCCATGCCTAAACAAGAAGTTATTCCATATATGTTTTCTTCCAGATTTAGAAAAAAACACTAAATCCTATTTTTGGGGCACTAGATGAAGGAATTAGTGCTTAAAAATAGCCTAAAAATTTATCTGAATGATTAGAATGTTTAGCCATGCCATGCCCACCTTTATATCTAGCTCCCCATAAAATTTCAAGCTAATCCAATGGTCGGATTAAAAATTATGCCATCTGGAAGATAGGCTCCTGCATCATTCTTCTCTAGTTGAAAATAACTCTGCTCCTACGAGTTCCTCTAATCAAGCTCTTGCAACCACACTCAAATACTTTTGTTCTCCTGCTTGCATCTATGGCTACTATGTACTTTGCATTACTATCTTGCAATTTCTTTCTGACTCCTTCCTGCAATTTTTGCATGTGCTCTTCATCTGCATACTCTTTCAACAACTTTACGACTATAGGTGGTATAGCAACAACCTTAGCATCCACATTCTTTTTTGTCATCACATAACAAGATCCATCTTATTTCATCCCTCACAAATTATTTAGTCATCAATAGGATTTCACTCTACCCTTCTTCCTTATGTGGTAATAAGACCACTTTTACTTCATCCTTTCGAAAAGTGTAAGTATTCCTTCCCCCATCATGGGTAGCCTTCCTATCATATTGCTAAGGCCTCCCCAACAATGAGTGGTATGCATCCATTGGAACTACATCACACCATACTTCATCCTTGTAGATTTTCCCAATTGAAAACTTAACCAGACACCTCTTATCCACAATTACCTCGTTCTCTTTCTTGAACCATGATATGTGGTAAGGATGTGGATATTAATAGGCATAGAATCTTTTAATGTTATTGTCGATAACTTATAATGTCGATTGTTAGTTAGTTGGTTTATTAAATACTTATATTGGGTACATATTATAATACAATCAACCTTGGGTTATGTGTGGCCCATGCCAACCCTTATACAATATAATAATATATCTCCAAATATCTATTTTTAGGTACCCTAACATTACAATATTATAATATTAAATACTTATATTGGGTACTTAACATGGTTCAATTTGTTATAGTATGTGTATTTGGCATCTCCTATGTCTATTTATTATTGCTAATTTAATAAAAACTCATTCAGGTTTTTGATACCTGATTACTGGTATCAGAGCTGGTCATTTCCTGCTTGAGACCTGAGGGAGGAATTGCCTCTTTGACAATTACCCCCTCCTCCATTGGTGTCGCCTTGCACAGTAGCATCTTATGCTCACTGTAATCTACCATCATCGCAGATTTGATTTGTAGAAAACACAGTATCACTATGGGCAAGTAGGTTCCATGGTGGTGGATTTCTAATATCCAAAGCAGCATGTAGAGATAAACAGTGGCCAACAGGTACAACTTTGGCATTGATGCCAGAGTTCAAGAAGCGCGGAGTGAAGGTGTTGGCGCTCACCTGAAGACGCAATCAACCCCAACGCTGAAAAGTCTACTGAATCCACTTTCGATTGTTCCACGCTAGACAAATTCATGAATTTTTTTTGGGATTTTTTAAGTGCACCGTTTGGAGGTGCCTAGATTTGCCTAGAAGCCGCAGAGAGTGGATATGACACTCGACTCACAGATCTGGTGTAGCCATGTACTTCCTAGGAGCCGCATCCACTTTACTCGATGCAGATCGTGCCAACATAGAGATCGTAGAGTGTGCAGATAGGCCTACAAAGGCCTGACAATTTCTTCATAGCTCGCTCTTGATTGGCCACCGCACATCCCAAAAAAAAAAAGATCTAAAAAAGATTTAAATCTTGGCCAATCTGAAGCAATTTTGTATTCCCGGTGAACCTGCAGTCTCAAATAGAGATGTTTCAGCTGCTACAGTTTCCCTGCATAGCACAAAAAAATTTGACATCATTGTTCTCGACGCAGTGTTGCAATTCTGGCGATCGACCGACAATTTCCACATCATGATCTGAATGGTGAGGATTTGTCTTTGCAGAGACATGTTGCAGACATCCACAGATCCATCCCGGGCACAACACATGATCGGATAGGCAGGCATAATAAATCTTCCGACGAAGCAACTTCCAGCAACACGTTGTTTTGGTGGATTCGTAATTTTTCTAGCAGACAAAATATTCAAAACCTAAGGTTTTCGCGTGCGGGGAATTAATATTTCGCCTCTGTCAAGTCATCGGCGACCAGCGTGCACCCTTGACAGCATCAAAACTCCCGGTATGTTTAGATATCCCGGCGATGAGCAAGTGAACTCCGACCACCACTTGCATTTCCGATGAAAATTTCCTGGCGTGTATTTCTAGGTGAAAGATCCTCACTCCGGGGATGTCAATCTGTAGTTTTAGATCACAAATTATTCGACGGACTAAAACTTTACAATTCTGTGGTGTTCAATGATGGTGAAATCAACTTTGACCCTACCGAGATGAAATTAAACGTCAACATGACACTCAATGCGGACATCTCGTCGAAGAACCAGAACAAGATCACAGCCTCCAAGATCGAGTTAAAATCCCACATATGGGATGCAAAGGATATTTTCATTATTTAAAGGGAAAAATTTGTCAATGTTTTAATGACGCTCCTTCGGTGGATGACTTTGACATTACCACATGGCATTCGCACTGTTGTTGACTGGTCCCGACTGCCATAGTTTTCAAAGGTTTAAAATTAAAATTCATTTTCTTTAAAAACCTTTAAATTTTTATGTACGTTTTACAAAATTGTGAAGGGCAACTTGATCCTTTTCTTTTGTTGTGGTAAACCTTTTATGTTTTTTCATACAAATTAAAACTTATTCCAACTTGAGTATGGTTTTATGTATACTCGTCGAAAAGGTTTTTTCGAGCTGATTTTAATGGTATTAATGTTTTATCATTTTGTAAAAGTATTTTTGACCTTACGATACTACGAAGTTGGGATGACCCAACTTTCTTGCATACCCAAAATTATTGTAATATGGAGTGCATTCTCGGTTGAACCCGATAGTTCTTAAATCCACCATCATCTTTTGAGACTTTTTGGAGTACATTCTCCTTTAGAAGACAAATGGCCCTTGTTATGTGATCATGGAAATCACATGGGAACTCCATACATTGGAGTAGTCTTCACCCTTAGTGGCTTGTCTCTAGTGGATTTTTTAGTAGCACCACATCAACATCATTTCTGCAACTCCAAAGACTACAAAGATTTCAACACTTTGGAGGCTTCTTTTTCTGTTTTTGTAATAAGAAGTGCAACTCAGTGGTACATGACACTCCATTCTATGATTGTTTTTGCATCCCCATACTTTGTGCCAAAATTCCTTTGCTCTTCCTCCACCGACTATATTTACAAGATACTTGTACTAAGTTTTGAGTGCATGCTTATGGTTCAACATGATTGGTGTGAAGAGTTGTGAATTTTAGGTATAGTAGTAACTCCTACATACTAGAGGTTGACCCAAGAGGCAACATATCTCGAGATCCCATCGGGAATTCTGAAATGGACCCTTTTTGAGCATTGCTTGTTGTAGCTCCCTTTGATGGAGTAGTGGTGATCTCTTTTTGGGGCTCTTGAACATAGTCTATCTCTCTTCTTTTCTAAACCACTTTGGAGGAATTCATTCTTTTGGGGCACTTCTCCACTTGTAAAAGCATTGGAGTCCAATGCTTATATGGTTGGGAGGGATGATGTGGATATTAATAGGCATAGGATATTTTATTTTTATTGTTGACAACTTAGAATGTTGATTATTAGTTAGTTGGTTCAATTTGTTATAGTCTGTATTTGGCATCTTGTATGCCTATTTATTATTGCCAATTTAATAAAAACTCATTCAGGTTTTTGATACCTGATCAGGTAAGGATATGGGTTCTCATCACTCTTCAAGTTAAGTTTCTCAACCATTTCATTTGAAATCATATTTTTACTATTACTACTGTCAATAATCATCTTACATACCTTTCCTCCATATGTGCACCTAGTTTCAAAGATATCCGTACGTAGCCAGGAATCATCACTATCATTGTATGGTGCTTTCTCCCTCCTTGGAATGATCATTATCCTCTTTATCATGAAGTTTTCTCCCATTTCTGTAGCAACTTCCATCTCATCTTGCTCTTCTACCTCAATCAGATTGACTCTAACTTGTTCTCCTTGTTGTCTTTCTTGTGCAAGATAGTACAAACACTCAAAATCTCTGTGCCCTTCCTCACCACATCTATAATAGGTATATTGTCTTTGTGGGCAATCCCAATTTTGTCCTCCACCATAGCCTTTGCCTCTTTAAAATCCTCCACCTCTCTAATGGTTATCTTGACCCTGTCCAGAATCTCCTTGTTTCTTACTAGAATATTCTCCCTTTGTGGGATTAACTTCACCACACCCACTGGCTAGAGGTGACGATGGTCCTTTCCTCACTCCTCTCCTCTTATGTTTCTTTTCTGCTTTTAATGCTAAATGATATGCATCCTCTACACTATGGGTTCAAAGCATACTCAATTCATCTTGTAAGGTATAACTTAATTCTTTCACATACCTTACAACCTTCTGTTCTTCTGACTCTTCAAGACCCACCTGAATTGATAACTTATAGAATTTATTGGTGTAGTCCTCGATGCTTTGATCCTTTTGTCTAAGGTTTTGAAGTCTACAAAACAATGTTTGGACATAATATTTGGGCAAGAATTTTACCTTCAATTATTTTCCCATTTTACACCAACCCTAATCTTTTCCTTTCATTTTCGTTGCCTCTCCTTTTGTAGATAATCCCACCAAATCAACGCATGCCCTTTCAACTTCGTGCATGCAAGCTTCATTTAATTTTCCTCTGAAATTATTTTCCACTCAAAGAACTTCTCCATGCTATTCAACCAGTCTATCAACTTCTTTGGTTTCAACCCTCTTGCATACTCATGGACATCAATATTGATCCCATATTTATTTTCTTCCAAGGCATTAATTAGCCTATTCTCAAATTAATACTCCTTTGGCTTCTCCTTTGGTTCTTCCTCATAATGAACCTCTAGCTTGTTGTCTCCTTCCACAATCTCACTATTAGAATCTAAATCTATAAATTCTGAGGGATATCTTTTCCTCATATGAGCCATCATTCTAATCAACTGAGTAACTTGTACCTACAGCTCCTGCATATTCCTGTTGAGCTAGACATAACCTCCTCTTCCTCTCATAATGCTAAACTGATCTGTGTTATTCCAAACAAAAAAATAAGAATAGCTGAATAAATCTAATCGATAAGATTACCTTCTCTCATCCAGTAAGATCCAACTTGCTTTGATACCAAATGGTATAAATCTAGCTACAAGAGGTCAAAACAAGAACCTCCAATCACATAAAAACTATGACAAATAGAAATAAAGCGATAAATCCCTCAATCACATAAGATCTACAATGGAAATAATCTGAAACATGCTTTATTTTCTCATTTCTAGATTTCACCCCTTTACAATATGATCCCAAGGGAATATATATCCCAATTTAAACCCTAAAACGACACCCTAAATCTTAAGCCCTAAAAATAAGAAATTACATTAATTTTTTTCTTAGGCTATTTTATCTTTAGTGCCAAAACCTAAATCACCCAAAAAATCTTGGATAGCCCCCTAAATTGATACACACCATCGTATCATCTATATTAAGCCTCCTAGAAAATCTCAACATCTACCCATGCCTAAATAAAAAGTTATTCCAAATATATTTTCTTCTAGATTTACAAAAAAATATTAAGTCCCATTTTTGGGGCACCAGATGAAGGAATTAGTGCCTAAAAATAGCCTAATAAACCATCTATTAGATTTTTTAGCCACACCATGTCGACCTCTATATCCAGCTCCCCGTAAAATTTCAAGTCGATCCAACAATCAGATCAAAAGTTATGCCCTTTGAAATATAGGCTCTTGCATCAAATCTTAAAAGTGACACCACATAAATAGAGAAGGGTTGCAATGTGGTATTTATTTGTTGTAGGCTTTTTACCATGGTTAAGAACTTACCTTTCCAATCTGCCAAGTAAACTTTCATTCTATCCTAAAAGATATCAAAAGCTCCTTTTTATTTCCTTTATCAGACAAAGAAATACGCAAGTAGGTTGATGGAAATTTTTTAATTTTAAACTTTAAAATATTCACAATAATTTGTTGTAAATTTAGGGCAATATTAATGAAAAATCTTGGATTTTATATTATTTACCAATTGTCCAGTAGCCTTCTCATAGCATGATAATATTGATTTAAACTCCATGACCTCACTGACTGAGGGATGGCCCAAAATAAAAGCATCATCAACAAATTGGAGATGATATTCAAATGGAACAATTTTTGCAACTTGAATACCTTTGATTTTTCTTCCATTTTTACCTTTGAAAAGGCTCTCCCTAATGCTTCCACAAGAATAATGAATAGATAAGGAGAAAGTCGATCACCTTGATGAAGTCCACAAGATGACTTGAAGAGACCAGCAGGAGAACCATTGATCAAAATAGAAAATTGTATAGTGCTATAACAACATTTAATCCACTCACACCAACTATCATCAAAGCCAAACGTTTTGAGAATAACATGTAGTAAATTCTAGGAAAACCTTTCATATGCTATGTTCACATCTAATTTCAAAAGCATACCTAGTTTTTCATGGAGTGAGGAGAACATATGACCTCTTGTACAATAATTATACCATCAGGAATTTTTTTACCACGAACAAAGCCACCTTGTTCCTCTAAGAAGAGATAAGATAACCTAAAATACCCTATAACTTATTTGCCATAATTTTTGAAATGATCTTATAAATCATATTACAAAGATTTATTAGACAAAAATTATCAAAATATTTTGTGTCACATTTCTTGGGAATCAAGGTAATAAAAGTAGCATTGACACTGTGATACCAAGGAAATATATATCCCAAAAGAAATCCTAAAACAACACCCTAAAAATTAAGCCCTAAAAATAAGAAATTACATTTAAAAAAAAATCTTAGGCTATTTCATTTTTAGTGCCAAAATCTAAATCACCCAAAAAATCTCGGATAGCCCCCTAAATTGATACACACCATTGTATCATCTATATTAAGCCTCCTAGAAAATCTCAACATCTACCCATACCTAAATAAGAAGTTATTCCAAATATGTTTTCTTCCAGATTTACAAAAAGATACTAAATCCCATTTTTGGGGCACTAGATGAAGGAATTTGTGCCTGAAAATAGCCTAAAAAATCATTTATTATAATTTTTAGCCGCGCCATGTCCACTTCTATATCCAGCTCCCCATAAAATTGCAAGTTGATCCAATGGTGGGATCAAAAGTTATGCCCTTCAAAAGATAGGCTCCTGCATCAAATCTTAAAATTGACATCACATAAATAGGAAAGGATTGCAATGTAGTATTTATGAGTTGTAGGCTTTTTACCATGGTTAAGAACTTACCTTTCCAATCTGCCAAGTAAAATTTCATTCTATCCTAAAAGAGATACAAAGCTCCTTTGTATTTCCTTTATCATACAAAGGAATACCCAAGTAGGTTGATGGAAAATTTTCAATTTTAAACTTTAAAATATTCACAATAATTTGTTGTAAATTTAGGGCAATATTAATGAAAAAATCTTGGATTTTGTAGTATTTACCAACTGTCCAATAGCCTTATCATATCATGATAATATTGATTTAAACTCCATGGCCTCATTGACTTAGATATGGCCCAAAATAAAAGCATCATCAACAAATTGGAGATGATATTCAAGGGGATAATTTTTTACAACTAGAATACCTTTGACTTTTTCTTCAATTTTTACCTTTGAAAAGGCTCTCCCTAATGATTCCACAAGAATAATGAATAGATAAGGAGAAAGTGGATCACTTTGATGAATTCCACAAGATGACTTGAAGTAACCAGCAGGAGAGACATTGATTAAAATAGAAACTTTTACAGTGCTATAACAACATTTAATCCACTTACAAAAAATATCATCAAAGCCAAATTTTTTGAGAATAACATGTAGAAAATTCCAAGAAACTCTTTCATATGCTTTGTCCATATCTAATTTCAAAAGCATTCTTAGTTTTTCATGGAGTTAAGAGAACGTATGACCTCTTGTAAAATAATTATACCATAAAGAATTTGTTTACCACAAACAAAGCCACCTTGTTCCTCTGAGAAGAGATAAGACAACCTAAAATACCCTTTAACCTATTTACCATAATTTTTAAAATGATATTATAAATCATATTACAAAGGTTTATTAGACAAAAATTATCAAAATATTTTTGAAAGCATGAGATTTCGGAATAAAAGCAGTATTAAGATGTAATGGAAAGCAACCAAACATATAAAGGAGAAATGCAGGAACACAGCCCTTTTATATTAATCCCATTCGGTTACAATACATCTCCTCCTTTTTAGGGGCTAGGAGTGTTAATCTGTATATGGTTACAGTCATGATCAATACTTCTTCTATCCGCATGCCCACATTAGAAACGGGCGGGCCAATGTTGCCGCCGCTTATGCTTGGTGAATCCTTACTGTTTGCTGTTTCTCCTGCGATCAAAGAAACATAAAAAACATTAGTAGCACCTGTGTTAATAAGTGAAATTAGTGAGTCTTGAAATAAGTGAAAGATGTATGCATAAGATCATTGAAAACAATGAATAAAGTGCATATACATGACTTGCGCATTTAACAGAATAAGTTCGTGATGAACGAATAAGCTAAAGTGACAGAACGTAAAACGTAGAACATAATGCATCTAATAGAATCTATTCGAAAACAGCATGTATATGAAAACATAAAAACGTAAACTGTTTAAATGATGTTAGTTTGCAGGATATATTAAAAAGAACAGCATATATTACATTAACTAAAAATGTGCATGGGGTACCCAAGCGGGCCGCCCCATCAAAAATCGACTTTGGCGCCAATCCAATAAGGAAGGGCCCAAAATCGTTTATATTGAGTGTTGTCATCGAATTGGTAGAATATCGTGTCTACTCGTCGGGTATGAAGGTTCGGCTTCACCCTCCGAAAGCAACACATCAACCTCTCTTTCGTAAGAGATTCTGGGTGTGAGGAAGGTAAAATCGACTGATGCAATCGGGTCATAAATGAACAACACTTCGTTGTGTTTACAAAATGCTTCGCTCTCTTTTTTTTTTACATTGCATTGAGCTCGTTTTTATAGAGGATTTTTCCTCTGAAATATTAATGTCAAAACCCTAAGTCCACAGGCGCCGTTGAGATTTGACCGTTGTCAGATGATTTATGAGGCATGGCTCGCCTTGAGATTATCATCGGGAACTTACATCAGCAGTTATGAGGCATGGCCTCGGACTGGATTTGTTGTTGAAACTGCTTGTCTCATTAATGCGGGTTGGTGAAGTCCGTCGCTTAGTTAATCCTCTTCTCGGCTTGGTCGAATCCACCGTTCTACAGACCCACGGGGTCTCTTTGAAAAGGGGCACATAGGGGTGCCACGTGGCGGTCATTCCTTGGATGTGGCGGCCACGTCAAAGTCCGCCTTTGATTGGAGAAGTGTTTGCTGTCGAAGTGTCGCGATATCGCGACACTTCGGCCGAGGTTCCCCTTCTGGGCCAAAGGTGTCGTGATATCGCGACGCGCGATATCGCGACACCTTTGGCCGAGGCTCCCCTCTGGGCCAAAGGTGTCGCGATATCGCGACACGCGATATCGCGACACCTTTGGCCGAGGCTCCCCTCGGGGCCAAAGGTGTCGCGATATCGCGACGCGCGATATCGCGACACCTTTGGCCGAGGCTCCCCTCTGGGCCAAAGGTGTCACGATATCGCGACGCGTGATATCGCGACACCTTTGGCCGAGGCTCTCCTCTGGGCCAAAGGTGTCGCGATTTCACGACGCACGATATCGCGACGTCGCGATTTCGCGACGTCTAAGGCCAAGGTTCCCCTTTTTGCTAGGTTTGCCTTAAAGTTTTGCAGTTTGCTTAAGACTTGAAGTTTGAAGGTTGCAGTTTGTTAAAGGCTCACTTTAGATTGAAGGCTTGTTTAGGATTTGAAGCTTGCGGTTTGCGACCAACTTTGCTCTGCTCATTTTTTGACCTTCTAAACTGCTTGTGTGAGTGGTCAGGACCACTTTTTGACCTCCGAGGGCTGCCACGAAAGCTGTGTATGTCAATGCGATCAGTGTTTGTAGTCACTTAATCGGATTGGTGCTGTTTTGGTGTCTACAGATGCCCCTTTTTGGGAAGCGTTGCGGGTGGCGTAGTGCTGAGCAAAAATAGAAAACCAAAGCACTAATGATTAGGGTTTCTTGGTAACCTAACCAACTTTTGATGCCCCAAGTATGGAAAGGGCATGCATTCTTGAATCCTTGCTTCTGACGAGCTAAGGAATTTGATTTCAAGTGTTAACCTATTTTGGTGAGGTGTGACTTGAGCTTGGACATTGATCAGTCATGATTAGGCAAAGGGCGTAACCTTTTGTCCACAGGGGAAACCTTGTGTTCATGCTTTGGGAATGCCAAGTATTTGATCAACTTAATGATTGCTTGTTTATCGCCCCAAGCAGGAGCGTGATTGTCTTTGTCAATGATTCTTTGAATGCATGTCATTGCCTTGATTGGGTGTGTGCTTGTTGATTGGTGACTAAGTGTGACTACCCCCTCAAGCGACGAATCGATGAGGGAATGACCTTCATGAGAAAAGCGACGAGTCGCTTGACCCAAGATGACTTAGGTTAGGGTGCCTTTAGATGTTTTACCGTTTAAGCACGTGCAGTTTTCCGACATGTGGACCTATTTTTGGTGGGTGTTAACCCTTTTGGTGATGCCATAATGGGGTGAAATCATCAACAACCCATCTTCCCGTGGAGCGGTCCGGCTATGGTAGCCTTCTTGGGGAAGTAGGAGAGTGACAATTTGAACCCCGACATCGATTTTTTGTATGCCAAGAGTTTAAGTGCAAGAGCACTTGTGTCCGACAATGCTTATTGCTTATGTTTTTGTGTTGCATTTTTGTGATGTTTTTGTTGCTTTGATTTTCTTGATTTGTGTATATGTCATGATTTTATGCACAATGATTGATGTTGATGGATGCATGATGAATGCAAATGGTTTTGATTGATATGTGATATGCGGAAATGGAATGGATGGATAGACTTGGTGATATTTGGTTATGGCACCATAGACTGTTTAGAACTCCATTATTAGACTGTGTACACATGTGGTGTTTCTTTTTTTGTATTTTCTGATGGTATTGCAAGGATGAAAAGTAGTGCAATTGGTTTAGAAATGTAGCTAAGGTTTTATGAGACTCAGACAGTTTTAACTTACTAGCCATGATTGTACTTTATCTTACAAGACTTTTGAACAAGGTATGAATCGGACTTGTTTTTGACCAAGCTATTTCACATCCTTGTGTGTGCAATTGAGTTCATTTATGTGGTATTTGTCAGGATACCGCCGAGTGCAGGATGGGCTTTCAACCGAATCATGCTCGAGGATCACCTAATTAGTTCCACTAACTCCTTTGTTGTATGTAGTTAGATTAATCTGCGGTGTCATCCGAGGATACCATAAGCTAGCTCATCCACATGCAAATATTGATCTGTACACAAGTTAATGTGATAGATATATCGTCATGCGAGAAGTTTACCGCCAGTGACCGATAGGCTATCAACCAAACCGATACTGAGGCTTGCCTCATGACCTGTTAGAATGCTGAGAGTTCCAGGGATTCAAGTTCAACTCCCTTCTTTTCTTCAATTGTATTGGGATACTTGCTCCTTATAGTGATAATAATCACTGTTTATTTTGATTTGTTTTTCTTTTCTCTTGAGCAAGGGATTTGGATATGGAGTGACGATAATCACTATTCTTTGTGCCTTTTGATATGTGCACTGTAGGATGTCAAATTTTGGAGTTTTTGACGCTTGCAAATTTTTGATGTTTTGCAACTATTTAGAACTTTGGGATTCTTAGGGAATTGGGTAGGGAGGATGCTTGTCCTTTTGCCAACTCTCAGCATTCCTGGGGTCATTCGCACGGGGGGATGAGCAAGATAACCGTTTCGCTTATGGTGACCTGGATTACTTGTGCAGGTTTCATCTTTCGTTCACACAACTTGGGAATTTTTATGTGTTTTAATTTGTGTTGGGATGTTACGTAACAAGGTGTATTTCAAGTATAACTCTACCTTCGTAAAATCTGATCGACCTGATACATTACATGGCTAAAGAGCAAAATGATGACTGAATCACGAAAAACCCTTGATACATTAAAAGACCATTGACTCTAGTGTGGTAAAAAGCAATGCATGGTGTTTTTGTTGTTTTTTGGAAAATGGAACAGTGTGGAACAAGATGGACTAGCGGATTTATTACGGCCTATGGTGCCCTTGACCTGTACGACCACAAATATGCAATGTATGGATGCAATGGTTTAATGCAGCTATGTATTTTTGTATTTTTGATGGATTGATTTTTGTGAATATGAAGATGAAGTGCGAGAAGAACTCTCTATTGATGAATTTGAGTATGCCTAGAAATGAGATGCAAATTTTTGTTGTTTTTGAATTTTCTTGATTTTTGACCAAGCGATTGTGGAAATCCTTGGAGCATTTTGGGATTGACCAAGCGATTGTAGGAATCCTTGGAGCCTTTTGGGATTGACCAAGCGATTGCAGGAATCCTTGGAGCCTTTTGGGTTTGACCAAGCGATTGCAAGAATCCTTGGAGCATTTTGGGATTGACCAAGCGATTGCAAGAATCCTTGGAGCATTTTGGGATTGACCAAGCGATTGCAAGAATCCTTGGAGCATTTTTGGGATTGACCAAGCGATTGCAAGAATCCTTGGAGCCTTTTGGGATTGACCAAGCGATTGCAAGAATCCTTGGAGCATTTTGGGATTGACCAAGCGATTGCAAGAATCCTTGGAGCATTTTGGGATTGACCAAGCGATTGCAAGAATCCTTGGAGCATTTTGGGATTGACCAAGCGATTGCAAGAATCCTTGGAGCATTTTGGGATTGACCAAGCGATTGCAAGAATCCTTGGAGCCTTTTGGGATTGGCTCTCTTAGATATGAAATGGTCGCAAATGACTGATATTCAAGGGTTCTGTTTCCTTGATACCATCAAGAGAAGCTAGCCGGTATGTCTCGGGTCCTATTTTGCTATCAATGATATATGGACCTAACCAATTTGCCGCAAACTTGTCCCTTAGGTGGGACGGCAAACTGGAATTTTGCTGGTTTTCCTTCAAAACCAAATCACCAACCCGGAAGTCCCTTAGGTGAACTTTCATGTTGTAAGCTTTCTTAAGTCGCTCTTGATAAATACGTAAATGCTCGAGAGCATTAACGCGTCGTTCGTCAAGCAACGTAAGCTGGTCTAACCGGGCTTGCCGTGCAGAATCATCATCGATGAACTCTTGCATTGATATGCGTAGGGAAGGAATCTCCAACTCGAGAGGCATGACTGCCTCGGAGCCATACACAAGCGAAAACGGAGTGGCCCCAGTGGGTGTCCGAATGCTAGTGCGATAGGCCCATAGGGCAAGTGGGATTTGAATGTGCCAATCCTTATGACTATCTGCGACGGTCTTTTTAAGGATGGCAACTAGCATTTTGTTTGACGCCTCAGCTTGCCCATTCGCCTGCGGATAATAGGGTGTTGAAAAGTCTGTGTTGAATCTTGTACTTTGTGGTCAAAGCACGCACGTCTTTGTTCTTGAAAGGCGTTCCATTATCCGAGACTATTTTGGATGGAATACCAAAATGACATATGATGTTATGCAAAATGAACTCCACAATGCGGGGTCCTATCGTAGAGGTAAGCGGAATTGCTTCCACCCACTTGGTAAAGTACTCTGTGGCCGTTATGATAAACGTGTGACGGCCTGACGATGCAGGGGAGATCTTTCCAATTAGATCGAAGCCCCACTACGAGAACGGCCAATCAGACTGGACTGTCTGCAAGGCTTGAGAAGGTACGTGCATCAAATTGGCATGATGTTGACACTTCACGCACTTCTTGACATAGGTGCAACAATCTCGCTCTAAAGATGGCCAATAATAGCCCATGCGAAGAATGCGCTTTGCAATGGCCATACCACTAAAGTGGCCACCACATGTACCATCGTGCGCTTGGGCGACTGCCCAAGTGGACTCTTGCTTGGTCCAAGCAACGAAGGAGGATTCCTTCATAGCTGCGACGATACAAAATGTCTCCTATCAAGACATATTTAGCCGCTTTCTGCTTGAGTGCTCGTTTTGCGGCATGAGTCAATCCAAGTGGGAGACTACCTAGCTTGAGGTAGTCTCCGATGGGTAAATACCGATCCTGTTGATCGAAACCTCGACAGTATGAACAACCAATCCCTCTTGAAGTTCCTCCCTAGAAAACGTTGAATGGGATAGAACCTGCAAGAATAGCGTTGTGTTGCTATTAATGGGAGTAGGGGAGAACAAGGACCCCTAGTTGGCACGTTTCAGACGATCTCGGATTCGAGAGAACTTATCCGAGGATGGTTCAATCTGGATCATGTGGATTCCTGGCGTCAAGTCTGAGCTTGCACGCTCCATCGCGGATTGCGATAAGGTTTTGACTTGAATGGTTGTCATATCACCGGAAAGGTCCTGCGGAATTAGTGACCCCAAGGAGGCCATTGTGTCCGCAAAATGATTCGATGATCGAGGGAGGGCCTCGATGTCATACCACTCAAGTTTTGCCAGGAATTTGTCCACAAGGGCTTTATAAGCCTTCAGAACTGGGCATTTGCATTGATATACCCCTTTGACTTGATTGACTATTAACAGTGAATCACCAAAGATATTCGGTCGTTTGATGTTCATGGTGATTGTTGTCCGAAGACCTAGGAGCAAGGCTTCATACTCTGCGTTATTGTTGGTGCATGGGAAGTTTAATTTAAATGACAGGGGCATTGGGGCACCCTGCGGTGTGAAGAATACAATTCCCGCGCCACCACCTTGCTCACATTTAGAACCATCGAAGAATAGGGTTATGTCGGCGTGTGACTCAGGCTCATCAGAATCTGGCGATTCTGAGACATGGAAGACCCCATCATCGGGTAGTTCTATGACCAGAGGCTGATCGTCTTCAAGAGGAGCCTCTGCTAGTTGATCGGCTATGACTTGTCCTTTGATAGATTTTTGTCCAATAAACTCTATGTCAAATTCCGTCAACAACATGATCCATTTTGCCATGCGACTACTATGATAAGTACGACTCATCATGTATCGCAATGGATTCTCCTTAGACACAACATACGTAGTGTTGCTTAGCATGTAGTGGCGTAGCTTTTTGGTAGCAAACACCACTGCCAAGCAGAGTTTCTCAACGTATGCATAGTTAAGTTCATAACTGACCAGGGTGCGGCTAAGATAGTATGTAGCCTGTTCTTTGTGAAGTTCATTCTTCTGGGCTAGCATGGCACCCAGTGCCACCTCAGTAGTTGAGATGTATAAGTAGAACGACACTCCTGGTCTAGGTGGTGCCAATACTGGCGGCGAAGCCAGGTATTGTTTGATCTCGTCAAAGGCTGATTGGCACTCGTCATCCCAATGAAATGTAACCCCCTTGTGCAATAATTTGTTCATGGGTCGGCACTTGTCAGATAATTGCGCTATAAAGCGTTTAATCGATGCGACCTTTCCTTGCAGACTTCGAGTTGCTTGATTGTAGTTGGGGGAACCATTTCAAGGATTGCCTTGACTTTCTTTGGGTCCACCTCGATTCCTCGTTTTGAGACTATGAAACCCAAGAGTTTTCCAGATGTGACGCCAAAGACGCACTTCTTGGGGTTTAGTCTAACTTTATGCTCCATGAGGCGATCGAGGATCTTGCTTAAGTCATCGATATGATTTGAGCGCAAAAGAGACTTGGCTAACAAATCATCCATGTAATCTTCCAAAGTTTTGTGCATGTAATCGTGGAAGATATATGTCATGGCACGTTGGTAGGTGGCACCAACATTTTTAAGGCCAAAAGGCATGACCTTATAACAAAATGTCCCCCAAGGCGTTGTGAACGCCATTTTTAGTTGGTCTTCAGGATTGATACGAATCTGATTGTATCCTGAGAAACCATCCATTAGGGAGAGCATTTCGTGACCTATTGTAGCGTCTACCAATGCGTCGATGCTCGATAAGGGGAAATCATCCTTAGGACTCGCTTTGTTTAGATCTCAAAAATTGGTGCATATGTGAATCCTCCCGTCGGGCTTCTTGACGGGAACCATGTTGGACAACCATGGCGGATAATCCACGCAGATGACAAACTGTGCATCCAACAACTTTTGCAATTCATCTTTGACCATCAAGGCCATTGTTGGGTGTATCTTACGTAGTTTTTGCTTTACGAGGCTTGATTGTCGGATCAAGCGTTAAATTATGCGTGACTAGCTGCGGGTCTAGTCCTGGCATATCCTTGTATGACCATGCAAAAACCTCCTTCTTCTCTTTGAGAAGGGCAATGTAGTCGGCTTGCTCTTCGGGGGAAAGACTTACCCCTAGCTTAAGAATCTGTGGATTCATTGGATCTGTGCCGATATCTACATCAGTCGTTTCCTCGACTGACATGTGGGATCCGTCCTCCAACTGATGTGGAGTCGGGATCAAATGGATGTCATTAGCTGAGTTTAGATCTGCATTTGGAACCTCGGGTTCCTCTTCAGCCTAAAAAATATCTTGAGTTGTCCTTGGGGTAAAATGAGGCATTTCACCGAAAGGCCAGTACTCTGATGGTGATAAAGGTGAATTGACGCGATCCCGGTCGATGGCATCTATGTCTAGATGCAATGACCGTGTTTGGATCGGCCGGATTGCGGATGGGTGCGGTCAGATCAATGGAGATCATGTGGATGGAATGAATTTGGTCTCCATTACCGTGGGGGTGATAACTTGATTCTTCTAGATGCTCCCTATACTCTGGATCTGGCTCTAGGGGAACGGGCACGAATGGATCGGCCCTATGTGCTGATAGGAGGACAGGGTCTTCCCTCGACATCTGTTGTCATGATAGGGTCTCGGGGTGGACGGTGCTCATCGTGAATGTGGAGCCATGGATCCAAGATCGGGTCCCACCCTATTGGGTCTACCCACCATTCATGTCCTAATATTATGCCCATCTGTCCCATTAGATCTTCATGAGTTAAAGGGCGGTGATGCCATCGCGCATGTCTGAGATAGTCCATCTCAGTCTCATCTTCTGAGTCACTGTCGGAGATCTGAAAATGTTCATTCACTTCAGCAATTGTTTGCGACGTTGAGGGTTCTCCTTGTTCCAGTAAGTTAATCTGGTCCCATTGCGGTTGTTCCACTTTTGGTGGAGGGACCTGACTCTCTTGACACTGTACTGACTCAACTGGAACCTCTAAGGGGAACAACTTCGAAAAGATGTCCGGACACCATTGATATTCTCTTTGGGGATTAATGTCCGAACTTTCACCTCTCTCTAGCAAAGGAGGGGAGTTATTGCTATTGCCAAGGGTGTTGGTTGACCATGGGAGGTAATCTCCCAATGTATATTCTGTATTTGGGTTGGCATAGAGATCTGGTGCCAATCCCCTCCTTGTTGCCTATTTCTAGGCCTTGCATATTTTCTACCAAGATGTCTAAGGGCAGGGGGTGGTTGAACCCTACTCCTGACTTATCATATGGCATCTGATATCTTGGTTGGCAAAGGACCCGCATCCCTTGTTCATATCTGCCTAGCCCGTATCCATGCCAATTGCATTGGCCGAGATATTTGAGGGCAAATTTTGGGTTTGATAGATAGTTGATGTTTTCAACAAAAGGTTCTTCGTCTGCTTCCTTTTGCTTGCATGGTTCAAGACCATGATCAAGGCCCCCATACACAAAATTTGTCTGGTTGGGTGGGTGACCTAGAGGAACAAGCTGTTCCTATGGGAAGGCGAGGTCTCCCCATATCTTGTGTCGACTCTACTGTAGGCGTTGCCACAACATTCTGCACTAAGTACTCCCCCAGGCCTGTACTGGCCATTTCAACAGTGATTGTTGATGCTTGGGAGGGAGGGAGCAGGAGGTCCTTCCTGAGTCCATTCCATGTTTGGTGGTTTAGGAATCTCAACTTTCGTAGTGCTAGGTATTTCCTCTGTTGATACCGTTGAAATTGTGGGCAAACCCTCTTCTAGGGGCTGAGCCTCTTCCATGATCTGTTTTCCCTTGTCCTTCTGTTTAGCCATGACAGGTGGCGTTGGTAATGAAGGAGCAGATGATGAGGATTCACCTGGCTGGGGTTTTGGTGATTTGGTCACCAGTGGTGCCTGCGGTATTGGACCCTATTTAGATGGATTTAACTGGAAATCCAAATGCGTTGAAGGGAGGGTCGATTGAGGCATTAGTTGTACCGCATTGCAATACTTGAAGGGTTCCAAGTCCATCGGGACTACATGTATTTCTCCTTCAAAAGCATACTTTAAGCACTGGTGAGCGATGGAAGGGACACACTTCATGTCCCTGATCCAAGGCCGCCCTAGCAGTATATTGTAAGCCATATCGCCTTCCAACACATGGCACAATGTTGGTATTGTCTTTTGTCCTACCTGGATAGGTAGAATGACTGTTCCGACTGTCGAGCATATTACATCATTGAACGCTCGCAGTGTGTACGTGGAGGCTATGATATGAGAGGCTGGTAGCTTTAAATGTTTTAGCGCTACAGTGGTAATAATGTTATTGGACGAGCCAGTATCTACCAACACTCTCTTGTATGGGATCCCGTTGATCCGTGCAACAACGTGCAGGGGTGGATCTACCGTGTCATTCGATATTGCTTTGACTTCATCCTCTCTGAAGGTGATGACCGGCTTCGTACATCGTTTCACATGTCCTACGAAGTTGTTGAAAGAATTTGCTTCTTGAGGCTGTAATTCGATGGTTTTTAAAATGTCCATAAGAGCTTCCCTATGAGGTGTTGATTGTTGAATAAGCTCGTAAATGGACAGCCTAGCCGATGTGGTCCGCAAACTCTGCATGAGTTTGGTCCGTATCGTGACCTCTGGTCTAGGCGGAGGTACTTGCACAGGGCATTGTTGAGGCTGCGACGTTGTTGGGACTTCCCTCGTAGCTACCTCAGGGGCAACTGCTAGGTATTTTTTATTCCGTGTCACTATGCTGATCATTCCCACAAATCCTTGCATGGGAAGATTTTGTCGCACCTCATTAACCTGGAGAGGTTTTGCCTGTGCCTCGTGGGCAGGCAAAGGGTCCTTGAATACCCCCATTTGTTGGTTATTTGGCGCTATGGGGTTGTCCACGACCAATGTTTTATTGTCGATTAAATCTTGGATTAATCCTTTGAATTTCCAACATCCATTTAAATCATGTCCCCTGCGCCTATGGAATCTACAATACAATTCCTCTCTGTATCCCTTAGGCTTGGGGGCGTTAGGGTCTATAGTTTGGATTTCTGGCAAGGTGACTAAATTTGCCACTGACAAGCGGTCAAATAGGGAGTCCCTGGACTCCGTGTAAGGGGTGAATTGTCGCCTAGGGCGACGCTGCTGATTCTGCTCCTATTTCTTATTGTCTTTTTCATAACTAGGAGGCATTGCCTGGTAATTAGCCTTTTGGGGCTGCATTTCTTGCACAGGCTTGGGAACATTTATCGCAACTTGATTAACCATAGTGGGTTGTGATTGCGTATTCCCGATCTTAGTGGTTTTATTCCACTCTTTCTTTTTAGGCTTGGCGATTGCGCCTTCGCCTATCTTAATCTCTTCTATAACTCTGGCTTGCACCAAAGCTTCTTCTAAGCTGTCGTATTGCTACAGCAACAATAGACCAGAGATTTATTTTAAGCAACTCCATGCAAACATCTGCATAAGATCAGACATAGGGGGACGGTAGGGTAACCTAGAAAGCAAAGCCCTCCAGCGATTCCCGTATGCTGTCATTGTTTCTTCCTCATATTGCCTGAGGCTGGCTAGATCACTCAGTGATGCCTTCTTATTTGTGTTGAAAGCAAAGCGTTCAAGAAACGCATCTACTAATTGATCGAGATTGTTTATCTTTGTGTTTGGGTAATTGTGTGAACCAATCCGAGGCAGGGCCTGCGAATGTGGTTATGAAAGTTCGAAGCAACAATGCATCATTATCTTGGATGCTGAAGCATTGACTTAGGAACCTTGTGACATGTTCTTGTGCGTCCTCTTCACCTTTAAAGACTGCCAATTGAGGCAACTTGAAGTGTTCGGGGTAAAGAGGTGTAGGCACTGAGGGATGCACTGGATGACTGCGGAGTTGACGTAATGTGGGTTTTTGATGCCCAGAAGCTTTTGTCTCCATAGACTCCAAATGCTCTAATAGTGCTTTATATGCATCGAAAGATTTTATTTCTTCCTCTTTGGTTTGCTCCCGTTGTGGGTCATGGGAGACTGGAGGCCTATGGGGGGGTGGCCGATTGGCAGCCCTCCCGCCTTGATGGGGCGTTTTGGCCAGTTCTATTTTTGGTTCGTACTCCTCATAAACTTCTTGAGGAGTCTCTAGGTGAGACCTATGACCTTGATTGAGTCCCCATTGAGGGTACCTAGCATTGTCACGGGGAGTGGCCTCCCTTTCAGGTCTATAAGGTCTCGGAGGCAAAGCTTGACGAGGTCGCGGAGACCTGTCCTACACCAAAGGATTGTGCCTCTCATATTGTTCGTCTCTATGGGTGTGAGGGGTTGGCACCCTCTTAGGTAGCTTATAGCGCAACTCATCCGCTTCGCACTGCATGTGCTCTTTATTCAAGTGGTATAAGTACTCTAACTCATGACCCTGCTCAAGCTGCATGATTCGAGCTTGGCGAGCGACATGTTTGGCGACTGTCGGGTCGACTGGGTCTGCCCTCTTTTTTTGAGGAGGCTTGAATGTTTTGCCTATGTGTTTGCCTCGATCTTTATGGTCTAAAATTTCAATGGGTTGCTTCCCTTTTTCGAGGTAGGCAACATTTGCTGCTGCAGCAATACGACAGCTTAGAAGAAGCTTTGGCGCAAGCCAGAGTTATAGAAGAGATTAAGATAGGCGAAGGCGCAATCACCAATCCTAAAAAGAAAGAGTGGAATAAAACCACTAAGACTGGGAATACACAATCACAACCCACTGCGGTTAATCAAGTTGCGATAAATTTTCCCAAGCCTGTGCAAGAAATACAGCCCCAAAAGGCTAATTACCAGGCAGTGCCTCCTAGTTATGAAAAAGACAATAAGAAATAGGAGCAGAATCGACGGCGTCGACCTAGGCGACAATTCACCCCTTACACGGAGTCCGGGGACTCCTTATTTGATCGCTTGTCGGCAGCAAATTTAGTCACCTTGCCGTAAATCCAAACTATAGACCCTAACGCCCCCAAGCCTAAGGGATACGAGAGAGGAATTGTATTGTAGATTCCATAGGCGCAGGGGACATGATTTAAATGGATGCTAGAAATTCAAAGGATTAATCCAAGATTTAATCGACAATAAAACATTGGCCGTGGACAATCCCATAGCGCAAAATAATCAAAAAATGGGGGTATTCAAGGACCCTTTGCCTGCCCACGAGGAACAGGCAAAACCTCTCTACGTTAATGAGGTGCGACAAAATCTCCCCATGCAAGGATTTGTGGGAATGATCAGCATTGTGACAAGGAACAAAAATTACCCAGCAGCTGCCCCTGCGGTAGCTACAAGGGAAGTCCCAATGACGTCGCAGCCTCAGCAATGCCCTGTGCAAATACCTCCGCCTAGACCCGAGGTCACGATACGGACCAAACTCACATAGAGTTTGTGGACCACATCGGCTAGGCTGTCCATTTATGAGCTTATTCAACAGTCAACACCTCATAGGGAAGCTCTTATGGACATTTTAAAAACCATCGACTTATAGCCTCACGAAGCAAATTCTTTCAACAACTCCGTAGGACATGTGCAGCGATGTACGGAACCGATCATCACCTTCAGAGAGGATGAAGTCAAAGCAATATCAAATGACATGGTAGATCCACCCCTGCACATTGTTGCGCGGATCAACGGGATCCCGTACAAGAGAGTGCTGGTAGATACTGGCTTGTCCAGTAACATTATTACCACTGCAGAGCTAAAACATTTAAAGCTACCAGCATCTCATATCACAGCCTCCATGTACACACTACGAGCGTTCAATGATGCAATATGCTCGACAGTCAGCACAGTCGTTCTACCTGTTCAGGTAGGACAAAATACAATACCAACATTGTGCCATGTGTTGGAAGGCAAGATGGCTTATAATATACTGCTAGGGCGGCCTTAGATCAGGGACATGAAGTGTGTCCCTTCCATCGCTCACCAGTGCTTAAAGTATGCTTTTGAAGGAGAAATACATGTAGTCCCGATGGACTTGGAACCCTTCAAGTATTGCAATGCGGTACAACTAATGCCTCAATCGACCCTCCCTTCAACGCATTTGGATTTCCGGTTAAATCCATCTAAACAGAGGTCCAATACCGTAGGCACCACCGGTGACCAAATCACCAAAATCCCGAGCCGGGTGAATCCTCATCATTTTCTCCTTCATTACCAATGCCACCTGTCATGGCTAAACAGAAGGACAAGGAAAAACAGATCATGGAAGAGGCTCAGCCCCTAGAAGAGGGTTTACCCACAATATCAACGGTATCAACAGAGGAAACACTTAGCACTACGGAAGTTGAGATTCCTAAACCATGATCGCCACTGAAAGCATGAGATTCCGGAATAAAAGTAGTATTAAGATGTAATGGAAAGCAACCAAACATATAAAGGAGAAATGCAGGAACACAACCCTTTTATATTAATCCCATTCGGTTACAATACATCTCCTCCTTTTTAGGGGCTAGGAGTGTTAATCTGTATATGGTTACAGTCATGATCAATACTTCTTCTATCCGCATGCCCACATTAGAAATGGGCGGGCCAATGTTGCCACCGCTTATGCTTGGTGAATCCTTACTATTTGTTGTTTCTCCTGCGATCAAAGAAACATAAAAAACATTAGTAGCACCTGTGTTAATAAGTGAAATTAGTGAGTCTTGAAATAAGTGAAAGATGTATGCATAAGATCATTGAAAACAATGAATAAAGTGCATATACATGACCTACGCATTTAACAGAATAAGTTCGTGATGAATGAATAAGCTAAAGTGACAGAACGTAAAACGTAGAACATAATGCATCTAATAGAATCTATTTGAAAACAGCATGTATATGAAAACATAAAAACGTAAACTGTTTAAATGCTGTTAGTTTGCAGGATATATTAAAAAGAACAACATATATTACATTAACTAAAAATGTGCATGGGGTACCCAAGCGGGCCGCCCCGTCAAAAATTGACTTTGGCGCCAATCCAATAAGGAAGGGCCCAAAATCGTTTATATTGAGTGTTGTCGTCGAATTGGTAGAATACTGTGTCTACTGTCGGGTATGAAGGTTCGACTTCACCCTCTGAAAGCAACCCATCAACCTCTCTTTCATAAGAGATTCTGGGTGTGAGGAAGGTAAAATCGACTGATGCAATCGGGTCATAAAATGAACAACACTTCGTTGTGTTTAAAAAATGCTTCGCTCCCTTTTTTTCATTGCATTGAGCTCGTTTTTATAGAGGATTTTTTCCTCTGAAATATTAATTGTCAAAACCCTAAGTCCGTAGGGGCCGCTGAGGTTTGACCGTTGTCAGATGATTATGAGGCATGGCTCGCCTTGAGATTGTCATCGGGAACTTACATCAGCAGTTATGAGGCATGGCCTCGGACTGGATTTGCTGTTGAAACTGTTCGTCTCATTATTGCAGTTGGTGAAGTCCGTCGCTTAGTTAAAATCTGCTTTAAATTGCTTTTGACTGATTAAATGTCTGCCTTGAATGCTAACGTGTCGCCTCTGATTGGTCGAATCCGTCGTTCTACAGACCCATGGGGTCTCTTTGAAAAGGGGCACGTAGGGGTGCCACGTGGTGGTCATTCCTTGGATGTGGCGGCCACGTCAAAGTCCGCCTTTGATTGGAGAAGTGTTTTGTTGCCGAAGTGTCGCGATATCGTGACGTCGTGATATCGCGACACTTCGGCCGAGGTTCCCCTTCTGGGCCAAAGGTGTCATGATATCGCGACGCACGATATCGCGACACCTTTGGCCGAGGCTCCCCTCTGGGCCAAAGGTGTCGCGATATCACGACGCGCGATATTGCGACACCTTTGGCCGAGGCTCCCCTCGGTGCCAAAGGTGTCGCGATATCGCGACGCGCGATATCGCGACACCTTTGGCCGAGGTTCCCCTCGGTGCCAAAGGTGTCGCGATATCGCGACACCTTTGGCCGAGGTTCCCCTCGGTGCCAAAGGTGTCGCGATATCGCGACACCTTTGGCCGAGGCTCCCTTCTAGACCAAAGGTGTCGCGATTTTGCGACGCACGAAATTGCGATGTCGCGATTTCACGACGTCTAAGGCCAAGGTTCCCATTTTTGTTAGGTTTGCCTTAAAGTTTTGCAGTTTGCTTAAGACTTGAAGTTTGAAGGTTGCAGTTTGTTAAAGGCTCACTTTATATTGAAGGCTTGTTTAGGATTTGAAGCTTGCAGTTTGCGACCAACTTTGCTCTGCTCATTTTTCGACCTTCTAAACTGTTGTGTGAGTGGTCAGGACCACTGTTTGACCTCTGAGGGCTACCCTGAAAGCTGTGTATGTCAATGCGATCAGTGTTTGTAGTCACTTAATCGGATTGGTGCTGTTCTGGTGTCTACAATTTTTTCTCGCCTTTCTTGGGAATCAAGGTAATAATATTAGCATTGATCTCACCTATTATAACCTTCCTTTTTTGGGCCTCTTGAACCACAACTAACATATTACTCTTCAATATATCTCAAATTTAAAAAAAAAAAATTGTAGGAAATCCATTTGGGCCAAGTGCCTTGTTAGCATGAAAAGAGAAAACCACTGCATGGAACTCCATAGATTTCTTCTTCATCAAGATTTAATTTTTTTTTGGTAGGTAAAATTTATTAAGTGCGGGGTTTAAATGGGTCCCAAACCCAAGTACATAAACTAGTAGCTAACCCAATAGCATAAGATAACACAGGCCTACATATTGACCAATAACAACCTGAACGATCCAAACAACAATAAAGAAGGTTGGATGGAGCACTGACGTCAGATAAACAAAAATACAGTCCGATCAATACCCACATAGGGGTTTCTTAAGAGAAGTAAATACCTAAAAAAACTATAAAGGAGCTATGAAAAAAAATCGCATAGGGGAAGCTCATAAAATATCCAAAAAAACTATAATAGACACATATACAGAAATGAGAAAAGTTCTCAAAAAGGCCCATGCAAGGGAACTATAGATTATAATTAAAATCCCACGCAGGGGATCAAAAGACCAAAAATAGAGAGACCCAGTATGAGAACAAATATAGTACTCAATAGACCCAGACCTAGACCTCTGTAATATCTTCATTTGCAGGAGCATCTCTAGGATTTTTTGGGAGTAGCACCTTAAGAGTCTTGCTGATCTTATCCATGGGCCAGCACTGATAGCAATATAGAGAGTCTTGCTAATATGAAAATTTCCACCATAAGAATTGGAACCAGAGAAGCACATCATGCTCAAAAGGGTAGAATCAACATTGGATAAGCTGACTCACCAAAATCTGTGACCATATTTTTCAAACCAAATAATTATTAGTAGCATTTAAAACTTCTTAGAGAAAGCTTTATTTCCAAATGAATAGAGATTTATGGATAAATCTATAATTGGCAAGAATATCTGCAAGTCTGTTAGTTTCACAGTATACATGGTTAATAGAGATATCATTAAAATTTTGGGATAGCTTCTTAGATTCTTGAACAATAGTTCTGACATTCCAAGAGGACACCCTATTGTTTTTAAGAGCATTTATAATGTTCAAAGAATCTCCCTCAATAAAAAGGTTACCTTTATAATCCTTGAGAATATCTAGCCCTCTCCATAGTGCATGACCTTCAACAAAATGATTAGTTTGGCACCCTAGATACTCAGTATAAGCCATAATAACTTGTCCACTACTATCTCTGACTAGGCCACCTACACCAACATCCCCTAGGTTTTCTTTGGAGGCACCATCAAAGTTAAGTTTTATCCACTCACTTGGGGGAGGGATCTAATGGGTACCCACTCTGGGATGGGGTCCTAGTAAACTCGAACTAGAGTTTTTGGGAAAATTTAAAGAAGTAAACAAAATAGAATTCAATCTAAAATCAGGTGGTTTAGGACAAGGGAAAAGCTAGGAATTCTTGACAGCAAAAGCAATAACTTTATTGGCAACAAATATGGGATCCTTAGAGGAGGAAAAAAAAAACCAATTGTCTCTTTAAAGACACAATTGCCATAAGATATTATGAAGACTCACTTTCCATAAAGAAGATAATCTGAGATTTTTGAATGGAACAGGCCATTGGGTGAAAAGGTGACTCAACGAATTAGGAGGGACCCAAGAGATATGAAAAGTGGACATAAGGTGATCCAAATATATATTGAAGAAAGAGCACTCAAGAAGGAGGTGATTGGAAGATTCCCAGGCATTCATGCACAAAAAGCATCTGTTGGGGATAGACATACCCTTTTTCATAATGTTATCAATCGTTAGAATCTTATTTTGAATGGCGAACTAGCTAAAATGAGAAACTTTCGGTATGAGATATTTAATCCACACTCGATCATAAGGGATATGGACCACTTGATAATCAATAGTTAAATCATGAGTATATTTAATAGCGAACAAACCCGAATTAGTTTCTTTCCAAAAAGGAGATTTATGGGAATTACCAATAGGGATGACTATTGCATTTATGATGGTTTTGAGAACTTATGAGGCAGTAGAGATTTGACCATTAGCACATGGAATATGGAAATATTTCCAAAACTTGGAATCCGAAGAAATATCAATGAAATATTCAACCTTGTTAATTAATGTGTTGAGGAAATGCTATAAGATAGCAATTTTATTTTTCTCTAAAAGCGGTTAATTAGAAATCCACCTGTCAGTCCAAAAATTAAATTTTCTCCCTGTGCCTAGTTGCTACCTTATCCTCTTCTAAATTAGAGATCTAATTTTGGATAATTAATTTCCAACAAGTGTACCCATCTATGGGAATATCATCATTTAGGAAACAATGGTTTTGAAGATATTTTTTGTTGATAATTGAGACTCATTCAAGGTTACTATTGGTGAAAACCTTCCATGATTGCTTGGCTAACAAGGTTGTGTTCATATTAAAAAATCTTCGGAGCCCCAATCCCCCCTGAATTTTCAGGGAGCACACCTTGTCCTAACTAACCAAATGAAATATTTTCCTATCCTTGGAACCTGCCCACAAAAATATTTTCTAGATTTGCTCAATTTTCATGCAGACAGTAGTAGTAAATTTGAATACGGACATGAAATAAACAGGAACACTTTGGAGATAAACCATTATCAGGGTGGCTTTGATTGCTTGAGAGAGGAGGGTCCCTTTCCAACCTGCAAGTTTTTTTGTTAATCCTCTCACTAACATTACTCCACATGGATTCCTTTGGAGCATTGGTGAAAAGAGGGAGACCCAAATATTTAGTAGGTAATTGAGATATAACACATTGAAAAATGCATGCAATCTTTGCTTGTCTCTCTTGGGGAGTTTTTTTCCTTGAGAGAATTGATGGAATATTTTGCAAAAAAATTTCTTGTGTCTCTTTATCTTACCAAGTATTCAACAAAATATTTTTGAAATAATTAATTACTTCCTTTCTTATATCTTCTTTGTCCTCAATATTTCTTCAATCTAGAGTTAAGATATTTTTGATGTGACAAAAATTAAAATTTGTTTTTGTTGTAGCATGAAAGAACTCTATCTTATTCCTTGAGTCATTTCTCTATAGATTTTTGGAAAGATTACCTAACTAATTATTACTTTATCATTTTTCTTTTAAAAAATTAAATATTTGAGAAATGTTGGTTTGGAAAAAGATAGCCAAGTTTTAAAGTTTATCTATATTTTTTTTAAAATTATTTATTTTAAATAATGGGGTAATATACAATAATAAACTTATAGATTATAAAATTCAAAATGTGTGTTTATTATCTAGTTAATTTTTCTTGCATATTAAATGTGAGCCAACTAAATTTATAATAAAATAAATATTTATGTATAATTATTATAAATAATTATATAATATATGGATAAAATAATATGTATGTATATTATCAAGTGACATTAGCTCAACTAGCTAGATTCCTCAACATTTAAGGAGAAGACCAAGGTTCAAATATTGCCAAGCTATACATGGATAATATCCAAAATTTATTGTAATACCACTATATGGTGATGATGTAACATGGGTGGGGCCCGTTTAAATACAATATAGCCAATTGAAAGAAAAAATGTATGTATTTTAAGACTAAAAATAACTATTTATAAAACATCAACCAAATCAAGTATTGTTTGCAAACGAAGGAGTATTAGTTCAACCGGTTAGATTCCTCAATATTTAAAGAGGAGACCAAGGTTCAGATCTTGCCAAGTGATACATGGATAATAACCAAGATTTACTATAGTACCACTATGTGGTGATGATGTAATATCAGTGGGTCCAGTTTCAATCCCATATAACCAATTGAAATTTTTTTGCGACGGATTAGCACAATTTTTTTTAAATATCTCATATTTTAGGAGTCATATCTTTGTAAAAGGTTGTCCAATTAAATTGATTATTGAACTAATTTTTGCATAAAATTATGAGCTTTAAAATAAGTGGTCATATAAAGGAATCTAAGAAATATTGAGGGAGATACAACCCTATGAATTCAACCATTTAGAACAAGGGCAGTGATGATTTTTTAAGTCGTAAAAAACAAAATTACAAATATATGTCAACCAAGTTTTGGATGATGGAAGGAGCAATGGAGGGATAGGGATTCAGAGAGGCAAGAAATTTATCCAGGCATAGAATTTTTTAGTTAAGTTTCTTTTTCCCTTCTTTATCTTAAAATTTTTTCTTGTAGTTTATTATATTTTTGATTATCAAATATTATATTTACTATAGGATATTCTGGTAAAT
Organism: Wollemia nobilis; assembly: GCA_028583015.1. Classification (NCBI taxonomy): domain Eukaryota; kingdom Viridiplantae; phylum Streptophyta; class Pinopsida; order Araucariales; family Araucariaceae; genus Wollemia; species Wollemia nobilis. The sequence continues at coordinate 2,116,404 of JAQPPZ010017258.1, forward strand.
TTGAGTAGATTTTGAGTTTTAGTTTCATTTCCACGGAATTATTTATAGCTAAATCATTAGAATCATCTCTAGTAGTAGAGGTTGGTAAGGAAAACCATAGAGGATCGATCCTTGTTGCTCAAAGATAGGGTAGTTTTTGGTAAATTTAATGGATATTGGCCAGGGGCTTCAACCTTGAGAAAATGGATTGGTAAGAGTTGAAATTCTCTAGAAGTGATTATATCCTTTCTTCCCAAAGGTTTATTTCTATTCATTTTTTGTTATAGAGAAGAAATAGATAGAATCCTAAAAGGGGGTCCTTGATTTATGGGAAGCGCATGACTCTTCCTTACACACTAGTATGAAGGTTTTTCACCTAAAAATTTAAATCTATCCCTAGTACCATTTTGGATTAGGATATATGGGTTGCCCATAGATTTTTGAGATGGATAACTTCAAGGCAATAGGAAACACTCTCGAAGAATTCCTTGAGATTTCAAATACTACAAAAGTTGGATTCTTATCTATTTATGCTCAGATATTGGTCATGATTAATATAAGTAAACCTTTATCAAAATCAATCATTTTAAGTATGGAGATAATATGTGAAACCAAACCATATATTATGAAAAAATATATTTTAGATGTAGAATATGCCATGAGGTGGGGCATATTGAGATATCATGCCCTAAGAAGAGTCCAACATAATCATATGTAGAAAATCATAAGAGAAATTTACAAATGGATATGGATGAGGATGGTTTTCAACTTCCAAAAATAGAAATAGATAAATGAAAGAAAATAAATAGTGGAGACCAATAATAAATGATATTGGAATACATACTAACTCTTTTGAGGCTTTAGCCTATGAAGAAAAATTAGATCAAATCTTAGAGGACACAATACAACAGGTTCAACATATTAACAAAGAACTATCTATTCAATATGATCTTTATTTAGGGATGAATATTATTATGAACCTAAGGAATGTATCAAATCAGATTTTTAAGACTCTCTTAAAGTACCATGCACCATTCAGGAGGAAAAAATTGGTAAAGAAAAAGCAGTGTTAGATGTTAATACATCTACCATTAATGAGGATATACCAAAAAATAAGTAGGACAAGTCAAAAGCTTCCATAGTAGAGCCAAGAGAGGATAAATATAAGGAAAAATAAAGTTATTAAAGAACATTAAGAAATAAAATAATAAGACCTAATTTGGTACAAACAAGGCAAAAAGAGGAAAACCCTCAAATTATCAAGTGAGATCTACGGAAGCAAGAGCAAACATAAATAAAGGAACACAAAATAAGTTGGTTGAACTTATCATTACCAAAAAATAAAATGATATTAATAATTCATAGGCAGGGCTAGTAGCCCCTAATGATACATGATTATAATCTCATGGAATATAAGGGGTGCTAATGCCCCCTCAAAGCAAAGGTGTATCAAGTACCCCTGTTTAAGTAATACAACTAATATCCTTTATATCTAGGAAACTAAAATGACAAAAGAAGTTTCCAAAACTATGAAAATAGTATGAATGAGATGAGAATAGGATGCTATAGATTCTAAAGGAGTAGTAGGAAAATTCTAACTTGTTGGAATCCTATTAGAACCTCTTGTATAACCATTCATAAAACCAGGCATTAGATAGCCTCTTTAGTCACATGCTTCTTTGTAGATATTAATTTCATCCTTATCAATGTCTATGGACCTATAACTCAGTCAAGTAGATGAGAATTTTAGAGTGAAATTGAAGCCTTTATGATAAGTAAAGACCAAGAAACCTAATTCATGATCATAGGAGATTTTAATGCCATAACTAGGTTGGATGAAAAATTTGGGAGAATTAGTAAACTAACCCAAAGTATGAGAGATTTATTAGCTTTTATTTAAAACAATATTTTAGAGTATATTACATTATTTGGTACATGCAAATGTACCACCTTTGGTATATTACTAGAGTAGGAGTTTACTTTAGAGTAAAGTTAAGTAGTTACTTCAAGAAATGTAATAAATGCACAAGTGTTAGAATGTGCAATAATGTAAATGTGCATGTAGTCCACATGTACATGAGTCATAGGATAGAGTTAAAGGTAGAGTAAGGGCAAAGGAACTTATCATCCTATATATAGACCTTATAGTGAGTGAAATGAGAGAGGAGAGAATATAGAGAGTGCATAGTATAGATTGGTAGTGTGGTACAATGTAGCTCTTCAAAAATAATTTATGGAGTGTTCATGTCCTCCATTATACTGCATTGTACTATTTTTGTAAGATTTCATTAATGACATATTTTTGAGTTATTACAAAATTTTCTCTTATAATTTTCTTGCATATTATAGTACCATTATCATATAGTTATCATAAATTGATTATTTTACATCTTGTGGTTGCATTTCATTTATTATATACTCATAAAAAGCTAACAATGGTATTAGAGCACAAGGTAGATTGATATGAAATAGGGAGAGCCACAAGTGATATTAAGAGAAATCTAGAAATCTCATTTATAAAAATTTTGAGATTGCATTTGGCTAGAGTCTATCCACAAGGTTGCAAACAAACTCGTGAAGACTAGGAATTAGCATTGATTCCAAAATATTTACAAATCAACTAGTGAATATTGATTATATCTAGATTTAAAGTTTCTTCCATTACAATACTAATACTTTTTTGCTGGAAAAGGAGATTTAAAGAAATTTGGGAAGCTTCCTACATAGAGCTAGGAAAAATATCTTCTTTAGAATCAATCCAACACCAAAAAAAATAAATAAGAGCAAACATTTGGAGACATGTAGAAAAGGTACAATTGCTAGATATTGCAGACTTGTAGAGAGCAGAAGAAGAAAAGGACATAGAAGCCTTGTTGCAGTTTTGAAGAAGAAGAGACTCCAGAGAATAGTTTGAGAGAAGATTGGAGGTTGGTGATCTCCATTGAAGATTTCAAATAACAGATTGAAGAGACTCCAAATAAAAGTTTAGGAGAAGATTAGAGGTTGGTGATCTCCACTAAATACTACAAATAGCATATTGAAGAGACTCTAGAGAAGATTCTAGGTGAAGATAGAATATTGGTGATCTTCGTTGAAGATTGAAGACTTTACCTTGAAGAAGTTGAAGAGACCTGTTGTCCAAAATGGCCACATGTAGGAAAAGAAGGAAGAATCTCGCCAAATACTAAGCTAAGGAAAAAGGTCATGGTGGCACTGCTTTTTGATGACCATGGAACAGTCTAAGGCCTAGAGTCACGATGGCGTGATATTTTGATGGTCGTGGAGCAGTCTAAGGCCTAGAGTCATGATGGCATGATATTTTGATGGCCATGGAGCAGTCTAAGGCCTAGAGTCATGATGGCACAATATTTTGATGGTCATGGAGTAGTCTAAGGCCTAAAGTCATGATGGCACAACATTTTGATGGTCATGGAGTAGTCTAAGGCCTAGAGTCATGATGGCATGACATTTTGATGGTCGTGGAGCAGTCTAAGGCCTAAAGTCATGATGGCATGACATTTTGATGGTCGTGGAGCAGTCTAAGGCCTAGAGTCATGATGGCATGACATTTTGATGGTCGTGGAGCAGTCTAAGGCCTAGAGTCATGATGGCATGACATTTTGATGGTCGTGGAGTAGTCTAAGGCCTAGAGTCATGATGGCACAATATTTTGATGGTCGTGGAGCAGTCTAAGGCCTAAAGTCATGATGGCATGATATTTTGATGGTCGTGGAGTAGTCTAAGGCCTAGAGTCATGATGGCACAATATTTTTATGGTCGTGGAGCAGTCTAAGGCCTAGAGTCATGATGGCACGACATTTTTATGGTCGTGGAGTAGTCTAAGGCCTAGAGTCATGATGGCATGACATTTTTATGGTCGTGGAGCAGTCTAAGGCCTAGAGTCATGATAGCGCGACATTTTGATAGCCATGGAGACCACGAAGTCTGAAGGATAAGATAAAGATCCATATAACAAGAATATCTTAACCTCTTTCAGTTAGAGGCTCCATCACTCTTTGATTTTCTTTGTAACAAATTTTAGTTTTCTATTACGTAAAACTCTTATATATAGAATGAGTGACTGAAACAAATGGTCGGCTCTTAGGCATTTACAAGGCTATGTACTCAGACTTCTAAAAGTTAATAAAGATCAAAGTTCTAGTTCTTTACTCACTAGTGTATGAACAATCAAGTATGTATGTGTTGATCATTGCTACTTAAATCTAGTTTGAATGTGATATGCATTGAATCTTAATTTGAATCTTTGCATTATCATTCTGTTAAAGATCTGCAATATAACTTCATTTATGAGGTATTTCTTAAGATACACCAAGGGGTTTTGTCTCTATGTTTGATCTTGTTTGTTCTTTCTACAAAAAGGTTGTAATAGTTATTGTTGTTGCTTAATATGTGCCATCTCAATTCTCTAGCATTAGCTATATTTCCCGCTCTTTCTGTACCTTCTATTTTCCCTCCATTTTCTCAAAAGAAACAAAGGAACCAACCTCCTCTAGATATTGAACCAGATAGAGTCCGCTCTAACCTGGTCTTTCAATGTTGGCAAGGTCTTGGGCGCAAATGTAACCAAAGGCAAATTTTGCTCCAATAGTTTTTGGCATGCCCGATGGGACCCAAATCCCATGCATTATATATAGTCAAAGCCCTAGTGAAACCTTTGTCCTATTAATATTTTTATCACCTGGTGACTCCATGTAGGAAAGGAACCCTGAATAAATCCTTACCCGATATCTAGTTATGAACCATCCTTATGATAACCAGATCTAAAGCAAAAAATTTAGAAGAGCCCATAGAGTTCTTCGAACTACACCTTGGTAGCCTTCGTGCTAACCCAGTTTTGGTTGCTAGGATAGCTCCTACTCATAATAGCAACCTCAGGCAAGAAAATACTTCTCATATAGCCTCCTCCAACACTATTGCTATCAGAACCCCCACTCTAGTTACCAATATGGCTGTAATGGCTAGAAATCCGCCTGATCTACCCTATCCCTTATGGAATCATACGGGCCCTTTGAATATTGGGGTACAACACCCAATACTAGTAGCGACTCTGAAAGCGCTACCCCAGTATGATGGTACTAGAAAAATGACATACAAACATTGCTTAGATGTGGTAGCATTGGCACCAATATACGACATCACAGAAGAAGATGTGATGATCAGACTGCTGATCATTTCCTTAAAAGGAAAAATGCTCTACTGGTATAGAGCCCTGGAATACCAGTATATATCTACCTAGGCTCAACTTGCCACCAAATTAGTAGAAGAATTTAATGAGCATACCGACCCATTTTCCCTACTGAATCAGTTTAATGCCATTCAGAAACACCCTCAGGAAGAGATCATGGATTTTAACATCAGGTTCAGTCGGACGTGGAAGAGAGTCCCTGACGGTTTGAGACCAGCGCCAGAAGGAGCTATATATTACTATCTGAGAGCCTTTGATTCAGAAATAAGTATGGCCATCAGGCAGTCTCGAGTGACAACTTTCCCTAAGATTTATCTGGAAGTGCAGAAAGTAGAAAAGGACTTGATCACCATAGGGAGGTTTCCTTCCAAGATGATGCCACCCATTTTCCCGAATTTTCCCCAAATTTCAAATACCACTTTCCTGGTTCCCCCCACAAATCCTAATGCTAGTCTTCCCAAAAGGATTGGACAACCTAACATCCCACTTCTACAAGCACCCCCTACCCTTGCAATGCTCCCTATTATTCCTGCGTCTTCCTTAGTAGTGAACACATCTACTCAAGATGCTCAGCTAGCGATCTTGAAAGATTTGCAAACCTCCTACAAAACTCTGTCAAATAAATTTGTATCTATGGAGCATAGAGAAGCGAAAAGGAACTCTCAACCAAGATGTTATCCACAAGTGACAAGAGATCAAGCCTCCACTGGTGGGAGAAATTATGAAAAAACTAGCATAGTGTATGCCAACGAAAGTGTGGGGCCTAGTGATGATTCACCTGAATCATCTTTCTAGTGTTCCACATGCAATGATCCTCACGGTGAGACTGCTTGCATGATTCATCAACATCAGGTCTAGAAGGTAGCTACAGAAAAATTAGAAAGGTCCCTCAAAGGTCAAGTAAACATAATCAGAGAAGATGATCAGAATTTCATGATGCCCTCTCTAGAACAAGTCTCAGTTCTGACCAGATCAGGGAAGAAACCTCTTCAGGTTGATCCTAAAGAGCTCGACCCTTTGAAGGTACCTACGCCTGCAAAGAGTCCAATAGAGAAAAGACCCCTACAAGGTACAGACCCAAAAAGGGGAGAAATCCAAAAAGAAACACTTTCGGTTAAGGAGACAGAAACTCAAGAGCAAGCCAGAGAAAAATTGAGATATCCTTCACTGACTAAATGCCAAAGAGTTGATGCTACTCAGGGGTACCGAAATAGGTTTGACACAACAATAAAAGAGAAGAGTGTTGATTCTCTCCCATTCAATATTGTTGAAGAAATGAAGAAGACTCCTTCCAAAGCCACTATGTATGAAGCACTACGGATCCCAGGACAGATAGACCTACTACAGGAATCATTGAAATCTATGAAAAATAAGGATAAAGATCCAATTAATTCGAGTTGTGCCCAAGTAAGTGTTCATTCCACCTCAGGAAAAAATAGACCTCCCCCATTTTATTTATCCCTCCATATGGAAGGATGGGTAGTCCATAATTGTATGATTGACTCTGGGGCCGCTACTATTGTTATGCCCAAAGCAGTGTGTGATATCATGGGAATGGAGTATACAAGGAATGCTCCAGGAGTTTTGCAACTCGATGGGACTCCTGTAAAAATAGTAGGTATTATTAAAGATATTCCCATCGTCCTTCATAGGCTCCCTCAGCTCACAGTTATACAAGAAGTGGTGGTGGTTGATTTAGAACCTTATTTTGGCATGTGCCTGTCTAGAGAATTTACTGCTAAAATAGGTGGATATCTATCTCTCAATTTTCACACCTTGAAATTCCATTCAAAGGAAAAAGGGTGAAGATATTCAATGAGAAACCCTCTACCTTCCATGTCGAGAGGCTTGGAGAAGAAGAGAAAAACTCTACTACTGTGAACATGATGACTGAGGAACTGACAGATTTGAGCATGATGGAAGAAGCCCTTAATGAATTACAAGAAGAAGATCAGTTCTCCCTCTTAGATTTCAATGCCATGATCAAAATAGATTTGGGGACTTACACCATTTAGAAACCTGAGAAAAGTAGATCTACCTCATCCCCACTACTTAATGCACCTTCAGATCAATTGTGGAAACTTTTCTTCGATGGGGCTAGATGCAAAAATGGTGCTGGAGCAGGAATTGTCTTGATTTCCCCAACTGGTGAGCAGAAGGTTTTTTCTTACCGGTTGACCTAGAGTTGCACTAATAATGCTGCAGAATACAAAGCACTTTGTTTAGGTCTCAGAAAGGCTAAAAATATGGGCATTAAGCAACTACAAATTTTTGGAGACTCAAAATTAATAGTAAATCAGGTTACTAAAAGGTGCGTAAGCAAGCAACATTACCTCAAGGCTTACCAAAATAGAGTTTGGGATTTGTTAGAATATTTTGAAGCTCTAAACATAAAGGCTATTCCTAGAGAGAAAAACACTCATGCAGATTTACTGGCTTCAGTGGGGGTAAACTTCTATCCCATAAGCAATGTCATCCAGAAATAAAAAATAATTAGGTTAATTTATAGACCTTCTGTACCAGACAGAGATACCTTCTGGCAAGTTTTTGAGAATGATCAACAAATAGTGGATTTCCTTGTTCATGAAATGAATTGCTCAAATGATCGGATGGGTGAAGACGAAGAAGATGAGAATATCATCCAGTTAAAAAATAATCACATTCCAAAAGGATTGGTTACTCTTGAGAGCCTCTTTGACAACAATGACAAGTCTAATGGTCACAAAATAAAAGTTGACAAACATAGGTACAAAGAAGCTGAAATGGAGCCCAATAAGACCATCAAGTTGGGGGTAAACACTACTGAAAAAGAAATGGAGGAGATCAGGGAGTTGTGCAAAGAATTTCCTGACATCATTGCTTGGACCTACAAGGATCTGAAAGTCTATTCAAAAGAGACAATCCAACATACGATTGAGCTAGAAGAAGGTGCCAAGCCATTTCGACAAAAGCAACGACCAGTAAACCCCAAGATTGAAGCCCTGATGAAACAAGAATTGCTAAAACTCCTTGAAGGTACAATCATCTATCCAATCAAGCATTCAACATGGGTTGCTAACTTAGTTTCGATTAGAAATAAAAATGGAGACATCCGACTATGTGTTGATTTTCGCAACTTGAATAAAGCTTCCCTGAAAGACCACTACCCTCTCCCACAAATAGATCAGATTTTGCACACAGTGGCAGGAGCAGAAAGGTTTTCGCTCCTAGATGGTTTTTTGGGGTACAATCAGGTCTGGGTTAAAGATGAAGATCAATTCAAAACTGCCTTCACAACTAAGTGGGGAACGTTCGCTTACCAAAGAATGCCATTCGGATTGTCCAATGCTAGAGCAACTTTTCAAAGAGCTATGGATACAACATTCAGAGAATTATTAAATAAGGTAATTGTGATTTACCTGGATGACATGACTATTTTCTCTCACAAAAAGGAAGACCATATAGCGCACCTCAGAAGCGTATTTGAAAAATATAGAGAGTTCAGTATATCCATAAATCCTAGGAAATCAATCTTTGTTGTGGAAGAAGGGCTCCTACTAGGGCACATCATTTCTAAGTCTGGTCTAGCTATAGATCCTAATAGAGTAAAAGCACTATTGGATCTCCCTCTCCATCCAAACAAGAAAGGGTTGCAATAATTCTTTGGCTAGATCAAATTTTTATGCAAATTCATAGCAGACTTCACCCAAATAGTCAAACCTATGACAAAACTCTTGAAAAAGGATGCTATTTTCAAATGGACAGATGCCAGGAAAAGGGCCTTCCAATAGATCAAGGAATAGATAGCTCAAGCCCCTATATTAGTGAATCCAAATTATTCCAGAGATTTCATCATGTACGCCATAGGCGAGCAAGAAAGTTATGCCGCAGTACTCACACAGAAAGGAACTGACAATGAAGAAAGACCCATAGCTTTTCTGAGCCAAACTATGTAAGAACATGAAGAGAAATATAATTTCATCGAGAAATAGATATATGCAATAATGAAATCTTTGAAAAAATTTAGACATTTCCTGTCTCAGAGCAAGATAATTGTTTACACCATTCATCCAGATGTACGAAGTTTCATCATACAGGGAGAGCTCGATGACACAAGAGCAGGTTGGGTGACCAAGATACAAGAATACAATGTAGAAATACATCCGACCAAGCTGGTAAGAGGTAGAGCGTTATGCCAAGAGCTTTCTAAACATGCTTCATCAGAATATGTGGCATGCTAGGCGCAAGGAAAATCACCAGATGATGAACAACCCCAGAACATCTCGACTGGGCAGATGAATTGATCAAATATTTCTAGACTGGAAGATGTCCAGAAGGTTTGAATACTTTACAAAGAAGAAGGTACCGAATCCAAGATTTGAAGTATAATCTTCTCCCCGAAGGATTGTACAGAAAGAATTTAGATGGATTTCTCCTGCGTTGCATAAAATATGAACAAAAACAATAGATCTTAGAAGAATTTCATGAAGGATTGTCAGGAGGACACTACTCAGGCAGAACCACCACTCTAAAGATCATCCAAATTGGGTGTTACTGGCCAACTATTTTTTTAGATTATTTTAAAGTAACCAGAGGCTGTGAGGAATGCCAAAGGTATGTCAAAAGAAACAGGAATGCCCCATTACCCCTTAAGTCCATTCAGGTCAAAGAACCTTTCCAACAATGGGGACTAGATTTTATCGAAATGATAGAGCCCAACTCATCCATTGGGCACAAGTATATCTTGACTGCTACTGATTACTTCACCAAGTGGTCAGAGGTAATCCCTACCAAAAAATCTGACCAAGAGGTTGTGATAGAGTTCGTAGAAATTCTAATAACCATATTTGGCATCCCAGAAGCATTGGTCATAGACAATGGCCCTTCTTTCATAGGTGCCAAAATGATCGATTTTGCATGCAGGTATGGGATCTATTTAAAGACATCTTCAAACTACTATCCCCAAGGAAATAGACTAGCTGAGTCTACAAACAAGAACCTGCTTAGGATTTTGAAATGGACTCTGAAGGACAACAAAAGAGGTTGGCATTCCCTGATAAATCAATCACTCTGGGCTGATAGAATAATGATCAAGAAGTCCATTAATGCATCTCCTTATTCCTTGGTCTATGGGAAAGAAGTAGTTCTACCAGTACATATAGAAATACCTGCCCTAAAACTACTCAATAAAACTGGTACAGAAGAAGCAGAACCCATGGAAAATAGGTTGATTCAGCTCTTGCATTCAGAAGAACAAAAGGAACAAGCTTACAACCACCACCTGAAACACGTCGTCACCACCAAAATATGGTTTGACAAGAAGACTACTCTGAGGAAATTTAATACGGGTGACTTGGTCCTCAGGTGGAATGAGAAAAGGTCCAAACCTGGTAATCATGATAAATTTGATACATTCTGGGATGACCCTTTTGAGATAATAGAAGAAAAGCAACACAATTCCTTCTAGTTGAAAGACGAACAGGGCCAGGTTCAACCCATCCCTATTAATGGCTTCCACCTGAAGCTATATTTCAAGAAGTGAGTTGTTCTTCTTGTTGTATGTATTTTTATGTAAATATGCATTTTTCTTTATTTGTTTCCTTTTTGGCACCCGAGTGCCACTTTTGAGCAAAATGTCACGATGGCGCGACTTTTTGGCACCCGAAGGTCACTTTTGAGCAAAATGTCATGATGGCACGACTTTTTGGCACCCGAAGGCCACTTTTGAGTTTTAGCATTTATTGGAAGTGATAGTGAACATCACGACAAAAGGAATGATCTTTAAATATTGGCACATGCCAGAAAAGCAAAGTGTTGCAGGTAATAAAAGTGGCGGCCTCAAAAATCTCACATTGCCCTTTTAGAGATACGGTCGCACCTACCAATAGGCATAAAGCAAAATGAAAAGAGATCATTGGTCCAAATATATATAAAAAAGAGGGTGTGTAATGGTTAGTAGCATCTTGAATATGGGCACGCTGATCAAAGCTTCATGTAACATTCGAGAACCTGCACCAAAAGAATATTGTCAATAAAAATGTGCCACGTCAGCTTGACAGTTATTACATGATAGAGTGGCGCAAGCATGCATCCCTATTTTCATTGATCCACCTCCCATATTTCCCTCTCATTTTTTTCTTCTCTTCATGTGCTTTTCCTCTTCCTATCAAAGAGAGTTCCGCAGAGCTACTACCCAGTCTTCTGGTTTTCTTTCCAATTTGTAAAACATAGTGACCATGGCTACTACTCCCATAGCTAGTTCTCTTGCATTTTATAAAAAAGTGAGAAGCTCAAGTAAAAGGGTGAATAGTTTCATAGATCCAGATGCCCACATCATAGATGTCAGATTAACCTAGGAGGAACCAGAACAAATCCGAAGAGACATAGCCACATGGGTGGCCGAGAATCCATCTCCAACTGATCCAAGCACATTCGTGTATCAGTCTATGCTCTACTGGTACGTTTGACCTCAAGTGCATTCCTACCCAAAATTAGTTCAAGCCATGGCAAAGATGTATGATATTAAGCATAGGATAGTCAAAAATTGCAGAGGGGAAACCTTGTTTACCCTCGACCCAGAAATAATTAGGGTTGTCTTCACCTATGAGAGGAAGCCTATGCCTCCACCTATCTAGTTTGACCCCAAGAATTCTACTAAATATTACACCAATGCCCCAAACATTAGGGCTTTTCTATAGCAAAACCTGGTGGACACCCTCTCTGAGAAATCTGTGCCTAAGTCCCCCATCCCCTTGTCTAGGTTAAAAAACAAAGAGCTTTTTTCAATGCTGGTGATGGTGGCAGGTTTGGAAGATGACACCCAGGTGTATGGATGGTAGATTGCAGTAGCCCAATGTATCTCCATTCCCCAATTCTATGACAAGAAGCATCTAGAATCGGGTAGGGTTCCTATATTTTTTGACTGGTCGACGTACTTGGCCCAACAAATACACATAGGCCTCTGTAAACTGCAAAAGGAAGCTCCAGATGCATTCAAGTATTCTTCCTATTTGGTATGGATGTTTTTATTTTTTCAATGCAAGCATTTGGGTTCTATTTCCATCACCACCAAAGACCAGAAAGGGGAACATTTACCTGTGTGTGAGTGGATGCCACTTCTCACAAATACAAGTTCATACTACCAGTTTAACATAGAGTTCCTGGGCCCTACCCTAAAACTCATAAATGGCCAGATGCCTAGAGTCCCAAAATAAATGTATGAAGCTTTGAGGCATCCCCATGCAGAAGAAGGTGATTGGTTCATTTTGACACAAGGAGTAGTCATGAGACTCTATGGATTCACTGAGAAGCCTTTCCTCTTACCTTACTATGTTACCAAGAGACTTTTCGCTCTGGAATACGTGAGGCAAATAGAATTTATCAACTACAAATATAGAATAGGTGCTCAGAGAATGCACACCTGCCTTATGCCTTTCCAATATGAAGGGGTGACTGTATCAAAAAAGGGAGATCATGAGAAAATCGCTCAAGTACTATGAAATCTGAAGTTGGTACAACTATCGCACAGGTGGAAATATGATCTTGAAGACAAATTCACTCAAAGGTAGGCTACTCTGAATAAGGCTCCCTTCAAACAATTTCATGCATCTGACAGGAAAATTGATAAACAGGGCAGAAATAATGATGAAGACCAACCGATGGAATGGCATGTTGAAAGGATGCAACCGCTTCCTCCGTGGCACGATTTCTATGAACATATAGCGGATTGGAGCCCAGAGTCAAATACAAAGCACAAAATCATAGAAAACATAATCAAGAGGATGAAGAAAAGAGGATAAGGTTGGGATCACGCAAAAATATTGGCGTGGTGGCAAATGAGATGCCACATCAAAACGTTCACCAGATACGGTTTGAAAATTGATTCAGATTTTTATGCAAAATATGATGAAAACCATGACAATTGGTCTGAGACATTTGTAGATAAAATTCCTTTGGGGATCGATGGTATCCCCCTCAAAACACTTGAAGGTGGTGAGCAACAAGGAAAGGGCAAAGAAATAATGACTGAACGGGTGGAGTCCCCAAAGAAAAAACAACAAAAACCCATTCCTCCCTCAGGATCAGAAATAGAATCTGATGGTAGTAGCCCACTTATACATAGAAAAAGGAAAGTAGAAACAAAGAAAGGGGGGCCCAAAAAATAATAAGGATAGAAATATCTCCAACAGATTCAGAATATGGAGAATCAGGAGAGGATGAACAATCTGGAGAGATTTTAGAATCTGAAATACATAACAAAGCTGAAAAAATAGTAGGAATAAAAGGTAATCCTGAAGAGGCTCATGAAAAAACAAAGATCAATGAACAGAAAGGAGAACCATCTGAGAAAATCCTTCAAGAAGAAACACCTGGTGAAGGAAAAATCATTGGTGAAGAATGATCTCCACCAAAGATGACAACTGAAGTCGAGGATATGGGTTTGAAGAAAATCGTAGAGATCTACACCGAAGAGTCGCAAGAGAACGAAGATGCTACTCCACCAAAAGACTCAGGTATGTCTATCATTAACCTTGACACTCCTTCCTCTTCTCCTCGCTCCCATAGAACTTCCCCTCCCCCTTCTGAGAAACAAGGCAATCCCCCATCTTCTGATCAATTTCCAAAATCATCCTCTCATGGAACTCCACCTACCACTCACCAAACCCCACCATATTCACCATCAAGAAAAAGGACTCCGCTAGTATCTCCTTTTGCTCACCCAAAATCCCCTTCCAAACAGTCTAGTTTTGAAGTCGTATTAACCACCACTCCTTTCTCTATGTCCGCCAACCTGCTAAGCTTCCAGGAAATGCAAGCTGCTTCCCCTGCATCTAATCCCACTGTCATCAAACTCAAGATATTAAGAAAGGCTACTAAAAACATGGCTACCTGGATGAAAGCACGAAGCACTCAAGGATCCATAGATTTAGCAAGAGTTCGAGAAGGGACACTACTAGATCCCATCAATATGCAGTGGTCTACAATGAAAATGACCCCACTGGTCCAAAAACCAGAGAAGGAAATGACTTTGGATGACTACCAAGCTGAGATCACTGAAGAAGATATAACTCGGTTACCCATGGGCGATGAGTGGAACAAAGCTCAAACTCATATGGGGACCATTTATCTAAACATAGAGTATTACAAAGAACAGTTCTTTCGAGCTGAGCAAGCAAGAAAGCATTTAGAAGAAGCCCTTCAACAATAGAAAGCCACTGAAAAGGCTCTAAAAAATGAGGCTACAAAATGGAAGGAAAGGTTTGATGAGGCAGCTCCTTATAAAGAAAATATGGCAAAGGTAGAGGAGCAAATTCAAGCATTACAACAACAAATTGAAGATCTAAAAATGCAACTATCTGACAGTAACAACAATGCTAGCGGACTGACCAAAGAGAAAGCAAGAGCGGTCCAAAAAGAGATGCTAGAAAAGGTCAACCAGTTGGTCTTAAAATCTAGGCCTACGCTAGAATACCTGATTAAAATTCAAAACACATTGAGTCAGGTCGACGATGAGTTCCAATCATCGATTCAGCTTTTGTCTACAAGAGTGGCAGCTGCTAATAAAATCCAAGCCCTAGCAGATAGCACTCAGGTGATACCAGGATACAAGGCTCACGACACAAATTGGTCCCAGGAAAAATTGGTCGCCTGAAGCTTCTCCAAAAGATACAAGTTAGTAACAAAAGCTGCCAAGATACTGTATGAGTTAAAAGGAGAAGCCAAAGCAATTATGAAACACGTAAGTTTAGCCAAAAGTTATGGAATGCCTAGTTTCTGGGGCAAGAATTCATAGATACTAGCCAAAGAAGAACTAAGAGCTTCCTAGATAGAATACCTAGAAAATGAATCAGAAATCAATAGTTGGGAGGAGCCCGTCCAAGAGAATTTTATATTCATCATGGTCCAGAATATCACTCAGATGAATGCTTACCTGTATGAGTTAAGTCTTAAAGAAAAATCTCCAATGTACGACAAGATTGAAAAGCTAGAATATCTTTATCTTACCTTCAAGGAAAAAGCTGACACAGACGAGGAGACCTGGAAGAAGGCTTGCTCTACTTATAATGAGATCGTTCAAGAGAAGAATAAGCAAGGAAAAGAAAAACAAGTGAAAACCAAGAAAGCCCCTTCTAGCAGCACTCCCCTCACAGGAAAAAAGTAAAGTAAGAGCTCTAGCAGAAGCACTGCAGAAGAATGATCACTGTAAATCAAGTTCTGTCTACTTTTTTTTGTTTTATACACCTGGTATCTTTCCCTTTCCTTTCCTTTTTCTTCTCCATCTATTTCTTTGCCAAATCCTTTCAAAATTGTTTAAAGGTCCTGTTCTAACATGGTAATTAAATGTTAGCAAAGTCTTGGGCGCAAGCGTAACCGAAGACAGATTTTTTGCTTCCAAGCGTGTTCTATGTATATGTTGTATATGTATATACTCGGTACTTTCCCCTCCCCTTTCTTTCCCTATTATTTTTCTCTTATATTATTTTATTTTTTTACTCCATTCCCCCAATGGATAAAGGCTCTAGGTTCTAACATTCAGCTGACAGAATTACCCCAGAAGGCGCCAAGAATGTTGTCCAAAATGACCACATGTAGGAAAATAGGGAAGAATCTCGCCAAATACTAAGCTAAGGAAAAAGGTCATGGTGGCACTACTTTTTGATGACCATGGAACAGTCTAAGGCCTAGAGTTGTGATTAAGGCCTAAAGTCATGATGGCAACATTTTGATGGTCGTGGAGTATCTAAGGCCTAACATATGGCGACATTTTGATGGCCGTGGAGCAGTCTAAGGCCTAAAGTCATGATGGCATGACATTTTGATGGTCGTGGAGCAGTCTAAGGCCTAAAGTCATGATGGCACAACATTTTGATGGTCGTGGAGTAGTCTAAGGCCTAAAGTCATGATGGCACAACATTTTGATGGTCATGGAGTAGTCTAAGGCCTAGAGTCATGATGGCATGACATTTTGATGGCCGTGGAGTAGTCTAAGGCCTAGAGTCATGATGGCATGATATTTTGATGGTCGTGGAGCAGTCTAAGGCCTAGAGTCATGATGGCATGACATTTTGATGGTCGTGGAGCAGTCTAAGGCCTAGAGTCATGATGGCACGACATTTTGATGGTCGTGGAGTAGTCTAAGGCCTAGAGTCATGATGGCACATGCGATATTTTGATGGTCGTGGAGCAGTCTAAGGCCTAAGAGTCATGATGGCATGACATTTTGATGGCCGTGGAGCAGTCTAAGCCTAAATCCATTACTATGCGTGATATTTTGATGGTCGTGGAGCAGTCTAAGGCCTAGAGTCATGATAGCATGATATTTTGATAGCCACAGAGACCACGAAGTCTGAAGGATAAGATAAAGATCCATATAACAAGAATATCTTAACCTCTTTCAGTTAGAGGCTCCATCACTCTTTGATTTTCTTTGTAACAACTTTTAGTTTTTTGTTACGTAAAACTCTTATATATAGAATGAGCGACTAAAACAAATGGTCGGCTCTTAGGCATTTACAAGGCTATGTACTCAGACTTTTGAAAGTTAATAAAGATCAAAGTTCTGGTTCTTTACTCACTGGTGTATGAACAATCAAGTATGTATGTGTTGATCATTGTTGCTTAAATCTAGTTTGAATGTGATATGCATTGAATCTTAATTTGAATCTTCGCATTATCATTCTGTTAAAGATCTACAATATAACTTCACTTATGAGGCGTTTCTTAAGATTCACCAAGGGGTTTTGTCTCTATGTTTGATCTTGTTTGTTCTTTCTACAAAAAGGTTGTAATAGTTATTGTTGTTGCTTAATCTGTGCCATCTCAATTCTCTAGCATTAGCTATATTTCCCACTCTTTTTGTACCTTCTATTTTCCCTCCCTTTTCTCAAAAGAAACAAAGGAACCAACCTCCTCTGGAGATTGAACCAGATAGAGTCCGCTCTAACCTGGTATTTCAATGTTGGCAAGGTCTTGGGCGCAAATGTAACCAAAGGCAGATTTTGCTCCAACAAGGCCCATAGAAGGTCCATTAAAGAAATTCCAAAGATAGATAAGGACTAGTAAAAGTCCTATTCCTAAATTAATATATTTTAGAGATCCTATAGGGGGATCTCATTTCCAAACTTCCATAGTAGAATTTTGAAGAAAAGGTCTCATTGGGAAGACCAGAGAAGTTGTGAGGGTGAAGGCCCTAGAGATGTGGTCTTAATGAGAAACAAGGAGAAGGCTTGGTAAGCCTTATTGAAGGATATTTGGAGAAGGTCATTGAAGAAGTTCCTAGGAGAACTCATTATAGAAATTTACCACCAAGGAGAATTTCTTGATAAAGGAAAATTTTGGGACAATTGTCACCATCCAAAAACAAGCCCAAATTTTAGAGGAGATTGATGAATACCTTAAAATTTTTATATTCTTGATAAGAGGCCTAAATTGAAGTTAGAATTTGATAAGGAGGTTGAAGGATATATGAGCCAGATATTACTACCAAACCTGCGAGGTTTAAATATTGCATTTGTAGGCGAGAAGGATCATTCAGAGAAAGGAGATCAACTAGTTTCTATAGTAGAAAATTGAAGGTTTATTGAAGGAAAATCTCAACTATGATTGGGAGGATTTCCCTACCAAATTTTTAATATTCAAGGATAAAATTACTACTTGCAAAACTTCATATTTACATAGTACATTTTGAAGGATAATTAAAGTCACCTACTACAAATTTAGGGTAGCAAGTTACAGGGTTTCAAAGTTGAAAATAGGTGAGCTAAAGAACTATGTTGGACAGTCAAGAAGAGTTGTAATTTTATAAAGTAAAAGAAAACAATAATGTGAATTTAATCACCTTGAAATCCTTCATCTATAGAGATCATTAAGGTAAGCAACTTGGGTGCAAGAAGGTTCTGAAGAACATGATCTTATACTAAGATGGGGGGTGAACAATATAAGATAAAACTTTTTGCTTTTCAATCCATATGATAACATTAGCAATATTAAATAGTAATAATTACATGAAACATCACACACATGAGATACATGATTTAACATGGTTCAACCAATGTGGGCTACTCCATAGAGAAAATATTCCTTATAAATTTTCTCAATAAATTCCTTTGGGAATCAATTCCCTATTAAAATATTTATGGACCTCTATCCAAAGTAGACACCAATACCCTTTATCTGATTCATGGATCACTATACATAGGATAACTCTTTCCCCTCTGCTCTGGCTAATGCTCTTCTATAAGGCTTCTGCCTCCACTACACTGGCTTGTGGATCTCTCTCCATTGAAGACCTATGTCCTCACTTACAAGACCTCTATCTTCACTTGCCCTAGCTAATAGATATCTATCCACTAGAGACTGCTATCCTTTGCTCTATCACCACCAAATCCTTATCTAAACTCTGCTCAATATTTGTCTCAAATTTGCACTGAACACTGTTAGCACAAATTTTATCATAAATTTGTCTATGCTCTGGCACAAATCGGCTCTCAAATCTACTCCAAAATTTGTCCCCAAATTTGTCTCTGCTTTGGCACAAATTTTCTCATAAATCTATACCAAAATTTATCCTCAAATTTGTCCTCAAGCCTTAACACAAAGCTTTATCAAATCACGAACCAACTCTTCTTATATTTTCCCAAATCCTGAACACAAGGCTTGAACAAATAAATCAACTCTGCTTTCAAGTCTTCACAAAAACTTGCCTCTAATATGTCCTTAAACTTTAAAAAAAGCTCATTAAAATAATTTGAGATCTTGCATACAAAACACAACTTAATTCTCTTTCAAAAAACCTCTTCAACATATAGACAAGTTTCACTCAGAATATTTCTTAGCTATAGATACATATAGATAATGAACAAAGACTTAATATATTTCATACTTACAATATTTTGTACTCAACAAAACACTCTATCACTTTCAAAATCTCTTTAAAATCAATTCATAAATAAAGTATAATTTGTTTCACAAAACTTGAACTATCACTCTAATGCTTTCAATCAATAATGCTCATTAAACTTCACTCAACCATTACTCAATGAAACACAACTTGCTTACAAACCCTAACCAAGTGTTTCACTATACTTCCAACAACTCACACTATGGAACTCAAACCTTGACTTAAGATGATTCCAATGTCACATAACAATGATACTCATGATATTTCAACATCCACAAATCATGCACATGAAAACTCACTCAAACATTTCCAACAATGCTTATCAAACAATCATTTTCACTCCAACTTTGCATTTCACAACATTCAATCCAACAATATTTCACTCATAAGTAAGATGTGAGCATACCTTTTGTTTTGATAGAGTTATATCTTCAAAACCTGTATTAATCATAATCAAATCCTCTTTGCCAATTTCAAGGTTAGATAGCAACAACCAATCTCAAAATCTCCACACAAATATTCTCCCCAATAATTATTTCACCATACAAAAATATCAAGTCTCAAGTACACCTTATAATATCCAAACTCTTAAAATAATATTCAAAAAATTAAGTTCCTTTACTAACACCTTATAAACTCCAACCTTACAAAATAGTATTCAAAAATCAAGATCTTTTACTAACACCTTATAAACTCCAACCTTTCAAAATAACATCCAACATATAAAAATCAAATTCTTTTATTAACCCTTATAACTCCAAACCTTTATTTATTTTTATAGGCAATAAAAATATAAAATAATTTTTAATTAACCTTATAATTCCCTATGCATTCCACTATGCAAAAATATCATGCAACCTTTAGTAAACAAGTGCCTCACAAACTTCGACGAATTTAAATAATAATCAAAAGTGCTTACCTTAGTCTTTGGCCCACGTCTCAAAATTATTTCTCATGTCTTGGCTACGCCCAAACTCGAACCTATGACCAACTGCTGCCGAAGTACCTTAGCCCAAGGCTAGGCTACCATTGGGCTACACGTCCTCATGTGAAACTTTGTTCATGCACACCCTCTTATGCCTCTGCAAAATTTGACGAACAAACAAAACATCTTCCTCCTTCACAAAAATAGGTTGCATGGGGATTCGAAACCATGACCTATATTGTGCGAGCGCCTTAGCAAGTCTTTCGCCATCGGCTACACTACCCAACGCTATGGAACTTCCTAGATGTGTCACTTGCACTTCAACCTTCGTATACTTCTTAAAATTTTAGAACCAAAAATTCTCTCTTCTCACTTAGCAAAGCAACACACGAAATATTACACATAGCATAGCATTCGAATTGTATAGTCATCGAGCAGGGAAATGAAAATTATTTTCCCTTCTTATATACTTTGTCCTTTGCCCTTACACGTTGGCCCAATTTGAAGTCAATTTTTTGAATTTAAATTTAAATATTAAATTTTGAAAACTTTGGCGCCCATTATTTATTTAAATTAAAATTTTAACCATAGGTTAAAATATTTTAATTTAAATAAATTAAATTATAATATTAAATATTTTAATATTTTAGGCCTCTTTAGGCATTTAATATTTATTAAAATAAATATTATATCCTATTTCTTTTAACCACTTCCTTACATTTTGTAAAAACAACTTGATGACATTAATGATGACGAAACTTGACACCAAACCTTTTGACATCAATGACAACAAAACTTGCTCAAATTTCCAACGAGGTTCATTAGTTGAACTTTATTATTTGGTTTGTTATCAAATTCCATTAGGCACCTTATTAGGGTCTAAAATTTGCAAAGAGAAGGTTGCATATTGAAATATTCAAAGGAGTGCAAAAGGTAGTTTCTTATAATGTTAATACCTGCACATTAAAATATGAGTTAGATATATTTTTACAGAAAGAAAAATATCATCTTCCTATTATCTAGTTACAACAAAGAAGATATTACTTTTAAGTTAAAGTTGCAGAGATTATAGTGCATTCAAGAGTTATTAATTCATCTTACAAGTTACTTTGGAGGAGAATAAGGTGAGATTACTATTACACTACTCTAGTTATCCTTAAGTGCATTAAATTGGAGATATTATTAATACATTAAGGATTGATCAAAGGTGAAAATTAGTGCACTATACTAGTTACTCTTGAAATATTATTAAGTGCATTGGTTTGTAAGTTAAAGTGAAAACCAAAGTGCACAAATTAGCATAATATCAAAGTGTCTAAAGACACTATTTAGCGCAAAAAACCTACAGCTTATTGTGGCATAGTAAAACCACTAAAAGGGTGATAGACCTCTAAGGAGTGGAGAAGAAAGATACTATCTAAAACTAGAAAAAGAAGACTAGAAAAATCTCATATTTCAATTGTGGAATAGTAAAGCCACTAAAAGGGTGATATAGCTCCAAGGAGTGGAGACGAAATATACTATCTAAAACTAGAAAAATAAGCTACAAAAGAATACTATAAGAGTCTCAGATTTCAAGTGTAATAAAGTAGCATATTATAGGCTATTATAGGTTTTTTACAAGCACCTCATCTGTCTTCTACGTTACACTAAAAGAAGACAAATGATTTAAGTGTCTTAAGGACATATTACCTAGCCCTTATCTACAAGTGATCGCCATTAGCAAAAGGTAAGCATAGTCAAAGTGATTAAAATAAGAGCCATTATAGAGGGTCCAAAATCCATTGTAGGTAAGATGAAAGCACAAACTCAAGGTGCTTAAGAGTAGAGTTGGTCCAAAGGGCTCGATACCCACTTCACCAAGGTGTAAAAAGACACCAACTCAGTGCCTATGCAGAAAGCAACCTACAACGTCAAAAATCCTATGTAAGAAGCTAACACTCATTGCAGGGAGGATTATACTAAGGAAAAAAAAGTACAAGTTACATAAAAATAAGAGCATACAAGGAGTACCTTATCCAAGCAATAGCTTGGTTGAACCACCAGTTAGAGCACCCAAAATTTACCATCGATTGAAGAAGAATCATCAACTAGGAGGATAACATTGAAGCATTCTAAAATTATCATAGCTAGAGATAACCTTGTGGGAGAACACCATCCATATTCACTAGAGAAAAAGAGGAGTCATCTCACACTTCACTATCACAAAGGAGCCAAAGAAAGCTTGCAAATAGTTGGCAAGAACAAGCATTGAGAAGTATAAAGGAATTTGGTACGTTGGAAGGAAGTGTGCATGCAAGAGGAGGCATATACACTTATCTCAACAAAGGGAGGAATATTGTGCCACTTGGCACAAAGGTGTAAGAGCATATTCATAACCATAACACCCGCACTCAAGAAGGAAGGGTGCCCAAACTAAGTAATGCTCCCATCATTGATTCAATGCTCAAGAAGAGCATATTGAGCGCTCACCTACATTTTCCAATGCTTAAGATTTAATATGCTATGTGTCATACCACCTATAAATTCCAACATCAGTGTTTCATGTAGGCCTCAAATGCACCTCCCAAAAGAAGAAGTGAACATTGGATTTGCACAATTTTACTAATTATCATTTTTTTTAGATGTATAGTTGCAAAAACATACACATGTGAGGTTTTGTATAATTATAAAAATGATAAGTTATAAAATGTATAATTGGGTTTAATTGTACAGTCATAAAAAGTGCAATTAGAAATTAAAAGTCAAATTAGGTCAAATGTGCATTTAAGGCGAATTTGATAATAATCAAATTAAACTGAGGAAGACCTTAATGCAAGTTGATTGTTACAAGGATGGTAGTTGTAAATAGTGGTGTTGAGTGGTAATTTTTCCTAATTGCAAAACCATACTCACACTTAGGATTTTGATCATAAAACCCTCTCTTGAAAGAAGTTAAAAAACAAAACAACTTCTCCAAGGTTCCGCTATATAAACATTGCACATGTGTATTTGTAATATTGTAAAGATATGTTAAATGAGTGCTAGGAATACCTTAGTGATTTACAAGTAACTATTAACAAGGGGCCTATGTTGGTTTATTTTATTATGCTATGCTAGTGATTGTTCATGAAACTTAAAAGAAATAAAAATGTGATTTGTGATTGAATTCCTTTAATTATTGCTTGATGAATAAAAAGGAAATAAATATGCATGAATACCTATGAAATGTAATGGCCTTAAAATATCATTATAAATTACCCCTCTTTAAGGTTCGAGGTGTAGACCAATTGGTTCGACCAAACCCCATAAGGAGGCAGAGGTCCAAGGTTCAAATATCGGGCCTCACCAGACTAAACGCTTGTACCTTTCCTAGTGCTTTCATTGGCATAAAAGGTTTAAAATGATTGTGGCATGCTGGTTATAGGGGTGGGCTATGCAAAGATCTATGTCGTGGATTTTAATGCAGACAACGTAGAATACTGTGGCAACCATAAAAAGCTAAACAACCTACCTTGATTCGTGGCGGCTATCGATTCCACCATGTAAATTCCAAAAAAAATATCCCTCTTTAATGAAATCATAATTTTCACAAAGAAGAAATAATTTAATGGTTTAAAACAATAGCCTTTGATATAATGTGTAAATCACCTCTCTTTAATGAAATCAAAATTTTCATAAAGAGAAACCAATTTATTGCTCTAAAAATGATGGCCTATGGAATGCCATATAAATTACCCCATTTAATGAAATTGCAATTTTCATAAAGGGAAGTCATTTATTGTTTATGAATCAAAATGCAAAGCTAACAAAATTAATTTACCTTTGAAATATGAAAAAATGCAAAATTCCAAAATTATAAAACCCTTATAAAACAATAACTTTCAACAATTTTTATAATTTCAAAATGGCTTCGGTGATGGAGATAATAAAATAAATAAACAGGACAATATTAAAAGAGATAAAGCAAAAAATAGAGCAAAAAAGTAACAACAGATATCAACATAGAAAGCCCAAATCACTTCTTTATTTTCTTCTGCATCCATGGCTGAGAAATGCCAAACATTTTATAGCCTTAGAAGGATAAACCTGGAGAATTCTAGACACCAAAAAATAGTTACAAAAATCATCTAAACTTAGGAAGTTACAAAAATCATCTAATCTTAGAAAAAAGTAATAAATCCTAATCTAAACAAGATCATTGAATGATCTGTTACAAAACAGATTTTCTATATTTAACATCCTCCCTAAAATTTGATTTGTGAAAAATAATTGCTCAATCCTCCCTCAAATCTGATTTGTGAGAAAGGGCTCTCATTCCCAAAATATTCTTCAATTTATTAAAGTCTTCTTCCTTCAATGGCTTTGTCAAAATGTCAGCAACCTGATCTTTGGACCTGCAATGAGAAAGCTTGATTTCTTTGTCTTTAACTAGTTGTCTGATGAAGTGAAATCTGATATGTATGTGCTTGCTTCTTCCATGAAAAACTAGATTTTTTGAAAGTTGAATGGCAGAATTATTATCACAAAAAATAGTGGTCTCTTCCATGTGGGGCTGCATCAATTCTTCAAGCATCCTGCGTAACCAAACTGCTTGGCAACCAACTGAAGTGGCTGCTACATATTCTGCTTCTGTTGTGGACAATGCAACAATAGTTTATTTTTTTTATGACCATGAAATTGCCCCTGAACCAAGATTAAAAACATATCCTGAAGTACTTTTCCTGTCATCTATGTCTCCTGCCCAATCACTGTCTATGTAACCAACTAACTTCAAGGTATCCTTCCTTTCATAAAAAATCCCATGATTTGTAGTCCCTTTCACATATCTGAGTATTCTTTTACCTGCCTGGAAATGTGTAGCATGAGGATCCTCCATGAACCTGCTTATCAAGCTGACTGCGTACATGATATCTGGCCTTGTTGTAGTTAAGTACATTAAACTGCCAACCAAGCTTTTATACAAGGTAGAATCTACATTTCTGTTGTCATCTTCTTTGCTCAACTTCACACCCATAGCAATAGGTGTAATTGTTGGTTTGCAATTATCCAACCTGAACCTTTTCAATATATCATTGGCATACTTCTCTTGAGAAATAAAAATCCTATCACTATTTTGAGTGACTTCAATACCAAGAAAATAATGCATCAAGCCAAGATCAGTCATTTCAAATTCATTTTGCATTGCAACTGAGAATTCTCTAAGCATGTTTTCATTATTCCCAGTATAAATCAAATCATCAACATAAATGCAAACCATCATAACATCTCCTTGCTGATTTTGTTTTGTGAATAAGGTGTGCTCATAAGGATATTTTTCAAAACCATTTTTCAAAAAATATGATTCAATCCTTTCATACCAGACTCTAGGTGCTTGCTTTAAACCATACAAAGCTTTATTTAGTTTGAGCACTTTACCTTTATAACCTTCTTTCTCAAAACCAGGTGGTTGCTCTATGTATATTTCATCCTCCAATACACCATTCAAGAATGTTGATTTGACGTCCATCTGAAAGAGTCTCCAACCCTTTTGTGCTGAAAGAGCTAAAATCATTCGAATAGTATCCATTCTAGCAACAGGTGCAAATACTTCATGATAATCAATACCTGATTTTTGCTTGTAGCCCTTCACTACCAACCTGGCCTTGTATTTATTCAATTCTCCTTGCTCATTGTACTTGGTTTTATAAATCCACTTTACTCCAATTGGCTTTTTGTGCTCTGGGAGGTCTATCAGTTCTCAAGTTTGATTCTTTTCTATGGCTGCAATTTCTTCATTCATAGCTTTAATCCATTTATCATCTTGTACTACTTCTTCAAATATAATGGGATCACAATCAACCCCAAAAAATGCAAAATGACAAGCATATTCACTTACCTCTGTTGTTTCTTGATATATGTCAGACAAGCTCCTTATCTTTTGCCTTCTTTCTAGAGATTCTGATGTGGGTGATGAAAATATGCTTTTGGTATTTGGTGAAGAAAGGTTGCTTCCTAGTGAAGAAGAGTTGCTTCTTGGTGTTGATTTGTGAATGCTACTACTGCTAGGTCCTTTGGTACCAACCAAATTTTGGTGTGGGCTTACTGCTTCATCTTCAATGTTGACTTGTTGATAGTTGTCTTTCAATTTCCAACACCACTCCTGGTCTTCAAGAAACTTAACATCTCTACTTATCACCAATTTTTTTGTTTTTGGATTGTATAGTCTGTATGCTTTTGATTCTTCACTGTATCCCATAAAGATACACCTTTCTACCTTATCATATAATTTCTTTCTAAGTGCATCTGGAACATGAGAATAAGCAATGCAGCCAAAAACTTTAAAATGATCTACATGAGGTTTGAATCCTTCCCATGCTTCTTCTGGTGTCATGCCCCAAACTGCCTTTGTAGGGCTCCTATTCAGAATATAACCTGCACAACAAACTGCCTCTGCCCAAAAAACTTTAGGTAAATTCTTAGCTTTAAGCATACTCCTCACCATATCTAGAATTGTTATGTTCTTCCTCTCAGCTATACCATTTTGTTGAGGAGTATACCTAGTTGTTAACTGCATTTTTATACCATTCTCAATACAAAATTTTTGAAATTCATGTGAGATGTACTCTCCACCTCTATCAGTCCTTAAAATTCTAAGAAAATAACCACTTTGCTTTTCAACTAATGCTTTAAATTCTCTAAATTTCTTGAAAGTATCAAATTTTTCTTTCAATGGATACACCCAGAGTTTTCTACTATAGTCATCAATAAATGTCAAGAAATATCTCATACCAAATAATGAGGTGACTTCAAGTGGTCCACATAGATCTGAGTGTACTAGCTCCAATGGCTCTGAAGCTCTCCAAGATTTCCCTACTGCAAAGGGTTCTCTATGGTGTTTTCCAATGATGCATCCTTCACATTCTTCATCTGGCCTTTGGATGAGCGGTAAACCTATTACCATGTTCTTCTTATGCAAAATATTTAGTCCACCAAAATTCAAATGACCAAATCTAAGATGCCATATCCATTGTGAATATTTTACTATGGTATTGAAACTCAAAGGCATATTTCTCTCAATGCTAAGAGGAAACATCTTATTAGTAGTCATGGGTATTTTGGTTATCATCTTATTCTTACCATCAGTAATAAAGCATGTACCATTCTCAAACTTCATAGTGTGGCCTTTTTGCAGAAGTTGACCTACACTTAACAAGTTATGCTTTAAACCTGGTACATAAAATACATCACCAATAAATTTCTTCTCACCTTGCTTTGTTTTGAGTAATATCCTCCCTTTCCCCATGATCGATGCAGTTGTATTATTACCCATATTTACTATTGATTTGATGGACTCATCCAAATCTTGGAATATCTCTTTGCTTCCTATCATATGATTACTACACCCACTATCAACATACCATTTATCTTCATTTATTTCCTCTTTTGTGCTACATGTTAGCAACACATATTCTTCCTGCCATTCACCTTCATTTGCATATTGAGCTTCCTATTTGCTTTCATCTACTATTTTTTTCCTACATTCAGATGCAATATGTCCATACTTTTGACAATAATAGCACTGAACAGATGACTTATCATACCTTTGAGAGTTGTTGCCTCTTTGCTAAAAATTTACTCTACCTCTACCTCTTTGTTGAAAATTTGCTCTACCTCTACCTCTTTCTTGAGTGTAGTTGTTGGTTTCTTCATCACTTCTATTGCTTCTTGGACCTCTACCTCTTTGCTGAAAGCGACCTCCTCTTCCTCTTGGACTTCTTCCTCGTCCTCTTTGTGGGAATGATGCTTCTGATGCTTCTTCTTTTTCTGACATTGAAACCTTACTTTTGAAGGCTTGCTCCAGTGGTTCATTTGTGGATCTATTTATTCTATGCTCATGTGTGTACAATGAACCCATAAGTTCATCTACAGATAAAGTTGTTAGATATTTTGATTCTTCAATGGCTATAACTGCAGGATCATATTTTGAAGGCATACATCTTAAAATATTTTCTACAATTTTTTGATTGCTCATAACTTCACCATTTGATTTCATCTGATTAATTAACCCCATTGCACGAGTAAAGAAATCCCCTAAACTTTTTGAATCTGACATTTGTAAAACTTCAAAATCTCTTCTAAGTAATTGTAGGTGGACTGTTCTTACTCTATCCGTACCTTGAAATGATTGTGCAAGGAGATCCCACGCTTCTTTTACCTTCATAGTGGTTGTAACTCTTGGGAGGAGGGTTTCATCAAGACCCTGCACTATAAGCAACAAAGCTTTCTGATCCTTTTTCCTATTGTCCCGCAATATGTCTCTTTGATTCTGTGTGAGCATGGCTAATGTTGTTGCATCCGCTGGTTCTGAGTATCCATTCTCCACCATATCCCATAGCTCCTGTGATCTGAACAAAATCTTCATCTAAAAACACCAAAAATCATAATTTTTTCCATTGAATTTGGGAATTTGGAGCTGCATATTATTAGCATTCATTGACATTTTGAACCTAGCTCTGATACCAGATGATGGAGATAATAAAATAAATAAATAGGACAATATTAAAAAGATAAATAAAAAATAGAGCAATGAACCAAAAAAGGAACATCAGATATCAACACAGAAAGCCCAAATCACTTCTTTATTTTCTTCTGCATCCATGGCTGAGAAATGCCAAACATTTTATAGCCTTAGAAGGATAAACCTAGAGAATTCTAGACACCAAAAAATAGTTACAAAAATCATCTAAACTTAGGAAGTTACAAAAAACATCTAATCTTAGAAAAAAGCAATAAATCCTAATCTAAACAAGATCATTGAATGATCTGTTACAAAATAGATTTTCTATATTTAACATTCAAAATGAGATCAAACTTGTTTAAAATGAAATATTGAAGTTCATTATTTACGCCCATGTATTTATTTTTAAAGTTGTATTTATTTTTATTTTTATTTTAAATGCCAAATTCCTAAAAAAGTTTTGCAAAAATAAGAGTTAGAAAAATAATATAAAATATGGAAAACAAAATTGAAAACTGAAAACATAAACATACAACATAATCCAGTCTAATGCCACCCTACACAAAAAAATTGAAGGTGTGAGAGTTTCCGCACGTAACTTGATTTATCTGAATTTGCATTCACATGGTTTGAAATAACCCAAGTGCAATCTTCTAAGGAAAAAAAATATAAATTCCATGGTTCTAAGAATTCAGTAGTGTAACCATATAATACATTAAACACCATTATAAACTTCAAATAAAACATGGAAGAAAAGGTAGACACTAAACTTCAACATTAAAAAAAAAAAAAAGCCTCCTATTTTTCTCATAAAATGCAAGTTTCTGAAATTATTTGTATTAAAAATAGACCAATGATGTCCTGTTTTACACAAAATGCATTTTTAATTTCTCTAAGAAATCCTCCAGCATCTTGCTCCAAGAGGATCCAACCCCTTTACAATGTTTCCTTTTTGTATTTAACATCTCAGAAAACCCTTCATTTTTGTTTGGTTTCCTCGTTTTCACTTCCAACTATCCATTCATTTTCTCTTTCTAACACCTTTTGCTTTCCATTTATTTTGTTTTCTGGTGCTGCTCTTCCGTTCAAATTCCTTGTTTTACCTTGTTTAACTTTCTCATAATGTCTCTTATTTTCATTTGACGTGGCAGTAAACATGATGGTAGCCAACCTTATGACCGTTACCTACTTTGGTAATGTCTCATTCCCTTTGATTATCTCATTGTATTTTATTATATCTTGACTGGGAGTTCTTTTGTATGCCCTTTAAATACAATAGATAAAATTTATAATGTGGCACTTTGGATAGTCGTATGGCTACGAGTGTCATATGCGTTAGTTACTTTTTTTTTTTATATTCACTATACTACCACTGGGTACCTTGGATACCCGCACCATCATTTAGCCTTTTGAATATATGACCCTAGGTTACCATAGCCCGTGTGACCCTACATTACATAGATGTTTAATGTCCACATTGGCCGACACACATTTCAGTAGTAGCCCCATACTTGCTCGTTGTCATTAATAGTCATGTCACCGCCTGTTGTAGTTGCCTTCACTTCATGACAATGGATAATAAATCCCATTCCTTGCTACGTTACGAATTTCTCTACTTCTCACACGTGACAAGCATCATGAGCCCTGTGGAGAATTTTTTATTGAATGCCAAAATTTGTCGTCGGACCATGGATGATGTCACTTTATACCATTAAATATTATCATGAACCAAGCCTTTTAGCGAACCCCCGCATTAAGTCTTTTACCCACAAGTTCCAAATATTCTATGCGCTACTCTGTAATGTCTTCTTCATTAGTCAGTTGTCTATATTTGTATTATTGAGCAAGGTTTAGGCATTGTTGTCAACACACTCAGTTGGAATTGGTCGGTTAGGTGTTCGGAGCTTGTGAGGACATGTTTGATGCTTGAGTGAAGGTGTTGCAAGTGGTTTGTGTGAAATTGCAAAAGTTACAAAAGTTGCAAATGTTGCTCATAAGTGCCAATGGACTGTGTTGGATAGCCCAACATAGTGTTGAGAATGTCGGTGAGTCGGGAAACAAGTCAGGATAGAGTTTGTTGGATGATTTTGTACTTTATGACAGGTGTAAAATCAACATAGAAGGCCACTTTTTTGGAGGTATATTAAGCAATCCGTGAGGAATCAGACTTAAAAATTTTTACTGGAGGTATTCAAATTTACCAAGAGCAGAAATTTTAAATTTTAGTCCAAATAAAGATCTGAGGAGGAAAGGGTGGCAGTCGCAAAATGGCTCCAGAGCACTTTTTCCAATTTTTGATAGTTTTAGATAGGCATCAAAACTACGTAAAATGCCATCTTATCAAAGGTACTATGAATAATCCATGAAGAGTTTAAAGTTGAAATTTAAACTGGAGGTAGTCGGTTTGACCAAGAATACATCTTTCAAATTTTAACCTATTTGGAAATTTGAGGAGGAAGTTATGACTATTGCAATTTGCCCTGTCATCACTTTTTGGTTGTTTTGAAAATGGAAGTTTTAATAAATATAAACCCAAATTTGGTGGATTGCATTGATTGGAAGATATGCAATTAGTATCACAGTTACAAAAAGCATATTTTGTTTGACAAGTGTGTGTATGTGGAATTAAAGGTGTTACATTTTTAAAAGGGTTGGAATCTTTGAAAGCTAATTTTAGACAAGATTTTTAATGGGGAGTTTTTGCCTTTTGTATATGTAAATGAAGACTCTTGATTGTAAATGTATGGAAGAAGAAAAAGTATAGTGCACAACAAGTATAGTGTGAAAATAAAAATAGGGGAATACGATTTTGTTTTGTGCACAAAAAGAAAAATATGTGTGTATCCAGGGCATGAAAAGCAGGATGGATGATATATGAAAAGGTGTGACTGCCAATGTATTGTGAGGAGAATAAGAAGTTGCGGGTTGAGAATTATGGATTGAAGTATTCTGATGAATTATTGAAGTTGAGTGTAAGTTTGGGGTTGTTTTTGAAATGAAGAGATGCAGTCATAAAACAAAGGTTTTTTTTTTATGCATGGAATAAAAAGATGTCTCTAGTATTTTGGCCATAAATTTTGATCCATGCGTCCGTTTGAGCCCATTTTTTCTAGATCATGCAAAATTTGAAGATCTAAAATTTTGTCATGTCTCCTATAGGAGACATTATTCAAGGCTGAAAATGTCTTATGGTCTAAATTTTTGTTTTTGTGTGAAGAGGGTTTTGTTGAGTTTGAGGAAGAGGGTTTTGTTTTATATGCAGAGAATAGGAATTCAGATTGCCAATGGGCTCAAAGTGTGAAATGATTAGTGGTATTGTTCGGTGAGCAGAGTGTGTACAGAGATATTCAATGTGCTAGAACACTCAAGGTATTATTGTCAGAGATAAACTTCTTCTACCAGAGCTTTGTATTTTTTCCTAGTAGGTGTTTAGCAACAGGGGTCGGTGCTCCTTGTAGTTAGTGTTGCTAAAGTTTGGGTTGGTTGGTGCCATTACCTATAGTGGGTGCTATAAAAATATTGTAAAGACCAAAAATTTTCAAGGTTGGATTTGTATGGGAGTCCAAACAGTCCATTGGCATAGTGGTTTTCCCACATCGGGTTTCCACTATAAATCTGGTGTTATGTGATGCATGTTTGTATGATTGCTTGTTTTGATTTGATTTCGTAGTTGGATTAAAATTCTTAATATAAACTGATTCAACCCCTCTCAGTGTTACACTTAGTTCAACAGTATTCTTCATTAGTCCATTGTCTATACAACACGTCAACGACCACCTATAGAATATCATAATCACCTTCATTCCATGGACCACATGACCTCGATTTTCTCATCATGACATACTGTCCGATTGGCTGCATTGCATATCTATGTAGGTAAACCTTAGTATCTGCTTCAATATCCCTAATCGAAGCTGAGTTGTCATAATACGTGGCTTTCTCATCCATACATTCACTCGCTGATGATGCCACATCCTATTCTTAGATACTGTTGATGTGGAAAAAATGGATAACTCCCATGGCAACAACGCTACTACGATTACAATCTTCAACCTTGATGCTAATGTGGAGATACATCAACGACTCACTATCAACCTTTTGGAAACTACAATGGGTCTATATCTCCAACTGCGAGATCACCATCCTTTTGCATGGCCACCTATGTGTGGTGGTCCGATCACCCATGCTTCCATTGCCTTAGCTAGAGTGGATGTCCACATTAAAACCTACAAATACCATGTGCCATCTGTCATCGAGGAATTCACCCAATTCTACTATGCACATCATGTGCCCAATCACACTATCACTTGTTCTGTCTGCGTCGTCGTTCAACTTGTGAACAATGAGTGCGTCCCCTATCATAACTATGACATGAATGATTTCTTGAGAGCTAACAAAACTCCCACTCAATTTACTTTCTATTTACCAAATCCACCATGTCCACATCTATTATCTCATCAGACGTCCACCTTATCACCATGGTTCTAGAGCCTATATCGTCACCATTCTGCCAATGTTTACGTTATTCCCTAGTATGCCCCATATACATAGTGAGGCATAGCTCGTCAGCCGCATTGCTCCCAACTGGTGCTGCCAAGTGTGCATCCAAGTCTTTACAATTAGGTGGAGTCCATGTCCATTTCTTTCAGGACCTCGATCCATGACATGACTTTTCGACTTGGCCGCCACATCAATATCATCATCCAAATCCAGCTCGCCTGTCCATGATCACTTACCTACGCACAATAAACAAAAACCAATTCAAAAACAACACTCAACCATTATTAAAGTTAAAATTAATATATGGGAATTTAACTACCATCAAGACCCAAAAGGTCTTTGGTTGAAATTGAATTAATTCACATATAGAATATATATAGATGTATTATTTATTATTTATTGTTTTCATTATATTGTTTCTTTAATTTTATCTATATATATCGTATCTATATAAATATAAATTTATATAGATAACCTTTTATTATATATATAATATATGCTTGAATTTTTATTTTTATTATTTTTTTGTTTTTGTTTATATATTTTTATTTTTTTTAAAATTGTTTCTCTTTTTTTTATTCATTTTATATTTGATTTACTTGAATTTCCAAAATGATTGGACTAAAATAGAGAAACAAAGGGAGAACATTAAAAATAAAATTGAAATTGAAACAAAAGCCCCAACCAAATACAACACATCATGATGAATGAACACAAGAGGACACAACCCAACCAGGAACATTTGAAATTGAAACACAAATATCAAGGATATGATCAATTGAAATTACTGCTCTAAGAACACCAAAATGCTCAAAAAACAAAATTCAAGGTGGGTCCCCAATTTTGGGGTAGGTTGTGGAATGGCCACAACTAGTGGTTGTCTCAAGAACCAATTTGGAACGGCCTGGATAAGCATTATAAGGACCCCCATTAAATTTTAATGGTTGTTCATATTGATTTATGACAGTACAATTCATAGTTTATTCATATTCATGGATGGTTGATGATAGTTGTTGTTCATATTGATTTATGACAGTACAGTTCATAGTTTATTCATATTCATCGATGGTTGATGATAGTTGTTCATTATTGATAGTTCAGTCATATTGTTGTTCATAGTGATTATTCCTGGTAATTGTACATATTCAATCATACTAATGATAATAATATTGTAGGTTTTGAGTTATTGAATACCATTGTGTATGCGAATGGTAAAACTAAATTATGTATTTTGTGCAAGTATGGTCAAGATATTGTGTTAGAATAGTAAAGATACGATGGAATTGCCTTATTGATGAAGCTATAACTCAGTGTGTTGATAGATAATTGATTTATGGGTGAATATTATTGTATTGAAATGTATTATGATAGTTGTATGATTTTTGAAAATGTTGGTGATGATAATAATTCAATGGCACTGAATTAGGGTTTGCATGTTGGAGGAAAAGTTGGCAATTACAATAGGAAAACATCCCCAAACTTGTATTGAAGAGATTTGTGGTAGAAATTGGAAAATATATGAATGGATAATTCAAAAATGGTTTGGTGAAATTGTACATCCTGACCACCAAACCGTACAACTGATCATTTACCTAATTTGGGAATGAAATTACATAGTTAGAACTTGCCAAATATGGAAAACTAGTGTTTTGAGGAAATCAATTACAAAATTGATTGATTTAGGTTACAAAACCACTTACAGTGAATTGAACAAGTGGAAAAATCATACAACTTATAGTGTTGTACAATTTGGATTGTACAACTATAGGATTTGGTGATCGTACAAGTAGTTTTGAGTCTTTTGTAAACTATACAAGTTGTACAATTTGGAAAAAAGTCATTACAACACATTGGAATCCATCTCCAAATCTTCAAAATCACCTCCCCCTCTAGGAATACTCTTCCTTGTGCTACACTGCACCACCTAAGGAGGAGACAAAAATCTTGGGTAATGCTTAGTGCCACTTGGCACCTATGTCAAGAAGGTAGAAGTATACTTATAGCCACCCAAATAAGAGTGGTCAAGGAGTGGAAGTGTATCTTTAGCAAGCATTTAGTGAGGATTGAGGAAGCGTGATCAAGAGTGTATTCAAGGTAAGCAGTCAAGGGGAGTGCATAGAGTTACATAGAAATTTTGTGGAACAAGGAGTCAAAGCATAAGAAGACTGCCATAAAGCACCACCTAGCCTAGAGCATTAAATGCTCAAATTCCATACATTGGAATAGAAGAGTGCAGTGTAGAAGAATACAACATAAAAGAGTGCAGCATGGAGTGAATAGAAGAGAAAAATCAAAGGCCATATTAATTAGCTCATCACAACACTCAAAGGTAAATTATAAGGTATATTTACTTTCAATTAATTGGAGATATAAGGTGCTACTTCTAAGGTTAAATTATTGCATTGAAGAAAGCAATTTACAATCTTAGTAAGATAGAAAGCAAATTGAAGATAGAGGAATATATCATTGCATGAGATTCAAACCTTACTATATTTTGCAAATAATTAAGTAGGAGATATAAGGGTTTCTACCTTAGAGAATCAATATTAATTTGCAAAATATTATTTTCTAAAATTCTAAAATTAGGGAGATATAAGGAGTATTAGATCAAACTTTAATTAATTGGAATTTAGAAATTTGAACTTTTAAAATTTAAGGATAGAGAAGCAAAATTATTGTTTGATTGAAATATTTGGAATTTATTGCTTATACTTATCTCATAGTCACATTAAAAATACAAAAGAAATCCAACCATAGAGAACTCCATCAAATTTATAAGTGCATAGATCAATAGGAGAAATAAGGTAATAGGCATTGATTATTATCAATTCTAAATCATTACAAAATCAACTCAAAAGGTGAACTATTACTTGCTAAGAACTTTACCAATATTAGAGTATATTCTAATCACTAAGGTGACATAAGGATTCTACAAAACCTAAGTCTTGAAAGGTTTTATCAAACTAGTTCATATACTCTAAACTAGGAGATATAAGAATGTCCACTCCAAAGAACATATTAAATCATGTAATTAAAAAATGAGTGATAAAGTGGCTTAGAAATACACTTGATTGAATGGAAAGCATGATTGATAATTAAGAGAATTCACTGGATAATAAGGAAGATGAAAATAGAAGAGAAGAATCAATGGAATTTAAAAATATTTCTAAAAACTCACAAACTAATATTTTGGTGAAAGTAGATTCTTTAGGAACATCTTCTAGTGAAATAGTAAAGGGAGTTGATGATAACTACACTAATGAAGATATTGAAAAGGTAGAAAAGAATATTGATCAAAAAGACCTCATATAGATTTATGAAAGAAGTAAAGGTGGCATAGCTTCAATTGTACACACATGGTTTAACTATTTCATCAAGGAAATAGACAAACATGATATTCCTAAAATAGATAACAAATAAGTTGGGGTACCTTTTCTATGCACCTATTGCAACAAATTTGGGCATGAGAAGGTAAACTGTTGGAGTTTCCACCCATGTAAATATTGTGGAGAGAAATTTCATTCATCTTACGACAAAGACAAATACTATAAAATATTTGAGTAGAGACTAATATTCAAATTAAATTGTTTTTTCTAAGTTCTTATTTTAGAAGCATCCACTGACAATGAGTTCAAGCTTGACATTTTTGAAGATAAATGAAACAAGCCATACATGACACCAACAAATAGGAAAGGAAGAAATTTTGATCCATGTATGACTTGTAATACTATAAGCCAGAAGATAGAAGCAGCAGAAGAAGTAGAAGAAGAACCAGATCAAGTTGAAGAATATCCAAAATGTAAATATCCATATTGAAGACTAAAGTATTCAATACCCAAATAATGTGATACAAGGGGGTATTAGAGTATATTACATTATTTGGTACATGTCAATGTACCACCTTTGGTACATTACTAGAGTAGGAGTTTACTTTAGAGTAAATTTAAGTAGTTACTTCAAGCAATGTAATAAATGCACAAGTATTAGAATGTGCAATAATGTAAATGTGCATGTAGTCCACATGTACATGAGTCATAGGATAGATTCAAAGGTAGAGTAAGGGCCAAGGAACTTATCTTCCTATATATAGACCTTATAGTGAGTGAAATGAGAGAGGAGAGAATATAGAGAGTGCATAGTATAGATTGGTAGTGTGGTACAATGTAGCTCTTCAAAAATAATTTATGGAGTGTTCATGTCCTCCATTATACTACATTGTACTATTTTTGTAAGCTTTAATTAATGGCATATTTATGAGTTATTGCAAAAATTTCTCTTATAATTTTACTGCATTTTATAGTGCCATAATCATATAGTTATCATAGCTTACTTATTTTACATCTTGTGGTTGCATTTTATTTATTATATACTCATCAAAATCTAACACAATAATATATGAGAGGTTGAGTTTGAAGAAGACACCTATACATGGACCAACAATAGAAGAGGCCAGAACCTAATAGAACAAAAAATAGATAGATGCATTCTCCTAGATCATTGACCAGATGAAGGGAGTTGTGCTAAAATTAATACCTTAATAAGGATTGGTTTAGATCACTACCCAATAAAAGTTACAATGGTGGTAAATGAATTTTAAAGAAGATTATATTTTAAATATGAGAAGATGTGGGAAGACCATCCTCAATTTGTTGACATAATAATACAAACATGAATTTTTTGAAGAAACAATGGGTTGTATACCCTTCCAAAACATTAAATCAATGTCATCTAGATTAAAAGAATGGATCAAGAAAATTTTTGGAAACATTTTTGAGAAGAAATAAGAACAAAAAGATAAAATTTCAAATTACAAAAAGGTGATCATAAGAATCCAAGGTTAGAGTAAAGGAAGTTACTTAGTGAATATCATAATATTTGGATTAAGGGAGAAAAATTTTGGAGATTAAAATCAAGATAGACTTGGCTAAAAGGAGATAAAACACAATTTTTTTCATAGGATGGCAATAGTACAAATATCAACATCTAGAATTAGTATAATTAAATCAATATAAGGGGTTTGGATTGAAGACCATAGTGAAATCAAAAAGGAGGCAAGGTCTTTTTATTAGAATATTCTATGATCAAAGGAGTTTTAAATTCTTAATGATAAACTTCTACAAGAAGTTCCTTTAATTGTAACACATGAAGATAATAGGAAACTGATGGAGCCTATTACTATAGAAAAAGTTCACCTAGCTCTTATTTATTTTAATAAGGATAAATCCCCAGGTCT
Organism: Wollemia nobilis; assembly: GCA_028583015.1. NCBI lineage: Eukaryota > Viridiplantae > Streptophyta > Pinopsida > Araucariales > Araucariaceae > Wollemia > Wollemia nobilis. The sequence goes on from JAQPPZ010017258.1 coordinate 2,154,605, forward strand.
GGATGGACTCTTTGCAAAATTATATCAACATAATTGGGATATAGTGAAGGATTATTTATTGGTGGTATTGGAACAGTTTAGGGTAAAACAATACACACCTTATAAAATAAATGCAACATATCTTACCCTAATTCCAAAAAAAGAGGATGCATACTTGTTTTATTAATTTTGACCCATAAGCGTATGTAGTATGACATATAATATTATTTACAAAGTGATGGAAAATCGGTTAAGATCATTTTTAGAAAAAGTCATTTCAATAGAGCAAATATGATATGTGAAAGGGAGACAAATTCTAGATGGGATCATAATAGCTAATAAATTTTTGCATTCAAAAACTAAGGAAAGAGAAAATAATGATCTTAAAACTTGATATGAGTAAGTCCTATGATAGGGTGAAATGGTATTTTATTTTTGCAGTATTAGAAAAGTTTAGATTTAGGAAGAAATAGGTCAAATGGATTAAAGCTTATGTCTCTACAATTTCACATTCAATGCTAGTCAATGGATTAGTAACATAATCATTTAAAGCCAAGAGAGGCCTTAAATAAGGAGATCCTTTATCACCATATTTGTTCATTATTATAGTAGAGGTTTTGGGTAGGAACTTGAAGAAGGCTTATAAACATGGTCTTATAAGTGGACTTAAGTCTAGTAATAACATTGATAACAACACCCATCAACAATTTGTAGATGATGCAACCCTTTTTAGAAGGGCAAGGATAAATAAGGCCAAAGCTTTAAATAAATTATTAAAGGAATATGAATGAGAATAAGGAAAACAAATTATCAAGATAAAATTCAAAATTTACTCCCTTAACATACCAACTAAAATCAAAGTAGGGATATGCAGGTTACTTCAAATGGAGGGGGCAAATTTACTAGCAACTTATCTAGGAATGACATTATTTGAAGGGAGAATGGGGATAGAATAGAATTATGGAAACCATTTATAAGTAAAGTTCATAATAAACTACCAACATGGAAAGGTAGATGGTTATAATTAGTAGGAAGAGTGTAGCTAATTAAATCAATCTTATAGACCATTTCAACATATTATATATCATTGTATACTATGCCAAAATCAATAGAAAAAGTTTAATCTTTATTATGTGGTCATTTTTGTGGTCAAGATTACATGATAAAAGGAATTTTCCTTTGGTGAAATGGAGCAAGGTGTGTGATGATAAAACTAGGGGAGGTATTGGTTTAAAAGTTCTTATGGATGCAAACTTTGTTCTTAGGGGAAAATGAATTTGTAGATTGTACAAAGAGAGTCAAATATAATGGGCAAGATGTTAGGAATCTACTATTAAAAATAAGCAAACTCACACAAAATACTAAAATTAAGCTGAAACTCATGCAATATCACAATATCACAATACAAAAAAGTAAATGTAGAAATAAACACTCTCATAATAAGCACTAAGTTGCAAACCTCTTCGAGGAGGCAACCTCCTTCAATATTTAATTCACTTCCAAAAATCTACATTCATACATGGCTTCATAGATTTTAAAGAAAATACTTCATGCAACCCTAACCCTAAGCTCAAGAGTTGGCTTACATGCAAAATGCCACTTGAGCTAGAATATTATACCAAACATTAGTTACAATATTGATAATGGTTACATGAAATGGTACCACTTGTCTAGGTGCATTCTTGCCACATACATTACAAAATATCATTATATATGGGATCCCCATGTTGGAAGTGGGTCATTACATAAGAAAATGAGAATTACAAAATAATGTTAATATGGGGTCCTAACATGTCCTTCCCTTTCAAAAATATTTGTCCTCAAAGTTGGAGATGAGAAAACTAGTGTTGGAGCTACTGGAGAGACTCCTAGGTAGCATCTTTTGGTTGTATACCACACCACTAAAAAAGGACTTTAGTAATGGCTCGGTTGCACAGGGTGTGAGTATGATGATCCAATAATTGTTTAGGCTTGAGCAAGATAGAACCTTCTTCATCCAATTTAGGAAATGCAGATTGAACGTATACCTGAGTGACCACAACCTTCTTGAGAGATGATACATGAAAAATAGGATGGATCTTGGATGTAGGTGGGAGGGCCAATTTGTAGGTCATGGCATCAATTTGCTATAAAACTTGGTAGGATCCATAGTATTTTGCAACAAGTTTTTGGTACCTACAAAATTGAATGGATGATTATTTGTATAACTATAGGTGAGGGAAAACCATATAACCCACATAAAAAATACACTCAAAATCATGTTGATGTGTTTATTGGTGAATATGGTTCTAGGTCACTTCCAAATTCATCATTAGTTGATGGAGGACTTCAGTGCATTGGTTGAGTGTAGTGTCAACTGCATGGATTTATTTTTATAAACCTTAGGTTTGTGGGATTAGGACTTAGTCTAGGGAATAATCCAATGTGGGTTGTGGATAGGCTCCATTGATTGTGTCTAAGTCTAGGTGTTGTTATTTTCATAGATTAAGGGCTTGTTGCTTCTTATCTTTTACGAACTCCTTGGGATCAATCACATATTTCTAGGATTGTTCGTTTGTATTTTAGGCTTATTTAAGTCCTCTATTTTAATTTAATCATAGCTTCTATTTTTCCATAATAGTTTGGTATCAGAGAAAGAAATTTGTGGAGGTTTTAGGTTATTTTTGAACTCATGCTAGTTGATTTGGGCTATTTTTTATCAACATAATCTTGTTTGAAGCTCTTTTTAAAATTTTGTTGCGTAATTGTTGTTCTTGTCAGCAATTTTTGTTGAAAATTTTTGCACTTTGATTTGGTTTTGTTGATAATTTTTGTTGACATTCTTAGGGTGAAATTTTTTGTTATTCAATTGTTGCCAAAAATTATTGGTGCTTTTTGATGCACGATATGTTAGTCTCACAATGACACTGAGAGGGGGAGGGTGAATCAGTGTAGCTCTTAAAAACTTAAATCTTCAATTCTTAATGCCTAAACAATGAAAGCTTAAAACTCAATAAAGCAAATATACCAAAAGAGCATCACACAACACAAGATGTACCGAGGTTCACCAGTTTTGGCTACTCCTCAAAATTGACTGTTTGGACTCCCATCCAAATCCAACCTTTGCAAAATAACAATTTTACAATCAATTTACCAGCACCCACTGGAAGGAGCACCAACCCCTGATTTATCCGCACCAACGAAAGGAGCACCAACCCCATTTATCTGCACCAACAGAAAGGAGCACCAACCCATGATTTATCTGCACCAAAGAAAGGAGCACCAACCCCTGATTTATCTGCACCAACAGAAAGGAGCACCAACCCCTGATTTACCAGCACCAACTGGAAGGAGCACCAACCCTTGATGCCAAGCACCAACTTGGACTTTTGTTCTGAAACTAGAAGATTGACATAAAGATGCCTTCACTTTTACAAGACCCTGATTGGTCTATTGCTTTCTCAACATTGCCCACTCTTCACACAACACACACCCTGCTCGCTCTCCTCTTGCTCCCTTCGCAAGATTAACTCTGCCTCGCTTTAATCCCGAGTGCTTTCACTCAATTTTAGCAGCATGTAATTCTCCATGCAGACCTCCTTTTATAACAAAGTTCTGACTCTATTTTTAACTTCCATATTTATGCATGCAACCCATAACTACCCCTGTAACTATCATTCTGACTTTTGTTCACTGTTCTTATTTTAGCTGCATGATATTTCTTCTGTAACGACCCCTGTAACTATCGTATAACTTTAGTTAACTGTTCTTATTTTAGCTGCATGATTTTTTCTCTATAACTGCCCCTATAACTGTTGTATAACTTCAGTTAATGGTTACATATCTTATTTTAGCTAGGTTCTCTTCTTAGCTTGTGCCAAACACAACCTGTCGCGAAATCGTGACACTTTTGCCTCTTTGTCCTCTTCTTGGCTTGTACCCGCAAAAACACAACATGTCACGATATCGTGACACTTTCGCCTCCTTGCTGCTTTACTTGGTTCATACCCGCGAAAACACAACATGTCGCGATATCGTGACACTTTCGCCTCCTTGCTTCTTTTCTTGGCATGTACCCATGAAAACACATGTCACGATATCGTGACACTTTCGCCTCCGTACTCTTCCTTTTTACTTTTGTCGCGATATCGTGACACTTCTACCTTCTTACTTTCTCTCTCCTCCTAGAGTCATGAAAATGCGACATGTCACGATATCATGACACTTTTTCTCCTTTGCTCTATCTCTTGCCTTCGGGTCACGAAAACGTGACATGTCGTGATATCGCGACACTTTTTCTCCTTGGCACTTTCTCTTCACTTTGGACCGCAAAAATGACATGTCACGATATCGCAACACCTTTCTTCTCTCTCCTCTTTCTCTTCACTTTGGATCAGAAAATGCGACATGTCACGAAATCGCGACACCTTTTTCTCTCTCCTCTTTCTCTTCGCTTTGGACCATGAAAATGAAACATGTCACGAAATCGCGACACCTTTTCTCTCTCCTCTTTCTCTTCGCTTTGGACCACGAAAATGAAACATGTCGCGAAATCGTGACACCTTTTTCTCTCTCCTATTTCTCTTCGCTTTGGACCACGAAAATGAAACATGTCACGAAATCGCGACACCTTTTTCTCTCTCCTATTTCTCTTTGCTTTGGCCCATGAAAATGAAACATGTCACGAAATCGCGACACCTTTTTCTCTCTCCTCTTTCTCTTGCAATATGTCACGAAATCGTGACACTTTTTCTACTTGTCTTTTTCTCTTCCAACATGTCACGAAATCGCGACACTTTTTCTTTCGTACTATCTCTCTTGCAATATGTCGCGAAATCGTGACACTTTTTCTACTTGCCTTTTTCTCTTCTAACATGTCGTGAAATCATGACAGTTTTTCTTGCTTACGCCTTCTCCCCGAACATGTCATGAAATCATGACAGTTTTGCTTGCTTGCGCTTTCTCTCCGAACATGTCATGAAATCGTGACAGTTTTTCTTGCTTGCGCTTTCTCTCCGAACATGTCATGAAATCGTGACAGTTTTGCTTGCTTGCGCTTTCTCTTCGAACATGTCACGAAATCGTGATAGTTTTGCTTGCTTGCGCTTTCTCTCCGAACATGTCATGATATCGCGACAGTTTTCTTTCTTCCAACATGTCACGATATCGTGATAGTTTTGCTTTCTCTCAACATGTCGTGATATCATGACAGTTTTCTTTCTTCTCAACATGTCACGATATCACGACAGTTTTCTTTCTTCTCAACATGTCGTGATATCGTGATAGTTTTCTTTCTTCTCAACATGTCGCGATATCACGACAGTTTTCTTCCTTGTGATTTTCTTTTGATTTTTAGCATATGGGCCACTTTGATATTTTGGATAATCACTGTACATACTCTGAAGAACCTCTTAACTCTTGTCCACTTGCATCAACCAATCTGTCTAAAACTCCTGTCCACTGCATCAACCGATCTGTCTGACTGTGTTGACAACAATGACAATACTATTGTTGCACCTTGCTCATCAATCTCCCCCTTTGGAATTGTTGGCAACACACGTGCAATTTCCTGTAATTCTTCTCCCCCTTTGACAATAATACCAAAGGGCTACTGCAGACTCCCCTTGAGTCCATGCACAACATTCTCAGGCACACATTATTCCAGTTAGAAAAAATTACAGACATGAGCAAAAAGATAAACAAATACACAAATGCTCCCTCAACATACAACACGATGTCGCTGCAATATATTCTGCCTCTGCTGTGGATAAGAAAACTGACTCTTGTTTCTTACTGTTCCACGTGACCAACCTGTCTCCAAGATCGAATGCACTTTCTGTCATCTACACATCCTACCCAATCTACATTTGGAAATCTGTCCCAACACTGTCCTCAAATCTGTCCCAACATTGTCCTCAAATATTTCCCAAAGGCCTTCTTCAAAGGCTCAATCAATCATGCTCAAGTAGTACTCAAAATGAACTCAACAATGAATGACAATCTCAAATCAAATCCACTTCATAGAAGCATAAAGAGAATTGTTAGAGACTTAATATCTTCTAACCTCAATCTCAACTCAACATAGAATGATGGAATAATTTATTTCATAGAACTTTAAAGATCACTTCACACATAACTTGACTAGGCTCAATCAAATCAACTCAACCAATCATCACCAAGCTGGAAACCATCTGGCTGCTCAATATAACCCTCTTCTTCAAGCTTCCCATTCAAAAACACTGATTTCACATCTGTCAACAAAATTGACAAGTGACTCACACTTGTACCGACTTTTGTCCAACACTGTATCAACACTGCAATTTTACTGCCAATTCTGTGCATCTTACTCAAAATCATACTTCTGGACCTCGGATAGGTATGATTCACAAAGCAAAGTTGCTCATCTTGATGAGCTAAACATGAAACAATGATCAGACTTCAATATTGTTCACCACAACATCATAAAAGATCTAACAATCTTCACGTCCATGTGTAGTTCAAATATACACTACTTTTATCGAAACACATATATGCGGCTAGGGCAACATTCTTTCACTAACCAAATTATCTGAACTGTTATAATCCTTAACTTTGGATAGTGGTAGTAAGAACCATCACCAGTACAACAATGACATATAGCAATACTACCAATAATGACAACTCTTAATTTAATCACCAGCCTTCACGGCACTTCCACAGACTACATGAACTGAAAACATACTTCGACAACTATACGACAACTTCCCTTTCATTCTCAGGTAATCAAACAAATACATAGGAGCATTAAAATGAAACTTCAAGATTGCTCCCCCTGAGGATGTGCTACCTGGAGTTGCTTAGTGCAATAGCGGAGTAATCTCCTTCGATCCAAGGAGACACGATTTCCTCTCTTCTTTCTTTCTCCAATATTTCTTGAACTTAGGTTGAAGGTTTTCAATCGCATCCCCTTTTTGAACTTTTTCGTGAACTTGAACATTTCTCTTGGGTGGTTGTCTCTTGTACATCCTTGATGGATGATTATTTTCCTTTCTTTGATGCACATGATTTCTTCCCTATCTCGTGTTGCATTCTTTGCGTCTGATGAAATCTACTGTCTTGCCATAGATTAGATACAAAATTTCTTGGACAAGACCTTGCTATGTGCCCATGACCATTACATTTAAAACATTGCACATGGTGTTCAAAAGATGTATTTCTACCAGCATAACTCTTTGATCTATTATTCAATCCACAATACATTGCCTTGTGACCATAAAGGTTGCATCTAAAACAATAGCCATTACAAGCATTATTATGAATAAAGTGAGAGTGATAGAACCTCTTTTGTTGTGGTTGCTTTGTTGTAGATCTCCTTTGAGATTTTCTTCCTTTTGAAGTTTCAGCTTCAAACTTTTCTTGCTTTGATCCTTCAGCAGTGGACTTCTTCTTCTCTACAGATTTAGAAGATGAAGGTTGTTCAACTTCATATCCAAGACCAAGCTTAGACATGGGGCTTCTTTGTTGCCTTATCATTTTATCTAGCAACTCTATGCTCTTCTCAAATTTGAGATTTGTATTGGCCTCTTCTAGTTGTTTCCTCAATAAAACAATCTCCTCTTCTTGTTTGCCGCAAACATCGCTTTTATCATCCAGGTGTGACTTCAAAGCTTCTTCTATTTTCTTGGCTTTATGAATTTGCAAGAAGAGATCTTCAATATTATCCTCATATTCTTCCAACTTCTTGGACAGTATTTTGTTCTTTTTCCTTTCTATACCCAACTCTTCAAGTGCAGCGATCAACTCACCTTCTAGATATACTTCAGCCTCAGCCTCAAGTTTTTTATTACATTCCTATTTTTCCTCTATTTTTTCTTCTTCGAATGCCATGAAAAGAGCTTCATCTATTTCTTCTTCAGAATCCTCACCGGAGCTGTCTTCTGATGAACTGACATTCTTGGAGATGAAACTTTTCTTCCTGAAGTGGTTGTTTCTGAAATTTGGTTTTTTCTTCCAGTCACTTCTTTCTTGGTGCGATCCTTCATCACTTTCGTCCTTCTCATTAAGTGGACATTTAGCTGCAACATGCCCAATGCCTCCATAGTTGAAACACTTAAATGGTAGCTTTCCTCTGTATTTTCCTTTTCCCCTTATTAGTTTTCGAACAAAGTTTGCTTCCATTTCATCTGATGTCTCTTCTTCCTCGGATTCTTGTTTTGCTTTTATACTTTTATGTGCTTTAAAAGCAGCTTCTCTTTTTGTGGGTTTGGTTTTTCCTATTCTCATCTCATATGCAGTCAAAGAACCATGCATCTCATCCATACTAAAAATATTTAGATCTTTAGCTTCTTCTATTGTTGAAACTTTAGAATCAAATATTTTGGGAAGAGATCTTAGTACCTTTTTCACGACGACAACATCTTCCATTTTCTCGTCGAGTCCTCTAATCGCATTAATGATTCCATTAACTCTCAGCATGTATGCCTCTATGTTCTCATCATCATTCATCTTTAATGCTTTGAACTGAGCTCGATGCATTTGTAACTTGGCCTCCTTGATCTTATCATCTCCTTCATGAATGCTCCTCAGTTTGTCCCATATTTCTTTTGCTGTTTTACAACCCATAATTTTTACTAGTTCACTGTCCATTAATCCGCACATGATAGCATTCTTTGCTTTTGAGTTATTCTCAAACAATTTCTTATCGGTAGCATCGGTTGGAGAAGTGGTGGGTATTGTGTATCCACTATCTACCGAATCCCAAATGTCATATCCCAAAGCACAAAGATATGTCTGCATCCTGAGTCTCCAAAATGTGTAATTAGTTCCATCCAACAATGGTGCTTTGTTTGATGAGAATCCTTCACCACCTGCCATTGTCTCACTTCCAAGATCAACCCTAGCTAATTTAGCTCGAGAAAGGAAAATAGTTCTGATACCAATTGTTAGTCTCACAATGACACTGAGAGGGGGGGTGAATCAGTGTAGCTCTTAAAAACTTAAATCTTCAATTCTTAATGCCTAAACAATGAAAGCTTAAAACTCAATAAAGCAAATATACCAAAAGAGCATCACACAACACAAGATGTACCGAGGTTCACCAATTTTGGCTACTCCTCAAAATTGACTGTTTGGACTCCCATCCAAATCCAGCCTTTGCAAAATAACAATTTTACAATCAATTTACCAGCACCCACTGGAAGGAGCACCAACCCCTGATTTATCTGCACCAATAGAAAGGAGCACCAACCCCTGATTTATCTGCACCAACAGAAAGGAGCACCAACCCCTGATTTACCAGCACCAACTGGAAGGAGCACCAACCCTTGATGCCAAGCACCAACTTGGACTTCTATTTTGAAACTAGAAGATTGACATAAATATGCCTTCACTTTTACAAGACCCTGACTGGTCTATTGCTTTCTCAACATTGCCCACTCTTCACACAACACACACCCTGCTCGCTCTCCTCTTGCTCCCTTCGCAAGATTAACTCCGCCTCGCTTTAATCCCGAGCACTTTCACTCAATTTCAGCAACATGTAATTCTCCGTGCAGACCTCCTTTTATAACAAAGTTCTGACTCTATTTTTAACTTCCATATTTACGCATGCAACCCGTAACTACCCCTGTAACTATCGTTCTGACTTCTGTTCACTGTTCTTATTTTAGCTGCATGATATTTCTTCTGTAACGACCCTTGTAACTGTCGTATAACTTCAGTTAACTGTTCTTATTTTAGCTGCATGATTTTTTCTCTGTAACTACCCTTGTAACTGTTGTATAACTTTAGTTAATGGTTACATATCTTATTTTGACTGGGTTCTCTTCTTTGCTTGCGCCAAACACAACCTGTCACGAAATCGTGACACTTCTGCCTCTTTGTCCTCTTCTCGGCTTGTACCCACGAAAACACAACATGTCGCGATATCATGACACTTTTGCCTCCTTGCTACTTTACTTGGTTTATACCCACGAAAACACAACATGTCGTGATATCGCGACACTTTCGCCTCCTTGCTTCTTTTCTTGGCATGTACCCGTGAAAACACAACATGTCGCGATATCGTGACACTTTCGCCTCTGTACTCTTCCTTTTTACTTTTGTCGCGATATCGTGACACTTCTGCCTTCTTACTTTCTCTCTCCTCCTAGAGTCACGAAAATGCGACATGTCGCGATATCGTGACACTTTTTCTCCTTTGCTCTATCTCTTGCCTTCGGGTCGCGAAAACGTGACATGTCGCGATATCGCGACACTTTTTCTCCTTGGCACTTTCTCTTCACTTTGGACCACGAAAATGAAACATGTCGTGAAATCGTGACACCTTTTTCTCTCTCCTCTTTCTCTTCGCTTTGAAGTCGCGAAAATGAAACATGTCGCGAAATCGCGACACCTTTTTCTCTCTCCTCTTTCTCTTCGCTTTGGACCGCAAAAATGAAACATGTCATGAAATCGTGACACCTTTTTCTCTCTCCTCTTTCTCTTCACTTTGGACCACGAAAATGAAACATGTCGCGAAATCGCGACACCTTTTTCTCTCTCCTCTTTCTCTTCGCTTTGGACCACAAAAATGAAACATGTCGCGAAATCGTGACACCTTTTTCTCTCTCCTCTTTCTCTTTGCTTTGGCCCGCGAAAATGAAACATGTCACGAAATCGTGACACCTTTTTCTCTCTCCTCTTTCTCTTGCAATATGTCATGAAATCGCGACACTTTTTCTACTTGTCTTTTTCTCTTCCAACATGTCGCAAAATCGTGACACTTTTTCTTCCGTACTATCTCTCTTGCAATATGTCGTGAAATCGTGACACTTTTTCTACTTGCCTTTTTCTCTTCCAACATGTCACGAAATCGCGATAGTTTTTCTTGCTTGCGCCTTCTCCTCGAACATGTCACGAAATCGTGACAGTTTTGCTTGCTTGCGCTTTCTCTCCGAACATGTCATGAAATCGTGACAGTTTTGCTTGCTTGCGCTTTCTCTCCGAACATGTCACGAAATCATGACAGTTTTGCTTGCTTGCGCTTTCTCTTCGAACATGTCACGAAATCATGATAGTTTTGCTTGCTTGCGCTTTCTCTCCGAACATGTCGTGATATCGCGATAGTTTTCTTTCTTCCAACATGTCACGATATCATGACAGTTTTGCTTTCTCTCAACATGTCGCGATATCGTGACATTTTTCTTCTTCTCAACATGTCGTGATATCGCGACAGTTTTCTTTCTTCTCAACATGTCGCGATATCGTGACAGTTTTCTTTCTTCTCAACATGTCGCGATATCATGACAATTTTCTTCCTTGTGATTTTCTTTTGATTTTTAGCATATGGGCCACTTCGATCTTTTGGATAATCACTGTACATACTCTGAAGAACCTCTTAACTCTTGTCCACTTGCATCAACCAATCTGTCTAAAACTCCTATCCACTACATCAACCGATCTGTCTGACTGTGTTGACAACAATGACAATACTATTGCTGCACCTTGCTCATCACGATACGCACCAGATATGAACAATTCTACCTCTAAAGGAGAGTTTCGACTTGTCGATTGAGGAGACAACACCTCATTTTCTATACATTATTTGAATCTATTTTTTGCATGCATCAAGGTAGGTTTATCTGCAGCAAGTGCATTGTGCCTTGCATCCCTACATTGCACTAAGATTAAAAAAATTATATTTGCAAACTCGAAAACTAGTTTACGCTACACGTGTAGTAGGGCCAAGGATTTCCACCTCAGTGCCTGTACCAACTCGAATTTTGGTTCTAAGATCCCATTGATCCGACCACCATCAATAATAGGAGGTTATCATCCTGACCACCAATGTAATACAGCCCTTCCAAGCTCACACAATCATAGAGGACTAACACTGTCTACAATTTGCATCACCCGGTGATCTGCCTGATTTGACAATCGCTACTAGCCTATCAAAATTTCTCACCTATGATCTTGACACTATCATTTCTAACTAACAAGATGTTAGTCCAATATTCTACTAATGCAACATAATTTACAACATTATGATCTACTTTCTGTACAACTCTCCTCTTGGCACCTTACCTGATCTGACTTTCACATTCTGTTAGTGCACAATCTTGGAGAATTGATGAACTTTGCCCACATAGACATAGGGTCAATTTTGACCTTCAAGCACTAAAAACCATGTAATCCATCGACTACGATCTTCCAATTCACCACTTTCATATTTTATATCGACCAAGATCCACAAATGTTTGTTGTTGATACAATAAATTATGTGAGGTTACATGTTTGCACGAATATCGATGCATTATGTTGACAAATTCATGCGATCGTCGAACAACTTGTCTTTTATGTTGGTGCATTGGTGTCGATTTTAGAGGAGTTATATTTCCACATGGCATCGGTGGTTGTCCTCTTGTGCTGGGTGTGTGCATTCATTTTTCTCATTATTTATCCCACATTTAGTGTGGGGATGCCTTTTGAAGGCTTCATTAGGGCTCACACACCCTTTTGATAATAGCTAGCTAACACTAGCTAGTGTGCACCACTTGGTGGCCTTAGTTGACCTTGTTCAGTGAGGGAGATACCTTTCTTCATGATGTTGCCTTTTATTTTGAATTTTCTTGTGTGTTGACTGCTCAGTGTGAAGAGTCGCTTGACAAATTTTGCCTACGCTATCGTGCCAATTGTTTGGTAAGCGTTAGAGCAATTTTTTCCATAAAAAAAAATTGGCATTTATTTTTGTACAAATTAAAAAATAATTTTGTACCACAGCATTTGCAGCATGTGTGCTTTCATTTTTGTCAAAAGGGGACTTACTAAAGTGCAATTATTTTTTTTGCCTTTTTCAAATATTTTGTAAAATTACAATTTTCTTTTTGCAATTATTTTGGGCAACTTGCACTTTTTGTAATCCTTTACACATTTTGTAATCCCTTTTTGCAATTTCTTGTTGGCGCGTACTCGGGGTCAAATGGCTACCGAATTGGCCGACAAAATGGCCCAACTTACACAACTTGTGAGTGTTTTGGCCGATAAGGTCACTTCCACAGATATTCAGCCACAATGTGATGTTCCCATTTATGATGGCTCCTAGGATCCTAAAGTTCTCAACAGCTGGATTTTAGACATGGACAGTTGGTTTGAATACACCAAATTGGAGAAGGCTCAAAAAGTTGCTTTTGCCAAGCTTAAGCTCTTTGGCCTCGCTAAGATCCTCGTCACTGATCGCCAAAGGACACAAAATCCTATTGATTCATGGGATGAGTTGCAATGAGTTTTGAAGAGTAGTTTTTATCCTTCAAACTACGCTGAAGACCTTGAGATAAGATGGCTTCATCTTCGTCAAACTTCTCATATGAGTGTTCATGATTATGTGTTGCAATTTAACAAATTGAGAATTTTGAATTCAGTGCAGGACTCCACCATCCAACTTGTGACCAAATTCAAAAGTGGGTTGCAAGAACCCCTTTACAGGAAGTTGAAGTACAAAACCATTGTTAGCATTGACATGGCTTTCAATCAAGCCATTCTTGCGGAGGAGGAGTTGCGAGAGTCATCGCGCGGGTCTCGCTCTTCATCATCTGGAGGAAATCCAAAGGCTTCTAATCAACAATCCAAGGCAAACAAGTCTTCTTCCTCTTCTCCTTCTCCCTCTTCTTCCTCTTCCCTTATTCTTCTTCTTCTTCTCAAAAATCTTCTTCTAAATCCCCTGTGGAATGTAGTTTTTGTAAGAAGAAAGGTCATCAAAAACATCAATGTTTTAAATTGAAAATTTTGAAGAAGAAGTCCCTAGTTGTAAAGCCTTCACATGAGGATCCACAAGATGGTCCTATTGAGGCTACAGGGGAATGAAAGGCATACAAGGAATTAGCAGGGTTGAACAAAGTGACCCTTATGAATACTTCTCAAGGTGATCGTGAGAACTTGTTTGTGACCACGGTTCACCTAAGTGACACCTTCATGGTTGATTGTATAATCGATAGCGGCTCATAGAAAAATCTAATTGCGAGGTCCGTTGTTGACAAACTGAAGTTGCCGATGGATCCCCATCCACATCCTTATCCTTTAGGGTGGAAGGACAATGGGATTTCATCCGACATCACACACACGTGCACGGTGAATTTTGCTTTCAATCCCACTTTTGTGGACACAGTTGTGTGCGATGTAACTCCAATGGATTGTTGTGGCTTGTTGCTTGGCAGACCCTATCAATACGATAGGAGGTCTATACATGATGGGTATAAGAACACATACACTTTGCACAAAGATAATAAGGCTTACATAATCAAAAGTACACAACAAACACCACAAAATTTGATGTTAAGTTGTAGACAAGCATGTAAAGCCGTTAATCAAGCAAAGGAATTGGCACTCATCTTCATCAGACCAATCAAAGAAGAGATTCAAGCACCTAAGCATACACATAACAGGTATTCTTCAGTTAATTCATTGCTTCAATCATATTCTGGTGTTTTCAAAGAACCTTCAAGCCTTCCACCTGAACGATAGATTAATCATAGCATTGAGATTGTTCCTGCAGCTCCTCTTCCCAATGCTTCAATGTATAGACAATCAATAGTGCAAATGGAAGAAATTAAAAGGCAAATTCATGATTTGTTGTCTAAAGGTTTCATAAAACCTAGCACTTCTCCTTGTGCTTCACCTATCTTGCTTGTGTTGAAGAAATATGGTACATGGAGGCTATGCATTGATTTTAGGGCACTTAACAAAATAACAATAAAAAATAGATATCCACTTCCACGAATTGATGATCTCTTGGATCAGCTCCAAGGAGCTAAATTCTTCTCCAAGATAGATCTCAAAAGTGGGTATCATCAGGTCAGAATTCAGGCTGAGGATACTTGGAAAACAACATTCAAGACCAAAATGGGGCTCTTTGAGTGGCTTGTCATGCCCTTTGGTCTTACGAATGCTCCTGCCACATTCATGCGGCTGATGAATGAAGTGTTCAGAGATTGTTTGGATAGATTTGTGATCATCTATTTGGATGACATCCTTGTATTTTCTCCTACTTGGAAAAGTCATCTAGAGCACTTGGAATCAGTTCTTCAAACTCTTCAGAAGAACCAATTGTATGCCAATCTTCCCAAGTGTTCTTTTGGGTAAACTTCCATTGCCTATCTTGGGTTTGTGATCAGTGAGAAAGGCGTTCAAGTGGATCCTGCTAAAATTGAAGTCATCCTCAAATGGCCAACTCCTACTTCTATCATAGAGTTAAGGAGTTTTCTTGGACTTGCCAACTTCTATCGCAAGTTCATAGCAGGATATTCCACTATTGTCGCTCCTTTGCATCATTTGACAAAGATCAAAATTGAGTTTCAGTGGACAAAGGATCAACAAAAGGCCTTTGACACATTGAAATGCAAATTGTGTACTACACCTATTCTTGTTTTGCCAGATCTTGCTCAACCATTTGAAATAGAAATAGATGCCTCACAGTTTGCACTTGGAGTCATGCTCAAGCAGAATGGCCATCCAGTGGCCTATCATTCCAAAACATTTTCTGAGGCCAAGAAGAACTATTCTACATATGATAAGGAGTTATATGCTTTGGTTCAGGCCATCAAGTATTGGAGGCACTATCTTCTGGGTAAAGAAACAATAGTTCACACAGATCATATGCCACTTAAGTTTCTTCAATCTCAAACCAAAATTGAAGAGGCTAGACACATGAAGTGGGCATCATACTTGCAGCAATTCCATTTGGTGATTAAGTACAAGAAAGGGTAGAATAATGTAGTTGCAGATTGTTTGAGTCATCCACCATCAACCCTTGCTTTGACTATTGTGACCATGTCCCATATTGGCTTCCAAACTTGGCCAACACAGTATCCTTTGGATCCTGATTTTGGCAAAGTTTTCCAACAACTTTCACATCCTTCATCTTCAAATTTGAGAGCCCTTCAAGACTTTCACATCAAGGATGGCATGTTGTATAAATTGGATAAACTTTGTGTCCCTCATGAGCACAGGGAGTCTCTCTTGAAAGAGGCTCATTCTACACTCTATGGAGGACATTTTGGCAAGCAAAAGACTCTTCATCACCTTCAACGGTTCTTCTTTTGGCCTCACATGCAGAGAGATGTTCTTCATTTCTTGCGACAATGTGTCATCTGTAACCATTCCAAATCAACTAACAGGAAATTGGGTTTGAGCATGCCTTTGCCCATTCCTTCTCATCCTTGGGAAAGCATTTCCATGGACTTGTTGAGCGGTTTTCTGATGACAGTAAGACAACATGATTGTGTCTTCGTGATTGTGGATAGATTCAATAAGATGGCCAAATTCATTCCATGTCGTAAGACGAGTTCTGCACAGGACTTAGCCCAACTCTTCTTTGAGACAGTGTGGCGCTCTTTTGGTCTTCCAACCAACATTGTTTGTGATGGAGACTCGCATTTTGTGGGTCACTTTTGGAGATCCCTTTGGAAGATCTTGGGAGTATCCCTTAACTTCTCTACTGCCTATCATCCTCAGTTCGATGGGAAGATAGAGGTAGTTAATCATACTCTTGTACAAAGTTTGAGGATCTACCATCATTCCACTCCTACCAAGTGGGATTTAAGCCTCACTCACATAGAGCACGCCTACAATAGGGTCGTCCACAGTTCTACTGGGCACTCTCCATTTGAAGTATGTTTTGGATTCCAGCCTTTGGCTCCATATGAGTTACCTTTATCTTTGCCCTCACTAGCTACCATGCACATTCAGAAGGAGCAAGATAAGGCCAACTCTTTTATTCAGCATTTGCAGAGCCTTCAGTCCAAAGTGGTTCAGATTCTTTAGAAGACTCAGCAAAAGTAGAAACAATAGATGGACAAACACCACACTCCTCATCACTTTCAAGTTGGTGACAAGGTATGGTTTTATCTAGATAAACAATGTTTTATGGACAAGGCACATAGCAAGATCAAACCTCTTCGTTATGGGCCATATACCATTGTTCAACATATTTTTGAGAATACCTTTCACTTGGATCTTTCGGCTCATCTTGGCATTCATGACGTCATCAATGTGGATCTTCTCAAACCATACTATGATTCCACCTTGGAATCCGCTCCAACTATCAGTCATCCTGTTGATGTGGTTCTTGATGCACAACTTCCGCTTACCGTCGATACACTCTTTGATACGAAGACTTGACAGACTCGCTAGGGTAGTTCTACTTCATATCTTGTGGCCCATCATGGCCAATTTCCACATCAGGCTCACTGGATCTCTGCTCACCAAATGTCCCAAGATTTTCCCTCTTTGTTAAAAGCATTGGAGTCCAATGCTTCTTTTGTTGGGACGAATGATGAGGCATAATTTTTATTTTTCATAAACCTTAGGTTTGTGAGATTAGGAATTAGTCTAGGGAATAATCCAACGTGGTTTGTGGATAGGCTTTGTTGATTGTGTATAAGTCTAGGTGTTGTTCTTTTCGTAGATTAAGTGTTTGTTGCTTCTAATCTTTTACGGACTCCTTGGGATCAATCACAGATTTCTAGGATTGTTCATTTATATTTTGGGCTAATTTAAGTCCTCTATTTTAATTTAATCGTAGCTTCTATTTTACCATAACATGGACCTTGGAACTACCTCAAATATAGGAGTACGACGTGCATGGAGGTCTGCCATAAATTGCTTCAAATGGTATGACCTTGGTCATCGTGTGATAAGAAGTATTATACCACCACTCAATCAAGGTAAACCACTTCACCCATTGTGTAGGATTCTTAGAGGTAAAGCAACGAAGGTAGGTCTCCAAACATTTGTTGACAATATCATTCTGGCCATCCATTTACGGATGGTAAGATGAACTTATAGTGAGCTGAGTTCCCTGTAACTTAAATAATTCTTGCAAAAAATAACTAGTGAATGTAGGGTCACGGTCAAACACAATGGAAGTAGGCATTCCATGAAGGCAAAATATAGAGTCAAGAAAAATTTGGGCAATAGTCGAGGTCGTGTAAGGATGGAAGAGGGAACAAAAATGAGCATACTTTGAAAGATGATCCACTACCACAAAAATAACTAATTTACCATTTGACTTAGGCAACTCTTCAATAAATTCCATTGAAATATCTGTCCAAACCACTTTGAGAATCGATAATGGCTGAAGAGTTCTTAGAGAATGTACTATTTCACCTTTCATCCATTTACAAGTGTTACATGCAGGCACAAAATTATGTGTCCTTATTCATACCCTTTCAAGAAAAAGTATGCTTTATATTTTCATATGTTTTAAGGAACCCTAAATGGCCTGTCGTGGGGGAAGCATGCATTTACATCATGAGAATATCCCTAAGGGGAGATGTGCGAGGAACCATAAGGTGCTAATGGTAGTGTAAATCTTGTTCATTCAAACTATAGGCAGGACATGAGGTAGGATATGTTTGAAGGGAAACAACCATAGTTTGCAAATCTAAATCTTTAAGTACCTCCTCATAGAGAGAATTTATCCATTGAGGAATGGGAGAGGAAATGGCACATAACTGTTAGAATTAAAGTGCACTATGCCTTCACCTATTAGAATTAAAGTGCACTATGCCTTGACACTTGTCAGTTTATATTGACACTTGTCAGCTTATCATATAGGCTTATGCCTATATATTGTAACCATTTGTATCAATAAAATAATCCCATTAGTTTCACTCCCAACATTTGGTATCAGAGCGGGCTTTCCTTGCCCTGTGAAACCTCTTGAGGGGGGATTTCCCTATCTTTTTCCCATATTTTTTTCAAAACAG
The DNA here is from genome assembly GCA_028583015.1 of Wollemia nobilis. NCBI lineage: Eukaryota > Viridiplantae > Streptophyta > Pinopsida > Araucariales > Araucariaceae > Wollemia > Wollemia nobilis. The sequence goes on from JAQPPZ010017258.1 coordinate 2,173,282, forward strand.
GGAGTATGCTCTCCATTGTTTACAATGGATCAGAAACCAAAATTTTGGACAAATCATGGCTTCCAAAATTTTTTTTAGTGATCCATTTTTCCCCATATGTATCCGTCCATAGAATCAGGGTTTCCATTTAAAAAAAAAATTGAAGAGAAGATGCAACCACCGGGACTTTCCAGATGGTCACCCATCCCAGTTCTATTCTACCTTGGATGCTTAACTTGGGAGTTCTACTGTTTTTCAAGGCTATCACAGCCAACAGACCTGGCTATTTTTTCATTGGGAAAAGGAAGTCCTATGCCTTAAAATATTAATGTTGCTTGACAGGCTGAAGAGCTCTTGCATTTCGGAGTCGGGGCTCGAGAGTAGGGAGACTAGCAATGGTACCGCCTCCATGAGAAAGATTCGGTGCGACGGTGATCGAAGCTCCCGGGAGGCTTCCCGGGTTCCCTCGCCAAGGGATTAATGTCCAGCAGAATTTGGACGTGCTTGCGATATTGCGGCGTGACGGTGTAGGATCTGGCGGTTTCGTCTGGCAAAGTAGGTAGATACCATTGAATGATCGAGGGGATGCACTTCAATTTTGATTTCGGTGGTTGCGTTCGTTTCTTCCTTCGCTGCCGTTTGGTGTACTTTACAGGGTTTCTTCAGTTTTCTTTGTTGGGATTTTTTGAGTTTTTTTTCCAGCGACAATGAGGGAGTGCATCTCGATCCACATTGGCCAGGCCGGTATTCAGGTCGGAAACGCCTGCTGGCAGCTTTACTGCCTCAAGCACGGGATCCAGCCCGATGGACAAATGCCAAGTGATAAGACTGTGGGTGGCGGTGACGATGTGTTCAATACCTTCTTCAGCGAGACCGGTGCCGACAAACATGTTCCCCGCATTGTGTTCCTGGATCTGGAGCCCACTTTCATCGACGAGGTTTGAACAGGTACCTACCGCCAGCTTTTTTCACCCGGAGCAGCTCATCAGTGGCAAAGAGGACACCGCAAACAATTTCGCTCGCGACCACTATACCATTGGTAAGGAAATGGTGATCTGGCCAGGGGAGGTTATGTTGTTTGTGTTTTTTGGTTGAGTTATGAAAGCTTGCGCTCGTTTTCACGAAAAGTAACAAAGAATTTGTTGGGTTCACTCGGCTTCGCGTTAAGGGATTGTGGCTGCCTGGCTTGTTTTTAGCTGTTCCAGACTGCGCACCAGCTGGTTATGAACACGTCTTTAAAAGAAAATCAGTACCAATCCCATGAGAAATGCGTACGGATTGGAGAGTATGAAGAGGACCTCCGCCAAGGGTTGGGTACCGAAAACCTCGAAGAAGATGATGGTAAAGCCATAATTTGCAATCGAAAGATGGGAGATTGTCGTCAGGCACAAAACAGGAATCGGAATCACTGATGCTGACGGAAAGAAGAAAGTCGACGACCGAAATTATAGAAGCGTACAGTGGCGGCACAAGCTTTAGCAAGAAGGCGATAGATTACGGAGGAGGTCGTCGAGAGGTCAGACCAGTTCAGTAAAACTCAGGAAATTGTAGGGTATCGCCGATCTGTGTTCCGTCAATTGACAGAAATTTGTCCGATCACAGTCCGCAATGAGACTCGCAAGGGATTTGGCTATGTTTATGTTGTTCTTTGTGTTATATGTTGACAGATCAATCGCTGGGAAAAATTTGTATGATGTGTTGCAAGTTCCGCCGGAGGCAGGTAGCCGGGGTGGTTGACCGAGCACAGCCAAGTCACTGACAAGCAAATGGTCGTGGGATCCAATCACAGAACGGTGATTGCGGTGAACCAAAATTTCTTTCATGTCGAAGAACCGCTGCAGACTTCCTGTTCGCTGTGATGTGGATTAATTTCGAAGCATGATGGCCTCGATCTCTGATTAATTTTTCCATTCTGTCAGATAGCTCAAAGTGTAACTGCAGTATACACTCGAGGATACATCATTCAACTGTTATAGCTTTGATTCCATGTCTCCTTTGCTGTAGGAGTGACTGGGAGTTAGCGTTATGAGATATGTTCCAGTAGTGACTGTTCTAAGTTTGTTTTTCATCTGCGATTGTGATTGGCCTGTAATGGCCACCAAGTGAATGTGCAAAATATCGTTCCCATTTGACAGTTGCTGTGTAAAATGTGGGTTCTTTTATGGTTTATGTGTCCGCCTGTGCTTTCTGGAAGGCACACGATGCACCCCCCCATGAAACTACAGCGATGATGCTGTTCTTTTGATGTCCAAGATGTGCACAACTACTGCCAAAGATGTCGAGATGAGCTTCTGCCAGTGTGGGGTGTCACATCAGTGAAGACGAGCACGGATTGAATTGCAGTGGTGCGGCCACAGGAAGCCTGCAGTTGCCAAACAAAAGCACGGGCATGCACGTGCACCACCCATGGCAGGTTTTGATAAAGACGACATAGAGAACAAAGTTGCGTTAGAGTTCATTTGATTTTCACATTTTTGATCTAGCGAGATTTCCATTTTTTTTTTCCCTTATTTTTTTTTATTCTTCCTCTGCGGATATGGAAGAGACCAACGGTGTGGCAGCAACTCAGGATTTTCTGCCTCCTAAAGACCAAATTGTGGAGTCTAAAGATGGAACTATTGTTGTGGCAGCTGCGTTTCCTGGGCATCAGGAAGCTGTTCAAGACAGAGATCTGAAATTCTTGTCAAAGGCTGTGGAGGAAGCATATAATGGAGTTAACTGTGGACATGGTGGGCCTTTTGGTGCTGTTGTGGTTTGTAATGATGAAATTGTTGTGAGCTGTCACAACATGGTTTTAAAGTATAAGGGGCAAGGGGCATGTTATTATTAAAAGTGGAAGGGGACCACTTTCACTTTTTTATATAAGGGAACTTGATAAAATGGCCGACAAGATCTTTATGGCCCATGAAATTCTTTAGTGGCACTAAATGTTTTTTTTTTTTTTGCCCTGTGTTTTTCACATGGGAAGTGGAATGTGGAAGGCCCACATGGCCTGTTTATTGTAATTTTCAAATTTTCAGAGATGATGGCCCACATGGCCCATGTAATTCCTCTGCAAGGGAAACTGAGACTGTTTTTATACCTCCACAGTGCGATGCCAAGAATTTTTTATTCCTGAGGTTTATTTTTGCTGCCTAGAGAGGCATGCTATTGTTTTTTCAGCAAGTTGAAGGCCCCATTCAAACACAAATATAGGGGTATTTATAGTCGTTGGAAACGTTTTTCCACAACGGACACAATGGTGGTGTCATATTGTAATTTTGAGGCTGTTTCAATTGAGTTTTTTAGTCTCAAAGTTTTTTCTACCTTGGAGTGCACTTTCGGTTGTACCCGACACTCCCAAGGTACTTGTAAGTGAACCTAGTATCTAGTATTCACCTCTTTCTACTTGGCGGATGCAGCGGCTGGTTACCCATGCATTCCGGTAAGATGAGGTGACTACAATAAGGACACTTATTCTAGGGACTATAGACATAGACACCCTAGACTCTATCCGAGGTTTTTTCGGATCTACTTCTAAAGACTACAGACGAAGACACTTCAGAAGATTCTCTTCTTCTCCTCCATATTTGGCATCTATGGCTCATTTTATTGTATTGAGTGCATTTTCGATAGAGACTGAAACCTTCTAGATTGAGTTCACCATAAGGAAGGATTTGATATTTATGGTGGGAATAGTCAGTGACCTATGAGAGGCAACATCCTCTGAGGATGACCTGCAGAGGCAACTAACCCAGAAGTGGCTGACCCTAAGGCACTTAGATGGATGACCCAGTGGCAACATACCCGTGGAAGTGGTTGACCCTGAGGCAACAGACCGAGATGTATACACAGTGAATCTAGCATTATTCATAGTTGGAGAGCCAAGCGCAAAGAGCACGAGCCTAGACCAAATCAACAATAAAGGAGGATGTAGATTTTTTTTAGAGAAGTCAACATTAAGGGGGAATGTTACCTAATGTTGACTTGTTTTATTTCTTCTTTAGTTAGGATAGTGCACTTTAAGGGGGAATGTTAGAATTAAAGTGCACTATGCCTTCACCTTGACACTTGTCAGTTTTTCTTGACAAGTGTCATGTGTTTCATATAGGCTTATGCCTATATATTGTAACCATTTGTATCAATAAAATAATTCCATAAGTTTTACTCCTAACAATAACATACTGTGAGCCTCAAATTGATGAGAGAGAGCATCGACCATAATGTTATCTTTAAATTTTTATAGGTAATATCATAATCATAACCCATAAAATTAGAAACCCACTTATGTTGTTCAAGGGTAGCAACCCGTTGTTCTAAGAAATATTTAAGAAATTTATGATTTGTTTTAACAGATTACAACTAAAAAGTTCTTAACTAGTGAAAGCCAAGGGTCGTCCTTCTTGCATCAATACTACACCAATACCATTTTTTGAAGCATCACTTTTAATTATGAAAGGCTTAGAGAAATCATGCATTGCTAAGATTTATGTTGTTGTCATTGCGTGCTTCAAATCAAGGAAAGCTTGTTCAATTGGACCCAACCAAGTAAATAAATCATTTTTCAACATGGATGTTAAGGGAGTAGCAGTTTTGCCATAATTGTGAACAAATTTGTGGCAATAGCCTTTAAATCCCAAAAATCCATGAAGATCCTTGAGAGTGTAAGGTTTTGGCCACTCTTCAACTACTTGAATCTTTCTAGGGTCAACTTTAACACCATATTTGGAGATGATGTATCCCAAATATTCCACTTTTGTCAACCCAAAAGAACACTTGGACCATTTAGCATAAATTTGATGTTGTGCCAATAATTGTAAGGTTTGATCCACATGGACGAGGTGCTCTTTCCAAGAGTGACTATAAACCAAAATATCATCAAAGAAAACCAATATGAATTTATGAATAAATGGATAAAAAATGTTATTCATGATACTTTGGAATGTGGAAGGTGCATTGGTCAAGCCAAATGACATTACAAAGAACTCATAATGGCCCTCATGAGTACGAAATACGATTTTGGGAATATCTTCTTCCTTGGGTCAAATCTGATGGTACCCAGAACGAAGATCTAATTTAGAGAAAAACATAGTCCCATGCAATTCATCCAACAAATCATCCACTACTAGAATAGAAAACTTATCCTTAATGGTGAGCTTATTGAGTCCACAAAAATCAATACATAATCGCCATGAACCATATTTATTTTTCACTAATAAGATAGACAAATATTATGGGTTGTTACTAGGGTGAATGACTCTAACTTTTAACAATTCTTGCACTAACTTCTCACTCTGACTTAAGAGCATGAGGGTATCGGTGCAACCTAATGTTAGGTGGTACACTACCAAGGACCAATAGGATAACATGATCATGGGAGTGATGTGGTGGCAATTCGGTTGGTTCAGCAAATATTGCAGTGTGCTTTGTCAAAACAAGTTGTAAATATTTTGGAATTTGATCCACTTCTATAGTAGGTGGTTGGATGGAAAATATTTGTGCAATGACCCCACGAGATTATTTTTTAACAACTTCTCCATACGATTGGAACTAATAACCTGAGGAGCCCTTGCTTTCAACCATGAAGAGTGTGTGACTATCCATTCTATGAAAATTTCATCAACACTTCTGCAAAGTTCTATGAGATGATGCCCATGGTACCCAACCACTAAGCTCCTAACACAATATCACATCCCCCTAATTGAAGGGTAAACATATCTTGTTTGAGTTTGTAATTTCCAATTTTCAATTTGATATTATGACATATACCTTTACAAGGTACCTTTGCAAGGTACCTTTACAAGGTAAGGTCCCTCCATTTTCCACCATGACCTCAAAGGAATTGCATGTGTATGTAAAAATTGGTCTATTTGGAAATCCAAGGATCAATAAAGTTGTGTGTGCTACCTAAATAAATAAGGATTTTAAGGCGTTGGCCTTAGAAGAAACCCATAATTTTTATAGTTTGTGGAGTAGTAATCACTACAAGAGCATGGACTAAATTTTTTTCCTAAGGTTCTTCATGTGTTTCCTCTTCATGTTGAGATTGTGCTTCGATTGTGTCTTCTTCATCATCACTATGGTCATTGCTGATAGGGTCCTCTACATCTATTAGGAACAACTTCTTTTGGGAACACCTATGCCCCTTAAAAAAAATTCATCACAATTATAACACAACCCTTGGGCTCATCGAGCAGCCATTTCCTCGGTGGTCAAGTGCTTTGAAGGGATAGATTTATTTTCATGATTTCTTGTAATCCTAGGAGGAAAAGAGGGTTTGGTTGGTTGAAATTTAGATTTCCTTCTTTGAGCTATAAATTTAGATTCGACCAACCATGCTAGGCTTATGGTATGCATCATTATTTTTATATTAAACATCTTAACCTTAGCTTGAAGATCATCCCTTAAGCCACTGATGAAACAACTCATAAAAAATCCTTCATTCAACCCCTTGGTATTGATAGCTAATTTTTCAGATTGGACCTTGTAATATCAAACTATATAAGTTTGTCTCAACTTGGTCAAAAATCCTTGGAAATCATCATACTCTCTAGGGCCAAAGTGAGTAAGTAGCGATTCAAAATATTCCCAAGAAGAGTCAGTAATAGTTTGGTGAAACCATTGGTACCACTGCAAAGCTTTTGATTCAAGATTAAAAGAATCCATATTGATCTAGTAAAATTTAGGGACATCGTGGAGTTGGAAGAATTGATCAATATGACATAACCATCCCTCTACATCTTTCCCATTGAACTTTGGAAAGTCCATCTTAGGCATCTTGAAAGTGGTATCACAATCCAAGTGAAATTTATCATGTTATTTATGGGGTTCTTTCCCTCGCCCTGAATGTTTAGTCTTAAGATATTCAAAAACCTAAGGACTGGTTTGAAGCTTGGATTCCACCTCTAGAATTTGTTCAAGTATATTGGTTTTGGAGGAAAATTACTCTTTTCTAAAATTTTGGATATCTGTCTTTATTGATTGATTATCTTGAGTAATGGATTGGAGTTTTTTTGTGATGGTGTACAATGTTATGGCTTGTTCCATCTTTTCCTAGTGTCCATGAGTACCAACAACCATTTTGGGTTGACTACCAGTGAATTACTAAAAATAGAAATGTAATTTCAAGGGTTATTATTTTTAGTATTTTTAAATTAGTTTGAAAAACTTATTTTAATATAGGGACCACTTCGATGATCACTCGATTTGAGTGCTCAGTGAGAAGATATACTGACTTCTTTGACTTTTTGTTATCACCTGGTAGGCACAAGTTGATGTCGAGGTAATTTCTTCAACTTGGACTTAAAAATTAATAGATGGGTCCTTGAGGGCATTTGGTGTAGAATAAGGAGCTACTTCTAGTCCCCAAAATATTGGTTCAAAATGACTAACTGTTGAAAAGGTATGATTGTAACAAGAAAAATTAAAAAATGGGCAATTTTGGAAAATTAATGCAAAATTTGACCAGGGGCTACCAAGGACAATTATGTCAAAAATGGAATGTAGAGTTTTTTAATAAATTTTGGAGTTAGTCTGAGCTCTGAGTGAAGAGATATCCTAGTTTGAGTTAATTTTTATTTTTACTCTTCAGAGGTCGGATTATTGGCCACTCCTATATCTATCCTTATCACTAGTCCTATGATTATGATAATATTCAGACACTGTATGTTCTAACTTTGCCCTGTATGTTCTGACAACTAACCACTCCTGTCTCTATCCCTATAACCTATAGTGTGATTACTGATACTGTTCAGACACTGACCATGGGATTCCTTGTAGTTACTAACATTGCTTGTTTTCTTTCTATAATTGACAACCTTGTTACTAATGATTGTTGTTATTACTATCGATCTAACTGTTACTGTGACTGAATCAACTGTTACTGCTACTAAAATATTTATGATTATCATAGACACTTGTAAAATTTATCTAGATTGTTTGGTGCATGTAGTTTTTTATTCTCATGATAGGAAAGTCTTCTCCGTATGCTCACTTTTGTGGGAAGAAAAATTGTAGGTTCAACAAACAAAAGGCTTTGTTTTTGTAGGTTGAATATTTTTTTGGACAGAACCAAGGTGCACTAAGCAAGGGAGTATCTAATATCCACAAGCTCTATGTTATACCATAGTGTTGAAAAGTAGTACTTGGACCAATATTTTAGACCACTACCCAAGGAGGATTCAACAGATACCCTTGAGCACACTCTCTGCCTCTCTGATAGTACGAGAGGGTAATCATCTGATATGTTGTCACATGGTCTATGGATAATACAAGGCTAAAAATATTTCTATTGTATAATTTTTTTTTTAAGCCTAGATGGTCTCCCAATACACCCAAAGATGTGTGGGAGATTAATTTCATATATGAGTGTTGTTTGAGGCCTGGGTATTGGAGCCTGACCACCCCTCACTTCACTAGATGTTTTATGGGATATCTAGCTTAGAAAATAATGATAACTCCTTTGATATTTTAAAACTATCGGTACAAGGTTTCTAGCCTACTCAACTACTATGAAAAAATATTGTATTTTTTATTTTTATGGTATTTGTTATTTATTTTAATAAAGGAAAAAAAAAATGAAAAACATAATAAAATTATACCTAATAGGTAAAAATGGATGGGCAAGAATTATCATAGTCACAACAGAACTCGATACTGGAAAGTACTCTAATACCACTTGTTAGGAACCTATTATTAAAAATAAGCAAACTCACAAAAAATACTGAAATTAAGTAGAAACTCATGCAATATCACAATATCACAATGCAAAAAAGTAAATGCAAAAATAAACACTCTCACAATAAGCACTAAATTGTAGGCCTCTTCGAGAGGGCAACCTCCTTCAATATTTCATTCACTTGCAAAAAGATACATTCATACATGGCTTCATAGCTTTTAAAGAAAATACTTCATGCAACCCTAACCCTAAGCTCAAGAGTTGGATTACATGCAAAATGCCACTCGAGCTAGAATATTCTACCAGACATCGATTACAATCTTGATAACGGTTACATGAAATGGTCCCACTTGTCTAGGCACCTTCTTGCCACATACATTACAAAATATTACAAAATATTACAAAATATCATTATAGATGGGATCCCCACGTTGGAAGTGGGTCATTACATAAGCAAATGATAATTACAAAATTATATTAGAATGGGGTCCTAACACAAGAATTATACTAAGTATGTTGAGCCCAATGACACGCTACCTTGTATTCATAATATAAAAATATATATAGGCATTCAATATGCCTAAATTATAATAATTGGATGTCATCCAAATCTCAATAGATCGACTTTATTTAGAATGCAAAATGATGAAAAAGTGCTAATAGTTAATTGAAGCTTAGAAAAATTAACAACCTAAGCTAACTTAGAAGATCCCCTAAACATCATAAGATATTGTGCAAGCTTAAGAGGAGTTTTCGGAGAAGAAATTTTAACAAATAGTGAGTGTACATGAGTTGAACTACTCACGTTATATAGATGAGAGAAAAATTCCTACTAAGCCTATAACAATTAATCCTACGTCTTAATAAGCCTAGCTAACAAAGTATACCAAATAGAGTTATCATCAATATGGAAGAGACCAAAAGATAAATTAAAAGAAATGATATGTATCTTTTGTCCATTTAGAGAATGAAAACTAAGAAGCATTTCATCGTATAATGTAATGCTTGTAAATGTGTAAATGTGTAAATACTCTAGTAATGAAATATACGCATAAATTGCTTGATAATTGAGAATAAAGAAAGTAGGATAAATATCATTAGAGTCAACAACAAAAAATAAACACTTTAAAAATAAAACAATGACTCAAACTTCATAGTTTTAGACAACTTTGTTTCTTTTCTAAAGAGGTAAGGTAATTTGTTTTTATAGATAATATTGTATTTTTGTAGTAACATAGGTTTTTTTCCTTCTAAAAAGCTATATGTGGCTTGTAATAGGGCCACTCCCATCAAAATACCAAAAAAATACATTTGTTGTTAGGTCAATTAAACTATATCCAGTTTGGCTTTTTGTCGAAATATTTGTAATTTGACCTTATTAGACCAAGGCAAAAATTGATAAAGTACCTATGGGTTCTCTTGATGTAAGCCTATGGAAAAGTGCCATGTAAGCCTTAAAACATCTTGGTGTAAGCCTACAAGAATTCTATATGTAAGCCTACATGCATCTTTCTATGTAAGCCTACGTGCATTCTTCTATGTAAGCCTATAATAATTAGTGTGTAAGTCTATGGGCATATTTATGTTAGCCTAAGGGCACCTTTTACATTTCACCCTTAGTGATATTGGTTAATCCCTCTTTATGGGTACCTTTTCTAAAGGCTTTAGTTTATTATTATTTTATGGTAACTTAAACTCAAGGTCAAGTCAATATTAGCTTGAGGTTAACCACTTATTGGGTTTTTGGTAGCACTATAAATACCCCTCAATGAGCAATCATTTGAATGATACCATCATATATGAAAATATTATGGGTGTACTCATAGGCACCCATAACTTATTTCTTCTCTCAAACTGTTTCATTTATCTCTTTCCTTATTTTATGTCTATACACTCTTCTATTTAGTTCTTCTTCCTTTCTCTACATATGATTGTGGTGAATGGATATTTTGGAATATTTTTGGAAATTATTCTAAATTACAACACATTTTATCAAAGATATTTTTCCATCAAATATATTCTTCATTTTGCTCAAAGTGCTATATTTCTACAATCAACTGCTTGACATCATTTTTTTAAGATATAAAATCTCACTTGGCTAGCTACCTTCTAACATTTAAATTTCACCAAGTAAATATCAAAATCAATTGGCCAAATTATTTTCCACCCAATTTCCTTATTTATACATATGCTTACATTTCCAAGAGATTGCTTGTAATAATAGATGATGAACATCATCAAAAAATATATTCAATCCCCATGACCATTTTTGTTGATAGCAATAATGATAATTTTTTAATCCCCCTTAATTAAAATATTTTTCTCTCCTTTTCCATGTAAGAAGTTCCCTAGCCTCTACATAGTTTTTTGGTATTTTAAAAAAATTGTGGATTTTGGAGGGGCCCCAACCCTATTATAGAATTAGAATTTCTAATGTTACAATATAAAAATCAACCTCATCGCTAGATAGAATCAAAAGGAGATTTAATATTGTAGCATGAGATACAATAATGTTTCAGAAAAAATCCCAAAATAAAACCAAATAAAAAACAAGGCTTTTATGAAAAAACTATTTCTAGCAAAGAAACAAAGGTTGACCCGATTGTGGCTTATTCCTCTCTTCCACACCAATAGTAGTGGCAGTTACTTCAATCCTCAATAATAGGTAACAAAAGTAGCATCAACAAAAGTAGAATCACACTACAATAGTTTTCACTAGAACTACAGTTGTTGTAATAGCATCAACATACATCCACGTTGAGAGCACCAAAAAATCCCAAAAATAACAACAATACTAGTAGCATCAAAATATAACATCCTGTGGAATAGAATTTTCTTCTACCTCCAATAAGGTAATCCTTGTAAGAGATAAGGGAAAATTATTTTTCCATATCTTCCTCTAATCAAAATGAACTCCAATGTTTGCCAAACAATCAACTACAGTATTTCCTTCCCAATATATATGTAATATCTTCACCTCCACCATTTATTTTAATAGGGATGAGGTATCCTTAATTAAACCTCACACCTACTATTTATCAACTTCTCCTTTCTTAAGATCCTTGATAATATTCATAGAATCCCCTTCTATGATGGCCTTCTTTACACTATTTTGTCTCAACAACATAACACCAAATTATAAGGATTTAGCTTCCGCATAGTGATTGATTTGTATCCCACAAATTTTTGCATAAGACCATAACACTTCACCTTTATAATTCCAAATGACACCTCCTCCCCTAGCTCTATCTCGGTTGCATTTTGTAGCTTCGTCAAAGTTTAACTTTACTCAACCCTCTGGTTTTAGCCACCTAGTGTTTGATTGATCTTTTCAAACTGATAGGCAAAGGTTTTGCTCTAGGTTCTCCCAAGTTCCATTCTCTAGTGATCCTCTTTTCCAAATTATTCTTAGAGTCTACACTACTATCAAAGAAAAGAAAATTCCCCCTCAGTGCAATTTTAATTCTATTACACATTGGAAGTTCATCCTTTCCACCTTGAAAAGTCTTTGATTTCTTTTCCACCAAACACCCCATAAAAAATGAGGTAGTAGTAAATTCCATATTTTTTATAACCTGATATTACTAAAAGGTCATCTCCATTGGTTAAAAAGTTGCCTAAAAGCACTAGGGACCACCCAAGAGCAAAACATAGCTTCCATTAGATTATTAAGTACCTTACTTTCAAATTTACAATGAATAAACAAGTGGTCAACTGATTTACCATCTTTCATGCAAAGAGAGCATATATTTAGTATTTGAAAATATCTCTTACTCATGTTATATAGAGTTAAAATATTATTTTTTTAAACATAACCAAAGAAAGAAAGACAATTTGGAGATTAAATCATTCTTCCAAATATTATTTATAGGAAAATCCCTCTCCACACCTCCAAATTGTAGGGTATAAGTTGATTTCATAGATAATTTCCCTGAGGAAGTAGGGAATCAAATCAAAGAGTCCTTATCTTAATTCTGAGGTAAGTGGTATGGCTCCATTAGCCTATTAAGATTTAGCAGAGATTGTTGCAGTTTTAAATCAACAAAATATAAATTTAGCTCTTTCTAGAACCTTTTGACCTTTCCCAAATTCTATATAATATTTGACTAGCGCTCCATATTTTTGAACCAAGGGATATTCTAGTCTTATAAATTTCTACATTTGTTGTAAAGGACTATATGCAATCCAAGTGTCTTCCCAAAAAAATATTTTCTTTGTTAGATTTTGAGGATGTATATTAAACGAAATGCAACCACAATATGTAAAATAAGTAAGCTATGATAACTATATGATAATGGCACTATAATATGCACGAAAATAATATTATAAAATTTTGTAATAACTTAGTAACATGCCATTAATAAAATCTCATGAAAATAGTACAATGCAATATAATGGAGGACATGAACACTCCAAAGTTTTCAATGAATAACTACATTGTACCTACTCACTACCATGACATCATTCCTCTCACTCTATTCACTCTCTCTCTTTCTCATACTCCCAAGGCATATATATAGGAAGATATATTCCTTGGTCTTGTTGTGGCTGATCCACAACACACCCCAAAATTGGGGACCCACCTTTTTTGTAGGCTTTCAGAGAAAATCTCAGTGACCCAGATGCTAAAAATGAAGAAAAGGGGCAAAAAAATGCACAAGTGTAGAAAGTGTCACGAAATCGTGACCTGTCGCGCCATCGCTGCCGAAAAATAGAAAGTGTCACGAAATCGCGACATGTCGCTCCATCGCTGCTAAAAAATGAAAAGTGTCACGAAATCGTGACATGTTGAGCCGTCGTAGTCAAAAATGAAAAGGTGTCGCGAAATCGCGACATGTTGCTCCGTCGCGGCCGAAAGAGGAGAGAGAAAATGAAAACGAAAAGTGTCACGAAATCGTGACATGTTGCTCCATCGCGGCCCAAAGAGGAGAGAGAAAGGCAAATGGAAAGGCGTAGCGAAATCGTGACATGTCGCAAAATCATGGGTCAAACCGGTCAAACAGAACGAAGCAGAAAGGCGTAGCGATATCGCGACAAAAATCAGCAAAGGTGCATGAAGCGCAAAATGGTCGCGAAATCGTGACAGAATCGATCGGAAGGCATGAAGAGCAAAAATGGTCATGAAATCGTGACAGAAAGCAGCAAAGGGGGATGAAGCGAAAAGGCATCGCGAAATCGCGACAGGTCACGATTTCGCGGCTCCAAAGCAGCGAAGTAGTACGGATGGAGATAGCGTAGCGATTTCACGATGAAAAGTTGGCAAGTGTACAAAAGAGTAAAATGGTCACGAAATCATGACAACATTGAGCGAGAAGGCATGCAGAGTAAAATGGTCACGAAATCGCGACAGCATTGAGCGAAAATGCACAAGTGTAAAAAGTGTCGCGAAATCATGACAAAATCGAGCGAAAGGGTCCGAAGCACGAAAGCGTCACGAAATCACGACAAAGGCAAGGAGAATCATTTTGAAATTGGCCAAAGGTGTATCAAGTGAAAAACGTCACGATATCGCGACAAACATGCAGCAAGGCTGCCAAAGTGGAAAATTGTCGCGATTTCACGACGAAAATGGGCAAATGGTACGGAACAGAAAAGTGTCACGATTTCATGATAGAAAGCTATCGCAGGATACTCTGAATGAAAAATCGTCACGATTTCATGACAAGAAGCAACCGAGAGTGTACGGAACAGGAAAGCGTCATGATTTCATGACATGTCACGATTTCGTGACATGTCGCATTTTTGTTGGGCAAGAAGGCAAGGAGGCTGTTGGCCAAAAACGTCGCGATATCGCGACATGTCACATTTTCGTTGTGCTGACAGAGAAACAGGCTGCATGCTATTTTTTGTCATGATTTATAGGAGGACATTATAGAAGGCGCAGAAAGCGTGAGACACGTGGCATACAGGTGTCGGAGTTGCAGAGGCGTTACATGCAGCGGCAGATTTCAAACGTTTCGGCATCAAGCATGAAGTGAAAGCATCGAAAAGGCGAGAATTTGAAAAGATGCATTCTGGAAGGTGAAACGAAGCGACGCAGGTGAACCGAAGAGCCGTGCCAGACAGTATAAAACTTGGAAGCGCAGATTGAACAGGGGTTGGAAATTGCTGCTAGCAGAGTTGTAGAGACAAGGGCTGCATGCCATTCTGGGCCTGCACTTGGAGCAATTTCCTTCATTTGTTCTGGATTTGTAATACCTGGAACATTCTGTAATTGCAATTGATATACCATTTTAATACAGAAATACAGAGAGTTGGCATCTCATTGATGAGAAAGAAGGAGTCATTTCTGCATGTATAATTTAATGTTTATCTTTCCCTTTCAGATTTTAGGTTTATAGATGGAGTTTAATGCGAGTCCTCTCGGTTGCTTCATGCGAAGGCCTAAAATTTGAAATTATAGTAAAAACCCTAGAAACCCGCACCTAGCTTATCAGGATTGTGCGAAAGTGCAGATTCAATAGGTTAGGTTGCATGCAGAAACCTCATTATCTTCGGTTTTATCAATCAAGATGGTAGCATTCTGGACATAGTTTAGTTGCATCTTCATTTGCATGTATTTTATTTTCAAACCCTTATTTTATTTTCTGCATTTTAATTACAGTCATTTAAATAAATAACTGAAAATCCATTAAAGCTCAGAGTCCATTGCAAATCCAAATTAAAGTAAACTACAGTGCCCCTTGTTAACATCCACTTGCAACCCTAAGGTATTCCCTGCATTTACATTGAACAACATCATTGGTGTTTTAGAACCAACATAATAGGAACCTTGGAGAAATTATTTTGTTATAAGTTCTTTGCAAGCAGAGGATTTTGGGACTCAGATCCTACCGGAGAGTGTGCTTTCACAACTGGGTGAAAACACCACTCAACAGATTGGCGCTAGAAGGAGGGCCCAAATCGGTTTACTTTATTTTGGTTTTCATACATGAATAATATCTTTTGATTTAATTTTGAAATCTTTTCTTAAAGCTCACAAACAGCTAAACTGCAGCTCTTGTCTTCTTTTGTTGCAGGTTTTCTTTGAAATAATCGAGGGTTTCATCAGGCAGGCTGGACCCACCGCGTCGTATTGCGACCAAGTCCCAAACAACCGGAGAAACCATTTTTCATGACCTTACTGGTACTCCCAAGAATAAAACCAAGCAAGTCGTAAGCTCACCAGTCACAAAAGACCTATTTTCTCCAAGAACATCGAGTGGACCTACGCCTATAATATCAATTGCCACTAGTGTTCCTATTGTCGGTAATATTTCTACTGCTATTGTAGGTTTGTCTTCATCAATTTTGAGTCAAATGGCTCAAGCTCCAAGAGCTCCTTGGTATGGAGCTAACAATACTCCTTTGAATATTGCTGGGGATATCCATGAAATCCCCAAGAACATTGAAATATTTCTGCCTAAATACAAACCAGATGGCCCAAGAATAGCAGAGAAGAACATATCCAAGCCTATAGGGATGTTTTAATTAGGCTGCAAGTTCAATATGAAGATGTGGCTTGCAGACTTTTTCCCATGAGCTTAGATCCAATAGCATATGAATGGTATATATGCTTACCAACTGGTTCAATCACTTCTTGGACACAAATGGAAAATGCCTTTGTTAATCAATTTAGGTCACCCTTGGATCCCGCAACCATTTACAATCAGTTTATTACATGCAAAAGGGGCCAGGGGGAACCGATCAGAATGTTTAATCAGAGATTCCAAAAGTGCTATAATAGAGCAGTTCGGCATTTTGCCATCGATCCCGTAGTGGCTTTGCAGATATATTTTGGGGCATTGGACCCCATGACAGCCATGTTTGCAAGACGAAATCCTCAAGTCACCACACTCGCTCTAGCCTATAATGAAGCCATGACTATCGAGCAACAAATGACACCACAAGGCTACGGGTTTACCCAGATGCCTATGATGGGACAGTATGCTCCATATGGTCAAGCTCCCTTGGCAAATCAAATCATGGCACCTCAAGTGCCAAGCATGAATGCCTTCCCATATCAGCAGCCGTATCCACCAGCACCTGCATATGCACCCATTCCAATCCAACCAATCACATCCATTCCACCTGTCCCTGCATTTTTGTAGAATAGTCAATCAACTATGCAAGGAACTAGCCAAGTCAATCCTCAGGCCATAGTTCCTTTTCCAAATCCAACCCCGATTCAAAGTGTCAATCCATACGGGAATCAAATTCCTCAGAACCCGACCCAAGTGTTGAATCAAGACCCCATCAATTATGCGAATCCAACGGGGGTTAACAACAATGTGATTCCACCGAAGGAGATTTATTCAGAAGTCGAAGAGCTCAAGAAATTAGTTCATAAACTGAGCAATGACAGGGTTCAACAGTAGAAGTATGAGTCCCATGCCCCTCACTCAAATCAAAATTTTAACAATAGAGGGAGGCACTGGAACACCAAGCCAAACAATGGGGGAGTCCCCGCTCCCATTGCTAATCAACTAGATACTTCTACAGGACCTAGCCAATCCAATTCTCTTTTGAATCTTTCAGATTTGGCATGGGAAAGGGGGTGCAGGTTGCACAACACAAAAGAACACAATGAGAGGAATTGTCCTGAAATTGCTAGATACACTCATTGTCTTCAGGCACAAGTTGATGATTTGGAACTGGTATCAAATGAGGGTCCATCGCAACATCAAGATGATAATATTATGGTGATGGAAACAGTATATCATCAAGAAGGTGAGAGCGAGGAAGAAGAAGACGAAATTTTGGAACAGGAGGTGCAAGCTTTTCGAGATTTCAGAAAGGGGAATCATGGATACCATTTGAGAAGTAAATCTAAAGCCCCTAAAACCTCATCAACACCTCCAAACAATTCTATTCTTCCTCCGGATACTAAGGCAAATAATAATCCTCCCCCTCCACTCAGAAGAGAAATGTCTAATGACGTGCAGAAGACAGTCAAATTCGAAAAACCAAACTATGACATAGTGGAGGATCTAAAGAAGTCCAAATCTAGCCTTTCATTCTTGGACGCGGCTAGATTGCCTGGCCAAAAGGAGGCGTTGATAAAAGCTTTGAACTCACCTGATCAAATGTGGAAGGAAAAGGGAGTTGAGTCCCATCTGATTTTGCGAAAGGAGAGAAGGGATGTCCCGCCATTCTTACTGACTCTGAGAATTGCGGGTAAGAATTTGCATAACTGTTTGGTGGACACAGGTGCCACGAGCAACCTCATGCCTTCAGAGATATGTAAAATGCTAGGTCTGCAACCTGTTTCATCCAAATGTAAGGTCTTGCAATTGGACAGTTCAGAGGTAAATGTGGTAGGGACCTTATATGATGTCAAGATTCAATTAAATTCTGAACCCAGGGTCCAGCAGGTTGTAGACATTCTGGTGGTTAATATCCCAAGTAGGTATGGAATGTTACTTGCGAGGGATTGGATGAAAACTCTGAATGGCTATTTTTCAACAGACTGCTCACATATGTGGCTACCATGGAAAGGAATTGCAAACCAAATCAGAGTGGAAAATGAACCGAGGCTTAAGGAGATCATAACAAAATTTAACAAGCCGAATGAAGTTCAGTTTTCTGAGCCAGAACTGGGGGTTTATGCACTTGATGTTGAGGAAGCTATTGAAGAGCCTAAAGAGGAAACATGTCATGGTGGCTCTTCCGAGGAAAATGATTGCACGTGGTTGCTCAGGTTCGATGGATCAAAATCTAGACAGGGAGCAGGAGCCGGAGTCGAGCTCATTGGCCCAGGAGGTAAACCATTATTGGCTGCTTACAGATTGCAATTTCCTTGCACGAACAATGTGGCAGAATACGAAGCATTGATCTTTGGTTTACGTCTAGCATTGAGCAAGCATGTTAAATGCTTGAAGGTTTTGGGAGATTCTGAGTTGGTAGTCAAGCAAATCAAAGGACAGTATACATGCCGTGATAGGAGACTAAGCCTTTATAGAACTAGGGTTATGGACCTCATGGAGGAGTTCGATGCGTTCAATATAGCCCTTATTTCTAGGAAAGGAAATCGAATAGCAGACTCTCTTGCAGTCGCCGCGGGCATGTTAAACCCGGTTGATATAAAAAGGTGTAAAAAGTTTTCCATTGAATTAGTTCCTTGTCCATCAATACCCGATAATGTCAAGAATTTCCAGGTTTTTGAAAGTGACAGACACATTTTTAAATTTGTCACGAACTCGGGTATTTTTGAAAATCAGGTGATTGATGAGGAGCAAAGGTGGCAAGATGAAACAGAGAATGAAATTGAAACTGCGTATCAATCCAACAAAATACCTAAAGACGTGGTTTCATTGGAAAAAATGTTCGACATGGGATGCAAGACCAAGAAAGGTAAAAGAGTCCCATTCCCCAAAGATGCATGTGATTCAATTAATCTAGGGAGTGCAGACAATCCAAAGGAGGTGTACATTGCAAAGGCATGTACAGATGAAGAAAGGAGCAACATAATGCAGGCATTGAAGCATTACATAGATTGCATTGCTTGGAATTACAATGAGTTGAAGACATACAACCAAGACATTATCACACATACCATCCCTTTGAAGCCAGACTCCAAGCCTTTTAGGCAAAGACAGCGAGTTGTTAACCCGCTATTGGAGCCTTTAATCGAAAGGGAGGTCAAAAGATTATTGGAAGCGAAAATCATTTTTCCTGTTAGGCACTCAACCTGGGTGGCTAACCTCGTTCCAGTGAGGAAAAAGAGTGGAGAGATTAGGCTGTGCATAGATTTTCGAAATCTTAATAAAGCCTCTCAAAAAGATAATTATCCATTGCCATCAATCGATGAAATTCTACAAATGGTAAATGGATCCGAAATGATGTCCTTTCTTGATGGGTATTCTGGATACAACCAAATTCTTATACATCCAAATGACAGGATGAAAACAGCCTTCACCACCAAGTGGGGGACATTTGCATATAAGAGAATGTCGTTCGGACTGTTAAATGCTGGTGCAACTTTTCAACGCGCCATGGATTATGCATTCAAAGGGCTCATAGGCAAATGTATCATCGTGTATGTGGATGATATCCCAGCTTTTCTCGAAAAAGAGAGAGGACCATGTCAAAGATTTAAAGAAAGTGCTTCAAAGATGCAGAGAACATGGAATTTCCTTAAATCCCAAAAAGTGCATTTTCGGAGTTACAGAAGGAAAATTGCTTGGTCACATCATTTCAAAAGAGGGCATATCCATCGACCCAGAAAGGATACAAGCTATCCAAAACTTACCTCTCCCGAGTAGTAAAAAAGAATTGAGATCTTTCTTTGGGCAGGTTAATTTTGTGAGGAAGTTTATCTCTAGCTTTGCTGAGATAGCCAAACCTCTGAACAAGATGCTCAAGAAAGATGTGGATGTAAAATGGAACGAGGAAAGTAGAGTGGCCTTTCAGAACATCAAAGATGCCATTTCCAGGGCCCCGGTCCTCATAAGTCCAGACTATTCCAAACCTTTCTACATTTATGCTTTTGCATCAGAACACTCTTTTGCGAGTGTCTTAACCCAAAAAGGCGAGGATAGTGCAGAAAAACCCATAGCATTTTTAAGTGCCCCCTTAAAAGATGCTCAATTAAGGTATTCAATCCTTGATAAGCAAATGTACGCACTTTTTAAAACGGTGAAAAAATTTAGGCATTACATTGTGCACAGCAGAGTTATTGCCATCGTGCCTGACTCAGCTGTTAAGACCATGTTTTTACAAAATGAACTAGGTGAGAAAAGAGGGAAATGGATTTCCACCATCCAAGAATTTGATCTCGAAATCCAACCTATGAAACTAGTTCGAGGACAAGGACTGGCGAAGGCGATCGCAGAAAATAATCCGCAAATAACATGCCAATACTCGAACACAGAATACATTGCTAAGGATGACTGGTATGTTGATATTGTGCAATTTTTATTGAATGGTAAGTGTCCTTCTAATCTGAATTCAACCCAGAGAAGAGCTTTAAGGCTTAAGTCTGTCAATTATCTGATGAAATCTGGTGTTCTTTACAGGAAGAATCATGAAGGGATCTACCTGAGGTGCCTGAACAAAGAAGAAGCTGCCAGGGTGTTGCAGGAATTTCATGGGAAACATGGAACTGGTCATGGTGCGGCAAATGCTACAGCGCATCAAATCCTGAGAGCAGGATACTACTGGCCACACATTTTCAAAGATGCACATGCCCATGTACGATCTTGTCATATCCGTCAAGTGGCTGCCAATAGAGAAAGACATGCAGCCATGCCGTTACAACCTGTAGTTGAAATGAGGCCATTTGCATAGTGGGGACTAGATTTCATTGGGGTTATTAACCCAAATTCTTCTGATTCTCATAAATTCATATTGACAGCTACAGATTATTGTACAAGGTGGACAGAAGCGATTCCTACTAAACATGCCACCACAGACGTTGTAATAAAATTCCTTGAGGACCATATTATAACAAGATTTGGAATGCCCGATTCTATTGTCAGTGACAATGGTAAAGCGTTTATTTCTACGCAATTTGCAGATTGGGCATATGACAACAAAGTGAGCTTAAAATTTGCATCCAATTATTATCCTCAAGGAAATGGGTTGGCCGAATCTTCAAATAAAAATTTGTTGAATACCATTAAGAAGTTGCTGGAAAAGAACCCTCGGGATTGGCACAGCCAATTGAAGTTTGCCCTTTGGGCGGATAGGACCAGAGTGAAAGAATCCATAGGGAATACTCCCTATCATTTGGTCTATGGGCAAGACCCGATATTTCCTGCAAATTTGAAGTTGCAGACCTTACATTTCATACAAGAGTACTTGGGGACAGATGATCAAGTTGAAGCCAGGTTAAGTCATTTGTTGCACCTTGATGAAAAGAGAGAAGAAGCCATGAATCACATGAATAAACACCAGGAAGTTATCAAAAGATGGTTTGATAGAAGGGCCAAAGTTAAGTCATTCAGAATTTCAGATTTGGTATTACTATGGGACAAAAGACATGAGGAAAAAGGGAATCATCAAAAGTTTGATTGTCTTTGG
This sequence comes from Wollemia nobilis, assembly GCA_028583015.1. Classification (NCBI taxonomy): domain Eukaryota; kingdom Viridiplantae; phylum Streptophyta; class Pinopsida; order Araucariales; family Araucariaceae; genus Wollemia; species Wollemia nobilis. Next base: position 2,194,919 of record JAQPPZ010017258.1, read on the forward strand.
TTAGGCCCATATCAGATTTCAGAGATTCTTGGGAAGAATACCTTCAGGCTAAAAACTTTAGAAGGGAGAGATTTTATGCTACCGGTTAATGGGCAGATTTTAAAGCATTATTTTAGCCCTTAGGTTGTGAGATTTTGATATTATTCTTTTCGGTTTTGGTGGGGATTTTCAGATTTTGTTTTTATTGTTTAGGATTGTTAGTCTAGCTAGGATTTTGGTTGTGGATTTGATTTCAATTGACATGTTTTGTTTATTTTGATAAAAAAAAAAAAATAAAAAAAAATATATATATATATATATATATAAAAGATTGAGATGTCAACTTATGCTTAAGATTAGGAGAATATGAAATATTGGAATTGTCTTGTAAAAGCTCCACAAGTAACACAAACATCTTAAGTTATATTGTTTGATTTTGTGATGCATGAAAGAGTCAGTTTTGCATGACAAATATTTCATTTGCAATTCAAGAGATAATGCATTCATGTTACATCTCACTTTACATATACATTCCATCTTAGTTGCATATGCATCTTAGGTACAAATCATTAAAGTATGTCAATCCCTCTTAGGGTTGTGTTATAACATAAATGTAAGAAAAGTCCTAAGGTTGGAAACTGAGTCTTGAGATATCTAGAACCAAGCACGTCTCATACATTAAAAAGGATCTTGAGCAAAATGATCAAAACCTAACTTGGAAGAAAAGGTTGGGCGAAAGAAGTTTTTCATGTCTATCCTATTATGCAACATGATCCTTAAAACAGTGGTTTTGACCACTTCCATAGAGCTTAAAGCCTAAAATCAGAGTAGTAAGGATAGGGTTAAATCCTCATCGAACTTAGGTTGAGGATCCAATTCCCCAAAGCTTTGATTTGACCTACATGGAGTAGTAAGGATAGGGCATAAATTCTCATCTCACTTAGGTTGAGAATCTGATTCCCCAAAGCTCCTATGTCTCATTTCATAATAAATCTTGGATTGGAAGGATCGTACTACTTGTCCTCTGCAAAGGATGGGTAGTCATCCCCAAGGTCTAAGCAATAAAATTAATATTTTCCATTTACATCTAAAGTTTGGATTGGAAGGATCGTACTACATGTCCCTAGCAAGGATGGGTAGTCATCCCCAAGGTCCAAGAAGTAAAAAATAAATTTTTCCCATCTCATATTTATATTGGATTGTAAGGATCGTACTACTTGTCCTCTCGCAAAGGATGGGTAGTCATCCCCAAGGTCCAAAGAAATGAAGATAAGTTTTGGATTGTGGGGTTAGATATGCCCATGCATGGCAACATGTCTTGTCTAAAAAACAAGACCACCGATTGTCCAAAGGGTTAGACTAGCATGACCATTTCTTCCATAATTGGTTTAATTATTTTGCTCAAAGTGAGGTAATGAATTCTAAATCAGAATAGTAAGGATAGGGTTAAACTCTCATCTCGGTTGGTTGGGAGTCTGATTCCCCAAAGTTCTGATTTCACATTCACTCGCACATGGGTTCAAGATAGTAGGGACTCATAACCAACTTTGGGATACAATAAGGTAATTAATTAGTGGATCCTAAGAGGGTTTGGCAATCTTGAATGTTTGTACATAATACTAGAAGAATGACTATGCATTTTATAAAAGCAAAATCTCCTAGCATATTCATTAGGTTACACAAATCATTCACAATCTCATATATGCATTCATGCAAAACTGACAATGGAGTGTGGATCAATTTCAAACGATAGGGAAAGAAATTCATTGCACACACTGAGCTAATACTTGATGATTCTAATGATTCATGTACTTTTGATCTTTGGGCATTTGTTTTTATTGCTTATGTGTTAACACATATTTTTGAGTTTGTATATGTTTCAGGTTGGGTTCTCACTAAAATGCTCAAGAGCATTTGACAGCAGAGTCGCCATTTGTTGTGGCTGATCCACAACACACCCCAAAATTGGGGACCCACATTTTTTGTAGGCTTTCAGAGAAAATCTCAGTGACCCAGATGCTAAAAATGAAGAAAAGGGGCAAAAAAATGCACAAGTGTAGAAAGTGTCACGAAATCGCGACATGTCGCGAAATCGCGACCTGTCACGCCATCGCTGCTAAAAATAGAAAGTGTCACGAAATCGCGACATGTCGCTCCATCGCTGCTAAAAAATGAAAAGTGTCACGAAATCGCGACATGTTGAGCCGTCGTAGTCAAAAATGAAAAGGTGTCGCGAAATCGCGACATGTTGCTCCGTCGCGGCCGAAAGAGGAGAGAGAAAATGAAAAAGTGTCACAAATCGCACATGTTGTCTCATCGCGCAGAGAGGAGAGAGAAAGACAAATGGAAAGGCGTAGCGAAATCGTGACATGTCGCAAAATCGTGGGTCAAACCGGTCAAACAGAACAAAGCAGAAAGGCGTAGCGATATCGCGACAAAAATCAGCAAAGGTGCATGAAGCGCAAAATGGTCACGAAATCGCGACAGAATCGACCGGAAGGCATGAAGAGCAAAAATGGTCACGAAATCGTGACAAAAAGCAGCAAAGGGGGATGAAGCGAAAAGGCATCGCGAAATCGCGATAGGTCGCGATTTCGCGGCTCCGAAGCAGCAAAGTAGTACGGATGGAGATAGCGTAGCGATTTCGCGACGAAAAATTGGCAAGTGTACGAAAGAGTAAAATGGTCACGAAATCTGACATTGACAAGGAAGTAAAATGGTCACAAAATCGCGACGACATTGAGCGAAAATGCACAAGTGTAAAAAGCGTCGCGAAATCATGACAAAATCGAGCGAAAGGGTCCGAAGCACGAAAACGTCGCGAAATCACAAGCGATAAAGGAATTGGGCAAGGTGACAAGTGAAAAACGTCGCGATATCGCGACAGGTTGCGACAAGGCCAAAGTAAAGTGTCACGATTTCGTGATAGAAAACGGGCAAAGAGTACGGAACAGAAAAGTGTCACGATTTCACGATAGAAATTCGAAGGAAAAATGAAAATCGTCGCGATTTCATGACAAGAAGCGACCGAAAGTGTACGGACATGGAAAGCGTCGCGATTTCGTGACATGTCCGAAATCGTGACATGTCACGTTTTTGCTGGGCAAGAAGGCAAGGAGGCTATTGGCCGAAAAAGCGTCGTGATATCGTGACCTGTCTCATTTTCACTATGTTGGCAAAGGAACAAGCTGCATGCTATTTTTTGTCATGATTTATAGGAGGCCATTACAGAAGGCACAAAAAGCGTGAGACACGTGGCATACAGGTGTCGGAGTTGCAGAGGCGTTACATGCAGTGATAGATTTCAAATGTTTCGGCATCAAGCATGAAGTGAAAGCATCGAAAAGGCAGGAATTTGAAAAGACGCATTCTGGGAGGTGAAACGAAGCGACGCAGGTGAACCGAAGAGCCATGCCAGACAGTATAAAACTTGGAAGCGTAGATTGAACAGGGGTTGGAAATTGTTGCTAGCAGAGTTGCAGAGACAAGGGTTGCATGCCATTCTGGGCCTGCACTTGGAGCAATTTCCTTCATTTGTTCTGGATTTGTAATACCTGGAACATTCTGTAATTGCAATTGATATACCATTTTAATACAGAAATACAGAGAGTTGGCATCTCATTGATGAGAAAGAAGGAGTCATTTTTGCATGTATAATTTAATGTTTATCTTTCCCTTTCAGATTTTAGGTTTATAGATGGAGTTTAATGCGAGTCCTCTCGGTTGCTTCATGCGAAGGCCTAAAATTTGAAATTACAGTAAAAACCCTAGAAACCCGCACCTAGCTTATCAGGATTGTGCGAAAGTGCAGATTCAATAGGTTAGGTTGCATGCAGAAACCTCATTATCTTCGGTTTTATCAATCAAGATGGTAGCATTCTGGACATAGTTTAGTTGCATCTTCATTTGCATGTATTTTATTTTCAAACCCTTATTTTATTTTCTGCATTTTAATTACAGTCATTTAAATAAATAACTGAAAATCCATTAAAGCTCAAAGTCCATTGCAAATCCAAATTAAAGTAAACTACAGTGCCCCTTGTTAACATCCACTTGCAACCCTAAGGTATTCCCTGCATTTACATTGAACAACATCATTGGTGTTTTAGAACCAACATAATAGGAACCTTGGAGAAATTATTTTGTTATAAGTTCTTTGCAAGCAGAGGATTTTGGGACTCAGATCCTACCGGAGAGTGTGCTTTCACAACTGGGTGAAAACACCACTCAACAAGTCTTTACTCTACCTATGACTCTTCATCTACCTATCCAATGAATCATGTACATGTAGACTACATGCACATTTACATATTTGCACACTTGTGCATTTATTACTTGCTTGAAGGATCTACTCAAACTTTAATCAAATATAATATCCTAATCTAGAAATGTATCCAAGGTGGTACATTGGTAGGTACCAAATAATGTAATATACTCTAACATCCCCATGTATTACATTATTTGGGTATTGAAGACTTTAGTCTTCAATATGGATCTTCAACTTTCAAATGTCCTTCAGATTGATCTGGTCCTTTATATTATTTTTAACTTACCTTGCACTATATCCTTCTTTGATTTGGTTCCTCTTCTTCTTCTTCTTTACTCTTGTCTTTGGATCCAATTTTTGTACTTTCATAAGTGGTTGTGCTATCACCCGATTCCTGCAAAAAGTACTTTTTCTTTGTCTTTGTCTTTATTATTACTATTCCTATTGTGTACATAGGCTCCTGAACACACACTTAATACATCATGATAAGATCTTGAGTTGGTATAACTTGAAGTATCAATATTGCATGAGGATTGAAATATCTTCTCTAAGGCAGATTCAATCAATCCTTTGTGTATTACATTCTCATACTTGTAATATTTTAATGTGAGTAATACCATATATAGTATGCTATCAATGTATAAAGGAATTTGAATATCATTCTATCCATTATCAATTGCTTCAGTGAGTCGAGCATGTAAATAATATTCCAGGGTCTCAAAATTTTCTTCTAAATATTCATTATGAATCACTCTTGATGTAAGATGTAAGTTTCCTTTAATTTTTTTTTAAGCGAAAAACCCCTTGCGGGGCCGCCTTGGTCTAAGAGACCACGAACAGGGGGTTCTACATCGTCAAAATCACCCGGGGGTCACACCCAAGCCTGCCCGCACCAACATTATCAATTGGATTTTGGGTACCCAATTCAGATTTTTGGTAGGGTGGAGATTCGGACCTGGGACTTCCCTTGGAGGATTGCCCTCTCCTCTCCAACTCACCTACAACATCTGGGTAAGTTTCCTTTAAATTTTATAAGTAAATTCTTGATTCCAATTTTGATAACACTCACCCTTTCCTTTCTAATAGTGTTGTTCCTGTCATTGTTCACTGTATTCTTTGAAGTTGACATCTTTCTATCTCCTTAATTTCAATATATTATTATCACTTAAGGATTTTATATATTTCTATCTAAATTCTAGACTGAATCATATCTTGTAGTGTAGAATAATTTTTGCTCTTTAGTATTTTTGATAGATCCTTTGTGGTAGTCTACCTTATGACTCCCTAGTTTCAAATATATGCTCAACCTTGCTAAGAATTTTTCAATTTTACAAGTTTTGTAAAAAGTCTTCTATCTTGCAAGTGTTTGAATGTACTATGAACTTGATAGTATGCTTAGCTTTCCTAGTTTGAGTTGAATTCCTTTTGTCTCCCTAATATTCAACTTTACTTTCACCTTATTTCTCCCTAATAATTAGTAAGTATAAAGCTAAAGATAAATGATGATGCACCTTTAAGTTTTAATAAGGTTATTTTCCTTCAAGACCATTTAGTTGGATTAATGTCTCATAAATTAGTATAAGAGACTAATGTAAAAATTAATTTCCAACTTTCAAGCAATTAATGATTTTGCTTCTTTAAACTTGAATTTTTAATGGTTTAATTTTCTAAATTTCAAGAAACTAAAGTTTGATGTAGTATTCCTTGTATCTCCCTAATTTGGAAATTTAAAAAATAATAATATTTGTAAACTAGTACTTTAATTTTCCAATGTTGAAAATATTATATCTCCTACTTTATTATTTGCAAATATTTAATGTTAGAATCTCATGTAATTTGTAATATCTTTTGAGATATACTCCCTTTACTTTAATTGCCTTCTAACTTTCTAAGTTTGGCATTTGCTTTGTTCTTCAATGCAGCAATAAGTAAACTTCAATCTTGTATTAAGCACTTTGAAATAATTTTCACTCCTTTGGTTTATTTGCTTTATATTCTAAGGTTATAATATCTCCAATGCAAAATAAGTTTAACCTTAGATATATAAAATATCTTATATCTCCTTTTGCACTTTAATGAAGGCAAATATCAACGTAAATATATCTTGTAAATTACATGTATTGATTGGCTTTGATATTGGCTTCACTGTGCAAACTTGAAGCATTGGGATTTCTCTGTCTTCACCTTATGATAATGAGCATTTAATGCTCTCCTTTGAATAGTGCTTCCCTATGATAGTCTCATGCTACGCTTTGACCACTTCTGTGGATTAGAATTTGCTATAGATATGCTTCACCTTCTTCTATGTGCTCTTTGCTATGATGGATATTAATATGCCTATCCTTTCTTGAAATGAGTGCCAAGTGGCACTAGGCATTGTCCAAGACCTTAGCAACACTATTATAAGCCTTGAAAAATGTTACGCCATGCGGTGTTGGTCCGATAGTATTTCTTGGATGTTGGATATGGTTCTTGAGCGTTGAAGATGCTCTTTCATGAGTGTTGAAACAATAATGAGGATGTTACTACTTTTGAGCACCCTTTGAATTTATTTACAAGTGTTAGAGTATGAATATGCTTCTTTAAACTTTATTCCAAGTGGCATAATATACCTTTATCTATTAGGTAAATTTGAGGTGCTCCTTTGCATGCAATCAAGCTCTTAAAAATATCTTATATTCTCGGTGTCTTTCACTCCTATTGCAAGTTGTATCAAGTATTTTCCAGCATGCTTTCAACCTAGGTGATGCTTCCTCTATGACGGTGGCTCCTCCTCGATGGTGATGACTCTTGTTGTGATAGTTTAGAGCTTTATTCAGTGTAGATGATTCATCCAAGATTTTTTTTATGTATTCTTGGGCTATATTTGATGGTAATATTCACTTTGCACTTTGATTTTGGCCACTTATGTTATGTAAACCTTGTGTTCTTTCCTTCTCACTTGCATTGGTGCTATCTTACGTAGACTTGTTGAATTTTGTAGGTTCATTTCACGTGCACTACGTAGGCATTGATTTGGGTATCTTTAGACACCTTAAATGATTGTATATTGAGCCTTTGGATGGCTCTATATTTACTTGCCAACACTTCATCTTAGGACTATGAATAATGCCCACTTGAAGAATTTTATATGGGCTATGTTTCATCTCCCTATTTCTCAATCATTTGAATCCTTGTAGACTGTAGTGCACTCACTATTATAGTATCTTTAGATACTCTAGATTTTACCTTTGTTTTGCTACATAGAATTTGGTGCAATAATGTAAATAAATATGCCTTAGATTAGATTGAAAACTTGAGACATTTTATTTTTAACATGGTGGAATCGATAGCCACCATGAATCTCGGCAGGTTGTCCAACTTTTATGGCCACAAAAATATTCTATGATGTCTACCCCGAAAGCCGCCACACAGATCTTCATGCAATCCGCCCCTATAACCGCCATGCCACAATCATTTAAAACCTTTTACACCACTGAAATCACCAGCAAAGAGACAAGTGTTCAGTACTACGAGGCCCAAGATTTGAACCTTGGACCTCCGCCCCCCTTAGGGGATTTGGATGAACCAATTTTTCTACACCTCGGACCTAAACTTGAAACTTTATAGTCCCTTTTTAAGCCTATTTCATTATTTAATAATATGACTTCCTTCTCCAATATTTGGAGGTGATATTACTCCTTTTTGGTGGCTTCTCCTTGCCATAAATATTGTAGTATATCTATGCTTAATAGTATATTTTGACACTTCACTCCCACCCTATTTTGTGCACTTAAACTTACTCTTTAGATAAACTCTTAATGCACTTTAAAAACCTTTAAGGAAAATTAGTATAATGTACTTTTAATAACTCCTTATTGTTCCTTTAAACAAACTCTTAAAAGTACCTTGAATTATGCACTGTAATCTATGTAATTTTCACTTTAACAATAATGTCTTCTTTGCTTGCAATGAATAGAAAGTTGATATGCTTCGTTCTCTTGAAATACATCTAACTCCTATTTTTTTTGTGCATGTTATAACCCTTGTAGAAACTATCTTATGAACTTCCTTGAAGACTTAATATGCAACCTTCTCCTTGCAACTTTTAAATGCTAATATGGTGCTTAATAAAAATTAATAATAAACCAAGTAATTAATGTTCAAGTAACGAAATTTATGCACCAAAGTTGCTTACCTCAATGACGTTCGTAGATGATGGAAATCTTGGTTATTATATTCACCTAAATGTTACCTTGTAGTAGATGAAATTACAGCTCTTCTTGGCTGTACAAAATAGCTCTTTAAGTCACCAATTTACAAATTTAAAACTCCTCTAACTTTATGCCCAAAAATATAGTTTGGTGGCTTTAACAATCCTTTAGGATGGACCTTGAAAGTCTAAAACTTAGTAGCTATTAATTCTGCCCATATTGCTATTTTTTTGTTGTTCTCAAATATAATTTTTTTAGATTTCAAAGCAGTCAATTTATCCTCTGAATTTTTGTCCTTGAATATCATAAATTTTGTAGGGAGATCCTCCAGATCACAACTGATATTTTCCTTCAAGAACCCTTCACTTTTCTATTGTAAAAACCAGCAACCTCCTTTCTTCGAAATAGCCTTCAATGGTAATCTTCAAAACTCTTGGATTTGATGGATTCTTCTAACTCCTTTCTCCTTTAGCTTGCTTATCAAATTCTTTTCCTTGGGCTTGTTATTAGATGTTGATAATTATCCCAAATTTTCTTTATCAGAAACTTCTCCTTGAGTTCTCCTTTCAAGTAGCTTAAGGCCTTCAAATTTTTGTAGCTTCTCTAGTCTTCTCAATTATAATTTTCCTTAAATGGTAGTTTTGCAATGAGATATCCTTCTTGGATCTCTGAAATATGTTGATTTTGGAATGGAATCTTTGCTAGTCATTTTCTATCTTCAAGCTTCCAAATTTGGAAGTTCTTCAATGAAATCTTCTATGGATCTTATCTTCAATTTTCAATGGAGATCTCCAATATCCAATATTCTTAGGACTCTTTTCCTTGAGTCTCTTCCTCCTTCAATGGGGTCTTATTTTTAATACCTCCTCCTTGATTTACAATAGCTAATATTCAATGAAGATCATCAAACTCCAATCTTCTCCTGGAATCTTTTCTAGAGTCTCTTCAATATGCAATAAGGCTCCTCTGGCCTTTTTCTCTCTTCAACAATCTGCAATGGGACCTTTTCCTTAGACCTCCAAATCTTCAATCTCCAACTTGTTATTTAGGTACTGGATTTATTCCAAAGAAGATATTCTTCCTATATCTTTGTAGGAAGCTTCCCAAATTTATTTGAATCTCTTTTTCCTATAATAAACATTATAATCTGCAATAGAAATATTTTTAAATCTAGAGATAATTAATCTTCACTAGGTGATTTTTCAATCTAGTGGAATCAATTTTGAAACCTAGTCTTCACAATTTTTTTGTAACTTTGTGGAAATACTCTAACCAAATGTATTTTCAAAAATTCTAAAAATGAGATTTCTATTCTCCTTTAAATATCTCTTGTGGCTCTTCCTATTTCCTATTGATCTATGGTGTGTTCTGATACCACTATTATCTTAAGAGGATGTATATTAAAGGAAATGCAACCACAATATGTAAAATAAGTAAGCTATGATAACTATATGATAATGGCACTATAATATGTAGGAAAATAAGATGATAAAATTCTACAATAACTCAGTAATATTCCATTAATAAAAACTCACAAAAATAGTACAATGTAATATAATGAAGGACATGAACACTCCAAAATTTTCAATGAAGAACTACATTCTACCTACTCACTACCATGACATTATTCATCTCATTCTATTCACTCTCTCTATGTCTATTTCTCATACTCTCAAGGCATATATATAGGAATATATGTTCTAAGATATCTCCTAATCTAGAAATGCCCAAGGTGGTACATTAGCAGGTACCATATAATGTAATATACTCTAACATCCTTGCTTTCTCCTACCATCCATCTTAGTCCACTTCTCAACAATTTTCTAGTTTTTTAAATTCCATTCCAACTTCTGATCCTTTAGGAGTGTTTGAACTTCTAAATAAGGGTATAGAATCTTCTAAGTACTTACCTTTAAGAAGATTAACCCAAAGTAGATCTTGTTCCTTGATCTCCAACCTGTTTTAGTTAGCAGTGATTTATTGAAATGCTATAAATTTCTTATCCCTAGACCATATTCCCTCTTATAAGAGCAAACTCTATCCCATGATACCAGAGCAAGCCTCTATTTTCTTCTACCCCTAACCAAAGAAACCTTCTAAATATTTTGTCTATTATATTTCTAGCCTTGTAGGGGATTATGAAAAGAACATGTAGTAAATTGGGATGTTATGTAATGTTGCCTTTAGAAGTTGTAATTTCTTAGCTAGAGATAGAATATTACTCTTCCACCCCACAAAATTCCTTTAAATTTGGTCTATGATTGGAGCCCACATTTCTTCTTTCAATCTACTTGTGAAAAGAGGTGATCCAAGGTAGGTAGATATAAATTTTGCTATGTTGCATCCCAAAATCCTAGATATTCTCTGTTGCACCTATCTAGCTATGTTGAAAAAATAGACATGAATTTTAATGAAATTGACACTTTGATTGGAATTTCTGTCATAAAGATGTAAGATATCTTATCTTATTGAGGCTTTACCCAAGATGATAGTGTCAACCATGAATTTTTGGTAAGACACTACTATAACATTACATCCAAATTTAATCTCTTATCTTAGTTGTCGTAGTGGTTGCACCTAAATTTCTAAAGATTCAACCATGATTATGAGCAAATATGGGGATATAGGATATCCTTGTCTTAGACCTCACTACCCCCTAAAGAAACCTATTGATCTACCATTAACTATGATCACAAAATTTGTTGAAGAGACATTTTTATCCACTGTCTTCACTTAAAGTCAAAACCAAGATTTTGCATTACCTTATCCAATCAAATCCATGACATATTATCATATGCTTTATTCATATCTAGTTTAAAAAACATATCTACAAGACCCCTCTTATTCATAAAATACAACATTTCATGTATTCTCATCACTCCATCTATTATTTATCTCCCTTGAACAAAGCCTCCTTGCATACAAGATATGATCCTTGGAAGTACCTTCTTGAGTCTATTGGCCAATGTCTTAGTGAGGATTTTGTATATGGAATTGTAGAGGCTAATAGGTCTAAACTATTTTAGGGAAGAGGTTACATGATTATTTGGGATCAAAACCAGAAAAATAATATTCTAGTCCTAAATTAATGAATTAGTGACTTAAAATTATCTTATTGCCTCTACAACATATTGTCCTAGTATGTGACAAAAAATTTAGAAAAAGCTAGCTAAAAACCATCTAAACCTAGTGCCTTATATTTTACGATATCAAACACACTCGCCTTTATCTCTTCTTCCAAGAAGGGAGTAAGTAATAGGTTTTTCATTTCTTCTAAAATCAATGAGGTACTATTGCAAATAAGGGAGTCCATTGTTGCCTCATCTTCATTCTGATCTTTAGAAAAAATTTGGAATAAATTTACTGTTGTTGTTGTTGTTATTGTTATTTCCTCATTTTTCACTACATCACCATTATCGAGCTTAATATCCTTTATCCCAGTGGCACTCTTATACCTTATGGTTGAGATATGGAAAAACTAGCCTCTACATAATTCTTAGTTAAATTTTTATATGATTTTGAGTAAGTGAAGAGAATGTTGCCTTCATTATTTGGAAAACACCACCTCCATAAACGTTTTATGAATTTACTTTGGAAGCACCATAAAAATTAATTAATTTTTTATTAGATGGAAAAATTAAGGATTTTGAAAGGCTTCCCGAACCTTTTACAAAAGGGATAAGGATCAGACAACAAAGATCCATAACCAACTAAACCTAGAGATAAACCAAAAGAATAAGGTAAAAAAATACTATCCAACCAGGGCATAACTACATCGTAACACTAAAAGGACCACCTAAAAAAACCTAGATTAGGGGAACAGTCTTAAGAAGAGTCACCTTTAAAAACTAGAGAAGATTCCAAGAGAACTTCTTAACCAAAAATAGAGTCTGATTGGTAGATATCTTGATAGCTCTGAGGATTTCTTTCACTGAATTAGAATGGCTAGAAGAAGGGAAAGAGTTAGTCTGAGATTTGTGCTTTGAAATTTTAAGGCATTTCCTTTTTGGGGAGGGATAATCATCGGAGTCCTCTGAATCCTCAAAAACATTTGTAGTGAAGAAATTGTGCACCTTGTCATCTTTAGATTTAATTTTGATTGATCTTCTCCTAACTTTAGTCTTGAATTTGACTTTCATAAAAAACCTTTTTTTGCCCTTAAAATTGACCTCCTTTAGAGAATCAGAATCATTGTCATTCTGGTTAGATAAGGGGGCTAAAGGGGAGGTGGACTTCCATCTCATATATTGAAGATCTTGTGTTGATCTTGACTTTGAATAATTACTCTTCTCATTATATAGATTGACCACCATGGTATCTAAATTTGACTCCACCATATTTGAAGGATTGATTGAAGGATCAGTCCATCCAATTATTGTAGAGGACTTAAATTTTGGGTTTGCATTTTTGAGTCCCTCTTGAAGTTGACAAGGTGTTATTGTTATTGAGTTGAGGACCAAGAGCATCTCCTTCCCATCCTTATTTAGAGCTTGCTCATCCAAATGTGAATTTGTGAATCCATCTTCCTTGTCCACAAAAGAGGAGCCAATATTTCTAGACATAAAATCAAAAAATAGTTTAACTAAACCTTGATGGTTAGGGATAGAAGCATTACCGTTCTGGATGTCAACTAAAGTATTTTCAATAGCCTTGAATAGAAAACCAAGAATATTCATATCTTTCATCCTTATTATATGGTTCTCTAGGGCCAAGTGAAAACTATGGACCACCTCCCTGTTACACTCCAGAGTAAAATAATCCATGATTACCAATAAAATCATGTTCCATGTCTCTCTAAAGGACTTGGTTTTAAATTCATTATGATATTTTTTTGGTTTGTCTACCTTATGCATGAACACTTCAATCTCATTTTCCAGGGAGTGTTTTTTCCTATCCATGCAAGCACCTTGCATCAAAACACCCATAATTTTAGCTAGGAGAGGTATGGAGATGGTGAAATTCAAACCTCTCATAGTTACCTTCCCTTTGGACCAAGAATGTGTCATTTCTATCACAAGCTTAAAGTCATGTCCCTTAAACTTATTCAAGAAATTAAGAAGACCACCCTTAGAAAAAATGAAAATAATTTTCTCATCAACCATATTTGAGGATGGTTCAATGCCTTTAAAAAACACAACCATGGTGCTCCACCTAGATGAGTCTATGATTTTTCATCTGAGAATTGAGTGTGAATCTACTTTCTTTAAATATTTGCAAAATTTAATCTTCACTCCTAACGACAAGACAGTTGTAATAAAACATGCAGCTTTGGAAATCTTCCCGTTCTAGCATATGAAACTCCTTTGATCGAGACTGACTAAAAATGTACAAGCACCAATCTTGTGCAAGGAGTGGAGGCATTAAAAATGATTAGAAAGACTTGGGCCTTTCAAAGAAAGAGGGAACCTCTAAGGATTTTTATTATTTTGATGCCATGAAATGTTTCCAAAATTCCAATGTCATTCCAAGCATGTGGACAAATGAAAAACCACCAACTCATCTATAAAAAGGCAGTTTTACAATTTATCATACCTGAAATGAGATTGATACAACTTCATTCCAAGAAAGGCATAATCATTTTTCATAAAAGGTGGCCATAATTCCTTTCAATCTATGATGATTATTGCACAATCCTACACTCATTATGATGATAGGTGATCCTATAGTCATGCCATATTATGCCCTTAGGTGAGGCTGAATGCACTCTATTCCTTTGAAGGCTAGAGATCCATGATAAATTTAAAATCATCTAGCGACCATCTCTACTTGTCTTGTCAACAAAGGCACCAATGGCTTGTAAATTTAAAAATTTAAAAATTTAGACTTCCAAGAAGAGCACAAAGTAAAAAAAACAATCTTCCAAACAATGGAAAGGAGCTTAATAATAAATACAATATTAATTGTATCCTTCATTACAAACAAGAGAAATTAAATTTTAAGGAAAGGTCTGTCTCCAGACTGTTATATCCCTTTGATACAATCCAAGGTTAGATAAAAGTTTAGTAGCTTTATTTCCTTATTGAAAGATATGCTCAAAGTAGATAGACTCCATATTTTATAACAATTTAATAATTTGCGTTCTCATATTCTCAACTATCCAGTTTGTATTTTGAGTGCCTTGTAACATGTTAATGATGCTCCATGAATCCCCCTCTATAATGTATTTTGTAAAATTAGATGAATTAAGGATAAGAGCTCCTTGGAAAGTTGTTTTGGCTTCTGCAAAGTAACTCATTTAGCAACCAATATTTTCCACAAATACCCAAAGGATCTCCCCCTTATCATTTCAGAGTACACCTCCAGCTCCTGTCAGCCCTATATTTCCTTTGGATGCCCTGTCAAAATTAAATTTGACCCAACCTATTGGAGGTGGAGTCCACACTATTTGATTCCTATTCCTATCTATACCTTCATAATTCTTGCCTCGGGGAAGGTCCAATATCTTTGCCAAGTTGAATTTCATTGAAGTTTCCTTCTATTTCAGAAAGGCGAGATAATTAATGTTTTCTTTTAAAACACACAAAATTCTATTGCTAATAGAAGGAATACAATCATAAGAGTTTTTAATCCTAATTCTGATAAACCTAATTTTTTGTATATTTTTATTCTACCATAGATGGAAGTAGATATTTTTTTTAATGTCATTGTCACATATGACTCTTCCATATATATACAAATATTATAATCAAGTGGTTAGCACCTATTTTTATACACGTGAGACTTTCCATGATGAGGACCATATTTGTAAATATTTTATAATAAGGGCAACAATACAATTCAAAACTTGGGCATAATTTTGAGATTTATTTTTAAAAATTTTATAATTCCTTGCAAGACATAAATTACAATAAGTATTGATAGGACCAATCCTCCATATAATACACAATACTTTAGCTTTGAAATAATTATTGATTAACTCTTTCAATGTTGATGGAGATACCCAATATATTCTCATATTTTAAAAATGTAACACCAAATTGTGTGAGCAAAGAGACAATGAAGAAGTAAATGGTCTGATGTTTCTAGATCCTTCTCACAAGGAAAATCTAAAAGATCCATGCTATCCTCTTTATAGACTCTCTCTTGTAAGAATCTTACTTTGAGATGATAACCAAAGGAGTTTTTAGGCCTTAGGGATATCCTCCTATGACCAAACATTCATCCAAAGAAAATATTTGGGAGTAAAAAATTTTGATTGCTCTAAATCCTAATATCCCAATTTGATTGAGTATCCACCATATTTTGATATTTTTCAAATCAACTCATCCTTCTATGTAAAAAATAGGTAAATAAAACTCTTGAAGCATCTTTTGAAGTTTGTATGCAATTTTTTTGAGTTTATCTCCTTCAACAATATTACTAATAGAAATCCATGATCTAGAATTGTTGCTCACCTTTACAAGCTAGGCATGCCTGAGCCAATGGTTTCATTTTGAATAAGAGAAAAGAGTTTTAAGTCTTAAACCAAGCATCAAACCAAAATTTTCATTGATAAACCATCTAATATGTTTCTTGATTAATTGTAAATTATTTGGTATGAATTTTTATGTTGGAAATCCTTTGGGAAGGGGTTCTTTTCCTAAATAATTTCATTGCATCTAGAGAACCTATATATTTTTGAAGTAATATATTTCCCAATTATTTCCTTGATCTCTAAATAATCTCCACCCATGTTTTTCCCCTAAGGCTAACTTTGAAATTCTACAAATGTGCTCTTCAAATGTTATTTCCATTACAAATTCTCTCCCACTTACAATGAGAAAACCTAAATTTTTCCTTGCATCCTTTCCAAAAAAAACTCTTGAGTTTTATCAATTTCTAATGCTAAACCCATTGGCAATATGAAAAGTAACTAGTATTTATGAGTTGTAGCCTTGCTACTATGGCTTAACATTTACCTTTCCAGCCTACCAAACAAGATTTTATTCTATCCAAATAAGATACCCAACACTCCTTTTATTTCAATTATGAAATAAAGGAATACCCAATTAGGTTAATGATTTTTTTTTAATTTTAAATCCTAAAATATCCAAACTAATTCATTGTAAATCTAGGGCAACGTTAACAAAAAACAAACCTAGATTTTAAAGTATTAACCAATTGTCTAGTAGAATTCTTATAGCATGAAAATATTGATTTAAAATCCATGGCCTTACTGATAGAGGTATGGATGGAAAGAAAATTATCTTCAAAAAATTAAAGATGGTATTTTAAGGGACCATTGTTTGCAACTTGAGTACCTCTCATTTTACTTCTATTTTTGCCCTTGATAAATATCTCTCTCATGCTTTTGTAAGAATAATAAATAGACAAGGAGATAGTGGATCACCTTAGTAGAGTCCATAAGATGATTTCAAGTAACCAGCAAGAGAACCATTGATCAAAACAAAATATTTCAAAGTAATATAACAAAATTTAATCCCTTCTCACCAAACTTGATTAAAAACTAAACTTTTTGAGAATATCACGTAGAAAAATCCAATAACCCTATCATATGTTTTGTCCAATTTCATAAGCATACCTAGTATTTTCATGGAATGAAGAGAATGTATAGCCTTTTGTGCAATGATTACACTATGAAGAATTTGTTTACAATAAATAAAATTGCCTTGTTCCTATGACATATCACAATCTAGAATATTTTTTAACATATTTGCCATATTTATTTAAATTATTTTATAGATCATATTACAAAAGCTTACTGGATGAAAAGTATCAAAAGTGTTGTCTTTCTTGGAAATAAATGTAATAAAAGTGGTATTGGTCTCACTTTATTGTAGCCTTCCTTTTTTTGGAATTCATAATATTTTTTTGAAATGAATTTAAATAATCCATACACTCAAATAAGATACAAAAAGCATAAAAATATGAAAGAAAGAAAGAGAGACAAAAATTATTGTGTTCCCATAGGCACCATAAATAATCATTGTATTATTTGTGGATAAGAAGCACAACTTTTTGAAGCAATGGGTGGAGTGGTGGGGTAATTATACCTATACCTAACTCCAAATTTATATAAATGAGTTTAACCCAAGTGGACATAACAAGAGGGCTTTAAGGATAATTACAGGTATAATATGGGTTTATATATAACACTATTAATAGTGGCCCATAGAGAATACATAATACAAAAATAAATGATTATTGTCAGTCCTATATAAGACTACATCATACAATATTGGCCTTGGCCATAAGTTAGATTGCACTTTCAACAACACCTCATAATCTAAACTAAGGGGATAATTAGAGAAGACATTAGTGATAATAATATATCTTCCCATATTGAATGCTCTAGTAGGCATTTGTAGTTGAGGTAGAGCCTTATGAACTCCCCTCATCATCTAGAAGATGTCTACACATCTACAAAATCTTAGCTTTAATTCTTTGTATTTTTAGTAGGCAATTCTTGGTTGGATGTCCTTCCCTCTTGTTTTATCCATACATGGTCTTTGACTTCTTTGAAGACTTATCTTATCCCTTGGATGTTGAGTTTATATTAGGAAGTGTTTGTGTCTAAAGTATGTGTCAAAGTGTAAAGAGTGTTATGTGTTATGTAATAAAGTGTGAAAGGTATCAAGAGTGCAAGTGTGAGTGTGCAAGGTGTCAAGTGTGCAAGTGAAGAGTCATAAGTGATAGGTGTCAAGTGTGGTAGTGAAGAGTCATTTGAAAAGTGTCATAATGTGAAGTAGGAGGCTATGTAATATGAATGAGTTTGAATACAATAGATAAGTATTTTGTTGTGTAATACTTGTGTTATTATTTGAATGTGATGTTAGTATTTTGTTTCTAGAAATATTAACCTATGATATTTTTGGGCCCACTTGCCAACAATGATATCATTGCCACATTGAGTGGACTTTATTAGAGCCAACTTGGTGAAAGTCATCTTGGTAGAGAGTCATTTTTTAGTATTCCAAGAAGAGGGAACATTAGGAGATTGAGAGCCAAGAAGATCCAACAATGATATCAATACAATAAGCTTGCAACTAAATTGAATTAATGAAATTGACAGATATAAGTAAAAGGAATTAAAAAAATTGAGTGAATAGGAAATATTATTGGTTAAAGAAAGATTAAAATCAAACATTAAATTTAGGAGCAATAAGGCATTATACATTGAAGGAATTAAAATTCAAAAGAGTTATATCATGGCTAGAAAATAGGTAAAAATAAATATTCAAGAAAAATGACAAACTTCCAAGAATCATTTACAATTTGTTTCAAAAGAAAGAAAACATAGACCAACATAATTGATGGAACATATACAATTCATTCAAAGAGAGACAAACAATATAGTTCTTATGATTCTTAAAAAATGCATAAAAAATTGTTCTGAAGATGCTAATAATGAAGGGAAATTATATTATAATATAGCAATAACTCTCAAGACATCAAGGAAAGTTACAAAATCAAGAAACATATATTTTGTTCCTATAAAAGTCCATCCTAAATATAGAAGATCATTACACTCAAAGGTGTGAACGGTGCAATAAATATGGACATGAAACTAAATATTATTTGAATCTTGTTTATTGTAAAAATGATGAGAGCCACAATCATACCCACAAAACTTGTTGGTACAAAGGACATATTGTTCATGAGTGGATCACTATAAAAGATATATTAATTGTGGCATTAGATTAAATTCTCAAATAGATCATTGAAAAAGCTACTATGGAAACAATTAGAATCATAATAAATGCAGTACTGGTAGTAATGACTCAGCTAAAGCAAGAAGACAAGATGAATATTGAAGGCTACAAGCCTTTACACCAAATAATGTAGTAGGGGGTGTTGGCGGTATTACATTATTTGGTACCATTGAATACTATTGTAAATATTAGATTAGGAAGTGTGTGTGTCTAAAGTATGTGTCAAAGTGTAAAGAGTGTTATGTGTTATGTAATAAAGTATGAAAGTGTCAAGAGTGCAAGTATGAGGTGTGCAAGGTGTCAAGTGTGCAAGTGAAGAGTCATAATAGATAGGTGTCAAGTGTGGAAGTGAAGAGTCATGTGAGATGTGTCAAGATGTGAAGTAGGAGGTTATGTAATCATGAGAGGCTTTGTCATAATGTGAGGCATGTGAAAGGTTACATCTCCCATGAGTTTGAGGAGAGTAATAGTCAAGAGTATTGAAGAGTTTATTATGTAAAGTTATATAATGAAGACACAACTCCATGTTATGTAATTGAATGTAATATGGATGAGTTTGAATGTAAATGTTATGTTAGTATTTTATTCCGAGATTATTAAATTGTGATATTTTTGGGCCCACTTGCCAACATTGGACCCCTAGGTTTGAATTCCTTTGTATAAGCCTATATTTATGAAGTTCCATTGCAAATTTTTATTGCAACCTAAAAATAAACTAGGAAAGAGAAAAGTTTATCAAGAGTACGATTTTTTTTTGTGATTCCAAGAACATATAAATCATATGAACCTTGAGGTTCAACCTCTAAAAGCAAAGAGAGATATTAACAAGGACAATCTTGACTTATTTTGCATTATATTTTTTTCCTCTAGAAGATGCAATATATGCTCTCAATACCTTAAATCTTGCTATATAGTCCTCAATCTTATCAAACTAAACCAATTTGAGAGAAAAAAAATCTAATTCTAAATTACTTTAGTTGTATTTACTTTTTCAAATAATTCATGCAATTTTGACCATATCTTGAAAGATTCGCTTTCTTTTTTGATATGGTAAAGAAATTCTTGTTAAATCAACAAGGAGAATAGGCGAAAAGCTTCTTTTTCCTTATGATGACAATTTTTTACATCAAGGACTGGATAATCTTTTTGAAAGATCACATGCTCTCATTACATTATAGGCTAATCATTTTGGTTAACCAAATATTAAATTTTCACTATAGAAACAAGTAATTAAGACTTGATAATCCATGTAACATAATCTAACTCTAATAATATAATATGTCCTTCAACTAATATGCTCAAAAAATAATACAATTTAAAATAAAGGAGATCAAAATGCATTCATATGGAAAAGTTATGACCTATGAATTTTTTTCCCAAACAGGCCTTACAAATACAAAAAAAATTAAATCCCCAAACCTTCTTTATCTCTTTTGTCGCTTTTTAATAAATCGGTTGGGATGGACCCTCTCCCATCCCAGTTTAAAAGGTGTTAATATTTTGCCTTTTTAAAAGGGATGGGGCTATCGCTTCTCACTTTTTAACTCCTTGAATCTACTCAGTCATCATCGATAGTTGCTTCTCTCTGATTAATTGGTTGGAGATAATGAAAATATTAATTATGTGGTACATATAGGTTCCATTGATAAAGATGCATATAGGTAAATAATATATTAAGCTAAATAAAAGAACATGATGATGTTAATAAC
This sequence comes from Wollemia nobilis, assembly GCA_028583015.1. Lineage (NCBI taxonomy): Eukaryota > Viridiplantae > Streptophyta > Pinopsida > Araucariales > Araucariaceae > Wollemia > Wollemia nobilis. The sequence goes on from JAQPPZ010017258.1 coordinate 2,215,719, forward strand.
CTTCTAGATTAATGAAAGGCATAAGTAGCGGCCTTCTAAATTTTGCAATTGGCTAACTAGATTTTGCAATCGACTAACACATATGACTAGAAAGTATCCGCCTTTTAGATTTACATCAACGTGTTATTTGGTCGACTAAAAATCATTCAATGGACATTCGTCGCACACGCCAGCGTAGAATTCATTGCTTAATTGCATGACACTGTCGCGTCTGAGATTTTTGGGAAAAATCTCTCCCCATTTCGGAAGGTATTAAGACAAATTATTCCCACAGTAATTTATCACAGCCTCTGTCATATTTGTGCCCTGGCGCAGTGGAACGGAAATTTTTATCCACAGGAAAATAAAAATGGTGATAACGTGCAGAGAAGCGAGAAAGAAAGATGTTTTAAAAAAAAAAAAATCAACCAGACGGCCCGCCCGCTCACGGATATTTAAGCCTGCCATGGATTTTGCTAAGGGAGTCTGGACGGCCTGTTTACCGTACCTCTTCATCGCCATAGCTCAGTTTTCGGGCGTTTCTCCTGTCGTAGCTTCAGCCACATGGCAGTCCAAACCCTTCTTCTCACGCCACCTGTGGACCACTTCTGGACGGCCGCATTCACATACTTCATAAAAATCTATTATCCCACATTTGTGACGCCATGGTAAACTATGCCTTTATTAACATTTTCCTGTTACACAGACGTCGATACTTATATATAATTTAATTTTTAATAATAAATAAAATAAATAAATTATTAAAATTCCACTTGAAGGCAACTCATGTCAATCTTTCTTTTGCTAACCGGTGCAACATAGTTTTCTCACAAATCGACAAATCCGAGAGGATCTAGTGGCTGTCAAATTTTTCAGTTTTGAAATCGATTCATCCGAAAGAATCTAGTGGCTGTCAATTTTTTCAGTTTTGTAAAGGTTTAATATGCCTAATGATGCATCAAAGTTTCTATTGTAATATGGATTGCATTATTAGTAGTACCAGATACTCTTATTCGTCGTTCCTTAAGCGTTGGGTTCAATGCTACTATAGTGGAAATGAATAATAAGGAATACGTATAGGTAAATAATATATAAAGTATGATAAAAATAAAAACACATTAGTCACATGATTAATAAGTAGTTGTTTTATAGAATTTACATTAATGTGTTAGTTGGTTGGCCAAAAAGAATTTACATTAATGTGTTAGTTGGTTGACCAAAAAGCATTGTAAAGGCATTTGATGCTTATAAATACATTAACATTGTAAAGGCATTTGATGTTTATAAATGTGATCAGGACAATGAGTTCGATTAAATAAAATGATAATTTGCATTAACCAAACTTAGGAGCAAAGCCTAGTATTTAAATAGGTTACAAAATAGTAATCCAAACTATAATCCCGCTATTCACGCTAACCAACGCGACATAGGAGGTAGAGAGTTTGGTTTAGGTTTGTTAACCTAGGATATTTAGGAATTAACCATAGTTTACCATTAGATATTTGAAACAGTAAATATCTACATGGTAGAAAGTAAAAAAGTAAATGTAATAATCAACCTATATAGTATAATGCAATATACTACCTATTTTACCCTAACATCCCCTTTTTATTACATTACTTTGATATACAAAGTTTACTTCGAAATAGCTCAAATTTGACACATCCAAGTGCCTTGGTGAAGATGTCAGCAACATGTTCGTCGGTGGGAATGTATTGAAGCTTGATTTTGTGTTTAGGAACTTCATCATGAATAAAATGACAATCTGTGTCAATATGCTTTGGGCGTTCATGATGGACTGGATTCTTGACCAACTTCAAAACACTTGAGTTGTCACAAAACATGTGAATAGGAAGTTTCTTTGGTAGGCCCATGGTAGCCAAGATGCGACTTAACCATATCGCTTCACACACAGCTCCTCGTGCAACACGTTACTCTGCCTCTATTGAAGATAAAGCAACCACCTGTTGCTTTGTACTATGCCATGAGACAGGACCAGATCCAAGATGAAATACATATCCTGATGTTGATTTTCTATCATCTAGGGATCCAACATAGTCAGAGTCAATATAACTCTGTAAGAAGAATGAGTTATTATTCTTGTACTCTAGACCATATTCTACACTACATTGAATGTAGTGAAGAACACACTTAGCTGCTTTTCAATGAGAGGCTTTTGGTTCCTACATGAACCGAGAAAGATTTTTTACAGCATAAGTAATGTCTGGTCTAGTATTGGTTAGATAGATAAGGCTTCCAATAATCTATCTATATAGTGTGCCATCTACCTATGGTGAATCATCATACCGTGATAACTGAAGCCCTGATTCCATCGGTGTTGCCTTGGGCTTGCAATAAATCATACAATATTTTTCTACTAAAGTCTTGGCATACTTTTGTTGAGTCACCCTAAGATGATTCTTCTTCTGTTCTATCTCAAGGTCAAGACAATAGTGGAGAAGTCCCAGATCTGTCATATCAAATGACTCTTTCAAGTCATCTTTCACGATGCTAATCATTTTATCTGAATTGCCAATGATGATCAGATCATCTACATAAAATACAAAAATCACTATTTCAGAACCTGTGTTCTTGATATAGAGATTTGCATCAGATGGACTTCTCTTGAATCCATGTTGCAGTAGGTGACTATCCATTTTAATGTACCATGCTCTTGGGGCTTGTTTGAGCCCATATAATGATTTGACCAAATTGCAAACCTATTGCTCATGGAATTCCTTAGAAAATCCTGGGGGTTGAGTCATGTATACCTCTTCTTTTAAGTCACCATTTAGAAAGGCACTTTTTACATCCATTTGATGTAATTTCCATCGAAATTGTGCTGCCATAGCATAAAGAACTCGAATGGTGGTCATCCCTACAGTGGGTGCAAAGGTTTCCTCATAATCAAGGCCTTCCTTTTGAGCATAGCCCTTTTCCACAAGACAGGATTTATGCTTATCTATGGTACCATCTGCCTTATATTTGACTTTGTAAACCCATTTGCAACCTATGGGTTTCTTTCCTTTAGGTAAATCTACCAGCTTCCATGTTTTATTCTTAATGAGGGAGTTATGTTCTGCATCCATAGTTGCCTTCCACTGAGGTAGTCTAAGTGCTTCATCAACTGTAGAAGGTTCATTTTCATCAAATGATGACAAGTAAACCCTCTCCTCATCTATTTCCATATCATATTCCCTTGCTAACTCTCTATCAATAGAAAGGTCTTGAAAATATGCACAAATATCATCAACTAAAGTGGATGCTTCAGTATTTTCTTGTTGAGTCATGCTTTGTGTCTTTGGACGATTGAGAGTAAGATCAGGTGGGGAAGTGAGTTTGGAATATTTCATTGTGCTCGTATACCATTTTGGAGGCTTTTTCTGTTGTGGAGGAGGAAGTGGTTGTTGCTCTTCATCATCTAGGTATACTAATGTAGTGTTGGGTGTGAAAGCTTCATCAAACACTACATCTCTGTTGACATGTATTTTCTTGGTAAATGGGTCTATCAATCGATAGCCTTTTGAGAATTCATCATATCCAAAAAAAATACATGGTAGGGACTTCTCATCTAATTTTTTTCTTTTCTCCTTGGGTATGTGCATAAAATCCTTACACCCAAATACCTATAGATGAGATATGGAGGGTTTCCTTCCACTCCATGCTTCCTGAGGAGTCATACCTTCAAGAGCCCTTGTGGGTGCTGTATTTAGAAGATATACTACAGTTTGAACAACTTCAAACCATTAAATGTGCTCAATATTGGCTCCCTTAAGCATACATCGAACCATTTCCATAATGGACCGATTTCTTCTCTCAACAACTCCATTTGATTGAGGAGAATAGGTTGTGGTCAACTGTATTTTTATCCCATGTGTCTGTAAAAATGAGGAAAATTCCTTTGATGTGTATTCCCCCCTTGATCTGAATGGAGGGTCTTGATGAAGCATCTTGATTCTTTCTCAACAAGCTTTTTGAACTATTGAAAATAGGTAAATGCTTTAGACTTCAACTGCAATAAGAAGACCCACATCTTGTGTGAGTGATTGTCTACAAACAATTGAAAATACCTTTTTCCTCCACAACTAGTAGATATGGGACCACACAAATCTGTGTGAACCAACTCCAAAGGTACCTTAGCTCAAAAGGAGCTAGGTTCAAAGGGTACTTTGTGTTGCTTGCCTGACAAGCAATCTAAGCACACTGGCAAAGTAGATGAAAGAGTAGGCAGTCCTTTCACCATTTGATATTTACAAAGTTCTAGTAAATATCCTGAACTTAAATGCCCAAATCTCTTATGTCATAGAGATATGGCCTCTTTTGTGGTTACTGCCATTGCAGTATGTGTTGAGGTAAGTGCATCTAAGACAAACAAACCATGTTTATATGAACCTGTTGCTATCTATTTTCCTTTCTTAGTGATAAATCAATGTTTATTTTCTTTGTCCACCTTGAAATTGACATTCATGTGATTGTCCAGGATTTGTGGAACTGACGAGATTATTTTTCAATCCTAGTACATAAATAACTTTTTGAATTTTAGATTCTTCATATGGAAGGGAGACAAAAACACTTCCTTCTCCCCGAACTCGATAGATTTGATCATCAGCAATGGTGACCGGTCTACCTTCTCGAGCCTCAAATGTCTCAAACCAGGACTTATCGCCAGTCATATGCTTACTAGCACCTAAATCTATGTACCACACAGTGTCCTTGTGAGGGGAATCTGTATGTATTATGAGCACCTTGTGTGCTCGTTCAGAGTCTGATCTAGAATCTTCAGCTACAATGTGTCCCTATTGCTGTTTATTCTTGTTCTTTGGTTTGCCTTCTTGTTTCCTTGTTCATTGGGTGGTTTGTTCTTAAACCAACATAATTTAGTTTCATGAGTGTCCTTGTCACAAATATTACAATACTTCTTCTTCTGAGTCTCTTTGCCTTTACCCTTGTCTTTATTAGAAGAAGAACCTTTCTGTTGATTCCACTTTTTCTTACCACCTTGTCTATTTGAGAAAAGTGCATTGTTGGATGCCTCATCTCTTTGGAGTTTATTAGCTTCTTCTATTTGAAGCATATTTAACAACTCGATAAAAGTCACTATCCTTCTAGATATTTATAATGAAGTGGTCAATGTTAGCGTACTTTGTCTGTAGTTCATTAACATGGCATCAGAGCCAGCGACGAGCAGGGAGCAACGAGAGGCAGAGAATAGTGTGGTTTTTTAATTTTTTTATCTCTCTCGGCGACGTGATTTGTCTGTCGCGCGATATCAGCCGGAGAAGAATTTAAAAAAAAAAAAAAAAAAAAAATTGTCGCTGCAAGGGAGCCCCGCGCACACAGACCTGCGCGCGTCACGGACAGCACGCGACGGCCACGTCCGAAGCGCCAGCCGCAGGACGCAGCGCGCCGAGCGCTGTCACGTCACGTCCTGCGAGGAGGGACAGTTGTCCCGCCCCCCCCGGCCGTTAGACGTCCAGTGACGTCCGGAGAACCTCCCCTCCCTATAGCAATTTGGCATTGTAAAAGGTGCATTTTCGGCTGTGACCGACACCTAGTGGGTTATTCTAGTGGGCATTTTTTTTGTTGTATGTTGCATATTTCATTTTTGCACTATAACATTAAAAATTAAAATCAAACACTCCTTAAAGTCCCCGGAATATAAAACCCATCTGTGCAATTTATTTGCACTCGCAGCGTTCGGTATTTGCGATACCTCCGCCAGCACTTACAGTAAAGTCGTCGTGATTTGGCTACTTGTATCCGCCGCCTAATATAGCTGCTATAACGACGTCTGAGCTTGTTCTCTATAAATCGTCGGGGAGGAATAAGTACGCCATTTTTTGCATTTTTTACTCCATCCACTACCCTTTATCGCACTTGTGTTTAGGCGTAAATCCTGACGAAGTATTCTTCATAGTGTTTAGGGGAAGTTACGCCCCACGCATGAGAAGAATCTTCTATGGTAGGTGCCATCAACAAGGCGATTCCCTTTCGCACCGCTTATGTTCCACGTATCGTATGATCTCTAAAATTCACCTATAGTCTCCCTCACGTAAGGGCGGGTGATTTTTGTTGATCTTTCTAAATACCTATAGTTTCCCTCACGTAAGGGCGGGTATTTTGTACGGTATATTGGCCTAGCAAAAGGTATATCGAAAGGGGGACCAATTTGGTGATATAAGGAACCTTCACTATGGCCGCTGTTGCAAAATTGATGACTGATCCACATCAGTTATTGAAAGGTCCAAATTATACACCATGGAAACATAAGATGAAGGCTATTCTCCAAATGGAAGATTTGTGGGATATTGTTACTGGAGTAGCAACAAGGCCTTCACCAACAAGCAGGATCCACAGGTCCTTCAGCAGATCAGATTGCTTTTGACAAGAAAGACAAGTAGAGCAAAGGTGCTCATTTTGTTTGCTGTTTCAGATGAAGTGCAACCTCATATAGCTGATAAAGCAAGTGGTAAAGAGGCATGGGATGCCCTTAGAACCATCTATGAGGGGAAGAATGAATCCACCATTCTTCATCTTCAACAACAACTTCATAACCTGAGTTTGAGACAGGGGTGAAACAGGTTGAACTCTTTCTCGTGCGAGTGTCCGAGTTGAAAGAGAAATTGAGTTCTCTAGGAGATACTCGTGGATGAAAAGCTTCTCATTTCACTTGTGATGAGAGCTTTACCTTCTTCATTTGACATGTTGATAACCTCCATCCAGGTGTCCCAACGACAAATTACCTACATCGAGTTGGTCAATCTGCTTCAACAACGGGAAGCACGCCAACTTCACAAGGATGATTCTTCCAATACAGCCCTATACACCAACAGAAGGGGGTTCTAGGAAGAAAGGTAATGGGCAAAAAGGAGGCAACTTTCGGAAAGGAGGAAATTCTCAACAGGATACGAAAGGAAAAGGCAAGCAACCTCAACAGAAGAAGAGGTGGTGCAAGATCTGTGAGAAAGACAACCATGACACCAACAGGTGTTGGCATAAGAACAAGCAAAAAGGCCAAAACAAACCACAAAATAAAAACAAGCAACCCCAGGCGAATGTTGCTGTTGAAGAATCTGACTCAGATTATGAATGGGCACACAAGGTGCTCATGACTACCACAGATTCCACTCAGAGGGATCCTATTTGGTATGTCGATTCCGGAGCTAGTAAACATATGACTCGGCGACGGATCGTGGTTTGAATCATTTGTGGCCAAGGAGGGCAAACCTGTCACCATTGCCGATGATAAAACCTACGGGGTTCAGGGGAGAGGGTACAGTTTCGGTCACTCTTCCCGATGGCAAGTGTCGATTGACAAGGTCCTCTATGTTCCGGGATTGGCCAACAATTTGTTGTCAGTGACACAAATCCTGGACAGAAATATGGTTGTCAACTTTCGTGTTGAGAATGGAAAGAAGTGTTGTACAATTACCAGGAAGGGTAAGCAGATTGCAACAGCTTCATATAAGCATGGCTTATTTGCACTAGATGCTATCTCTATTCCACATGTTGCCATGACTGTCTCTACCAAGGAGGCAACTTCCCTATGGCACAAGAGATATGGGCATCTTAGTTCTGGCTACTTACTTGAGCTCAGCAAGTATGAGATGGTAAAGGGTCTTCCTTCCCTTTCTGCCACATTGCCAGTGTGCTCTGACTGCTTGGCAGGAAAGCATCATAGAGTACCATTTGAGAAGAGCTCTACACGAGCACGAAAACCTCTGGAGCTAATTCACACCGATCTATGCGGTCCTTTCACACCCAACAGTGTTGGAGGGAAGAGGTACTTTCAGTTATTCGTAGATGACTACTCACGAAAGATGTGGGTTTTCTTTCTCAAACTAAAATCTGAAGCTTTCGCATTCTTCCAACAGTTCAAGAAATCCGTTGAGAAGGAGTCAGGGGCTTCTATTAAAACCCTCCGCTCAGATCGAGGGGGAGAGTTTACCTCTAATGAATTTTCTGCATTCCTAGATAAACATGGGATCAAGAGACAGGTTAACAACTGCCTATACTCCTCAGCAGAATGGAGTTGCTGAGAGAAGGAACCATTCTATCATGGAAATGGTTCGTTGTATGCTCACAGGTGCAACTCTTGGGCAACAATATTGGGCAGAAGCTGTCACCACTGCAGTGTATCTTTTGAATAGGGCACCCACAAAGGCCCTAAAAGGAATGACTCCACAGGAAGCATGGAGTGGTCGAAAACCCTCCATATCTCATCTACGTATTTTCGGGTGTCAAGATTTCATGCACATACCGAAAGAAAAAAGGAAGAAGCTAGATGAGAAAACACTGAGATGTATTTTTCTTGGATATTCTGAGCACTCTAAAGGATATCGGTTGATAGATCCTTTGACCAAGAAAATTCATATCAGCAGAGATGTTGTCTTTGATGAAGCTTTCACATCACAGAGCACATCTACAATACACCAGGATATTGTGGAACCAAAGGAAGAGGAGATTCCTTCGTCAACACGGACAGGAGGTCCTTCTACATCTTCTTCACCACCATCGAAGCGAAATCCTAAATGGTGTACAAATACAATCAGAGATGCAAATTTATCCACTCCTCCCAATTTGAATTTGGATAGACCTCGTACACGCAGTATGGCTCAAAAGGAAAGAGAAGCCAGAGAAACTGGTGAGGTTGATGATCTTTGTCAATCTTTTGAGGAACTTTCTGTGACTCCAAGTAGAGAAGTTGAGGATATGGATATTGATGATGACAGGGCATTCATGTCTACCATAGATAGTCTTGAACCTGCATCAGTGCAAGATGCTCTTAGTGAGCCTCAGTGGAAGGCCGCTATGGATACAGAGTATGAGTCTCTGATGAAGAATAAAACTTGGAAGCTTGTTGATCTGCCTCATGGAAAGAAACCTATTGGCTGCAAATGGGTATACAAAGTCAAGTACAAGGCAGATGGAACAATTGATAAGCATAAAGCCCGTCTTGTTGCAAAGGGCTATGCTCAAAAAGAAGGCATCGACTATGAAGAAACTTTTGCACCTACTGCTCGGATGACCACAATTCGGGTTATGTGTGCTATGGCAGCACAATATGGGTGGAAAGTTCACCAAATGGATGTCAAAAGTGCCTTTCTTAATGGTGATCTCCAAGAAGAAGTCTATATGACTCAGCTCGAAGGATTTGAAGTGGAAGGCCAACAAGCAGAAAGTTTGCAAATTGGTTAAATCCTTGTATGGTCCGAAACAAGCTCCTCGAGCTTGGTATATAAAAATGGACAATCACCTAATGCAAGCATGGATTTAAGAGATGTCCGTCGGATGCAAACCTCTATTTCAAGAAACAGGGTTCTGAGATAGTGTTGCTTGTACTCTATGTGGATGATCTGCTCATTACAGGGAGTTCAGAAGATTTGATCTCTACTGTCAAAAGAAACTTGTGCAAATCTTTTGAGATGACAGATCTTGGACTTCTCCATTACTGTCTTGGTCTGGAATTCAGCCAGAAGGAGCACACCATCAAAGTGTCTCAGAAAAAGTATGCCAAGACATTGCTCGATAAATATCGCATGACTGACTGCAAGCCAATGGCAACTCCTATGGAGAATGGACTTCAGTTATCGCGACATGATGACTCACCCCAGGTAGATGGCACTCTCTATCGACAGTTGATTGGGAGTCTCATATATCTGACCAATACTAGGCCAGATCTCGTATTTGCTGTAAACTATCTTTCGAGGTTCATGCAGGAGCCTAAGATTACTCATTGGAAAGCAGCAAAACGTGTTCTTCACTATGTTCGTGGTACTATAGAATATGGCCTAGAATACAAGAGGAACAACAAATTCTTCTTGCAAGGATACACGGACTCCGACTATGCCGGATCATTTGATGATCGCAAGTCAACTTCTGGATACATTTTTCATCTGGGATCCGGTCCTGTCTCTTGGCACAACAAGAAGCAACAGGTGGTTGCTATTTCTTCAACAGAGGCAGAATATCGCGCCGCACGTGAAGCTGTGTGCGAAGTGATATGGTTACGTCGCATTCTAACAAGTATGGGCCATCCATCAAAATCTCCAATACACTTGTTTTGCGACAATCAGGGTGTTCTAACCTCGTCAAGAATCCAGTCCATCATGAAAAAACAAAGCACATTGACACACAATGTCATTTCATTCGAGAGGAAGTTCCAAAGCACCGAATTCAGCTTCAACACATTCCCACCGATGCTCAAGTTGCTGACATTTTCACTAAGGCACTTGGACGTGTCAAATTTGAATTGTTTCGCAGCTCACTTTGTATTGCAAAATAATGTAAGGGGATGTTAGTATAGCTATTAGTTATTACATTACCCAAATAATGTAATAAAGGGGGATGTTAGCGTACTTTGTCTGTAGTTCATTAACAGTCAACATTCTGTAGGATTCGGGAAGAGCCCTCAAAATGATAGAGATCAAGACTTGGTCTTCCACTTTTTCTCCTAAGGATTGTTGTTTTCAATTATGCCACTCTGTAGAGGACTAGCTCTACTGTTTCTCCTGATTTCATATGAAGAGTATGAAGTTGTGTTTGGAGGTGAAGAATTGTTGATTGATTCTTCATCACAATTATAATTTTTAAGACATCCCATGCCTCATTACCATTATTAGCTTCACTGATATGAGGTTGGATATCATCAGTAATAGCTAGCAAGATCATTAAGGATAGTTTTCTATCCTTTTTTATCAAAAGTTGTTTGATCTGCTCCTGCTGATTGAGGTCTAGTTTCACTTCCATCCACTATAGACCATAGATCCTCTACAGTTAATATAGCTTTCATATTAGTTTTCCATACATAATAATTTTAACCTTTGAGCAGTTGGCTCTCAGTAAGATACTTGTGCATCATGGCCATGGTGAATGTTTCAAATTTATAGGTCTAAGATGGTTGTATCTTGCACTATACCCTCAAAAGAGTATATGGAAGATGTTTAATTTGCTTTTATAAGATATTTAATGGCACCTGCCTTAAAACCCTTAACAAGCGATGAAAAGTTTGAGGATTTTAAGCAAACCAAATAGAGTAAATTTTAGGGGTAGGTTTTGAAAGACTTCTGATTGTGCTCTCTATGATATTTAATGGCACCTGCATTAACACCCTTCAAGAAGGATGGAAATTTTGAGGAAATTAAGCCAAATAAAGAGAGTTAATCAAGGTGTTTTGAATTTTGACCTTTGATGGGAAATAAAATTGACTTTGTTTTAAACTGTGCAAGGTGTAGCACGATTTGGAGTGAAGTTTGGGTTTTGTGAAATGCTTCTTCAATGTTCTATCTGATTGTTTAATTGCACACAAAAAACATGATTGTTAGTGCAATAATAAAAAACAAGAGAGCAACCCAAATTATTATCACTCTAGGTGTCGGATGCAACCGAAAATGCACCTAGTATAGTCAATTTTTAAGAGGTTTCGAGTACAATTGAGAATGCACCTTTCTTGCTTTGAAATATCCCCACTTTCTCTTTACAATTTTGCAAAAAAATAGAATCACAAGATATGACTTCTATTACCCCTTAATTTTTACAAAATTGAAAAATTAGAGCACTCCTTTCAAGACAAGTTGACACACGAACCGCATTTGAAAGGCTTCCAAACCAGTCAACACATGACTTGGTTTTTGTTTTCAACACTCAATAATAGGTGGTACATTAGGATCAAAAGGCTCATGAATCCTCATGGGACCATAGCTTCTGTCCAACCCCTTCCATGGATCATTATAGATAAGTGAGTGAGGAATGGATCTACGATATTCATGAAGCATACGACGAAAATGTGATCGTGTTGTTTGCTTCGTAATTCGTTTCTCTTTCTTAAGATTCTTTGTCTACGAAGAGATTTCCTTACCCAAGATTTGATCTTCATGAAAACTTTGAAAAGTGATGAAAAATATAGGAAATGTTGATGAAAATTAAGCAAAAAAATGTCTCTTATACCTTGTCTCTTTATCCTCACATTTGGAAAAAACTAAAGAAATACAATTTCTTAGTTGCATAAAAAATTTGGCACTTCTATTTTCAATTTAAATGCTAAAAAAAAATTTAAAGTTTTTTTTTTTTTTTAAAATAGAATATAACATAATTTTTGGAATAAAAAACATCAATTTAAGAGTAAAAAAAATTGATGCAATTTATTTAGCAAAAAACTATGAAAATTTCTAAAAAAAAATTAAGAATTAACTTAATTTAAGCATAAAAAAAATTAACCTTTGTTATGCCAAAAGTAATAAAATTTTCATCAAAATTTAATCCCTTTGCAATCTAGTGAGCGCGGGAGTTGAACCTGCGACTCTCGCTGGCCTAAGGCATCCGCCTTGGCCAACTAACCAAGTGGCTGGTTTGGTTCTCAGGCTGGACCACCTAAGTCTTAAAGAAGCCTACGGGCTTCTTTGGGATGTTGTGGGAATTATCCCACATGCATCTTGTTTTGGATGCAAAGGCCTTTAAAGGCTTGAACGAGTGACTAAGCTCATGATTTCCCTTGGGAAATCGAGTCTAGGATCTCATTTTACCAGCATCCATGTGGCACGGCAAGGGGGGCATCCACATGTTGAGTCTTGTCCAGTTAGGTCCACGTCAGGTCTTTTCAGGTCCACGTCAGATCCACGTTCGGTCAGGTCCAGTCAGGTATCAGGTGGCGCATGGCTAGAGTGCCACGTGTTACCTAGGCAATAGGTCGAGTCAGGTCCACATCACCATCGCCTCGGGGTGCATGCAAGTCTGGATCAGGTACACATTAGCACCACCTCGGAGTGCATGCAGGTCTACGAGAAACATGAGGGTGCTCCTGCCCTCGATGCATTATCACCTCAGGATCTATGCTATGATAAACGTGAGGGTGCTCCTTACCTCGATGCATTCCCACCTCGATATCGGGATGTGGGCCCAAGGGGGAAGCTAAGAAAGCTCTCCTCTTGCCACGAGGAGTGTGAGGGCCGCATGTCCTAGGATGCTCTCATGGGCTGACTACGGGCCCGTAGGTTGGATCACCGATGGGGAGATCCCGGTGGTCGTGATCCATAATGGGAAAAAAATTCCCCATGGGTGGCGATCACGGTCGGGGTCAAATGGTCCTTGTGTCGGGATTTGTGCCCTATGCTACAGGCCTTCCTGCGAGGGCTCTTAACTCACTATCCACAAAATTAGGATGCATGCAAATAAATAATCAAACCCTAGGAGAATTGAAAAGCATAAGGAGTAATTATTGAAAATAATTAAGGGTCACCAATGGTGCCGCATTTCCAACGCTCCAGCTCAACTTTCGTGCTCCAGCTCTGGTACGAATGTGACCAGGAGAATGAGTTCAATTAAATAAAATGATAATTTGCATTAACCAAACTTAGGAGCAAAGCCTAGTATTTAAATAGGTTACAAAATAGTAATCTAAACTATGATCCCGCTATCCACGCTAACCAATGCGACATAGGAGGTAGAGAGTTTGGTTTAGGTTTGTTAACCTAGGATATTTAGGAATTAACCATAGTTTACCATTAGATATTTGAAATAGTAAATATCTACATGGTAGAAAGTAGAAAAGTAAATGTAATAATCAACCTATGTAGTATAATGCAATATACTACCTATTTTACCCTAAAAATAAATACATTAGCATTGTAAAGGCATTTGATGCTTATAAATACATTTGAAATTCAATGGACATCTAACTTTTGATTGGAACCAATATTGTTCTACATCATCCATGTCACCTGTGGAGCCATCCTTTTCCTTTCAAGTTTATAAAATGGAGATTCAATCCTGAGTTGGCTAGAAGCTAAGTCTATCACGTAAACTAGGATTCCATAATTTTCCACATTATCCATGTCACCTGAGGAGCCATTCTTTTCCTTTCAAGTTTATAAAATGGAGATTCAATCTTGGGTTGGCTAGAAGCTAAGTCTTTCATGAAAACTAGGATTCCATAATTTATGTTGAGGTGAAATAGGTAGTTTTTATTTTTAACAATTTCCATCCCAAGCTAAAATAAGCAGTAGCAAAGAAACTTTGTTGGTGGGATTTGAACTTGCAATCCCTTATTCCTAGCACACTCTAGCTTAACAATTTAGTAGTGTGTATTTTTGGACATTGGGCTTCGACTCATCTATGAAGAAAGTTTTTTGTCCATGCAAAAATGATATGTGAATGTAAAACAACAAGGCATGGGTTTCAAAACCTACATCTTCCTTTGCTTACTTACCAAGTTCCTAAGCCATTACTAACTCATCATGCACACTTTGATGTTTGAAACATTGCTAGATCTGTAATGAAGTCTACTATTCATTCTAGAAATTTAAAAAATATTGTGCCCCAACTCGAACCTGAAACCCTCATCATCTCATGTCCTTTGTGCATGCCACACTAGCCAGTCTAATGCCTTCCATGATCCAAATTGTGCATGAAAATTTTGATATTTCTATTATTTTTCTTGAGCCATTTCTCCTTAGATTTTTATAACCAATATTACTCTTTTTTCAATGCATTGTAACTATAAGAAAGTAATTGTTATTCATGTACAAAAGAATATTGGTACATTCCATTGATTTATACTATCTTTGTGACTTTGTAATCTTGGATTCAATTTTCTTCTTTTATTTAAAAATGTTATCAAAATATTTGAAATTCGAAATCTTTATTTCCTCCATTAGATGTTTCATCTTTTGAACAAACCTATACATATATGATCCTTCAAAATTTGATTCATCCCATCATAGCATAACCATTTGGAAGAAATCAGGGTCATGAAGTCACATAGACTAAAAGCAAAATGACTTTGTGACTTTGCATCATATATGTTAAAAGTATTTTTTTTTATCGTTTTCAATTATATTAATTAAATAATAACTACAAGTTAAATATCTGCAACAACACCTTAAACAATGTTAATATAAAGAAAGATAATACAACCATATCATTTACAATTAGATTTTACTTTAATTTGTAGAAAATATAATTAGTCTTTTTAATAATCCATTATGACAACCAAAAATATTTTAAATTATGCATCAACTTTACATCCAATATTTTAAACTACACTTTTATATCTCTCCCTTGCTATGGACATCATTAATTTTATCATAAATGTACATGTACAAGTTGCATCTAAAATTTTTGTAATTTTAAATTATTGCTTAATTTTCTATTTAATATGTACAATTGTTAATCATGTAACATTAATAGTTTATGTCGAAGTTGTGATTTGCATGCCAATTCATTGTTAGATGTATTTGTAAGCATGACATTTATTGAATCTAATTTTTATTTATTTTAGTCCATTAACACCTTATATAGTTAAAATAAATAATTCAATTTGCTTGTTGTGGTGCAATGGTAAATGTCTTGGGTGCTCGTAGAGGTTGACCCAAGTTCTATTCCCCCTACCTCCATCCTGTAGGTATATGGTGTAGCTAAGAATGTCCTATGTGTTGGTAGAGGTCAATAGGGATCCATTCCTCCTATGCCCACCCTATTGATAAGGCTCCAAGCCCCTCTAAAAATTCTAATGTTTATTCTAAATATTTTTAGCTACAAGCTTACTACAGTGGTAAGGTATTTGACCTATATTTGAGAGGTACAAGATTCAAACCCCACTCAGTATGAGGGGATCGGGATCCCTCATAAAAACCTGTGTAAACTCATTGAAAAAAATTAAGAAGACAAGGACTCTCCTATAATATTTTAATATAACCCTTCTATTATTACATGAAATATTTGATTCTCGTGATATTATAATAAATTTTATTATTATGGATGGATGCCTTAGCTATGAACGCCAAGGATTTTGGATGGATGCTCTAAATGATAGAAACTTTCCCCCATTAGGGCAAAATGGTGAAATTAGGGATCTGAATGAGAGAGTTAGGGATCTAAGGAATATTGGTCGATGTGTATAAAAGGGAATGACAGATGCAAAAAATATTCTACAATAAGGATCAAGAAAGGATTATTGGGTATCAATTCTCAAAGGAAGAAAGAAAGTGATTAAAGAAGTTGGCATAGATATATCTCATGAAAGTGAAAAGGTATGTATTTTTAACTTCCTAATCAAAAAAGTACTGAGAGATAATGAGTTTAGCATGGTAGGAAACTTTCTAGGGCCTAGACCAGATTTAGATGTTCTTAGGAGATGGCTTATTCTAAACTTCAAACAAAGGGTTTGATGAATGTTATTGGTCTATCAAAGGGATACTTCTTAATTTGATTCAATATTGAGGAGGATCTGGTGGTAGCCTTATCACGAGGTCTATTTTTATTTGGGAAAAGATCAATTTTCCTAAAATGTTGGCATCAGGGCTTCATCCCTCAAAAGGAAAATTTTTTTCAGTTCCCATCTATATTAGGTTCCTAGATATGCCCATAGAATATTGGGATGATCAAATTATTAAGGGCTTGGAAACACAAATTGGATAGCTTATAACCATGGATCCATCCACCTACAACAAAACAAGAATGTTGTGTGTAATATTCTATGTTAACGTGGAGCTATAACAAGACAAAGTGGAAAAAGTGGGTATCAAATTGATGCTTGTGGAATGAAAATAAAAAGTCAAATATACAATTTTTTTGGTATATTTTAAGCAAAGCAAAGTGTTTTGACATGTGGAGGGGAAATATCATTTGTAAAGACAACCCAAATTTACTAAGAAGTAGCAACAAAAGGAGAATCAAATAAACTCAAGGGCTGCAAGCACAAAAAATAAAACTTCTAGCCGACAAGAAAGGGCACAAGAAAAGGAAAAATACCAAGAAATCACCAGGATGTAAATGAAGAGGTAGAAAGTGAAATTAGTAATGGATATTCTATATAGTACAAGGAAGAACAAAAAAATCCTAATAAGACAATGGAGTATGCAAGTACATGCGAAGGGATAAACCAACAAGCAGATGAAGAACATAATGAGAAAAAAAACTTAAGAGGCTTTGGAAATAACATTAATCAACAAGATAATAGTCTCAATCAAGGAAAATAGAATGATTATGAAGAAGGTAACCATAAGAATAAAATAAATATGATTGAAAATCATATAAATCTAGATACCAATACACAAAAACAAAATGCAACTGCAATCAGCATAGAGAATGCATATAGTAATTTGGAAGTCGAAGAAGAAATATTAGTAGATGATGCTAAAATGGTAGAAAATACTCCATCCACTCAAATGGAATCAGAACAAGAGAAGGATAAAAGTGAAGGATTTTGGGGGTTTAAAGTCAAAGAAATAGAGGGATGGCAGGGATTAGATCAAGTTTTAAATTCATAGAATGAAACTAAACAATCTAAGGAATAGAAGGATCTAAGCATAATAGAAAACTCAAAGTATATTAAGGAGGGTATGCAAACAAGATTCAACAAAATACTAGAGTTGGGTAAAATAGCTCAATAAACAATGGAAGAATCTTCTACAGGATGTAACCAAATGGGAGAGAATTACCCTCTAGGAAGACATACAAAAAATGTAAATATTATAGACAATTATGGTAAAATAAAGCAATGAAGACCCCCCAAACAAGAAGAACAAAAAGTACTAGAGAACAGGGGACAAGAATTAGATCCATATGAAGAATGGATGGTTAAGGGTAAAATTCCATCAAACAAAACCAAAAAATGAAAATCCTTTCTTGGAATGTGTGGGGGCTAAATTCCCCTGGGAAAAGAAGAATTGTTAGAAATCTACTCATGGAAGTAAAACCTATTATTGTTTATCTTCAAGAATCTAAAATTGACACCAAAAAACTTGATATTATTCAAAAAGAGACCTGGTCGAATGTTGAATGGATCATAAGTCCAACACAAGGTTTTTCTGGAGGTATTTGCATATTTCGGGATAGAATAAATTTTGAAGGTACTTTAATTGATCAAGAAGAAACATTCTACACAATCAAATTGAAGAACAAAAAAACTAACTTCTGTTGGATAATGATAGGGGTTTATGCTCAAAATGATGATCATGAGAGATTCCAATTGTGGAATAAGCTATATTTTCAAAGGATTCTTTTCATTAATTTGCATTGGATGGTTTTGGGTGACTTCAATATAGTCTTAAGAACAAAGGATAAAAGTGGAGGGAGGATTAACATCACTCAAGGTATGTAATATTTCAATTATTTTATTTAGAATAATAAGCTAATTGACTTGGATATGTGCAAAGAAGGATATGCATCTGGATAGAGTTCTTATTTCTGATAGTTGACTAAGTATAATCAATATTCATAGACTTATGTGTATGCCCATAATAGGATCAGATCACAATACCCTTTTGTTGGTTGATATGGAAAAGGAGAAGCAAGGAGCAGCACCCTTTAGGTATGAGATCATGTGGAATATGCACCCAAAAATTACAAATAAAATTGAAGCTTTGTGGTAGGATGAGGTTCAAGGATCATCTATGTACAGAGTTACCCAAAAATTAAAAACATCAAGTATCAAATCAAAATTTGGAATAAAGATGTTTTTGATAACATCAATTTAAGAAAACAAATTAAAAAGGATATCCAAGATATACATAAATGATTAAGAGAGAAGGTAGAAAACTAGAGTGGCATGAAAGGGAAAAAAAACTCCTCACGAAGTATCATAATACCATTACCCAAGAGGAAATTCATTGGAAACAAAAATCTAGAATATTGTGGCTCAAGGAAGGTGATAGAAACACTAAATTCTTCAATGTTTCGACTATGAAATATAGGAACAATAATAAAATACTCTACCTTATGGGGGAAGATGGAAGAAAGTATGAGGATTTAAATGATATTAAAAATATAGCCATCACTTTCTTTCAAAACCTTCTTAGAAAAGAAAAAATAAAGTACAACATGGAAATAGAAAGCATCATTAACAATGTTTCTAAAGGCGTTAATGATGGCATGAATGAACATCTATGCAAGATAATATCTAAGGAGGAAATTAAAAGAGTTGTGTTCTCTATCGTAGAATCCAAGGCTCTAGGGTTGGATGGTTTTCCACCAGGTTTTTTTCAACATTGTTGGGATATTGTTGGAGAAGATGTAGTCAATGCAATCCAAGAAGCCCAAGAATTTAGTAAGTTGTTGAAATATTAGAATAATACCTTCCTTGCTCTGATTCCAAAGAAATATGGAGCAGAGAAATTGTAGGACTTTAGACCAATTAGTCTATATAATACAATTTACAAATTACTTACTAAAGTGTTGGCCAATATTTTGAAAAACATCATCCCCTAAATCATTAATGAAGATCAAGGAGGTTATGCGGCAGAAAAGCACATTACTGAAAGCATCATTGTCATTTATGAAACAACATACTCTTCAAAGGAGGAAAGGGTCAGGCATGTTTCTTAAGCTAGACATGAACAAAGCCTATGACAGGGTTTCCTGGTCTTTATTAGATAAAAAAATGGAGTGAATGTGTTTTAGTGAAAATGGAAGGCATGGGTTGGTATGTGTATTTCTAAACCTTGCTTTTTGATCCTAATCAATGTACAATCTACGATATTATTTCCTTGTACTAGAGGAATCGGGCAGGGATATTTGTTGTCTCCATATCTCTTTATCATTATGGCATATGCCCTGAGAAGAACTTTGAAAATAAAGTGAAAGGATGGTAATATCAAAGGTCTAAAAATTTCATTCATTGGTGAAGCTTTGTCTCATCAAAAATTTGTGTATGATACTTTCTTGCTTGGGGAAGCTATAGAGGAAGAAGCTTTGGAGTTAAAAAATTTTCTTGATTCTTATGAAAAAGCTATGGGTCAAAAAAAAATGAAAAAAGAAGGATTATCTTTTTAAATATGGAGGAAAGTATAAGAGATCAAATAATTAAAGTGTTGGATTGTAAGAAGGAAAATTTCCATATCACCTATCTTGGTTTGCCTTTGTTTATAGGTAAAATAAAATATGAACTTTGGAATCTAATTATTGATAAATTTAATAAGATATTTTAAGGCTGAAAGGGATCTCTATTATCCTCTATGGGGAAAGTACAACTTATTAAACACACACTTCAAAGCCTTCATATTTACTTCATATTTTTCCTAAGGATGTCAAGGAAAGTGGAAGAGACTTTAGAAAGACTACGAAAATATTTCTTATAGGATGACACTAAATGCAAAAAACGTATACATCTAGTAACCTAGGATACCTGTTGCCAACCTTTACAAAATGGGGATCTTGGATTGAGGAAGTTGAGAGATCTAAATAGAATCCTTCTAGCTAAACATGGTTGGAGGCTTTGCATTGGAGCATTAGGAAAATAGGCTAGCATTATCCAAAATAAATACTTGGAGGGTAGAAACCACTTTATCAGTTGTTCTAATCCTCCATGTGGATCTACGTTTTGGAAAAATATTATCAATAGTAGAAAATTTCTATGGCAAGTTCTAAAATGGAGAGTAGGCAAAGGGGACAAAACAGGCTTTTAAAAAGACCCTTGGATTCAAGAGGAGCCTTTAGCAAACTACAAAAATTTCAAATATATTAAAGAACATTTAACCAAAACCTATGGTAAGAAAATTAATGGTTACATTCATAGGGTGGGTGATTTTTAGGAGTGGAAAATCTTGCAAGAAGATATGCAAGGCTCGGGGGATAAAGATCTGTAGAATATTTTAAGGAGTTATTATTTAGGCAGAGGTTAAGAGGAGGATCAGATAATTTAGAGAAGAAACTATCTAGGCTAGTACTTGGTGAAGGATAAATATAAAGTCTTGGGCAAAGTAACTTCAAAGAAACTCGAGATTAAAAGAATTTGGAAGCTAAAAATCATCCTAAGGTTGCTATATTTTTTTGGATTTCCATTCTCAATAAAATCCTCATAAAAGATAATATGTTCAAAAGAGGATTGTGGTTCCAATTGTTTGTATGTTGTGTAACAAAGAGGATGAGTGCATGGACAACCTATTTGGAACTAGATACTATATGGGAACATCCTCACAAATACTAGGTAAAAATTAATTTCGATGGGGTTGTGAAAGGCAACCCAAGTCATGTTGAGGTCAAGTAGTGGTTGCATATGCTGAGGATATAGGAATTATCACAAATCACCAAGCTGAAGCAAAGGCAATGCTTACGGGCCTCCGAATTGAGGTGAATTTGGGTTTTAGGAGAATTGTTCTCGAAGGCGATTCCAAGAATATTATAACTTACCTTCAAAAAAGGAAGCTAAATAATTCTAGAATTTTTCAAATAATTACAAATGCAAGGACTATTTTAAAAAAACTTAGAATAAATTCAAATTAAACATATTTATAGATAGAGAAACAAAGTTGCTGATAAAATGGTGAATATGGCAGTTAGATCTAAGAATTTCAAGGTATGGTCACACACAATCATGGAATTGAAAGAGATTATAAGAATTGATAATGAAGCTAGCAGATAAATAAGGTAGAGTAAAGAAGAATACTTATTGGGATCATGCAATGAAGAATTTGAGCACACTAAATTACATTGTTGTCAGTAGTTTCTTTATAATTTATGTAAAGCATTGAGCACTGCATAAAACTTTTCAAATAGAAGGATAGTGGGAGGGATATTATTTCAACTTCTTCATCAGCAGGTTTAGCCCAAGTTTGTTTGTTTTACTAAGATAGGACAATCTTGCATTTGTCTAATTTTCTCTTATTTTTTCCTGTACATATTTCGATCTCTTTGTAAATGGTTGGGACCCTTAAACCCCCTTTTTTTATAAACACCAAAATAAATAAACCCACCACTTGGCTTCCTTGAATTTCCAAGTCATATCCATCCCACCAACCTTCTAAAATTCTATAAACCCCCCTTCACTTCTTCATGGGAGGAAAGGGCAGAATTTGAAACATACCAAAACACTATCAAAATTATTATGACACCCTAATTGTGTACATTCATCCCTTATGTGAATACTCCTATTGAAATGTAGAATCAACCATGACCATAATTGAAAGCCTCCATATGTATACATCTCATTTATAAAACTGCTCATGATTGAATAATCAAATCAATCCCAAACTGCTATCAGGAATCATTCACACCTTATCAGAGATCCTAAACAAATTTCATCTAAATTTAAGCAGCAGAGGTCTTGACCACCAGATCCCTAATAACTTGTAGTTGATATCACAAAACCCCTGATTACTTGTAGTTAAGACCACCAAACCCCTGATGACTTACAATCGAGGTCATCTACCCCTTGGCAGTTTCATCCCAAATATTGAATCAGACAAAATATTTGTAGCAAAAAATTATGAAAGGTAAGAAAGCTAAAATGTATTTTTATTTTGTAGCATTTTTGTGTTATGTTATTTCTCAAATATCATTTTGAAGCATTTTTGTTATTATATTGCATCTTTTGTAAATCTAGACCTAACCAAGGTAAACCTAATATGATGTTGCTAATCCTTTTTATTGTGTAGGGACTTATAGGAGTGCATGCAATCAAGGGCGGTTGAACTTTCAAGCAAGAAAAAAAGCCACCCCCATTTTGAGATGGTTTGGAAGATATTTGGGCTCCATTTAACCTTATTTTGTAAAGAGGTCTCTTTTTGCCTTTGAAATCCTCATTTGTAAGCCCACAGTGGTAATTTTATAAAAATATAATTCATTTGTAAAGTATTTTGGTAAATCAATGCAAATGGCAAATTTTAACTCAATTGATTAGATTCCTCCATATTTAAAAGAGGAGACCAAAGTTCAAATATTTTCAAGCTATACAGGGATAATATCCAAGATTTTTTTTAATACCACTATGTGGTGATGATGTAATATGGGTGGGGACCGTTTCAATCCTATATAACCAATTGAAGAAAAAAATATAAACTACAACATAAAACCCTTTAGTAAAATATTATTTATTTTTCTAATATGTCCTCACACTAAAATTATTTGAACAAAATAAAATTTTAAGTGGCCATATAATCATGTGTTGATTAATTACTAATTAAGTCCCATAGGCCAAATTGGAGTACGTAGAAGTCTTTAGAAAAGCATAACCAATCTAAAACTTTATCGACATAAAATTACAACATACTAGAAAAAGCATAAATTCCTATTAAAAAGAGGAAATATTATGCATGGAAAACTAAAATAATTCTATGGCTTAAGGGGTTTTGCACAAGCAGTGAAGAATGAGGAGTTTTATACCATACACACAAGTTTCACTTTTAATGGAAAATGTCTTGTGAAACCATCAAGACACCTAGAGATATAGCTCAAACTTATGGCTATGCATGGACCCAAGTCAATTGTCCATATACGTAGAGTCAAGTGTACCCATATTATGAATCCAAGCCCATCCTCATATTTTGTATGACATCTACCCAATGTATACCTTAATATGTGGCCTAATGGATTTGAAGCAATCAATGGGGAGTGAGGATATGCATATTGTAAACAAAAGTTTCCATCAAAAGAAAACCTTTATATTTTATCAAATGACATGAGCTCAATTGGTTTAAAATATAAACTTTAAATATAGAGACACAAGTTCAAAACTTGTGATTAGTACATGCATAATTTCAAAATACCACTATGTGATTTGCTGAAATATTGTGATAATGGGATCATGATATAATGTGGGTGGGGCCTATTTCAATCCAATATAACTAAGTAAAAAAAATGGCTTGTCTATTAATAATTATTTTGTATAGTGAACACATTTAGATACCCACCAATGAAATTCTTAAGATTGACTTTTCCAAACCCTCTTTCTTCTCTCTTCTTCATATACATTCATGTTCATAAAAAAGCGTTTTAGATAGGAAAAAAATTTCTATGGCTTACCTATGTATAATCCTTTTGTGTAGCAAGTACATTTATATGTTTATTCCTAAAATATATCGATTAACTTCTCCAAACCCTCTGATTCTTCTTTCATCTTCATCTTTCTTCATGTCCATTAGAGTAAAAAAGTTTTAAACAAGATATTCATTGACCATATTGTATTTGTTGAGAAATGAAAAAGAATATTTCAATGTAGTATGTATGTAGAAATTATTTTTCCTAATTGATAATGCAAGGCTTATTTGAGAGTCAATAAGGACTAAGCATATAGAAATATTGACTTATTAAATGAGATAAGTGGATCCTATCCTTCTCAAACTTCAACTCATAGAAAATAAAATTTAACTACAATATTACCTCTATAGATTATGTTGCAAGTTGTATAACAATGAAACTAGATGGATTTCAATAGGACTAATAGAGGACCCCTTTAGAAGAGGAAAAAAAAATATGTTAGCATAAATTTAAAATATAATCTTAAGGTTGTAGTTTAATTTGTTCATGTATTAAGTTGATATTACATGGCTAATACTTCTATTCCAAGTGTAAACCCCCATTGGTTAACCTAGAAAAGTCTTTATGATGAATATACTTAAATAAATATTATGTGTGTTTTTTAAAAGGAAAAACCTAATAAAGTTTCAAAAAATCATGCATTTTAGATTGTACAAGGTCAAAAACAACATTAACTAGTTTAGAAGACTTTGTCAATAATAATTTTCTTAAATTCAAATCCTTGAAATACCATAAAACTTGGCTAATAAAAATATTGTTCTTAGTTCATCTATTACCTCACTATAAACATGTTCCAAGTAAAACACACTTTATATAAATTTAAAAATACATATTTACTTAGGAAACTAAATACAAAACCATTTTCATTGGAAAAAATATTTTACCAAACAAAAAAGTATATAAATCATGAAGTAGTTTCTTAGACTTGTCGAACAAAGTAATCAAATTCCAATGGTGCCATTAAACAAAAAGAATATGTATAGTAAATATTCAAAAAAAATTAATGCATTTAGTGAGACTTTTATTAGTGTATATTTTCATCAAATGACATTAGCTTAATTGGTATTTTTCTTCAACTTTCAAGGAGGATACCAAGGTCATGCATATTTGCCAAGCATGTTGTAATACCACCATATGGTCATGATATAATATAAGTAAGGCCTATTTCAATCCCATATAATTGATTTTAAATTATAATATAGATTTTTAGAAGGGTTATCTACAAGGTGTGCTAAATAACCCTTGTTTCTTTATTCTAAGAATAGTTGTTAGTAGTTTTAATTTTTTTTTATAAATATATGTTTTACTTGGTTGAAGATTTTCAATTTGACACCACCTTGACCATCACAACATAAACTATAGTAATATACTTAGCATTACAAGAACAAACAAAACCAATAAGAGATATCAACCAAATGGAAAGAAATAAAAATATTAAAAATTCTCTTGAAACACATCACTATCATTATCAAAAATGAGTTCTAATAATAGTTACTTTCCAAAATGTTAAATATAGTTGGTGTTGAGGACCAGATTTGACCCCAAGCACCACGACCACCCACAAATGCAATTTTCTTTGGGTATGTCTAGTGCCTATGCCTCACTTGGGGAACCTATCCTAGGAAGTCTGGGAAGCATGGACACAACTCCTTTAGATGACCTTCGGGGTTTTTTACTAAGGTTTGCTCCTTATTTGGATATGATCTTCAATGCTTCACTGATTTCCTAAGCTATCCTAATTTGATGGGTCCTTGTCAAGGCAAAGGGTTAGGAGGAAAGTGGTACATGATTTAAAGTGAATGAAAGAAACTAAAACTAACTAATCTAGATAGCCTAGGCTAAGGGTGGTGATGCACCAAAGGTCTAGAGAATCTTAACACCATGATCAGTTGAGTGAATACATGCATCATAGCTAAAAATACATAAGGAACATGGTTTCCCAAAACATGTATCATACAAAATACCCATACAATAACCAAGACAAATATATAAGAATAGTTGTAACTTACATATGTGAATTTTGAGTTACATACATGTTAAATAAAGAGGCTTAAAAACTAATAAACTAGAATAATACAAGGCTCAAGAGAGACCATGATACATAAGAGAATGAAGGAAAACCCCATATGAGGCCATATAATAGGTACGAATATGGTTAGATTTCGATTTTTTACAATGAAAAAGAGAGAGGTATTTATAAGAAGTGGAGGAAAATCCCCCCCCAAACAAGAATTCAAAATTATTTAGTTCAAAATTGCTTGGGATAGTTAACATCAACAATAAATGATCTTTGATATTTTGAGGATCTATAGCCATAAATGTTGTTAGCAGGCTAGTTTGGTTAACCATTCTACATAGTCATCTAATGTTGGAGATCTCTATGATTAGAACTTTAGGATCCTTCATCAATCAATGTCTTGGATTTGATGTTTCCCATGAGACTTCTTGTTGTGTCATCGCTTTGAATGCACAACTATCACATGGGGAATTATGTCTAATTACGATGAGTTGCCAAGATAGGAACTAGATCATCATCCCTTTACTCACATCCCATCATTATGGGTTGGCCTAGTGGTTCTGGTGATAACCAACACTTAGCTCCATTTACACCCTTAATAGGTTCCCTTGGTGAAGATGTTCTGCAGTGCACTTCTTGAAGATCATGGTTGTTACCCTTGGTATTATTGGGGATGATGCCCTTTTTTAGAGGTCCATACCTTACTATTACACCCTTAATAGGTTCCCTTGGTGAAGATGTTCTGCAGTGCACTTCTTGAAGATCATGGTTGTTACCCTTGGTATTATTGGGTATGATGCCCTTTGTTAGAGGTCCATACCTTACTATTTCATTGATATTCTAATGACAATTGGGGCTATCAAATCCCTAGCTTAGTTTGACATGGCTCTAGGTTTTTTTCTCCTATTGTGTTCTCTATCACTCTCCTATCATGGGTTTTGGGGTGGACCGACACCTTAAAGCATAGTAGGGGATTCAAAACTTGGAACCTCCAAGATGCTAGGCTCCTAGAAGTCCTGTAATATTCAAGTCAATCTTGAGGGAGAGGGGGATTTCATGGCTACCTTCTTCCTCGGTTACCTTAATTTTCTCAACTTTCTTCCTCCACATAACTGGGTATGGTCCTTGGAGGTCGTTAACTAATGATGACTTGCGACCTCACCAAACAACTATGAACACCAAGGGATAGGAAGAAAATGAGGCAAGTGATATTTCCAACTCTAAGATGGGATAAGTCTACAAGCTCTGTGTGGGGTGGAGCCCTACCATGAGTGAAATTCAGTTAACTATCACCGAAAGGGCTCCATGACTCCTCTTCATGGAAAACATCTCCTTAGCTTCCATAAAAATAACTTTATGAATAATTTTTATCCTAGTCTGGAGGGTCAACTAGGCTATGCAGCATGGGGAGCTTTAGATTTAACATTAGTTGATAGTAAATTTTCCTCTTTGGTTGCTAGCTTAGATGATATTTTGGCATTAGTTGCTTCATGAGTAGTAGGAGCTTTGGGCCCCTTCATTTTAGCTTTAGGTTGGCACTCTTGATCAAAATTACATTTTTTGGTAGGCTTTTATTGATATAGTGAATTTTCATTATAGCTTTGGTGACTCACAGGGGAAATCCTGCTAGCAGGAGTCAAGGAACCCAAATAAAATGGGCATTGTCCATTGGACATAGAGTCTAAATGGAGGAAAATCCTAAGGCTTTTGTAACAATAAAGAACATTGGTGAAGGATGGTGTCAAAGGTAAAATTTGCTTGATACTTTGTGAGGACCAAATTAGATTTGTGCCTCATTTTATAGTCCTTGTCACTTGGATGACACCCGAGGTTTTTTTTCCATATCTTTTATCTACTGGTGACAGGTGGATATGGAAGGACTCATTTCCTTGTGTTTGGGTAGTGGGGAACATCATCATATTTCTTACTTATTTATGCTTAAATATGGTGATTGTCCTTCTTTCGATCAAAAGGTATCTACTATTGATCTCGAGGGGGCTACTATGCATGCCTTGATATCAACAACCTTGTCCTTTAGGATCATGTTGCATTAATCCTTCTGCTACAATTCTAAACTCCTTTATGATATACAATGACTAGATACAAGCATAATAATAATGATTTTTTTTCCAAGGGCTCAAGGGTCCAGTGGTCATCCTGTACATTGGATATATACCCCATACCAATGTTATTGAAAGTCCTACCAACACTAGCCTCCCAAACTTTTACAACTCATTGCTTCCTTTTGTAGGTTGGGCATGTTTTTATCCAGAGTTGGGCCTTATTTTCTTCCTTTATCAAGTCTTCCATGGGTATGTCCTCTTCATGTTTATATTGATTTGTGCTCTACAAGATGGTTCTAGTATCAAATTCTATTTGCTAGGATTTTGGTGTTCGCCTAGTACTTTGACATACTTTTGGCTTTGGGTCTAGGCCCCCTAAAATATAGTCTTAAAGTGGTATGGGGAGGTTGATCACTAAGTTAAGATCTTTACCTAGTTGTCATATTTATTTTTTGTTCATCCACTAGGTCATTTTTAATGCATCCCCCAGTACTTTTGGTAAGATAAAAGAGATTAGCACAAGATCAATCAGGCATCTTTGGACTAGTCTACCCTCATGCATCAAGGTTAGGAAAAACGCTCTGCTCTAATTTATTTGGGTGGATCTATTTCATACTCCTTTCACTTGATGGAGGTCTCTTTTAGGTTCTCTACCATTATGTATTTTGGTTATGATCAAGGCCCAAATTTATCTTCTATTGACTTGTGAAATTTTGGATAAAATTAGGTGTTAACATTAGTGTCTACTTGAGAATCCCATGGATATAGTCTTGGAATGCTAATGGTGGTGGATGATCCTTTTGTTCTGAATAATAAACTTCCCCAAAAACTCTTGATAGCTTCAAATCTGGTTGCCCTTTCAGAGCCCAGTTGTATATGTTGAGCATTGTTTAATTGGCCCTGTTGTCTAACTCATGTGTTCTACTCTATTTCCACATGAATAGGACTTGTCCTTGGGAAATTATTTTTGGGGTGTAGGTGTCATAGTGGTAAGCTAATTAGCATTGGTACAAAGCCATGGATATTACTCTTATTTGCATTCCCATTTAAGGTCAAAAACTTTAAAAGGGTTGATGACCAAGGTAAGCCCCTAGGGCAAGTTGATGGTCCCTAGCTAGTGCCCATAAGGGGGTGGCTTTGCAACTGAAAATAGGGGATACTCAGTCCACCTTTCTACCTTCTCATGATGAGAAAATCCTCAAAAATAACTTGTACCTTCCTCCTCATTTTACCCATTTTCACTTTAGGTAGGGAATTTTGGGCTAGATGGAGTGACGAAGAAATGGAAATCAAATTTGTGGGGATGTGAGGTAGGAGGTGATTGGTTGCTTGGCTAGTGGTGATGGTTATACGAGTTGGGAAAATAAAGGCATTGATGGTCTTGGAGGTAGCCTACCTATCTGTATTAGATCATTTTATGATTGGATAACTATATAATAGGCTTATGGAAAGGATTTTCCTCACCATATTTTAATCATCATGGCAATGTCTAAATTGAAATATTTGAGATAGAAAATGAGTGTTACACCTGGAGGAGGTCTAATATTATTCAATATTCTATACCAGGTTTTATGAAACCAGGTATTAAAATCTTATGTTGCCTCCATGGGAACTTTTTTTATATTTATAAAGTGTTATAGTAGTAAAGATTTGTCTATCTTCTCCTCAAACCTATCAACTAATTGGGTGGACAACTGGTCCCAATCTCCAATCGAATGTGTGGGAAGAAATATGTACCATTCTTGAGTTTTGCCTTTGAAAAATGTTTCCAAGAGCCTCAATGCCACATTTTGTGTAACGATATTGTACACTGCATAAAGGGTCAAAATATGATGCAGGTGTTCCATATGGAGATTGCTTCTTCTTCAATGAATTTGAGCAAGGACTTCAAATTTGTATCAAGAATTATTAGCTTTTGATGGGTATATATTAAGTAAAATGCAACCAAAAGATGTAAAATAAGTAATCTATGATAAGTATATGATAATGGCACTATAATATGCAAGAAAACTATAAGAAAAACTTTTGTAATAACTCAAAAATATGCCATTAATGAAATCTCACGAAAATAGTACAATGCTATATAATGGAGGACATGAACACTCTAAAATTTTAGAAAAGATCTACATGGTAACTACTTACTACTATACTCTACTACTACTATAATAACTCTCTCTACCTTTCTTTGGTCAAGGACATATATATAGGAATATATGTGCCTTGGCCTTTACTCTACATCACAACTCTCCATCTACCTAACCTATGAATCATGTACATGTTGGCTACATGTATAGTTACATCATTGCACATTTTGACACTTGTGCATTTATTAATTTTGTATGAAGTAACTACTCAAACCTAAGATAAACTCCTAGTCTAATAATGTACCCAAGGTGGTACATTGGCATGTACCAAATAATGTAATATACTCTAACACCCCCCTATATTACATTATTTGGGTATTGAATACTTTAGTCTTCAATATGGATCTTCATATTTCAAATATTCTTCAACTTGATCAGGTCGTTCTTCTTCTTCTTCATGTTGTCTCTTCTTGTCTTCTTCATTCCACTGATTCTTGTTGTTTCAAAGTGTTTGGAAGAATATTTATTATTGAAGTCTTCTAAGTATCCTTGATGAACTAGAGATATTATAACCTTGTGGGTCGTAAGTAGGTTAAAATTGTTCCATTTCCTTTCCTTTGGTTTTCTGTATGACATGTTCCCTTGATATTCAAAAATGTCAAGCTTGAATTTATTGTTAGAATATTCTTCTAAAATAATAACTTGAAAGAAATAATCTAATCTGAATATAAGTCTATCTTCAAATATTTTATAGTACTTGTACTTATAGTAATAGAAGAAGGATGAATTAGTTTTTCCTTCACAATATTTACATGGATATAAACTCCAACAGTTTACCTTCTCATAATAAATTTTTTTGCAATAAGTGCATAGTAAAGATATCCCAAATTCTTTGTTATCTATTTTAGGAATATCATGTTAATCTATTCCCTTGATAAAATAGTTAAACCATGTGTCAACAATTGAAGCTATTCCATATTTACTTATTTCATAATTTTTTATGAGGTATTTTTTATCAATAGTATTTTCTACCTTTTGAATATGATTTCAATGTCTTCATTAGTATAGTTGTCATCAACTCCCTTTACTATCTCATTAGAAAATGTTCCTGAAGAATCTACTTTTTCCAAACTATTAGTTTGTGAGTTTTCAAATATCTTTTTAAATCCTATGGA
This sequence comes from Wollemia nobilis, assembly GCA_028583015.1. Lineage (NCBI taxonomy): Eukaryota > Viridiplantae > Streptophyta > Pinopsida > Araucariales > Araucariaceae > Wollemia > Wollemia nobilis. Next base: position 2,246,785 of record JAQPPZ010017258.1, read on the forward strand.
TTCTTATCTTCTATTTGCATCTTCCTTATTATTATCCATTGAATTCTCTGAGTTATCGATTATTGAATCAAGTGTATTTCTAAGCCATATTGGTATTTCCCTTTATCCTTTTCTAAATACATTATTTAATGTGTTCTTTGAAGTAGAAATCCTTATAGCTCCCTAGTGTTATATACTGAGAAAGGTTTTTTATAGAATATTTTATCTTTGATGTTGACTACATTATGAATCCCTAATTTAAAGTATATGATCAAACTTGATAAAATTTTATTACTATCAAGTTTTGTAGAATCCCTTATGTCTCCCAAGTGATTAGAATATGCTATAGTCTTGATAAAGTACTTAGCATCTATTAGATTTCCTTTTGAGTTGATTCCCTAATGTTTTGAAAATAATAGTTGTATAATGATTAACTCCTATTTCACCTTATTTCTCCCTATTGAAAATATGCACTTTTCAATTTTATGAAATTCTCTATAGTTGGATTCCTTTTGTCCCTTTAATGTGTATGTGAGACAAGTATAACCAATAAATTCCAACTTCTTAAGCAATCAATAATTTTAATTCTTTTTAACCTTCAATTCTCAATGGAATAGTTTTCTAAATTTCAATAGTTCAATGTTTGATGTAGAACTCCTTATATCTCCCTAATGTAGAAATTTAGAAAGTAATAATATTTGCAAACTAATATTTCAATTTTCCAATGTTGAAAACCTTATATATCCTACTATGATTATTTGCAAATATTATAATGTTTAAATATCATGCAATTTTATAATATCTTTTAAGATATAATACCTTTGCTTAAATTACCTTCTAATTCACTAAGGTTGATTCTTCAATACCGTAATAAATAAAACGTTATATTAAACTCCTTAAACTTAAGGAAAGTAAATATTAAATAATGTAAATATTTACCTTCCTTGTAATGTAAACTATGCATTTTGATTGGCTTCTGGTTTGACTCTTCAATCCACGCTTTAGCATTGCAATGCTAGTCTTCTATGTATGGTAGAGAGCATTTATTGCTCATGGATGCCTCATGAGTCTTTCTCCTTTAATGCACTTTTGACCTTACTTTGAATGCTTGATTGTGTGCTTTCCAATATTTGCTTCTAATCTCTATGCTATTCTTAAATTTTGGATGCTTTAATAGGCTTTGTCCCTTATTGATGCTTTAGCCATGTGGTGCATATGTTTCTTGGCTGAATGACTGTTACATTCTTGATGAGCACTCTTATATATCTTGCAATAATTATGATTCCTTCTAACTTTCAAATGATTATTTCAACACTCAATATGGACATTAATTTGTCATGGGTGCTCCCTTCCTACGCATGTGTTAGAAATAATATGAGGTATCTTCCTTTGTTGTTCCAAGTAACACAAGATACCTTGGCTTGAGATGGCAAGTGACACTCCTTTATCTTGCATGTAGGATACCTTAAACACCTTTTATTCCTTGAATACTTCTTACCAAAGGATGAAAACTATTAGATCTTATCTTCAACACTTTCTCTCAAGCGAATGGTGATGCTACACCCCCATGAAGTTGGCTCCAACTATGGTGATTCGATGGTGCTCCAGCACTGCTCTCTTAGGTGATAATTTAACAACAGTGGCTTTAGGTGCTTTGAAGCTATCTTTCTCTTAGCCGGTGGTCCATCCAAGATATTTCTTGGGTAATGCACTCTTCATTTACACCTTGATATTTATGTAACTTACTTCTTTATGTTGTAACTTGCACTTTGTTATCATTTATGCTATTCATCTTGCTTTTTGTTAGAGCTTACAATGTGTTATCTTTATTTCTTTACATAGATTTATGTTGGATGTAATGTTGTATTACATAGGTTCTTGATGTTGTAGGTTATACTACTATAGGTGCTCGATTTTGGTATCTTTAGGTACCTTGAAACTCGACTATTTGAGCCCTTCGTTTGCTCTCTTTCCTTCACTAGAAGTTTGCTCTACAAACTTGGTGATATGGTTGCTTTGTAGGCGTAGAATGCTTGTTGTTTTAGTGTATTTGAGAAACTCTATATTTTGTCCTCCTTTGTTGTGCAGGACAAGAGAAATATGGTGCAATAATGTAATGAAAATAGTTAGAATAAAATGCTTTAACTTGCATCAAAGTGTTGAATACTTTAAATCTCATTTTTCAAGATTTCTCTCTTCCTGGATGAGGAGGCTCCTTGCTCTATTCCTTGGTGGAAAATGGTGATTTGATGTTGCCCTCCGTACTAGACAACTCTCTCATATAATTCCTTTTCTTGGTTAACTTAGCAATAATGAATCCAAGCTTTTAATCATGCAACTAGTATGCCCTTTTGAATGGATTAACTTTGCACTAACCTTAACTTAAATATTGAATGCACCTTTAATAACTATTATGATGCAATAGTAACCTCTTCTTATTTCTTCTTAAATGAACTCTTAAAAGTAACTTGAAATATGCACTATAATCTATGCAACTTTCACTTTAAGAGTAATATCTCCTTTGCTTCCAATGAATAATTCTTTTTCTCGAAATATATCTAACTTCTACTTCTTATGTGTAGGTTTTAACTCTTGTAGAAACTAACTTTTACACTCCTTTGTAAATAAAAATATGTGACTTTCTCCTTGCAACTTTTAAACTCTAATATGATGCTTAATGAAACTCAATAATGAACCAAGTAACTAATGTTCAAGTAATGAACCTTTTGCACCAAAGTTTCTTACCTTTAGTGACTCTGTAGATGATGGATTTCTTGGTTATTAGATTCACCAAAATTCTGCCCTATATTAGATGAAATTAGAGCTCTTTTTTGCTGTCTGAAACAACTCTTTAACTCACCAATTTGCATCCTTGAAAATCTTCTAACTTGTTGCCCGAAAACGTAGTTTGGTGGCTTTAACTCTCCTTCAGGATGCTCTCTTGAACTCTAAAAATTAGCAAGTAGTAATGTTGCCCAAATTGTTGCTCGTAACTCTGAAATTTTTAAATTATTACATAGCTAATTTCTTCTCTTGAAATGTTGTCCTTGAATCTCACAAATTTGGTAGGAAACTCCTCCAAATCGCAACTGATATTTTCCTTCAACCTCCTTGTCAAATTCTAACTTTAACCTTAGCCTCTCTAGTGATTTTCTTCTCAAGATTCTAACTATCTTGAGATCTTCACTATTCTTCTCTAAAATTTGGTAAACTTCTTTCCAAATTCTTCTACTTTCGACTTGTTGTTGGATGGCAACAATTGTCCCAAAAACCTTTGCTAATAAGAACTTCTCCTTGCTAGTAAATTTCGCCAATGAGTTCTCCTTAAAAAAACTCCTTCAATGCCCTTCTCCTTATGTGAGGTATTATAATTTGGCATCGGCAGACGATTGGATTATATGAAATACTCTGCTATGCTGCCTTTGTACGTATCGCTAACTCCCGCATTGTTAAACATAATGTCCAGTTGGCCGTACTTATGCATCGCCAGGTCCACAACCGACCTCACGTCTTATTCTTTGCTCACATCGCAGTGAACGTATATGACGGCCGGAGAAAGCGATTCGGCGACTTTCTTGCCAACTTGGTCTGCAATGTCGGCAATAATGACTTTGGCTCCATGTTTTGCGAAGAGCCGAACGGTGGCTGCTCCAATTCCTGATGCTCCACCTGTGATTATCGCAACCTTGCCTTCCAATCTGCATGCACAATCAGGCACAACTGCTAAATATACAAAGTGCGGTGCAGAGATTATCAATCGTGTACGTTAAACTAAATTGTCTAGTTGTTTGGTGGCTACATGATTTCTTTCCTTTCCTTAACCAAACATAAGTGGTGGTTGCATGGTTGCATTCACTATATGTGAACGTGATAATCAAAACGAAGGTCTAAGTAAAAATAAATCACAACTCTACATTGTATAATTGTTTTGTAACTAATCTGAACAGCCAATCCTACTGACAAATCAATTCAGGGGATAGATATGATCATCGGAATATATGATAAACAAGAGACACTTCTAGATTGGAAATACGTCGACATACCTTTTGTGTAATGTAGGTGGTACCTCTACTTTAGACATCGTTGAAACAGGTAACAGAAATTATGTAATGCAATTTAGTCAATGAAAGAATTAGATGTGGGGATAGGTATTTCTGGGAGGGCGCCTTTCACTATTTATATACTATCGATGGCATGAATCTTCAGCTGTTTACGTATTGTGGTGTAATACGTGTCACATCATATTCATCGGTGACGTGCACTGCACTCTTTCGGTAACAGTTCTATCACGTTTTACACGAGAAAAGGCTAAATAACAGAAATACAAAATCTATTTTTTATTCATTTTTCTTAACAAATGATACCTGCCAGATAAGGTGAAGATTGACATTTTGTAATCCAAGATTTCAAAACTTCTAATTACAAAACAGTGTATTTCACTTGTCAAACAGTTATATTATGGGAAAGAATCCTGAAATTTGAAGCGTAATTGTTTTTTACTTAGATTCAGAACTGCCAGGAACTCTGCCCTCCGCCCCACGGGCGCCATTTGTTTAGGCAATTCCGTATTGAAGCAGCGTGGCCTTTGTCAAATAAACAATCATATTCTATTGAACTTCACTTCTGTTCCGAGGACACGGAATCCTCTGCCGATGTTCTAATTGAAGATCAATCGGGCATTTTATAATTTGGTCGGGCATTTTATAATTTGGTTATATTGGATTGAAATGAACAACATAGAGGTATTATAATTTGTACTAATAATTATGCATATGTTGCTTAATCAAATTTGAACTTAGGTTTTTGCTTTGGGAACCGATGTAGACAATAGAAGGGAATCCTCCTATTGGTGTCTTTCTCAAATAGCAAATTATTCATTCAATTTATGATCATCTAATGCATGGTAATCACATGTACAATTAGCAAGGTTCAAGATGGCAAGAAAATTTCCAAGTCTTCTGTGAGATAATATAATCTAAGATGATATTTTTTGCAGTCTTTGTACAACACTCCTTCAATCCTTGTATGCCACTCCTTTAGTATTTGTACAACACTCCAATAGTTGAGTAAACAAGGACATGTTGTCTTAACGAGCAACTTCCTAGTTTTCCCTCGAGTTGATTTTACTAAGTACAGTTTGTTGTCATGTGTCTCGTCTCCTTATAAAGTGCACGATTTTTTATAAGGGGTGCGCTTATCGTGTGCCCCCTTTTAAGTCGTGCGCTCCACTTCGGACGGAGCGCACAAGGGGTGCACTAGTCTGCACGTCCCTCCCAGGTCATGCGCTCCACTTCTAGCAGAGCGCGCAAGGGGTGCGCTAGTTCCCATGTCCCTCCCCAGGTCATGTGCTCCACTTTCGACAGAGTGTGCAAGGGGTGCGCTTGTCCGCGCACCCCTCCCATATCATGCGCTCCACTTCGGGTGGAGTGCACTAGTCCGCACGCCCATCCCCAGGTTATGCGCTCCACTTCGGGTAGAGCATGCAATGGGCATGCTAGTTCACGCGCCCCTCCCTAGGTCATGCGCTCCACTTCAGGTGGAGTGCAAAAATTTTTGCAAGAGGCACACTGGTTTGTGTGCCCCATCATTTTTTGATGTGCTTCCCCCTTTTGAAGTGCATGAAGATAATAGAGGCGAAAGAATTTATATGCCTCTTCAATAAATCGTGTGCCTCACACAAGCATGCCCTACCCGAGCCAACAAGAAACAAACACGTGGGTAGCCTTGGTTCCACCTGAAAGAGATCCAACCAAATGGGCCCAAGAAGCGTCCAATCAGCATGCCACGAAGAGTTAATTCGTGTGTCTAGCCCTCGTAGAACAATTAATAATTTCCTCCCCACCAATAAGGCGACAACACTCCACCTAACAAAATTAATACAAGATCTTTTAAAAGGAAGGTGGCGGATCTTTGTCATGATGTCAAGAAAGAGGGTTCATTGAGCATGCAAAGTGTAGTCCATAAATCCAAATTGAAAAAGTTGAGCATCACAACAGGAGAGTATCATCAGTCCATTAATGGCCTCCACCAGCACAACCGACGGAAGGAATTGACATAAGGGCATGAATAAAAAAATTGATAGGGGCCTGACTGATAACTAGAAGGGTGAGGAGAGCCAAATATCCAAAAGCGCTCACTGAACTGCTCGACACCAGCAGAGATATCATCCTAGATCAGATACAAGAAGTGGAAAATATAACAATATACAATTTTGATCCAACATAAGAGGATAATCAATGGCACCCTACTCTACTGAGGGGCTTGTTCATGTGGGCATAGTGAGACAGTGGTGAGCCAAGCCCTGTGTGTAATAAATGGAATACCAACCTTGATAGGTTGACTTGCCCCAAGGTCTATCACTCCTCAAACCTCTTAGCATGGTTGGCAGTGGCTTACGACCCAAAAAATAGAACTATCTGAGACCAAACAAATCAGGTGGTGTGCAGGTTGATAGTAGATAAGATTAGGTGGATGTTTAGGCTCTCTACAGCCTCACAGGTTTTGGATTTTTAAACGTTGGCTCTCTAGTCCAACTTTATGCTCAATACCTCCTTCTTAGGAATGCTCTTGAAAAGAAATAAGTGCATACCTCCTGGTTTCCCTATTCGAAAATCTATTCTCTATCCCTGGGTAGAGGATTACACTGATATGATCAATCTAGTATTGGGCACAAAATATTTAGAGCATGTTACGAAGGAGGTATTGCTCCTGATAATCAAATGCAATAGAATAAAAAAAGTACCCATGTATCGATGGGAAGATATCATCAGTGACAACATGGACAAAGAGTTGATAAAATTACAAGAAGCTATATTAGCTTATAAGGAAGAACTTCCCTCTTTCTCCTATTATTCATTTTTAATTCATTTGGTCATAGGCCAATCGAGCCAGTCCTTGATTGCTTAGATAGGAGGGTTCTGCACTGCCACAGTCTAGAACAAACTATTATGTATACAAGAAGGGTGTTCAAGCTATGTGACGTTCTTTGAGAATGTTCTACTAGTAATTTATATTTACCTATGCAAAGAAAAGTCTGATAGGTTTGGGGTCGGGGTAAGAACATTCCTGCACGAACTAAAGTAGGTGATTTCTTCTATAAAAAATAATATTCCTATATCAGGCTCTATGGGTCCAAGTTACCACCAAAAGCATTGTTGAGACACTGCCCGACATCCATAGCCATCTTGGAGATATCCTGGTAGATAGTAGAAGTAAAAATCTGATCCATAAGGAAAAAGGGGAGTGTTCCATGGGTACCGATACCCTACAAAATGGGCCCTTACACATATTTAGGCCATTTCTCCTTGCTGAGAGCTATATGGAACATGGACACATATTGTTTCCAAGAAGTAACTTGGAGACCCTACGACCCTTATGGTTACCATAAACACACTATCTCATCAAAAATTTCTCTCCTACAGGTCTCACACAGGGAGGATGATTTCAAGGATGAAATGTAGAAGGCAATCAGGTAGAAATGATCGCTAGATTTGGTGTGGAAAATGAAAAATAGGCTGCATAGCAAATTGGAAACAGTAGGAGATTATGGCTTCGAATTGAGACTGCATAGAGGATTTTTTGTCGATAAGGTGCTCCCTTTGGTCCTATTTTCTCCCCCAGAAGAATTCTAGGACCCCACCTTTTAATTTATTCACCAAGACACATAATTGTTTGAAGTGATAATGAAAATAGTAGATGAAGCACAGCAGGAACAAGCAAAACTCTCCTCATCCTATAGCCTTCCGACTACCACCTCAAAATGGAAGGAGTTAGTCACTTACTCTTCACAACAAGTACAAAGTTTCACATCATCATACCAAGCATTGATGTCTCCATATGACCAGACTGAGCTAGAAGTCAAGAAATCTACTTTATTCTTCGCCACCCTAGTGATTAACCAAAAAGAACATCCAATCCCTCCAAAATATCTAAATAAAATACAAGAAATGGGAGGACTGTCAAGCATACTCAAGGAACATGAAGTTTGAGAGGGAAGTCCCTCACAGTACCCCACCAAGAAAAGAATCAGATCTGAATCAACTGACTCAGACACAGAGAACTTCATGTTGTCTAGGACAAGGGACTCACTCCAGTTTATGGTAAACTAAGAATATCAGATATAATATATGGAAGAGCAAATTTCTCCTAGTAAAGGAGTAAGCAAGGCTAGAATAACAACAAGAAATAGAGGCATTATTTATTAATTAGTCATTTCATCATTAATACTGACCATAGTAACCTTAAGCATTTTTTAGAACGTCTCTCATACGTTGAACAAAATAAGTGGATGACCAAACTTTTGGGGTATGATTTTGTTATTTAGTATAATAAAGGAAAAGAAAATATTGTAGTTGATGCATTATCTCGTAAATATGAGGATGAGGTCTCCATAAATACCATTTCATGTCCTTGTACCCAATGGTTGTCTCAACTTCAATAAGAATGGTTGGTTGATATTGAAATTACTCAAATTATTCAAGATATGAATACAGGATCATCAAAACATCCTTACTTCTCATATTTAAATGGTGTGCTTCACAAGAAATATTGCATCTACCTTCTACAGGGTTCCACTATTAAATCTATGATCCTCCAAGAATTGCATGCATCCTTGTCAGCAAGACATATGGGATTCTTGAAATCATACCAGCGAGTGAAATAATATTTTGCTTGGAAAGGCTTAAAATCTGATGTTAGGACATTTGTGATCGAATGTGAGGTATGCCAACATAATAAAGGTGAAATAATTAAATCTATAGGACTACTGCAATCCTTACCAATTCTAGATCACCAATGGGAACACATATCCATGGATTTAATTGAGGGTATTCACAAGTCAAAGGGTAAAACAATGATTTTTGTGGTTGTTGATTGTATTTCCAAATATGCTCACTTTTGTGCCCTACAACATTCCTACTTAGCAAGTAAAGTGGCCAAGGTATTTCTCGACTCCAATTTCAAGTTACATGGTATACTCAAAATTATTGTGAGCGACCATGATCCCATATTCACTAGCAGCTTTTGGAAAGAATTATTTTATCTTAGAAGTACCAAGTTGAATACATATTCCACATATCACCCCTAATATGATGGTTAAACAAAAATAGTTAATAAATGTTTGGGTACTTATCATCGTTGATTTGCTCAAGATAAGCAATATCACTGGATTCAATGGCTTTCCTTAGCAGAATGGTGGTATAATACTTTTTACCATTTTTCCCTCAAGATGTCTCCATTCGAAGATTTGTATCATTCGAAGCCACCAAAAATCACAAACTGTGTTCCAGGATATTTCAAAGTAGCTCAGGTAGATGACTTGTTTCAACATCGTCAGACAATGCTCAACCTTCTTAAAGATAATTTGACCTAGACACAAAATCGTATGAAGCAACAACATGACTTACATCATTTAGAACGACAATTCAATGTAGGAGATATGGTCTTTTTATGCCTACAACCTTATAAGAAGTTATCCTTGAAGATCAAGTCTATTCATAAGTTGGCTCCTCAATTTTACGAGCCCTACAAGATAGTTCATCACATTGGTGAAGTCGCATATCAATTAGAGATTTCACCATCTTCTCGTATACATCCAGTTTTTCAAGTATCTTGTCTCAAATAAGTGATTGGTCAAAAAGTGCAATCCTAGATAGAGCTTACAGTACTAGATGAAGAAGGGTGAATAACTCTTCAACCTGAAGCAATATTGCAAACCAGAGTATGTCATCTTCTATCTCGCAGGACCTTCTAGAAGAAGATGCTACATGGGAATTAGAGAGTATATTCCAATCATTTCCAGCTTTGAGGACAAAGCTTTCTAAGGAGGGAAGCCATGTTACAACCCTAATATAGCCTAGTCAACTATATTTCCAATTTAATTATTATTCATCGGATTCATGTATAAATTAGGAATATAGTATGTTTGATTATTCATCATCGATCATTTATCCAATTGCGTATTCGCAAGAGACTTTACCCTCTCTAAGTGGCTACAGGAATTTGCCCTCCTTAAGTAGTGTATTTATTTATTTAAAAATTTTTTGTGGATATTTTATTTCATATTTAAATTAATTTACAAGTAGTTTTCTTTCACAATAAGAACATGGTATTTTAAAAACCAAATAAAAGTATTACAATTGGCAATTGTGTAGATATTGCATGACAAGATTTTAACTATATACTCATTAAGATATATCATTCTACATAAAATAATCTCTCTCTCTTACACACATATATACATATATAATACACAAAGATGTATTTAAAAAAAATCTTGTTAGATGGGATTGAAACAAGTTCCATCCATAGTACATTATGATTGCACTATTGTATTTCAACAAACCACATAGTGGTATTATAATTAATAATTATGGATGTATATTCTAATAAAATACAAAAATAGGTCTTCATATTGGAATATTGCACTTTTTGAACACTTGAGCACATACAATTTGATAAAAATATCAAGGTTTACCCATAGGATTAAAACATTGATTTAGGGTTTGAAATTTCTTCCTCGTACACTTGTCCTAGATATCATAATTTATATCTTAATATTTGTAAAAGCACTATCATATTATTATTTTTAATTTTTTATGTTACAAAATATTACTTCAAAAAATTTGTTATCATTGTTGTTGTTAGACATTTTGAGTCCCTAAGCTAAGAGTTGTCATTGATGTCAAAAGGATCTATGTAAGTAAGCACTATGTTTGTGTTTCACAAAGAGCTTCATGAGAAGCAAAGGTTTTTGATCAAAGGTTCAATAAGGGATGCATGGAATTTGGTTCTAAAATGAGCTTCAAGGGAAGCTTTGCAAAAGGTGTTTATTTAAAACCATGGATAGCAGATTTGAAATGCGTTTTTCTTAAAACCCAAGTTGGATTTTCATTTCAGGTGCCCCAGTGATGGAGAAATTTAATTCTAAAGGTTTTATTCAAAACCATAGATGGCATATTTGAAATGGGTTTTTCTTAAAACCCAAGTTGGCTTTTCGTTTCATTGAAAATGGTGCCCCGGTGATGGAGATATTTAATTTTAAAGATTTAGTTTAAATTTTAATTTATTTAAAATTTTAATTTTAATTTTAAAATTAAAATTAAAAGTTTATCCGCCGATGTCATGAAGGAAGTTTCAAAAATGCCGACATTTCCAAAGCAAAGGGAAGGCATATAAATATGCCATTGAATTTTTTAATTCATTCATCCTTGCTCGTTGATATTTGCGCTTGGTATTTGCAAAGAAAAAGAGCTCGTCTTTTTCGTTTAAGTGACACAGTGAACATTACAGGGAGACATTAACCGCTTTCCAAAATGCATTGGGCAGCGTGGCCTAGTGGCAACTTGGATTATGCAAATATGTTGGTGACAAGGAGGTTGTGCGTTCGATTCTCACAAGCATCGTTTTTGGCTTTGTTCTGTTGAGGTGCCCAAGGCGCATACTTTTCGCTTGGCAGAAGAGGGTGAAGGATAAGAAGTGGGTGGCACTTATTTTTCACCAATAAGCCTGCAGCTCGTGTGATAGCTTGGCCACGGCTAGGGCATTCGCGTTGGGGAAATACGAGGGTTTGATTCCCCTCGAGGCAGGTAATAAGGTTTTTATTAATCTTTTGTTTGGATTGCCTAAGGTGGAGTGATAAGGGGTAAAGGTGCTTTGTTAGTTGATTTGTTGAGTAACCTTAGGGAATAAGGTCATGGTGGCTGTTTGAGTTGTGATTTTTGAAATTTTTAGGAGTAATAAGGGTTTTTGATAAATTTATTTTTAGTGAAAGTTATTTTGAGTAAGGGTTTTCTTTTAAAAATAACTTTGGTGGATGTTAAAATAAAGTAGGAGTAATAAGGTGTTATTTGGATATTATTGTTGTGTTATTACTCAAAATATCTAACCCTTGTTAAGAGTTGAAAAATAAAGTGTGTTGAGTGTGACAGATTTAGTGGACAACTCATAAGGCATAAAATGTTACAAATGTGAAAGAGGTTTTTTCGAAGTAGCTTAGAAAAGACCTAAATGTGAACTCTCTTGTAATTGTCGGCCATAGGTTTAGTCGGCATGATTTTTTTAGTATAATATTTTTTCCCTATTTTATCTCTGCCCTCTTCTCCTATATTCTCACCATTCTATCCGCCTTATCCCTCCATTCCTCTTCCTCCACATTCCCTATCCCTTACTGTCATTTCCTCCTTATCACTCCACGCCTCTTCCTCCCCTTACTCCATGCCACCTTTTCCTTTCTTCTCATCCACCGCCTACTTCTTCTCCTCCCTCTCCTATTCCCTTATACCTTCTATTCCCTATATAAGGGATGGTAATTTATGTAAGGTTAGTTCAAATATTTAATATAAATATTTTAATTGGTTTTTAGCTCCGGAGTCTAAAATTTGGGCCCACTGTGATTCGAAACCCACATTGGTATCAGAGCTTCCAGGGGGCACGGGACACGAAAGCCGAGGACAAGGATCAGGTGGATAGACCAAAGCAGAGGTGAGGTCGAGCGCAGAGCACATAATCCAAAGCCGGAGGCACAGGAGCCGAGGAGCACACAGGCTGAGGAGGAGCTGGCCAGAGCCGAGGAGCATGTAGGCCGAGGAGGAGCCGAGTTGGAAGAGGTAGAAGGCAACACGTGGCACGAGGGGGTTAACTGGTGAGGAGGCAGAAGGGTCACAGTGATCGCCCAAAGGCAATCGACTCTTAAGCCGCCAGTTGAGGGTTATAAACCCTATTTACATCCCCATCCTGGTAGATGTGGGATAAAGTTTTTAATTTTTTTTTAAAAACATTCACGGTCGGGGAATAATAAATATTGCGGGCTTGTTTGTCCTCTCAACCAAGCGCCCAACGCGATTGGTTAAGCCTGCTTGCTTGTAGCGGATAAGACCCGGGTTCGAATCCCATCGGGTTGAAAAAGAATTTTTTTTTTATTATTTTGTGCGTCGTGTTCCAACCAAAGAAGAAGGAGGCGGATCGCATTAGTTTCTAAAGGTGCCGCGTGGTGTAGCGGCTAGGCTCCCTTGCATGATAGCAGGCGGTCGAGGGTTCGATCCACCAAGAGATAAGTTTTGAAAAGGTTGATTAAAAGTTTTTTTTTTAATTTGATTTTTATTAAAGTTTTTAAAATTAATTTAATAGTTTTAAATCATATTTTTTAATTATTTTTTAAAAATATATATAATTTTTGAAAAATAATTAAGATATAAATAAAACTATTAAATTTTTATAAAGAGACTTTATAAAAATTTTAATTGAAAACTTTGGAGAAAAATTGTGGAAAATAGAAATTGGAAAGACACTTTTGTGATAAAGTTTTTTTTGGCACCGTGAAAATTGATACTATAACTCAGTTCATCTGTTATGAGTAGATGATCCGGTCATCCGGATGCTACAATGCACTCTGCTCTCTCCTGAGAAGAGAGACACCGGAATCATTTGACGAGAGGGTCCGACAGACCAGTCTTCACATAGTTTTCTCGCCGCTTGGAAAATCAAGTAATTGCTCATCTGAGGAAACCGGACTCTGGATACGAGGCGGATTCTGAAGATAATATTTTTGGGCAAAGAATAGAAGAGTCCGAAACGGTTGAAGAAGCACCTGAAGGACAATCGAGTGATAGTTATACACCTGTTGTGCCTGAAATAGAATCGAGTGAGAGCTATACACCACGCTCTCCTGATCCAGAACCAGAAGAAGAAGAGGAAGAAGAAGAAGAAGAAGAAGAAGAAGAACCTAAAGAAGAGGAAGAAGAGGAAGAAGAAGAAGAAGAAGAAGAAGAAGAAGAAGAAGAACCAGAAGAAGAAGAAGATCCAGTACCATTGGTACCTAAACCTGAAGCGCCAGAGGTTATAGTCATCAGAAGCAGTTCCGAGCCAAAAGCAGAACCAGAAGTCATAGTCATTAGTGACGATGAAGCAGACAACTTCGCCCCTCCAGTACTGGGTGATCCTCAAGAAGAAGAACGCCAAATCAGTGAGCGTGTTAAAAAGGCTAGATTTGATTTAAATCAGTGATCTCTTTGTACTTCTTTGTACTTCTTGTTTGCTATTAAAATAAAGTCTGCTTTCTGAAATGGCATCCAATACTAGTCTTCCTATCCCCGAGTTCAATGGTGGTGATTACGAGTATTGGTCAATTAAAATGAAAACACTTTTGATAGGCAAAGGTCTATGGGATGTGATTGAAGAGGGCTATACAGAACCTACTGCTGCTGAATGGGCAGCTTTGAATGCTGCCGATAAAAGGGCTAAAAAGGAAGCTCAGAAGAATAATTCTTCCACCCTTTATCACATCCAAGCTGCCCTTGATAGAAGTATTTTCCCTAGAATAGCTTCTTTTATAACTGCTGAATCTGCTTGGAATGCTTTAAAAGAAATTTATAGGGGTAGTGACCAAGTCAAGCAAGTAAAACTACAAACTTTGAAACGAGATTTTGAAACTCTTAAAATGCAAGAAAGTGAAAAGGTTGGTGATTACTGCGTGCGAGTAAAAGCCGTAGTAGATAAGATGCTCACTTTAGGAGAAGAAGTCAAGCCTGAAGTTATAGTGAAGAAAGTGTTGAGGACACTTCTTCCTAAGTGGAATTCAGTTGCCATAATTATAGAAGAATCCAAAGACTTAACCTCTCTATCTTTTGAAGCCCTCATTGGTTCACTTCTCTCACATGAAGAGAGGTTACAACAATCTCCTTCCACAAGTTACGGAGGAGATGAAAAAGCCTTTGCTTCTCATGAAGGCAGAGGTAGAGGCCGTGGCAGAGGACAGTATAGAGGTAGAGGCAGAAATAATCAGAGAGGTGGAACTCCTAATAGAGGAGGAAATCAGAACAGAGGAGGATTCTCAAACAGAGGTGAAAATCAGAATAGAGGAGGACAACAAAACAGAGGGAAACAACCAGGCAGAGGAAAAGGAGGAGATAAATCAAAACAAACTTGCTACAATTGTGGCAAACCTAGCCATTATGCTCGTGATTGTTGGTCAAAGCCTTCACAAGGAAGCAACAGCAACCAGAGCAGTCAGTTTGGCAATTTTGGAGAAGAGGAAGAGGCCACAAATCTCTTTCTCTCATATGGCCAGGCAGATCAAAACATGAATGATACATGGATTTTGGACATTGGGTGTTCAAACCATATGAGTGGCAAAGAAGAACTCTTTGCTACTCTAGACTCCTCATACAAATCCAACATCCGATTGGGAGATGACAAATCATTGGCGGTTGAAGGCATTGGAGCCATGGCGGTTCCAACCAAAGAAGGCATCAAGCAAGTAAGTGATATCTATTACACACCTCATCTCCAACACAATATTTTAAGTGTTGGTCAAATGTTAGAAAAGAACTACAAGTTGCTTTTTGATGAGGGTAAATGCACCATTTTTGATAAAAATAATAGTAATAGAATCATTACACAAGTGCCAATGTCAAAGAATAGATTGTTTCCTTTAAAGTTTGGCCAGCCAGGGGGAGATAAGTTAGCAAATGTTGCTATTACCAATCCAAGTGTCCTATGGCACTTGAGATATGGTCATTTGAATTCAGCTAGTTTGAAAATGCTAATTTCACAAGCAATGGTAACCGGACTTCCCAAAGTTCAGGATAGTAAGGAAGTCTATGAAGGGTGTGCCTTGGGCAAGCATGCCAGATCAAAATTTCCTCATGGACAAGCATGGCGGGCCAGTCATCCACTCCAACTAGTGCATACAGACATCTGTGGTCCGATGCAGACCAAAAGTCTTGGTAACAACTCTTACTTCCTACTTTTCATTGATGATTTTACTAGAATGTGTTGGATATATTTTTTGAAACATAAGGATGAAGCATTTGAATGCTTCATCGATTTCAAAGCAAGATTTGAAAGCGAGAGTGGATATTTTGTAAAATGTCTTAGATCAGATAGAGGAGGAGAATACTCCTCTAATGAGTTTTTGAATTTCTGTAAGCAACATGGCATTAAGAGGCAGTTCACAGCTGCCTACACTCCACAACAGAATGGTGTGGCAGAGAGGAAGAATCGCACCATTGTGGAGATGGCAAGGTCTATGCTTCAGACGAAGCATTTGACTAATTCATATTGGGAAGATGCAACCAAGACCAGTGTACATATCTTGAACATAAGTCCTACTTCAAGTTTGGAAGGGCAAACGCCTTACCAAGCCTGGTATGGTAAGAAGCCAAATGTTAAGTATTTCAGAGTGTTTGGTTCACTGGCATATTCTCACATTCCTGATGAGCTGAGAAAGAAGCTCGATCCAAAGAGTCGGCATGCATATTTGTAGGGTACTGTGAGAACACAAAAGCTTACAGACTCTACAATCCCAGGACTCGAAAGATTGTGCTTTCCAGGGATGTGATTTTTGATGAAGGGGGAGAATGGGGTAAGCCCCAAATATTCAGTGATGATGAATCCAATGATGTAGTTTCTAAGCAGGTGCAACAACAATCACCATAGAAAGGTAAGAAGTCTCCCCCACAAGCCCAAGTTCATCTTCTAGTTCAACTTCTTCACCAAGTCCTTCTCCATAGAGATCAGTAAGTTCCTCACCAATGGACATCGATTCTCCATCCAGAGGTAAGAGAACTCTCCAGCATCATCCATCATATCAGATGTTGGATAAAAAATTTTCAAGAAGATACACTAGGAGTCAAGCAAGTGAAATGAATTTTGTTCTACAAAGATTAGAAAATATGCACTTGTATGGTGATGATGTCTCCCAGCAGGAACCTAGGGGAGATTTAGTTAACTATGCTTTGTTGACTAGTGCTCAACTTGAACCTTCTAGTTATGAGAAGGCATGTACTCAGAATATTTGGCAAGATGCCATGGAAGAGGAGATAACCTCTATAAAAAACAACGACACTTGGGAGCTGGTGAAGCTTCCTAAAGGAAAGAAATGTGTTGGATGTAAGTGGGTCTTCAAGACCAAGTTCAATGCTGATGGTAGCATTGAGAGGCACAAGGCAAGATTAGTTGCAAAGGGATTCACTCAGAAGTATGGAATTGATTATGAAGAGACTTTTGCTCCTGTAGCCAGACAGGAGACCATCAGAACTGTTCTTGCTTTAACTGCACACAAGGGATGGAAAGTCCAACACATGGATGTAAAGAGTGCATTTCTCAATGGTTACTTGATAGAAGAAGTGTATGTTGAGCAACCGCAGGGATTTCAAGAGGAAGACAAGGAGCACCTTGTTTACAAACTAAAGAAGGCACTCTATGGCCTCAAGCAGGCACCGAGAGCTTGGTACTCACGCATTGATGGGTACTTTAAATATTTTGGGTTCATCAGAAGCAAAAATGAACCCACTCTCTACTACCTGAATCAAGGTAATGACATCCTCATAGTCTGTTTGTATGTGGATGATCTCATTTTTATGGGTAGTAATGAAAAAGTTAATATGGAGTTCAAGCACTCCATGATGCAGGAATTTGAGATGAAGGATCTTGGCTTAATGCACTACTTCCTTGGAATGGAAGTACATCAATCAGATTCAGGGATCTTCATCTGTCAACTAAAATATGCTCGGGATATGATTAAGAAGTTTGCTATGGAGCAATGCAAATCAGTTGCAACTCCAGTTGGACATGGGATCCAATTAAGCAAGGATGACGGAGCATCGAAAGTTGACGTGACCACTTTTAGAAGCATTGTTGGGAGTTTGATGTTTCTCGCCAACACCAGACCAGATATTCAGTATGTTGTATCTCTTGTTTCTAGATTTATGTCTAACCCATCTGAGCTGCATTTGCAGGCAGCTAAAAGAATTTTGAGATATGTGAAGGGTACATTGGATTTTGGAATCCAGTACTACAAAAGTGATACTATCAAGCTTGAAGGCTTTAGTGATAGTGATTGGGGCAGCAACATTGATGACAGGAAATCCACATCAAGGAACTGTTTTAGTCTTGGTTCAGGACTAATAACTTGGAGTTCCAAGAAGCAGACTGTAGTAGCATTATCTTCAACAGAAGCTGAGTATATAGCAGTCACTCATGCTAGTACTCAAGCCCTATGGCTACGAAAAGTATTGGAAGAGATTGGAGAGCAACAAAGTGGTCCAACCAGAATATACTGTGATAACATCAGTGCCATTCAGTTGGCATATAATCCTATCCACCATAGTAGATCAAAGCATTTTGATATGAAGTACCACTTCATCAGAGATATGGTGGAAACTGAAGTTGTTGAGCTTCAATATTGCCATACTTTGGAAAATGTTGCTGACATATTCACCAAAGCAATGGCCAAAGCTCAATTTGTAAAGTTGAGAGACTATATAGTCAGTCCTCTCAACTTTAAGGGGGAGAATGTTACAAATGTGAAAGAGGTTTTTTCTAAGTAGCTTAGATAAAATAGGTATGAGTAATACTCTCCATTGATTTTATTTGGGTGGTTGATTTTTGAAATATCATTGGAGTGAAAAGGATTGATTGTGGTTTCATTTTCAAAAGTGGTTGAGTTAATGCTTCAAGGTTTTTTGGATTGTGAGTTGTGATTAAACTTTGTTTGATAAGCATTGTTGTTTAGACCATTGGTTGAGTGAAGTACTTTGAGTTTATGCTTCAAGGTTTTATGAATTGAGAGTAGTGGTCAAAACCTTGTCTTATTAGCATTGTTGTTGAAACCAATGGGTGATGTAAAGAACTTGAACTTGAGTTAGAAAAGAACATGAGTATCATTGTTATGTAAGATTTGTTGTTGAGCATTTTTGAAAATATTTTGAGTTAGTTGATTTATACTTGGACTAGGGATTGTGAGAAAGAGTTATTTATTGAAGTGATTGGTTGAGTATAGTTGATTGAGCCTAGTCAAGTGGTTGCATGAAGTGGTTTTTCAAGTTCCATAAAAAAAATTATTCTATATTCTGATTGAGTTGAGATTGAGCCTTGAGAATAGAACATATTGAGTCTCTAACAATTATCTTTATGCTTCTATGAGATTGAGTTAATATTGAGTTGATTTGAGATTGCTTTGAGTTGAGATTGAGATTTGAGTATAGAACATATTGAGTCTCTAACAATTATCTTTATGCTTCTATAAGATTGAGCTGAGTTGATATTGCTTTGAATTGAGATTGGGATTTGAGTATAGAACATATTGAGTCTCTAACAATTCTCTTTATGCTTCTATGAGATTGAGTTGAGATTTTGTTGAGATGATTTGAGGTAAGTCTTTGAGAAGGCTTGTGGATTGTTTTTGTGTAAGATTTTGTGAAAGCTTGCTATGCAGATTTGAGCAAGTCCTAGAGAGGACTTATTGAGTAGATTGGGACAAGTTCTATGTGAGCTTGTTGAGCAGATTTGAGGAGGTTTTGAGTGAGATTATTGAGCATATTTGAGTAGGTTCTGAGTGAGCCTATTGAGCATATTTGAGCAGGTTATGAGTGAGCCTATTGAGCAGATTTGAGTAGGTTCTAAGTGACCCTATTGAGCAGATTTGAGAAGGTTCTGAGTGAGCCTATTGAGAAAATTTGAGCAGGTTCTAATTGAGCCTATTGAGAAGATTTGAGAAGTTTTTGAGTGAACCTATTGATAGATCCTTGGAGGTGACAGAGTACAGAGGACAAAGTCTCACTGGATAGAGATCCAGCAACCAAGAGAATTGAAGATAGATTTGAGTGAGGAGTTTTCAAGTGGAGAGAGATCCACCAGTTAGTGCATTAGAGATACAAAGTCTTCTAGAAGATCATTAGCCAGACCAGAAGCGGAAATAGTTCTCCTATGGAAGATATCCACAAACTTGAGATTTAGGGGATCAACATATCCTTTGGACAAAGGTCCATAAACATTGTAATTGGAAAGGATTCCCAAGAGATTGATTGAGAAAGTTTTAGCAAAATATTTTCTCCATGGAGTAGCCTATATTGGGTGAACCACATAAATTGTTGTGTCACTTTTATGGATGGTGTTTTATGCATTACTTTGATTACTACTATTGATACTGCTATCTATACACTGCATAATATTTTATTGAAAGGAAAAGTAAAAAGTGGTCTTATACTGTTCACCCCCCCTCTCAGTATAAGTTTATGTTCTTCAATTGGTATCAGAGCGGGCTCTTTCTAAAGAGTTTGATAGCTTGAAGGAAAAGTGGTCTAAGAACACAATGGATCACAAGGATCAAAAGGATGGGTCCTTCAATAATGCAGTACTAGTCTTTTATAGAAGTGACTTCTTGTATTGGTGTATGCTTATGATATTTCACCTGATGGCACTTGGAAATAAAGTTTGGGATGCAGTGGAACTTAGATATGATTCTACAGTAAATCCTCCTATAGATAAGGAAGGTAAGCTTCTAATGCATGCAAATTCAAGAGCTATGAATTCAATTATAAAAGGATTAGGTAGATCACAATCTATGAAGGTTATTGATTATAAAACAACAAAAGATATGTGGGATCTACTACATGACATATATGAGGGTGATAAAGGTGTCAAGAAAGCTAAGATCATAAATCTCAAAGGAGAATTTGAGAACTTAAGAATGAGAGATGATGAAAATATTTGTGATTATCTCAGTAATATTGATGAACTTGTACATGATATGAGAGGTCTTGAAATGAAGGTTGATGAATCTGATGCTTGTGATATGATCTTGAGAACTCTTCCAAAAAGGTATAGTCAAAAGCTTTTTTCTATAGAAACATCAATTGATAGTGATTATTTGACAATGAATTCTTTTCTTGGCATGCTTACTACTTTTGAGATAAGAACAAAAGATCCTATTCCTATGAAAGAAGTTGCATTCAAAGTGGAAAAAAAGAAAAAGGGTAAAAATATAGAATCAAGCAGTGAGTCATCTAGTGATGAAGAAGCTAACTATGGTAGAAGATATAAAGGTTCCAAAAGATTCATATATGTAAGATATATTAAGTGCTTAAATTATGGAAAGTATGGACACTATGCGATAGAATGAAAAGATCCAAAGTACAATAGTGATGAAGAAAAATAGGATCACAAGTACAAAGAATCAGAAAGACATAAGTACAAGAAGAAAGGCAAGTATGGATAAAACATACAAGGAAAGAAGTTCTTTCAAAGGCAAAAGAAAAGCTACTATGCGTATAATGCAATTAAGTACTCAAATGATAGTGATGATAGTTTTTCAGACAATGATAGAGATGAAGTCCTATTTATGATTAGAGAGAAAATGACTCCAGTTATTCTCAAGTGTTTTATATATGGTAAATTTAGATATTTTGAAGATAATTGTTGGCAATTTTGGGTACTTTGGGTACATTGCATTTGCTCAAGTGTATAAGTTGTCATTGATGTCAAAAGGCATTTATGTGTTGATATCAAAAAGAGTGTGATGTCAAAAATATCTTGAGAAGCTTCATAATGTTAAAGGGTTTTTATTAAAACCATGGTGACAAGGTTAAAGGTTTTTTCTTAAAACCATTTGGACTCATTAAGGGTTTTTATTAAAACCAAGCTTAACTTAATGCAAAGGTTTTTACTTCTTGAAAAACCTTGAAGGTCCATGTTTATTATTAATAATTAAATTAACTCAAACCTTTGACAAGGGTCTAAGTTTAATTTATTATTAATAAAATAATAATTATTATTATTTTAATTATTATTAAAGGGTCTTTTAACCCTTAAGCGACGCAGATAAAGATTTCTTTCGCCAATGTGTTGCTATCATTGGAGGAGCGCCAACGTCAAACAGTTAAGGAGAAATGACTATATAAGTGGCGATGATTTTCTAAAGTGTTTGTACCTTCGATCGATGCAATTTCGTAGCTCTGTGTCCTTCGTAAAAGCAATGTTTTCGCTGTATTTTGTTGTCCATCCATATTGATTTTCCAGAGCTTTTCGTGTGCTTGACGTCCGGCAGATTGCGTTTCTTTGATAAGATTGCGAGCTGTGTTTTCTGGTTGTGCCTTGACATCCGATTGTTTGCGCTTCACACTTGTTGATTGGATTGCACGAGGGATAACAATTTTTGTTTGCGTTGCGTGGACATTTAATTCACGCTAGGGGAGTTACGTTTTTGGACAGTGCTCATGATAATGGTGGTGGTGTGTTGAGTGAAGAAGCGTTGAGCAGAGGTGCCAAGTTTGACCCGTGTTGTGGGCAATTTCATTTTGATCATGATGCACGAGGATAGCAACAATGAAAGCATTTTAGAATATGAGGTGGAGTTATTCATTTTTTCTCCAAAGGTTGGAGAACTAAGGTTGGCCAAGTGTTGTGATAGGTGTTGAGTACTCCTTCTTCATAAAAGTAAAGGTATGGGCAACTTCTTCCATGTATATTGTTGTTGATATATTTTCTGAAATTGAGTTTAGAGTGAAAATGTTGTCTACTAGGTATTTTTGGTGTAAATCCTATTTTCTGGATATTGAAGATTGTTTATGCATTAAAATCATTGATGAGTTTTTGGGTGAATGCATAATTCTGGTTGAGGAAGAGGAAGCATTTTTGCACTAGGGTTTATGTTAGTAAGTCTTGCTACTTGTATTGAGATGGTGAAACCCTTAGTTGGCTGTTTTGATATTGATGGTTGAGTTGCTTCCATAGAGGTTGTTTTGATCAAGTTAGTGCTTTACTTGATACATGATATTGGGCTTACTCCATTGAGTTGATTTGAGCAAATTATTCTTTGCATTTGGTGATATTGTGTTGGTGGCTATTTTGTTCAAATATCCTTGGAGGGAAAAGGATTTCTACTTGTTTCCTTTTCTTGTGATGATTGGTTGAATGCTTCAAGGTTGATGTTGAGTTGAGTGGTGTTGGTTGACTAAACCTTGTTTGATGAGCATTGTTGTTGAAACCCTAATTGTTGGTAAAAAGAATATGAGTATCATTGTTATATGAGATATTGCATGGTTGGCAATTGTTGGGTTGTGTTTCATATTCTTGAGAAAAGCATACTACATCTATCTTATTCTTTTGATATTGAGATTGAGTTGAGATTGATATTGGGAGTTAAGTATAGAACATATTAGGTCTCTAACAATTATCTTTATGTTTTTATGAGATTTGAGATTGAGATTAGGAGTTAAGTATAGAACATATTGAGTCTCTAACAATTCTCTTTATGCTTCTATGAGGTTTATGAATCACATTGGGTCTCTAACAATTCTCTTTGTGGGTTCATGCTAAGCAAGTTTTTCTTGGTGAGCTTGTTGAGGTTTTGGACAGGTTTCGGTGGGGACTTGTGAGCAGGTTTTGGATAGGTTCCAGTGGGGACTTGTGAGCAGTTTTTGGACAGGTTCCGGTGGGGACTTGTGAGAAGATTTGGACAGGTCCTAGAAGAGGGCTTGTGAGCTGAGTTTGATAGTTCTATCAGAGAACTTGAGGACAAAGGTGCATTGGTTCTTTGAGAAGAACCTGAGGATAGATTTGGCAAGTCTTTGAGAAGGCTTGTGTGTAGAGGATTGATTTGTTCAAGTGTTGGACAGATCTGACAGATAGAGGAAGACTTGTACTAGACCGACTGACTATGTTTGGTACAAGTTGTTGAGCTGCTATGGACATGATCATAGAAGGCAGAGGTCTCTTAGGCTAAGCATTGAATACAGGAGGTCTTCGGTGCAAAGGAGTTCCACATGCTGGCAAGAGGTAGAGGCAGTTGATCTTCTGAGGGATCATTTCCAAAGCAGAGGAGAAGGTATCTCCTTTGAGCAGAGGCTCATAAATTTTGATTGGGGGAAGGTATCTCCTTTGGGCCGAGGCTCATAAAAATTGTAATTGGGAAGGATTCCCAAATAACCTTGAGATAAATTTTAGAGAAAAGTTTTGTGGACGTAGCCCAACCATTCTAGGTGAACCACGTTAAAAATGGGCTTTCAATGTGTGATTCTTTCTATCTTGATTAATTTTGTGTTGATGCCACTGCTATCTAAAGTTAAAATTATTAATTGGTTAAGTCTTATACTGTTCACCCCCCTCTCAGTATAAGTCCATGTTCTTCAATTGGTATCAAAGTCGGTCTCTCCAGAAAGAGCCTAACAGCTTGGAGAAGGATCTATCAGAGTCTCATACAGATTCAGAAAGAGATGAAGAGGTTGAGTTCGATCTCAAAGGGGAATTCTTCTTGGCTTTGAGAAAGCTTGAGAAATTTAGGGAAGAGAATTCTGTTCTCAATCATCAATGTTAGGAAGAAAAGATAGCAAGATTAGAATTGTCTCAAAGTGTTATAGACTTCAAAATTCTAGCTGAATAAGGGAAGAAGGTTGAACAGGTTCTGACAGAGGTTCTCAAAGGAAAGGAAGCTGATTACGAGAAACTAGAAGAAGAGGTTATGTCTCTTAGAGTGAAGTTGGAACAGTTGGCTCTCGACATGAATACTCCGTGTGAAAAGCAAAAGAAGGATGGTATCACCATTCAAGAAATAGGGTCTTCGAGCAAGATCAATCTTCATCCTGAAGAGCGGTGGATTCCAGTTGGTCATAAGAAGAACAATCATCCAAGGCATCAAAACAAGTTACATAATACTTTCCATGGCTATTGTTTTTCTTGTAAGAAATTTGGTCACAAAGCTATGCATTGCAATAAGTCCGTGAATAGACATAGTAAGGAAAATGGTAACTCTTTTGCACCTCTTATGAATAAAGATGTCATGTGTTATAAGTACAATAATTTTGGGCATATAGCAAGGATGTGCAGTTTGGATAGATCTAGCCTTGAGTTCACTAAAAAGAAAAATGAGATCAAATCTAAGTCAATGATAGCTCAAACTGCTTTTCATGCTCTAGACAAAGTTGAGAAATGGTATCTTGATAGTGGTTGTTCAAAACATATGACTGGTGAAAAGGAAAAGTTTTTTGTCTTAAAAGAAACAAATAGAGGAACATTCAGTTTTGGAGATAACAGGTCAGCTAAAATTTGTGGTAAAGGGACTCTTAGTTTGGATGGGAATTCCAAAATAGAAAATGTGCTTTATGTAGAAGGCCTAAGACATAATATTCTAAGTGTGAGTCAACTTTGTGATCAAGGTCACATAGTATCTTTATTTTTAGATAGATGTGATATAAGTAAAGAAAAAAATGGAAAACTCATTGCTAGTGCTACAAGGACTCCAAACAATCTTTACATGCTAAATGAGATAAAAAAGGAAAAGTGTTTTCTAACTCAAGAATATGAGAGTTGGTTATGGCATAAAATATTGGGGCATTTGAGCTTTGATAATCTTGTCAATATTAGTAACAAGGAAGCAGTTAGAGACTTGCCCAAAATAAAAAGGCCCCATAACATCATTTGCGGTCCTTGTCAACATAGAAAACAGACCAAAACCAGTTTCAAATCAAAAGGGTATACTTCTTCAAAACCATTGGATCTTATTCATACTGATTTATGTGGCCCTACCAGAATTCAGAGCATTCAGGGAGAAAGCTACTTCATGCTTTTTATAGATGATTATTCTAGAATGACTTGGGTTACTTTTCTAAAATAAAAATCTGAAGCCTTTGAAAAATTTAAAGCTTTCAAAGAAATGGTTGAAAATGAGACTGACAAGAGAATCAAATGTTTAAGATCAGATAGAGGAGGAGAGTTCACTTCAAATGAATTTGTGGAATACTATGAGCAATAAGGAATCAAAAGAGAATATTCAGCAGCAAGAACTCCTCAACAAAATGGAGTAGTTGAAAGGAAAAATAGAACTATTGAAAATATGGCTAGAGCAATGTTAAATGAGTCAAAAATTTCATATGGCTTTTGGAAAGAGGCAGTCAGTACAACAGTCTACATTATCACCAAGGCCCAAATTAGAGTCAATCATCATAAAACTCCTTATGAGTTGTGGAAAGGAAGACCAGCTATAGTAAAATACTTCAAAGTGTTTGGGAGTAAGTGCTTCATCATAAGGGAAGATCAGAATTTGGGTAAGTTTGATCCTAGATGTGATGAGGGAATCTTTCTTGGGTATTCTAGCAGAAGCAAGGCCTACAGATGTTTCAACAAAAGAACTTATACAGTTGTAGAGAGCATAAATGTAACTGTTGATGAAAATATAGGGATAAGAGAACCAGTGTAGGAACTCAGTGATGAAATTTGTCAAGAATAATTCAGAGAGGTTTCAAATGAAGAAGAGGAAAGACAACAACTACTTCCCAAAACTCCTTCACGATATGTTCAGAAACATCATCCCAAAGATTTGATCATTGGTGATCCAAATAGGAGGCAAATAAGAAGAAGAGTCATTCCCTCACATGATTCTACAAATCTTTTATTATTATCTCAAATTGAGCCAAAATATTTCGATGAAGCATTTGCAGATAAGTTTTGGGTAAAAGCAATGGATGAAGAGCTAAATCAAATAGAGAAAAGTGAAACTTGGGAATTGGTTCCAAGACCTAAGGACAAGAATGTCATTGGCACAAAATGGATATTCAGAAATAAACTCAATGAGGATGGAAATATTGTCGAAAACAAAGCTAGGTTAGTCTCCAAAGGTTATGCTCAAGTAGAAGGTGTTGATTTCGAAGAGACGTTTGCTCCTATTGCTCGTCTTGAAGCTATCATAATGTTTTTGGCCCTTTCAAGCTTCAAATCATTCAAGGTGTATCAAATGGATGTAAAGTTAGCTTTTCTAAATGGGATGTTAGAAGAAGAAGTCTACATAGAACAGCCAGAAGGAGTGTCTCTCTCAGAACAGTCAGACTATGTGTGTAAACTAAAAAAGGCCTTGTATGGGTTAAAGCAAGCACCTAGGGCTTGGTACTCAAGACTTGATAGGTATCTTCATGAGGAAGGCTTCAGGAAAGGTGTGGCAGATAGCAATTTGTATATTAAGGATGAAGGTGATAATATGTCGATTATGGTTGTCTATGTTGATGATATTATTTTTGGGGGAAATAATACTCGGATGTGCAAAGTTTTTGCTAACACCATGCAGAAGGAATTTGAGATGTCTATGATTGGAGAGCTGTCATTCTTTTTAGGTCTTCAGATTTCTCAATCAAAATATGGTGTATTTCTCTCTCAAGGAAAGTATATCAAAGAAATGTTGAAGAAATTTGGGATGATGGACAGCAAACCAGTATGTACTCCAATGATTACGGGATGCAAAATGAGTAAAGATGATGAATCTCCAGTGGTAGATCAGATGTTGTACAGATCAATGATTGGCAGTTTATTATATGTTACAGCTACCAGACCAGATATCATGCAGGTAGTTGGGTTGGTAGCAAGATTTCAGGAAGCTCCTAAAGATTCTCATGTTATGGAAGTTAAGAGGATATTCAGATATCTGAAGGGCACTATGGAATTTGGGCTTTGGTATCCCAAAGGTGATGATTTCACCCTCACAGCTTATACAGATGCAGATTGGGCAGGCGGTATTGATGACAAAAAAAGCACTAGTGGTGGAGCATTCTTTCTAGGAAAGAGTTTGGTTTCTTGGCTAAGTAAGAAACAACCTTTAGTTTCCTTATCTACAGTAGAGGCTAAATACATAGCAGCAATGGCTGGGTGTACACAGGTTTTATGGATGAAAACCACCTTAGAGGATTTCAAAGTCAAGCATGAACAACCCATCTCCATAATTTGTGATAATACAAGTGCCATAAGTATTTTCAAAAATTCGGTAATGCACTCAAGGACAAAGCATATTTCCATCAAGTATCACTTTCTAAGGGCACTATGGAATTTGGGCTTTGGTATCCCAAAGGTGATGATTTCACCCTCACAGCTTATACAGATGCAGATTGGACAGGCGGTATTGATGACAGAAAAAGCACTAGTGGTGGAGCATTCTTTCTGGGAAAGAGTTTGGTTTCTTGGCTAAGTAAGAAACAACCTTCGGTTTCCTTATCTACAGCAGAGGCTGAATACATAGTAGCAATGGCTGGGTGTACACAGGTTTTATGGATGAAAACCACCTTAGAGGATTTCAAAGTCAAGCATGAACAACCCATCTCCATAATTTGTGATAATACAAGTGCCATAAGTATTTTCAAAAATCCGGTAATGCACTCAAGGACAAAGCATATTTCCATCAAGTATCACTTTCTAGGGGAGAAAGTGCAAGAAAAACAGGTCAAGGTAGAGTATGTGTCTACTAAAGAGCAGATTGCAGATATCTTCACCAAACCTCTTCCAAGAGATACATTTGAGTATCTAAGGGAGAAATTGGGAGTTGTACTCCCACCCCAGAATTAATCACATCATCAGGAGGTGGAGGAGGGACTAAGCTAAGAGGCTCCTTCTTAGTCTCGAGCCCCAAAGGTGGCCCTTTTCCATTGATGATAAAGGGGGAGAGATATCAGTAAGGGGGAGAGCTTCAAAGTGAAGAGGAAAGCTTCAAGTCAGGGGGAGCAAAACTTCAAAGGAAGATTCTTAGTTGTGAGCACAGTTGATCAGTTGTTAGCATAGTTGGTTTCAGTTTTGGCTCTTGAGAAGTGTTTTCAGTAAATGTTTGCCATCAATGACAAAGGGGGAGATTGTTGGCAATTTTGGGTACTTTGGGTACATTGCCTTTGCTCAAGTGTATAAGTTGTCATTGATGTCAAAAGGCATTTTCGTGTTGATATCAAAAAGAGTGTGATGTCAAAAATATCTTGAGAAGCTTCATAATGTTAAAGGGTTTTTATTAAAACCATGGTGACAAGGTTAAAGGTTTTTTCTTAAAACCATTTGGACTCATTAAGGGTTTTTATTAAAACCAAGCTAACTTAATGCAAAGGTTTTTACTTCTTGAAAAACCTTGAAGGTCCATGTTTATTATTAATAATTAAATTAACTCAAACCTTTTACAAGGGTCTAAGTTTAATTTATTATTAATAAAATAATAATAATTATTATTTTAATTATTATTAAAGGGTCTTTTAACCCTTAAGTGACGCAGATAAATATTTCTTTCGTCGATGTGTTGCCATCATCGGAGGAGCGCCAACGTCAAACAGTTAAGGAGAAATGGCTATATAAGTGGGTATGATTTTCTAAAGTGTTTGTACCTTTGATCGATGGAATTTCGTAGCTCTGTGTCCTTCGTAAAAGCGATGTTTTCGCTGTATTTTGTTGTCCATCCATATTTATTTGCCAGAGCTTTTCGTGCGCTTGATGTCCAATAGATTACATTTCTCTGATAAGACTGCGAACTGTGTTTTCTGGTTGTGCCTTGACATCCGATTGTTTGCGCTTCACACTTGTTGATTGGATTGCACGAGGGATAACAATTTTTGTTTGCGTTGTGTGGACATTTAATTCTGCTGCTAGGGAGTTATGTTTTTGGATAGTGCTCATGATAATGGTGGTGGTGGGTTGAGTGAAGAAGCGTTGAGCAGAGGTGCCAAGTTTGACCCGTGTTGTGGGCAATTTCATTTTGATCGTGATGCACAAGGATAGCAGCAATGAAAGCATTTTAGCATATGAGGTGGAGTTATTCATTTTTTCTCCAAATGTTGGAGAACTAAGGTTGGCCAAGTGTTGTGATAGGTGTTGAGTACTCCTTCTTCATCAAAGTAAAGGTATGGGCAACTTCTTCCATGTATATTGTTGTTGATATATTTTTTGAAATTGAGTTTGGAGTGAAAAGGTTGTCTACTAGGTATTTTTGGTGTAAATCCTATTTTCTGGATATTGAAGATTGTTTATGCATTAAAATCATTGATGAGTTTTTGGGTGAATGCATAATTCTGGTTGAGGAAGAGGAAGCATTTTTGCACTAGGGTTTATGTTAGTAAGTCTTGCTACTTGTATTGAGATGGTGAAACCCTTAGGTGGCTATTTTGATATTGATGGTTGAGTTGCTTCCATAGAGGTTTTTTTGATCAAGTTAGTGCTTTACTTGATACATGCTATTGGGCTTACTCCATTGAGTTGATTTGAGCAAATTATTCTTTGCATTTGGTGATATTGTGTTGGTGGCTGTTTTGTTCAAATATCCTTGGAGGGAAAATGATTTCTACTTGTTTCCTTTTATTGTGATGATTGGTTGAATGCTTCAAGGTTGATGTTGAGTTGAGTGGTGTTGGTTGACTAAACCTTGTTTGATGAGCATTGTTGTTGAAACCCTAATTGTTGGTAAAAAGAATATGAGTATCATTGTTATATGAGATATTGCATGGTTGGCAATTGTTGGGTTGTGTTTCATATTCTTGAGAAAAGAATACTACATCTATCTTATTCTTTTGAGATTGAGATTGAGTTGAGATTGATATTGGGAGTTAAGTATAGAACATATTGGGTCTCTAACAATTCTCTTTATGTTTCTATGAGATTTGAGATTGAGATTGGGAGTTAAGTATAGAACATATTGAGTCTCTAACAATTCTCTTTATGCTTCTATGAGGTTTATGAATCACATTGGGTCTCTAACAATTCTCTTTGTGGGTTCATGTTAAGCAAGTTTTTCTTGGTGAGCTTACTGAGGTTTTGGACAGGTTCCGGTGAGGACTTGTGAGCAGGTTTTGGACAGGTTCCAGTGGGGACTTGTGAGCAATTTTTGGACAGGTTCTGGTGGGGGCTTGTGAGCAGATTTGGATAGGTCCTAGCAGAGGACTTGTGAGCTGAGTTTGATAGTTCTATCAGAGAACTTGAGGACAAAGGTGCATTGGTTCTTTGAGAAGAACCTGAGGATAGATTTGGCAAGTCTTTGAGAAGGTTTGTGTGTAGAGGATTGATTTGTTCAAGTGTTGGAAAGATCTAACAGATAGAGGAAGACTTGTACTAGACCGAATGACTGTGTTTGGTACAGGTTGTTGAGCTGCTGTGGACGTGATCATAGAAGGTAGAGGTCTCTTAGGCTAAGCATTGAGGACAGGAGGTCTTCGATGGAAAGGAGTTCCACGTGCTAGCAAGAGGTAGAGGTAGTTGATCTTCTAAGGGATCATTTCCAGAGCAGAGAGGGAAGGTATCTCCTTTGAGCAGAGGCTCACAAATTTTGATTGGGGGAAGGTATCTCCTTTGGGCCAAGGATCATAAATATTGTAATTGGGAAGGATTCCCAAAGAACCTTGAGATAACTTTTAGAGAAAAGTTTTGTGGATGTAGCCTAGCCATTCTGGGTGAACCACATTAAAAATGGGCTTTCAATGTGTGATGCTTTCTGTCTTGATTAATGTTGTGTTGATGCCACTGCTATCTAAAGTTAAAATTATTAATTGGTTAAGTCTTATACTGTTCATCCCCGCTTCTCAGTATAAGTCCATGTTATTTAATAATTGCACTAGATATGGCTATAGTTTCAGTGATGATGGTTTTGAAGATGCACTTGAAATACCAGATGAGAATATTCTAATGGAATTAGAAGATGAAGTAAGTGATCCTATAGAAGACAAGAAAAAAGGAAGTAATGATAGGGACAAAGGCAAAAAACTAGAGGATTATTCAGTGGAGAATGGATATGATCTCAAGGGAGAACTTATCTATGCTCTTAACACAGTAAATAAGGTAAGAAAGCAACATCTAAGCTTGAAAGTCAATTTCAAGAATGTGATGAATAAATATTATTGCTCATAGAGGACTTAGAAAAGTCAAAGGCTAAGACAAGTAAGTTCAAGGATAAGTTAGAAGCAAAGATTTTGGAGTGTGAAAAGTTAACACAAGAAGTGGCACTACTAAAGGACGATTTAGAGGATTCCAAGAAAAATTTGTACAAATATGTGAACAGTGCAAAGAGTGTAGACAAAATAATCAAGATACAAAGAGGAGCAACAAACAAGACATGTATTGGTTCCAAACAGGCTCAAAATAAATGGGAAGAAAATTCACTTCAAGTCTAGAAGAAGAAGGAATTTAAGAAGAAGTTACTTTAGAAAATAAAAGTGTAAGTTGGAATGAGACATCAGAGGATGAGTTGGACAAAAAATAGGTCAAATATAGAAACAATACACAAAGAAGATACAGATGGAACAAAAATAAAAAATAGGAGACCAATGAGGTCTAGGCCAGGAAGCTTCAATGGGAGATGCTTCTGATGTCACAGGTTTGGGCACATGACTTCATAGTGCAGGTCATACAAAATACGGGAATATGGGAAAGGAAAACATTTCCATGGGTATTGCTACTCATACAAAGATTTTGGTCACAAGGCAATGAATTGCAGGGTTTATGATAGAAGCGGATATGACTTCACTAGGAGATATCCTAAGACATTTGTACTTCCAAGGAATAATAACATTAAGTGTTATAAGTGCAATAATGATGGTCACACAACAAGATGGTGTAGAGCAAATATTCCAAAATTAGGCATGAACAGGAACAGGAATAGGAACATGGATGAGAACAAGAACAGGAACAAGAATAGAAATAGGAATATGGATGAGAACAAGAACATGAACAAGAACAGAAGTGATGATGACTTGGTAAGAAATAGTGAGAGGATTCAAAAAACTCATAAAGGAAGAGAGAAAGGTAAAGGTAAAGAACAGTACTTTTGGGGAGTAGAAATACTCCCACCCCATAATTAACCACCTCATGTGGAGGTGGGGGAGGGGCTAAGCTAAGAGGCTCATTCTTAGCCCCAAGCCCAAAATGTGACCCTTTTCCATTGATGACAAAGGGGGGATATATTTGTGTATATTGAGGAGAGTTTTTTATATGGGGAGAGATTTGATATTTGAGAAAGCTTTGAGCGAGGGGGGGCAAAGTCCCAGGGGGAGCAAAAAATAAGGTCAAATTTTAGTAAAAGGATATGGGTTGCCATCAATGACAAAGGGGGAGATTGTTGGACATTTTGAGTCCCTAAGCTAAGAGTTGTCATTGATGTCAAAAGGATCTATGTAATTAAGCACTATGTTTGTGTTTCACAAAGAGCTTCATGAGAAGCAAAGGTTTTTTATCAAAGGTTCAAGAAGGGATGCATAAAATTTAGTTCCAAAAGGAACTTCAAGGGAATCTTTGCAAAATGTTTTTATTTAAAACTATGGATGGCAGATTTGAAATGGGTTTTTCTTAAAACCCAAGTAGGCTTTTAATTTTAGTGAAAATGGTACCTCGATGATGGAGAAATTTAATTTTAAAGGTTTTATTTAAAACTATGGATTTATTTAAAACTATGGATGGTAAATTTGAAATGGATTTTTCTTAAAACTCAAGTTGGCTTTTTGTTTCATTGAAAAGGGTGCCTCGGTGATGGAGATATTTAATTTTAAAGATTTAGTTTAAATTTTAATTTATTTAAAATTAAAATTAAAAGTTTATCCGTCGACGTCATGAAGGAAGTTTCAAAAAGTTTGACATTTCCAAAGTAAATGGAAGGCATATAAATATGCCATTGAATTTTTTAATTCATTCATCCTTGCTCGTTGATATTTGCGCTTGGTATTTGCGAAGAAAAAGAGCTCGTGTTTTTAGTTTAAGTGACACAACGAACATTAAAAGGATACAACGACCACTTCCCAAAATGCATTGGGTAGCATGGCCTAGTGGCAACTTAGATTGTGCAAAGGTGTTGATGAGAAGGAGGTTGTGCATTCAATTCTCGTAAGCATCATTTTTGGATTTGTTCTATTGAGGTGCCCAAGGAAGATACTTTTTTCTTGGCAGAATAGGGTGAAGGATAAG
Organism: Wollemia nobilis; assembly: GCA_028583015.1. Taxonomy (NCBI): domain Eukaryota; kingdom Viridiplantae; phylum Streptophyta; class Pinopsida; order Araucariales; family Araucariaceae; genus Wollemia; species Wollemia nobilis. The sequence goes on from JAQPPZ010017258.1 coordinate 2,280,205, forward strand.
AAGCGGGTGGCACTTCTTTTTCACCAATGACCCCACAGCTCGTGTGACAGCTTTGCTGCGGCTAGGGCGTTCGCATTGTGGCAGGACGAGGGTTCGATTCCCCTCGAGGTAGGTATTAAGGTTTTTATTAATCTTTTGTTTAGAATGCCTAAGGTTGAGTGATAAGGGGTAAAGGTGCTTCGTTAGTTGATTTGTTGAGTAACCTTAGGGAATAAGGTCATAGGGGCTATTTGAGTTGTGAATTATTTTGAATTACGATTTTTGATAAAGTTTTTTTCAGTGAAAGTTATTTTGAGTAAGGGTTTTCTTTTAAAAAGAACTTTGGTGGATATTAAAATAAAGTAGGAGTAATAAGGTATTATTTGGATATTATTGTTGTGTTATTACTCAAGATCTCTAACCCTTGTTAAGAGTTGAAAAAGAAAGTGTGTTGAGTGTGATAAATTTAGTGGACAACTCATAAGGCATCAAAAAGGTATGAGTAATACTCTCCATTGATTTTATTTGGGTGGTTGATTTTTGAAATATCATTGGAGTGAAAAGGATTGATTGTGGTTTCCTTTTGAAAGTGGTTGAGTTAATGCTTCAAGGTTTTCTGGATTGTGAGTTGTGATTAAACCTTGTTTTATAAGCATTGTTGTTTAGACCATTGGTTGAGTGAAGTACTTTGAGTTTATGCTTCAAGGTTTTATGAATTGAGAGTAGTGATCAAAACCTTGTCTTATTAGCATTGTTGTTGAAACCAATGGGTGATGTAAAGAACTTGAACTTGAGTTAGAAAAGAACATGAGTATCATTGTTATGTAAGATTTGTTGTTGAGCATTTTTGAAAATATTTTGAGTTAGTTGATTTATGCTTGGACTAGGGTTTGTGAGAAAGAGTTGTTTCTTGAAGTGATTTGTTGAGTAGAGTTTATTGAGCCTAGTCAAGTGGTTGCATGAAGTGGTTGTTCAAGTTCCATGAAAAAAATTATTCTATATTCTGATTGAGTTGAGATTGAGCCTTGATAATAGAACATATTGAGTCTCTAAAAATTCTATTTATGCTTCTATGAGATTGAGTTAAGATTGAGCTGAGTTGAGATTGCTTTGAGTTGAGATTGAGATTTGAGTATAGAACATATTGAGTCTCTAACAATTCTCTTTATGCTTCTATAAGATTGAGCTGAGTTGATATTGCTTTAAATTGAGATTGGGATTTGATTATAGAATATATTGAGTATCTAACAATTCTCTTTATGCTTCTATGAGATTAAATTGAGATTTTATTGAGATGATTTGAGGCAAGTCTTTGAGAAGGCTTGTGGACTATTTTTGTGTAATGTTTTGTGAAATCTTGCTATGTAGATATGAGAAAGTCCTAAAGAGGACTTATTGAGCAGATTGGGATAAGTTCTATGTGAGCTTGTTGAGTAGATTTGAGCAGGTTCTGAGTGAGCCTATTGAGAAGATTTGAGCAGGTTTTGAGTGAGCCTATTGAGCAGATTTGAACAGGTTATGAGTGAGCATATTAATCAAATTTGAGCAGGTTTTGAGTCAGCTTATTGAGAAGATTTGAGCAGGTTTTGATTGAGCCTACTGAGCAGATTTGAGCAGGTTCTGAGTGAGCCTATTGAGCAGATTTGAGGAGGTTCTGAGTGAACCTATTGATAGATATTTGGAGGTGATAGAGTATAGAGGACAAAGGACAGAGTCTCAGTGGATAGAGATCCAAAAACCAGAACAATTGAAGAAAGATCTGAGTTAGGAGTCTTCAAGTGGAGAGAGATCCACTAGTCAGTGTAGTAGAGATACAGAGTCTTATAGAAGATCACTAGCCAAACCAGAAGGGGAAAGAGTTCTCCTATGGAAGATATCCACGAACTTGAGATTTAGGGGATCACAATCTTCTTTGGATAGAGGTCCATAAAAATTGTAATTTGGAAGCATTCCCAAGAGATTGATTGAGATAGTTTTAGCAAAATATTTTCTCCGTGGAGTAGCTCGCATTGGGTGAACCACGTAAATTGTTGTGTCACTTTTGTGGATGGTGTTTTGTGCATTTCTTTGATTACTGCTATTGATAATGCTATCTATACACTACATAATATTGAATTGAAAAGAAAAGTAAAAAGTGGTCTTATACTGTTCACCCCTCCTCTCAGTATAATTTTGTGTTCTTCAGTTGTAAGAATATAACATAGAGTGATTATGCACATTTACTATTTATCATATGCCACATTGTTGGTTAGTCATAATACAAAATTGAATCAATGCGTTTTTTGTTATATTGGATTGAAATGAGCATACTATTGTGGTATTTGAATTAAACCTAGGTTTCTACTTTAGGAGCTTATGCAGACGATAGAAGGGAATCCTCCTATGGACGTCCTTCTTAGGCAGCAAATTATTCACTTAATTTATAATCATCCAATGCACAATAGTCACAAGTGCAATTAGCAAGTTTCAAGACATCAAGAAAAATTCTAAGTCTTTTGTGAGATGACAAAGTCTAAGATGATATTTCTTGCAATATTTGTATAACACTCCAATCATTGTATGATATTCCTTCGATATTTCTATGACACTCCTTCAGTATTTGAGTGAATAAGGACCTGTTGGCATTTTTGCCACATTGATTTTCATTGAAGTATTAATGCATACATTATTGCAAATCTAACGTTTATACAGGCTTTGATGCGGCTTTGAAACAAAAAAGGAGAGAAAATGAGCAAAAAAATGGCTAAGTCTAAAAACTGCAGCGATTCGCTGACATGTCGCAGAATCGCGGTCAACGCAGTCAACGCAGGCAGGTTGGGCGGAACCGTCGCGATATCGCGACGTGTTCCAGAATCACGGGTCGGACGGCTTTAAAGACTCAAGTTGAAAACTTGCAGCGCATCGCTGACAGGTTCCAGAATCGCGACGTCGGGAGCTTCGAGGACTAAGGTGCAAAAATTGCAGCGACGCGCTGACGTCTTATTTTCGCGGGCAGTGGTTGCAAGAGGGAGTCCAACGCAAACAGTGCAGTGGTTCGCTGACGTTTCGAAATCGCGCGGTGATTGGCTTCAAAGGGCAAAAGGTGTTATGTTTTCACGGACCGTCAGCAAGGCCGTACAAGGTGCCCGAAACATGTAGCGATATCGCTACATGTTCCGTTTTCGCGGGGCAGAGCGCAAGGAGGAGCCAACGACAAAAAGACGTAGCGAAATCGCTACATGTGCCATTTTCGTGGGTCTTCAGCAGCGAAGCGTACGGCATAAAAATATGTCGCGATTTCGCGACCCGTCGCGTTTTCGCGACCTGCAACTGTTTTCCCGCCAAGTGCAGTATGAACGGCCAAGAGGTTTTTCTCGATTTTCGAGTATTTAATACTGACCCGAATTAAATATTTTGTGGATTTCCAAGGCAGTCAAGGTCGAAGAAGCACCCAGGCCACCAAAATTAAAGTTTTATTTATTCAAAGCTGCTGTTCGTGGATTAATTCAACGGTTTTCATGCACATGTTCGAAAGCTCAAATTTAATGAAGGACCGCGAATGTTTCATCGCATTTAATTTTTGCTGCAATTAAGGGGATCGTGTGCATAATTTTCGTTGCATGGTTGTAGATCACGAGGAAGTTGGTTTTAAATTTTTAATGCTGCAAAGAGGACGGACCTCTATAAAAACCAATGTAATTTTCATTTACAGAGGTTGGAAAAACTTGCTGCTAGAGACTGGAATTGTATTTGCGGGAATACAAGGATCGACTTCTAATTTTTCAAGCGTCGCATGGATGAATTTGCTTTCTGTTTTTCTGCATTTCTAATAGCATTCATACTCCTGCATTGCTGTTACATTTAAATTCTGTTTCTAGATTTAAATATTGCGGTCAGGGTACAATTTCTGGAATGTGGGTTTGGAGGGATTTGTTGCATGTGATTGTGCGAGGATTAGGCTAATTCCTTATGTTACTTGCTGTTGTTATGTTTGTAGTTTCCTGCTATTATTTTTCTGATCCCATCACTTCGGCCTGTGGCCATATTTCCCATTTCTTTCTGCAATTTTTTTAAATCTCTTTCCAGCAACCCTTATCTTAAACAAATTTTAGAATAGTAGAGGGAACCAGCCCACTCTCGAGATTGGTCTGGGAGCCATTTCTTGCTTTCAGCCTTTCAATGTTGGTCGGGTCTAGGGCGCACTTGTAAAATCCTTTCCTGTGGCAGATTCGTGACCAACAGTTTTTGGCACGCCCGGTGGGACAGACAAGTTTTGTCTCCAAGAATTCATAATCGGTGGGATAAGCATAATTTTTCAAAGTGATAACCCCACCGGTGCCAACAGTTTTTGGCATGCTTTTAACACCCGGAGGTCTCAAGATTTGATGAGCTGTCTTGGCCTCATAGCGGAGATTTGTAAGTTCATCTGGCGATTTTGCTGAGTTGAAGATCTGATTCGTGGACGCCTGTTTTTTAAAAAAAAAAAAAAAAAAAAATTCAAAGAATGTTCGTCTGGCGACTCTGACTTAATGGCGATGGCTGTGATTCCGAGACCATCGCCACAAAAGCGAGGGTTTTTTCTAGATGGGATGATCCTGGCCCTCTGAATGTCCAAGTTCGGCATGAAATTCTCGAAGGTGCCCTGAAGAACCTAGCAAAATATGATGGTACCGAAGGCATGGCTCTGGCACATGTTGAAGACATTGCTATTCTGTCCATGATCCATGTCATAGAACATGAAGATGTCATGATCCGACTTCTGGTTCAGTCTTTGGAAGGAAGAGCATTGCAATGGTACAGATTGCTCAAACGTCAAAGCATCAGCTCATGGGACGATCTAGCGAGAGCACTGATCAGAAGATTTGACGAAGATCCTTTCTACAGTTCTTTGGATCTCTACCATTTTTTCATGTACATCAAGAGAGCACCTCAAGAAAGCATCACGGATTTCAATGTATGATTCTTGATAAGTTGGAAGAGAATTCTAGAGAAGATCCGTCCATCACCCACCCAAGCCCACCTCTTTTATGTTCAAGCTTTTAATTCTGACATAGGTCTCTTTTTGCTGCAGTCAGGTGAACTACGGTTCCCACAAATCTTTGAGGAAGCAGTGCGAGCAAAACAACTTTTGCTCTTATCGAGAAAGTTACCGTGGGGAGAAACTCCATTACCTTCTCCGGTGGTTGCTGCTCCTGTCTACCCTGCACAGTACTTTTCATGCCAGATCCCTTATACTGAGCAGAAACCTGAGATGCAGTCATGTGGAGTTCAAGGGACAGATCTCGTCCAAAGTCAAGGATTGGAACATGCAAGCACTTTTCCAGCAATGAACAATATGGTTGCTTGCAGTTTTCATCAAGGGATGGGCCAAGTAGAAGAACAAGTTCAAATTCCAGAACCTGAGGAGATCCAAGAATCATATTTCTCACTTGAAGAGCCCTGTGATCACATCAAGGAGTTAGAGGAGCCTGTACTCAGCCCACAGCTAGTAAAGTCTGCAAAGTGGTGGTGTTGGTTCCAGCCACTACATCCGATACCTGAAGAAGTCCTCCATGTGGGTACTAGTAAGAAGGATAATCTGCCGCATTGCATCCTATTCGCACCATGGAGAACTTCAGGAAGGAGCCAACCCAATTTCAAGGACCGACTTAAGTATGATCAGATCTGGTCGGGACATTGCAGATTTACCGGATAACTCCTGAGACTGGGTTTATGGTGGCGACATGCCAATCATGTCGTGAACTATTGTATATAGTATAAAAACAAAAAAAAAAAAAAATAGAAAGAGAAAAAAAAAAAAAAAAAGAGGTATTGTTTTTTTTATTCATCTCGGCTCTTTTGTTTTCTGTGAGCTGTAGGTGCTTCTTTTTTCCTTTTGTCTCCTCCTTTCCCAGCAGTGGATGGCTTTTAGAAAAGTTCTTCTTTTCCCTTCTCTTTCCTTTCTTCATTTTCTTCCTCCTTTTTCTTCTGCAGTTACAAAAATAAGCCACGGCTGTTGTTTCTTTTCCCCATTCTCATTGTTCCCTTTCCTTCTTCTCCCTTTCCTCTAAGTTCAGTCTTTTTACGCATTTGCTAACAGTCTAGTTCATTTCATTTCACAGCTTTCCTAGTTCCATTCCCACTCCATAACTTCGTTCATTTTCATTTCATCATTCCATTGCAGTCGCCGCTTGCGCAATTGCAAGAGCTCATTCCATTTCCATTTCATTTGTTTCATTTCACAAAAAGTTGCAGGTCCTTCCAATTTCAATTTTTCAGCAGAACATGTATTGCAGCAGCCAAGCTTTCTGTTCGGATATGACTCTGTTGCCCAATGGACTAAGGCCTGGATTCTTGCATACAATGAGTTGTATACCCCGCGAGCCACCAAGAATGTTGGCATTTTTGCCACATTGATTTTCATTGAAGTATTAATGCATACATTATTGCAAATCTAACGTTTATACAGGCTTTGATGCGGCTTTGAAGCAAAAAAGGAGAGAAAATGAGAAAAAAAATGGCTAAGTCTAAAAATTGTAGCGATTCGCTGACATGTCGCAGAATCACGGTCAACGCAGTCAACGCAGGTAGGTTGGGCGGAACCGTCGCGATATCGCGACGTGTTCCAGAATCGCGGGTCGGACGGCTTTAAAGACTCAAGTTGAAAACTTGCAGCGCATCGCTGACAGGTTCCAGAATCGCGACGTCGGGAGCTTCGAGGACTAAGGTGCAAAAATTGCAGCGACGCGCTGACGTCTTATTTTCGCGGGCAGTGGTTGCAAGAGGGAGTCCAACGCAAACAGTGCAGCGATTCGCTGACGTTTCGAAATCACGCGGTGATTGGCTTCAAAGGGCAAAAGGTGTTATGTTTTCGCGGACCGTCAGCAAGGCCGTACAAGGTGCCCGAAACATGTAGCGATATCGCTACATGTTCCGTTTTCGCGGGGCAGAGCGCAAGGAAGAGCCAACGACAAAAAGACGTAGCAAAATCGCTACATGTGCCATTTTTGCGGGTCTTCAGCAGTGAAGCATACGACATAAAAATATGTCGCGATTTCGCGACCCGTCATGATTTCACGACCTGTCACGTTTTCGCGACCTGCAACTGTTTTCCCGCCAAGTGCAGTATGAACGGCCGAGGGGTTTTTCTCGATTTTCGGGTATTTAATACTGACCCGAATTAAATATTTTGTGGATTTCCAAAGCATTCAAGGTCGAAGAAGCACCCAGGCCACCAAAATTAAAGTTTTATTTATTCAAAGCTGCTGTTCATGGATTAATTCAACGGTTTTCATGCACATGTTCGAAAGCTCAAATTTAATGAAGGACCGCGAACGTTTCATCGCATTTAATTTTTGTTGCAATTAAGGGGATCGTGTGCATAATTTTCGTTGCATGGTTGTAGATTACGAGGAAGTTGGTTTTAAATTTTTAATGCTGCAAAGAGGACGGACCTCTATAAAAACCAATGTAATTTTCATTTACAGAGGTTGGAAAAACTTGCTGCTAGAGACTGGAATTGTATTTGCGGGAATACGAGGATCGACTTCTAATTTTTCAAGTGTCGCATGGATGAATTTGCTTTCTGTTTTTCTACATTTCTAATAGCATTCATACTCCTGCATTGCTGTTACATTTAAATTCTATTTCTGGATTTAAATATTGCGGTCAGGGTACGATTTCTGGAATGTGGGTTTGGAGGGATTTGTTGCATGTGATTGTGCGAGGATTAGGCTAATTCCTTATGTTACTTGCTGTTGTTACGTTTGTAGTTTCCTGCTATTGTTTTTCTGATCCCATCACTTCGGCCTGTGGCCATATTTCCCATTTCTTTCTGCAATTTTTTAAATCTCTTTCCAGCAACCCTTATCTTAAACAAATTTTAGAATAGTAGAGGGAACTAGCCCACTCTGGAGATTGGTTTGGGAGCCATTTCTTGCTTTCAGCCTTTCAATGTTGGCCGGGTCTAGGGCGCACTTGTAAAATCCTTTCCTGTGGCAGATTCGTGACCAACAAGACCCTTTGTTGAGCAGATTGCTCCATTTTATGAGTGAATCACTCTCTTGATCCAATTGCTCCATTTTACGAGTAAATCACTCCATTTTATAAGTGAATTGCTTCCTTAATCCAATCAATCCATTTTGGAGACAACCAAGTTTTGTCAATTTTACAAATTTTACTATTTTACAATGTTGTTCTTGAGTTTGCAAAATCTTTTATCTATTCCTCAAAATTAGAAGACAGTAGCTGAGATACTACAACTTTCAAAACACCATCATGCATGAGGGTGGATTGACTAGTAAGAAAGTCTTAGGAGAGAGAGTATGTGTGTTTGAATCACATGCACATTGCTTTAGATTGCCCTACATTGGCTTGATTTAGTTGCCATGTATTGGTATGAGATTGTATAGAAGGGAGATCCTTTTTCCTCCCAATAGTGCAATGTTGATATGGCTAGTGCAATGCCCTTGGCACCCATGAGACCAAGGATAGAACCTCTCTAACACTACTTAGGCATTTTGTAAAAGATAAATGATGCTTGGCCGATGTGGTCATATTCTATGCCATGCACCATATTTTAACATATATATACCCTATGCACCAATCAGATAGAGGTAAATATTGACAAATGTGCAAATTAGAGGAGCTAAAGTGACAAAAAACAATGAAGTACACCAATAAATCATAGAAAGCCAAGTGGTAGGTCAAGATTTGTTTCTACATCTCTAAGATTTGGGGATTATTTTTTTTTATTTTTGAGGTCCATTAGGGTAAAACGTCTAGAGGCCATAAATTTTGCATAAGGAAGCTTTCTGAACCTTTTTTCGAAATTGCATGATTTTTTTTTATCTCTACACAATGCTAGCATTAGTTCAAGGAACTCTTATAGTATTAAGGGTCAAATTGTATAATATGGATCATTAAACCCTTGTTACTCAATTCAATGGGTGAAATTATAGTATTTGTTCAACTCAAATTATCAACTTATTATGTAGTAAGAACCTATGGTGCATCTTTCAAGAAGATAAATCAACAACCCTTGATGAAGAAAATCACTAGCATAAGTGAGAAGCAAATCTTGGTCTATTCTCCTTATTTATTGAACTGAAATTTAATTTTCAAACCGAAGAAGAGAATAAGCCTATCAAGATATGGTCAAAATTGCATGAGTTATTTGAAAAAGTAAATACAATTGAAGTAAGTCACTTCGAATTAAAGCTTTCTTATCACAAATTGGTTGACTTTCATAACACTAAAGACTATATTATGTGTTTTAAGGCATTGATAGTAATATTGCATATAATAGAGGAAACAAGAAAGATGATGTAGAATCCATGAAAATTGTCCTTGCTAATCTCTCTTCTCTTTAGATGTTGAACCTCATGATTTGTATGATTCCTATGTTCTTATAATCACAAAAAAACTCTTAACTCTTGATCAACTTTCTCTCTCCTAGTTTATTTTTAGCTAGCAATGAGGAATTGCAGTAATACTTCGCAAGTGCGTACTTATGTAAAGGAATCCAAACCTAAGGAGACTCAGTCCTATGGGCCCAAGGATCAAGTTTTCTTCAAAGATGTAAGATAGAGTAGCCTTTACTGACACTTAATACAACATGGGCAAATTTAACATAATTGATGAGTTGTTATATAAAAAATGTTATACATAAAGCTTTGTAGAAAATATTTATGCTAGAGAAGAAATCTATTGATGCAAAAGTCTTAAAAAAAGATAGAAATATTTAGTTTTTTTTCACTATTTCACTATAGATAAATGATATGTAAATTACATCTCATCTATTATTTTTTGTTGGTAACCCATAAATAAACGTTTTCCAAGTCTTGGTCATATTTCCTTTGTTTTCCAAAGTCATGCGGAATTGTGGCAGAAAAAACACACAAAATAACTTTCATGGTTGCCGCTACCCCACTAAGCACACACAAGATAACTGGTGTGTCAGTCTCAATTTAACAAGATAACTGGTGTGTCAGTCTCAATTTAAAGAGAAATGGGTACTTAAATATAATATAGAGGACTTTCACTTGTTCAAGTTTGTACCATTTCTCGTTTGACACGGCAGTACAAATTTGGAGTGGCAGGTAAGTCAGCTTTTCAAGAGTCCTCGGCAGGTCTAGAAGTTACATGCGAACATCCATCAATTGTGAATAGATAGATAGACGTCGCATAAGTCAAGGTGTGCGTTGTAGAATTGCCTTCCAATTTAACCCTTAGTTCCCAACATAGTCAAATACAATACAAGATCACACTAAAATAAATACGTACGTCATTATTGTTAGTGCTGTAGGTTTTATGAAAGAAAAGATGAAATTCGGTGCAGCAGCATTTCTGCTGTTGATGCCCATTGCCTTGGTGTTTTATCTATGTTTTTTTATTTTTTCGGTTATATAGGAGAATTGGTTGCAACTATGTTATTTTTAGTGATTGATAAGCGTAGGATTCAAACCACATGGGTTCCTTTCATCAAACCTATTCCGCTTTGTTAATTTTGACCCGTAAAGGAACCAACGGATTCGTATCGTCATCGTCCGTCTGGCATGCACTCAAAAGATTCAGATTAGACTACTACCTTTGCAAACAAGCTGTCCCGAAAGCTATCCCGAAAATTTAAACCTGAGTGTTTTCTTGGTAAGTGTCTACTTTTGCCTGCTAACAAACACTTACCAATCCACTTATCTATATTCTTAAAAGTAAACTTCAAAATCAAGTTTATTTTTGTTTAAGATTAACTTTTTATGAGAGATTGGTACTATTGTAAACATTTTTTATTGAAGATTTATTTATATTATTAGTATGAATAAATGTAATATATTACGGTGTTTTGTGGGTATTCACCTTTTATTTTCCACTCGTCTTTATGGATTTATTTTTAGTCGTTTAGAATTATATTTTAATTGTTTTTTCTTCTTTTTGTTATATGAAAGGATTTTGAAAAATATTACAAATTTAAATATGGTATCAAAATCAAATTTAAAGTATTTTCATTCATCAACAAAAGAAAGAATTTATTATTAGCCATTAAGGGAAGCAATTTAAGTTTTTTTTCTTAAAATTTTTAAATTTTAGTTTTTTTTTAATTGTGACGTCATTTTTTGGGTGTTATTTCATATGGTTTCGATGTGCTAAAGCATGCACTACATTTCAACTAGTTGATGCTTATCCACACATCTTGGCATAGAAGTGGTGCATTGACACAAACAATGCAACAATCAAGTCATGCACCTAAAGGTTGATAGAGACACGTTTGAATCTCCAATAATTTTTTTAAATGACACTTCATTCTAAACTCTACAAAGAGATTTGCTCATGTCATTTCACTCGCATATGCTTGGATAGCACATTGGTTGGACTGCTTTCTAGCATTTGTGAGGCTTGTGGTTTAAATCCCTGCAATATGGGTTTGGTGCATTTTTCTCCTAAGCTAGACACACCTTAAGGGGAAGCTCACCTTTTGGTCCCAACACCCTACATGGCACAATGGTTGGGTTGCTTGCTTGTAAGTGCAAGTTTTACTTGGCATAGGCACAAAATGCTCCTTTTTTGCTAAAGTTGGAGAATTAGCATATTTTTTTATTAGGGTAGAATAAGGGGTTTTGAAAGAGGCCCCAAACCTTTTACAAGAAAGTAACTACATATAAACTAACAATCTCAAAATTGAGACATCACAAACAAGACAACCCATAAAATTAAAGCATTTCAAAGTGCAACAGTCCATAAAATGAAATGGTCTACTAGGACCAAACCAAACAGGACCCAAAAGAGCAAAACACCCATAAGAACCTGGATTAAAATCCCATAAAACCATAGGGAATCTTGAAGAACACAAGCTTATACTGAGAGGGTGGTGAACAGTATAACACCCACTTCTTACTTTCTTTCAAACAAATATCAATTAATGTCCTTAATTGCAATAACCAAATATAGCAGTGTGCATTAATAACTCAGATAGCAATAATAAGAAAGAGCACAAGTCACCACACACAATTGAGACACATGATTTAACATGGTTCCCCCAATGTGGGGTACTTCACAAGATAATCTCCTTATAATATTTCACATAGAAATAAGGATCCTTATCCAATACAATGATTACTTTGATCTACTCAAATCTAGGCAATACACTAATCTGCTCAGGTAGGCAATCCACTAATCTTCTCAGCTAGGCAACACACTAATCTGCTTAGGTAGACAATCCACTGATCTGCTCAGTTAAGCAATACACTGATCTGCTCAGGTAGGCAATCCACTAATCTGTTTAAGTAGGCAATCCACTGATCTGCTCAGCTAGGCAACACACTGATCTGCTCAGCTAGGCAATCCACTGATCTGCTCAGCTAGGCAACACACTGATCTTGTCCAAATATGCTCTACAAGCTCACACAAAACTTGTCCAAATCTGCTGAACAACCTCACACAGAACTTGTCCAAATCTGCTCAACAAGTTCACACAAAACTTGTCCAAACCCGCTTAACAAGCTCACATAGAACTTCTCCAAATTTTCTCAACAAGATCACACATAACTTGTCAAAATTGGCTCAATAAGCTCACACAGAACTTGTCCAAATTTGCTCAACAAGTTCACACAAAACTTGTCCAAATATGCTTAACAATCTCACACAGAACTTGTCTAATAATTCAATCTCATAGGAGCATAAAGTGAATTATTAGAGACTTAATATATTCTTATACTCAAATCCAATATCAACTCAAATCAATCTTATAGAAGCATAAATAGAATTGTTAGAGACTCAATATGTTCTATCCTCAAATCTCAATCTCAACTCAAATCTAGAATATAGAATAGTTTGTTTCATGGAACTTGAACAACCACTTCACACAATCACTTGACTAGGCTCAAACAACTCTTATCAACCAACTACCACAAGGAACAACTCTTTCTTATAAACCCTAGTCCAAGAATGTATCAACCAACTCAAATGTTTCCAACAATGCTCAACCACAAATCTCACATAATAATGATACTCATGTTCTTCTCAAGTTCAAGTTCTTTGCATAACCAATGGGCTTCAACAACAATGCTAATAAAACATTCTTCACATAACAACGATACTCATGTTCTTTTCAAGTTCTTTTCATAATCAATGGGCTTCAACAACTATGCTTATAAAACAAGGTTTAAACACAACTCTCAAACCAGAAAAACCTTGAAGCATCCAACCAACCACTTTCGAAAAGGAAACCACAATTAATCCTTTTCTCTCCAATGATATTTCAGAAATCAACCACCATAATCAATCAATAGGAGAATGTGCCCATACCTTTTATGAAGATGAAGAAACCTCTTTGGAAATCTGCCACACTCAACAAACTTATTTTTCAACTTTCAACAAGGGTTAGAGATCATGATTAATATCATAACAACAATATCCAAATAACACATTATCACTCCTACTCAACAAAATGCATCATGCCCCCTTATAAAATAATTAATCACTTTTGAAAAAGAACAAAACAACCTTCACTTTTGAACCCATTTACAAAATAGAAATATCTGTTTACTTACACCTTATTTCTCCTTCTAAGCAATTTAATAAAATAGCCCTCGAAATAAGCTTTCCAACGATATATAATATGATATACTTCTAAAAGAAAAAACACCATAAATTTCTCTTTTTCAAAAGTGGATCACAACCCCTATTCCTCCTAGAAATAACAACAAGCTTACAAAACCTTATAACTCCCTATCTCTAAATAAATTATTGTTCATACACCCAAAGCATTCACAATATCAACTATGCAAGTCACATCTCATAAATACCTTTAATTTCGAAATCGTAGCCTTAACCTTTGAAAACATTTCGCAAAAATTTATGAGTGCCTTCACACCTGCGGGAGTCGAACTTTGTTCCTCCTTGCTAGCATTGTGAGATGCTAACTGTCACATATCCACCAATAATGATTATTTTTTCTTGAAGAATGTGATTCTATGGCCAGTGTTTGTGGTGCAGATGCAGGTCTCAAGGCAAATGGCGAAGAAAGCACCCACCCCATCAACCGAGCAGTAGAACGAGATTGCTGGGTAAGTGGTAATGATGATGTGCCCCAAGCACACTTGGTTAGTGGGTACATGGAAGCCCACCACAGGGTTACACTACATTTGCATTCTACCTTTCATGTCGACTGTGTGTGTGTGCATTTGTTGGTTTGTTGCTATTTACCTACTGACATTAAAATGATAATTTTAAATATATATAAACAGTTAATACCAATACATAGGCATACCAACTTTTTTTTTTTGTGTGGAAAACATCCCAAAAGGGATGCCACTTTCGGGTAAGACCCAAGGAGGCAGTGTATCCATTCCGCAAAAAAGGCCCAAACTCGGACCTAGCCTACCACCTTTGACATACTCAAGGAGCAAACAAACACACAAAACCAATTTAAAAATAAGTAAATAACAACAAAAATAATAAAATAAAATAAAAAACATGCTCCTTGAGTGTGTCAAAAACAAAAGCACAACCAAACACGCACAATAAGATAGGCATACCAGCTTTGAAGCAAATCAAAAGAAAGAGAATTAATTTTTAAACCATAAACATGGGGACTAATTATTTAAGTAATAAAAATAATGATATGTATAAAAACAGATAATAAAATACATAAAATAATTAAATTAAAAATAAATATAATAGAATGTTAAATGTTATAGTAAGTCTTAATTCTATAATAAAGAGATTAAACTCATAGGCTTTACGTAATGTGGTGATAAGTCTAAGACAAGACTTAAGAAACTATAAGTTCAAGCTTTAATTGGTTAATAAGAAAGACTTGGCGGAACTTAATTTAAATAAAGATATTTAAATATTAAAAAAAAAAATCTAAGGAAGTCATACGTGGAGGAATAAAACGTGTCTTGTCTGGAAAATACAGTAATGTGTCTCTTTCCCATAAAACTCACTTGCTTATAAAAGAAAATGGGATAGCCCAAGGTGGTATGGAAAATTTTGGGGAAAAACTTCATGTTCGTTTGAGAGGAAGCCAAGGACGGGATACGCCGAAAGAAAGAATTGCAGCGTGAGGAGGATTGAGTCTCCGAGTAAAAAGGTCAGGTTTTTCTGCATTAATAAGGGAAAGGGTTTACTGGAAATTATGTTGTTTTAAAATAATGGATTGATTGGTAAATGGCTTTATTCACGTGGTTACCTAGACATGTAATTTGTTGTTTTGGCTACTTTAATATTATTACTGGGAAGTGTTGGGCAATTCTATTGAATGGAAAGAATCTAACTTTGTTTTCCCATAATATTTCTTTAAAAGAAAACATATTACAGAACATAAGAGTAATCGGGATTCTTATACGAATGTTCTATAGCAGTGTTAGTTAAGTTAAAGTGTTTATAGATGGTAACATTTTTTTAAAAAAATGTGTATACTCTCGGATAAATCAGACGAACCAAAAGTAATAGTCCGACGAATGAAAATTATAAGCTATTGGTTGTGTTTGTTATAAAATCGTCATGCTGGATGGAAAATTACTTCATGTCTTCAAAGTATTGATTGACAATGAAGAAAATTATTTTAAAAATTGTCATGCCGGCTGAAAATTTCTTCATGTCTTCAGAGTATTGATTGAAAAAGATGAAAATTATTTTAATATTGTCATGTTGGTTGTATGTTGTAAAATTTACTTCATGTCTTCAGAGTATTGATTGATTATGGAGAAATATGTTTAGTTGTGGATTGTTGCTGCATTGCACGATTGCCTGTTGAAAATAGAATACTTAGAAAATAATTTTAAATTTTGCTAGCTGTATGGTGTCGTTATGGTTGCATGAGACTTAAGTATGTGTCATATAGATGAGAACCAAGTCTGAGCCATACTTTGTGTTTTGTTCTCGCCGGTTGGTGAGGGTGGGTGTTGAGGTGCTTATGTTCTTTCATGAAAGTGAACGAATTTTTCAGAATGGTGGTCGAGCATGAAAACCCTAACAAAGACCATGGAAGGTTTAGAAAAGCATTTCATGTTGTACCGTGAAGTTTCTACGACATCCGGTGTTATGTATGCTTGTATAGTTCTTTCTTTTAATTCGAAGAAGATTGGAATTTGAACGGTTAAATAGTTGTAGTGTTGTGTTCTTCTATCTGTTCTAATATATAAAGGATAGTCTAAATCGTTGAGTGTAATCAAAATTTATGAAGACCTAGAAATTGTGTTTAAAGCAAATGCATTGGAAGAACAAATAGAATATTCTTAAATTTCGTATGCTACGTTCTGGAAAAGGATTGGTTTTTTTATCAAACGCCATATATTGTATTGAAAAGTGTGCTAAGTATAGAGTAAATTATTATATTTCTATTTTTAAATGCACTATCGTACTCCAGCTCTAAATGGGACAGAGTGTCCGAGTTGTGAAGTGTAACGAGTGATGGGATGGGGCATCCCTCTAGGTGGTCAGTCAGTTAGTGGCGACGATATTCATCAATCCACTCGGACTAGGGAAATGCCTACATAATGCATGACTAGGATGTTACTTATTCTAATGGATTTCCAGCGGTAGATGGTTATGGGTAGCATTGCCATTAGTTTGGGAAGGGTTGTGTTTATCTAGTTCATCAACATTACGAAGGTGGACTCTAGCCAAACCTTCGTAGATGGTCAATTGTTAGCATCGACAAACAAACGTTGGTTCCAAGGCATTGAGCTGAGATCTTTTAATAAGTTACAAACCTTACAACCTTGGACAAGGGGCAAAGCGTACCCCGTTCAGGTGATATGGGCCCTAAACGGATAACCATCTGCTAGATTCCTAAAAGTCTCAAGTGATGACCCAAATCTAATAAGGTGACCCATGGGACCTGGCCAGTTTCGAGCACTTAAGACACTAGATGTAGGAGTGAATAATCTTGAAGTGCATTTTATATGTATGCCAAAACTAGCATTCACATTGGAAATCAAGCAATGTATGATTGAGTTAAACAAAAAAATTTAGTGTATGAAATTTTAGGATCTTACAGTTGGTATCAAAGCCTAGGTTTATGAAACCTTGGACAATATTGTACTGTTAGCTATGGCAAGCACCTCGAGGAGGACTAACATGAATCTGCAATAGGATATTGCAGAGGTATCAGATCCTAGGTTGTGAAACCCTAGGTCTTATGATTAAAGATGACATAGCTCTTTTATATTTTTGACAAGTTTTCTTAAGAAAAATTAATATCATTTCCTTTTATACAAACAGATGGAGGATCTTGCATCAAAGCTGGAAGTATTTCAATGTCAGATGGACCAGATACCTTCACTAATGAAACTGCTTATGGATAGAATGAGAATTCAGAAAGAAATCATGGAACTCATCATAAGGAAACGAAATAAGAGAACCAAGAGAAGGAAAATGATGAAATCCTCTAGAAAGGAGAAAACTGCAAACAAGGGCCACAAGTGCACTAAGGAAAAATGTATACAAGTAAAAGAAAGAGAAACTAGAGCACCAATGTCGGTATGCTTCACCTGCGGTGAATCCCACTATGCTAGAAGGTGCCCATTAAGAGTAAATAGAAAGAAAATAGGTTGCTTCACCTATGAAGGAGCACACTATACCAAAAATTTCCCATTAAGAGCAAGTTATGAGCAAGCACCTGACACTCAACTGCAAATGTTAGCTGAAGATCTGCACCAAGATAAACAAGTCAAAATTTGAGGTAAGAATGAAGAAACAAATATCAAGATAGTTCTACTATAAGTAGGAGCGAGTTATAATGAGATTTTTGTTAAATATACTAGGAAGATAAGTGATGTAAGCAGTATTAGGACAAATGATACTATTTTTGAAAGAAATATGTTTCATGTCCTATCTTTTTGAATATATATTAAAAAAATATTGCTAAGTTATATTTTACCTATTTAAAATAAAAAAGATTTAACCAACCTAAAGCCCAATAGGATCATTACCCTGATAGGACTCCCACTTGAAATGATATGGTAAATTAGGAATGAGGTAAGTTATGTTCATGAATTCTCAAGTATGTCAAGAAAGATTTGATAAGAACCTGAAAAGGAAGGAGTAAAGAGAATAATTCCATGCATCATGATCTATTCTTCAGGATATGATGAAAGCTTTAGAACTCAAGATTTTATTAACTTACAAACTGATCTGTTTTTAGGAAAAATGAATGAGCTCGTATCAATAATTAAATCATTCCAATGATAGTCAGCAATTAAGATATTAATAGAGCAAATAGAATAACAGCAAAGGACAATGGAAGCTTTTATTGAACAAGACAAGGAAAGGAACATCAAAAAACCTAAAAGTGAAACCTCGAGTGTAAACCCTCGGGCACCAAAGCTAAGATGCTACACATGTGGAGAACCACACCATACATATGAATGCCCTTTTAGGAAGATCTAAGGGGAAGAAAGTTATCAGGACACTAAAAGGGCATGAAAGCCCCTTTTAATAATTTTTCTACTAAACTCAGGAGAATAATAATTTGTATACAATGTTACAAGTATAATGAAGATATTTTGGTTTTATGAGTAAAAGTGATCATAACAACTATATTATTGCTCTTACTATTATATTGCTCTGTCTAATGCATTATCTTTAGAAGAAGAAAGGTAGTTGTGAGTATACCATGACATACCCTGATTATAAAGTTAAGTCTAATATGAAATTAAATGCAAAGTTGGTTCTCCTAAGATTTTTTTCCAACGAAATGCACATCTTATAATTGCAGGCAAGTAAGGTATAAAAACACAAAAATATGCTTGAGGAATCATCTCGAATAGAGATTTGATATTTCTCTATAAATACTAGCAGGCCCTACACCGAAAACAAGATACAAGGTTTAGCACAACCTATCATCTTGAGATAGATGGACAAATTGAGAAAGACAATCTGGTATTTGCGGATATGCACTACCAAAGTAAGTCAAATATTATCACTTCCTAAATAAAATATATTGCATTGGGCATGGCCCATTTTGAGGTCCTATAAAGGGACTTAGGTGCGTGTCACCATTATCTTGGGAAAATTTTAATGACCAGTAAGAGATCGGTCATGATGATGAGAATTCAATCCGCCAAAGGATTGTGAAGCCAAAGAGCTATATTGAATTTAAAGCAAACACCCCAAGAATTTACCATTGGTGATAAAAGTTTCATTACAACCACCTAATTGAGCCCTAGATTTGCCAGATATACAACTCATTAAGGGATGACCAGTCAAAATTTTTGGGATTTAGGTCCAACCAGCTTAGTATGGACCAATATAGAGTACAATGGGATCAGTATTTTGAAAGGAATGCCACCTGGGAAGATATTTCTAGCATGAAAAATTAGTTTCCCTACTTGTTTGAGAATTGAAAATTGGAAGCAAACTATTGAAAAGTTGGAAATTTTTATAATGATGTATTGAAAAACTTGTTGCATATACATGTCTGATTTTTTTTTTGAAACATGATAATGTTGTGGACTATTTATTTTACGATACCATTATGCATGTTGATTTGGTTGCTATACCATTTATGCTGAAGAGAAATGAAAATAGGAACATTGCGATAATTTGTATATATATATTTAATTTATATGATTGTATTTTATTGATAGCTAACACAGGGACTGTGTTAATTCTAAGGGGGAAGTATGTCACATCTCCATCAATAATGATTAATTTTTGTTGAAGAATGTGATTCTATGGCCAGTGTTTATGGTGCAGGTGCAAGTATCAAAGCAGATGGCGAAGAAAGCACCCACCCCATTAACCGAGCAGCAGAACAAGATTGTCGGGTAAGTGGTAATGATGTTGTGCCCCAAGCACACTTGGTCCGTGGATACATGGAAGCCCACCATAAGGTTGCACTATGTTTGCATTCTGCCTGTCATGTTGACTATGTGTGTGTGCATTCGCTGGTTTGTTGCTATTTAACTGCTGAAATTAAAATGATAATTTTAAATATATAAAAAAAGTTAATACCAATACATAGGCATACCATCTTTGAAGCAAATAAAAAAAAAGATAATTAATTATTAAACCATAAACATGGGGACTAATTATTTAAGTAATAAAAATAATGATATGTGTAAAAACAAATAATAAAATACATGTAATAATTAAATTAAAAATACATATAATAGAATGTTAAATGTTATAGTAAGTCTCAATTCTATAATAAAGAGATTAAACTCATAGGCTTTACGTGTGGTGATAAGTATAAGACAAGACTTCAGAAACTATAAGCTCAAGCTTTAATTGGTTAATACGAAAGACTTGGCAGAACTTAATTTAAATAAAGATATTTAAATATTTAAAAAAAATTCTAAGGAAGTCATACATGGAGGAAGAAAATGCGTCTTGTCTGGAAAAGACGGTGATGTGTCTCTTTCCCATAAAGCTCACTTACTTATAAAATAAAATGGGATGGCCCAAGGTGTATGGAAAAATTTAGGGAAAAACTTCATGTTCGTTTGAGAGGAAGCGAAGGACGGGATACACCGGAAGAAATAATTGCAGCGTGAGGAGGATTGAGTCTCCAAGTAAAAATGTCAGATTTTTCTACGTTAATAAGGGAAAGGGTTTTCTGGAAATTATGTTGTTTTAAAATAATGGATTGATTGGTAAATGGTTCTATTCACGTGGTTACCTAGACATGTAATTTGTTGTTTTGGTTACTTTAATATTATTACTGGGAAGTGTTGGGCAATTTTGTTGAATGGAAAGAATCTAACTCTTTTTTCCCATAATATTTCTTTAAAAGAAAACATATTACAGAACATAATAGTAATAGGTATTCTTATACGAATGTTCTGTAGCAGTGTTAGTTAAGTTAAAGTGTTTATAGATGATAACATTTTTTTAAAAAATGTGTATACTCTCGGATAAATCAGAGGAACCAAAAGTAATAGTCCGATGAGTGAAAATTATAATTTATTGGCCATGTTTATTATAAAATCGTCATGCTGGCTAGAAAATTACTTCATGTCTTCAAAGTATTGATTGATAGTGAAGAAAATAGTTTTTAAAATTGTCATGTCAGCTAAAAATGTTTTCAGAGTATTGATTGAAAAATATGAAAATTGTTTTAATATCGTCATGTTGGCTGTATGTTGTAAAATTTACTTCATGTCTTCAGAGTATTGATTGATTATGGGAAAATATGCTTAGTTGTGGACTATTGTTGCATTGCATGATTGCCTGTTGAAAATAGAATGATACTTAGAAAATAATTTTAAATTTGGCTAGCTGTATGGTGTCGTTATGCTTGCATGAGACTTGAGTATGTGTGTCATATAGATGAGCGCCAAGTCTGAGCCATACTTTGCATTTTGTTCTCGTCGGTTGGTGAGGGTGGGTGTTGAGGTGCTTATGTTCTTTCACGAAAGTGAATGAATTTTTTGGAATGGTGGTCGAGCATGAAAACCCTAACAAAGACCATGGAGGGTTTAGAAAAGCATTTCATGTTGTACCGTGAAGTTTCTACGACATCCGGTGTTATGTATGCTTGTATAGTTCTTTATTTTAATTCAAATAAGATTGAAATTTGAACGGTTAAATAGTTGTAGTGTTGTGTTCTTCTATCTGTTCTAATATATAAAGGATAGTCTAAATCATTGAGTGTAATAAAACTTTATGAAGACATGGAAATTGTGTTTAAAGCAAATGCATTGGAAGAACAAATAGAATATTTCTAAATTTCGTATGCTGCGTTCTGGAAAAGGATTGTTTTTTTTTATCAAACGCCATATATTGTATTGAAAAGTGTGCTAAGTATAGAGTAAATTATTATATTTCTATTTTTAAGTAATTTTTGGGTTCTGGTGCAAGCTATGAATCTGATTACATTTTTACGTTGGAAGTTTGAAAGTCTCAAATTGATAAGTGTTACTGTATTTTATGATAATTGGAAAGTTATGTTTTAAAAATGTTTATATATTTACTTTGTAAGAGTTGAAATAAAAGTTCTATGTTATACTTTATTTCTTGATAAAGTAAATACCGTCATGATTATGTTATAATAAATCAAATAACTAGAAGGGAAAATACATTATTTAAATTGAGAAAAGTAACACCAGAAAGCTATGAGATAAGAATCTTATATAGAAAAACTCTAAATCCGTGCTTTCTCATTTGCATGATGTATAGTTGATTAATAGAGAATCGCTTGGAATACTTTGCCTCTTCGTGATTGGTTATTTTCGGTATTTATGTAGTTATGTTGTGAAATTATATAGTTTAATATGTTTATTTTTTGTAATCACATGAGATTAAAGGTAAGATCTTTTCTCAACCTTGTAAAAGAAAAGACTATATCATGAGTTGATGCAATGCTTTTACCATGTTGTAATATTTAAATTTAATCATGATGCATTGCTTCTAATTTGTCGTAGCCCACCTGCGCTTGTAAAAGAATGACTATAGTCTGAAATGATATATGAGATAAAATGGTTCATTGTTGTAGTTCATTAGTGTTGGAAAATAAATATCTTAGTTGAATTGATATTAAGGGTGCATAGATTTTTATTATTATAGTTTTCAATTGAAGTATTGGCAACTTTGTTGTAGCTCACCCTTTTTGATATAAAAGACTATGCTTGAAATTTTGATGTTTGGTTGAATGAATATAAACTGAAACCTTATGTATAAAGAAAAATTTATATTATGACTTGGTTTCACAAGCTGACGAGTGTTTTATTTAATCACCTTTGAAAGTGTTAGTTTTCAATGTCATTAATATGTTGGTACTTGCCGATAGAATCATGGGTTTAATAAAAACAAAAAAATTATTAGGGTTTTCAAATACTTTTGTAATGGTAAATAGAAGAAATAATGTTAGGATTCCATTACTTTACTATAAGGTAATTGATGTAGCTTAGGGTTTTACGGATAAATACTATTAATATTAAGGATTTGCCATGATTACTAATCAAATCTCTTAGGTAATTGGTGAAGAAACTGAAGTCTATTAAAACTAAAACTTGGACTATGTTAAAAACTATAGGGTGTTGATATATTAGTTGAACATACTATGCTTGTTTATTGGAAGCCAAACTTCTTGGTTGATTTGTGAAGTGTATATGAGTATGACAACAATTATACTCTTGGGTTATGCAATAAGGTACTTATTCTATAAGTATTTGCTTAAGAAAAGTGGAAATTGAAGATATACTAAACAAATTTGAAAGATGGTTGTTAGAGGAGATATTTATGAATTACGTGTAGATATAATACTTGTCATACTTTATAGATGCAGGTTGTGAGTTGTGATATGTTATTTTTGAAGAGATAGAATATCTTGTTTTCTTTGATATGAGATTTACGCTATAATTTAATTGTATATGACCTGTATTTTTATAGAGAATATAAAGATAGATTTGTGATTAGGAATCCATATTTTATTTGAAGGGAATCTTTTATAGAAGATAAAAGAAGACTTAGGGAGGGGGTTTAACTGATATTTAAAATATACTTGTTTGAAATCCTTCAAGATAATAGAAGTATTAAAACCCTCTTACGTCTATGTGTTAGTATCTTGAATTAAGCATAAAAAAGCCATTAGATAATGATCTTAGGTACCTTCAAACTTAGACTTAAATTCTAAACTAGCTTGAATAAAATCGAGGGAGGTTGTATCCACTCATATCATTAAGGCATGTGGTGTCTTAAGTGGAAATCAACTTTACTTGACAAGAGAAATTCAAGCACACATACCATTAAGGCACGGGGTGTCTTAAGTGGGTATTATATTTAGAGAAAGTCAATGAGACTTTCTCTACCCATGCCACTCAGTCACGCGGTGACTTAGTGGGGACTGCACTATCGTACTCCAACTCTAAATGGGACAAAGTGTTTGAGCTGAGGAGTTTAATGAGTGATGGGATGGGGCATCACTCTAGGTGGTCAATCAGTTAGTGGTGGTGATATTCATCAATCCACTCGGACTGGGGAAATGCCTACATAATGCATGACTAGGATGCTTCTTATGCTAATGGATTTCCAGTGGCAGATGGTTATGGGCAGCATTACCACCAGTTTGGGAAGCGTTATGTTTATCTAGTCCCTCAGCCTTGCGAAGGCAGACTCTAGCCAAACTTTCGTAGATGGTCAATGGATAGCATTGGCATACAAACGCTGGTTCCAAGGTATTGAGTTGAGATCTCTTAATAAGTTGTGAACCTTACAACCTTGGACAAGGGGCATAGCATACCCCGTTCAGGTGATATGGGACCTAAATGGATAACCCTCCGCCAGATTCCTAAAAGTCTCGAGTGATGAGCCGAATACAATAAGGTGACCCATGGGACCTGGCCAGTTTCGAGCACTTAAGACACTAGCTACATGAGTGAATAATCTTGAAGTGCATTTTATATGTATGCCAAAACTGACATTCACATGGGAAATCAAGCAATGTATGATTGAGTTAAACAAAAAAATTTAGTGCATGAAATTCTTGGATCTTACAGTAACCATGTGGGTGGAAGCCCATGTTGGAAATAAATCCCAACCTTACTATATAAACTGTGCTCGATTGTTCTTAAAACAAAAAAATGTTTTCCACCAAAAATTTTGCCCCTTCGGGATTAGAAATGCAGACCTCCCTTGTGCCAAGGTTATCTCTTGCCAACTGTGCTGTGTTGTCCAATGTGATGTCAGGTCTAGACGTCCTTGATTTTCTTTAACCCTCAAAAATGACTTCTTTATTTTTCTCGCCTTCCGCTTCCTCCACGCACGAATTACTCTTCGATTTTCTCAACCTTGGCATTACTTAATAGGAAAAGTTTTTAACCATTATATATAAACATTATAATGCTTCGAAAGACGTCGGCGGATTATAATCAAACCTTCATTCTTTTGGACGTCGTCGATAATAAAATATTAAATTTAATTTTAATTTTAAATTTAAATTTTAAATAATTTTAAATTTAAACTTAAATATTTAAAATTAAATATCTCCTTCATCGGGGCACCTTTTTTGATGAAACAAAAATCCAACATGGGTTTTAAGAAAAACTCATTTCAAATCTGCCATCCATGGTTTTAAATAAAACCATTTATTTTGCATGCCTTGCTTTTCACAAAAACACTGTATATATTCATGCTTTCCAAAATATCATAAATGCTTATTTATGAAATACTTTGGCCACCAAAACTCAATGTGATCCATGTGACATAAGTGACAACATAAAATACCTCAAATTTCCAACAATCTCTCCCTTTATCATTGATGGCAACACCTCTAATGCAAATCACCACAATCACCGCAAAAACCATTTCTGAGAATCAAAGATGCTCCCCCTGACTCAATACTCTCTTTGGAGGCTGCTCCCCCTAACTCAATGCTCTCTTTGGAGGCTACTCCCCTTAACTCAAATATCTCCCCCTTTGACATCAATGGCAAAAGGGACACCTATGGGGCTAAAAGATATGACTCTTAAGCTTAGCCCCCTCACCACCTTCTCTCTTGAGGTGATTAATTTTGGGGTGGGAGTACTTTTACTCCCATATTAAATTGTTTCTTTCCTCTATCAACTTCCTTCCATTTTTTCTTGATATAATTCTCTTGATGAATTACTTGATCTTCTTGTCTAGAACCTATTTGGATTTGAGTCCTACACCATTTTGCAATATGTCCAAAGTTATTGCAATTAAAACACTTGATATTGTATCCTTTGGATGGTTCCCAAATCCTAAATTCTTTCTTGAAATAATTTCCATATCCATTCCTTTCTTGAACCCTGTATTGTGAAGCTCTGTTTTCATGACCATTATAACCATGACTTCTGAATTGTGTAGCTCTAAAACCAAAACCATTTTTCTCATTTTCTTTGCACTGAGAAGCTCTATGACCAATCCTATTGCATAAGAAGAAATTCCCCTGAAAACCATACCTTCTTCCTTTGAAGTTTCTTCTAGAAAAATCAAACTTCTTTGATCCATGGACCCTACAGTGTATAGCCTTGTGTCCAAATCCATTACAAGAAAAAAAATGTCCTTGAAAATCCCTTTGTTCATGCCTTAGTTCCTCATACCTTTATTGACCATTATCCCTATGATAATTTTCAATTTGTGCATTGTATCCTTGAACCTTCTTTGTAGTATCTAAATCCTTTTCCTTTATTTCTTCCTTGCTTTACTCTTCAAGTATTTCTTTTCCTTTTGAACTTAATTCACCTATCTCAAAACAAGATCCAAACTGAATATTTGGAGCCATAGGAACTTTGGAACTTTCTTCATAAAACTTAGGTGCTTCCTTGCTTTCATATTTTATAACTTCCTTTCATTTTGAGTGTGATTCCCCAAACCTAAAATATAAGACCTTTGGTGCTTTGGAATATTTCTCTTCTTTCTCTTCATTTGTGTCAAGTAGCAAATTAGCATCCATCTTTATTGTCTCTGAAATAAATTTTTCCTTCTTAGTGAAAATATCTTGACCTTTTGAGTCATGTGATGGATTAAACTTCTCACGTATGGAACATCTCAATTCTTATAGATTTTCCTTAACCTCTTGTAGTTGCTCATGGATATTATTGAAGTCTTCCTTTAGATCAACTGAGACATCTATCTTACAATATTCTCTTGTATAACTTCTTCTGCTTGGAGTGAATGTTCTTCTTCTACTTCTTTTATCCCATAGAAAAACCCTTCTTCATCTTCACTATCACTAAGATCTTTATAATATTCTATAGCAAACAAACTCTTAAGTTTTCTTTGACCATGCCTGTTTCCTTGATGTGTCATCTTATATTCACTATCACTAAATCCATTGTAATATCCTGATCTGTGATCTCTTTGACCACACATAAAGCATTTTTCTCTTTCACCTTCTATTCCTAGGAATAGATGTTCTTCCTTTTCATCATCTGACTTGTCTCTATCACTGTGATCTGAGCTATCACTTGCTTCTACAATGTAGTAATATTTCTTTCCCTTATAAATTTTTTTCTTCTTCTCATACCTATTTTGCTTGTATCTGTCATCTTTGTCATGCTTATGCTTTTCATCTTCTTTTCTTATGTGAACCTATTTTTCATCATCACTATTTTATTCATGTAGACACTTGTGTGCATAGTGACCAAGATCACCACACTTGTAGCATCTGACTTTCCTCATATCCCTAAAATTCCTTGAGTCCTTATTCTTTTTGATGAAGTTAGCTTCCTCATAATTAACTGGATCTCTATCTATATCTGGAACCTTCCCTTTTTCTTTCTCTAAAGCCTTGAATGCAATCTCTTTTATTGGAACCTGATGCTTACTCACCCTCATATCATAAGCTCTGATAGGTCCTTGTAGTTCTTCCATTGTTAGCTTGTTGATATCCATTGTTTCTTCTATTGTTGAAACCTTTGCATCATACTTCATGGGAAGTGATCTCAAAATTTTTTGAGTAACTTCTGATTCTTTCATATCAAATCCTAGGCCTCTCATGGTGTTAGTAATCTCATCAAATCGAAGTAAAAACTTTGCAATATATTCAGAATCTTCCATTTTCAATTCCTCAAATATTTTTCTATGAGTTTGTAGTTTTGACAACTTTACCTTGGAATATCCTTCATAAGTATTCCGCAACTTGGTCCACATTTCATTAGCTAAATTACATACCATGCCTTTGTAAAATCTATCTCATGTAGCCCACTCAAAATATAATTTATTTCCCTTGCATTAATCTCAACCAATTTCTTGATAGTCTTATCTGTCTTGGGATCACATTTAACCTTGTACTCTTTTTCAACCATCTGCCATACCCCATATCCCCGTGATATCAAGTAGTTATTCATTCTCATGCTCCAGAAAGCATAATTGTTATCATCAAATAATGGTTCCTTATTTGTAGATGATCCATTCTATGAAGCCATCTATGTTCTTGTAGAATCTACCCTTAAGCTATTAGCCTTTCTAAAGGAACTCGCTTTGATACCAATTGAAGAACACAAGATTATACTGAGAGGGGGGGTGAATAGTATAGCGCCCACTTTTTACTTTCTTTCAAATCAATATCAATTAATGTCCTTAATTGCAATAATAAAATATAGCAGTGTGCATTAATAAATCAAATAGCAATAGTAAGCAAGAGCACAAGTCACCACACACAATTGAGACACAAGATTTAACATGGTTCCCCCAATGTGGGGTACTCCATAAGATAATCTCCTTATAATATTTCACATAGAAATAAGGATCCTTATCCAATACAATGATTACTTTGATCTGCTCAAAGCTAGGCAATACAATGATCTACTCAGCTAGGCAACACATTGATCTAATCAGGTAGGCAATCCACTAATCTGCTCATCTAGACAATACATTGATCTACTCATGTAGGCAATCCATTGATCTACTCAGCTAGGTAACACACTAATATGCTCAAGTAGGCAATCCACTGATCTGCTTAGCTAGGCAATACACTGATCCACTTAGCTAGGCAATCCACTGATCTGCTCAGCTAGGCAACACTTTGATCTTGTCCAAATATGCTCAACAATATCACATAGAACTTGTACAAATATACTAAAAAAATCTCACACAGAACTTTTCCAAACCTGCTCAACAATATCACACAAAACTTGTCCAAACATGCTCAACAAGCTCACACAGAACTTGTCCAAATTTGCTCAACAAGCTCACATAGAACTTGTCCAATAATTCAATCTCATAGGAGCATAAAGAGGATTGTTAGAGACTCAATATGTTCTTATACTCAAATCCAATCTCAACTCAAATCAATATTATAGAAGCATAAAGAGAATTGTTAGAGACTCAATATGTTCTATCCTCAAATATCAATCTCAACTCAAATCCATAATATAGAATAGTTTTTTTCATGGAACTTGAACAACCACTTCACACAATCACTTGAGTAGGCTCAAACAACTCTTCTCAACCAACTACCACAAGGAAAAACTATTTCTTATAAACCCTATTCCAAGCATGTATCAACCAACTCAAATATTTCTAACAATGCTCAACCACAAATCTCACATAACAATGATACTCATATTCTTCTCAAGCTCAAGTTCTTTGCATAAACAATGGGCTTCAACAACAATGCTAATAAAATATTCTTCACATTATAATAATACTCATGTTATTTTCAAGTTCTTTGCATAATAAATGGGCTTCAACAATGATGCTTATAAAATAAGGTTTAAACACAACTCTCAAACCACAAAAACCTTGAAGCATTCAACCAACCAATTTCAAAAATGAAACCACAATCAATCCTTTTCTCTCTAATGATATTTCAAAAATCAACCACGATAATCAATCAATAGGAGAATGTGCCCATACCTTTTATGAAGATGAAGAAAACTCTTTGGAAATCTGCCACACTCAACAAAATTCTTTTTCAACTATCAAAAAGGGTTAAAAATCATGATTAATATCATAACAACAATATCCAATTAACACCTTATCACTCCTACTCAACAAAATGCATCATGTCCCCTTATGCAAGAATTAATCACTTTTGGAAAATAACAAAACAACCTTCACTTTTTAACACCTTTATAAAAATAGAAATATCTCTTTACATACACCTCATTTTTCTCTCTAAGAAATTTAATCAAATAGCCCTCAAAATAAGCTTTCCAATGATATATAATATAATATACTTCTAAAAGGAAAAACACTAGAAATTTCTCCTTTTCAAAAGTGGATCACAACCTTTATTCCTCCTAGAAATAACATCAAGCTTACAAAACCTTATAACTTCATATCTCTATAAAAAATATTTTTCATACACCCAAAGCATTCACAATATCAACTATGCAAGGCGCTTCTCATAAATACCTTTAATTTTGAAATCGTGGCCTTAACCTTTGAAAATGTTTCACAAAAATTGATGAGCGCCTTCACACCTATGGGAGTCAAAATTTGTTCCTCCTTGCTAGAGTTGTGAGATGCTAACCACGTGGTCGCAAGCCCACGTTGGAAATTAACACCAACCTTGCTGTATAAACTTTGCTCGATTGTTCTTAAAACGAAAAAATGTTTTCCACCAAAATTTCTGCCCCTTCGGGATTCGAAACACAGATCTCCCTTGTGCCAAGGTTATCTGTTGCCAACTGTGTTGCGTTGTCAAACATAACATCAAGTATAGCGTCCTCAATTTTCTTTAACCCTCATAAATGACTTCTTTATTTTTCCGCCTTTCACTTCGTCCACGCACGAATTACTCTTCAATTTTCTCAACCTTGGCATTACTTAATAGGTAAAGTTTTTAACCATTATATATACACATTATAATGCTTCAAAATACGTCGATGGATTATAATCAAATATTCATTCTTTTGGATGTCGGCGATAATAAAATATTAAATTTAATTTTAATTTTAAATTTAAATTTTAAATAATTTAAAATTTAAACTTAAATATTTAAAATTAAATATCTCCTTCATCGGGGCACCTTTTTTGACGAAATGAAAAGCCAACCTGAGTTTTAAGAAAAACCCATTTCAAATCTGCCATCCATGGTTTTAAATAAAACCTTTTATTTTGTCTACCTTGGTTTTCACAAAAACCCTGTACATATTCATGCTTTCCAAAATATCATAAATGCTTATTTATGAAATAATTTGGCCACCAAAACTCAATGTGATCCATGTGACATCAATGACAACATAAAATACCTCAAATTTCCAAAAATCTGTTCTCAGACTCAACATGTCCTGCATTATCATCTATTTCCTCCTGCCTTGAGCACCTTTTTATTTCATTCGTTCAAGGCTATTACTATTTGGATTCCATTGGCAATATTTGTCTCTGTCTCTTTTTCTTTGATTTTTTGATTGGAAGGTCTCCCTTGAGATTTAACAGTACCCACATCAATTCTTAACTTCTTTTGATGTCTGGTTTTTGGAGTTTGGGTAGCTTCAACTAAATTTCCTAGGTTCTTTTTTATTTGATCTACCCACTTTTTCAAAACTATTTGGTCCTGCTCATCTTCACCTTCCTCAATTTATAACTGAAGATTTCCCTCATCCCCTTTTTATGAGATGTCATTACCTTTGTATCCTAAAGCAATCTCTTGAAGCATATGAAAGGGATTTGGAGAAATAACAATATTCATTTATGAGGAAGGTAAATTATCACATACCTTCGTCTTATCTGCTATAAATTGGTTCTCAAAGGAAGAATCCTTCTACATATCAACTTTACTCACTTCATTTTTAGGGATCTTAGCTTCCAAGATATCTTCCTTTTTGAAACCCTCTAAGGATGAGACCTTTTGATTTTCACTCTTAGGGTTTTCAACTTCCAAGATTACTTTCTTCCTGAAACCCTCTTCTTCAATTTGTTTTTGTTGCCAAAAATTTATGATCTTGGGAAGGAGGCTTCTAGTTTGGGCATGCCTAAGTCAAGTGCCCTAATTTTTTATAGACCCCACATTTAGCATGCAGATTCTCATATTTATTAAAGGTTGATTCCAAATACCCAATATTGAAACTAACTGAATCGATTCTAGTAAATGTTCCCCCAACTCTACATTAATGCATATCCTAGAATAGACGAGGTGATATTTGGACTTGGTGGTTGGATTCATGGCAATAAGTTGGCCCATTTCCATAGCAATACCAATGAAAACCTTCTTATTCCAACAATGAAAGGGGAGATTTGGTAATCTCACCCAAATTGGGGTCTGCAAAAAATTTTTGGCCTTTGGATTGAAATCAGGTCCCCATCTCCTTAGGAAAAGGCCATGCCTTCTAAATAACCAACCCCCCCATAAAATTCTCTTTGAATCAGCATAATAGTTCAACTTCACCATTAAAAAGACTTTAGAGAGGACAAAAATTTTCATATGACCATTCGACCTACACTTAACAAGAGCCCATTTTCTAATCACATCTAGGTCAGGAATAACTCCCATAAATTTTCCTACCAAGTGATGGGAACCTTGTTCAATGGCCATATTAACTAGGTCATACAAAATAAAAATTTGGCTCTTTTTTGGAACCAGATCAAACTTGGTCTTTAGGGACTTAGGCTTTCCCAACACCACTTGATACCAAGACTATTTTTCCTTATATTTTGGGCCTACAACACCAGTATTCTAAAGAATATCTACACTATTTGACTCTGCCTCACCATTCGTAGCACCACCAAGGCCACACATGCTACTGGTATTGATTTTTCTACCAAATTCGTTCTCGTTGGATTGTTCATTGCAAGAAACAACTTTGACCTAATCTTTATCCATCACATAGTGCAATAACTCATCATGCACTTTTAGCTCTAGATTTCTCAAGTCCTTTGTAAATAACTACATCAATTGCTTCATCATCACTAGTGGCATGTCATCCGAAAGTATGTGATCAATGAAAGCCTTAGCATTTTGAACATGATTATTGGATAGAATGGATGTGATTATGAGTTTGTATTGCTTGATTTTTTTACCTCAGATTAGTAATTTCTATTGCAAATTGTAGAGCATTCACAATTTCACCCGTTATTTCCTCAGTTTGCCACTTTCATTCTTCATGAAAACCCTAGCACATGAAAACCCTAATCCATATCTTTAGTTACTTAGCATGTTATTCAAATAATTAAAGCTTTCTTACCCTTTCAAAGCATGTGTATGACATAGTGGTAAGATCACCTGTTATCTTGGGTGAGGTGTCAAGTTTGAGCCTTACCGAAAACTAATTCCATTAAAAATTTTCAAAGGTTTGGCATTTGATTTTTTCTTGATTTTAATGCTAATTTAACCAAATATTTCAAAGGCCATAACTTTTGCGTATGGAAGCGTTTAAAGCCCATGTTTTTTTATCCCACAAATATTTGAGCTCTACATAGTGGTGACATCAATTTATGGACTTGCTACAAATTTGTTTAACCTTTTTAGTGCAAAATGGACTCCTTAGGATTTGTTACATGCATAAATGGGTAAATTTATAGCACTTGGTCAATTCAAATGATAATATTACTAAAAAGAAAGATCTATAGTTCATATTCACTAATGATTCAAAAGGTGGTCTCAACAATCATGAACTTAGTAAGAGAAAGAAGTAAGTTCTTGGACTATTCTTCATTTTAGTGGAACCGAATGTGCTTTTTTGCATGAGATATATGACTAATATTATTTATGTGTGGACTACCTTGAAAGATATCTATGGAAAAGCAAGTGCTAGTGAAGTTAACAGAATAGAGATAAAGCTCTCCAATCTCAAAATTTTAGATTTCAATATTTTCAAGAAAATATTTCCCATTTCAAAGCTCTAAACGTTGACCTAGTTGTGACAAGAGGTAAGATAAAGAGTGATGAAGAGTATATCAGATGTATTACTTCCAATATTTCTTCTCATTTTCATACAATTGGATTGGTTCTTTATATGAATGTTATGACTATTAAAGAACCATAAATCATTTTTCTTGAAGGTATTTTCAAGCTTCTAATCCATTATAAAGTGGCAATGAAGAAATTTGGAGCTCTTTATCATTGAAAAAATCATTCAAAATATTTCATAATAATGGAATCCAAATATTAGATCTCTAAAAGCAAGTCTAAAGTTTCAAAGAATTCAAAAAATTATTAGTATTGTAAAAGTGGAAGACACTTCATCAAGAATTGCATTACAAGGCTAAAGAAGATTTAGATAGACTTCATGAGAGTTGATAATAAATTTTCTGATGATAAATATGAGGATACAGGAGGAACAAAAAATGCCCACTAGATCATCCAATATGCGGGGATGTGTTACCTCTAATCCCTTATCTCCTTGGCCCTCTTGTCTTTGATTATGGGGGGTTGAATTCCTAATCTAATATTTTTATGCTAAGGCCAAATGTGTGATATGGTGCTTATGAGTATCATTTATGTAGACTAAAAGCATGTGGTTATGTAAGCCTTTAGGCATTGCTTATTTGTGTAATCCTACATGCAAGTTCATATAAGCCTATAGGCCCCTTCCATATTTCACCCATAGTGGTATTGGTTAATCCACCTTTTTGGATAACCTGACTTAAAGGGAAATTTATTGTTATTTTTTAATTAGCTATATGAAATTGAAATAAGTCCATACATATTACATCATGACAATAAGAACATGGTATTTAAAAACCAAATAATGGTATTACAATTGACAATTGTGTAGATATTGTATGACAATATTTTAGCTATATACTCATTAATATATATAATTTTGAAAAAATAATCATGTCTATATCTATATATCTCCCTCTCTCTATATATATATATGTAATATGCAAAGATATATTTTTTAAAAAACTTGTTATATGGGATTGAAACAAGTTCCATCCATATTGCATTATGATTGCAATAGTATTGTATTTCAACAAACCACATGGTAATTAATAATTATGGATGTATAGTCTAATAGAATTTGAAAATAAGTCTTCATATTGGAAGATCACATTTTTTAAACACTTGAACACATATAATTTTATAAATATATTAAGGTTTACCCATAGGATTAAAACCTTGGTTTAGGGTTTGAAGCTTCTTCCTCCCACACTTGTCCTAGATATCACAAATTATATCTCAAAATTTGTAAAAGCACTATCATCTTATTTTTATTTTTTTTGAAAGTGACTTGATAATATTAAAATGAATAATAGAGTATACTATTCACAAACAAATTTGTGGTAAGGAATCACACCCAAAAAATTCTACATTATAGATCCATTCCAAAACCTACTGGTCCTGGAATAACTACAAGAAAACTAACAAACCAACAAAAAAGGTAGGAACATACTAACACTCAAGTTGCTATGGGAATGGCTCTAATATAGGGAGGGATATCATTATCTATGGGATTACCCCAACAATCACATGAATCGAGATCCTTAGGAATGGGCCCTAGCCAAATCCATCACCTTCATCATGCTTCCTAAGAGTAACTTCAACTATTTTAAATGGCATTGTGATTGGGTTTGCCCATCTGGATGAATATTTCTAGTCCTTGAATTGAGGGGGATGTTATAGAGAGTTGATGCCACCTCTGGTGTGATGCTTCTAGGGATCAATACTGCAAGAATCTAGGGTCCATCCTTGATATCTCTTTTGACCTTGATTTCTTTGTTGGGATGATGGATTTCTCTGCCAAGGTGATAAAGGCATAATAAAAGCCATTGTGCAAGGAGAATTCTCCCAATGGTCCAAAAGAGTCAACAAATACTGAACTTTGAGAGCAACCTTGTTGGCATACACTTGAATTTGAAGTAATATGTTAGAACATATTAGAGCTTTTGTATAAAATGGAAAACAAGTAGAAGCTTGTTGTTTATAAAAAATAATAATATTGCAATTTTTCCAAATGTCAAATAATATTTTTTCCCAAAAATATGTTAGATTTGTTCAATTTTTTTTGACATGTTGGTTTTATCTCCCAAAACAATAATGTTCCATGAGAATAGTCTGGGACTAAATGGTTTAAAGAAATCATGAATCTGAGTTCAACCCGACTGGGCTTTGGAGAAAAACCAGAATAGGTGTTTGATGGACTTCCCATAGTGATAAAAATATCATTTGGAGTTGGTAATTCTTAAGTAAACCATATTTTATCCTACAAGAATACCTTGAAAAAAGAAACACCAAAAAAAATGAGCCACTTTAGGCTCTAGAACTACATCCCAAATAGTATGGAAGTAATTTTACCCTTCTTTATTTGTAGACTAGATTTTCCATTGTTCATTAAGCTTCGACACCATGGGTAAATGGGGTGAAAACCATAAATACCCTTTACAATGCTTATAACTATTGAAAGGAGTGTCCGAGTACCACTTCAAAATTTTCCACCATGAACAAAGGCTTCTAACCCCAATCTTATGAAGCATATCATGGGGAACTGCATCTTTGACAACCTAGAAAGTCTCCTTGTCTTGTTCAAAGATATTGAACTAAGACTTGGTTTCCACCCACAAAATCCAAGTTTTGGTCTATGTGGAAAAAGGTCAGAAATGACCTTTATGCCTTTATGGAAGAAGTGTAAAATCTAAATCTAGGGAGCTTTGGCTAAAGGTTGATTTTGAAAGATAAATATAGGGAACCACTAGATTGATTGCTAGTTGATGGAGAGCCCCTTAATGAAGTCTTTGTCATTCTATTAAAGCAAAGGTATAATAGCTTCTCAAGATTTACAATTAATTTTGGCAACAAAAGTACCCTAAAACTAAATGGGCACCTTCATAACCAGAATGGAGTGCAACTCAAGTCATTTTCAATATTTTTACCCTTAAGGGAAGCCAAAGGTTATGCAGTTGTGAAGCAAAATTTTCCATATATTTTTGCCTTGAATAGATCAAATAATCCACTTTACACAAAGATTTATCCCCTGTCTTTGGGTGTCTAGAAGACCCAACCCATCAGAGTCCATCAAGAGACAACAAAAATTCTAGGCTACTCTATGGAAGCCTTTTCTCTCCTCATAAGAGACCTATAGAGAATCTTGGAGGAGTTTATCCATATTTTGGTAGGAGGCTTTGGAGGTATCCCAACATGAAGAGTAATAAACATGAGTGGTGGATATAATCTTAGATCAGCCATGAAATTTTCTTGCTAAGGAAAGAGTCTTAGAAAGATATTTTTTGCAATTTGTTTTCTACTCTATCAAGGACATATTTCTAGAGGGTGAAGGATATGAATAGAAGGAAAAAGGGATCCTAAGAAAACATAATATTTCTCCATGTTGAATCCACTTCCAATTGTATTAGTTGAGCTAGGAGGGCTTCGATAGAAAGGACTGCCTACAACATTGGGTTTTTTGCCATTGAATGTTAGAGCCATAAGCCAGAAAAAACATGTCCAAGAACTAAAAGACCTATTCAAATTTATCCTCCTCTTCAATAAGAGTAAGAAAATAATCATCTATTAAGTTCCCATTAATGATTTTCTAAGAGGTTCAAGGTAAGGTTATGCCTTTCACTCGATCCTTAGTGACAACATCAACAAGAAGATAGCCAAAATCCTCTGCTACTAAGACATATAAAGTTGGGGCAAGAGGGAAGCCTTGATAAATTGATCTGTGCAACCCAAAGAAGGAATATTGCTGATATTTAATGGTAATTCAAGAAGCATGTACGAAGAACACTTGTACAGTGCATAAGAAAGTAGGACCAAAACCTAACATTTGTAGCATGGCCAGGATGAAGAGCCATTAAATCCTATCATAAGCCTTTGCAAAATAAATTTTAAGGAATAGGGATTTATATTGATACTATCTTACCCATTCTATTCCATACCAAATAACAATGATGTTCTCTAGGATGTATCTTCCCTTTGATAAATCTAGTTTGCTTTGGTTAGATGATGAGGGGTGAAATATTCCGTAGCCTAAGAGAAATATCTTTAGAAATGATCTAGTAGGAGGCATTGAGTAAAGTGATTTGTCTCTAGTTATAAATATCCTCAAGATCCCCAACTTTGGGTATGAGTTTAATATTGTCTCAATTTATCAACTACCCCAAAGAGTTGGTTTAGAGGGCTTGAAGATAAACTTGGTGAAGATCAGGGTCCAAAGTTTCCCAAATAGATTTATCAAACTCCCAAGGGAATCAAATATTAATTCAAAGGCTTTGTTATCATTGTTGTAAGAATATAACATAGAGTGATTATGCACATTTACTATTTATCATCTGCCACATTGTTGGTTAGTCATAATACAAAATAAAATAGAATCAATGCATTTTATAATTTGGTTATATTCGATTGAAATGATAATACTATTATAATATTTCAATGAACCACATAGAGGTAATATAATAATTTGTACTAACACTTATGCTTATGTTGCTTAACAATAATTGGACCTAGGTTTTTTCTTTTGGATTTAATGCATATGAGAGAAGAAAATCCCCCTATGGATGGCATTTTTAAGCAGAAAATTATTCACTCAATTTATGATCACCCGATGCATGGTAATCACACTTGCAATTAGCAAGGTTCAAGAAGACAAAATAATTTCTAAAATATCCAAGTCTTATGTGAGATGGTAAATTCTAAGAAGACATTTCCTGCAGTATTTATACAACACTCCTTCAATCCTAGTATGAAAATCCTTCGATATTTGTACATCCCTTCAATATTTGTATATCACCGTTCAATTATATGACAATAATGAACTAATATTTATGGTTAGCTTCAAGCATATGATAAGTTCAATTGTATAGTGAGTTCATTGTATGATAATTATTTTAAATGTTTAAACTTTCTAATTTAAATGGTGTGTTCATTACTCTTGGGATGGTATTCATTCAATGGTAATAGTTTGAAGCGTATACTCCTATTAAACTATAATCAACATCCTTCTAGAACGTCTCTCTTTAAAATAACTTCTCCTATAAATTGGGTGGTAATAACACATCCATTATGGAAGGATGATTATTTGAATTATGGAAATTTGCATTCATAAGCTTTAACTTTGGCATTTCAAAATATGCTAGAATTATCCACCATAATCCTTGCTTTCCCTGCAACCTCAGTCAACAACCTACAATTTTGCACATAATGTTATGCACGTACAAATTTAACAATATAAAATATATTATTCCTTCATGTATTAATTAGGAGGGAATTGAAAAGGAGTTATTTGAAATAATATATCTATTCAAACAACCAATTTTGTTTTTACCAAATACAATGGATTCCTTATGCTCTTCCCTACAATTCCTTCTTCTCTTAATTTTCTTTTCCAATATCCTTTATTCCTTTGCTCGTATCAATGTCAGTACCACTTCCCCTTTCTCATTTTTCATATTTATCTTTTCTTCTACCCCATCATATTATTTCATTTTCCCCTTCATCGATTTATGAAACGGTTCATCATTCATTTTCATGAACAATTTGATGCTCCGTATCATACTCATCAAGTAAGAGGAAATGAACATTTTTGAAGTCCATAACCAAGATTTCATACTTAGTAATCTTGGAATAATTCACCCATGTGTCACTTCAACTGGTTGGTTCCTCCACTTGATCAAATATTCATAATAGAAATTTCTTCTTATTATTTTTGC
Source organism: Wollemia nobilis (assembly GCA_028583015.1). Taxonomy (NCBI): domain Eukaryota; kingdom Viridiplantae; phylum Streptophyta; class Pinopsida; order Araucariales; family Araucariaceae; genus Wollemia; species Wollemia nobilis. Next base: position 2,319,091 of record JAQPPZ010017258.1, read on the forward strand.
CACTTTAGAGTCTATCCCTACCTCTATTTTTTTAAATTTTACTATTTATTCTTCCATAAAAAAATTGAAAGATATGTCTTTAAAATTATCGATAGACTTATAATATGGATACAAATCTACTACATTAAAATCATTTTTTTGATAGCTCATAAACTACGTTTTCCAAGTCTTGGTCATATTTCTTTTGTTTTTCAATGCACATAAACATAAATTTCACAGTGGCTGCCTACCCCACTAAGCCCACTAACTGGTGTATCTGTCATAATATAATATAATATGGAGAAATTTTACTTGTTCAAGTTTGTTCCATTTCTTGGTTGACACAGCAATGCAAATTTTGAGTGGCAAATAAGGAGGGTATATTTGACTTTTCATAGTCCTGGGTAGGTCCAGACGTTACATGTGAACATCCATCAATTGTGAATGAATATATAGATAGATATTAGCCACATAAGTCAAGGCATGCATTGTAGATTTGCCTTGGTGTCTTTTTGTCTATGTTATTAAAGTCAACTTTATTTTTGTCTGAGGTTAACTTTTTAGTAGAGATGGGGTATTATTATAAATATTTATCTAAGGAGCATCTAGTGGTGTAAGGACAATATTGAATCACCAAAAATAAGATTTTTGCATTTTCTCTTTTGGTTTTAGGTTTCTTTAATTTTTTTGGGGTCCATGATGACACTTGAGAGGTGTAAGTCAGTCAGAAGTCCAAAAAGACAAAAAATAGTCATCGACTATTTTAGTAAGTCAGCCTAAATGGATACATATGGATTTGAAAATATACCTCAAGGAACGAGATTGAGAAATGCACCCTATGGTGAAAGAATCACCCCAATAGCCTGAAAATTTTGAGAGATATTAAAATTTTCATCTCAAGAAATCTTGCCAATAAGATTTAAAACTAAAATTTGAAGACCTTAGAGGCCCCAAAGAAGGATGAAAATTTACCTCAATGACCATAATTAAGGTGTTTTAGATCTCTTTGTAAGCTTTCCAATTATATATTATGGACTCCAATCGGACCTTTGATTCAAAAGTTACAGATCTGGGAAGCTGTGCCACTGAAATTCAAATTTGAATATCTTTTTTGGCAAAAAACAAAAAAAATAAATTTCAGATGTAAATCTTCTTGGGTGGGAAAAGGGGAGTTACACTTTCCAAAATATTCTATGGAAGTTATTAAAGGGGTAAGAGCGATGAGGGGAAGATAGATCGTGGCTCCAACTTGCAGATTTCCAATTGATTTTCATTGTAATAAAATCGGCCCTGTGGTCACAGCATTGTAGTCTCTCTGATTCTGTAATTTCATTTCATTGAATAATATCAGATATTGAATTTCTTTGTAATTTATCTATGTTATTGAGTATTGTGTGAGTGTTGGGTGGGGTAGCCCTTCATCAAGTGGTATCAAAGCAAAATTTCCTAAGTGTGTAAACAGATCGTCAAACGTGAGGTAGTTTACACCAGGACCTAGGGTTGAGGTTGTGATAAAAGTGATCAGAATTCCTCCATGAATAAATACTATGGTTACAGGATAGGGTTTTAGAGCTCTACAAAGACAATTTCAAGCACTGCAAGAGGAGCTTCACATAGGGTTTGATCCAAGAAGAGAAGAGGAAAGTGAAGATGAAGCTGAAGGAGAATCCCACCTCGAAGAAGAACAAGAGACCATGGATCTTATGCAAGACAACTTATTTAAGGCCATCTCCAAGATTGGAAAAATTTTGAATATTGATGTTTCTATATTTTTTGGGAATCTTAACCCAAAAGAGTTGATCGATTGGATCAATGATATGGAGGAGTACTTTGTGTATGAGGAAGTGGACGATCTTGAGAGGATCAAATTTGCGAAGACCAAGTTGAAGGGTCGTGCTAATATCTAGTGGAGGGACGTACAACTAGATAGAAATAGAAGAGGAAAAGAAAGAATAACAAGATGAGACTGGATGGTGGAAAATATTAGAAATTTTGAGTAATAAGGTTGTCATTGATGTCAAGTGTTTGGTGTAAGGCAAAGTCCATTTTGGTACAAGCAAAGTGGTAAAAAAAATTTGTTATATTATTTTATATTATAAGCCAAAAAGGTTGTCTAAAAGGTTGAAGACAAAGTTTACGACCATGGTTTTAAAGAAAAAAGAGAGGATATTATAATATTTTAATATTATAATAAGAAAGCTAAAAATGCAAAAAGCGGATATTATAATATTTTAATTATACTAAATTAAATAATATAATATTTAACCTAAAGTTAAATATTATATTAAATAAATAATTAAATTTGAAATTGGCAAAGGCACCAAAAATCAAATTTAATTTGGAGGCACTTAGGTTTTTCATCGACGTCATGTAATTACCTTGGAGGCATATAAAAGGAGGAAGCAAATTATTAAAATTGCAATTTGAATCATCTGAAGCTAATGCACATGTGAGAAAATTGATCGTGAGGGTTTGTGAAACGTGGAGTAAAACCATTCGTTGAGAAAGTGATAGGGCATAAAGATAAGGTGATGAACGTATTGGTCAAGTGAGGGATGGTAGCCCAAGTGGTGGGCGGGTCCTACATAAGTTGTTGGTAGAGAGAAGGTTTGGGGTTCGATTCTCCCTAGCACCAGTTGAAGAATTTGGTTTTATTTTCGTCGGAGGCAACAGGGATAAAGTGTTGAGACCAAAGGTTTAGTCTCAACTACTTGGCTAGCACAAGCGGTTGAGCGCTACGCTTGGAGGGTTGAGGTTGGAGGGTCGATTCTCATCCCCAAAAAAGCAAGATAATTTTTTTTGTATAAGGTATGTGCTATTTTGTTGAATTGTTGGCTATAGTGATATTTTGCAGATGATATTTGATCTATAGTTTGAAATATAGGAGATATAAGGAAAAATATTTTTGGCTTTATAATTAAAGGGTTAAATGTCATTTATTTTATTTGCTAAGCTTGGAGTGATAAGTTTGTAATTGGTTTATTTACAAATGTAATTTTTGTTCTTGGACATTAAAGTGGAGTGAGAAATTGTTTTGAAAGAGTGGAGGAAAAATGTGTAAAAGGCTTTTATTTGATTGTAATTCTTGCTTTATAAAAAGGGAAATTGTTGAGAGAGTTTTGTGAGCTTTAATGCATTGTCCATGAGAACTAAATAAGAGTCCTAGAATATTATTTTCAAATATCTTGTTGAGGGAATATTCATGTGGAGGCATTTGAGATAGACTGTTGCTATCTAACCTTGAAGTGGCACAAAACAAATTCTTTGTGAGTAAGATAGGTTTTGAAGACATATCTCCATAAAAGCAAAGAGGTATGGGCACATCATCCTTTGTTTAAAGTGTTTGTTGGAATGAATGTTGTGAAACATAAGGTGGAGTGAAAAGGATTGTTTGATAAGCATTGTTAGAAATATTTGAGTGAGTTTTATGTGCTTCATTTTTGAATATTTTGAGAAAATTTGAGATAGATTATGAATTATTTCAGTTAGGGTTTGATATCTACAATGAACTCTTTGTTGGAAGAAGTGTGAAAACACTTGTTTAGGGTTTTTGAGCAAGTTGTGCTTCATTATTTGAATGATTGTGTGAAACATTTGAGTATTGGTTAGAGTGCTTTTGAATGTGATTGAGCAAGATTTTGTGAAGGCTTGAAGATATATTTGAACAAGTCTTTGAGAATACTTGAAGGTAAATTTGAGCAGGTATTTGAGAAGACTTGAAGACTGATTTGAGGAGAGATAGAAAATAAAGTTGATTAGTGATTTGTTCAAGCTTCAATCTTGGGGAAGATATAAGTAGATTTGATTGGTGATTTAATCAAGCCTTGTGTTAAGGCTTGGGGATAGATTGTGAACAGAGTTGTGAACAGATTGTGAGAAAATTTGTGAGCAGATTTGAGACAAAAATTGGTGCAGATTTATGAGAAAAGTTGTGAGAAGAGTTATGATCCAATTGTGAGCAGAGTTGTGAACATATTGTGAGCAGATTTGAGATAGATTTTGGTGTATATTTGTGAGCAAATTTAGAGAAAACTTGTGCTAGACTTGGGACAGATTTTGGTGTAGATTTGAGATAAAGTTGAGAGCAAACTTTGGAGGTGAAGACTTGAAGGCAGATTTGAGTAGGTCTTTGAGAAGACTTGAAGACTGATTTGAGTAGAGATAAATAACATAGTTGATTAGTGATTTGTTCAAGATTCAATCTTGAGGCAGATCTAAGAAGATTTGATTGGTGATTTAATAAAGCCTTGTGTTAAGGCTTGGGGATAGATTGTGAGCAGAGTTGTGAGTAGATTTGAGATAGATTTTTGTGTAGATTTATGAGCAGAGTTGTGAGCATATTATGATTAGAGTTGTGAGAAGATTGTGAGCAGATTTGTGAACAGATTGTGAGTAGAGTTGTGAGTATATTTGAGACATATTTTGGCATATATTTGTGAGTAAAGTTAGAGCAGATTTGTGCTAGAATTGGAACAAATTTTGGTGCATATTTGAGATAGAGTTAAGATTAAACTTTGGAGGTTATAGATAAAAGAGAAAAATAGTCTCCAATGGATAGAGATCCATCAGCCAGTGCAATGGTGATAAAGATATCTTATGGAGAGAGATCCACAATCCAGAGCAATGGGGGTAGAAGTATTCTAGAAGATCATCAACCAAAGTAGAGGGGATAGAGTTCTCCTATGGAGAGTGATATACAAACCATAACAAGCAGAAATATTTCTCCTGTGGAGAGTGATCCACAAACTAGATCAAGGCGAAAGAGTTCTCCTATGGAGAGTGATCCATGAGCCAGGTGGGGAGATAGAGTTCTTCTATGGAGATAGATCCACAAACTAGTTGAGGAGATAGAGTTCTCCTGGATCAAGTTCCACGAACCAGAGAAAATGGAAAAGAGTTATTCTATGGAGAGAGATCCATAAATTAGATCTTAGGGGATTGGTATCTCCTTTGGAAAGAGGCCGATAAATATTGTAATATGGAATTGATTTCCAAGAAGATTTGTTGAGAAAATTTAGTAGAAATATTTTCTCCATGGAGTAGCCCACATTGGGTGAACCATGTTAAATTGGTGTCTCTCTTGTGTGTGATGATTTGTGCATTGATTTTATTACTACTATTGATATTGCCATTGATAATATTGGATAATATTATTTAGGAAAGAAAAGTAAAATTTGGTCTTATACTGTTCACGCCTCCTCTCAATATAAGCTTATGTTCTTCAGAAAAGTTGAAGAAATAATTCATTCCAGTTGATTACGAGTTAGATATGCTAATGAAAATACAGGGTTTGAGGCAGATAGGTAAATCTATCAAAGAGTATATAGAAGAGTTCTACAAGATCATAATTAGAATGGGCCATTCTAAGGCCAACAAGGAGAAGGTAGCCCATTATATAAATGGGTTGAAGCCAAGTATTCAATATGAACTAAGTTTGGTTAGAATGAATACCATAGAAGATGCTTATCAGTTTGCCCTAAAGGTAGAAGAGAAGCTGAATAGAATATTTGAAAGAAAGAAGAGAGAAAGAGGTCATGGTGGAAGGACTGGAAAAGGACCATATGAAATATGAAATGAAGACCAAAATGAAAATTGAGAAGCTAGCAGTAACTAGAACTAGAAAGGGGATAATGCCTACTACCCTCGTGAGTAAAATAATGGTGATCAAAGAGGAAGAGGAAGGTTCAAACGAGGAATTGGAAGAGGAGGATTTCTTGGAACTTGTTTCCAATGTGGAGAAGAAGGACATCGAGCATGAGTGTCCATAATATCAAGGAAGGATGAATATGATACTTGAAGGTAATGCAAAAGTTGCTTATGCAGGTGAAGATGTTGAATCTGAGCATTTTGAAGAGGTAAAAGAGAAGTTCATGTTGCAAGGAGAGCCTTGCTAAATGAGGAGAAATATCCAGTTTAGAGGTAGAGTTTATTTTGCACAAGGTACAAATGTGAAGGTAAATTTTGTAATGTTATTATTGATAGTGTTAGCACTGATAATCTAGTTTCAAAGGATATGGTTAACAAATTACAGTTGGAAAGAAGGAGGCATCCACATCCATATCAAATTGCATGGTTGTAGAAGGACCATAGAGCTTTGGTCAATGAACAATGTTTAGTGAAGTTCAATATTAGGGGTTACCATGATGAGGTACTGTGTGACATCATGCCTATGGATACTTGTAATATGTTATTGGAGAGGTCATGGCAATTTGATCAGTGTGCATTACATGATGGACATGCCAACACTTATTCCTTGACAAAGGATGGATTTCACCACAAGTTGAAGCCCTTGAATGAGGTGGTAGAAAATGTATGTAGTAGTGCAATAATTTGTTTAGTTTATGGTAGAATGTTTTTGGATGGTATAAAGCATGAACATATATGCTCTGCATTGATTCCTAGAGTTAATGAGAAAAAATATGGAGATATACTAGTAGAAGTCTCAAATATGTTGGGATAATTCTAGGATATTGTATCAGATAAGGCACTTGAAGGTTTTCCACTAGTTAAGGAAGATTAGTCACCAGATGGATTTTATACAAGGATCCAATTTACCAAATAAGGCAGCCCATAGAATGACTCCTGCATAGAATGAGGAGCCGAATAGATAAGTTTAAGATCTATTGAAGAAAGGATTGATTTGTAAGAGTTTGAATCCATGTGTAGTACCTACAGTACTAGCACCAAAGAAATATGGAGAATGGAAAATGTGTACAACTCACATTGTAAAGTTTTTTATTTTAGAGAGGTGGTACAACTACATAGTCTACCAAGGGCTATAGTTTTAGACAAAGATATCAAATTTATTGGTTATATTTGGAGGATATTATGGAAGAAGATGAATACAAATTCAAAGCTTATTTCTACACATCATCCATAGACTGATGAAAAAATAGAGGTGGTGAATAGGTGTTTGGGCAACCTGCTGAGATTCTTAGTAGGAGATAAGCCCAAGGGATGGGATTTTATTTTACCATAGGAAAAATTTGTTGACAACTCTATCAATAGGATTGTTGGTAAATCCCTATTCTATATTGCATATGGAAGTATCCCAAGGAATGCTTCTGAGTTGAGGAAGATGGACAAAGGAGAAAAGAGTATGGGAAGAAGTAAAAGAAACAGGTAGTATGAAGAATATCTGGTTAAGTAGAAAGAAATATCAATTGAAGATTACTCATGGCTTTCTAAGGCAGAGGTTGAACGTCTCAATTTTCCTCCCACACTAGAGAAGTGAATATCACTTCTCAATTTACCCTAGGTGAGGTTATTTACTTGGTTGTTATTGCATAGTAGGGTGCTTACTAGTGAGTAACTTATGAAGTATGGTTTTCGTGGCCCTCTTAGATGTGAAATGTGTGGAGAGAATGTAGAAACTCTCAGCCATATTTTTATTGAGTGTACTTTAGCCTCTGAGCTATGGAGGAGAATTTCCACTTTACATGGTTTACAATGGTCCAATTTTTTTACTTTTGAACAACTTTGGAGGGATTGGCCTAAACAAGAGGGTATTGATTGCTTTATTAGGCAATTAGTTTGGATGGGTTCTACCATTCTTCTTTGGAATATTTGGAATGAAGGAACAATAAAAATTTTAATCAAGATAGGAAGGATATTCACTATATTTGGCAAAAGACCATAGCTAACTTAGTTAAATCAGTCCATCAACTCCTTAATCACCCCCAAAAATCCCACCAAATATGGGATCAAGTGATTCAAAGATTGAAGATTAAATCTTCTAAAGGCAACCATATTAAAGGGAATGTGAGTATTTATAATATGGACAAGACAATAAATTGGCAACCTCCTCCTAAATATTTTGGAAAATTCAATACTGATGGAGCCTCTAGAGGGAACACTGGAAAAGCTACTGTAGGAGAAATTGGTAGACTTTCAGATGACTCCCTAGTTTTTACTTTTTCTAAGAATTTGGGTATTCTTTCCAATAACCTAGCTGAGGGGTATGGTATCCTCAAAGGCCTTCAAGAGGCTACTAACTAAGGTTGGATGGGAAAATATGTTAGTGTTGGACATTTTGAGTAGTTTTCATTGATGTCCAAAATTAGTTGTCATTGATGTCAAGGTGCCAGGTGATAGCTCAGCCCAAGTGCAAGTGGGAGTTTAATGAAATTCATGATGGGTTAAAATATCTATATTTTACACCTAAGAGAATGGGTCAAAAGATGGTTTAATTCTCCCAAGGAAGCAATTTATCCAAGGCATTAAAAGGATATAATATTATAATATTAAAGTGATATGGTGAAAACCCCAAATAAAATATTTATAATTTTCATTATAATATTTTATAAATCAAAAAGTTTAATTATATTTCATAAACCCAAAGTTGGGTTTGGAGGCAAAGGCATTTAAAGCACATTATGAAATTATTAAACCTTCATCGACGTCATGGAAGGAGAGTCTTTGGAAGCACTGACGTTCTCCAAGGAGTGGAGAAAGCAAATATAAATACCTTGCCCAAAGGGCATAAACATTATCCTTGCTCGAATTATTAATTGGCATGTGAAAAGGAAGAAGAGCTCGTGAGATTCAGATTTTCATATACAAAAGATAGTTTAAAAAGGTAAGCATGAATTTTTCGAAGGCCAATCGGGCAGCGTGGCCTAGTGGCAAGTGGACAAGTGTGAAAATGTTTTTTTACAAGAGGGCTTGCATTCGAAACACGACAACTACGTTGAAGGTCATGTTGGTTGAAAGGTGTCCAAGGCGCACGTTGTTTTTTCCAAGGGCAAAGGGAGCATGACTTGAAGCACGTGATGCTTCGTTGGTTTCAAACGAGCACGTAGCTTGTGTGGCAGTTGAGGCTGTGGCTAAGGCGCACATCGTGGGCATAATTGAGGGTTTGATTCCCCCCCCCGAATGAAAGATAATATTTTTGATTAAAAATTTTATTATCTACTTAAAGTTGGAGGTATAAGGGTGTTTAAGGTTTTATGATTATTTTCCTATGTTGGAGTTATAAGGGTTGTTAAGTGAAAATTTAGAAGGATTAATTATTGGATAAGTTGTGGTATTTGAGTATTATGATTAGGAGTAATAAGAAGGTTTTTATTATTTATTAAAGTCTTAATTAATATATTGATATATTGGAGAATTAAGACTATTGAGCATTGATTTTATTTTAATAAGGGTTTTCCCATTAAAGAAGATTGTGGTGAATATTATTTTTGAGTTGGAGTGATAAGGTGTATTTTAGTCATCTTTTGTATTGTGTTTTATTGAAGTCTTCTAACCCTTATTGAGATTTGCAAAGAGGAATTTGTGAGTGTGGCGGATTTGTAAGAACAACTCCTTAACAAGCAAAAGGTATGGGCAATCTCTTTCTTAGTTGAGTTGAGTGGTTGGTTTTTTGAAAATAAAGTTTGGAGTGAAAAGGATTTGATTAGGGTTTCCTTTTTGAAAGTGCTTGAGTTAATGCTTCAAGGTTTTCTGGAATTAAGAGTTGTGATTAAAAACCTTTTTTGATAAGAATAGTTGTTGAAGCCATTGGTTGTGTGACAAACTTGAGTTAGGGTTTTGCAAAGATCATGAGAATCATTGTTATATGAAGATTTTTTTATAAGCATTATTGTTGAAATGAGTTATTGTGCAAAGAACTTGCACTAGGTTTTTTGAAAAGAACATGAGTATCGTTATTATGTGAGATTTGTTTTTGAGCATTGTTGGAAACATTGTGAGTTGGTTGATATATGCTTGGATTAGGGTTTGTGAGAAAGGGGAGTTTCATTAAGCAATTGGTTGAGTTGAGTTGGTTGATCCTAGTCAAGTGGTTGTATGAAGTGATTGTTCAAGTTCCATAAAAAAACTATTCTACATTCTGATTTGAGTTGTGAAAGTGATTGAGCATTGAGTATAGAACATATTGAGTCTCTAACAATTCTCTTTATGCTTCTATGAGATTGAGTGAGTTGAGAAAGTGATTGAGCATTGAGTATAGAACATATTGAGTCTCTAAAAATTCTTTTATGCTTCTATGAGATTGAGTGAGTTGATAAAGTAATTGTGCATTGAGAGTAGAACATCTTGAGTCTCTAATAATTCTCTTTATGCTTCTATGAGATTGGACAAGTTCTATGTGTGGACTTGTTAAGCAGGTTTGAGGCAAGTCTTTGAGAAGACTTGTGGACTAATTTTGTGTGATCTTTTGTGGAAGCTTACAATACAAATTTGGTTAAGTTCTAGAGATGACTTATTGAGCATATTTGGACAAGTTTTGAGTGGACTTGTTGAGCATATTTGGATAGGTTTTGAGTGGACATGTTGAGAAGATTTGGATAGGTTCTAAGTGGACCTGTTAAGCAGATTTGAGCAAGTTCTGAGTGAACTTGTTGAGCAGATTTGAGAAAGTTATGAGTGAACTTGTTGAGCAGATTTGAACAAGTTTTGTGTGGACTTGTTGAGCATATTTGTGCTAGATCGACTGGACTATGTTTAGTGCAGATTTGAGTGGACTTGTTGAGAAGATTTGTGCTATATCGACTAGACTATGTTTAGTGCATATTTGAGTGGACTTATTGAGCAAATTTGTGCTAGACCGACTAGACTGTGTTTAGTGCAGATTTTAGTGGACTTGTTGAGAATATTTTTGCTAGACCAATTGGACTGTATTTAGTATAGATTTGAGATAGATCTTTAGAGGTGATAGAGTAGAGAGGACAATAGTCTCTAGTGGATAGAGATCCATCATCCAAGGTAGTGAGGATAGGTATTTTGAGTGGGGACAAGAGTCTTCAGTGGAGAGAGATCCACAAGCCAGTGTAGTGGAGGTAGTAGTCTTCTAGAGGATCACCAGCCATAGTAGAGGAGAAGGAGTTCTCATGTGGATAGATATCCAAACCAGATTTAGGGGATCAACATCTCCTTTGGACAGAGGTCCATAAAAATTGTAATTGGGAAGGATTTCCAAGGAGATTATTTGAGAAATATTTAGAAATATTTTCTCTATGGAGGTAGCCATATTTGGGTGAACCACGTTAAATATGTGTCTCTATTGTGTGTGGTGATTTGTGCATTGCTTTTATTACTACTGTTGATATTGCTATCTATACATTGCATAATATTTATTTGGAAAGAAAAGTAAAAAATGCTCTTATATTGTTCACCCCCTCTCAGTATAAGCTTGTGTTCTTCAGTTAGTTGAGTCTGACTCTCAACTCATGATTAATATTTTGAAGACTCCTTCTAAGAATCATAAGGTTGATTGGAGAATAGAAAAAATTATTGAGAATATTCAATTAATCCAGATGGTATTTTTGAAAGTTGATTACAATCATGTGGTCAGAGATCAAAACAAAATTTTTGATGCTTTAGGTAATTAGGCTTTTGACAAAGGTGATCTTACTTGTTATGTCCACCCTCCTAGATGGTGGGCTTCACAAATAATGGAATCTCTTATTTCTATCATTTCTTTGGATGGCTCCAATTCTAAAGGTACCTAGTTTCTTCTTGCTTTATTTTTTCTTCTCTTTGGTTCGGTCAGGGTATTTTAGTTCCTTAGCTCAAACTATTCTTTCTTTTGTTTCCTCTGTTGATTCTTGCCTTAAAATTATTTTGGTCTAGAAATGTCTTTGTTATGTTCATTTTTTTTTCCTTTTTTTTTGTTTAGTTTTTTGAGGTGTGTGTGTGTTTTTTTGTTTTTTGTTTTTGTGTTCTTTATGGTGTTTTTTGTTGTTCTTGTGTTTTTGTTGTTTTGTTTTTTTTTTATGTTTTTTGTTATTGTTCTTGTGTTTTTGTTGTTCTTGTTCTTGTGTTTCTATATTTTTGTGTTAATTCGTATTTTTGTGTGGGAGTGTTTTCTATTTTTTTTGTTTTTGTTTATTGGCTGTTATCGGTTGTTTTTTTATTTTTATTTTTATTTTTAATTTTTAATTTTTTAGATTTTTGTTATTTTTGTTTTTCATGTTTTTGTTGGTTATGTCTTTGTAGTGTTATGTTGTTTTTGTCATGTTTGTGTTTTATTTTGTTGTTCTTGTATTTTTCTATGTGGTTCATGTAGTGGTTTTTTTATCTTATTGTGTGTGTTTGGTTGTGCTTTATCTTTTTGACACACTCTAAGAGAATTTTTTTTATTTTAGTTTATTATTTTTATTTTTATTTTTATTTATTTGTTTATTTAATATTATTGTGTGTTTTTTTGCTCCTTGAGTATGTCTAAGATGGTAGGCCAGGTTCAAGCCCTGGGCGATTTTGACGGAATGGATACCCCTGCCTCATTAGGTCTTACCCGAAAGTGGCATCCTTCTAGGATGTTTTCAACAAAAATAAACCTACTATTAAAAATAAACACACTCACACAAATACAAAAAATAAACATATATACTCACAACACACTATGGAAATAAAATGCACACTAAGGAAATAAATTGTAGAAATGGAACAATCTCATAATAGCACTAGATCATAAGCCTCTTCAAGGGGGCAACCTACTTAAATACTTAATTTAATCATGCAAAAATATACATACAATACCACCCCTCACAATTGTAAGGAATTCCTCTAGCACCTAACTCCCAAGGTTGGCTTACAAGAAAAATATCACTTGGGCTAGAATCTCATACCTATAATCAGTTATATTCTTGAAAAAAGGTTACATAGAAGGACATCATTTGGATAGACTCTTCCTAAACCAAAAATATAACAAAAAAACATTACAAAATAGTAACATGTGTTTTACCCATGTTCCACAAATACTATTACATCAAGGTGTTAGGATGGGATCCTAACACTAAATCATGCAAAAGTTACGTCCACCAACTATAAGTCTAGTGAACTCCACTATAATTTAGTATTATAAATAGAGCATAGAGCATATGATTTATAGTAAAATCTTGATCATGTCAAAATCCTTTTACAATCTCAAGTTTAGAATGAAATTTTATATAGCAATGGCCTCATCGAGCACCACCTTGGCTGCCCTAATAGATGTGGTTGAACTTATCATAAAATTGACTAATATTAGTTGATATCAACCTCTTCCAAGAAAAGATAGCACCAAGGAGATGCTAGAATACATGCAAAAATTTGGACCAAACAATGGTATCACCTCAGCTCAATAGTGGGAAGCCAACAATACTATAATTTAATCTTATGAGTTGGTGGAAGAGAATAAACAGAGACACCCTGCATTACTTATGGGCCTATTCAAAATATATCAAAGGGCACAAAACCATCCAAAACCACATTTCAATTGGTGGACTAGAAATATGGAAAAGATGACTTACCCCAGGGTCTACTTCTTTGTAGATCTAATATCTTGGATAACAGAAACCTATGATATAGACAACAAGCAGTTCAAGAAATACGATGGAAGACCATCTGTGAAAATCGCACTCAATTTTTTTCAAAGCATCTTCAATCTAGACAAAGCCAACAACACATTAGAAAGGGTAGTGTTGAAAGGTCAAGCCAACTGGGTCATGTTCATAGAGTCTTATGCCAAATTATTTAAGTATGAGGAAGAAGTATCTTATGAATTACCAATTAATAATTTTTTTTTTGAAACCCTAGGCAATGGATTACATAGACATTATTAATATAGCACTAGCATTCCATGTTTTGATAAAAATATCTAAAGAGGTGATATACCAAGTAATCTAATGTAATAGAAAGTATCAAACATCCATGTACCATTTGGAAGAAGCTATCAACAAAAAAATGCATGCAAAGTTGATAGAATTGTAGAGGGTCATCAAGAAAGGAATAGAAGAACTACCCTAATTTACGTACTATTCCATTTTATTTCATTTATTTATGGGATATATGAAAAATGGTTAGGAGGGGTGTCTGATGCATATGATGTTCAAGATAGATTTTCATGGATTCATAAAGGAGAAGCCATGTATGCAAAGTTCCTAGGATGGTTTTTGATGCTAGTTCACCAATATTTCTATGGTTTCCCTCTTAGTAGAATAAGTTCAAGGGTCACAATTATTTCTCATGAAAAGAAAGAAAATAATTTCTTCATCATTGAAAAATTTACATATACCAAACTTTATGGTGCTAAAATCCCTCCAAAAATTCTTCCATCACATTACTCTCTATATTTGGTTGCTTTGGAAATTTCTAGACAAATTGTTGAAGAGGCCAATATGAGAATTGGCAAAAAGGTGAGAAAATTTCCCTGGTCTAACATCTCCTACAAAATTATCTTGTGCATTTTCAAAGGGTATCCAAGTTTATTGAAAGTAATATGGAATATGGATGAATATGGTTTCCTAGAGCTCAGTTGGAGGCCATATGACCCCCATGTTTTTTACCATAAAATATGAGTTGGCATAAAGTATGCTTGGATCAACCATAGATGAAGACCAAATGCAAAAAGACATCAAAGATAATAAGTCACTACAAGATATTTTGAGGGAACAAAAAATATGAGAAAGGACCCATACACAGATTGAATACACTGAAGAATATCCCTTTGATCTGGTAGCACTAAGGAGAGGCTCAGTTTGAAGCCTATGCACCCATAATCCTAGTGATGCACCCTATAGAACTCCAAGATCCAATATTAGAGTCCATTAACACTGATGCACAACAAGTAGAAATTATAATAGAAATAGTGAATGTAGCAGAGGCAATAGAAGAAATGACTCAACCAACTTTAACTGAGTTAGGAGATACCAAAACCCTTAGTAAAACCATAGCTGCACTCAAAGGTAAATAAGTTGCATCTATCTCTTCTTCTCAAGATAAATATGTTATCCCAGTATCCACTAAAAGACAAATGTCTCATGAAGATCAAATTAGAATGGTGGTGCAGAAGCTTGAGTTTGTGCCTAAAGCCATGGTGATAAATGATAAAGAGAATGAAATACCATATTTTATGTAGAAGAAGATTCATAAAGCAGGAGGACTAAGCACCCTCCTTAGATAACACCAAATAAACTTGCTCAGTCTTGCAAAAGCTCTTGAAAACAAAAGGATAAGAATTGAAAATAAGTCTACCTCAAGGAATGTGGAGAGCCTAAGTCTAGTCAAGATAGAAGAGGTGATCTCTATAGATTATTTTAATGAAGAATAGCTTCAAGCTATGGATGAGGTGAAAGAAACTAGAAGTATTCAACACGTAGTTGAAGAGTCCACTACATATACATCAATGGCAGTTGTAACCATTCCTATGATCTAGAATATTCAAGGAATTCAAATAAGATCAAAAACAAGGGAAGTGCAGGTTAGAGGGGAACCATACGCTTTAATGGAATTAGGAGATCAACTTAAATCAACAACAACAGAACTTTTACTTGCAAAAAAGAAAGAGCTAAAACCAAATATGAAGCTACTACAAGTAGAAAAAGGATAATTGCAAACAAAGCTTGATGAACTTAAGCAATAGTTACAACAAGTGAAAGGTGAATAGTTTGCCAGTGTTGTGTTTTTCAAGAACTACAAAGAAGAAGTGATGTTTGAATTTAAAGCAAAAATGGTAACAATGACCAAGAAAAGCAAAGAAAAGCAACTATAAAGCACATATTCAAGAGATACAAAGAGGAATATGATCAAATAAAAGATAAACATGTTACTATTCAAAATGACAAAGTATATGAATATCAATTTGAATTTCTTAAATTGAATACATATCTTCATGAAAGACCATATTGGGACATGGAGGCTTGGGCAAAGAAAATAGATGAAAAAAGAAAACAAGCTGACATCCTCCTTGAAGAACTCCTCACTATAGAAAAATTTAGGAACTTGATATTCAAAATAAAACTAGAATTTGAATGCAATGAGAAGGATGAATAGAAATTTGTACAACTCACTGGCTTATCCAGAATGACTCAGCCAATAATCAGGTTCTCTAGAGAGAATGGAATTGTAAGAAAAGATCATGCAAATAAGTCACTATTAGGATGAATTAGAAGAAAAGGGTAAAAGTGAAGAAGCTAGATAAGACAAAACTAAGGTGGGACCCAATGTAGCTAACAGTCAAAATATTAAAAGGAAAGGATAATGAACTAGCTAGAATAAGCTAAATAAAGGCCCATATTCAGTATAGTTGTACCCCACCATAATGATTTGAGATTTTGAGTGTAGCCAGATTTTAATTTTCAATAAAAATAGCTTAGGAAAACTATAAATATGTTGCAACACACTCAAGAAATCAAGAGCAAAGGAGATTCCACATGGAGAGATAAGATGAATATAGTTTTAACTAAACAAGAACATCCTAAAGCTATATAAGGAGCTATAGTAGCCAAGATCAGGATCAAGAATTGTATAGACTTTTTTTGCCTAAAGGTATCCCATAGTGTCATTGGTTTGTCAATTGTATTCCCTTTTGTGTCTTGTTTCTCTTGGAATCTCCTATTCTTCCCCATTTTTGTGCATGTATTGTTAAGTAAGTATCCAAGAAGCTGAGATCATTTCTAGTAACTAGACTAGAAGTTTAAAATCTTTCCATTACCATATAGAAACAAAAGATCTAAGCTTGCCATTATATAGGATGAGTGACCCTAACAAAGGGTTGGCTCTTAGGCATTTACAATATGATGTATACAAGTTTTACACAACAATAAATATAAGCTCATCACTTTGGCTTCTAGTTCAACAACATTGTTAATGTATGTATGGATTGATATTTCTATCTGAAGTTTTATGGAATGTGTATTGCATTAATTTACCTCTGGATTTTTGCTTTCTATTTTTATTAAACGTTGGAATTGATAATCTCAATACATTAATGAATGATTTAAAGTTCAACATAAAGAATTGGTTGCCCCTATTTTGATGTTTCTATGAATGCTATGTTCTTAAGTTTTTTTACCTCTTTGATGTTGTCTAATTTGTACCCCGTAAAAGTTCTAGCAACAACTATATTTTCCTCTCTTTAAGCACTTTTTTCTTATCCCCCTTTTGCACAAATCAAGAAAGGAACCAACCTTCTTTGGAGATTGAACCGGGTGACACTTCCCTTCACCCGTTCATTCAATATTGGCAAGGTCTTGGGTGCACACATACATCCAAAGGCAGATTTTGTACCAACCATTACATTCATGTAATCAATCAGTATTGGGTATTTGATTTCTTCGATTGATCACTTTTCATGTGATCCAACCAATTTTAGGCTTCAAGGTCAATAAATTATCTCCAAATGGAAGTAGATTCTAATCCTATCTAATCCCAAGGTTCATATTAATTCTAATTTTTACCAATGGATCTTTAACTAAGATTATATTAAAATTAGAAACATTGAGAACTTTAATTTAAATAAAACTTAGTTATTTCAATTTCTTCAAAAAATAATACAAAAGATCACCGAACAATTCCTTTGTCCGTACTTAAAAGGTCTTTATTCATTTGTCTTAAGAAATCTACATAGTTTATAAATATCATAAAGAGAATGGCAACATCTTAATCTCTTCCTTCTTTTTACAAATCTAACTTTATTTTTAGGTCTCTACTAGTTTGAACAAGCTTTAAAGGCTTTTATAACAAAAATAAATAAATAAATAAATAAAATAATATTTCAAATAATTCTTTATATTTGTCATCTACAAATAATAAAGTTTCCCATTTTACATATATCTAAAACAAACATGAAAGACATTAAAAAAAACAAACATTTTTCTTAAACCTCATGGT
The DNA here is from genome assembly GCA_028583015.1 of Wollemia nobilis. Classification (NCBI taxonomy): domain Eukaryota; kingdom Viridiplantae; phylum Streptophyta; class Pinopsida; order Araucariales; family Araucariaceae; genus Wollemia; species Wollemia nobilis. The sequence goes on from JAQPPZ010017258.1 coordinate 2,336,665, forward strand.
TCATTTCTTTTTCTTAAATGCTTAGTATGAAAAGATATAATTTTTGTTACTTTTCTACTAAAGAAGGGCAAGTTTTCTAAAAGATACATTGTCTAATTTCTATAAAAATAGATTCAGGCCCCCTGCATGTCAGTTTCTGTGTTGTCCTAGGGTTTCTAGAAACTTCCCCTCATTCTCTTGGAGCTTGTGTCGGCCGCCGCGTTGCGCTCGCTCCGTAGGCTTTACTATGTCGGGCTCTCCTCCCCCGACTTCTGTTGAAGCTGGCGGCGATAGGAATGGCTCCGAAGGTGAACAAGCATCCCAAGAAATTCATTCCCAAGGTGTATCACGAGGTAATTCTGAACCCGATTTCGTAATTCCCCTGCATGAATTTAATCAGGCTTGCTCTTGGTTTGAAAATAACATGCTCATTGGGTATTTTTTGGGTCGGATTCCCCCCGAGCATGCTCTAAAAATTTGGATTGACCAGTACTGGCATCCATATGGGATTCAGGTTGACCATGTGCAAAATTTGTCTAAGGGGTTCTTCCATTTTCACTTCGGTAGCCCTGACCAAGCCCAAAAAGTTCTGAACAAAGGCCCCAGTTACATTAACAGCTCGTTGTTAATTTTCCAGCCATGGAGCCAAGACTTCACGGTTTCGAATTTTGTCTCCTTAGTGGTGCCTGTCTGGGTTGAATTTCCCGACCTCCCCACTGCGTGTTGGCCTTTCTTGAAGGATTTAGTTTCCACCCTCGGGGAATTTGTCTGCGACGAACCCTCTCGGTTCATGTTTGTGCGTCCCAGCAAGAGGTTGTGTGTTAAAGTCGACCTGGCCAAAACCCTGAAAGAATTTATCGATATCCAAGTCGGTTCTACCCGTATTCATCAGAGAGTGGTTTACATTAACCTCTCGAACACCTGTTATCATTGCCAGTCAGCCTCCCACCGCATTAAGGATTGCCCTCTAATGGCAGAAAATTTTAAGGCCAAAGCGGTCGGTGCAGTTCCCGTTGTTGCTGGTGTTGTTGTCTCTCCCACCACCCCACATCCTCCTTCCAAGGGTGGTGAGTGGACTGAAGTTTCAAGGAAAAAAGGTAAAGGAGGAAGGGCGGCTCAGACTGGGCATGCCTCTTTCGCTCAGGTTGTAGCGCCTAAGCCTCCTCTACCGCAGCCGGTCTTGGAATCGACCCCGGTCCATTCTCCTCCTCCTCCCATTGAGTCTGTCGATCGAGACGAGGGGTTTCTGTCCTCTGAGCCCTTGGGGTCTTTGGTTGCGACGACGGTTGATGGAAGCTCTTCTCAGAGCTTAGGACGAAGGTCTCGGAGCCCTCGATGTGGTGAACGGCTTACCCATCCAGACAAGCGAAGGCAGTTGTCCTTCTCTTCTATCGCCATGGAGGCCCTTAGAAACAATCCCTACCAATTGTTGTTGGAATCTGGTCCAGAGGCCAGTGGGGATATGAACCTCGACTCTTTTTAATGTGGTTCCTCTCCTGGAATGTGCGTGGGTTGACGGACCCAGTTCGACGCTACATGATTCGGGATGAGCTAAATACTTGCTCCAGTCTTTACGGTCATCCGAATTTTGTTTGCTTGCAAGAGGTCAAGGTGGCAGGCTTCAATCTGCAGTCTGCTTGCTCTTTATTATGGCCTGGCAGTCAGATGTATAATACCAGTCACAGTCAGGGCAGTGGTGGCACTGTCATTTTGCTTAGTCCTAGGTGGACTCACAATTTTGTCACATGGGGTTCTGACCCTTCTCACCGCGTAGTGTGGGTCTTGCTCGAAGTTAGTGGTCTCTCCTTTGGGATTTTAAACGTCTATGCCTCAAATGAGGTCCAAGACAGATGTGCCCTATGGAGATGGTGTGCCCTGTCTCTACCCGCTGCGGTCTGGTTGATATGTGGTGACTTCAACATGGTCGAGAAGGCTTATGACAAGGTGGGCCAGTCCCCTAATAGGTGGGCCTCGGGGGAGCGTCAGGCGTGGTACTTTATGAAGAATAAGTTGGGGGTTTTCGACCCCAACAATTGCTTTTCTACGAGTCAGTTTCTCGAACACTTGTGGTTCACGTGGTCTAATTTTTAGTCCAGTTCTGCTAGGGTTTTAAAAATATTGGACCGGGCAATGTTGTCAGATCAGGGTGATTTTTCCTTTTCTCATCGGCTCCCCTTAGTCCCCTTTGTTGAAACCCTTCCTGGTTTAGTTTCGTCTGACCATTCACCCATTTTGTTTTCTATTCATGCTTCTGCCACCCGCCAGTGGCCTATCCATGCTCGATTATTTTTGAATACCTCTTTCTTGCAGCACTCTGCCACTATCTATCACATCCATCGGATCTGGAACCTTGTCCCCAGACCCAGTGGCGATTCGGGTTGGATTGAGTGGTGGAATGATGCCCTTTTTTGCACCACTTCTTTGCTTTGAAGTCTAGGGAAGAAGGTGGTGCAACTGCGTCGTCGTTCCAATATCGCTCTGCATAACGAGCTTGCTCAGGCCTCCCTCCGTCTTGAGGCTTCCCCATTCGACACTTCCATTCAGGCACATGTTGCTCAGATCCGGCATGAGCTTAAGGTCGCTGAAGCTTATGAGGCCAGAGGGGCTCAGATTCATGCACGGTTACATTGGCTTAAAGTGGGCGACCGTGTCTCTAAGGAGTTTTTTAGAAACTCAGGCCATCTCAAGCCTCTACCCAATTTCAAGCTCTCATGATTAATGGGGTTCGAAGCTCATATTTCCCTGAGATTGCTGAGGAATTTGTCAGGCATTATTCTCAGGTTTTTGCTGCTCAACCATTTACTCCCAAAAGAGAGCAGGCCCTTCAGGATTGCAAAGCAGTTATCCCCTACTGTCTCTCTCCAGGGTAGCGTGACAACTGTGAGCGTCCATTATCAATTCAAGACCTTAGGGATGCCTTGTTCCAAATGGCGGACGCTAAGGCCCCAGGGCTTGATGGCTTCCCCTATGAGTTTTATAAGACCTGTTGGGAGCTTGTTGGCCCTGATTTGCATAAAGTGTACTTGGAAGCCCTACAAACTGGCTCTCTCGATGCTCTGATTAATAAGGGCCTTATCAAATTCATACCTAAAGCTGGGGACCCCAAAATCATCACGAATTGGAGGCCAATTATGCTGCTCAATGTTAGCTACAAGATCATTGCCAAAGCTTTGGCGCTGCGGCTCAGGCCCATCCTCCCAGTCATTGTGCATCCAGAGCAAACTGGGTTCATTCAGAACCGTTATATTTTGGATAATGTTCTGGCTGTGTGGGAAGGGATGGAGTGGGCTCGCAAGTCTGGTCAACATTCTCTCTTCCTCAAGCTTGATTTTGAAAAGGCTTATGATCGCATTGAGTGGGTGTTTATCCTTTCCATGCTTGTTGCTTTGGGCTTTGGTCCTCAGTTCATCTCTTCTGTCAAAATGCTTTTTCAGGATGCGTCAGCTGTGTTATCCCTCAATCGGCTTCAAACGGATGCTATTGGTCTGCATAGATCTGTTCGATAGGGGTGTCCTCTTGCCCCCTCACTTTTTATTTTAGTAGCAGAAGCTTTTGGATACTTGTTGGCCAGTCGTGCTTCTCTTGGGCTGATTCGAGGTATTTCCCTCCCTGAGAATGTTGGGCAACTCTTAAATGGCCATTTTGTTGATGACTCCTTTCTCACGCTGAATGAGGATGAGCAATCCCTGTCGGTGGCCCTGTCTTGCCTTGACATCTTTTGCCAAGCCTCAGGGTCTAGTATTCAATGGAGGAAAACATCTTGTTTTAGGCAATCTCTGTTGCCTCTTCCCCAATGGCTGCAGCATGTGCAGTGGAACTGGATTCAGCCTGGAGAGGTTTTTAAATTTTTGGGCATTCCTTTTGCTTTTCAAGGCTCTCCGTCTCAACTGTGGGCTTATGTCATTCACAAAGTCGAACGTAAGTTGGATTACTGGACTACCAAGAAGCTGTCTTTGGCTGGAAAATTTCAAATTTGCTCGAAAGTGTTGGCTTCTACTCATGTTTATTACTCTTCTTGTTGGGTCCCCTCCAAGGCTTGTTACAGTCGGCTTGAAAAATTACTGCGAGATTTTTTGTGGTCTTCTGGGTCTGAAAGGAAGGGTTTTCATAGAGTTCAGTGGGATTTTTGTTGTCTCCCATGGTCAGCAGGGGGCATGGGCTTGCTTGACTATCAACGTCAAGGGGCAGCTCTGTGTGCCAAGTGGATTGTGCGGGCGCTCAAAGGGTCTGAGGCATGGAAAGTCCTTATCCGCCACTGCATTTCAGCTGGGCTCCCTTTGAATCGGCGTGCTTGGACTGGCTTAGATCTGCCCTCTCTGGTGTTGGCCCCTATTTTTATTAAGATCCCTGGTTCTTTTGTTCTTAAAAGTATATGGAAGGCCTGGCAACAACTAAATCCATGGATTTTTTGGAAAGGGGTTCATGCTCGCTCTGGCCTTTCCATTAACTGGCTTAATATTTGGTGGTCCCCTATTTTCAAGCTCCAGGGTAAGCCGTTAGCACAAATTCCCTGGGTTCATGCTCAAAAATTTTATAAGCGGGGCATTGCGTCCATTTCTGACTTCTATTCCAGAGAGAGCAGGGACTGGATTCCTTGGCATGAGTTCAAAAGGTTGTTCGGTTTAAACAACACCGATAAGGCTACTTATGACATTGTTCTCGACCATACTCCCTTTTCCTTGTGGCAAAAACTTGGAGTCAGGTCTCAGAAGCCCTGGTGGAAAGACTGGGCTTGGTATAAAAGCACTCCACTGTGCAATTACTCTACCAAGCAAGGCTATCAGTGGCTTTCGCCAACTGCTCCCACAGTGCCTAAGCTCAATGTTAAATGGGATCTGATCTCCATGCCCTCTCGGTGGAAAACTTGGTTTCAGGTTGCTTGGGCATCGTATCTGGAGCCAAAGAGAGCCTTTTTTGCCTGGAGCTTGTTGTATCAAGGCTTACCCCTTGGCAACAGGCTCTCTTATATGGGGGTTCCTGATCCTCGTTGTGCCTTCTGTCATGAGCCCGAATCTTGTCTGCATTTGTTTTGGGCCTGTAGGCGGGCTACTCTCGCTTGGAGCTGGGTTGGCTCCTTCTTTGCTCCCTTCATGTCTTTGCCCCTTACTTGGCATCATGTTTTGTTGGGGGATTCTATCCAGTTCTCTCTCCCGTTGAGGGAGGTGTGGCACATTTTCAGAGTTAGCCTTCTGTTTCACATTTGGAAAGCCAAAAATAAGATTGTCTTCCAGCAGGTGGATCCGTCTCAGCTTTTTTTTTTTTTTGACAAACTTGAAGTGTTTCATGATGTTTGGTTTCAGATTTGTGATCAAGAAAAAAAAGTAGCGATGGAGTTGGACCATTTGCAGGCACTGCTGAAGTATTGGGGTGAAGCCCCTTGTGCTGTTAGTAGGGAGGCCTCTGAGCGCTCACCTCCTCACCCTGCCCGCTCCCGCTCGCGTCGACGCCCGAAACGTGCACGATGGTAGGCTCCACGGAGCAGGTCCCGGGATCATGGTGGCACGCTGCAGCAGCCAGTTTTGGGCACTTCTCAACTTGGCCCGTCGGTGTTCACTCAGTAGCCCACGCTCGGGCCTTCCGATGGCTGGGGGGCCTCGGGTAGTCATGATCACCATTTCGGCTGGTCTCAGCCCTCTTCCCCCACCACTCATGTTTTTGGGTGGGGTGTGGATCAACTTGATGGATGGGGAAGGCCCTCCACTGCTGAGGATAATATTTGGCCTACCAAAGACCTCTGTCCTTAAGGTCTTGCCAGCTGTAAAGGGTTTCTAAGCTTTGCGGGGTGTTAGGTGTTTTTGTTTTTGTGCTCTTGGTTTTCCTTATCCACTATTAGGATAAGTTTGTAGCTTTTGGGGTGTGATTCCTTTCTCCACCCACTCCTTTTTTGGTTGTAAAGGATTGTTTCTTCTATTTAATATAAGCGACCTTTCAATAAAAAAAAACAGATTCATTAAATAAATAAATAAAAGGCTTCTTTATAACGAGATTCTAAAGAGATTTTTCATTCAGCAAATAAAAAAGCTTCTTCAAAATGAAATACCGGGCAGTTTTCCTTCATACAATCACTATATAAATACATTTAAATAAAAGCTTCTATACAATGAAACACTTAATCATCGCTAATCCGATATCTTCTAACTCATACATTTAAATAAAAGATTCGGGAATACCTTTTCTACAAGTTCTATGATAAAACGTTTTACCTTAAGAAAAGAAAGACAAGGGTCCTTCATGGCAACCCAATAGTGAATATGCGCTGAATTTAATAAAGACAAGCCTCTAAGCACACAATAAAAGAGATCTAAAACGATTTAAACACGCATTCCAACCAAAAATATTATTCAGAATATGAACAATCGATTTTCTTAGATAGATGAAAACGTCATGGAGTTTCATTAATGAGTTCCTCTACTAAAATTATTAATTGTATAAAATAAATTGTTAACTGCTACGAGGAAAAGGTATCTATAAGCATGATTTAGAATGTGATTCCTTGCCTTATCTAACAAACTCTTGTTAATCCATTGCTTCCAAATATTTATATCTTCAAATATTCCTTTCAACGATATGAAAAAGCTAATCAACCAATGGCGGTGATAATTTTGATTTATGAAAGCAATAGTTTCACGATGGGTACATATAAGTTATATCATCTGTAAAATAAAATAATGAACAAAGATGGAAGCTCATAAAAGAGCTTTAATATTTTCTTTTCGACACGTTCAACATAGACAAAAGAAAAAGAAAAACATATTTCTCAGGAGTACGCAACATCATTCTATTCTTGAGTATATTGCTAACCGAAGCTCTTACATTCAATTTTTCATGAAAGTAAAAGCATATTATCTTTATAAAGAAAAATGTATATTCGAAACTAACTTATTTCAAGACATTTTCCACCCAATTTACGACCAAGCTAGAAAAGGATGGGCTCGTTTGGTGAGCCACCTATGCGAGCAATGTCTTGAAATAAAAAGCAATTTTTTTAAATAAAACGGAGGTGAATTCCAATTCAAACATTCCGAAGCACCATTAAAAACTCATCTATATATATCTAATGTCTTATTATCATATTCAGATGAGAGTCACCCAAAGGTGGCCATTATCAAGTGTGCTTCTTTTTCCAAGTTATCCTACGCTCAAAGTCATAAGTGAATATATGTAAATAAGAAAATCAAATGGATTTAATTTTAACACTTTGACCTAAATATAACTTCAACCACTTCTTTCAAGATTTTTTGCAAAGCGAAATAAATTGGTTCTCTTATAAAACTTAAACAATTCATTAAAACCAAAAATTCGTCCAACAGGAACAGACGAGGAGCAACTTCCAACAGCATGCAATTTAAACAATTTATTAAAACCAAAAAATTGTCCAGCGGGAACAGACGAGGAGCAACTTCAAACAGGATAGAACGTCTAAAAGAGAAATTCAACTTGACATAATGCATAGGAAATAATCATCGGAGAAGGAGAAACGGAAACACACATTTCAATAAATCCTTAATAGAGGACTAGTGGAAACATTAAACATGAAAGGCTACAAGACGATCTCAGGATGGTTAACAAGGGAAAAAATGTCTCAACTAAAACATCAAACGTAGCGTGGGGAGGCCCGAATAAGGAAGAAACAAGAAAAAAGCAATAAGACTTTTAAACAAAAAGAAGTACAACTAGTTGGTTAATTGCCTAACGTCAAAAGAAATCTGAAAAAGGAAAGAATATGAAGCAGGGATTAGCTGCGAAGAAACACACAACCAATTTGTGACCTATTTTAAATATTCAGAGAGGAATTTCCAAAAAAAAAAAAAAAATGTAGCAGTGCAAACAATTGGTTTGGAAGGAAAGCAATGATAAGGGTGAAAGGAAATATCTCAAAGAAGCAATTTCAAATAGTGCAAAAACATACGCTTTCCTTATTTTTCATACAGAATTGTTAACTAAAATTTAAACAAGCTACAAAGTTCCAAATCAACATTTGTTGCTGGACCCTTCTTTCTAACTGGTTGTCCTTGTAGCTGGATTTGCAGCAGAAAGCCATCTTCCTCTGCTTTTCCCGTGGCCAGTCAAATAGTTGCTTCTTTATTCCGCTATTCATACTACATTTTTTATTTATTTAAATGAGGACTTATTTAATCATTTATTTAAATTAGAATTTATTACATTAGTATATATATTTATGTATTCGTAGTTGAATCCTTCAACCAATTTTCATTAAGAAAAGCATCCAATAGTATTGCAATAAATTTATATGAATGTATTTATTTGAATTTATATGAATGTATTTAAGTTTATATGAAGTTAACTCAAAATAGTATATGTGAAGAGGAGCCTGATTTTTCTGTGAAAGAAGGATTGTTGTATAAATGCAATGTCTTGTGTGTGCCTCAAGGAGAGAGAGTGCAACTCATTATAGAAGCACATACTTAGATTTTTGGATATTTTGGTGTAGCAAACTTGCAAAGGTATGTGTACTGGCCCAAAATGCAAGAACAAGTTGCAAGATACATTAGGGGGTGTGTTTTATGTTGTACAAGCAAGCCTAGCAACAGAAAGTTGGGCTTATATCAGCCATTACCAGTTCCTAGCAGACCTTGGGAGAGCATATCCATGGATTTTGTGGGTGGTTTACCTATGACAAAGAGGGGACATGATTACTTGTTTGTGGTTGTTGATAGGTTCAGCAAAATGTGTGTTTTAATACCCTGTAAGAAGACCATAATCGGACAAATTGTGGCAGACTTGTTCTTTTCTCATGTATGGGTTCATTTTGGACTGCCTAGTTCTATTGTTTCTGATAGAGATAGTAGATTCTTGGGCAAATTTTGGATAGCCTTGTGGGAAAATATGGACACCAAGTTGAAGAGGAGCACAACCTTTCATCCTCAAATTGATGGACAAACAGAGGTGGTGAATAGGACTGTTGTTCAATTACTTAGGCGGTACTGTGGCAAACATTCAAATTCATGGGATGAGCATCTTGTATACATTCAACATTCCTACAACAGAGCAGTCCACACTTCCACTAGTACGACACCTTTTGAACATGCTTGGGGTACCTTCCATTATCACCATTTGAATGTCATTTTGGGTAGCAAGTTGATGTTGTAACAACCTTAGAGAAGGAGGAGCAACAAGTTGAGAAATTCATTGAAAAAATCAGACTTGTTCTTCTCAAGGTGCAAGAGCAACTTTAGGTTAGCCAAGCCAAATACAAACTGAGACATGACAAGCATAGGACTGATCATAAATTCCAAGTTGGTGATCAGGTATGGCTTCACCTCAGTAAGGAAAGGTTGGAGGGACCTTCCAAAAAACTGAAACCAATTAGGTATGGGCCTTTTAAAATCATTGAACAAGTGAGTGATAATGCCTTCAGACTTGAGTTACCTGCCTACATGCATATTTATTCAGTTGTCAATGTTGAGCATCTCAAGTTGTTTGAACCTTCCATGATAGCTAAAGAAGAAGTGGAGACAGGAACAATACTACCATCCATTGAGGATCTTGCACCAAGCACAATGGATGAACTGAAGGAAGACTCAGTCTTGCAAAAGAAGATAAGGCACACAAGGAGAGGTGAGCAAGAACTTTGGCTTATTGGTTTTAAGGGGAAGCTACCTAAAACAACAAAGTGGTATGACAAGAGTAAGGTTGAGGACCTGTTTCCTCACCTTGCCTCAGCTTGAGCATTTTGTGGGCAAAATACACTTCCCATTGGGGAGGTGTGATCCAGAGATCAGGCCTTGATGTTGTTTGTGACCAGGAACTTCAATCAATGAGCTTGATCCAATGAACTTAATGCAACTGGTTGTATGGATGTTAGACCTCTGAAAAGACCTCTCAGATCTCTACAATGGTGTTGAAGAAGTTTTGCTCTGAAGAAAATAGTGCTCTGTAGAAGTCTAAAAAATAGTGCTCTGAAGTAACTCCGACGCAGGGGTGCTCTAAAGTGATGTAAATTGCTCTGAAGTAGTTTTAACTCCAAGTTGAAGAAATTTGGTGGACCAAATGGAAACAGGACCTAACGTGGGACTTAACCCGAGACCTAGGTTGACCCGAGACTTGACCAACCAACCACGTGGGACTATTTGATTTTCATTTGAAGCTGAAAAGTGAGGAGATGTGTTGGAATGTTTGGATTTTCTTGGGCAGTGACCATAAACGTACCTGGGGTAGTTACAAGTCAGCCAACTCAAAGTCAGTTACAACAAAAGTCATCTACTAAAAGAGATCGGGAGTTTCTGTTATGATTAGGAGAGGATTTCTGGAGACACTATCAATATGGGAGATTTCTGAAGGAGACAGAGGAAAATACTAGAGAGAGAGTTTTGCGTAGGCAACATCCATTCTAGTGCAGACCTGAACTATTGAGGGTTGTAGTAATTTACTGATCTAAGGATTTATTCCTGTGTTGGGGACACTGTAGTGGAATTCCTCCTGGCTGTAATATTGCTGCATGGTAATCAATAGATTTGATGGCTGCTCTTTCAGAGGATGTACTCTCACATTGAGAGGAACCTCTATAAATCACTATGTTAATTGTCTGAATGCTTGTGTTATTTTCATTCCTGTTGTTAGATCTAGTAGAATGAATGGACATGTATGCATGTTAGATAGTTGATGCAGATTTCTGGTTTTTTCCTGTTCATTCTCCATTAATCATTAAATATGAAAGTTTAAGATCCTTTGAAAGCCATAGGCTTAAGGTGATTTCAGATCACAACATGTGCAGGAGGTGCATGCGCAAGTAAAGAAATAACTTGAGGAGAGCAATTCTAAGTATAAGGAGTGTGTGGATGTTCATCGTAGAGAAAAGACCTACTTAGAGGGGCAGTTAGTCATGGTACATTTATAAAGGAGAGGTTCCCGCACAAAACATATAACAAGCTAAAACCCAAGAAGATAGGTCCATGTTGCATTTTGCATCATTTTTCTAAGAATGCCTATGAAATCGAGTTGATTTATGGGTTAGATATCTCGTTGATATTCAATAAATATGATTTGTATACATTTCATGTGCCTGAAGATTCAAACGATGCATAAAATGAGGAAGCACCATGTTGGAGGAGGGAGATACTTGAGAAGTAGCAAGAGGAAATAGCGCAAATATTGGATTCATGCATTGGCAAGAAAACTTGGTGGAGTGAGTACAAAAAATATCTAATTTGCTGGAAGGGTAAAGGACCTGAGGAAGACTCATGGATTTCTAAAGCTGAAGTAAGCCAACTTGGGTGGTCAAATCAGTTGTTTGTGTGGTCATAATGTGAGCCCCAAGCTCACATTATTTTTTAGCAAGGGTGTTTGATGTAGGAGTATCCTTATGTTCATGCAATCTTGCATCGACCAAAAATATTTGTAGTGTTGTGATATGCATCGCGTAATTTTGTATTCTTTGCGCGTTGTCCATAACGATCGTATTTCTGGTGGCTGACATGACCGTTGCATTAGAGTTTTGTAGATTCATGAGGCCAATATTGTTCTATATATGTAGTGTCTTGGTTCATTGTTAGGGATTAGATTCCATTTGAGTGAGATTTTGGTTCAAGATAGTTTTGGGATAGAGTTTCAAATTGGTTTGATTGCAATGTAGAGTCTTTACTCTTGATCTCTAAGGTTTCATGAGTTGTTGTAATCTTTCCTTCGAGACAAGTAAATAAAGCTTTTTATTTCGACTACCATTAATTCTTCCTGCTTCCATTGTGTACTCTTGCGCCTGTGTGCTTGTTGTTAATTCAACCGTATATGATGCTACATTAGGAGGTAAGGAACTTGTAGATGGATCGATCTACCTAATTTAATAGGAATGAGGCCTATGAGATTCTTTACTCCAATGTCCAACTGAATCAAGGTAGAGAAGTTTCCTAAAGAAGAAGGAATCATACCCATAGAACTTTTTACTCCCAAGTAAAAACTTTTTAATCCTCCCAACTCAAGTTTATTGTAGCTGAGTGCCAAGTAAACTAAACTATGACAACTACTAATATTGGCTGGATTGTTTCCTTGAAAGTTATTCCTATGCAAAATCAGTTTCTTGGCAGTGCTAAGCTGTCCCAATTAAGGTGGAATATGACTGCGAATGAGGTTGTTGAACATCTCTAACAACTCAAGAACAGATAGATTTGAGAGGGTAGAAAGAGTACCAACTAAACCCAGGGATGAGATATTCAACTCAAAACCCTTTGCAGGGTAGAAAGAGTACCAACTAAACCGATGATGACATATTCAACTCAATAAGAGGAGGTGATACCTAGCCAATTGCAAAAAGGAAGAAATGGAATCCAGTTGGCCAAGGAATTGTTGGGATCAAAAGTGATGCCACGCTTCAATCCCAACAGCAAGTGGGAACGCGCACGAGACGAGAGGCATTGGACGGAGCGGAGTCGGAACGCGTACGAGACGAAAGCAAGGGAAGCGTGAAGATCTCTAGTAGTAGTGACAATTGTAGACATGAAAAATTGTAACTCTTCATTACAATTTTGACTTAGAAAAAAACAATAAGCCTCCTCCCTACGTTCAAATTCACATTGGACGGCACGGATGTTTTGTCTGTTACCAACGTTTCAAAGTCGTGAGATGACTCGCTGTGGAGAAGGCCAACTCACAATCAAAAGCCTTTGAAAAATAGATTTATGGATTCCACAACCTTCGTTTTTTTTTTTTTTTTTTTTTGTGGCTACCCAATAAAATACTTTCCCGAAGCTTTCGCTGCTATTGTCCCGATACTTTCGGCACTACTGTTTCTACCCCATGAAACAGGTTTTCCAAGTGTTGGTCATATTTCCTTTGTTTTCCAAAACCATGAGGAATTGTGGGAGAAAAAGCACATATTTGCCGCCTAGCCCACTAAGCCTACTAGTATAGAATAGAGGACTTTCACTTGTTCAAGTTTGTACCATTTCTTGTTTAAAAGGGCAGTGCAAATTTCCACTGCCAGAGAAGGGCGTGTTCAACATTTTAGAGTCCGCGGCAGCTCCACATGCTGCATGCGACATCCGTCAATTATGAATGAATAAATAGATTGACGTCGTATTAAGTCAAGGTGTACGTTGTAGATTTGCCTTCCAATGTAAGTTTTAGTACCCAACATACTCAATGCAAGATCATATTCAAATATGTTATTAGTCTTAGTGATGTGGGTTTTAAGAAAGCAAGATGAAATTGGGTGCAGCCTTGTTTTGGGGGCCAGCGGCATTCCGGCTGTTGTTGATTTTTTTTTTTTTGCTTTCATGAAAATTAAGTTTATGTTGGCCCAAACTTAATTTTTTAAATTGAAGATTTGATATATATATATATATATATATATATATATATATATATATATATATATATATATATATATATTTTTTTTTTTTTGAAGGAGATTCATTTGTACTATAAGTATGAATAAATGTAATATATTAAGGTATATATATGAGCAATCGCCTTATATTTATTTCCCGTGGTTTTTATTTGTTTACTTTTCGTTCTTTATTATTATTATCTTTTAATTGTTTTTTTTTTTTTTCATACAATTGTGGTGAATTTTTGTTTTAAAAGTTTTTGAAAAACATTGTAAATTCAAACATGGTATCAAAGTTAGATTGATAGTAGTTTTATGCTTTCAACGAAAGGAAGAATTCATTATTAGCGATTGAAGGGAAATAATTTAGATTTTTCTTTTAGATTATTTTATTTTATTTTTTGAATTGCAACATCATTCTTTTGGTGTCATTTCATATGGTACCAACATGCTAAAGCATGCACTTCATCCCAATTGGTTGATGCTTATCAATGCATCTCAATGGATAAGTGTTGCATCAATGTAGATAGTGTAATGTCCAAGTCATGTGCCTAAAGGTGCTTAAAGGTTGATAAGGGTGTGTTAAATTTTTCAATAATTTTTTAAAAATGATATTGCATTCTAAACTTTACAAAAAGAGTTGCTCATGTTATTTCACTCACATTCATTTGGATAACATAATAGTTGGGTGTAGAAACCCAATTTTCAAATACTAGGATAACTCATAAGCTCACCAATTCCACCAATTAATCCTCTCACACTAGCCTTCATATTAGCCAAATCAAATAAACAATTTTCATGTCTAGATATAACATATTTATTGTTCCAAAAAGCAATATCATAATTGACAGACTAATTTCTTTATCAAATCTTTGAATTTTTTTACAAAACCATCACTAGAATGGGTTTGAAAATAGATTTTCAACGAGTATCTATATGCCTATACCTCTATGATTAGTAATGCCTCAAAGAAAAAACATAGTGCATAACTAACAAGTGCTGCAAAAGTTGTAATTTTGCAAGGTGTGATTTTGCATCCTAGGCACGATTCTACTCTACTAACGTTTTTCATCCAAATTTTAATTCTCCCCATTTGACATAGCCTACAATGATCAAATCGACGGTATCATGGTATTAGTTCCTTTCCCCCTCTTAAGTGTTATATCAATTATAGCACCATCTCTTTCAAATACTCACTAACTATATTCATTCCCTAAGGTTTCCATTTTTAGATTTTCCATACCAGGTCAAAATATTTGAAGAACACAAGCTTATACTAAGAAGGGGGTGAAAAGTATAAGATGAAATTCTACTTTTCTTTCCAAATCAATATTATCCAATGTTATCAAATGCAATATCTTTCCAAAGCAGTGTTAACAAATATCATCAATAGCAGTAGTAAATCAATGCATATATCATCACACACAAGAGAGACATAAATTTAACGTGGTTCACCTAATGTGTGTTAAGTCTACAGAGAAAAATTTTCTTCTAAATTTTCTCAACAAATCTCTTGGGAACCAAATCCCTATTACAATGTTTATGGACCTCTGTACAAAGGAGACACCAATCCAATATGCTCAAGTTTGTGGATCTCTATCCATAGGAGAACTCTGTCCCCTTAACTATGGTTCGTATACCTCTATCAACAAGAGAACTTTATCCCCTCAACTTTGGTCTTCTCCAAAGCTAGCTCAATATTTTGCTCAAAAAATTTCTCCAAACCTTCACACAAGGCTTGATCAAATCTGCAATAGAATCTACTCAACTTACTGCTCAATTTTTTCCCAAGCCTTCACACAAGGCTTGCTCAAAAACTAGCTCACAACCTTGCTCTAATATGCTCACTGTTTCTGCTCAACTCTGCTCTAACACATGATCAAAATTGCTCATAACACATGCTCAAAACTGATCATAACACATGCTCAACACTGATCATAACACATGCTCAACATAACATGTGCTCAATATTGCTCATAACACATGCTTTGATAAAAGTACTTCAGATATATTCTACTCAGATTTCTAGTTCAAGAACACATAGAAAATAATATGCAATATAATTTCATAATATGTTCTTTCCCAATATTACTCAAAAATTATGCACAAAAACTTTCTCTCCAAATTCTAGCACAAGTGTTTCCAATTTTATTCAACAATGAAGCTCAACAATGCACACAAGTCTAACCCTTATTTCTCCACATTATGACATAGAAATAATTTCCTCAGAGCACAACCACTTTAAGGAGTCAAATTACCATACTTCAAAATACCTTGAAGAATATGTGCCTTGTTTCAAAATGATTTCCTTTTTTCCACTTTAAGAGGTTAGAAAATTGTCTTTTCAAAATAATCACAAAAACCTTTCCTTAAAGATGTACTCAAATATACTCTATAATTTATATTTAGTCTTGTAAATATAAAGCTTTGAATTTTAAGGCTAAAGACTTCAAACTTCTCTTTTCTAAGGTGTGCCAAAAATACAAATAACAATGAACCTAGATACACCTTATTTCTCCTTTCTTAAGCTAGTAAAAATTATAACTTCAATAAAGCCCTAAGACACTATATTTCTCCTTTCAAAATACAAGATATATACCTTTTAAACCATACACAAATCTCCCTCTGAGAATACACATTACAACAAAAAATTATTTCTTTATACACCGTATTCCTCCACTATTTAATTAAAACCAACTTTTTACCTTTTACAATATCAAATAACCAATGAAATATTTTTCTCACTAAAGCATTGATTATTCAAAAATTTTGTGCATACCTCTCAACATAGGCTAGCGAAATATATTTCAAAAGTTTTGGTGCGAACCTCAACACCTCACGCTTGCAAACCGTACGAGAATCAAACTTACAACCTTTGGCCATGCAGTGCTCTAGCCACAACTAGGCTACCTATTGGGCTACCCCAGCAAGTGAGATACATAGTGCACGTACCCAACAAAAACCCTCTTCGCTGTGTCAACCAACTAAACTACGTCTTCTGCCTAACAAAAAATACTCCACAAGATTCGACCTTATGCACTCTGGTTCGACAATGCCTTTGCTCCAGCTAAGCTACCGCTTGAGCTAGCCACATGGTTTAGAACACAAGAGCACTTCCTTTGATTTAACTTTTATTTATGTTTCTTCCTCAATCGATGTGCATGCGCCCTCTCTCCTCTGTTGCCTTCTTTGAAACTTATGCGAACGGATTTGATTTGCACTTCTCCACACACAACCTTTGCTCAATGGAATATTTACCCTTATTAATATACAATTTGATTTGTCTTAATACGTCAGCTCACGATTTTGCATTGGAGCTTTTTCAAAAATGTTGGTCACCAAGGGTTTATAATATTTAATAAATATTATAATACTTTCTTTTGAACCTTTAGCCTTTAAACCTTTGTCCCAAGTGGATTTTATTAAACCTTTGTCCCTCTTGCTTTTTGATATTAAAATTTACCTTCTAAAGCCTTCTTAAACCTTTTTTTATCCTTCTTATAATATTTAAAATAAATATTATAATCCTTCTTCTCTTTTAGAACATTGTCCCAAGAAAAATTCTTAAACCTTTTTGTCCTTCTTATTTATAATATTTAAACATAAATATTATAAAAATTCTCTTTACAATAAACCTTTCTTTACAACAATTTTCCTTGCTTGAGATATAGCCTACCTTGCTTAGTTGTCTAACCATAGAAGAATATTTATGCCTTACCAAGCTCTTTGACATCAACCCTTTTGACATAAATCCTTTGACATCAATGACAACTCAATATGCTCAATATTTTCAACAATCTTCCCTTTTGTCATTGATGGTAACCCTTTCACATAATAATTATTTTTACTGCAGTTGGATACCAAAATTGCTCCCCCTACAAAGCTTCTCCCCCTTACTGAAAATCTCCTTCTTTGACATCAATGGCAAAGGGCTCCTTTGGGACTAAAAATAAGACTCTTATCTCATCCCCCTCACCACCTCCTTTCCTTCAGGTGATCAATTTTGGGATGGGAGTAAGACTACTCCCAACTCTCCTCTAAGATACTCAAAATTTTCCTTTGGAAGTGGCCTAGTAAATATGTTCGCAATTTATTCCTTTGTAGTAACATTCCAATTTGAATTGCTGATCCGTCACCTACTCTCTCAAAAAATGATATTTGATTGGAATGTGCTTTGTCCTCGAATGCATAATTGGATTTTTTGAAATATTTATGACACTTGTATTATCACAAAGTATGGAGATGGGATGCTCATGGTTTTGAAGTTTTTGTTGGAAATATGAGAAGGTTTTGTTGTCATTGATATCAAGAAGTCAGCACCAATGAGCGTCAGTTTCAGTGAGCAACATTAGCTTCAGGTTCCGTAATCAAGTGCAAAAGAAGTTTTTTCCCAGGTGGTCAGATGAGGTTTTAAGGGCAAAAGGAAGGCCCAAGACAAATAAAATTATAATAGTTTATTATAATATTAAAAGTGCAAGATCCAAAGAGTTAATTAATTAGAAATTAATTATAATAGTTTTACTATAATTTAATGTATAAATTAATTTAATTAACTTTTAAAGTTATTAAGTTAATTGTAAATTAATTATAATTTAATTATAAGTTAATTTATAAATTAATTAAGCTAACCCTAAAGATAGGGTTATAAAGTTTATAATTCAAATTTTTGAATTAATCACGCCGACATCGTCGAAGACATCACATTATGCATATAAAGGAGGGAAGAGACCCAAGGCATTAACTATTCACAATGGATGTGTTAAATGTGATTTTTGTTCACATGGTAAAAGAGGTGATCGTGTGTTTTGCGAAGGGTGTACAATGCATAATACAAGCAGAGGAGCTTTTTGTTTCATATCCCAAAGCACTTTGTAGCGTAATTGGCAACAAGAGAGACGCCAAGTCATTGGCAAGCTTGAGGTGTAGGGATCGAATCCTACGGGTTTGTGTTTTGAAAAGTGAAAGGAGTGTTTTGGTAAAGATTGCATGCTATGAAGAATAAAAAGGAAAGGTGTGAGCCATTTACTTTGTGTTGTGGCTCATAGCCCATGTGGTGGGCACACGCCTTGCTAAGGTACCTGGCTGGGAGATATTCCAAGTTTGAAACCTGCCGAGGCACCTTTTACATTGTCTAAGGTATGCACTAGTTTCAAAATTTGTGGAGACCCAAAATTTACGGAGGCTCCAAAATTTGCGGAGATAAATTTTTTTAAGGTTTTAAATTGGAATTTGCATGCTATAAGGTTTTTGTGAGGGAGATAAAAGGTTTTTCATTGTTTTATGTTAAGGTTTGGTTTTTGAGTGTTATTAGCTTATTAAGAGGAGTAATAAGGTGAGCCCTAGGAGTTAGAAATATTTGTTGAATACAATTTTAATAATTGTGTTGGAAGGAGAAATAAGGTTGATTAAGTTGTGATATTTGACTTGGTGAAATATTCTTGTGAGAATTTATTGAGAATAAATATTTGCTATCTAACCCTAGTATTGGCAAAAGGAGTGGTTGTGATTGAGATAGGTGTTTGAGGTCAAATCATCTTCAAACAAGAGGTAAGGGCATATTATCCTTGAGAGTGATTGTTGAATATTATCAATGCTAAGTTGGAGTGAAAAGGATTGTTTGGTAAGAATTTTTGAGTTTGATTATTAAAGATTTTTCTGAGTGAGAGTTGATGATAAAAATATTGTTTGATAAGCATTATTGAAAACATTGAATGAACCTTCATATGCATGGTTAGGGTTTGTGCAAGAACATGAGTATCATTGTTATGTAAAGTTGAGAACTATCTTGAACTAGAGTTTGTGCAAGATTATGAGTATCATTGTTATGTGATATTGTTTGATAAGCATTGTTGGAAATAATTGAGTGAGCGTTCATGTGCTTGGAGTAGGGTTTGTAAGCAAGGAGTGTTTCATTGAGTGATTGTTTGAGTGGAGTTGCTTGATCCTAGTCAAGTGGAAATGTTGAAGTGATAGTTCTAGTTATGTGAAACAAATTGTTCTATATCCTAAATTGATTTGCAAAGAGATTGAAAGTTATTGAGCATTGTTGTGAGTGTGAAGCATATTGAGTCTCTAACAATTCTCTATATGTTTCTGTGAGATTAAACAAGATTTTGTGTGAAGCTTTTCTAAGTGATTGAAAAGGATTTTGTGTTAAGTTGAGTTGAGTTAAGTAAGCTCTTATGAAAACTTATAATACAAATTTGAGGTAAGTCTTGGTGAAGACTTGTTGAGCAGATTGGATAAGTTCTAGTGAGGACTTGTTGAGGATATTTGAGGTAAGTATTGGTGAAGAATTGTTGAGCATATTGGACAAGTTCTAGTGAGGAATTATTGAGCATATTTGAGGAAATTCTTAGTGAAGACTTGTTGAGTAGATTGGAAAAATTCTAGAGAGGACTTGTGGACAGATTAGTGTGAGCTTTTGTGGATGTTTACAATGCAGATTTGAGATAAGTCTTTAAGAATACTTGAGAGTAGATTTGATTGATTAATTTGTTAAAAAATTGAGTTAAGGTATGGAGCAGATCCAACAAAGTTGATTTGTGATTGAGTTAAGCTTTTGTTAAGGTTTGAGGATAGATATTGAGCAGGTTTTTGCTATACCAAAGGACTATGTTTATTGCAGATTTGAGGATAGAGATTGAGTAAATTTGTGCTAGATCGAAGGACTATGTTTAGAATAGTTTTGAGGACAAATATTGGTATATATTTGAGGATAGGTTTGTGCTAGACCAGAGAAAAATTTTGGTGCAAATTTGAGGATATGTTTATGCTAGACCAGAGACAGCGATTGAGCAAATTTGTGCTAGACTGAAGGACTATGTTTAGTGCATATTTGAGGACATGTTTGTGCTATACTAGAGATAGATATTGAGTAGATTTGTGCTAGACTGAAATACCGTGTTTAGTAAAAATTTGAGATAGAGTTGAGAGTAGCTTTGGAGGTGATAGAGTATAGAGGATGATAATCTCTAGTGGATAGAGGTCCATTAGCCAAGGCAGTGAGGACAAGTATTCTGAGTGAGGATAGGAGTCTTTAGTGGATATATATCCATTAGCCAGTGTAGTGGAGGTAGTAGTTCTTCTAGAAGATCACTAGCCAAAGTAGAGGAGAAAGGAGTTCTACTATGGATAGATATCCATGAAACAACTAAGGATATTGGTATCTCTTGTGGATAGAGATCCATGAACTTGATTAGGGGATTGGTTTCTCCTTTCGACATAAGTCCATAAACATTATAATAGGGAAATTTTTCCCAAGATATTTTTTGAGAAAATTTTGGTGAAATATTTTCTCCATGGAGTAGCCCATATTGGGTGAACCACGTTAAATTGGTGTCTATTGTGTGTGGTGATTTTTTTATTGCTTTGATTACTACTATTGATATTGCTATTGATATATTGCATAATATTTATTAGGAAATAAAAAGTAAAAAGTGTTCTTATAATTTTCACCCCCTCTTAGTATAAGCTTGTGTTCTTCAATTGGTATTAGAGCAGGTTCCTTTAGAAGTGTTTAACAACTTAAAGGAAAATATTATAAGAACACAAATGGATTCTAAGAGTGTATCCTTAGATAATTCATCACCAGTGTTTTATGGGAGCGATTATATATTTTGGATTATGAGAATGAAGATTCATCTAATGGCACTTGGAAATGAAATATGGGAAGCAATTGAAAATGGATACACACCACCAGCTACTCCACCTACTAAACAAGATGGTAAGCTTCTACATCATTACAATTCAAAATCAATGAATGTAATTTTGAGAGGTTTGCGTAGAACAAATTTTGTTAAGGTTATGCACTGCAAGTCAGCAAAAGAAATTTGGGATAAATTGCAACGCATATATGAAGGAGATAAAAATGTCAAAAAGGTAATGTCGTGAAATCTCAAGGGATAATTTGAGGATCTAAAAAAGAAGTATGAGGAAACTATTAGTTCTTATCTACTTTGTGTATATGAGATTGTTAACTCCCTGTAAGGAATTGGACTTGAAGTTGAAGAATCTGATATTTGTGATAAGATATTAAGGTCACTCCCAAGAAGGTTTAGAAAAAATATTTTAGCTATAGAGGAATAAAAAGATAGTGATATTTTGAAAGTGATGAATTACATGGCATTCTCATAGATTTTGAGATGAGAACAAAAGAGGAACCTATTCCATAGAAAGAAGTAGCATTCAAATCTACTAAGAAGACGAAGAGTAATAATTTAGATTCAAGCAATGAGTTATCTAGTGATGAAGAAGAAAATTATGGCAGAATGAACAAGGATCCAAGAATATTTAAAGATGCAACTGATTATCAAGAAGCTGGAAATAACAATGATGAAGAAAAATAAGATCATAAGAACAGGGAATCAAAAAAATATAGGTACCAAATAACAATAATGATTAAAAATAGGATCATAAGAACAAGGAATCAAAAAAATATAGGTACCAAAAGAAAAGCAGAGATGGTCAAGGAAAGCAAGAAAAGAAGTTTAGGTGATGTTTAAAGGTTGCTCAATCAAATGTCATTGGAATATGAACATGGACCATTCATAAAAGTGCCATTTAAGTAGAAACAAGGGTTATTTGAGTGATAAAGTGAGAGTCATTCAAATAAATACAAGGGCTTTGTTTGAGTGAATTCCAAGTTGCCATTCAAATTGTTATTATTCAACCAATTGCCACTCAAGTGAAAAGCATTCAAATTGGCTATTGTTTGTATAAAAAATGTGATACTATTCAAGTAGAGAATCTAAGTATCATTTGAAGAGTGGAGCACCATATGAGAGGAGAAGTATCATTCAAGAGGAGTCTAGAGTTCAAATAAATATAAAATGTTTTTCAAGTGAATAGTAGGAATATAGTGATATTTTCTATGTAAATAAAATTGTCATATAAGTGATTTATTGGTGAGCTACTATGAGAGGAGGTGGTTATTAATTTGACACCATACTATTGACTACATAATTTGGTATTAGAGTGATTTTGTAGAAAATAATGCATGTTAAAAAGATATGGCACATCAAGTAAGAGGAAGAACATGTGATCTTGTACCCTAACGAATATATATAGTTGATATGTTGAGAGGAATCACCACCATACTAGATGTAATTGAGACTACCCAAAGAAGATGTATTCATCTTGAGAAGGTTTGTGATAGTGAAGAGGAGGATACTGGTCACCCAAGTGCTCAAATGATGAGCAAGGAGAAGAACTAGAGCAATGGTTGATTTGGGTGATCCCAAGGATGGGAAACAAACCAAAGATAGATACTCTCAATTTTAATTTAAGCCTAGATCTATAAGAGTTGATTAATTTGATAATATATAAAGATTATTTAGTATGAATCTATGGAGGATTTGAAGTATGTTAAATTAAATGCACCCAGTTGAAGGGGCATGCTTCAATTTGGTGGTATCATGTCCAAAAATAAAGACAATGAAAGGGAAAGGATAAACTTTGGACTTGGGACAAGTTTGTATCTAAATTAAAATTTAATATTTTACCTACTAATTATCATATTGGATTGTTTAGAAAACTATAAAATCTCAAACAAAGGATATGGGACTGAAGGGGCATACTAAAGAGCTTTATAAGTTGATCATAAAAGTAAGTCATGTTGATGATGAGGAGTAGAAAGTGGGAAGATATATAAATGGACTAAGGTTGTCCATACAATATGAAATTTGTATGATTCAAATTATAATAGTTGAAGAGGCATTCAATATGCACTCAAGGAAAATTGACTCACAAGTGAAAAAATAATTCTAAAGAAAAATTATAGTTATCTAGAGGAAGAGAACAATAAAATAGTGGTAGAAGGTAACATATGCAAGAAGGAAAGCTAGTACTTATAAAAGGAATTTCAGCCAGAGCACTAGAGAAAGCAAATATTTCTCATGGGGGAGATGTGGTTATGGTAGATGATTCCCCATAAATTACTTTAGATGTGGATAAGTTTATCATTGGGAATTTGAATTTCCAAGTGCAGAGGAGGGTAATGATAAAGGAAAAGAAGTTAAAAACCATATTACATAGGTATATGAAGAAGTTATTACCTCATAGAAAGGTATGGAGGAATCAAAATAAGGAGAATATATCATAACAAAGAGGGTTTTATTGAAACCAACCAAAAAGGAGTAAGAACCTTTGCAAAGAATAAGTTGTTTTAGAATCATATACAAATCAAGAGGTGAGTGTTGTAAAGTCATTATGGAAAATGGGAGTATGGATAATTTAGTGTCTACAAATATAGTAGAAAATATTTTGTTGAAGAGGATTGAGCATCCAAATATGTACAAAGTTTCATGGCTACAAAATGGACATCAAATTTTTGTAAGTGATAATGTTTGGTAAAAATTCAAATTGGTTCTTACATGAATGAGATATTATGTAATGTTATACCTATGGATGCTTGTCATGTATTATTGGGAAGGCCATGGTAGTTTGATAGAAAGGAAATGCATGATGGTAGAGTGAAAACCTACACTGTTGAAAAATATGACAAGTGGTATATGTTAAGTTCATCAAAGGAAAAGGGAGACAAAGTGGATAGTAGTCCAACAACATGCCTAAATAGAGATAAAATTATTTTGGAAAATTATGAGATAAAGTTAAAGGGATAAATGGTAGTGTTGCGAGGATTTATGAAATAAGTGGGGAAAAATATAGAAACAGGTAAGAGAATAATCATGGGGAAGAGGTAGTTGGTCTAGATAACTAGTAGTGATTCCAATGAAGATGATAGTACAATAGTTATCACTTCTATTTTAAAATTACGCATAAGTAGCATTCTAGATAAAGAGAAAGAGAAAGGAAATGATAAAGAGACAATAGAGGAGGATGGATCTCATCATGTCATTGGTGACCATGACAAAGACCATATTGTTGAAGGATATAGTGATGAAGAAGTGATTGGGTGCTTTGAAAGGTACACCAAATTTATTCACTCCAAGTTAAAGAAAATAATGAGATATAATAGCAAAGGATTGGAAATATATAGATGAGGTGTGAAATTTCCCATAATGCCAATCATAAAGCCAAAGAATGAAGGCCTTGGATATGCAAGTCAAGTAGGCAGTAGTGAGACTAAATTTATGAGAAGTAAAATTAGTATATGGTATGAAGGTCCTAGGATGGGTTGTTGTAGTCCATGTGGAAGATCTAGACATGTGGCAACTAAGTGTTGGAACCCACATCCTTGTGATATTTTTGAGGATATAATCACTCCAAAGAAAAGTGTTGGAACCAAGAGAAAGTATCCAATAAAATACATGGTGATTATGGTTAAATTGTTATGATGGAATAGAACAAGGTAAAATAAATATTGAGTGGATTCTACAAGAGAACTATCTATTGTCAAAGCAAAGCAAGGATAAAACAAAAAAGGTGACCTTGTAAAGAAAGATAAGCTAAACATGAAAAAATAATTCTTATTCATGATTTAGATCATATGAAGCATTTCTATTACATGGTGAGTGTGATTTAGAAGCATTTACACATGAAGATGGTTACAAACAAGGTATTTGCCATCTATTTGTAACTACCTCCCATATGTATAAAGATAATTCTTTCTTACATGAGAAGAGAAAAAAGCATGCAAGGGGAAGAGAAGAGAAAGAGAAGGTAAGAAAAAGAAGAACCAATAGAAGAAGAGGAGAAAAGGGAGAGAGGACATCAAGCCTGAAGAGGAGAGGAGAGTAGGAAAGGAAGAGAGGTTGTAATACACACAAAAACATATAGTTGACTGCTAAGAACATGATAAGGAAGTCAGTTGATGCATTTGCTTAAACTAGTGAATAAATTCATTCTATAATAAGTCATTTTGGCATATGAGTAATAAAATTACATCATATTATACTTATTATGTGCATGTGCGAAAGGTAATATTGCAGGTAGTATGTTGTATGGTCCATTTTATAGGTTGTTATTGTAATATTTGCATTTCCAAGCATGGATTTTGTGCAAAAGAAGATCGTGAATATAATTTAAGCGAGAGTCATTCAATAATTACCATTCGAGATATGGAAAAGGAGGCTATTCAAGTACAAATTTGAAGACCAAAGCATCATTTGATTTAGTTGTAGGTAACCATACAAAATAGGATGGCATTCAAATTAGGAATTCAATTTAAAATATTGCTCAAATTAAATGTCATTCACATGACCATATTACCATTTGGATGGAAAGAAGAATACACCATTCCATTTACATGGAGGAAGTGCAAGTAACTATATTCAAGTAAGAGTGTAATTCCAGAAGAGTTATTATTATAATTTAGATGATGTATAAAGGTTGATCAATTGAGTATCATTGGAAGATGAACACATACCATTTGTGGTGGAGATCACGTTACACAAGCAACACCAAACAAATGATACACATGTATTTTTCCTTTGAACAAGTCAAAGAATAAAAAATTTCATTACTTGCCAAAAATAAGGATACAAGAGAAAAAACCCCTTTAGAATTTTGAAAATTCCCTCAAATACCCTGTTTTTCTTTTTTCCCACCTAAAACCATTAAAATTCAAAATTGAATTTTGGGGGCAACTTGTCGAGGTCATAACTTCGCACTCGTTGACCCGATTGACTATTACGACATGTTTGTAGAAACGACATGAAACGAGCTAAGCGAGGCGAAGCTTGGATCTTTGAGCCAAGGCTCACGTCTAGCAAAAAATCCTCAAATTTGACCTCTAAGACCTTCAAAAATCTCCTGCAAGTTAAACTAGTTTTACAAAATTAAACAATTACAATTTTTTTTTGGGTGATGCAAGATCACTTTACACCACTGGATGCTCCTGCATCAATTTGTAAGAGTGAAATTTGACTAGAGATAAGAGTTGTTTGAGTAATGAAGTAAGATTTATTCAAATAAAGACAAGAGATCCATTTGAGTGAACTTCAAGTTGTCATTCAAATTGCGATTATTCAACTACTTCTCATTCAAGTTGATTTGTTGTTCAAGTGAAAAGCATTTAGGTTGGTTTTTATTCAAATAAAAAGCAAAACATGCTTCCAGTGAAGAATGTAAGTGTCATTCAAAGAGTGAAGCACCATTTGAGTGAAGAAGTGTTATTCAAGAGGAGTCAAATTTTTTTATATTGTGCCATTCAAATAAAGATCAAGTGGTGTTCAAGAAAAAAATAGGAATATAGTGATGTTTCCTATGTAAATAAAACTAGCTTATGGGTAATTTATGGGTGAGTTTTTGTAAGAGGATATAGTTCTTCATTCGACCCCTTCTTATTGATTTCATCAGTGTGTAACTGTTCCTAACATTTTAAAAAATATTTTATTTTAAATTTTAATGTAAACCTTTCTAATTTTTCTTAATGAATATTCTTCATTTGTGCAAATTTTTTTTGATAGTATTTCATGCAATATAGTCAATCACTTATATTTTCACACTATATGTTTTTCATGTTATTTTGCATTTATCATTAAACCATTTATTGCGTGGCCTTTAATTTCCTATTAAAATGCAACAACATTTTTCATTCACTTTTAATAAAATATACTATATAAATGTATTAGTATATCGAAAAAATATATTTGTAAAATTGATTTTATTTTTTTGTTTTTAATGGATATAAATTTTTAAAATCCCACCTTTTTAATCTCAACACAATGAAACTTTTTTGTATTTATGTGGTATTGTGTGAAAATATAAAATGAATATGCATTTGAGCTTACAGAACTCCATTTATTTTCAAAATCTAAAATCAATAGTTTGAAGTCAATTTAATTAAAATATAACTATTTTAGGAAGAAGTAAAAGTATAATTGTTTTTTTAACAAATGTACATTGTAATTAAATCAAATGTAATCAAATTATTAATATATAGTTAGAACAAATGTAATTAAATTATTATAGTGAGAATGCGTAAATATAAAATCTTAAATTTCTATATATATTTTTTGGATTAAAAAGTGTAATAAAAAGAATTATAGTACACTAATTCAACAAAAAATTTCCAAATATATTTTTTGGATTAAAAAGTGTAATAAAAAGAATTATAGTACACTAATTCAACAAAGTGGATGGATAAAAAATCACACCCCAAATTTTATTCTAGGTAGAGCCATTAATCCAAAAATATTAACCAAAATTAGACATAGTGGACCAACAACAAGATATTTATGCATCAAAAACTATGGAGCAATAAGGTGGATCTTAACTATCAAATGGAGGATCTCAGCACGATTTTGCACCTTTTGTAGTTGGTTCATTTTCTTGGTTATCTTTCTCATACCTCTTTTAGGCTCTCTACTCATAGGGCTAAGAGGGACAAGGTGGTGAGTGATTCTAATCCCTAGATCTATGTTGAGGATTCC
Source organism: Wollemia nobilis (assembly GCA_028583015.1). Lineage (NCBI taxonomy): Eukaryota > Viridiplantae > Streptophyta > Pinopsida > Araucariales > Araucariaceae > Wollemia > Wollemia nobilis. The sequence continues at coordinate 2,364,262 of JAQPPZ010017258.1, forward strand.
TACAAGGAGATTATGAAGCCTAACTTTGGTGATTCGGTAGAGTTATGCATAGCAGATATTTATCACCAAAGTGTATAAAATTAGGATTTTAAAAATTTGGAATTGGCTAATATTTGGGACCCTTGACCAAGGCCCATTAGCCAAAAAATTTATGGGTGCAGATTTATTTTTGGTCGATTCGCCCCAATTTTATAATAATTTAACCATTTTTAGTTTAAATTTCCTACAATTGTGAACCTTCTACAAGTGTTTGGACATTGTTCGCTTGGATTTCAAAAATGATTCACCAAATTTTTATAAATACATTTTTGGACCGATCCCTTACGCATAACCCTAGATGATTGTGGGACTAGCTCTTACGCGAAGGAGAGGTTGGTAGGTGTGAGCCACTATGCATGGGGTGTTAACCTAGTAGTCCATAAGAGTTTGTAAATGAGCCACCTCCAACACCATCTTCTTCATCTATACGTGGAAATGTTAGCATGCCATTTGAGAATTTTTCTATGCTAGATTCGTATGCTATTCCATATGTATAAGATAGAATTAGAGTAATGACGAATAGTATTAGGGTAAACAAATCCAATTTATTATACATGTAGTACTATGCAACCTCTTTGCCAATTATTAAATGCATTAGGAGGTTGTATTATTTGTTTGCTACACATTCAATCATATTAAAATCTCCACATCATACCCAATATGTAATAGGTAGTGCATCCACGATCCAAAACCAAAGGTGAGATTATTGAAAAGTAGAATTGGAGGCATAAACATTAATAATCCTAAACAAATGATTGTTAACATTGAAAAGCATCCATAAGTATCGGTAAGTGGGATCACATCCATGTGGCCACAGAACTCTATCATGTCTTGGATAATTATTGCTATGAAAGAAAAACTAGCAGCCATATGATATGATAGTACATAGAGAGTAAAAACCCTATGATCTTCAATTCTTGTAAACAAAAAATATCAATATTTGACTATATTTGCTAATTTTTTACATGATATACTTCATTTTGGAGTGTATTAGACCCTAAAATTCCATGAAAAAAATTATTGAAGCAATTGATTGAGTGACATATCTTCAATATGAAGTTCACCAAAAAATCCAAAGTTATTTTATGTCTATATAGACTCTTGGTTAGGTCTATAAATTTCTAGTTACCTAGTTGGTTTGAAATATAAGCATTTGTCTAACACAAAATTGTTAGTCTCCTCCTTGTAGCTTAGAGTTTGTGAGCACCTAGTGTTCATTAAAGGAGACAATAAAGTATAACTTCTTTGAATGACTACTTTGGCAGAGATTACACTAGTAGCCTAGGGAGGTCTAATGTAATGAGGTGTAACTATCTCTTTGAGCTTATTTTTAGAAGGTTTGATTGAAGAACTTCATTATCCTTGCTATCTTACTTGGAAAATTAAATGGGAACTTGGCTTTGAGCCCTAGAGAGTATAGATCCATGAGACCATTGTTGTGATTATTCCTCTAGTTGCTCATAGTTGGGCATCCCTCCTCAATGGATTGAGTGGTTGTATTATTAGTCTTTAGAGCTGGTTTAGATCTCTGGGTGGCTATAGGATAATCCTTGATCTTGTGCATAAAGGATTGAAATATAAAGCAAGTATTAAGAAGATTCAAATATAAAATCCTCTATGTTATGCATTAGGCAACACTAGATATTGAGCCAATGGGTCCTTGGTTCAATATTTGGGATAAATTTTTGAAGTAGCCCACACCAAGGTTCAAATATCAACAACGCCAAATAGCTCAATATGATTAAATCAATGTAAAATGGAAAGGACAACCTTTTAAAAACCTTAAACCCATGGTATCCATGAGACCCTTGGAGAGATCTATGTCAACATAAACTCCTTTTTGAGGGTGAGCCATAATTATTTTAGGCTTGATATAAAAACATTACCAAGGGATAATGCAGATGGGATAAGGCCATAAAGGTAATAGAAGTTCAAGGAACTTCACCCAAACAAGGACCCATTTGGTGTATTCATAAAAAAATGATAAAATAACAAGTCCAAGTGGAAAATAAAAGGAGAGGGCCATGGACATACTAGGGGTCATGTTGGTACATGAGCTAGGTATGCTTTAGTTCAATGAAGCAAAACAAAATGAATTTTTTTGAAAGGTTTTGATTGGCTTTTAATCGAACCTCGTAGGGGACCCAAGTGAATATCTTGAGTGTTTCTAACACTGACCATATTTTTCCCACTATTTCTAACTCTACTGGTGTTTGTCCTTTCTATTATATTCTTCTATAATTTCTTTTGACTATATTTATGTAGAAATTTTGGAATGAGGATGTCTTCTTCATATGCTCAATTTTTGTGATAAGGTTATGATAATAGATTAAAATTTCATAGAACAAGATTCTTATTACAAGGATTTTTTTCCAGGTTTGAAATTCAAGATAATAGTGTATTCTAAGCTACGGTGTATGTATTGTCCATAGTCCATTTTTTATACCATATTTATGAACAATAGTACTAATACCAATATTTTAGGCCACTACTCAAGGAGGATTCCACGCATACCCTTGAGCACACTACCTACCTCTCTATCAGTATGGGAGGACGATCTTCTCAGATGTTGTGTCTTGTATACTATGGATAATATAAGGCCAAAATATTCCTAAGGGCTGAAGGTCTCTCCTACTCTTAAGGGGTATTCCAATATACCCAAAGATACATGGGAGATCAATTCCATAGACAGGTGTTGTCTAAGGCCGGTATTGGAGCTTAATCATCATGTACATCACTAGACACTTTACAGGTAATCTAGCTTAGCCAATAATTACAACTCCTCTATGATATTTTAAAACCCATGTCACAAGGTTTATAATATAAATAACTAATGCAAAAAAAGTTGGATTTTTTTTGTTTTTTATTTTTTTTAAATGGAAACTAGCAAAAAATAGAAACACAAAATCTTATACCTAACAATTAGAATGGTAGAAACTGTCACTGTTGCAGTAAAACATAGCCCTAAAAAGCGCTTTAATAATCCTTGTTAGGAACATACTCTTAAAAATAAACAAACTCACTCAAATATTGTAAATAAACATAAATGCTTAAAACACAAACTATTGCGATATGGAATATAATTGCAAAAATAAACAATCTCACAAAGTAACATAGAACTACATGCCACTTCGCAGGGGCAACATCCTTCAATATTTTTATTAAATTATTAAAAAATAGACATTCATTCCTACCCCTCTCAATTTTAAAGACTTAATATACCACCTAACTCCCAAGTTTGGCTTACATGCAAAATTTCACTTGAGCTAGAATTTCCTACCTACAAAATAGTTACATTCTTGATATGAGTTACATATAAAAACACCAATTGTCTAGGTGTTCAATAGCCGCAACTATTACAAAATATTATCATGGGTGTCCCCATGTTCAACAAGGAATATTACATCATAGTGTTAGGATGGGGTCCTAACACACAATATAAGACTCTCTACTCTCCAGATAATTCTCAAAGATTAAAAATATTTTAAAACTATACAATAAACCTATCAGTTAAATAAAAATGTTAAAAATATTTATTTTATAAATAATTATATATCATTACTTCCTATAACATTATCACACTATTTGCTTGATGAAACTTGCTTTCATTTAGCTTTAATAACTTTAAAACTTTGAATAAAGGTCTAGGCTTCAAATAGTGTAGGATGTAGGGTTATGCACCATGCATGGATAACTGATATATGGTCAAATAATTAAATATTAAGTAAAAAAATCCTTTGCTAAAATCATCTTATAAAACATATAACTTTTCAATCAAAAACTACTTTACCTTTTATTTAATACATAATAGAATTTCTTTAATTTTTTATTTTATTAATTCATATTAAATTAGAAAAAAACTAGACCTATTTGTACTCTACTTTTCTTCCTTAGGTTTATGGAATGAAAAGACATTCTACTTATAAATATACTCATTCACCAATTAGTGTTCTTCATTTTTTTTGTGTTATTATTTTGGTTGTTGCTTTTATCTTTTGGTAGATCTTGAGTGAACCTTCATAGAAAACCTCCTCACAAAATACTAATTTTATAATAAATTTGTGGGCTTCCCTCATTCTAAATTCTAAAGCAATGAAAGTAATAGACTAATGTCTATTTCATTATATGTCCTTGATAAATACTTAGGAATCAATGTTAACTCAATTCACACATATATGAGTTTTTTCTATTTTTTTGCTCCAAAAATATTTCTTCACATAGTGTGCTATATCCACTATCTTGAAATTCATGTGAGGAAGAGTCCTATTGATAGTGACATTGAAAGTTTTTAGCATTATAGAACTATCATAGATCAAAATTTGTTACTTAGAATAAAAACTTCCAAATATCCAATGGAGGATCCCAACCTAAGTTGGCACCTTCACCGTTTGGTTCACCTACCTGGTTGTCTTTTATATCCCTCCTCTAGGCTCCCTAGTCATAATACTAAGAGGGACAAGGTGGTGAGCAATTCTAGTCCCCAACTCTATGCTAAGTACTCCTACAAGGAGCTTATAAAGCTTGACTATGGTGATTGTGGTACTGTCTCCTACATGAAGGAGAGGTTGGTAAGATGTAACTCATTATGCATGGGGCATTAACCTAGTGGTCCATAAGATTCTATAAATTATCCACCATCAATGCCACCTTATTCACCTATATGTGGAACTATCAACATAGCTTTGTTAAACCATTTGAGAATTAATTTTGTGCTAGATTGCATGTTATTCCATGTGTATTAGATATAATTATAATGATGATGACTAGTATTGGGGTTGAAAAATCTCAACTTTTTTTGCATGTATTACCATACAAAACTTTAGACAATTATCGAAAGCATTTGGATATTGTGTCATTTGTTTTATGCATAGTAAATCATGTTAAAATATTCCAAAAATACCCAAGATGCAGTAGGTAGTGCATCCACAATCTAATTCTAGAGGTGAGATCATTCAACAATATCCTTGGAGGTATAAATATTAATAATCAGTAATTAATGACTACTAATGTTGAAAAGCATCCATAAAGCTCAATAAATGGGAGCATATCCATGGTCAATTATATATGTCCACCACCTAGCAAATATGAGGGTGGAAACTCTTCCACATCTTGGATCATGATTCCTATGAAAGCAAAAAATGGTGGTCATATGACATTACAACCCATAGAGATTAAAAAACCTAAGATATTTAATTCTTATAAACAAAGAATATCAATATTGGGATACCTCTACTAAATATTTTGAATGATATACATTATTTTGGAATCTGTTAGAATCCTAATATTCCATGAAAGAAAATTCATGGAAGTGGTTGATTGAACAACATATCCTAACTATCAATTTATGCTAGAACTCAATAGTTGTTATGTGTTTTAATAGACTCTTGGTTTGTCTTATAACCTCCTAATTACATATTTAGTGTGAAATATAAGCATGTTTACACAAAATCGTTAGCCTCCTCATTGAAACTTGGACTATATGAGTACCTAGTGTTTGTTTAATAAGATGATAGAGGACAACTTGTTTGAGTGATTCCTTTGATAGAGAGTACACTAGCAAACTAGGGAGTTCTGATGTACTTAGGTGTAACTACCTCTTTAAGCTTATTTTCAAAAGGTATGGTTGAGAAAATTCCTTCCCCATACTATCTTAATTGGGAGCTTGTATGGTAACTTGTATTTGAGCCCTAGAGAGTATATATCCCATGGAAATATTATTGTGGTTATTCCTCTAGTTTCTTATAGTTGTCCATCCCTCCTCAAAAAACTAAGGAGTGATTGTGTTATGAGGCTTTGAAGTTGGTTTAGGTCCTTGTGTGGCTAGAGGATAATCCTTGATCTTGTGCATAAAGGATTGACATCTAAAATATGTACTAGGAATATATAGATATAAAACCCTTTGAGATATGCATTAGACACCAATTTGGATATTTGACGGTATCCTTGAGATCCTTAGAGAGATCTATGCGAACACAAACCCTTTTTGAGGGTGATCCACAAAATAGTTTTGTGGCTAAACACAAACAACATTACTAAGGGACACTGCAATGTGGTTGAGATAATGCCATAAATGTAACATAAGTCTAGGTAACTCAATCCAAATGGAGATCCACTTTGCACATTCATAAAAAATGACAAAGAAAGAAATATTTTTGAAGGTTTTGACTAGCTTTTAGTTGAACCTCATAAGGGACCCAAGTGGAATTGACCCAACCCTTCAAAACACTTTTTGGTGGGATTCTACCCACAAAATACCCAACTAGGGTATAATTCTCAAGCCACTTGCATGCAATATCAAACTTAGGAATGGATATAACAACCTTAGGAGTATAGGGTTTACATTGTGAACCACTTTTGGTATGAGCATTTTTGGTTGTTTAAGAGGCACTATTTGCACATTTATACATAATAATACCAACATCAGCTACTCACTCATTAGGACTAGATACCATAATAAGGAAATTGTTCAAGGGAAATAGAAATACCTAGAATGGGGCTCAAAAAATGTAGGGGACTATTTTATCTTGCTAAAAGGTGATGTGGCAAGGTGAGGTTAATCATGCAAACAACCAAAAAATATTCCAAAGCTCCCCAATTTTTTTCACATATTAAATAACATACAAAATAAAAGTAAAAATACATCCCAACAACATAATTAAATGCTAGTTTTAAGCAAGTCTTAGGGTCAAATATTATCTCCCTTTAAAATACTTTATTAATATTACTTTCATTTGACTCATCTAGTATGATGAAAAACCAGATGCCTTAGTAATTAGAATTTATTTTTTTAAACTACAAAGTAAACCTATCATCATCAACATCTAAGTTATTAATTTTTATTCCTTTCACAATATAATACTCCTTGTTCTATCTCCAGATGATTCTCAAATATTAAATTATTTTTTAAACTACCAAAAAACCTATTATTCACATAAAAGTGTTAATTTTATTTTTAATTTTTTTATTAAGTATTATATAACATTAATTCTCATAAAATCATCATACTATTTTCTTGATGGCACTTGCTTTCATTTTGTTGTAGATACTTTAATACTTTGAATAAAGGTACAAGTTCAAATAGTGTGGGGTGTAGGCTTATACACCATGCTTGGATAATTGAAGTATGGTCAAATAACCACATATTAGATAAAAACATCCTTTGCTAAAATTGTCTCGTAAAACATATAGCATTGTAGTCAAAAAATGATTTATATTTTATTGTATACATAACAAAATTTCTTTAATTTTCCATTTTATTAATTCATATTTAGTAAAAAAAATAAAAGGATTTTTTTATCCTCTATTTTGTCTTCCCTAGGTTGATGAAATGGAAATATATTCTACCTATAAAAAAAATTTATTGGCCAATCAGTGTTCTTCATACGTTTTGTGTTTGCTATATTATTTTTGTTGTTGCTTTTTTCTTTTGGGTTGATGTTGAGTGACCCTTCACAAAATAAATCCTCATAAAATCCTAATTTCAGATTAATTTTGTGGGCTTCCCTCATTCTATATTATCAAGCAATGAATGTAACATATAGTATACTGAAGCCAATTTTATTACATATGCTTGATAAATCCTTGGGCACCAATATTAACTCAATTTGCACATATAAGAATCATTTCTAATTATTTTCCTCCAAAAATATCACTTCACATGATGTGCTATGTTTGTAATCTTGGACTTCATGTAAGGAAGACTCTTTTTGATAGTGGCATTGACAATTTCTAGCATTCTAGTATTATCATAGGGAAAAAATGTAGATAGACACTTTCAAAATCATACATAGAATAAAAGCTTCTAAATATCCAATGGTGGATCCTAGCCTACATTGGAACCTTCACTAATTGATTCATATGCTTGGTTGTCTTCGATATTCCTCCTCTAGTCTCCCTAGTTATAGGGCTAAGAGAGACAAGGTGGTGAGCAATTCCAATACCAAGCTCTATATTAAGGACTCTTACAAGGAGCTTAGAAAGTTGTACCATGGTGGCTATTTGAATAGCTCCTTCATGGAGGAGAGGTTGGTAGGATGTGAGCCACTATGCACGGGGTGTTAACCTAGTGGTCCATAAGAGTCTATAAATAAGCCACCTATAATACTACCTTATTAACTTATATGTAGAATTGTTAACATATCTTTGTCAATCCATTTGAGAATTCTCTATGTGCTATATTTTATGTTATTTCATATGTATAAGATAGGAATAAAATGACATGGCTAGTATTGGGATAAAAAAACCCAAGTTATTAAGAATGTAGTACCATGCAACCCTTTTGCTAATAATCCAATGTACTGGAAGGTTGTATCATTTATTTGATGCACATTCAATCATATTAAAATCTCCATACAATACCCAACATGTAATTGGTAGTGCATCCACAATCCAACACTAGAGGTAAGATTATTGAAGAGTATCATGGGAGGTATAAATATTAATAATCATGAATAAATGATTATTAATGTTAAAAATCATCCATAAGGCTCAATAAGTAGGGTCACATTCATGGTTAATTAAATGTGGCCGCCACCTAGCAAAGATGAGGGTGAAAACTCTACTGTTTCTTAGATTATAATTGCTATGAAATAAAAATTGGTGGCCATATGGTTTGATAGGTTATGGAGAATAGAAACCCTAAGACATTTAATTCTTTTAAATAGGTAATATTGAGATTATAATAACTTTTTAAATATTTTGCATGATATATCCTTTTTGAGTGTATCAGACCCCTAACATTCCATGAAAGAAAATTATTAGAAGTTATTTATCGAGCGATATATCCTCATTATCAAGTTCAACTAGAAATACATAGTTGTTCTACATCTACATACACTCTTGGTTACAAATATAACTTCCCAATTTCATAGTTGGTGTGAAATATGAGAATTTATCCTATACAAACATGTTAGTATTTTGCTTGCAACTTTGACTGTGTGAGTGCCTAATATTTTTTAGAGGAGACAATAGAGGATGACTTGTTTGAGTGATTGCTACAATAGATATTACACTAGTATCCGAGGGAGTTATGATGTACTGAGTTTTAATTGCCTCTTTAAGTTTATTTTTAGAAGGGGTGGCTGAGAAAATTCCTCCCTCTTGCTATCTTGCTTGTGAGCTTGGCTAGAACTTGGATAATAGCCATATAGAGTATAGATTCCATGGAATAATTATTGTGGTTATTCCTCTAGTTGCTCATAGTTATCCATCCGTTATCATTGGACTACATAGTGGTTGTGTTATCATGCTTTGGAGCCAATAACTCTCTCGATATCTATAGAATAATTCTTCCATAGACCCCCTAAAAATTTTCCTCTTTTTTTAGAGTGATTTGTGGAGTAGTTTTTGAGATTCCCATGATTGGTGGGTATGGGTGGTTTAATCCCATGGTATTGTTCCCACAGTATTCTAATACCATATTGTGGTTTAGGGTTGTAAGAGTTTCCTTTAATATTGATTGTAATGTCCCATTACAGGTAAGGAGTGAATAATAATATCAAAGGAGGGGTGGCTCTTGTTTGCTGGAGTAGCCCATATTAGGTGAACCACAGTAAATATCATGTGTTTTATGTGCATGATTTATTGTGAGTTATTATTTTCTTCTGTATCATTTAGTTTCTGCACTATTATTCTAGAATAAGATTTAGTAAAGCTCTTCATTTAGTATTAGAGCTAAGTTGTTAGCCATAGAGGGATACCTTTATTGCTAGGGTTTTAGTTAATTTGAAGAGGATCTAGGATTTCTAGGAGTTAGAGAAAACCTATTATGGAGTGGGAGTTTTATGCAGAAGGAGCTTGAAGAAAAATGATGGGAAATCAATCAAGGATAGATATTGAGAAGTTTTATGGAAAAATATTTGAGCTATGGAAGTTAAAGATGGAGGATCTGCTCATGGACAAAGATCAGTGGGTTGTTATCTCTGAAACAAAATTGTCTAGTACATCCGATGAAGATTGGGAAAATTTGAACCAAAAATCAAGGAGTTAAATTCGACTATGTCTTTCAGATTCGATATTAATAAATGTTTATTTGGTAGAAGTTAGGGGCTATGTATCAATCGAAGTCCTTAGTGAAAAAATTATTCCTCTGGAAGAAACTATATAATATTAGGATGAATGAAGGGGATTCAATAGCAAATCATCTTAATGCATTCAATACGATGGCAAGTCAACTTACATCTGTTGAAATTAAGTTGAGTGAGGAAGATAAATGTATTACTTTGCTATGCTCTTTACCAGATTCGTGGGATAACCTGGTTGAACCAATTGGTAGTACAACTTCATCCACATTAAATTTTGAAGATTTGTGGCATCTCTATTATCATAGGATATAAGGAGAAAAACCATGGAGGGCACATCAAAGGATGCCCTAACAGTTAGATGGCATGCCAAGAAAATATATATAATGATATTTGGTGATAGATCTAAGTCTAGAGGTAGATTCAAGTCTTGAGGAAGGTTTGAGATAAAATTTTGGAAATGTGGTAAGCCAGGACACATGAAGAAGGATTGTAGATCAAAGAATATTGATTCTAGAAAGAGATCTTATGAATCCACATACACAAAGATAAATAAATCCACTGATGAAGGAGGGTATGTATACATAACATCTTGCTCCACACGCTTAGATAAAAATTATTGGTTGATCAATACTGGTGCCTCTTTTCATATGACTCCTCATAGGGGATGGTTCATTGAATATGAAAGATATGATGGAGGGGGGGTACTATTGGGAGATGATTCACCACTTAGAATAATTTTTCATGGAAGGATGAAAATATTATTGTAGGATGGTAGGGTTAAAACCCTCCCAGGTGTGATGCATATTCCTGGCCTTGCTAGAAATATAGTTTTTGTAAGAAAAATGACTGATACAATAGTAAACATCAATTTTAGTAAGTATTCATGCAAAATGGTTTGCGTATCAATGATTTTAGCAAGAGGAGTTTGGATTGGAACCTTGTACAAGCTATTGGGAAGCATTATGACAAATGAGTGCAATAGATCAACTATTCCTGAAGTGGATTCAGATAAAAGCTCAATGCTATGGCATCAAATAATGGAACATATTAGAGAAAATGGATTGCATACCCTGTACACAAAAGGTATGGTTCAAGGTATCCCTAATTTCTCAATGTGTTATAATTTTTGAGAATATTATATTTATGTCAAGCAGAATTGTGTGAGTTTCGCATTTGGTGCTGCAAGATCAAAAGGGGTATTATATCTGATTCATAGTGATATCTTTGGTCCTATTCCTATTCCATATCTTGGAAAATCATGGTACTATGCTTATTTTGTTGATGACTTTTCAAGATATGCATGGATTTATTTTCTTAAAAGTAAAGATGAAGTGTTTTATAAGTTTAGAGAATTTAAAGCGATTGTTGAAAATAAAACTGAGAAAAAGATTAAGGTGTTGAGGTCTAATAATGGAGGAGATTATTCTTCAAATATATTTTAGGATTTTTATAATCAATGTGGTATTGCAAGACAAAATACTACTCCATATACACCCCAACAGAATGGATTTGTTGAGAGATTGAACAGATCATTGATGGAAAAGGCTAGAAGTATGCTCAGTGGTGTAGGTATAGCATATGAATTCTGGATAGAGGTAGTGAATGCGGAATGTTACTTGCAAAATCGATCTCCTACATCAAAATTGCTTTTTCAAGCTCCATTTGAAGCATGGTTTGGTAAGAAACCCTCTCTTTCACATCTTAGAGTTTTTGGATGTGATGCATACCTGCATATTCCAAAGGAGAAAATAAGTAAGCCCGATAATAAGGTTTTTAAATGTATCTTTATTGGTTATAAATATTGTGTTAAAGGATATAAAATTTAAAATCAAAAAACTAAAATTAAAGTTTACAGTAGAGATGTGGTGTTTAGAGAAATGAAAAGTGATCACAGGAAGGAAGTAACAAAAGAAGAACATAAAAAAGTGTAATTTTATCTCATAGAAGAAGAATCCTACTCATAAGAAGAAGAAGAAGATGAACCAGAGTTTCATACACCTATGGTAAGGAGATCAACATTAGGAATAAGGCAACCTAATAGGTATAGTCCATTTGATTTTCCTTCTTCCTTTTTTTTTTCTATTATTGATGAAGATCCTAGAACAATTAGAGAAGATGTAAATTCTAAAGAGGTAAACCTTTGGGAAGAAGCCATGAATGAGGAAATGATGGCCCTTAAAAATAACAAGACATGATATCTAGTAAAATTACTTGGTGGAAGAAAAGCAATAGGTTGCAAATGGATCTTCAAGAAGAAGAAGAATGCTAAAGGTAAAGTGGAGAAATATAAAGCTCACCTGGTTGCTAAAGGTTATTCTCAGGTAGAGGGAATTGATTATGGTGAAGTATTTTCTCCTGTTGCAAAGCTAACCTCAATAAGATTTTTTTTATTTGTGGCTACTGCATTTGATCTTGAAATAGAGAAAATGGATGTAAAAACTACATTCCTTCATGGGGATTTGGAGGAATAAATCTATATGAGATAGCCTGAAGGATTCATTGTTGGAGGAAAGGAGTAATTTGTATGTAAGTTAGAGAAATATCTATACGAACTGAAATAGTCACCTAGAATGTGGTGTCAAAAATTTGATACTTATGTATTAGGACTTGATTTTATTTGTGGCAATGCTGATAATTGTGTATACTCAAAGAAAATTGGTAATGTACTTGTCAATATAGTTTTGTATGTTGATGATATGTTACTAATTGGAAATAGTAAGGAAATGATAATGGAAGTGAAGTCTCAGTTAGCATCACAATTTGACATGAAATATCTTGGCCCTACAAATTTTATTTTGGGTATGCAAATAAATAGAGACCGTTCAAACAAAAATTTGTGGCTGAATCAAAAAACATATGTTGAGACAGTTTTGAAGAGATTCAGTATGCAATATTGCAAATCAGTGAAGGTACCTATTCCTTTGGATGAAAAATTATCTACTGAACAATTTCTAAAAATAGAAGAAGAGGTAGAAGAAACATCTCATGTTCCTTATGCTAATGCTATAGGGAGTTTGATGTATGCCATGGTATATACTAGACCATATATTGCCCATGCAGTGGGATATTTGAGCAGATATATGTCTAAACCTGATAAATAGCATTGGATTGCTGTAAAAAGGGTTTTCATATATCTGCATGGTACATCTAATTTTTTAATCTGTTTTGAAGGTATAGGTAAAGAAAATAAATCCTTGGATATAGAAGGTTTTGTTGATGTATATTGGACCGAAGATCTTGACAATAGAAGATCTACTAGTGCATATGTATTCAACTTGTTTGGAGGGGCTATTAGTTAGATGAACAAAAGGTAAATTGTTGTTGATATTTCAACCGCTGAAGCTGAGTACATGGCAGCCACTGATGTAAGTAAGAAAATAATATGGCTAAAAATACTATGTGCTGATATTGGGTTCTTTCAAGGAGTTGTGAAGATAAATTGTGATAGCCAAAGTGCTATATTTTTGGTAAAGAACCTTGTTTACCATTCAAGAATGAAAAAGTGTTGTTGGAAAAAGTGGATACCAATGAAATGTTGCATATGCTTTAACCAAGGCAGTTAGCACATAAACGTTCATGTTTTGTACAGTTGAAATGTGTCTAGCAAGACCAAGTGGTGGAACTAACATTGATTACAACCTTTATGCAAAGTATTCAACAAGTGAGAGAATTTTGGATGTGTCTCATCCTTTGCAGAGGAATTACTATACAGTAGCCCCTCACTTTTCACCGGTGAGCGGCTCGAGGCCCAAGGGGGGGCGAAGCCCTCCTAAGAGGGGTTCGAGGGTTGTGTAGCCTCCTCCTAAAACTATTTCCTTTTTATGGACCGATTTGCAGAGCGGTTTTTGGGATTCTTGTGATTGGTGGGTATGGGTGGTTTTAGCCCATGGTATTGTTCCCACGGTATTCTAATACCATATTGTGGTTTAGGGTTGTAATATTTTCCTTTAATATTGATTGTAATGTCCCATTATGGGTAAGGAGTGAATAATAATATCAAAGGAGGTGTGGCTCTTATTTGTTGGAGTAGCCCATATTGGGTGAACCAAGGTAAATCTTGTGTGTTCTATGTGCATGATTTATTGTGAGTTGTTATTTTGTTCTGTATCATTTAGTTTATGTAATATTATTCTGGAATAAGTTTGAGTAAAGCTCTTCAAACTTGACCCAAAAATGGACCCATTTGGGATGTTTCACAAAAGTCATAAAATCCCAAGTCCAAGTGGAAACGACAACGAGAGAGTTATAGACATATCATGGTCCATGTTGGTAAATGATCTAGGTATGATTAAATTCAATGAATCCAATAGAAATAAACTTTTTGTAAGATTTTGATTGAATTTCTATCGAACCCCATAGGGAACTTAGAAAATATTGACCCAACCCTTTAGAGTATATTCTAGTGGGATTCTACCTAAAAAATACCCAACTAGGCTATACTTTTCAAACCACTTACATGCAATGTCAAACTTAAGAATGAATATAACAACATCAAGAAGAGAGGGTTTACCTTATAATTGCTTTCGATATAAGATTTTTTTGTTTGTTGAAAAAATCATATTAAAACAAGAGTATTTACAAGTTGGACAAGACTCCTCCTAGTCTAAGCTGACAAGAACACTTGTTTACAATAGTAAAATGAGATCTACATGTCAAATATTTTTAAATAATATGTCTACAATGGTTGTCCAAACTAGCTAAACATTGGATTTGTTCACCAACCTACCTAATCCTCTCATCCTCAATAGTCATGTTGTGTCATTGAAACCCTACCTCCTTTTTGGCACCAATATTAGCCAAGAAGTCCTCCCCTTTATTTAGAGCTCTACCCACATAAATCAAAATCACATCTATTTCCTCTACAATTCCTTAATTTAGATGACAAAAATCCTCAACCTCCATGTCTCCAAATAAAATGGTATGAGATTTTTTAGTTTTTTGAGAGACACTATTTGCACATGCATCTACACTAGACCAACATCAACTACTAGCTTATTAGGGCTAGAGGCCATAATAATTAAACAATTTGAAGGCAAGAAAAAGATCTAGAATGGGACTCATAAAAAATGTAAGACCTAGAATAGGACTCATAAAAATATAAGAGGTTAATTTATCTTGTTGAAAGACAATGTGACAAGATGAGGTTGATCATGCAAACACCCCAAACAATTCTCCAAAGTTCCTCCAATAATTTTTTTTGCATATTAAATAACATTAAAAATAAAAGTAAATATACATCCCAAAAATATAAAATCTTATTAGGACAAAATATTCTCTCCCTTTAAGATAAATTATTAGTATTACTTCCATCGGACTTATTTGATATGATAAAAGACCAAATGACTTAATAATCAAAATTTATTTATTTAACTATAAAATAAACTTATCATCAACATCTAAATTTTTGTTTTTTATTCCCTTTCACAATATTAGACTTCTTGTTCTCAGATGATTCTCAAATACTAAAAAAATCTCATAAAATATAAATAAATCTATCATTTAAATATAAGGGTTATTTTTTTATAAAGTATTATATAACATTATTTCTCGTAACATTATTATAGGACACTTGATTTCAAATTTTTAGTAAAAGTAAAAACTTTAAAAATTTAAATAAAGGTTTAGGGTTCAAATATTTTATAATATAAGGTTATACATCACGCTTAAATAGTCAAAATATAGTTACATAATCATATGTTAAGTAAAAATTAACATTTTTTCATAAAATCATCTTATAAACTTGCAGTAAAAAACTACTTTACCTTTTATTACATAGATAACATAATTTCTCTACTTATCATCAACATCTAAATTATTATTTTTATTCCCTTATTAACTCCATATTCTGGAGATGATTTTAAAATATTAAAAGTACTTTATAACCTTAAGTGTTAGTTTTAAAAAGTATTAAGATAAAATATTTTCTCCTTTTAACATAAATTATTAGTATTACTTTCATGTGACTTATCTAATATAATAAAATATCAAATGAATTAATAATTTTTTTTTTTAATTACAAAATAAACTTATCATCGACATATCTGAATTATTATTTTATATTTCCTTTCACAATATAAGACTCCTTGTTCTCTAGATGATTCTCAAATATTTAAAATTCTTAAACTATAAATAAACCTATAATTTAAATAAAAAGTTTAAAATGTTTTTATTAAGTATTATATAATATTATTTCTCATGACATTATTTTTTTAAGAGTGATATGGAATTGAAATGGGTCCTATTATTCTTTTTGTTGGTAAAAACTTATTGAATCAATAAAACCATACAAGAAACAAAGAATCCCAAAAAAAAATGACCCTTACAAGGGCAAGAAGAAAGAGACCCCCAAAACCATCGAGCACCCGACCAAAAGACACCCAACAAACAACGGCCTCAACCGGGCATATTCATAGCAAGCAAATTAGTAAGATGATAAGAATAATCCAATGAGAGCTGATTCCATTCTTTAACATTCCAGTATTCCTGAAACTCAGAAGCCTATTTTGTCAAGCAATCAACCACACTATTACATTCCCTAAGAATATGAACAAAGGAAATAAACTTCAGATGCCGATAAATTTGAATGATCTATCAAGCCACTAACACCAGCTTCCAATGAACATTAGAAAGATTATGAGTCTTCAAAAAATTAATAATAATCTGAGAGTCCAACTCATAGATTATCTTCTGCCATCCTAGAGCATAACCTTTTTCTAAATAAAAACCAATAGAAATGGCCCTCCATATAATTATTAGTTTTCTTCCCTTATAACATGATAAAATGAAAAGAGCTGCACTACTACTATCTCTCCCAACACCACCAATACCTACATACCCGTAATTCCCTCTGGATGTGCCATCAGTATTAATCATAAACACCCCTTGAGGTGGAGGATGCCTTTTGCCATATCTCTGCACGTTTTGATTGAGGCCTCTCCTACCGATCGATAAAGAAGGACGAGGGCTATTCTCCACTAAACCCAAGTCCTACATCATCAAAATATCAGATTGCTCCAAAGGAAGACTGATCTGACATTTAGAAGAAATAATTTCTTGAATCATACCAGTAATCCTCTAGCAAATATGATAAACAATTAACTTTCTACCTTGAAAAATTCTTTGATTTCTTTCAAGCCAAACCTACCATATAATACGTGATGGACCAATACTCCATGCAACTTGAAGAAAAAAAGTCTTAATATGAGGTCTTCCTAAACTCCTCCAAAAATCAATAAGAGAAGAGGCATGAGAACAAGACTATTTCCACACCCTCCACCAAAGATGTCAAATTTCTTGCATAAACAAAGACTATAGGAGCAAATTCCCTAAATATTCATCACTATTATTACACAGGAAACAAAATTAAGGGCCCTAAAAACCTCTCTTTTGGATATTATCCTAGTGAAGACATATATTCCTGGTAGCCAACGACAAATAGAAATTGCACTTGGGTTAGGAAAATTTATTCCAATCTTATTTGCACAAAGGAACCTCCTCATCCCCAAAATGTTGCCTATCTAAAACACAGTAAACAAAAGCTGCCAAAAAAATCCCTCTATGATCCCGACTCCAAGCCAAAACATCATCATCTTGTAAAGAAGAGCACTCTCTAGTAGCCAAAATACCAACCAAATATTCTCTATCCTGAACAGAACCACCTACCACCCAACCTCTAGTATCTTTCCACTGAACCACCTCCACATGCCCAACTCTTTTGGAAAATTTATAATCCATCACCCTGTACCAATAAGTAGCCAAGAAACAATTACATAGCTCCTGAAGATGAGGAAACATAGATAAAATTGTAGGGAAACTATCCCAAGAATCATGCCAAAAAAGATCCTTTGAGTCTTTGAGAAAAATCCAGAACAATCCTTGCTTAACAAGAGTCACCCTCTTCTTAAGGGTGTTCCACATCAAAGAAAATTTTCTAGACAAATTGTATCTAGGTATCTTAGAGACATCAACCCCATTAAGATACTTAAAGAAAATAATTTTAGCCCAATCATGGTCTTGAGAATTGCACCATATCTAATAAATATTTTCCGCTAATGCTTGACCAGAAAGATAAGTCAAACAAAGACCCAAAACATCTTCCTATTTTGATCTACAAATAGTCTCCCACTTAACCAAACTTCATTTTGAAGACTCCAAATTTCCAGCCCATAAAATTTTTTTGGATAGAGATTCAAGCTCATGAATAAAACTAGTAAGAGAGACCTGAATCATGAACCGATAAATACATAAAGCTTGAACCATCGACTTAAGAAGAAACACTCTGCTAGAAAAATAAAGCCACTTAAGAGTCCAATGAGAGACTTTAGCCTATAATTTATCCAAAATATTATTGTAGATGCCTTGAGGCAGAGGGCCCATAGAAACAATAATGTTGCAAGCATGAATAGGGTTGCTTCGAAAGTGGCTTAGAAAAATCTGTTTCTAAGTCTAAGTGTGAATATCCCTAAGTTTTTTGGCAACTATTTGTTTTTATTTTTCCTAACTCCCCTCCTATATTCCCTCCTTATCCCTCCATTTCCTCCTTATCCCTCCATTATTCCTTCTTCTCCCTTATCCCTCCAAATCCCTTTCCCCTTATCCCTCCAACTTTCCCTCGCCGACTTCTTCCTTATCCTACATATATATTCCCTATTGTTTGCAATGTTTAAGGTTGGAGAATAATTCAATAAAGTTTGATTTTTAATTTTTATTATTTTGCTGCGTTTGGTTGACATTTACCTGCACTCGGATCTTCACTGGTATCAGAGCCAGATTTCGATAGTCGTTCGAGCACGATTCTCGAGGCGAGGCCAGGTGGGCATGCATCCCGAGGCAGGAGCTAGCAGGGCTCGGATCCCAAGGTGGATCGCGAGTAGGATCGGGCACAGATCCCAAGGCAAATCATGCACAGGCTCAGCATGGATCCCGAGGTGGCAGCAAACAGTAGGCTCGGCAGTAGGCAAAAATTTTGAGGTGACATGTGGTGGCTAGCGTGGTGCTGACTAGGTAGAACGTGGTTCGAGGCGAGTGATGTGGCAGCGTGCGTGGCAGCGTGTGATTGAGCTGACGTGGCAGCATGCGATTAGTCAAAAAGTGTGCCACGTGGCAAGTGTGCATTGGTCAACGTGGCGGATTAGCTGACGTGTCAGTTTGTGATTGGCTGCGTGGGCAGCAAAATTGCAGCAATTGTGACTGCCTGAAGGTAGTCGATATTCATTCTGTGTCTTTGGATTTAAAAACCCTCCTATGGCTGTCTCACATCGAATGTGGGATAAATCAACCGCAATTTTTTTTTTTTTAAATTTCTCCCTCCTTCTTTAAATCTGCCCACCGGTTCCATTGAAGACACATCCACGGGTGTGGCTCAGCGGACAAGACGGTCCACTAGCAGGGATCCGGCCCGGGATCGATTCCCACCAGAAAAAAATTATTTTTTTTTAAAAACCCGCTTGGACGCGGGTTTATTAAAGCGGTCGTCTGCTTAGCTTCCAAGCGGAGCCGCTTGGTGTAGCGGCAAAGCCCACCCGTCGGGTTTGGGGAGGACGCAGGATCGAATCGCCCGCAGTTTAAAAAAAGGGTAAATTTTTTTGTTTTTTGAATTTGAAAGGTTTTAAATTTTTATTTAAAGTTTTTAAAATTATTTAATAAATTTAAATTATATTTTATTTAAAATTATCTTTTTAATAAATTAATTTAAAAGGTAATTTAAAAAAATATATAAAAATTTATTAAATTTTTTTTAAGACTTTATAAAAATTTTAAAAACCTTGTTTGAAGAGCCTTTTTTGTGAAAAAGAGAAATAATGTGCCCGTGCAATGTTAGATGATCCGGTCTGGGGGGTGTTATAATGCACTTCTCTCGATTTTGAGATGAGAGACACCGGAATCCTTTGATGAAAGGGTTCGACGAACAAGTCTCCATACAGTTTTTTGTCAGCTAGAAAATCAGGTGATTGATCATCTGAGGAAGCCGGATTCAGGGTACAAGGCAGATTCAGAAGACAACATTTTTGGATAAAGAATTGAAGAGTCTAAAACTATGGAAGTTGTACCAAAGGAAGTTGTTTCAGAGGATCAAGCAAGTTCCAGTTATACACCTGGTGTACGGGCAGTAGAATCAAGTGAGAGCTATTCACCACGCTCTATTGAACCAGAAGCAGCAGAAGAAGAAGACGAAGAAGAAGAAGACGAAGCAGAAGAAGAAGATCCAGAGGAAGTAGATCCTGAAGAACCTAAGGTCATTGTCATCAGTAGCAGTTCTGAAGCAGAACCATAATGTACTAAAAAGGCGAGATTTGATTTGAATCATTAATCTCTTTGTATTGCTTTATAGTACTTGTTTGCTTCAAATAAAGTTTGTTTTTATTCTGCAATGGCATCCAATACTAGTCTTCCGATTCCTGAGTTCAATGGAGGAGACTATGAATATTGGTCTATTAAAATGAAAACCCTTTTGATAGGAAAAGGTTTATGGGATGTAGTCGAAGAGGGCTATTATGAACCTACTGCTGCTGAATGGGTAGCTTTCTCTAATGCTGATAAAAAGGCTAGAAAAGAAGCACAGAAAAACAATGCTTTCGCCCTTTATCACATACATGTTGCCCTAGATAAAAGTATTTTCCCTAGAGTTGCCTCATATGTAATTGCACAAGATTCCTGGAATGCTCTAGAAGAAAGCTATAGAGGTAGTGACCAAGTAAAACAAGTAAAGCTGCAAACATTGAAACGAGATTTTGAAAATCTCAGGATGCAAGAAAATGAAAAAGTGGGAGATTACTGTGTGCGAGTGAAATCCGTAGTTGATAAAATGGTCACACTAGGGGAAGATATTAAGCCAGAGGTTATGGTGAAGAAAGTGTTGATAACACTTCTTCCTAAATGGAATTCAGTTGCAATAATTATTGAAGAATCCAAAGATTTAACCTCGTTGTCTTTTGATGCACTAACTAGTTCACTTCTCTCACAGGAAGAGAGGTTACAGGAAACTCCTACCACCAGTTATGGAGGAGATGATAAAGCTTTTGCCACACATGAAGGAAGAGGTAGAGGCCGTGGCAGAGGACAACAAAGAGGCAGAGGCAGGAATAATCAAAGAGGAGGAACTCCTAGCAGAGGAGGATCATCCAATAGAGGCAAAAATCAGAATAGAGGAGGCCAACAGCAAAATAGAGGGAAATAATCTGGCAAAGGAAAATGAGGAGATAAATCAAAACAAGTTTGCTACAATTGTGGCAAACCTGGCCATTATGCTCGAGATTGTTGGTCAAAGACTTCGCAAGGAAGTAGCAGCAACCAGAGCAGTCAGTTTGGGAATTTTGGAGAAGAGGAAGAGTCCACAAATCTCTTTCTTTCTTATGGCCAGACAGAGCAAAATATGAATGATACATGGATTTTGGAAACTGGGTGTTCAAATCACATGAGTGGCAAAGAAGAACTCTTTGCTACATTAGACTCCTCATATAAATCCAGCATCCGATTGGGTGATGACAAATCATTGGCAGTTGAAGGCATTGGAGCCATGGAGGTTCCAACGAAAGAAGGCATCAAGCAAGTAAGTGATATCTATTACACACCTCATCTTCAACACAATCTTTTAAGTGTTGGTCAAATGCTAGAAAAGAATTATAAGTTGATTTTTGATGAGGGTAAATGCACCATTTTTGACAAGAACAATAGTAATAGAATCATTACACAAGTGCCAATGTCAAATAATAGATTATTCCATTTGAAGTTTTGCCAGCCAGGAGGAAATAAGTTAGCAAATGTAGAAATTACCAATCCAAGTGTCCTTTGGCACTTGAGATATGGTCATTTGAATTCAACACGTTTGAAAATGCTAACTGCACAAGCAATGGTAACTGGACTTCCCAAAATTCAAGATAGTAAGGAAGTCTGTGAAGGGTGTGCCTTGGGCAAGCATGCCAGATCAAAATTTCCTCATGGGCAAGCATGGTGGGCCAGCTATCCACTCCAGTTAGTGCATTCAGACATCTGTGGTCCGATGCAGGCCAAGAGTCTAGGTAACCACTCTTACTTCCTACTTTTCATTGATGATTGCACAAGAATGTGTTGGATATACTTTTTGAAACATAAGGATGAAGCATTTGCATGCTTTGTTGATTTTAAAGCAAAATTTGAAAGTGAGAGTGGATATTCGCAGAAATGTCTTAGATCGGATAAAGGAGGAGAATACTCCTCTAATAAGTTTTTGAATTTTTGTAAACATCATGGCATCAAGAGGCGGTTCACAACTGCCTACACTCCACAGCAAAATGGTGTAGCAGAAAGAAAGAATCGCACCATTGTGGAGATGGCAAGATCAATGCTTCAGACAAAGCATTTGAGTAATACAAATTGGGGAGATGCAACAAGGACAAGTGTTCACATCTTGAATAGAAGTCCTACTTCAAGTTTGAAAGGAAAGACACCTTACCAAGCCTGGTATGGTAAGAAACCAAATGTGAAGTATTTTAGAGTATTTGGTTCATTGGCATATGCTCACATTCCTGATGAGCTGAGAAAGAAGCTGGATCCAAAAATTCAAGCATGCATTTTTGTAGGATATTATGAAAACACAAAGGGTTATAGACTCTACAATCCTACAACTCAAAAGATAGTGATTTCAAGGGATGTGATTTTTGATGAAGGGGGAGAGTGGGGTAAGCCCCAAATATTCAGTGATGTTGAAGCCACTGATGTAGTTGCTCAGCAGGTGCAACCATAGATTCCATAGAAAGGAAAGCAGTTGTTGGCAATTTTGGGTACATTAGGTACATTGCCTTTGCTCAAGTGTTGATGTTGTCATTGATGTCAAGAAGCGGAAGGGTTTTTGTGAAAACCAAGGTAGACAAAATAAAAGGTTTTATTTAAAACCATGGACAACAGATTTGAAATGGTTTTTTCTTAAAACCCAAGTTGGCTCTTCGTTTCGTCGAAAAAGGTGCCCCGGTGATGAAGATATTTAATTTTAAATATTTAGTTTAAATTTTATTTTTAAAATTTAAATTAATATTTTAAAATTAAATTAAAGCATTTTTCGACGTGTTTGGAAATGCCGACGTGTTTGGTAATGCATCGAAGTACATATAAAATGTGGCAATGAAATTCATTAATGTGTGTTGGATAGAATTGAGATAATCGGAGTGCATTTCATTTTCGTCTTCGTCTACACCAGCGAAGGAGGCGCACGTAATGGACAAGTCTTTGCTATGACGAATGGTCATGGTGCCGAGGAGGAAGGCAGGTGATTGGTTGGTGTGAAGCTTAAGAATGATGTGAAGACACCACGATTCGAGCACTATACGAAGGAGGACGATAAAATTGATGCGAAGTGTTCGGGTAATACAACCTTCGAGCGCACCATAATAAAGATAGAAAACTTCAGCGGGTTCGATGGAGAAGTTAACGAATAGCAAATCTTGTGGAAAATGTTTGAACTTGCTTGATTTCGTCTCCAGGGTAGAAGGTAACAAAACAGTGAAGCTGACGCCAAATGCAATGAAAGATTTCAGATGCGAATTCTTGAAGACATAAAACCTTAGCCTCCTGATCGTCTCATCCATAAGGACGTCGAACCTGGTCTTGTGAGATACAGGGAAGTGATGAATTCAAAAAGAAAAGAGAAGAGAAATTTTGATACCAGAATCCAAGTATTGATTCGAATTCAAACCACCAACGTGGATCAGTTGGTTAACAGGGAACACTGCTAGACAGAGGGGTGAGGGTTCAAAACCTTTCAAACTAATTTTTAGGAATCCGAACCGACGAATGGTATAAAGGTTATTTTGCAGTGCGATGATTTCATGTGCTGCAATACCGTAGTTGGTTTTCGGTCAATTGCTTGACGCAGAGAAATACGTGGTCTAAATCGCCAATAAGAAATAGTGAAGAAAAAGTAAATTGCTCTTTGGTTCACATGGGCAGCTTAGTCCACATGGTTGAGGCCCTAGTGCTAGGGCTTGCACGACTTGAGAGGTCGTGGGTTCGACGAAGGCTTAAAGTGCTACTAAGGTATGCCCCACATTTTTATTTAATGATGATAATACTTTGTTGTTTGAATTATTAGAATTTGGGAGTTATAAGGTTATGCAATGTGGTGATTTATTTTACTTTTATGGTATAAGTGGTTTTGGGAGTTATAAGGTTATGCAATGTTGTGATTTATTTTATTTTATGGTACAAGTGGTTTTAGGAGAGATAAGGAAGTTGTGCAATTAAAGACTTTTGTGATGATGATTGAAAAGTGGAGTAATGTTGATTATTTTGTGATCTACTAACCTTTGTGAAGATTGGCAAAAGAACTTTGTGATTGTGGCTGATTTCCAAAGGGGTTCCTTCACTTCAATAAGGTATGGGCACATTCTTCTTATGAGTATGATTGGTGTATGTTTTCCTGAAATAAGATTGGAGTGAAAAGGTATTCAACAAGGTTTCCTTTGGTTGGGTGTAAGTCCTAGTTTCTGGTTTGTTGAAGACTACTTATGCATTGTTATCATTGATGAGAGTTTTGGAGAATGCATATTTCTGGTTTGGGGTAATGGAAGCATTGTGCACTAGGGTTTATGTTTGTTACTTGCATTGAGATGGTGAAACCCTTAGTTGGCTATTTTGACATTGATGGATGAGTTGCTTCCATAGAGGTTGTTTGATCAAGTAATTGCTTTTACTTGAGTCATGATATTGGGCTTACTCCATTGAGTTGATTTGAACAAGTTATTCTTTGCATTTGGTGATATTGTGTTGGTGGTTGTTTTGTTCAAATATATTTGGAGGGAAAAGGATTTCTACTTGTTTCCTTTTCTTGTGATGATTGGTTGAATGCTTCAAGGTTAATGTTGAGTTGAATGTTGTTGGTTAAGCCTTATCTATGAGCATTGTTGTTGAAGCCCAATTGGTTGAGAAAAGATATTGGTTTTGGAAAGAACATGAGTATCATTGTTATATAAGATATTGCATGGTTGGCAATTGTTGGGTTGTGTTTCATGTTCTTGAGAAAAGCATACTACATCTATCTTATTCTTTTGAGATTTGAGATTGAGTTGAGATTGAGATTGGGAGTTAAGTATAGAACATATTGAGTCTCTAACAATTCTCTTTATGCTTCTATGAGGTTGATGAATCATATTGAGTCTCTAACAATTCTCTTTATGCTTCTATGAGGTGGATGAATCACATTGGGTCTCTAACCATTCTCTTTGTGGATTCATGCCAAGCAAGTGTTCTTGATGAACTTGTGAGCAGGTTTTGGACAGGTTCCATTGGGGACTTGTGAGCAGGTTGTGGACAGGTTTTGTTGAGGACTTGTGAGCAGATTTGGACAGGTCCTAGCAGAGGACTTGTGAAGCTGAGGTTGATAGTTCTATCAGAGAACTTGAGGACAGAGGTGCATTGGTTCTATGAGAAGAACCTGAGGACATATTTGTACCAGACCAAAGGACTGTGTTTGGTGTAGATCAAAGACAGAGGATGAGGACATTTGTGCTAGACTGAAGGATTATGTTTAGTGCAAATTCAAGGACCAGATTTGAGGTGATAGAGTTGAGGACAGAGGTCTCCAGCCAGAGCAAGGAAGACAGGTGTCTTCTATGGATAGAGTTCCATTTGCTAAGGGCAACGGAGGCAGAGGTCTTCTAGAGGATCACCAGCGAGAGCAGAGGTAGGGGAAGGTATCTCCTTTGAGAAGAGGCTCATAAATTCAGATTGGGGGAAGGTTTCTCCTTTGAGCCGAGGCTCATAAACATTGTAATTGGGAAGGTTTCCCAAAGAACTTTGAGATAACTTTTAGAGAAAATTTTTGTGGATGAACCATGTAAATTGTTGTGTCACTTTGTGGATGGTTTTGTGCATTGCTTTGATATTGCTTTGGATATATTGCTTTACTATTTTGAAGTATAAAGGAAAAAGTAAAAAGAGGTCTTATACTATTCACCCCCCCTCTCAGTATAAGCTTGTGTTCTTCAATTGGTATCAGAGCCGGTTCCTTCGAAAAGTTTGACAGCTTGAAGGAAAAGTTAGTAAAGAACACAATGGATTATTCCAAAGGTAATCAGCTTCAAGATAGTGATGAGTCTTTTGGTGATGAAGAGGCATATTACAACAAGAAAGGCAAGTTCTCTAGAAAGCACAAAAGTATGAAAAATGTAAGATGTTTCAATTGTGGAAAGTTTGGTCATTATGCTACTAACTATACTGTTGCCAAGGATGAAAGTGATGAAGATAAAGAGGATTGTAAGAGCAAGGATTCTAAAAGGCATAGGCATCAAAGGAAGAACAAAGATGAGCACAACAATAAAGGAAAGAGGTATTCTCACAAGAACAATAAGAGCTTCTACCTAGACAAAGCAAGTAAGTGTTCTAGTAGTGATAGTGAAAGTTCTTCAAGTGATAATGAAAATGAGATGTTTTTCATATCAGAAGAAGAGGAAGAACCAAAACATAGATTCATTATCATGAAATGTCTTAGATGTGGAAATTTTGGTCACCTTGAGGATGATTGCACAAATGATGATTTGGTTGCTAGTATGTATGAGGATGCTTCATAAAATGATAAGGAAGATGCATGTATGGTTTTTGAAAAGGGTAGCACCTCTAGTGATAAGAAATCTGAAAAAGGCTTTGATGATTCTAAAAGCAAACATATAGAGGAAAGTGAAGTAGATCTTAAAGGTGAACTTATTAGTGCTCTTAGTGCTTTGAAAAAGGAAAGAAAGAAGAATGCTAGACTCAAGGATAAGTTAGATGAATGTTGTATGGAGAGAGATGAACTTATAGAAAGTCTTGATGTCTCTATGGCTAATGCACAAGAACTCAAGAATGAGTTAGAATCTAAGGTGCTTGAGTATAGTGAATTAGAACAGAAAATGGCTTCGTTGAAAGAGGAAAATAAAGAGTACAAGGATAAGTTGTACAAGTTTCAAGAAAGCTCCAAAAGGGTTAAGTCTCTCATCCAAAGTCAAAGAAATCCAACAGATAAAATAGGTCTTGGTTTTGTTGAGCCTCACAAGAAACAAATTGGAGAGTCTAGATTCCAAAAGGAAGAGAGTTCTAATGAGGAAAGTATTTCAGATCATGAGTCCTTGAATGATAGATGCATAGAAACAGAAAATAGATTTCGGAATGAGAAGAAGGAGAAGTTTTTAGGACCTAAGAAGTCAAATAAAGGAAAGTTTCAAGGTAGATGTTTTGCTTGTCACAGGTTTGGTCACATGGCTGTACATTGCATGGCTCAGGTGAAGAAGGTAAATAACAGCTTTAGAAGTGGTGATTTCTTTTATGGGTATTGCTACTCTTGCAATCAGTTTGGGCACAAGGCAGTTCATTGCAAGGCAAACAACAGGAACAAGTTTAGTCAAAACAGGTGGATTCAAAGAAACAAGAAAAAATGGTACTGACAAGTGTCCAAGAGATCAAGGCATGAGCTAAATTAGAATAGGAATAGCATGATCGGGCCAAGGATCGAGACAATGACAGGACAAGAATATGGACAAAGAGTTCAAGAGAAGGCCTGGCAAGGAAATTATAGACTCTGATGATGATCGGTGCCTAATGGGAGTTTTACTCCCATCCCAGAATTAATCACCTCATCAAGAGGTGGGGGAGGGACTAAGCTAAGAGGCTCATTCTTAGTTCCGAGCCCCAAAGGTGGCCCTTTGCCATTGATGACAAAGGGGGAGAGATATGAGTAAGGGGGAGAGCTTCAAGTGAAGAGGAAAGCTTCAAGTCAGGGGGAGCAAAACTTCAAAGAGAGTGATTTTAGTTTTGGCTCTTGAAGATGTGTTTTTAGTAAAGTTTTGCCATCAATGACAAAGGGGGAGATTGTTGGCAATTTTGGGTACATTAGGTACATTGCCTTTGCTCAAGTGTTGATGTTGTCATTGATGTCAAGAAGCGGAAGGGTTTTTGTGAAAACCAAGGCAGACAAAATAAAAGGTTTTATTTAAAACCATGGACAACATAATTTGAAATGGGTTTTTCTTAAAACCCAATTTGGCTCTTCGTTTCGTTGAAAAAGGTGCCCCGATGATGAAGATATTTAATTTTAAATATTTAGTTTAAATTTTATTTTTAAAATTTAAATTAATATTTTAAAATTAAATTAAAGCATTTTTCGACGTGTTTGGAAATGCCGACGTGTTTGGTAATGCATCGAAGTACATATAAAAGGTGGCAATGAAATTCATTAATGTGTGTTGGATAGAATTGATATAAATCGGAGTGCATTTCATTTTCGTCTTCGTCTGCGCCAGCGAAGGAGGCGCACGTAATGGACAAGTCTTTGTTGTGACGAATGGTCACGGTGCCGAGGAGGAAGGCAGACGATTGGTTGGTGTGAAGCTTAAGAATGATGTGAAGCTACCACGATTCGAGCACTGTACGAAGGAGGACGATAAAATTGATGCGAAGTGTTCGGGTAATACAACCTTCGAGCGCACCATAATAAAGATAGAAAACTTCAGTGGGTTCGACGGAGAAGTTAACGAATAGCAAATCTTGTGGAAAATGTTTGAACTTGCTTGATTTCATCTCCAGGGTAGAAGGTAACAAACCAGTGAAGCGGACGCCAAATGCAATGAAAGATTTCAGATGCGAATTCTTGAGGACATAAAACCTTAGCCACCTGATCATCTCATCCATAAGGACGTCGCAACTGGTCTTGTGAGATACAGGGAAGTGACGAAGTCAAAAAGAAAAGAGAAGAGAAATTTTGATACCAGAATCCAAGTATTGATTCGAATTCAAACCACCAACATGGATCAGTTGGTTAACAGGGAACACTGCTAGACAGAGGGGTGAGGGTTCGAAACCTTTCGAACTAATTTTTAGGAATCCGAACCGACGAATGGTATAAAGGTTATTTTGCAGTGCGATGATTTCATGTGTTGCAATACCGTAGTTGGTTTTCGGTCAATTGCTTGATGCAGAGAAATATGTGGTCTAAATTGCCAATAAGAAATAGTGAATAAAAAGTAAATTGCTCTTTGGTTCACACGGGCAGCAGCTTAGTCCACATGGTTGAGGCCCTAGTGCTAGGGCTTGCACGACTTGAGAGGTCGTGGGTTCGACGAAGGCTTAAAGTGCTACTAAGGTATGCCCCACATTTTTATTTAATTATGATAATACTTTGTTGTTTGAATTATTAGAATTTGGGAGTTATAAGGTTATGCAATGTGGTGATTTATTTTACTTTTATGGTATAAGTGGTTTTGGGAGTTATAAAGTTATGCAATGTTGTGATTTATTTTATTTTATGGTACAAGTGGTTTTAGGAGAGATAAGGAAGTTGTGCAATTAAAGACTTTGGTGATGATGATTGAAAAGTGGAGTAATGTTGATTATTTTGTGATCTACTAACCTTTGTGAAGATTGGCAAAAGAACTTTGTGATTGTGGCAGATTTCCAAAGGGGTTCCTTCACTTCAATAAGGTATGGGCACATTCTTCTTATGAGTATGATTGGTGTATGTTTTCTTGAAATAAGATTGGAGTGAAAAGGTATTCAACAAGGTTTCCTTTGGTTGGGTGTAAGTCCTAGTTTCTA
This sequence comes from Wollemia nobilis, assembly GCA_028583015.1. Taxonomy (NCBI): domain Eukaryota; kingdom Viridiplantae; phylum Streptophyta; class Pinopsida; order Araucariales; family Araucariaceae; genus Wollemia; species Wollemia nobilis. The sequence continues at coordinate 2,393,856 of JAQPPZ010017258.1, forward strand.
GTTTGTTGAAGACTACTTATGCATTGTTATCATTGATGAGAGTTTTGGAGAATGCATATTTCTGGTTTGGGGTAATGGAAGCATTGTGCACTAGGGTTTATGTTTGTTACTTGCATTGAGATGGTGAAACCCTTAGTTGGCTATTTTGATATTGATGGATGAGTTGCTTCCATAGAGTTTGTTTGATCAAGTTATTGCTTCTACTTGATTCATGATATTGGGCTTACTCCATTGAGTTGATTTGAACAAGTTATTCTTTGCATTTGGTGATATTGTGTTGGTGGTTGTTTTGTTCAAATATATTTGGAGGGAAAAGGATTTCTACTTGTTTCCTTTTCTTGTGATGATTGGTTGAATGCTTCAAGGTTAATGTTGAGTTGAATGTTGTTGGTTAAACCTTGTCTATGAGCATTGTTGTTGAAGCCCAATTGGTTGAGAAAAGATATTTGTTTTGGAAAGAACATGAGTATCATTGTTATATAAGATATTGCATGGTTGGCAATTGTTGGGTTGTGTTTCATGTTCTTGAGAAAAGCATACTACATCTATCTTATTCTTTTGAGATTTGAGATTGAGTTGAGATTGAGATTGGGAGTTAAGTATAGAACATATTGAGTCTCTAACAATTATCTTTATGCTTCTATGAGGTTGATGAATCATATTGAGTCTCTAACAATTCTATTTATGCTTCTATGAGGTGGATGAATCACATTGGGTCTCTAACCATTCTCTTTGTGGATTCATGCCAAGCAAGTGTTCTTGATGAACTTGTGAGCAGGTTTTGGATAGGTTCCATTGGGGACTTGTAAGCAGGTTGTGGACAGGTTTTGTTGAGGACTTGTGAGTAGATTTGGACAGGTCCTAGCAGAGGACTTGTGAAGCTGAGGTTGATAGTTCTATCAGAGAACTTGAGGACAAAGGTGCATTGGTTCTATGAGAAGAACCTGAGGATAGATTTGTACCAGACCGAAGGACTATGTTTGGTGTAGATCAAAGACAGAGGATGAGGACATTTGTGCTAGACCGAAGGACTATGTTTAGTGCAAATTCGAGGACCAGCTTTGAGGTGATAGAGTTGAGGATAGAGGTCTCCAGCCAGAGCAGGGAAGACAGGTGTCTTCTATGGATAGAGTTCCATTTGCTAAGGGCAATGGAGGCAGAGGTCTTCTAGAGGATCACCATCCAGAGCAGAGGTAGGTGAAGGTATCTCCTTTGAGCAGAGGCTCATAAATTTAGATTGGGGGAAGGTTTCTCCTTTGAGCCGAGGCTCATAAACATTGTAATTGGGAAGGTTTCCCAAAGAACTTTGAGATAACTTTTAGAGAAAAGTTTTGTGGATGAACCATGTAAATTGTTGTGTCACTTTGTGGATGGTTTTGTGCATTGCTTTGATATTGCTTTACTATTTTTAAGTATAAAGGAAAAAGTAAAAAGAGGTCTTATACTGTTCACCCCCCCTCTCAGTATAAGCTTGTGTTCTTTAGCAATCTCCTCCCACACATCCTCCAAGTACATATTCTGATTCAACTGCTTCACCAAGTCCTTCTTCGCAGCGATCAGTAAGTTACTCACCAATGGGCATTGATGTTTCATCCAAAGGTAAGAGAAATCTATAGTATCATCCATCATCTCAGATGTTGGATAAATTTTTTTCAAGAAGATATACTAGGAGTCAAGCTAGTGAAATGGAATATGTTTTACACAGATTAGAAAGTATGCACTTATATGGTGATGATGAATCCCAGCAGGAACCTAGGGGAGATCAAGTTAACTATGCTTTGTTAACTAGTGCACAGCTTGAACCTTCTAGTTATGAGAAGACATGTACTCAGAAGATTTGGCAAGATGCCATGAAAGAGGAGATAACCTCTATAAAAAATGACACTTGGGAGCTCGTGAAGCTTCCTAAAGGAAAGAAATGTGTTGGATGTAAATGGATCTTCAAGACCAATTTTAATGCTGATGGAAGCATTGAGAAGCATAAGGCAAGATTAGTGGCAAAGGGTTTTACTCATAAATATGGAATAGATTATGAAGAGACTTTTGCTCCTATAGCCAGACATGAGACTATCAGAACAGTTCTTGCCTTAGCTGCACACAAAGGATGGAAATTCCAACACATGGATGTCAAGAGTGCATTTATCAATGGTTACTTGACAGAAGAAGTGTATGTTGAGCAACCACAAGGATTTGAAGTGCAAGGTAAGGAACACCTTGTTTACAGATTGAAGAAGGCACTCTATGGTCTTAAACAGGCACCAAGAGCTTGGTACTCACGTATTGATGGGTACTTCAAATATTATGGGTTCACTAGGAGCAAAAATGAACCCACACTCTACTACCTAAAGCAAAATAATGACATCCTCATAGTTTGCTTGTATGTGGATGATCTCATTTTTATGGGTAGTAATAAAAAAATGAATATGGAGTTCAAACACTCCATGATGACATAGTTTGAGATGAAGGATCTTGGTTTAATGCACTACTACCTTGGAATGGAGGTTCATCAGTCAGATACAGGGATCTTCATTTGTCAACATAAGTATGCTCGGGACATGATCAAGAAGTTTGCTATGGAGCATTGCAAACCAGTTGCAACTCCAGTTGGACATGGGATCCAATTAAGCAAATATGATGGAGCACCAAAAGTTGACATGACCACTTTTAGAAGCATGGTTGGGAGTTTGATGTTTCTTGCCAACACCAGACCAGATATTCAGTATGATGTATCTCTTGTTTCTAGATTTATGGCTAACCCATCTGAGCTGCATTTGCAGGCAGCTAAAATAATTTTGAGATATGTGAAAGGTACATTGGATTTTGGAATCCAGTACCATAAATGTAACACTATCAATCTTGTAGGCTTCAGTGATAGTGATTGGGGTAGCAATATTGATGACAGGAAGTCAACATCAGGAAACTATTTTAGTCTTGGATCAGGACTAATAACTTGGAGTTCCAAAAAGCAGACAGTAGTAGCACTATCTTCAACAGAAGCTGAATATATAGCAGTTACTTATGCAAGTACTCAAGCCTTGTGGCTAAGGAAAGTACTAGAAGAGATTGGAGAACAGCAAAGTGGTCCGACCAAAATCTACTGTGACAACATCAGTGCCATTCAGTTGGCATATAATCCTGTTCACCATAGTAGAACGAAGCATTTTGATATGAAGTACCACTTCATCAGAGATATGGTGGAAAATGAAATTGTTGAGCTTCAATACTATCACACTTTGGAGAATGTTGCGGACATCTTCACCAAGGCGATGACTAAAGCTCAATTTGTAAAGCTGAGAGACTGTGTAGTCAGTCCTCTCAACTTTAAGGGGGAGAATGTTGCAAGTGTGAATAGGGTTGCTTCGAAAGTGGCTTAGAAAAATCTGTTTCTAAGTCTAAGTGTGAATATCCCTAAGTTTGTCGACAAATTTTGTCGGCAACTATTTGTTTTTATTTTTCCTAACTCCCCTCCTATATTCCCTCCTTATCCCTCCATTTCCTCCTTATCCCTCTGTTATTCCTTCTTCTCCCTTATCCCTCCAACTCCCTTTCCCCTTATCCCTCCAACTTTCTCTCGCCGACTTCTTCCTTATCCTACATATATATTCCCTATTGTTTCCAATGTTTAAGGTTGGAGAATAATTCAATAAAGTTTGATTTTTAATTTTTATTATTCCGTTGCATTTGGTTGACATTTACCTGCACTCGGATCTTCAAAGAATTCCCAAAAAAGTTAAAGGAAGAACTCCAATATGAAATTGAAGAATCTGAGCAATTCTAGCCTGTATAAGAGGATTAGTATTGAAAAATAAGATGGAATATTTACCCTCATTTATCTTCTTCACTAAAGAAACCAAATAAATATCCATAGATCTTCTAAAATTAGTTGCTTCCCTAATAGAGGCATGACCCATCAGAGCAATATCATCCACAAATTGAAGATGAGAATACGCAAGAAAAATATTACCCCACATCCAACCATGAATCAACCCTTGACTAACATGTGATTTGAGAAGTCTATCCAAACCCTCAACCATAATAATAAACAAATTAGGAGATAAAGGATAGCCCTGATGGAGACCTCTCGAAGCCTGAAACAAATAAGAAGGCTCACCATTGATAAGGACATAATAGGATGGCGATGTAATACAACTCATCATCCAACTAACCCAGTTGGAGTTGAAATCAAAAGCAAGGAGAATTTTGCTTAAGAAAACCATTTAACCCTATCATAAGCCTTAGCCATATCCAATTTTATAAACATAGATTTTTCTTTAGAAATTACCATAGAATGAATGGCCTCAACAACAATAGCCACACCATTAAGGATTCGTCTACCCATCAGATAACCTCCCTGTTCATCATAAATAACCTTATTGAGCTAAGGCTTAAGTATCTCAGCAATCAACTTGGAGATAATTTTGTACATCACATTCCATAGTGCAATAGGTCTGAAAATATCTAGAGAATTGACTCCTTCCCACTTAGGAATAAGCACTAAGAAGGTGGAATTAATAACTCTCAACATATGTTTAGTTTTGAAAGACTCCTGCATAATCGACAAAATATCCAATTTGACAATCTCCCAGAATTCTTGGAAAAATTCCATAGGAAAGCCATCAGGCCCTGGGGATTTTCCTTTCCTCATATGAAAAATAATACCCTCCAACTCTTCGATTGAAATAGGTCTCATGAGCAAATCATTCATCTCAACAGTGATAGCTAAAGGAATACAATCCAAAATACTATTTTCTTCACAAACCACCAAGAGAGTATCCTCAGAATACAAAGAGGAAAACCCTACATTCTCCTTTGAAATATCCTGAGCAATAGTCAATTGGACCCCAAGAGAAGAAATCGCATTACCATACCTTCTAGCTTTAACCGAATTGAAAAAGAAAACAATATTTCTATCTCCTTCCTGCAACCAATCAATCTGAGCCTTCTATTTCCAATAAATTTCCTCCCTCAATTTCCACTTAGCTAACTCCTTAAAAGCATGAGATTCCTCTTTAAGATTCCTTTTTGTGCGGCCATAATTCCTAATTTGTCTTGTAATAGCATCTTACTTCTCTTGAGAATCCATCTTAACCCCAAAAATATTACCAAAACTTTACCTATTCCACTTCTTAAGCTAATATTTCACATACTAGAGACTCTTAACAAAAGAGAACATAGCAGTTCCATGAGCAAGCCTACCATATAACCACAAAACTCTCATTAAATCATGTAGAGAAGGCTCCTAAAGCCACATTAACTGAAATATAAAGCAAGGTTTCCTATAAACTCCTTGGCGAATGAAATTTAGCTTTATAGGCCAATGATCTCCAATCCAAAAATTTTGAGTTGATTTGTCAATTATTACTAATCTAGAAAGGAGAATCCATAAAATGATCCAATATCTCAAAAATAGCCTCAGTAGCACATCTCCTATTACTCCAAGTAAACATACCATTACCAGGTTTAGTATCCACAAGGTTTAAGAAAAGGATATTATCATTAAGGGTCAAAGATGCCTATTCAAGAGAACCCACAACACCTCTTTTCTCCTCCAAACTTGTGATTAACATTAAAGTCTCCAATAAAAATCCAAGGATAGTAAGGGGCCATTAACCGCACCACTCAAATATGATTCCAAAGATTATTTTTTCCAACAAGATCAGAGGAATCATAAAAATTAGTTAATAAGACCACTTCACCAGACTCCTTATAAGAAGCAACAATAGAGAGTGAAAATTTATCAGAAACCCACCATATAGGAGAAAGCTTCTGAGGATTCCAAAAGCTAACAATACCTCCAACACTACCCTGGGTACCAATACACTGACATTGACCACGAGCCCACAATTTGGAAGCAATACTAAACAAAAAATCAACTAATAATTTTGACTCCTGCAGAATAACAATATTAGGCTTATGCAACTTAATCAACTCGTGAATAGATTTTTATCGAGGGATGCTATTCAATCCCATCACATTCCAAGATAAAACAATCATTTATGAGGGGTGGAAAAGTGAGAATCAAGGGTCCTAACCAACCCTAACTCAACCAAGGACTCCCCTCAAGTTTAATTTTCTCCACATCTTTCTTCCTACCCACCTTAGAAGAATTTTAAAATACCCCTTTTTTAAAATTATTTTGATGCAA